>JAMXBC010000003.1:27214610-28589824 GCA_024138005.1 Lumnitzera racemosa | reverse complement strand
TTTAATTCAGAATGAAATAGTCCTTGTGTTTTAAAAGAATTCTTTATCTCATTCTTAAGAAAAAGAGATGTTTCGTGATATTTAAGAACATATCTTAGTTGATATAACTTAATAAGTTTTGTTTGGTATAATTTGTAAAAGACATATGCTTGGGATAAGGAGGAGAGGTCACAAAAAATCTTTGAATTTGTATTACTAATATCAGAAAACCCATTTTTTAGAGCTAAAATAAAACGAATTGTATTTTTATTTGTTTTATCAATTGTTTCTTTATTTGTTTCATTGTTATAAATATATTTATCAATGAGTTTTCTTGATAATTCAAAAGCAAGTTGTGTATTCATCCTGGGAATATTAATGATACATAGAACAATATCTATATATATCCTTTCAATTAAAAATATTAGAATATAATATGATTTATGGATTAATCGAATATTTTGTCTTTTGAATTTCTGCCAATTGCTTTTTATTGATGTTATTAGTTTAGTGAGAGAACTTATTTTATTCCAACTAATATTTCTTTCCGGAAACCTAAGAAATGCTCATGGTACATCAAGAATATTAAATTTTATCGGTTCTTAGAGAAAAAATTTGAATTGATTTAAATCTCTCTTGGTGGTGTAACTCATCTAAAAAAGGGAATCACAAGGCTTACCTAATTTTTGGAGACTTCTAATGGTAAATGAAGAGCCAAGTATGGAATTTAAGTTTTGATTAAATCTAAGTGATACATATTGATATTTTAGGGTTATGCATTGATTGGCTATGGAAAAACGAAGAAACTTAAAAGAATTGTTAAAAATTAAGAAACTTAAAAGAATTGTTAAAAATTAAGGTAAAGTATCCCTTACACAATAGATTTTTTCTTATAATCTTTCTATTTAAGAAGATTATGGTGATGATTTGGTGGTTAAAGTGGTAAAAGTAATGGAAAAGTTTGATGTTAATGGAATAAGTATTAAATTTGAATTAAAGGTTTAGAGATGTGTACTTTGTAGTGTATTGTTAATGAGGTTTTTGCTAAAGAGTCAAGTTGTTTTTAATAATTTAGGGGTTTTTTGATCCATGTGTTGAGATGTTGGAGGATAAAATGGGTATAGAAAGGTTTTAGGCAAAAGAGGAAAAAAAAAGTTTGATCAGAAAGTGACACGATCGTATCCTTAGTCGTATCCTTGATCGTATCTCTTACAGTAGGTAAATCGAGCCGATAGGCCAAAAAGTTACATGACCAAAAGACACAATCTTGTCCATGGTCATCTTCCTTACAATAATGAAGTGTAACTCACTAAGTTACATAGCTAAAAAGACACAATTGTGACCCTGACCCTATCTTAGGCTTTCCTCTAACAGGTTAAGTTTTTTCTCTTCTTTCTATTTTATTCCTTTATTACCTTTAAAGTAAAACCCTTTAAAGTATCATTAAGTGAATTTAAAAATATTTAAATGACCTAAAAATTAGTTTTAACTAGGAGAAATCGTTTATTAAATATTTAAAAAAGTTTAATATGTACCTATTGTTTTTAAGATTTAAAGCTATGCTTGATTCGTTGGTAATGGATTCTAAATATCCAAGTACGTGACACGTGCTTGTTTTATGTGAGTGTTAGGATAACAAAAATTAAAATGATTTAAATGTATATTTGGCTTTGTATCTTACATTACTTGTGTTTGGCTCGTCCTAAGGGCCCGGAGTGGCAAATCCTTAAGGGGCAACCCCTATGATCCTTACAATGCATTTTCCTTAGTAAAGTTTCTCTTGGAAATAATTTAGGGTAGATCTAGGATCTTCTAAAGAGGCTCAAAGAGGCATGCCCAATGTTAGATTGTGATATAAATTGTGATGTGATCCGGTCATGAAGACCATTACTGTATATTTGTGTAATTGACTTGAAAGCAAAGATAATTAAGTAAATTGTGTGATTTACTTGTTTTACATTTCTTCGCATGTGATTATGCATTGTTAATCACACGCATGTGGTTGAGTACTACGTACTAGGTTTCGACTCACTTTATTATATTTTCAAATACAGGATCTAAGTTGTATTGCTTGACTTCAATAACTTATGGAGCTAATTGTTACTACTTTAGGAATAGGAAGAGTGAGGACGATGTACGGTATTGAAGAATATCCTAAGAAATTAATTGACAAGATTATTTAGTCTTTTATGCTAGAATTGATTAATTGGGCATCAACATTTCTTAATTAGAAGTTATTCTAGCATTATTTGGAAATTTAATTATATAAGATTGTTAGGAAACTTTTATATTTGCAGTTTTTAGTCGGATGTTACATCTAACATTCCATTAGAGACTAGGGACACGTAGCAGTCTGTAATGTCCTCAATTCTAAGGTGTTACACCTATTATACTTACTAAGGTCGAATCGAGCTTGACAAATGCAATGATGGTTAGATTCTTCCATGGTGTGCAAGAAAAAATATGCTCAAGCTATTCTTCAATTTAGAGACAAAAGCATGATTTGAGGGATACTTTGATCTACTAGAATGAAATACTTACTCCTTTTATGATTAGAAATTTTTGTTTTTTTCCAATGAAGCTTTGAATTCCAAGCTAGTATAAGGAGTGATTTTCGAATTTGTGATTTTTTCTAAACAATGGAGGTTGATTCAATTCTGTAAATAAATGAATTGAGTGTTGTTTTTGTACTAAATCCTTAGTGGATATGCCAGCTACTCGAATTACCATTAATTTTCTGAAATTCATGCTTAAAGCATAAGAAATGAAGCTCAAAATGGGCTCCATAGGAAAGGAAAATGCAAGAAGAGGGGGAAAGTCTAAGGTTAGAGATGATGATGTGGCACTACGTAGCGCTACTTGATGTAATGGTCCAAACAAATTTCCCAAGTTTTAATGTGGATGGGAGATGACATGTCAGCTACGTAGCATTGGAGGCACTAGCAACACACATAACAGCTACATGGCATACGTAGCAAATTGTAGATAAGTGATATTATGACATATGTTCCATTGGAAGAAAAATAAAAGGTGTACATTTCATGCATGCCCAACTTTGAACTTGCAACCTTCCACTTGCATATAAACACTCTTACTAGCTAAGACTATTAGGCCCATTATGACATCTAATGCATACAAAATTCACTTAAGTTGTAAAATAGGCTTAGACTCAAAAAAATAAGATATTCTCCATTTATGCACATTGTATGACTCATACACCCTTCAAACTATTTGACTTGATGCTTATTATTGTCATTTATTTATTATTTTATATATATATATATATATATATTCCTTTTCTTCTTTTTTTCGTTTTTTCTATTATATCATTTTTCTTATTTTTTGCGTTTTTTTTAAATATATGTATTTTTTTAATTTTTATATTTTTTGTACTTTTTTTCTAATTATGACATATTCCTTTACTTAAAAACTTAAACTAAAGAAGATAAAAAAAAAAAAGAGGGGGGGAGGGTAGGGGGTATATCTATAGCTACTTTTCTTTATATTGAAGTTTGAGAAAAACTCTATCACAAAGATAAAAATGACACTATTTTTACCTTAGGAAAGATTCAAATGGCACTATGGCTAACCTACTAAATGAAGTTCAACCCATTAGGAATTTATGAGGTAAGAATTGGAAATTACTCTGATAGGCTAGTAATCTTAGAAGGAAAGTTATTACCCAAAGGATGGAAGGGGACGATAAGATTTTCTTTATCAAAAGGGTGGAAAGGGTTACTTGATGAGCTAACTATCTAAGAAGTGGATAGGGCTCCGTTAATGAGGTAACAGATCTAGAGAAGTAATAGCAACAAAGACTATAAGAGAATAGAAAAGGTAAATGAGTGAGCTAGCTACTTTAAGAGATAAGGCCAATTTAGCAAGCTAGTAATCTTAAAGAAGTGATTGTATTAAAGACTATCAAAAGGTAAAAAGTACTCCTTAGTGGGTTAACTCGCTTATACAAGAGATAGAGCTCTTTTCAACAAGCTAACAATCCTAAAAAGGTAATAGTACTAAAGATTATCATAAGATGGAAAGGGCTCTTGAGCAAGCCAGCTATCTTATAAGAGATAGAGCTCCTTTTAGCAAGCTATCAATCCTAAAGGGATGTGATAGTATTACAAGCTATCTTAAGGGTAAAGAGACCTCTTTAACAAGCTAATTATTTAACAAAGAGGAATAAGGCTCCTTTGATGAGCTAACAATCCTTTGAGAGATATAAAGAAAGTTATCCAACCCAATTGAGCCCTTTTAAAGGGGTGTCATTTTAGATGGATAGGAAAAGTGATGTGCCTCAAAAAAGGGCTTACCATAACATAGAAGGGTATCTTGGAGATAGCTACCAAAGAAAGGAAGAAGATGAGTTTGGATGGAAAAACACAAAAGAAAAAGGTTAACCCTCATAAGCTACTCGTGGATGTGACTCACCACTCAACCACATATAAACCACTACATCATCGAATATGGCTCACCGGTCCAAAACAGTGGGTCACTTGCTAGTACTATCTTTCTTAAGGGTTGCTATAAGCTGGGTTTGATAAGGTTCCCAATGGTGAGAGGAAAACACAAGCAGATAAATATCATTCAATAAGGTAGAAAATATCATTACAATAGCAATATAAGAGACTCTTTATACCGGTTCCTAGTAAGGTTACTTATATTAGCTAATTTACTAAAATGGATAAGAACAATTATACATATAAATATAAAGTAGAGAAGGAAAATCTTGTAATCCTTCTTGAAGTAGAATATTCTAGGTATCAGGTGTGTGCATACTTGTAAGAACACATGTCGAACTTAAAGTAGAGGGCACGCCTACAAATAACGAATTCTAACAAGTGGTGTTTAGTGTATTGAGGACCTTCTATTAGGTTGAGCCTTTTGTGGTAGGTCAGGCTCTTAGGGATGTGTAGTGTTGGTGCCTTGTATGAGCCCCATAGTCAAAGAATAGGAATCAAACAAGTAAATTTATGGTATCGGTGAAATTAACCCGATTAATCTAGAAACTTACGAATATGCTCAAGACATTAAACAAGGAGACCTCATAGACCTAGATATGAAAAAATATAATAACATAATAATAATATAGCTAAAATAGTATAATTTAATTATATTACGTATTATTCACCATAATCATGTAAAATAGGTCTAATTAGATCATAAACTTTTAGAGATAAATTATATATGTAATAAAATTTATATAGCACATAAAATAACATATATAATAGATGCGTATGCATCATATGTAATTTTTAAGTATGTACATACATTAGTATTTAGTTAAAATGCCTTAATATATGCATTTTAGGCTAAAATACTTAAGAAAATTAACTAAAAAATTATAAAAAAAAAATCATAAGCGGTTGGGAATTGGATGGTAAGGCATATAAAAAGACCATGGACAGCTGTTGGAGTGATGGATAATGAAGATCATGCAAATGGTATAAAACCATATGGTTAAGTGTCCCACATGGATTATAGGAGATTATGGTACTTGTTTTTAAGGCTACGGTTATGAATATTTTATCAACACAAACTTGAAACTTTTGAGCCAAGTAGTTAAAATGAGCCTATTAGTATTTATTGGCTTAGTTATTCATTACTTTTGGCTTGAGGTACTACAAATGGTACTAGAGCAAACTCCCTGCTAATAAGTGAATGATTTGGGTTTGGCTCCAATTTAAAGAAGAGGTCTAAGGAAAGAGAAAAGTGTTACTAAGGTGTAACTCTTTGCATGCTTCTAAGGTAGCCTATATATAGTGGGTAGCCCAAGTTGTATACCAAAAAGGGGAAAGATATAGGCCCAACTATAAGGTCTCGCAACAAAAACGTTGTATGTTTAGGGGAGGAGATTATGATATCTCATGATTAAGTATTTTACATGAATTGTGAGAAGTTATTGTACAAGTTTGTAAGACCATAGTTGTGAACACCTTATCAATACAAGCATAAAACTTTTAGGCCAAGTGATTGAAATAGGTTCATTAATATTTGTTGGCTTAGCCATTCACTGGTTTTTGTGTGGAGCATTACAGATGGAGAATGATATTTAAAGGAAATTGCAAGATGAGAGAGAAAGAAATTCATTTGGACATCTAAACAACTTGGAAAAATCCAAAAAACCTCTCCAACATATTAAACATGTAAGTATGGAACTAAGAAAAATTAAAGTGAGTTAGGTTGATCAAAGAATAAAATCAGGAAAAATATAGCAAAATCAATGCACGAATTGGGAGTTCGGTGATTCATTGGTGTAAGGCAGACCTAGAACTCAACCACCACCACCACCAAAGACCACACCAACTGCCTAGTATTGCTAATAAGAAGGGAGCAACAGCTGGTGGCCGAAGCTTCAATTTCTAGGAGTTGTCCATCCTTGTCTGATTTTGTTAAAATTACTAAAATTACCAAAAGTTCCTAAAAAATTATGAAAAAATATTATTCCTACATATTTTTGTATACAAAATTTAGGAAAAATATTATTTTGTATAAATTTAATAGCTAATATATACCTCCTTAAAAAATCAAAGAAATCAAATGATTTTTTAAATTGAAATAAATTAGGTAAACGAAGTAGTTTCTATGTCAAATTTTTACTACAAACTATCCTAAGTTATACTAAATTGCTATGTCAAAGTTTTTCATGATACTAGTTTTTATATTTTTATTTGATTTTTTTAACTTAAAATGGTGTATTTCGTAACAATTAATATATTTCCTTGCATAATTTTACTTAGATACTAAGTTTGAATCATATTTAGAGTATGGATATTGTTCTAGAGTGACTGGATTGATAGATACAGTGAGAAGTTATGGGAAGTCGGTATTTAGCCTTAAATAGTGAAGTTGGTATTTGACTATTTTAGTAAACTTAAAATAATTGATGAATGGTGATGTAATATATGAGGAATTGGGAAGTAATGAAATCAATGAAGTTTTGTTTGGAGTGTTATTTAATGTTTTAACTTGATTCTACAATTGTAACTTAAAAGAAAAGTTAGTAAATTAGCTAAACTTAGTATCTTGGTTAAAAACAGATTATAACTTAGAGGATTCTAAAGATGAATATTTCACTAGATTGATACTCATGGAGTAGGTTAAAAGCAAAAATAATGAATAAAAGGTAAAAATAGGGGAAGCAGAGGATTACTCAAAGGATGATTTTGTTAAAACTTCTAAAGATAACAAAGTCAAATGATAACTTAAAGGATTATCGAATAAGGAGTTTAACTTGGAGAAGTTTAGAAGTTGTCTCAAAGGATAAAATCAATGTAACAAATAACCCTTCTATAGCTTAAAGAGAAACTTAGAACCTAACTTGGAGGATTTTAGACTAAAGAAAACCACTATAAATCCACTTGAATAATAGCTTAGAGGATTCAGCTAATTAAGGTAATTTGTAAAAATCATTAATTAGTCAAGAAATCATGATTTTTTAGTGGAAATAACTTATGAAATTTATGATTAAACAACCAAAAACATATAAAACAAACTAATGACTAATGAATTAAAGCTTGAAAACTAATCTATTGTGTATTTCTAGAGACAATTGCAGGTCAAAGAGGCAGCAGTTAGGAGTATAGTATTTGTAAGAGTAGATAAGTTAGGATATATGTTTAGTGGTACATTGAAGTATCATGTCAAGATACTTGGAGGAGTAAGAATGCTTGCTTATAGTTGTAATTAGATTGTATGTGTGTGTACCATGTACGTACTTATGATACTGAGTAATAATTGGGAGTTAAACTCCGAATGCTGCTTTCTATTTAATATATCATGTCTTGTGTGTATGAACTTGGTTACTCATCTAATAATCCAAACTAATCTTGAATTGATTGAAGACCTAACCTAACATGGACAATAACCTAATAGGGGTAATGATCATGTTGTTGGACTAAATACCGGCACTTCGATGAGGATAGTAGGAAATGGTTATTTTTCCACTCTTAGTTGAACTAAGTAACAGGAAAAGAGGTTGTAATAAGGTTAGGAACTATGGTTCAAATGTTGTCTAGGGAGAAGGGTGTTCTCCATTGCACTAGCTCGGATTTAGTCCAATAATGTCATGTTGAAACTCCTTGAAATCCAAGTTAGAGTGGACAGAATTACTCTGACTTCGCAATGAACTGGTTAAACATTATGAGATGCTATATCATTTGTCTATTGCATTTGTATTTAAATAATGTTTGAAAAACCATGTTTATAATGTATTCTTATAAATCCATCCCTTCTTACCTTCTTATTGAGCTAGTTAAGCTTACATCTCAATAGATTGTTTTGTACGTACAAAGTAGTACCAAAAGATGCCTCGTTACAGTTGTCCGCAGTTTAATTCCAACGAGTTGGGAAGTAAGTCTAATGAATGGATCAAAGCTCATGTCACTTTTGTTTTTCTTTTGTGGGAGGACTATAAGGTCTTCTTAAGAGGCCTTATAGTCTTTGTTAGCTCATTGTTATGTCTATATATATAATGTAGTCCATTTGTAGAGATGCACAGTTTCATTTGAAAACTACGGAACTTTTGATATATATATATATATACATATATGTATATAAGGTTGTCTATAAGAACTTATCTATCTATAAATATGAAAATATGTATTTTGTAAAGTGTTACTCCATAGGTCTTATATACTATAGGTATCCATCTGACTGCATCAAAGCTGGTTGAGTGGTTATTTGCCCTGTATAGACTATACCTATGTCAGCAGCTAAAGAGAGTAGCTTCTAACTTAGGTTGGTTTATACAGTGGGATGTTACGACTCCTCATGTTTAAAGCATGACAGTTTCTAGGTGGTATCAGAGCATGGTTCATGAAGAACCAAGCTTTGAAGCATCTAATTAAAATAAACTAGACGTTAAGAACATTGAGAGTGGGAGAAAGTAAGCAGGCGTAAAAAAAACTTAATTCGTAAAGGATAATACTAAGTTGTCTATATGTATAAGAACGTAAATAACATAAAATGAAAACAAGTAAAGGATAATACTAACCTAACTTGATTTATGTTGTATTTACTTTCAAATTCATAACTTTTGTTGGGTAGCCATTCCTTTTGCTCTTGATCGAGTTAAATGTCTGAAAGCTTAATTCCCATCATCCCTTTTAGGTTGTTTAGGATTTTAGGTCAAATCCTCAAAGTGTTCTTTTAGGTTGTCTTCATCTTGAGGATTTTAAGGGTTGAGATCGGCAATGTTAAAGATATCAAAGATTCCATATACATCCAGAAGCTCAAGTTTGTTGGCATTCTTGTTAGTCTTTTGGAGTACTTAAAAGGGTCCTTCAGCTTGGGGCAATAGCTTACCCTTACTCTTGGTCATGAATCGTTCCTTGTTGAGATGTAACCATACTATTAGTTGGTACTATACCAATCCTCTCCTTCCTTGTCTTCCTCATGATAAGCTTCCAATAGCTCGAGTCAGCTGATCTATTACTTGTTGGAAGGTCTGCTAAAATGCTCGTACTCGATCTAAGGCTCCTTGGTCTTCTTGGTTAGTCTTCAAGCTTAGTATCTGACCTAATGATAACTCGGGATTGAATATGGACACTACTTAGTATCTGACCTAATGGATAGACCACAATAGGTAGGCAGGAATCCCAATTAGCTTGATTGCATCCAATTGTCGCTTGAAGAAGAAATCCTAAGGTATGATTGACGACCTTAGTTTACCCATTAGTCTGAAGGTAACAAGATATGTTGAATGACAATTTTGTCCTCAATTAGCATCATATTGTCTTCTAGAACTAGCTCAAGAATTGTAGATCTCGATCAAAAACTATACTCTTTAGAACTCTATGCAGCTTCATTATCTCCTACAAAAACAAAAAGGACATAACTTAAGCATTGTTAGTTTTGTTGTAAGGTATGAAGTGTGCCATTTTCCTAAACTGATCTACTACAACCATAATTAAATCCTTCCTCTCATCGTTCTTGGCAACCCAAGCACAAAGTCTACACTTACGTCGGTCTACAGTTTATCTAATATAGGTAAGGGCATAGCTTGCCCTTGTTCAACTCAGCTTTTAGCCTCCTTGCAAGTTGTACACCTCTCGACAACTCGATGTATGTGCCTCATCATTTTTTGCCAATAGACCCTTGACTTCAACAACTCATATGCCCACTTTTCACTAAAATGGCCAGACAATCCTCCACTATGGACTTCTCTAACAAGCAAGTCACAAACCAAGTAGGTTAATACACACAGTTTTCTAGATCAAAAAAGATATCACTTTTCCATGAAGTAATCATCTAATGTTCTTTCTTCTTGGCACTAGGCAAAAATAGGTTCAAAGTGGGGGTCCTAAGCACTTCACTCCTTTAGGCTCATAAACTCTAACAATCTTGTTTGTAGTTTAGAAAGTAACACATGCCTCCTAGACAAAGCATATGTGATTGCATTAGCCTTCCCTCGCTTGTACTTGATCACAAATGAGAATCCTTTCAAGAACTCAACCCACCTGATCTGCTTCTTTAAGAGTTTTGATTGGCTCCTCAAGTACTTCAATGTTTGATGATTAGAGTATACTATAAATTCCTCAGGCAATAGGAAATGTTGCCAAGTCTGCATAGCTCGAACCAAATCATACAACTCTTTATCATACACAAAGTATAAGTAATAGGTCGACAGTCTTACATGAGAACCACTGCAATCCCTATGTCAAGTGCATCACACTCTAACTTGAAAATTTTGTTAAAATCTAGTAATGCTAGTATAAGGTTTGAAGTCAATTGCTTCTTTAGCTTGGTAAAGCTCTTCTCCTCTTTATCTCCCCATCGAAACTCAATGTTTTTTTTTTTTTGTTAGCTCAATAAGTAGTGCGAAAACAAAACTAAAGTTCGGAATGAATCTTCTATAGAAAGAAGTTAACCCATGAAAACTTTTGACATCAATACATGACATAAGTGTAGGCCATTCTACAATTGCTTATATTTTCTCTTCATCTACTCTAAGCCTCCTTTGCCAATGACATATCCTAGGAATACAACCTCTTTTTAGAAAAAAGCAACATTTCTTCAAATTACTATACAATTTTTTAGATCAGAGTACCTCAAATATAGTGTAAAGGTAACCTACATGACTAAACAAGTCAGGACTGTACACAAAAATGTCATCAAAATATACTACCACAAATTTTCTAATCAAATTTCTTAACATATGGTTCTAGTCTCATAAAAATACTCAGGGCATTAGATAATCCAAACGACATTACAAGCTACTCATATAATCCAAGTCCAGTTTTGAAGGTTGTTTTCCATTCATCGCCTTTTCTCATTTGAATCTGGTGGTATGCTAATTTCAAGTCAATCTTCAAAAATACACTTGCTCCATGTAGCTCATTCAACATATCATCTAGTCTACGAATGGGATATCGATATTTAATAGTAATCTTATTGATTGCTCAAGTATCCATGCATATCCTCCAACTTTTGTCCTTCTTTGGTACCAATAATGTAAGTACAGAGCATAGACTCATGCTCTCTCAAACATATCCTCTTTCAATAAGTTCACTAACCTGTCGCTACAGCTTGACTGCCAACTCAAGGTTCATTCAATTAGCCGATTAGTTAGACAATGCAGCTCCGGGCTGTAACTCAATGCCATGCTTTATTTTTCGTTGTAAAGGCAATCCTTTAAGTAGCTCATTAGGAAATAGGTCAACAAATTTCTTTAACAACTGCTCAACCTCTTTAGGTAGGTTAGCTTGTTTCTTTATTTCCAACAGTCCTCACACCAACAAAAAGGTCAATTCGTTCTGCTTTACAGTTTTTCTAAGCTTAGATTTGCTCATCACTAAGGCCTTTTTAATCTTTTGGACGAGTTTAGACTGCATATTGCTCACATGGCTTGAAGTCATAGGATACAATGTAATAGGTTGACCATCTTTCTCAAAGCTATAAGTATTCTCATACCCACCATGTATGACTCTTTGATCAAACAACCATGGTCAGCCTAGTAATATATGAGACGTACACATAGGTAATACACCACACACAATCTCATTCTTATAACTTCCAATAGAAATGGGCAAGGATACTTGCCTTGTAACGTACAATAACCCTTTCTCATTTAACCAATGCAATTTATATGGTCTCAAGTGTAGAGTAGTTGGTAACTTCAATTGTTCTACTAACTTAGAAGATGCAACATTTATACAACTACCACTATCTCCAATCAAAGCACAAATTTGTTGATTAACCTTAAAAGTAGTATGAAATAAATTCTCTCATTGCTTTTCTTGTTGATCATTCCACACTAAGAGCTCAACAAATCAATAAGGTCAACAAATCATTAAGGTCAGCATATCTCCTTCTCTAAGATAGATCTCTTCACTTGTAACTTCTACACTCACTCTACCTCCTTCTTCCATGGCTTTACTAACTTCCTCATCATTGCTATACACTTCACCTCATCGGATGACAATAGTTTGGCGGTTTAGACATTAAGAAGCTACATGTCTAAAACCCTTGCATTTGAAGCACTTTATCTATTTCATCTTTCATCCAGAAGTCTACCCCTTTTCAAATTCATTTTCTTTTCCTCCTTGTTCCAACCTTAGTCCTTCACCTTAAGAGGTCTATCCCTCTTTCGCGTAGGGCGTGGGGCCAACAAGCCTCTTGCTACCACCTTGGGTAGATCAAATAATTTGGATAATGTTACACCTCAAACTAAGGAGTCGTAATAGCCCCACTGTATAAACTAACCTAACCTAGAAGCTAGCAACCTTAGCCGCTAACAACGATATAGTTTACATAAGGCGTTTGCAACTCCACTACTTGATGCATCCAATTTTGTATCCGTTTGATATAAACTTGAAGTGTAATATTTCAAAATAGCTATTGAAAATAACTTTGCAATTTAAACAATCAAGAAGATTTTATTTTTATAAACCATATGGTGCACAAAATCTTGAAGTTAACAAGTAGTTTCAAGAATTATATTGATATTAAAAGATAACGCAACTAGTAAAGAATTTATTAAAATTCACAAATTTATAGAACAAAGAATAAATATCAGTAGTTGAAAACTAGAGAGACACCTAAAAGAACCCTAATAGTTTTCCTAAAAGTTAGTAAAGTCGATAGATAAATACAAATCTTGCCAATTTGTCTTAAATCTCACTCCTCATCCTCATTCTCTAAACTTTTGAAATTTGGAGATGTGCT
Source organism: Lumnitzera racemosa (assembly GCA_024138005.1). Classification (NCBI taxonomy): domain Eukaryota; kingdom Viridiplantae; phylum Streptophyta; class Magnoliopsida; order Myrtales; family Combretaceae; genus Lumnitzera; species Lumnitzera racemosa. The sequence continues at coordinate 28,576,678 of JAMXBC010000003.1, read as the reverse complement.
GGTAAATCTACTTAAACTTACAAAATAATTATAGAGGAATGAGAAAATACTTACTCAGTAAGTAAGATGGAGTCAATAGTATGTATCTAACACAAAGCAACCAGAGCTTTCAAGTAGTGTAGTTAGATGTTATGTATGTACAAACAAATGCCATCACATGACGTTATCTGGTCCATCGTAAGATTAGAGAAATTATGCTCACTCTAATCTAAATTGAAGAGTTTGACATCTCACATACAAATTGGAAGCAAACCAAGACTTGTGTAATAGAGAACACCCTCCACCCGAAACTACATTCGAACTACGATCTCTTACCTCACTTCAATCTCTTCTCCTATTATCTAATTTGACTAAGGATAGGAATAGAACCATTTTAGCTATTCTCATTGAAGGGTCTATGTTTGGTTTGAGAATGCTAATCGTTCCCTAATATGAGGCAAGTGTACCTATCAGTTTTAATATAGTGGACGTGAGTCCGAGTCGATCCCTCAGAGATTTTGAGTACTAATATTAACTTTAGCTTTATTATCTAACCGAAAAATTGTGATAAATTGAATGAATTAAAAATACTGAAATTAACAACTAAACTACTTATGAAACTTAATTACGCAAATTAGGAAGCAATAAACTACGAACGACTTCAAGTATGCAATAATGTATTTAGGAATTATTTCCCCTAGTGTTTAACATGTAACCTTTTTAAAATATATCCAATTCAATTTCTATTATTCTTGACCGGAGGGATTCATAATTAAAGCTAATATCTTTCTCAAGCATATTAACCTTAATCCTAAATTATTTACCGGAATCTCTTCACTTAGTAATATAATTTAGAATTGCATTAACGTGTAATGAATTCCCACACAAACAATCAATTTTCCGGAAGAAACATGTATCTTATCTCTAAGTATACATGTAATTCTTTTCAATTATGCCTAGATCTAATTATACATGCAATTTCTAGATTAACATGCATAATATCATATATTGACATTCTAGAATTATCAATCCATAATTAACGACATAATTAAATCAAGAAAAGGTAGAAACTTTATTGAAATTATAATTCAATCCAAGGGTTACATGAAACCCTAAGTTCCATAATCCTAAATACTCTAATTCTAAGCTATCATAACGAATCTAAAAACGAGTTTCATCAAAAACGTAAAATTAAGCATAAAAACCCCTCTTGATTTGATGAACAATCTCTCTAATCTTGAAATCGATGTCGTTCTTGTTTCTTGATTAATGTTCTTCTCCAATCTCCTCTCGTCTCTTGTTTCTGTAATGTCTCTTCTTTTTCTTTTGAAACCCTAATATGTCTTTTTATAGTGTATCAAAAAGATTTTGTTTTCGTCACGCGACATGGCCTGGGACACGACCGTCTCCCCAGGTCGTGTAACTTTCCGCACTTAGGTAAATTTTCTGCACAACTTCAAAAATTCATAACTTCTTCGTTTGAACTCGGAATTGAGTGAAACTTGATTCCTTTTCTTCGTTTTCAAGCCTAGAACACGTTTAAACCCTAAAATCAACATTTTACTCAATTAAGTATCAATTTCTGTAAAGAAAACCAAAACTGTGTGGAAAATACTATAAAATCACCATATGAAATATGTTTAAAATCAGAGTTATCAAATTTCCCCACACTTAAGCATTTGCTTGTCCTCAAGCAAATAAATCAAAACAAAACTTTCAGGATAAGAAACGCTAAACAAAATTTATCACTATTTAAGAAACCGGTGAATAAATACACTTGACCCAAAGAAAAGTAAGAAAATCATTCTCAACTAACTTGCAATAATAAAGTCAGCCAATTTCATCTGACTATATTTGAATGCTCCAACAATACTTAATACTAGAGTTCACTAGTTAATTTATAAAAATCAAAATTTACTTAAGACATTTAATCAAGGATTCTTAAACTAAAAATTAGATTTAACATCTCGCCAACCAAGAAAGAGTCATAAAAATTTTGTCCATTCAACTAAAGTGTATACAATTCTCTTTTTCATCTCACCAAGCACCATAATCTAAAACAAACACATTTTACATCCACTCATCCTCTGATCATCCCCCTAGTTCATGCTTTTGTTTAGAGGTCTTTTAAATTTACCTTATTTAAGCACAATTGTGTTGGTAGCGGGAAAGAATCTCGCTCTTCTGACGAACCAAGACCGATCCATACCAACTTATTCCTTATATTGATAACAGGAAAGAACCTTGTTATTCTGACGAACCAAGGCCGATCCATATCAATTTTTTTCATTTTTTTTTCATTTGAATTGGCATTGGGACTTAATCTCGCTCTTCTGATGGACCAAGACGAATCCTTACCAATTTTTCTATTCATACACTTATTATTACTTTTGACCTCCAATCATTGTGATTTTTCAGGGGTTTCTCAAAAGAAGAATTTCATTTGTTTATTTGCTAAAAATTATAGGACTCTTAAAAATTTCTAAGAGAAAAGTATACACAAAAGTAAATTTAAAAATAACCATGACTAACTCTCAACTAGTGATGTTGCTCTAATCTCAAGTCTTAAAATCCTAAGCTAAATAACTCGTAACTTTGCCTTCCAAAAATTTGACTAATCAATTCTAGTAAAGTATAATAAAATCAATAATAATTAAGATGAAACAGTTAATTTGGCTTAATACCAATTAATCACCTATTGCAAGTTAACTTAAAAATTAATTAGGTCAAATGTGAATAATTGGTCTCCTAAACAGTAACAAATTCATATATATCCCTTCCCCACACTTAATAACGTACATTGTCCTCAATGTACGACAAAAAATCATAACAGCATGAAAAAGCAGCATAGGGAAAAAGAAAATATATGTATTGAAAAGAAAACTAATACTTCCCTGCCAGTCGAACAGAAGCGCAAAATGAAGAAGCATCATCATTATTTATATCGGAGTTCACAAGTCTTGATCAACAAAAGACAACATAAAAAATTTGGAACTAAGAAGAGGGATCGGAATCCGTTTCTTCATGTGCATCATCAGACGATGCCTCAACCATCGTAGCATCGTCATCGGCATCACCGGCCTCATCATCCTCATCACTTTCTCCAGCCTAATCATGAGGAAGAGAGAGAAAAATTAAGTAGGAAACTTACTTGGATCAAAATGCGGAATGAAAGAATTGTGAAGAGAAGAGGGAGAATAAGAGAGAATATGAGAGAGAAATGTTTGATTGTGAGTGTGTGAGAGGGTGTGTTTAATTTAAATTAACCGGTCGTATGTAAAATCGTATTATTTTGGGCGACACGGGCTGGGACATGACCGTGTCCCTTGCCCGTGTAACATTCGGTGTGAGTCGTGTGGAGTCTGGTCGGATATGGGTTGGAACACGAATGTGTAACTTACTGTGCCCGTGTATGAAAACTAGATGGACACGGGCTGGGACACGACCGTGTCCCTTACCCGTGTAACTCTCTGAAGTTGATCATGAAATCTGAACGTACATGGGCTAGGACATGACCGTATCCCTCGCCCGTATAACTCTCTGTGCATGGGTGGAAAATTCTGGGCGCACACGGGCTGGGGGCACGACCGTATCCCTCGCCTGTGTAACTTTCTGTTTGCTTGGAGTATAACTGGGCGAACACGGGCTGGGACACTATCGTGTCCCATGCCCGTGTAACTTTCTGTGGGTGGGCAATTGTGAAGGTCTGGATGGACACGGGCTAAGACACGACCGTGTCCTTCGCCTGTGTTAAATTTTTTATTTTTTTTTAGTAAAAATAAAGATAAAGGAAACTTAAAGAAATAAAAGTAATGAAACTAGAAAAATAAGAAAAAGAAAACTAAAGAGAAGAATAAAAATGAAATTAAAAGGGAAAAGCCTATGACTAAAATTGAAACAAATAAAAGAAGCAAGACAAAGTTAGATAAAAGAAAAATAAAATGAAATAAACTTAAAGAACTAAAGTGTAAGCAAAGTTAGACATGGGTTGCCTCCCAAGAAGCGCTATAGTTAACGTCGACAGCTCGACGGGATACGTCTTCTCATAATAGTTCTTCATCCAGGCGGAAATAGAACTCCTCCTGTATCTCGCTTTCGAACTCTCCATACAAGTGTAGATTTACCCTCCGGCCATCGACCTTGCCAATTCTATATCATTGATGCATAACTTCCATAGTTTCTCTCCTTATCATGCCACTTATCAAATTCATGTAGCCTAAACTTTTTCGTTTTGTTTACTTTTAGCTTAGACGCGGTTGTCATTGGGGGTTTTGAACTTTTCACCGCAAAGACATGTTCCAAATGATTTCTTGACAGTTTTGGTTCCAAAATTGATGGCTTCTCTTTGAAAGATTTTAACGTACGATCCTTTGGCTTATGGAGTGGATCAATTCCCTTCTTGTCCATAATGGATTCATGAACTTCTACTTGAGCTGCCACTTCTGCACAATTGGTGTTAATCACCAAATTTTCATCTCCCTTTTGCAAGCAATAGCTTGAGGAATCTTTGGCAAGAGTTTCCTGCATACATGTAAATGTAATGACATTAGTGGCATTAACATTGTGACTTATGTCATCTAAGTCAAGAAATTTGTTTGTTGCCTCTGGAGTTTTGAAAACTATTTCATCATTCCGGACCCGTAATATCAACTTATGCTCACCAACATCAAAAACAGCCTTAGCAGTGGCTAGGAAGGGTCGACCTAAAATGATTGGCACCTCAATATCTTCATCTATATCAAGTACAACAAAATCAACGGGAAAGATGAATTTGTCTACTTGCACTAAAACATCCTCTATGATGCCTCTAGGGTATGTGATAGACCTATCGGCTAATTGAAGACTCATGCGCGTTAATTTAGGTTCTCCTAACCCTAGCTTTTTGAACACTTTATATGGCATCAAATTTATACTAGCTCCTAAGTCTGCCAAAGCATTATCTATCAACAAATTGCCAAGCAAACAAGGAATAGTGAAACTTCCTGGATCTTTTAATTTTTGTGGCAGCTTTTTCTGGAGAAGTGCCGAGCATTCCTCATTCAATGTGACGGTTGTAAGCTCCCCCAACTTCCTCTTGTTCAATAGAAGATCTTTTAGAAATTTCGCATACTTTGGCATCTGCAAGATGACATCAACAAGAGGTAAGTTAATGTGTAATTGTTTGAAAACATCAAGCAATTTACCAAATTCCTTATTCTGATCAGTGTAACTTTGCTTAAAGCGCTACGGGTAAGGGATGGGAGGCTTGTACTCCTTCACTTTTAGTGAGTCCATACTTTCTTTTGATTTTAGTGGCTTTGCATCTTCCTTACGGTTGACTTCCACTTCTTTCTCAACTACTTCCTCACCATCCTTCTTCTCCACTTGTAGTTTTCTATCACTTCTCAAGGTCACTGCATTAACATGTTCCCTAGGATTGACTTTCGTATTCCCAGGGAGTGTCCCTTGTTGCCTCTCAGAGATCATTTTTTCAAGTTGACCAATTTGATTCTCAAGATTACGATTTGAAGCCTCTTGATTCCTCAGCGAGGATTCAATGTTGGATAAGCGAGCCTCATTGCCTTGAATATATTTTCTGAGAAGTTCTTCTATACTGAGCTTCTTTTCTTGAGGAGGAGGAGGTGGGAATGGTCTTTGAAATCCAGGTGGGCCAAAGTTGGTCTTTTGCTGGCCTTAGTTTTGATTTCCCCATGAGAAATTGGGGTGATTCCTCCATCCGGGATTATAAGTGTTGCTGTAGGGGTTATTTTGTTGCATAGGTAAATTTCCTAGATAATCTACCTGTTCCAGTTGTTCTTGTGCTCCATACCCCTGCATACCAAAATCACTTACATCCGATTGCACTTGTTGAGGGCCAACTGAGAGTGCATCAATCTTCTTACTTAATAAGTCCACCTTGGCTGCCAAAGCAGTGGTCAAGTCCACATCATAAATTCCCATAGCCTTTTGTTTGGCTCTAGTGCTTTCCCACTGATAATTGTTCATCGCTATTCCTTCAATTAGGTTTTGTGCTTGCTCAAGTGTTTTTGTGTTCAAAGTACCTCCTGCGGATGCATCAATCATCTGTCTCGTAGATAAATTGAGACCATTATAGAAGGTCTGAATCTGTATCCATAATGGAAGGCCATGATGCGGGCACCTCCTGAGCAAGTCCTTGAATCGCTCCCAAGTGTCATATAGAGTCTCCGCTTCCAATTAAGCAAAACAAGAAATATCATTCCGAAGTTTAGCGGTCTTTGCAGGTGGAAAATACTTCTCCAAAAATTTCTCTACCAATTCATTCCAAGTTGTGATTGAATTTCGTGGTAGAGAGTTCAACCATTGTTTTGCTCTACCCCTCAAGGAGAAAGGGAATAGCCGTAATCGGATGGCATCATCTGTGGCTCCGTTGATTTTAAAAGTATCATAAATCTCTAGAAAGCTAGAGATGTGGGCATTGGGATCTTCATCTTGGAGACCATCAAACTGAACATATTGTTACACCATTTGTATGATGTTGGGTGCAATTTGGAAGTTATTAGCTACGACGGTTGGCCTTGCAATGTTAGAGTCAGCTCCAATAAGTGTAGGCCTTGAATAATCGGATATGGTCTGATTTGCTTCATTCCCGTTGTTCGCCATGTGTGGTACATCTTCCTGCTTGATGAATTGAGTGTTAATCTCTTTACCTTCTTCCTTGATTTCAACAATTGACTCGTCATCAATGGTCGCTACACTTTGTCTAGGTCGTGATTTCAAATTTTGAAGGGAAGTTCTCTCAATTTCAGGATCAAGTTCTACCAAATCTTCCAGGTTACTTCTAGTCATGCACTGCAAGGATAAGAAATATAAAATCAATTGCAGCTTTAGCTAATGAAAATAAATAATGAAAACAAAAGAAAAAAAAATGGTTAAAGTAATAAAGCAACTAGTGTTCTTAATATCGAAAATCCCCGGCAACGGCGCCAAAAACTTGATATGAGGCAAGCGCACCTATCAATTTTAATATAGTGGACGTGAGTCCGAGTCGATCCCTCAGAGATTTTGAGTACTAATATTAACTTTAGCTTTATTATCTAACCGAAAAATTGTGATAAATTGAATGAATTAAAAATACTGAAATTAACAACTAAACTACTTATGAAACTTAATTACGCAAATTAGGAAGCAATAAACTACGAACGACTTCAAGTATGCAATAATGTATTTAGGAATTATTTCCCCTAGTGTTTAACATGTAACCTTTTTAAAATATATCCAATTCAATTTCTATTATTCTTGACCGGAGGGATTCACAATTAAAGCTAATATCTTTCTCAAGCATATTAACCCTAATCCTAAATTATTTACCGGAATCTCTTCACTTAGTAATATAATTTAGAATTGCATTAACGTGTAATGAATTCCCACACAAACAATCAATTTTCCGGAAGAAACATGTATCTTATCTCTAAGTATACATGTAATTCTTTTCAATTATGCCTAGATCTAATTATACATGCAATTTCTCAATTAACATGCATAATAGCATATATTGACACTCTAGAATTATCAATCCATAATTAACGACATAATTAAATCAAGAAAAGGTAGAAACTTTATTGAAATTATAATTCAATCCAAGGGTTACATGAAACCCTAAGTTCCATAATCCTAAATACTCTAATTCTAAGCTATCATAACGAATCTAAAAACGAGTTTCATCAAAAACGTAAAATTAAGCATAAAAACCCCTCTTGATTTGATGAACAATCTCTCAAATCTTGAAATCGATGTCGTTCTTGCTTCTTGATTAATGTTCTTCTCCAATCTCCTCTCGTCTCTTGTTTCTGTAATGTCTCTCCTTTTTCTTTTGAAACCCTAATATGTCTTTTTATAGTGTATCAAAAAGATTTTGTTTTCGTCTCCCGACATGGCCTGGGACACGACCATCTCCCCAGGTCGTGTAACTTTCCGCACTTAGGTAAATTTTCTATACAACTTCAAAAATTCATAACTTCTTCGTTTGAACTCGGAATTGATTGAAACTTGATTCCTTTTCTTCGTTTTCGAGCCTAGAACGCGTTTAAACCCTGAAATCAACATTTTACTCAATTAAGTATCAATTTCTGTAAAGAAAACCAAAAATGTGCGGAAAATACTATAAAATCATCATATGAAATATGTTTAAAATCAAAGTTATCATTCCCCTAGTAGGTTACGATGTATATCCAATTAGAATTTAGGCCGAGTTTAAGCTAGTTTACTTTCAAGATGATCAAGCAATTTTAGACAGTCTAATCAAGTAGTGTCATAAAGCAAACAATACATAAAGTTCAGTGCTCCATAGTAGCAAAACAATATTCAAACACACACACTGCATGCATACAAGCAACTAACTTATAATCACAAACAAGACATGTACTAAGTCCTCTAAGTATTCTTACATAATTCTTCAAAGTGTAATGATGCACTAATCCCACTTACCTAGACATGTAACGCTCGACAATCTTGATGGTTGGTCTCATTCACTTCAATTTACCCCTAAATATTTAGTATAATCACTTTAGTTTTACTAAATATAAAGTAAAGGAGTTTATTTTAATAATTTAAGTATGATTGTGACTTATCTTTAGAAAGTTGTTGAACCATTATATCAATTTTTAGCTTGACGTTAAAGTTTTTAAACAAGGTTCTAAAGGCTTGCATAATACCAAGTTATGGTCTAATAACCTTCTGATGAAGTCTCTGGTATGAGTGTCCCTAAACTAGTAACCTTATGACCAAGTCTCTTATATTATTCCAATTAAACTTTTTACTTCAACCAACCCCCTAAACATGTCTCTAAAGTGATTTTATCTAAGCCTTGTAAACCAACCAACCCTTTGGTTAAGTCTCTAAAATCATTACAACCCCTTTTCTTTTACCAAATAACTTCCTAAACGAGACTCTAACATGGTCATAGTTAAGATCCTTTCACTAGCCAACCTTTTGATTAAGTATCTGAACCAAGAATTAAGTCCTTCTTTTACCAAAGTAACTCTTTGAAGAACCTCTAAACAAATCCCAATTACAAGTCTACTATACGCAACACACTCCAACATCATATTTCTAGTTACACACATACTTATATATAATCATTCAATAGGTTCATCATACCCATTAACACCATTTTACCAAAACTTCCAAACCTTCATTTTCTAACTTTAATTCATTAAGCCTATAACTAATCATAAAGGTATGATTCAACTCCACTTCAATCCACTCAACTCCAAGTCATATCCTACAACAGAATATAACTCATATGAACTTCAGAACAACTACAAATGGTCTTCCTCAAAGTTAATTATATATAATTTTCGAAAAATAACATCTTTTCTCCTATTTTAGAGGTCCAAAAATTCTCAAAAATCATAGGGAATATTTTTATCCTATGACAATTCTCATATGCAAAATGAAGATGTTCTAGAAAAATTTTGGTTGCAAAACTACGCTCATAGGATTATTTAAAACAGCTGCAAAAATTGATTAATTTTACACTATTTCTTAAGAAGGTCCTATACTTGCTTAAAAATTTTACAATATGATATTTTTCTTTGAAAGCACATGTAAAAATACTTCCAAAATAATTTTTCTCATAATTTTTGGAATTGATTTATTATTTTTACAAAATTAAGTAAAATCAAGTTGAAGATTTGACTCACTAGAAAAATGTACTTTCAGCCAACCCATTGTCGACTAAGCTAGTCATTGCCTCCACTGTTAGGTGGTGACAATGGTTCACTTCTAAAACACCCTAAAACCCGTGCACTCCTCACTCGATTTGCACAGTTTTAGTTCTTAATTTTCCTTGAATTTTTTCTTCGTTAATTTTCACCTTCTTATATTTTTCTCTAGTTCCTTACTCATCTAAGAAGCTCGAAAGAGTATATAGTGATAATTTCCAAGCTTGCTTCTAAGAAATGGAGGTTTTTCTCTCTCTAATTATTTTAAGTACTCCACCTAAATGCATGTTGAGTTGTCTTAATGTAATATAATCCAAGCAACAACTATCTTACTTTAGGCCACACCTAAATCCTTGCAATTCTAGTAGTTTAGGAATTCTTCATAAATTTTTTCTATTTTTCTTAATAAATTTCAATTAATTTTACACAATTTAAAGTACTTTAGGCAATTACGAGTAGATATCTATATGTAATAATTATACCCAAGGTATACGTACTACTTTTACATATTAATTCACATCATTCTATAATTTTATAGTCCCAATATTTTATTTCTAAGATTTGGTAAATTTTTGTTACCTAATTCACACACTCACGGTAGGTAAAATACGATATAATATAATTTAGTGAAATTAACTATTTTTTGCTATAATACTATTATTTTATTATATTTCCACAATCTAGACCCATAAGATGTGTCCATCTAACTCGTAGACTCATACGTGAAATATGGTCTCAATCCATCTACCTTCATGTATGCCCTAAATTACTCACTTAACATTCGATATGTAAAACTACGGAGCTCGCAGACAAGTTGAGAATTGAAAATCCTATAAGATTGACTTCTCCCCTACCTCTCAACTTGTTGTGCAACCTTGATAGCTTCTTCAAGAGTATAAGTAGATAACACTTCAACAATTTCTCGGAGGTCAAATCTTAGCCTAGTGACAAATCTATAGACAGTAGGGGCTTTAGGTTCTTCCACTTCACAGTAGATTATCAGCATCTAGAACTCTTGTACATAATCATCAATAATTTGACTTTCTTGTCAGAGCTCTTATAGTTTGGCAAAAGTTCCTTGATAGTATGATTCAGGAATAAACCTTTTACGCATAACTCTCTTCATCTCTTCTTATGACCTCACTTCTCATCATCCATCTCATTCTCTCATGGCATGTAATTTCATCCACCACATATAGGCATATCCAATAAATTCAAGAGCAACTAGTCCGACCTTATCCCTTTCAACACATCAATAACACTCAAATAACTTCTCAAATTACTCTTCCCAATCTAAATAGGCATTTCCACTTCTTAAGAGGTTTGGTGTCTAGATTCTCACATTGTCTAATCCTGTAGGAGCTCAGACAAGTCACTCCTCCTCTTCATACTTCACTTCAATTTCTCCTTCGTCATCGTTAACCTCTCTAAAGTACATCCTTAGCTAGAATTGTCTATTACCTCTTCTTTGGAAGTACAACCATGTTGCGGAGCTTGATCAAGTCAAACTTCTCGCCATTTAGCTCTAGGAGCTTAGAAATTTCTCTCTTCTTGTTCATAGGTTTCTTCTACTTCTCTCTCATCTTTTCAATCAGCTCCAACCTCTTATTAACTCATCATTTAACTCTTCTAACTTGTATTTGACGAATTAGGAAATCTACTTCCTTGCGAGGAACCTCTTGAGCTCAATAGACACCCTAATCAACTTGATTCTCTATTGGGGTGTTAACATTAATTTAGCCACCAACCTTATAAGCCTCATCCATACTTATAATCACCATTATGTGCATTAGCATCATCATATTCTCCATAATTATCGTCATTTGATCCAGTCGTTCATCAATAGTTGGTTCAACACAATGCCCATAGCTGGGAGCATCACTATCATTCTCTCTGACCATTGCATTAACACTTAGATTAGTCATGTTTACCTTCACAACAACCAAAATTACTACGTTGATTCAATAAACCTAGAAACAATACCCTCAACTATAACCACACTTCTCTTAGTTGCTCTATCACACATACAATGGAGATAGAACAAAATGGAGTACACTTACCTACATTTAACCTTCTACATCAAAACCTAAAAATAAAAATAAAAATAAAAACCCAAATCACAAAACAAAAAATTCTTCCCATAATATACCCATAACATAAATATAAGGCTCACTTCAACAATAATACTATCAAAATCATTCACTTAACCACCCACCTCAAGAACAACAGAATAATGTCTCACAATGACTTAAACTCATAGCTTTACTTAGAACCTTAAGCTCTGATACCAAGAAGATGTGCCTCGAAAAAGGGCTTACCATAGTATGGGTAAGCTACTCAAGGATGTGAATCACAAAATAAAAAGGTTAAGCCTTATAAGCTACTCGCTAACGTGACTTATCACTCAAGCACTCATGAAACACTACATCACTATATAGGAAGCATCCTATATGGATGGAGTCCCCTACTTCATCTTGTACAAAAGAAGCTTAGCCACAATAAGTATTAAGGATTAAAATCTTTTAACTAATGTCTTATATTTATAGGCATGCTAGGTTAGACTTAAAATCAATCTTTCAGAAAATTTCTCTTTTAGGAATATTTCTTAAGTGAAAGATGTCTTAAGACGAAGTTCCTTGAATCAAATAATGGTGATGGAGTCCCATGGTTTACAAAGGGATAAACTAATGTCAAAGGTTGGATTTAAGAGGAAAGAATTTTCAAATGAGAACCGTCAAAGCTTCTTGAATTATCCATTAGGGGAAAAATGCTATAAAACTCAACAACACTCATTTTGAAGTGGTAATGAAAGTTATCTTGCATAAACAAGGCTACCACGAAGTAATACAGAATGGGGCTCCTTGGTTCATCTTAAATAAACAAAGCTTATAATGGAGGACCATCTTATGTGGATGGAGTTTCCTAGAGAAGATTGGTCTCCTTGATTCAGAGTGGGTTTTAAGATATAAACCACTTGGGTAAACATGTTAAAATAGACGAAAGCGACTATAACGGCCAACTTGGAAAGACTTTGTAAACAAGAGTAAAGCATTGATTAGGTTTGGACTACGGAAAAACTTGGTTGACATGCTAGAATAAACGAAACTAAACACTAAGGCTAACATAGACTTAAGAAATTATATCAACCCTATATCAAGATTTGAACTACTACTAATATAATAAGCTAGGAATGATTAGTTAAGGGTCTAAAATCATGATTCGATGAGCATGCATTTGAAGAACTAATGTTAAAGTTAAACGGTTGGGTCAATTACATAGACAAATTTGAATACTTGACAATTAACCACCTTACTGCAACCACTAAAAAATTACCGATTTAGTTGTTTTTATGTGGACTTAAGCCTGATTCCAATGCCCAATATGCATGTTTCAACACCAAATAGTAAACCAAGCTTATTCCCTAATCAAACTTTAAGAAGAAACATTAAGTCCATCTAAACCAACCCTAAGGATGAAGTGAGAGATTATATAGTCTAATTGAAGCCCATACACCACCAATTGACCAAATGCATATTAAAGCACAATACCTAGTCTATAAATGCAATAAAAAAACTTCATAAATATAGCCCTAAACATGAGCTAACAACCCAAAACAACCCTATTATAGCTTCCAACCATAAGAATGACTCCTTTATCACTTTTGAAAAGCTAAAAGAAAATAGAAGGGGAAAAATAAAAAGAAAAGAATGCTTTTTGTGAGTTAACGTTTTGCATTGGGGCATATATGCAAATGAACAAGCTTAGCATGTTGATAAATGCAAAGGATGTTGAAGGAAATAAAAAGCTACTAGCCCAAGATGAGAGTGGGATAGAAAAGGAATGTCTAAATCAATCTTATGTATTCTTAGGAATAAGGAAAAAAATGATTATGGAAGCATGAGATTGAAAGGATTTTACAAAGAGAGAAGATTAAGCATTTAAATAAACATCAATAGTTCAATGAATTTTGTAGATTTACAATTAGCTAAGGGGTTGAAGTATGAACTAATGGTTACACCACTGATAACTGTGATGTTAACTATTAAAATAGTAATGATTATTAACTTTAGTGTTGCTCATTTCAAATGCAAGATGTAGGGAGGTATACTTGAAGTTAAAGTTCATTTGTTACCTTTAATGAGGTATGATGTGATGTTAGGAATACCATGGTTGATGCTATAGGGAATTATTAGTTAGAATTTCCAACAACTAAAGATGGAATTTGACTCAACTAGGCAATACTTCTAACTAATGGGGGAAATAAAACCAGTATGCACTGTAAAGGTGAATTGTAGTTAAAGTGATCACTAAATCTAATCTTAAAGTGTACATAATGTTAGGCTGCTAGTCTATCCATGTCGAACTTATTAGATGAATTTTATGACTTATTTGAGGAGATTAGCATATTTGTTTTGAGTGTAACTGTAGAATTCACTTGCAAGAGTAAGCTAATTCAATGAGCTTAAGACTTTATAGGCATTCAACTATCAAAAAGAATGTATTTGAAGAGATGATGAAGGAAATGCTAAGGAATGAGGTTGATAAACCAACTATACTCCCTTTTCTTGACCATTAAGATTAGTAAAGCAAAAGGACAGCACTTAGCAAATGTATGTTGACTATACAAAGTTGAATAACCTTCTTATAAGAGATTGGTTTGCTATACCACTTATTAAATACTTATTTGATGACATGCATGCATCAAACTATTTTAGTAGGCTGGACCTATGATTCGGATATCATCATATAAGAATGTACCTAAATGATGTTGACAAGGCCACTTTTAAGCCTTATGAAGACATTGCAACTTTTTAGCTATACCTTTTAACTTGACTACTATACTTTCGACCTCTCAAAGTTCAATGAATAGCTTATTTATGCCTTACTTAAAGAAATGTCCTCGTCCTTTTTCATAATATCCATACGTATAGTGTTGCCTTAGAGGAATATGCAAGTCATCCAAAGTGGTACACAAAATAGTGAGAAGGGAGAAGCTATATCTTAAATAGAGTAATTGTTACTTTGGAAGTCTTAAACTTCCATGTATTTTCATCTCCTTTATACCTGCACCAAGTGTAAGTAAGATGCTTCTCTAACGTCAAGAGCCATCAACTAATAATTCTCACAAATATTCTATATGACCTAATTGGCATAATTGCATCATAGCACCCAACACTACCATTTAATCTCGTCAACACATCAAAATAAATCGATTGCAATGGTAGAAGTTGAAATTCTAATACTTATAACCCCCATCAGTCTTAGGAGTTAATAATAGTAGCTAAGTCAAGAATCTCAACAAAATCCATTGGTAGACCTCTTAATTCAGCCTCCTCATTTTTATTCATGACCTCTAACTTTACAGGAATTTCTGGTTCAAGCACTATCTTTCCCTCCTCGTGTTCCTTTACTTTCTTAAGAAGTTCTTCTTGACGCTTTGGACATTTAACAATAAAGTGGCCATATCGCAAACACTTAAAGCACTTACTTAATGGGCTTCTCCTTCGTTTCAATTATATCAAGAACCTCTTTATTCTCAACCACCATCACACACTTTAAAATTTTCTTGTTGAATTCTCACAACACCTTTTAGTTTGCTCCACCAACTCATTGAATTATCTTTCACGTTGGCCTCTTTTCTTTCTAATTTGTTCTTACCATTCACTAAAAGAATTTTTGTGATTCTTTACAAGTTGATCAAGATGCTCCGTAATACTCTCCATGATATACATTTTCTTAATAATATCTCCAAACCCTAATTTCCCAAAAACTCCAAAATTCATTAAGGGTGTAACTGACACTTATCCAACAAGTGTATTGCACCACAACTCTAATACCAAGATGATACAATAAAGGGTCATATGCTCAAGTATGCAGCAATATCATAAATTAATCCAATAAAAAGAAATAGGATCTTTTTAGGTTTATATCCAAAAAGATATGATTTTTATGGTTTTAAGGTTTAAGAAACAAGGAAAAAAAAAACAAAGGGATATAAACAATTTACTATTAGATATAACTCACAAACAATAAAACAAATTGTTTGTGATTAGTTCCTGTAATCCATATGACACACAATAATAATAAATAATCATAATTAGAGAAATTTTGATATTTCACATGATAATTTTAATAACAAATGTTAACTAGGCTATCGATATTATGCATAATAATCTAGATAACAAAGGAAGAGCACTACAATTCTTTCAAAAGAATTAATAAGTTCAAAGAAAGGAACTCAAGGGATCAATGACAATTTGTCAATAATATATTCTTAAAACTCAATCATTCTCTCTCTCTCTCTCTAGAAAGTAATGTTACAAAAGTATCATAATGATCCCTTAGCAACCCTAGATGCATGAGTGTAAATTACATCTACTTAAAATACTAATAATGTCTATTAAAAGGAGAAAATACTCAAAAATTGAACATAAAAAAGAGAAACAAGATTAAATGGTTGAGGAACATAAGAGTTTACTCCAATTATGCTTCTCCTTGGCTTCACAAATCCTTCATGCCTTTGGTTCACAAGCATGACCCTAAGGCATAAACCACTCTAATGATTGAATTTTCTTTGTTTCTATCCACATTTAGATTTACATCACTAGGTCTTGATCACATGGGTTAATGTCCTTATCAGGATGTCTATTGACCTTAAGGAGACTAGCTATAATATAATGGCCAGTATGGAAAATATTCAAGCAATGAAGAGGCTTTCAAAGGCTAGCTGGATACTATAAGATATTCATAAAAGGGCATGGCAAGTTAACTTTCCTGTTAATTCAGTTGCTTAGAAGGACCAATTTCATGGGAAAGTGAAGCTTTAGCTACATTTGAGAAGCACAGGAAGGCATCTTGTTCTCCTATGCTTAGGTTACTAGAATGTATTCAACCCTTTGTGGTAGAGACAAATGTTAGTAGAGAAGGCATTTGAGTCATCCTAATATAAGAAAGGTATCCAATAGCTTACTTAAGTAAGGTTCATTAGTTTATTATACCATGAAAAAATGGACACATGATCTATTGAGAGGACATTTGATGGTGAAAGCAGATCTTCAAAGTCCCAATTACTTACTTAAGCAAAGGATTGTCTCTCTTGGCCAAAAAAAATGGCCACTATGTTCTTAGTAATGGCTATGAGACTTTATACAAAAAAATGGACAAGGGAAATACCACTATTGATGCTTTGATTATGGCGAATGAACTTAGCCTAAACACTACGATGATGGACCAAATCCAACTAGGTTGTTAGACCAATTGCAAATATCTTAAGGACTGATTACGAAGAATAAAGTTAAGAAGTTGCAAATAGAATTCAATTAATTCATATGTGAGACAATGAGATTATTTTGATTTGGATTTGGAGTTAAGTCCAAGCACAATAAATATCATTTATTTTTGCAAATGAGATAAAGATTTAAGCAAAGAAAAAGAACAACTCGCCCTCTAATAATAATGGGTCAGCCTAATAGAGTAACATAAGCCAAGCGAACTTAGGATAAAATAATCAAGGCTAATCAAATTAACGCGATTGATTTGGGTCAAACCCATTGAAGTTGCCTAATATAGGCAACTATGTATCACCCTTTAGAATTTATTTTATTTGATTTTCACCTTATTTACTTATCTATTTTGCTTTATTTCATAAGATTTTTAGTTTCCATTTTAGTAACTTCCATCTTATATTTTGTAAAGTTGACTTTAACCTGCATATAGACCTTTCATTATAATTTCATATTGAGAGATTGAATATTGATGAGTTATTTTACTTTATTATCCAGCTTCATATTACATTTATACGTATAATTCTATGCAAAAGAAAAATATATGGATGCAAAATACAAAGGGAATTTATTTCATTTGCAAAATCACATGAAAAAGGAATTGAGAAGGATAAAATAAGCTCCAACACCAAGTCCAAATTGATGAATGACAATTACAATTCAGATTTTCTAGAATTTATTTACATGCAACGTATGCCATTAGTGGTAAGGCTAAGTATTGAACTTCTTAGGGTGAAATAGATCAAAATATTTGTTATAAAGAGAATATAAGAGATCACATTACAAAGAAGCGACCAACTTGAGGAGAGAAGTCAATTAAGGATGAAAAAGAAAAAAAAGTATGCTAGATAAGATGCTACATGGCATTAAGCTATTCTTCTTCATACTTAAAAATCTAAACTTTCACTTAAGTTATACTTGAAATACTTTTACCTAAATTATCAAAATATATTAGTAACCAAATTCAACTAAACAATATTAAATATCCAAATTTAAGGATTTACAATTCTAGTTGAAAAAAGAAACTCTTACTTTCATCAAAACAACAATTAAAAGCAAATTCATTAACAAAGAAATAAAACTTCACAAATCAAACACAAGCGCTTGAAAATTGAGGAAAAGGAGTTAAAAAATGCAAAAAATACTTACCTGGGAAAATAACTCCAAGATTATGGCACTTGATCTTTCCTCATCTCTTATATTAGTTGCGCAACCTCCTTCTTCTCATTTTCAAGGATAGAGGTCTCTCTCACTCCAAAAAGAAAAACCCCTATACACCTCACTCCTAAAACCCCTATTTTTACCAATTTTTTTCTCAAATCGACTGTAGATTTGAGATTATAGCTATGTGTACATCACTTCCTAACATTGATTTCACAAGAACTTCAAAAAATACTCGCAATTCCATCACTTTCTCTCTCCACAAGCGATGAAGAAAAAGGTGCATTTTTCCATTATTTTTTTCACTTCTATATTTCCATAACTATAGAAAATAACCATGTTAACGCATATATTATACTACATTGATCCAAGTGATTGTATTATATAAGTACTCTATTGCGTAAGATAGTCCAAAATTAGGATATAGAGGATATTTTCATAGTAAAGTGTAAACACATTACTTAAATTTGAATATAATTACGATATTAGTACATTGGAGAATAAATGTGGAATGGGATTAATTAAAGTCTCTATTGATTATATGTTATTGAAGTGTATTTTTCTAGAAATGTGAGCATGTTGTTGAATGTAATTTGTATGCTCTAGGTGTTAATTAGTGAATTTATCCATAATCGTGTTATCTATAAATAGAAAACATGGATTTTATTGGCATTGCAAATTTTATGAAGTTATTATGATAAACAGTGTGAAAATGGTCCACTATACGAGAAGAAGTATTAGAATAGGATAGAGTGAGCTACGATAGATGCCCAACAACAATAGTTGGGGTTCTAATTAATGCAACATATGATCAGTTGGTAGGTTGATGAGAAATCATCTTTAGGTTGACATGAGCACTTACCGGGCCGAATTGATCCATAGGTATCCCCTTGTAGGAGGCACTAAGGATGTATGTACTTTTAAATGACGATTATGATGTCTAGTAACTATTAGCATCCTCTCAAGGACGATATGGAGTTAGCCTTTCAATAGAAATATATGTTGAAATTTATGAAATCAATATCCCTAATAGTTGAGTAAGATTTTGGAGGACATGATAGCAATGTTAGGGTTTAAGTTGAAACTTTAATGTTTGAATCTCAACCGGTTCCACCTAGTAACATATCAAATAGCAATCACATGCCCTATTAAGCTAACATATTGATCACAAGTGAACTGGACATAGATTTAGATGTAGAAAATGAATTAGCTCATGAAGACATTGCCGAAGACTCTTATAACACTGATTCAAATGATGGTATTGCTACGAACGAAGGGTAACTCCAATCTATAGATGAAGCTTAAGGGATAAGTAGGAAAAACGATTAGAGGCATTGGTTGACCACAAATGTAAACACAATTGGAACTTAGAACTCGTGCCATTCTACATGGCAAGTGTTGGGGATGGACTCCTATCATCCGAGGAGAGTATGAACGATGGTGAATTGAGGCATTGGTTGAACATAGATGTAGACATAGTTGGAAGTTTAGAACCTATGTTGTTCTAAACAATAAGTGTTAAGAATAGACTCGTACCATCTAAAAAGAGCATAAACAATGATGAATGGAGTTTCAGCGATGAATTTAAGGTGGTATGCAATTTTAGAAGAAAGAACATCTACAAACGGCTATAAAGATGCATCATGTTTTGAACCACCATGACTTTGTAGCGAAGGAGTCTAATAAGAAAATCTAGTCTATCAGATGTGCTGATTGGGAAAAGGATTGTAAATGGAGGTTACGGGTGTGCTAAAAGAAGCATATTGGGTGTTTTGTGATAACTAGGTTTATAGGCCCACACAATGCTTAAATCCTACTATTAGCCAAGACTATTCTCAATTAGATTCAACCACTTGATCTTGCTATATTATTAAGGATGTACAGGAATCACCAAGCATTAAAGTGAAACATCTTCAAGCCATCATTTACAAGTGTTATGGATATATTATACACATAAAGAGAGTTCGAGAAGTTAAGCGTAAAGCAATTGAATAGGTTTATGGAAAGTAAGAAGAATCATATGTGATGCTTCCACATCCATTATATGCTACGTAAGAGGCTAATCCAAATGCTATGGTCAAGTGGAAATTTGGAGATAGCAACAATGTAGGCCATGTGTTCTTTGGTAGAGTATTTGAGCCTTTGGACCATATATCGAAGTCTTTGTACATTGTAGGTACAATATCACCACTTACACTTGTAGTACCAGTTAACTACTTACTTATATCTTTTGTAAATAGTTGAACTACCTAATTTGGTCTTTCTAAGCTTGTCATTACAATTGATGGTACATTTTTGTATAGGAAGTATAAGCATAAGCTACTCATAGTAACTAAAGTTAACGGTGAAAATCATATTGTCCCATTAGAATTTGCAATGGTCAGTGAGGAATGTCATGATAGTTGGGGCTAGTTCTTGAAGTATGTTCCTATGTACATAATTAAGGACCATATAGACATACGTTTGATCTCTAACCGTCATTCTAGAATATAGTCCATCGTTAAGGGACATAATGCAATATGGCCAGCCAGTTGGTTGTGATGCTACACGATGTAGACTTATAGGGTCAAATAGAAACCAACTAAGCCACCACTCATGCGACTAAGCTAGAGCAATGGGTAGATCAGCATAACAGGATTGTTAGTATAAGACCAAAGCCTAATGTAGCTTCAAACTATCATGCCTATACTAGTAGGTTTCTTATCAATTGGTCAATCCAAAGCCTCCTAAGAATACATGCTATGCATCTAGCTTTATTGTTCTTAACAGTTCTTCACTTATACCTTTATATGCTTACTGCATTGTTATTTGTGACATACAAGTGAATTTTATACATAGGCTACCTCAAATGTTATATAAAAATATCATGGCAAAGCAATCAAGGATGGATGGCGTCATTCAATAACTTAGAGCCATCCATCTAAACTATACACTTAGGCGGGGACTGAATACCAAGAGGGAGGACCTTTTGTCACACGAGCCACAGCATGGAAGGAGTCTTAAAGGACAAGGACATAACTGGGGTAGAAGGCAAAGATGCCAACAGGCTGGGTAAAACACTAGGGACGATCTTTTTCCTGAGCACTACTCGCCTCCTATATCTCTTAGAGCTTATGTTTTAGTTTCAAACACCTTTCATTAGAGAGAGCTCCAACATTAGATCCATACTTCTCTTACTCCATTATTGAGGCCAACTAGAGAACGCTACAAAGACATAGGTGAAGGACTAGCTTCGGTCAAGCCTACTTCGATCCCTATGCATGTGGTTGGATGCAGCCCAGATGTTGTAGTCCTAGCCTGATACAGGTATTCAAGAGACGCATGCATATACATACTGACAACATAAACAGTAATAGATTATCATTAATTGTAGCTATTTGAAAATTCTAATTGCAATTGATGTACATTTTGTGAACACTATATATTCTTGAAAGAAGTAATGAAACTTTCATATTGCTTAATTTTAATTTTCCAACCTTCCATGTATTGCTTGCTCTATTGTCGCTACTAATGATTTTAACTTACGAAATATAGAATTTGTATGCTATTTTGCTTTAATGGAACTAGAAAGTTTGAATAATATTGTAATATTACTTATATAGTTTTTAGGTATTTAGATCTTGTTGTAACAAGTTAGCTATGGTTGTGAAGTTTGGTTAGAGTATTGTTTTCTTGTTTAAATTAGGGTGTCTAAGCCTTTGGTCTAAAATGGGGTGTATGCAAGTGTTGTATAGTCGTTTTCTATTTTTTACATATATATACATATATATAAAGTAGCAAACAAACAAAAAAATAGATAAAAATCAATTTATTGAGAAAAATAGAACTTATTCAATGAATTTATCAATTTCAACTTTGATGAGATGCTAAATAGATAGAATAAGGGTCTATTAGAAAGAATTTGTATAATATCGGATTGAAAGAAGTATGTAGTGGAATTGTGTCATTCAAGAAAATGAAATCGACAATTAACCAACATTTATCGAATTTAAAAAAGAGTCAAAAGAAATGGTTCGATCCTCTTATTTTTCTTTCTCGAACCGAAAGATCCGTGAATCGGGATCCTAATGCATATAGATATAAATGGTCCAATGGGAGCAAGAATTTCCAGGAACATTTGAAACATTTCGTTTCTGAGCAGAAGAGCCGTTTTCAAGTAGTCTTCGATCGATTACGTATTAATCAATATTCGATTGATTGGTTTGAGGTTATCGACAAAAAGGATTTGTCTAAATCACTTCGTTTCATTTTGTTCAAGTTTCTTCTCTTTTTGTCCAAGTTGCTTCTTTTTGTCCAAGTTGCTTCTTTTTTTATCTAACTCACTTCCTTTTTTCTTTGTGAGTTTCGGGAATACCCCCATTCATAGGTTCGAGATCCGCGTCTATGAATTGAAAGGTCCGAATGATCAACTCTTCAATCAGTTGTTAGAATCAATAGGTCTTCTAAGCGTGATAACGATATGATAATACGATATGATGACAATGCTACAGTTGTCATTGATCAAGAAGGAAATCCAAAGGGAACTCAAGTTTTTGGTGCAATTGCTCGAGAATTGATACAGTTAAATTTCACTAAAATAGTTTCATTAGCTCCTGAGGTATTATAAGCTAATACATAATATAATTATGTTAGTTATATTATACATAGGAATTTGAATGAAATAGATTAATTAATGGATTAGATTGTATCTCACGTATATACCTTATATATTCTAACATAGAATCTAAAAAAAAAAATAACATGTTGTTATAAGGGAGGTTGCTACTAAAATTGCCTATTAAAAAGTCTTATATAAGGCTAAAATGCTTCTTCAAGAGGCAATCTTTACTTAGTCAGGTAAAATCATCTCTTTTAGACAATATATTTCTAACATTATTGTCCCAATTGCTATATTTTTAGGATTTTCTATTTTTTCTTTTTTGCATTTTCTTCCTTTCCCCTAAAAATTGATTCCAATACATGTTTGCTTTTTATTGAAAGGAGAAAAAAAAAAAGGATAGAAAGGTTCAAATTTCAAAGGCAAAAAAAATTGAAAAAGAGAGAAAAGGTGTGTAAGTAAGACTTTTCAATATTCATATGTTGTCAAAAAATAAGGATTTCTTTTCTAATTATTTATTATTATTATTATTTTGGGCCTTTAGGGTAGTCCAATTCCTCTCTTATGCATACCAAGGGTGGAACTGCTTTTACCCAAGTAGTAATCTTTATCTGAATCCTATTGTTTGATTCTCTTGTTATGTCAGTCATTTTTTATTCCAGTTTCACTTCGTGATTTCATTTTAATAGAAAAGCTCTGTTTGATTTTGTTTTCCAAGAAAAATTACCGTGCGGTTTAGAGGTAAGGTTCTGATTGTGGAATCGAATTTATTTTAGAAAAAATGTAGTTAAGAAATGTAATGATTGCTAATGAAGAATACAAAGAGGATGTCCAATGGCTCTTACAAGTTTCCATAGTTATTGTCCCGAAATCTTGACGCTAAAGATCAAGATGAATGCGGGTGTGGACCGACTTTCTATACGGACGACTTTTACGCTGTTATATCCTATTCCTTTTAGTTTAGATTCTAAAGTATGAAGACTAAGAAGCAGAAAGGAAGCAGGAAGAAGAACTCTCACCAGTGATAAACGACGCCACGCGGCATCCTACTTGTATCTCAAATAAAAATAGGTGATTCAAAAGTACAATTTTGGATACTGAAATGGGCAACTTCAAAGTTCAGCTAATGAATTCAAAATCCGTAAGAGTTTTGTATCAAATACAACATTATACCTTCATTTCTTTCTTTTTTATTTTTTTCTTTTCTTTTCTTTTTTTTTTTTTGAAATTTTGCCATTTCCGATACACAGGAGCTGTTGAATGCTTTTGATGACTACAATCATATTCCATTTCATGAAGAACTACGAGCCCGTAGATTTTCAGGAAAAATTGCTATTGAGCTTAAAACTGGGCAACCGCAGCAATGAGTGAATCATGTGCCAACCAGCTAGACCTAAAAATGCTCTCCCGGTCTCACTATTAAACGATCTTCTCATAGATGTATAAACTTTACATGTTGCAACCTACCATGGCATCTCCAAATAGCTAAAATTATAGAAGGAATCAATATTGTTAATAGTTTGTTCTTTCTTTCAGTTTACCATGATGTTGGAAATCCCAACTATTCTCAAGAGGTTGTGATGTGAAGGAGCCATGCAATACCGAAAAATTCTCCTCTCCCTCTTCAGAACTAGACAAACTGTCGCACTTGGAACCTGATTCATTGAGACAAAACACTTCATCTTCGGAATCACTTCCTTCTGATGATGATTCCAGATCAGGAAAACTATCTTCTGTGCGTGAAAGATCAACATGATATCCATCAGATGCCAAACTGTGGTTTTCCTTTTCAAGCTTGGCATTTTTCCCGGATTCCTTCCAATCCCTTTTCTTGCTTTCCAAGATTGCCATCGGATTCCGACTATTAGGGTCACCATAAAGTGCAATATGCCGGTAATAAAGCTCCAACTCTTTTTCTGCAATAGCAATGAAGCGTCTCACGGAGTCAAGGGACTGCTCATATTTAGACTTCTCCAGTGCCTGCAAATGGATATGCTCAGTTTAAAATACAAGAAACATAGGATTCAATCAAGTTGACAACAGCGTCAATTGAAAAGAAATATAGGAAAATGAGAATGCAACCATCACATAAACTAAAGAAAACGAGTCTCACGTACTAAACTAATGCTGAAGCATTATGCATGCTGCTAATCACAAGACCTGATCCCAGAAACGGCTCTCTCTCTTTCATTTTCTTTTTCCCCCTTTTTCTTGACGGCAACATTGCAAATCAGGTGCTTTTGCTCCTTACTCAAATCTTTTTCCTCGGTTTATGGAGTTGGAGAAACAAGAAGTTTCTGGTTTTTTACAAGGAGGGTAAAGGCTACTCTCCTAAGATTTGTTGTATTGCTGTGCTTCATGCCCTCTTTAAGTTATAATGTTCCATGTTCCTCTCTACTTAATTATTTGTTTATGCAAAAACATTCAAAAATTAAAGAAAAAAATTTTAAAGAAAAGGTAAATAACCTCCAAGAATTAATCTCCATGAAGAAATTATAACAAAAGACTCTCTCAAAGGAGAGAAACAATCCCCTCAAGCCAAGTTGAGCAAGAATATATGTAAACATCTTATTTAACACTGGATTAGCAACCCACTAACAACGGCCCAAGAGATTTGAAGAAGAATTGTACACTCAAAAGTTTACAATCCAATAGGCAATATTAATGATTATGTAAACTAGTGGAAGATTTTGTCACAGGTTCTTAATGACGCAAATCATGATGGCCATGCATCCCTACTACCTGATTTCCTTTCTTCACATTTGTGTTACTCTTTTATTACACACTTCCATACCGTACATCCATTTTGTATTAATATTTCTACTGAATTACTAACAAAAGTAAAAAAAAAAAAAAAAAGGAATACATTAAATGCCACCAGGACTTTAAAATAAACTATAATTCACATTTTATTAAGATGTACGGTAGAGCTAGTTGTGCACCACCAATTTTTAAAAATCCATATATTGAACTGGTGTTTTTCTGTAACAAGTAAAAGTGATGTAAAGCTTGCTACCACACGCTATAGAAACTCTATAGCAGTATCACATAAATAATAAAGAAGGGTTACCTTTTTCTTGGATAATGTGTCTATGGGAGACATTACTTCTGGCTGTACATAATTCTTTCCCCGGTAGAATATAATCGTATCATCTCCAATTACGTGAATAGGAACTCCATCACTCAATCTGGCAATTTCCTGGGCATATTCATGAACCTGGCCAGGCTTACATGGCTTGCAAATAACTTTGACAGTCTCATGCTTCTTCCAGTGCATATGCATATTAAGAATCACACCTCCAAATATGCCTCTTCTGCCAATTGGGACATAGTTGGACTTTTTCTGTGACATCTTTTTAAGGTAAAACCGTTCCTCACCAGTCAAATTATGTGGTTCGACCACCGGACCCTGCACTTTAGGGACCTCATAACGCTTGAGTTTTTCAAGCAACAAGGATTCCTTGATTTTAGCCTGCAGCAAAAGGTAGGGAGAGAAAAATCTCAATATGTTTTAGAATCTCAAAAGGGAAGCTAGAAACACGCATCATCTTCAACTAGGAAGACATTAACCAGAAAGCCAGATATCTAGCATACAGTTTAAATGGATTTACTGCAAATCAAAACTCCAAGCTCGACCCTACTAAATTGGCCAGCTCAAGTATAATATTGATTTGCTGCTCTAAATATGATGCAATCAAGCAAAATCCAAGTGAGCTCATTGACCATGACTTTTTGACCAAGAGGTCAAGCAACTGACCTCCAATTGTTAATTATCCCAGTTCAACTCCCCCTTTATTTACCAGTCAACAAGTCCATGTTTTTAAGTGATTCCACCAAGACTTAAAAAATGATATTGTCAAGCCACAGAGGCATCTTCATAGATTTTCTATGGTTTGAAACTCATCAACTATCTCCGAGCACGTTGCATCAACTGGATGGAAGAAGAGCTGGAACTCACTGAATGTGTTGCCTATGAAATGCTATAATTTAAATAGATTTTAATGAACCCATAAAAGGAAGTCCTTATGAATTGAAAACCCCAGCACTTTCAACACCAATAGTTGCTTGATTCAGAGCAATTTGAACCCTGATCAACATTTGCTATACCTGAAACGTTAGCTGCTTAAAGCTATTCCACAATAGGAAAGATGCAAGATTCTGGTTTTTCCAAAATGCATTCATTTGTGAAAATCCCATCTAATGATAATTTCTTGCAAATATTTTCTAGGTAATTGCATCAGTTGCTACCAAATGCATATGTAAAGGAACAACCACATCTATGATGTCAAACCTCAAGACTCCTATAGTCTAAGGCAATTATATGGGCAGCAATCTAGAATAGCTAAACATAAACGAGGCTTCCTTATATGCTCCAATCATAAGTTAAGTATTCAAGTGCAAACTTCAGTATATTTCAAGCCCGTGAGCTCACAATTATATGCCGTCATTCAAATGATTAGATGCCTAACCATATTGACCTTATCATTTCAATAATGAGAGTAACTTTTCTTTGTTCATGTGAGTTATGGATTCAACAGCTAGAAAACTTCTGAGTTAAGAAAAGCTAAAGATGAAGTTTCCACTGCAATAAAAACCACAAACCACCGAAAATTTCAATTTAAACTGGAACAACAATCTAAATCCCAAACACAAGCTGCATAATCATTTCACATTCAAACCAAGCAACTAGAAGAAAAATGGAAATTGATATTGCTAAGCCCACCTTCTCAAGCTTGTACTTGATCCTCTCCTCAGCATTAGCAAATTTCTGCTTTTTCTTCTTCCCCTTGACACCAAGCCACCTTGGGTCCTTCCTGTTAGCAGCTTTTCGCTTCTCCTTCTCTCTCTTTTTTTGCAACTTAAACCTTTTTTTGTTCTTCCATTTTTCCTTCTTTGGAGGATCAATTTTCCTAGTCTCAAACTTAGCCTTCCCTTGAGATATCACCAAATTAACAGCGCCATGGCTCAAACTTCTAAATCCCCAGGAAGGGTTTATTGGGCTCTTTAAATCAGTGTACTTGATGAAGGAGAAAATAAAATTTTCCTTCTGCAATATCGCCCTGGGAAAGAAAAGCTATCATATACTAACTCAATTATAATGGTACAAGCTTCCGTTTCCAATATTTCTTCTATGAATCTAATCTGCATCTTATTTGTGTTTATGTGTATCCTACTGGAATTTGGTGTGTGTGGCAAGGTTCTTGATCCAGTTTTTTTCTGCATCTATTACATGCATCTTATCTATATCTGATTTTTATCTCATTTTAACAAAAACAACCCTTATTTGCAAACTCATTACCCTTTTTCCCTTATGCTACAAAGTTCCAAACTTGGAAGCTAATAGAGCTGGTTTTGACCAACACCATTATGTCTATCAAATCCATGTAGAAGATAAATAGCACAAACCGATAAACAAGTTCCAAAAAAAGATGCATCAATACATGGGTCATGCACCCACAAGTATAGACATATATATATATACATAAACATAAATGTTTAGAGAAGAGAATACCTGGAAAAGGGAAAAGAAGAACAAGGATTAGGAAATGATGATTTAAGGAGTGATGAAAATCTGAACAGGTGATGGACCGAATGTTTCGCCATATTAGTATAAGACACTCATCTTTTCCAGCACGGCTTCACCGCCACGGTGATATCGGTTAATCGCAGAATAAGTCATCTGACCTTGGAATCAACTTATCAAACGTGAAACGTTTGTTTTAATGTTTAGATAATGGGTTGGATTTTACATCATCCATCTTTTTACTGCTCTATATATCAAAGTGTACTTGAGAATTTTCAAGCACATAAAGCTGCAAAAAAAACTAAACCTTTAATAATGCACGATCAAAATTTAGAAAATAGGAAAGCGGGTCTCTACATCTTACGAAATTTTGTCAGTACCAACGAAAAACACGTCATGCATTTTCACAAACAAGTTGTGGATACCAATCTACGGAAGCAAGGTTGCATAAACGCACAGAGAGAGAGAGAGAGAGAGAGAGAGAGAGAGAGCGAGCGAGCCAACTCACCAAGCCCAACTCGTTAAAAAGGGGATGCAATTTATCAATTAATCAAATAAATTAATAAGCTATGCTTTTGGAGAATTTTTTAAGCATCCCTACAAAATTATATTCTTTCCGACTTTAACACACGTTAACTCTAATAAATTTAGTCTTGTCGAAGTTATGCGGTAAAAAAGTTACGGCATTGTATTGCCTCTGTGGTCAAAATTAGCAGGTAAGGTGAGCGGCCATAGTACAGGATAAATAGGTATAAATTTTAAAATATTTAGAATCAAAATTAATTTTATAGTATGTACCATGTATTTTATAAAATCTATAAAATATTCTTTAAAACGTGTTATTTTTTAAGAATTTATTTATAAATTTCAAAATGGCACTTTCTTTTATCTTTATAATAAATTTTTAAACTAGTCTACACAATACAAATTCACTTTCTCAAATATATAATTTAAAAATTGAAATGTTTTGCAGCAACTAAGTTGAAGTCAACAAAAGAGAAAAAAGGAAATAAAAGAACAAACAATAATAAAGAAAAGAGAGGAATTACCTCGAAAGATATAAAGCATTTAGTATAAGGTTTATCATTAGCTAGGCATTTTTGTCATTTTACTAAGGTTGAAAAAAAATACAATGGTATTATACATTTTATTTATTAATATTATTTAATTATTATTATAAAGATAGTACCATTATAAGGTACAATTGGGGTTACTTTAGAACTTATACATTATATACTTTAGAATAGATGTTCCTTAGTAGATATAAGATACCCTAACTTCATACTTGTACTCTATTTTGTAGAAAAGCAAGTTCCAGGAAATTGCTACATGAAACTTGCCCTATGATCCTTAAAACCCACTCGAAATCTAACTAATAAAGTAAAGTCCAACTGGGTACCCTGTATTACAAGGTTAATAAGGTTATCTACTCATTCATACTAATAAATATTATACGTAATGCATGTGTAAATTTAACAATATTAAAAGTATGAAATATTAGTAGTTTTTATATAATTATTGCTTTATAAAAATTTGTATAAGTACAAGGAATATTATAATAGCATAAGCATAAACTAATATATTAATAAATTATAAATGATGGGAAGAGAAAATAATGAAATTAGTGCACTTAAGGTTTTGGTTAAAAAAATAAAATAATGTTGCTTTAGTTATATAGATCATTACTGTTTGAAAATTATAGACAAGTATGAGGAATATTATTGTAATTATAGTAGATAATGCAAATCGTAACCAAGAACAAATAAGACTGGTCGCTAAATAAGTCCAAGATTGTAGTAAACTCAAAATGGAAGTAGTAAGGAATGTACCGAATGATAATTACGAATGAAAAAATAAGCAAAACTTATAAACAGTTTTAGAGGATATGACTCATCAATGAAATTTTTTAGAACTAACGGCACAATTCGATATGATGCACGTATCAATCCCGTAAGGTTACTTATTACCTAGCCTTATTCGAGGGTTAAGATAAAAGTGATGCCGAGAGTAAACAAAGTGTTTATACAAAGAAGAAAACACAAAAGTATATTAATGATAGTTTGAATTCTAATTCTACCTACATGTATAAAAGTATTTATACCTATAAGTTAGGGTAACTTGTCCAAAAAGAAAAAAGACAAAAAAGGTAGTTCCTAAGAAAGTAATGTACAAGATATAAAGGGTAGAAATGAATATATATAAAGAAAAAAAAACAATCATTGGTGTAACAAATTCTACACATAATACTGTATATGTAGCAATGCTATATTGAAATTATTAAAAAATGCAGATAAAAAGCACGGACAAGTTACTTATTCAAGTAGAGGTGGCTTAGTTAACCTGAAGTCTCTCTATCTGAGCTTCTCAGCAAGGAAGATGCCGAGTCATTAAACACCTCAAACACGAGTGAGTGTTCTTCAATTCAATACACTATAGAGAGATAAATAGTCATTTTGCTCAGCATAAAGGGTGATTCGGTAAAGAAATACTCCACTTCGACAAGGGTTGGCTGGAACAAGAGGATTTATCTTATCAGTCCCTCTAGTCCTCGAGCTTAGCTGCAGGTCGGTGGTTCGGTAACCTGATTCCCATTAGTAAAGATGCAACTGAGCAAGTTGTTAAAGGGTACTTAACCCGTCGAACTCAATAAGAATCTTATAGGGTTTAAGGTTAGGTTTTTAGATTACAAAAATGCAATGGGAAATCCGATCCAATAAAAAAAATTATATATTAATAAAAATATTTACGCTTAACTTATACAATATACATATTTTATATAAGTTTTATTTATGCAGTAACCCTATAAGAGTGCATTAGGGTTTTACAAAACTCGTTTCAAACCTGCCCCAGTTGCATCCCTAGATTATAGACATAAATCCATTTATGTGAATAAACATCAATCATCATTATAGTTATATTCCATTAGAATCCAAATTTTAGCCATACAATGCGTGCAAGTAAAGTAAGGTGAGAGAGAAAATAGAAAGAGAAAGAAACCGTCAAAAAGAGAGCTCATAGAATAAGTACCATATTGTGTGGAGAGATAATAAAGAAAGTGGGTTTTGTGATTGGAAGAGATTAATGGGAGAGAGTGAATTGATATTTCAATTTTATCCTTAATATAAAATAAATATAGTTTTAATAAGTTATTTTTAATATTGGTTTTCTTTGCAATAAAATTTTAATTTGAGGGCTAAATGATAATGCTCAAAGGGGTGATTAGTTAAGAATTAATCTACTTTAATAATATACATATTTAATGTTTGTTATTAATAAGGCATAAGTAAGTGATCAAGGAAGGGATAAAAAATGGAATGAAGAAATAAACTACAAAATTAAAGTTTTTTTTTTATGGCAATCGATTAAATGTAATATAATAAAAAGGGAGGAGTTTAAATAAGTGATAGAGTAATGCAACTTATACATAAATAAAAAAGAAAGATGAATCTAAAATGAAAGTTTAGGAATTGAAAAATTTTAAGATTTAAATGAGATGTAAATGGACTCTCTCAACCAGATGGACAAGTTCGATTCTTCTCTCTCCCATCGTTACTGTAATAGTGTTTGACCAAAGAGAGAGAAAGAGAGAGAAATGTAAATGAGAGAGGAAAAGAGAAATTTAAGAATATTACCACCTTGTTTATGATATTATTAACCTAAATTTTAAGATCATATGTTTTATTAATTATTTTTAATATGTTTAAGGGGTATTTTAAGGAATATAAAAAAGATGTCAAACCCTCGTCTTTTGCTTTAATAATATAGATTTACAACTTGAATGAGGGTATAATACTAACACTGTGTTTAGCAACTTTTAAGTAAAGAGGAAAATGAAGGAAAGTTGTGGAAAGGAAAAAAAAGGAAAGAAAGTAAAAGGAAATGAGACTTTTACTCTTGTTTGGATATGATAAGTGAAAATGGAAGGAAACATGTGGAAATATTTCTACTTTTTGTGGGTTAGTCAATACAAAGAAAATGAGAAGAGAAGAAACAACAAAATAACATGACTAAATTGCCCTTTCATCTTAGTTTAGCTAACAAATAGGAAAGTGGCAAGAAAAGAAAAAAAATTAACCAATAAAAAATATTAGAATGTTGCTAATTATGAAGCTCTTCATATATGCAACCAAAATCCTCAGTACTTCGTTGAACACCTTATATACCAACCCATCACATTAAATTGCCAAATAAAATTATATCATCATATAAATGAACACAATAGAGTATGAGCAAATTATACCAGGTATTTCCGGCTCAAAAAAGCATACATACACTTAGCATCGTCAATAATGTATTGTATAGACAAAAGAGAATCACATCACCAAATGAATAGATGCAAAAGACCACCTGTAAAAAGACATTACATATATAACTAAATGAAGTATATGATAGCATTGAATAAAATTTTAGAGAAAATGTAAATTACTCCTCTAAACTTTGACTTAAGTATGGATTAATCTCCTAAACTTTCGAAGTGTACTTTAAGATCCCTAAATTTTGATAAATTAGTAAATAATCCTCATATGTTGAAACTAACCCTTTTAAACTTTGATTTTGGTATATAAATATCTCTTAAACTTATCAAAATGTAATTTAAAACAACATAAACTTTGATAAATTAGCAAATAATCCTCATATGTTGAAAATAATTGTAAACCCCACAAATTTAGCTATTTAAGAGTAGAATTGAGCCCTAATACTGTAGATGACTTGATAAGTCAGTTAAAGTCAAGTAAAATAAAAATTTAATAAATTATAAATTTGAATATATTATAAGTAATAAAAACTATAGAAAAATTGATCAAAACTCTAAATCGCATACTAAAACCCTAAAACTACTTTAAACACCATTAATCAAAATTGATCTTGAATTTGTTCGAAACCTTAAAATTATAACTATAAACCTATAAAATAGTTAAATATTACTCAATAGTGATAAAATTATAGTCGATTGCAATTTTTGACTAAATAACCTATTTGCGTGAAATTATAACGAAATCGCTAAACTTATAAAAATTATAATTATAACAGGTACCAATTAAATTGATAAAATTTCACAAAAATTTAAAAATTAATTTATGATGAGAATTGTTATAATTTATGTGTTTCAAAAAACTACATATATTTATTATTAATTTTTATTTTCCTTCTCATTCTTTTTTTATTTATCTCTTTTCTTCCTTTCCTTCTTTTTCTTCAATTCTCACATTCTGGAAATGGAACTCTAACCAGTAGCCCATGTGAGGAATTGAATTTGCTAAGTGTTAAGCTTAAATAAAAGAAAAAAATTTGAAGATAATTATCTTGTCCCGTCCTCATAAATGCAAAGAGTAGGATAAGATTTATTTATTTTCTTATTTTATTTTTCTTTTCGTAAACTTGCTATTTACCGTATATAAAAGCAAGAAGCAAAGTCTAGAAATTTTTTTAAGAAAAAAAAAACCAAAATCTAGGAAGCAAAAACCGTGAAGGAAAGAAAAAAAAAGAAGAAGGAAAAGAAGAAGAAAGAATTAAAAGAAATAAGTAAGTAATTTATTTTTCTAGTATAGATGTATATTATATAGTATATACATGTATAAATGAAGTATTTGTATAGTATTTTTTTTAAATATAACATTACTAGTACATCTATACGTGCATAAATACAAAAATTGAATTATATATGCATGTATTAGGTTATGTATGTATACATGTATCTATATAGGTATATTATACGGAAGAGTATGTATTATGTATTTTTTTTAGGAATACATATAATTAGTATTAAGTATTTTCATTAAATAACTATAATATATATATACATAATTGTACCATAAACTATATATATATGTGTGTGTATACCTGTATAATTATTTATATATATATATGTATAGTCGTATAATATATATGTAGTGGTGTATTTTTATAAGTATATATATAAGACATATATATATATAATATAGAGTATATGCCTTATGGTATACGGCATATACCATATAATACATATGTAATATTTAATATACATAGTTTACAACAAATACTATATAAATATATATAATATGTAGTATATGTTATTATATATATACCATATAGTACATATATAGTATACTGAATATGTAGTGGCATATATGATACCTAATATTTACTAAATTCATGAATATGTAAGGTGTAGATATATATATATATGTATATATATAATACCGTAAATTAAGAGTTTTTCAATAAGGTAAAATTATAAATTTATGAAATATATTATAAGTATATGTATATATGTATGTATAAATCATGAAATACATAAATCATAAGAAAATGAGAAATAATAAAAATAATAAAGGCAATAATAATAATAATCATAACAAAGCTAAAATCTCAAAAGTAGGAAAAATATGCTTAAAATAATAAAAATATCAATTATATGATTTAAATAATTGTTAAATCATAAATATATAAAAAAGCTAAAATTAATATTTTATAATTTTTAAACTAAAATAATATATTTTGTGATATTTTTATATCATGATTCAAATTGCGAGTCATAACGTCCAAAATGAACCTCGCTATAAAAAAATATGCTCGAAAACGATCAAAATAGATTATAAGCTCATGACGATCCGAACTAAAACGAAAAAGTTATACGTGATTTGATATAAAGCTCGAATCGATAATTTCACGTAAATCAATAACTGATTTAAGTAAACAATACGATTTAGCATGATAGTTTAGTTATTTAATTCCCAAACTTTTTACTTTCCATATTCTCCTAATGTTAGGTGATCCTGAGATTGAGACCGACTTATTTTTAGACTATTATAATCTTTGACATTGTTTATGACCAAGTGAGTACTCCCAATAACTCTATACTTGTTTTGTGCTTATAATTAGTGTACATGAATTAAATATTAATAACTTGATGCATAGGGTTTTAGGTTATGCATGCGATTGATATTGATTGATAACTGTGTAATATACTATTAAATGTGATATACTGTTTAATATGATATAATTGATTTTTGCATTATTTGAATGATTTGTTGATAATGTTTGACCACCTCATAAATTGATTTAATCATATTTAACCCAACAAAAATTAAACGGTTCATGCATAAAGCGCGAACATTGCATATAATGTTCCGGCCATCACCTTACGCGGTTGGTAATGAAGGGCCTTAGAAGGATGGATTCCCACATGATTTGATTAGCACAGTGCAGGAGCATTGATACAACAAGATCCTACCCTTGGCTCGCGGGTTCTGTTGGCACCGGAGACGCTAACCGTGGGTGGCTAGGGGTCACGTCTAGAGACCACCGCTGTAGGGTGTAAGCGTGGACTGCGAGAGTCAACTCACCGCTAGACCTAAATATTCGTATACTGTTAACTATTGGAATTAGAAACCTGTTTTGTGAAATAGGGAATTCATATATATAATGATATAAGGTTAAAAACCCAGGTGCTAGAGCCCGGTTGTGATTAGTGCCAATATATCTTCAACCCTTACTTCAGAGAACGTTAAATTCGATGTTATATACAGTACCGGTTAACTACATATATACTGTTTAGCATACTGTTTAAAATACTGCTTGTTCATGCATTCATATGTTTGGTAATAACTGTTTGATAACTTGACTGCCGGTATAGTATGAGAGATAACTCACTAAACTCTTGTAACTTACTCCCTAATACTTTTTTCTTACAGGTTGCTAGATGATCGAGCATGGGTTAAGAACCGAGAGTTGAGTGCCAACGTCGAGATGCATAGAAGTTAGACTCTGAAGATAGACTATATGGTTCATTTGAATTATTATATATATAGTTATTAATGCTATATTTAAATTTTGTGATTTTAATAAGTTTGAGCTTTAGAACTTTACTACCTAATCTTATTGTTGTTTGGTATGGGATACCGATTCTCTACGGTTCTATTAGACTGTAGCTTATTGGATATCCATAGTCACATATATATGGTCATAAGTTAATTAAATGAATAAATAAAAACTTTAGTGACTAATTATCTAGAATCTTGCAGTCTCTAACTTGCAAGATGATTTTCAAATCATGGGTGCACACATGATATGTAAATTTTAGGTAATCTTACTAGGTCTCCTTTAAGGTCATGACAATAACCCTTTTAAACTTTGATTTTGGTGCATAAACATTCCCTAAACTTATCAAAATATGCTTTAAAACCCCCTAAATTTTGATAATAGTGCAACTTTTTTAAACTAAAAATAGAAATATCTTTTATATTACCAATTTATTAAAGTTTATGTGGTTTAAAAATATATTTTGAAAGTTTAGGAGGTCAACTGATATCTAAGTCAAAGTTTAAGGGATGTATTTACAATTTCTCTTAAAAAAATTTTATATAGTAAAATTTGGGTGAAGAGGTATGTACAAGATATATAGAACCAATCCAATGGATGATATCATCTTTATCTACAATGTTAAATAACATGACTTGCAATTTCTAATGAAACATACTCAGTTAGACCTAGAGTATTTTGTTAAGTATATTATTAAGCAAAGCAACATGTAGACACAATAAGAAACTAAACATTATGTCATTTCCATTTATTTGTAAACCTACATTGTTTTGATCTATACATGACACCATGGTACGGGCTCCAACTCAAGCTTGGTAATTTACCACTCACTACCTTCTCAACTCAACCTTAAAGTGAGTACTTGACTCCAAACCTAATAAGTAACTCCAAACAATAATGATAACTAATCAATGACAATGAAGAAGTGGTTCCACTAGCAAAATGTTTTTCACCATGCAAAGTATATTGACAAGATAAAAATTTGTAAATCAATCTCTTTTACATATGTAAAAGCTACATATAGATAATCTGAAAAACAATCAAGGGGAAGAAGTTACCAATATGGCACCAAATCTTTGTAATAGAGTATATGAAAAAGCATATACAAGGACCTAAAAGGCATTATCATGGAAATATGAAGACTAAAGTCTAAGAATTTTCATAAACTAAAATTTCTAAATTTACTTCTTATAGCTTTTTAGTTTTTGGTAGTAAAAACAATTTCCTTTTCTCATAGAATACTATCACTAACAAAATAAATAGATACATCGTAAAAAAAGGGAAGTCTATTAGATGGAGAGCAATAATCTCCTAAATATTGGTACAAAACTACCCTATATGTGTTCATGCCATCATCAACTACTCGTTTAAGATCATCTTGAATACTATCTGTTCTTCCCAATAAAACCATTGTAGATATAGTACTCTACCTTCTTCGTTCTTCACAAACGTCACCTACAAAACAAAAAACATAGAAGTATGGATTATAGGAAAGGAAGGAGCAAAGTGACAAACGTTAAAACATCAAAACCATACCTAACACCATCAATTTCCTCAGGAGAAATATAATCTACATATACTAGGTCATCAAGATTTGGTTGGCTCAATTCCAACTTTAACAAACATTCGAAGTTTGTTGTTTCCACAAATCAAGCTTCACTTATCCACCTAAGAATCTTTGTACTCCACAATGTATTGGTTATTAGGTTTACCAATCACCTCCATTTATCGAATATGTGATCAAATGAAACATGACATGAAGCAACTTATGTGAGATTAATGTAAAGCACCAAGAAGGCACTATTTTTTTATGTAAGATTGTAGAATGTAAAATCTAATAGCATAAGTACACTAAAAAATATAATAAAATATATGTATCAAAATTAGCTTAGATTCATGAGATAAATATAAATGGTTCCATTTACATGGCTCCATAACTTGTTTTATATGAATTTTTACAATCATATGATATATAGATGAAATATACAAGATACCTCAAAAGCTAGCCTATGTCAGTAAGACTAGTTACAAAATATTTACCTATACAACAATGGTTAAAATTACAAAACATATTAAAAAAAAATTAGAGCATGGCTAAGGTCATCCCAATGTTGCTTAACAACTATAGATGTAAGGACCATAGGGGGAGTCTAATAGTATTGCCTAGAATTTCTATATCACATGTGTACCAATGATAAGAAAATCGCTTTACAAATTAAAGATTTCAAGACTCTATATAGGTAATTGCTAGGGTCTTCAATTTTTATTCATTGACTCATTGTATAATGTAAATAACTATAGATATCCATTATTTCGCAGTTCCTCAAAATCACATAGAATTGGTATCCCCTACCAAAATAGTGAAATAAGATATACGATTCCAAAAAATTCTAAACTTACTAAAGATAATAAACGTAATTGAGATATTGGTTGTTTTCTGAAGTATTCCCAATTAACTACACAAGCTTTTCATCATACTTATTCAATGGTAGCATTCCGTACTCGGTTCTTATCCCTATCTGAACTATCGATCAACCTGCAAGGAAAAGAACTGTTAGGGGTGTGAGCTTACGCTTAATAAGATAAATCCCCTCATCAATACTACATGACAAAAGTTTATTTAATGCACAAACATATGAATACATAATCAATCAATATGCCACACAATACATGAGTGGCTTAAGAACTGCATCCAACTCAGAATTACACCCCCCCCCCCGCCACACACACACGCACGCACGCACGCACACACGCACACACACACACACACATATATATATATATATACTTTATTTACTGAAAACAAATCATATTTTCAAAATCTTAAGTCTAGTGGTATGGTGGCTTCCGTAATCTACAAACACAAGCCTTAAGCAGAAACCACAAAATATGGCCTTTTGCCAACGGTTAGCGTCTCCCAATGCCTAGTAAGCCCGTCAACTTAAGACAAAAACTCAATATAAATGATGACATAGCTAGTGCCAATTCCTACAGGAGGCCCTCCTCCTATGAATCCCTTCCTATCTTTTTTGTGAAGTGACAGCCAGTGTTATTCCAATGCAATTATGGGGAATGCATGATTCATTGAATTTCTTCATCATATAAGTGATTAATCTGATTTTTCATGGTGATCAAACAATTTCAATCCATACAATCGCACATATGAGTTACCACAAACAATTTCCATCATTACGTGATTAACAAGCCACAGTATTCAACCAAAAGTTCACACACATGCATTTCCCATATCCCACAAGCATCTAAATTATATGTGTAAGTTTAGGTGCATCCATTCTACAAGCACAATCAAGTAAAGAGTTATAAAAAATTTACTCACTTAACAATGTAGATCAATAAAAATAATCCGGGGGTAGGTCATCTCCAAAAGCCAGGTCCCTTGAACATTGCAAATATAAGACTAAAAGGATTTGTAATGGAATTTAGAAAACCAAACTAAAACCTTTTAAGTTATACT
The DNA here is from genome assembly GCA_024138005.1 of Lumnitzera racemosa. Classification (NCBI taxonomy): domain Eukaryota; kingdom Viridiplantae; phylum Streptophyta; class Magnoliopsida; order Myrtales; family Combretaceae; genus Lumnitzera; species Lumnitzera racemosa. The sequence continues at coordinate 28,537,176 of JAMXBC010000003.1, read as the reverse complement.
TTTGACTTGTTTCATATTTTTCCCAGTTTTACTTAAAAGTTCAATGGCTTATAACTTTCTCATTTTAAATCTAACTTTTATGATCTTATAGTCAATATTTATCATTTTCAAGTATACTTTAACGTAGTAAGGTTAGATTTTCGAGATGAGGCATGAAAAATTGCCTATAGGTTAGAACAGTAGCGATTCCTATGTTTTGGTGTCCTTTTGGGCTTTGTTTGATTGTTGGGCTTTTTGGTTATCTTAAGAAATCCCTTAGGCTTGGACTTAGGACTTTATTCTAAACTTAAAATACTTTTTGAGGTTATATTTTCAACTTTGGTTTACACTCTTGGTGCTAACAACAACTCCTTGGGGTTTTATATGGACTTAAGTTGTCAAATGGGCTTGTTTTTTATTCAAAATAAAGTTAGTAACTTTATTGGGCTTATAGAGTTTTAGGTGGACTTATTGTGGGCTTCAAAACAACTTTCTTAATATTTTAAAGTGCTAGTAAAAAAAATGAATGAAGGCCCAACTTAGAGTTTGAGGGTCGTTTTGAGAGTTTTAAGCTCGGTTTTGAGTTTTAAGCTTTATACACTTATCGTATTTGCCTTAGTTGGTATTTTCACTTTGTTTACTTGGTTTTATCATATTTTTAAGTGAATTTTATTATGATTCCAGATCTAGTCGTGATGAATCCAAGGGACACTCACTTGGTTTCTTAACTTGTTTTATCATTTCCTAACATTTAGGGGTTAAATCATGAACCTAAGCTACTTATATTCAAATCTTAACTTAACTTCTCTTTCATGAGATGATTACTTAGCTTATACTTTATATGAAAATAGTAGATCTCATACTTATTACAACTTCCATATCATAATTTATGTCATACAAAGTTAGTTTCCTTATAAAAACTTCATGTAATGGATTTTGTTTTACCTAAGTCTAGATTTAAGCATGTTTAACTTAATACAAGTGGAAATAACATCTAAACGACTCACGTACACTCCACATCCAACATGATGTCTCCTCGTTCATGTACACATTTCATGATTTTATCAACTTAAAATTTTTCATTCTAAGTGTTAAACGTATATCTTCACATAACATCAACTTAGCATGCTCATATTTCAATTTTCATGTAAAGAGGTTCACAAGCTTACTTCTTAAGGTGGTATGCCTATTTTATCACCTTATGATCATGCTAATATCTTCATGAAAAGATGATCTCCTAACATGGCATATTAGGTCACTTTAACAAGAAAACAACTTACTTATCCTAAAAGCGTAGAAATGGTGGTTATGCAACTAAGTATCCTCTTATGTTCCTTGTTTTTCGTCCTTCTCCTGGCAAGCTCTTTTGGAAACTAGAGTTTTGACCTTTGAAGTAGGGTTTTGAGGATATTTTAAATTTCCTAAAAGTGGCTTTTAAATTTGACAAAAGAAGGCAACAAAATCAAGCTTTTGTGCTATGAGTTATGAAGCAAAAAGGTAGCAGCATTGTAGGATTTTGTGGGCTTGGGTTTCTTCTTTTTATTTGTGTTTAAAGTAAGAGAAAAGGAAGTGAAAATGAGAGTGAAAGACAAAGAGAGTGATAGATTTTTGAATGGGAGGAGATGTGTGTTCAAGAAGCTTTAATTGGTTATTTTTTAGTATGCACAAATGTCAACTTTTTGACAAGACTAGATGATGTAAGCATTAAGTGGTGAATAGTAGATGTGTAAGACAATTGAGTGATGGACAAATGACAAGATATGACCTCTCTTTTCCTTCTTTTCCAACCGGCCAAGTAAGAAGCAAATAGGGTATGGTGTTATCTTGTCATTTAATTAAAAGTTAAACACATAAAATAATGTGATAACTTGTCCATATGTAGTATAAGTTGTAGTGTGATAAAGGAAGTGTCTTATCACTTTATCATTAGTTTTTTATAAGTTGTCAATTAATAAATGATTCCAATTCTCAATTGATAAGTTATTTAGAGTGATTGGTTGGTTTACTTATTCATGTGCACAAGTCTTATGTATGAAGATAAGGAGATTATCTTACATGAAATTCTTTTAGAGTTGGTTTCTTAAATTGATTTACAAGTTATGATTTAATTGTTATTATATTATGAAAATTTCTAGAGTTGAATAAAATTATTGAAATTAAATTATCAATTATTCGCTTAGGGTTATAAGTCCTTAATTGTTTTAGGATTTAAGGTTTTGAGTGACTTAGAGTCCGTAGTTCTAATATTCAAGTTTTATCAATAATAAACTTTCAAATTGGAAAATTAAATTCGTTTTTAAATGTAAACTTAAATACTTAGTTTAGTTGATCCTTGGAAACGTTCGGAAAGTACTCTTGGTTGATTTACAAGCCTGTTAAAAGGTAGAGTTTACAAACATGACTTATAAGTGAAGATAAGGGAATTATCTTATGTGTAATTCTTTTAGGGTTTGGTTTTCAAATTAATTTGTAGGTTGTGATTTATTTCTTAAGAAATTTTAGAATTTTCTAGAGTTGAATAAAATTTGTTCAATTATATTTTTAATTATTTATTTAGGATCATAAGTCCTTGATTATCTTAGGTTTTAAGGTTCAATTGAGTTTAAGTATGTTTTAAGGTTTTTCACCAATTTAGGAGTAATTGACTTAAACTTATGAGCTTAAGATTTAATTGGCTTAATTATTTAAGATCATCACTTTATTATGCAACATATATATATATATATATATATCATATGATAGATTAAGAAAAGAGAAGAAAATTGCTTAGATATATATATACATATACATATACATATTGTGGGGTTACTTAAGTACATAAGTAAAATTAATTTTGTAAATTTATTAATTTATTCTCTTAACTAGATTTAGTTTTGTTATTTAATATTATTTGAAATCATCCTTGATTCATTCGTTATCAGTTTTATATGATTTCACAAAATTAATGATAATTTTATTGATTTATGACTTTTCAAGCATTAGGATAATTTTATAGAGTTTTATCAATTTTCACGATTTGATATTTATGGTTTCTATTAAGTTTAAGTTTACATTTTTTAAAGTATGCATATGTGGGGATTGGGGTTTTTGTGCATGATTAGGGTTTTCAAATTATATAATAGGATCTTTCATGTTCATTTTAAGTTTCGAGTCTAAAATTTCAATCGGTTTTCATTTTATGTGATTTTTTCGACTTAGGAAAATATCTACGATACTCGAGTTTAACACCATGTTTAGAAAGTTAAATTTGCGGAATATACAATAGAACTTTATTAGATGTTGCCTCCTTCATTGTGCATTTTATGAAAAAGATAAATTTCGTGCTCCTTGATAGGGGAACCAAAACCTTCTTTTTCTTATGAGATTTTGCATGAGAAAATCATATGTATTATAGCATAAATCTTCTCCTCTTTTTTTTCACAGATGTTCTCATTCAAAACTTTACGTTTTTTGCATCTTCCCTTCATTGAAGATTGGGAGTCCATTTGAACATTCACATTCAATAGATTAGTTAAACTTGTATTTGAGGGACTTTGCACAATAGAATTTGTTGGTTCATCAACATTAGAGAAAAGGCTAGGGAATAATGTCTCCAATATCATTTGATTTTTAAGTACCATCTAATCGATCTCAAGCATTTTTTAAGTTCCCACATCGGTTTTCTCTCATGCTTATCTTCTCATTTTTCCTTTGTCTTCGCAATACCTTGGCCATAACCCTATAATTGCCAAATATCTCTCGAAGCTAATGTATGATCAATTTAGCTATCTACTTCTTCACAACTAGTTTTTTTTTTTTTTTTCTGAAAATATCATATACAAAAATTTCTAATTTATTAATAAAAACTCTGTAAAATATATGTTAGAACAAAAATTCCTGCTTCAAATAGACATGAAGCCTACATGTAAAACCACTTAAATTGTTGAAAAAATCGAACACTTCATCAAAAATAGGTTTAATAGTCTTTAACCATCTATTCTTGATCTTCTCCTTGTCAATGGATGCAATTTTTGTTTTCACAAGAAATTGTATCACAACATTATCATATACTGATAATGGGAAGTTTCTATCTTGCTTGTTTCCTTCGATCATTTTATGGTAGAAAGCATTAATCATGAACTTATCCATTGATTCTATCCATTGAAGATGTGCTCATTTCCACTATCTCCTCTAATATCCTCATTCTTCTCATTTTCATTACTCATTTTTTTTACTATTTTAACAAAAGCAAATGCACAAGCATAATAAGCTAATATTCACTACTGAATTAATAGAGGTAAATCTTACATGATATAATTATAATAAAGGAAACCTAGAAGCATAATAGGCTAAGATGTATTACAAGATAAAGTGTTATAACATAGCACTTAAAAAAAATAGATAATTGCATAGCTAAAATGTCTTATACAAACTACAATTCCCTTTCAAAAACATAAAGTTGCTACTCTTAATTATTTGTTATGGAATCATGTCATATTTTTACATCTATGTTCTCTCTTAAAATTTCTCTCAATTTAGCATCATTTGTATCTTTATCTATATGCAAACATGGTCTTCTATTTTAGAGTCTAAAAGTTATCAATCTACATCGGGTATAAGTACTTCATTTAGATCAACACCTACTAGAAAGTTATGTAATATCCAACAAGCTAAAATGATATCCATTATGTTTCAAACTTATAATGCTTCTTTATAGCACTCAATATTTAAGGAAACCATTTCTAAAGCATACTAGATGCTCTTTCAATTACATTATCGAGAAATGATGTTGATGATTAAGTAATTCACAAGGATTCTCTTATGTATGTGCTGAATACTCCTTGAAGTGATACCACACGCCTGTATAAAGTGGTATTAGTCCATTTCCTATCATAAAGCTAGTATCAACAAGATGATATTTTCTTATTAAGTAAAATGTACTATTGTATAAAAAGTTTAAATTGAAACTCACTTATGTAATTAACAATATTTCCTTGAGATATTTTCAAGTTATCTTCTCTAGAAAAAAAGTATCTTTTATTATCCTAGAATCTGCAGTAGAACTCTCCTACTCAAGTAATACATACGTAAATCTTAGGTTAAAAGAAAAAAACTATTAGTACATTTTTCTGTTGGATATTCTTTTCTACTATGAAATCTTGATACTTCAACATTAGATAAGAATGTCAGTTCCATCAATAGCACTAATACAATCTTGGTACTTTAACAAAAAGGAAATACATATATGTGCAAATTTTTTTAACATTTACTATAGCAAAAAAAAAATTGTTTACCTTAAAATAAGCATAGAATCTATTGTTGGTGACTATTTTTTGAGGTATTACCTTGCTATCAAGTTGCTTAAGAAACTCATTTTCATAAGAGATTGATGCTTTGGGCACATTATGGAAGTATCTACTCATAGTTTTTCCCGAATGACAAAAATAAAATGACATCATGTGATATATTATGTTCTAAAATATGTAAGAACTTAGCCACTTGCTCTTTAATTAAGCGTATCGTATATCTCTAAATCTATTTCTCAACATGCTACATAAATTTTCAAAAGTTGTAAAACCCATTCACGTAATGTTTGGACATTTTTTTATTATCTCTTAGTTTCATCAGAAGTTCTTATTGGATTTGATCCCTTTTTTATGATGTGGTGATTTTAACTATTGGTCTTTCAACCATATATGGATATTTATGCACTCCATACATTCTTTATTTCAAATAGCTAATAACTTGTACATTTGTCATTTTTTGCATACTCATCTACTTCTCAATGCAATCATTCTTAAAATCATCATCATCATAAGGATCATCATCTACAAATTCAAAGTTATCCACTTGACAAAGCTTAAAATTACAATAGCAAAGTTTTAGAGAAAAAGAAATATGGTGACAAGTACTTAGCAATGCAAATAATTACAATAGCATAGTTATAAGGATTTTCCAACATTAATTAAAAGTTACGATTATCTCTACATATTAGTACTATTTACATCTATTGCTATAAAGCACTCTTCAAAGTTCTCATATGGTTATGTCTACGAATTATTTTCACTCCTATTAGATTCTAATAATCCTACAATCAAAACATACATTCTTTAAAGTCATCCATAAATGACAGCATAGTTGGTGCAAATTTTCAAATCCACAAATAGGAACATATTGTAGTTCATGAAGAAATGATATACCAAAGTTAATTCTTCCATGTTAACCAAACAATGTAAAAAAGTCAGTACTTTTTTCTAATAACTATATTATGATGTAAGTTTAACTACATCTAGAAAATAATAAAAGTCAAAACCTTTTATTTTAGGAGTTGTACTATATGCTACTCAAACACATGTCTTTGATATGAAATATAAGGAATAAAAGAAAAAAAAATTAAAGTATGTACTAATATTAATGGGAGAGGAAAAAGGGGCAATTTTTGGACAGTTTTTTGACAGTAAACATATATTTTCGAGTGTTTTGTTCTTTTTCTCCTTAAGAGGAAAAATGGGCAATTTTTGGACAGCTTTTAGATAATAGGCATACCTTTTCAAGGTTTTTATTCTTTTTCTCCTTGAGAGAAAGAGTAAAAGATGGAGAAGTTTATGATGAAAAGTGGAGGGTTGTACTTTGTTTTGAAAAGAAAAAATTATTTACTATATACATTATTTTACTGTCTCTTTTTTTCTTTTTTTTTAAGGGAAGGTAGTGGTGGGGCGGGGGGGGGGGGAGGGCAGAAGGGGGGTAAGGGTGGGGTATAGGGTGGTTTTTTTGTAACTTAACGTGGATTCCTTTTATTTCTCTTCATTTCTTCTCAAATATTGGGAGAAAAGAAAGGATTCCTCCCACTTTCCTTCTATTCATCTCATTTTCAATTCCAAAGAAAGGATTCATCTCATTTTCCTTATATTTGTCTCACACCAAATTCCAACTAAAGTAGCCAAACACTTAATTTCTTTTCATTTTTGCCACTCTCCGTTAGTTTCCAATTAGTTTTACTATTCCAAACATAGTGTAATTTTCAACTTAAAACTATTCCAACGATCAAACCGTACAGCTATACATCAAAACCTAGACCGATGACCATTTTACATAATCTTAATATGCTCAAATAAAAAAAAATGCTTAACACTTCTAAACAAGAATTGAATCGAAAATTAAATTTTCACATATAAAGAAGAGACTCAAGCTAAATTAACTTAACCTACTTACTATGAAACTATTACAAACATGCCAACACAAATACCTTTTTTACTTGAATGGAGGCAATCTAGTAGTGAAAACATTGCAAAAAACTTTCAAGACCAATAAGTGAAGGAAAATCAAAATGGCATCTCTCTTTCTCTCTCTCATATAATGAAAGTCTTATTCATATTCATGTATGGTGCCATATGCTTATGCCTAATCTTTTTTTTTTTCATGAAGCAAAAGACATGGACCAAGAATACTTGGTAAGTGAAAGATAAAACAAACACAAATAACAACATGAGAGATAATATGGAAGTTCACACAATTACATTTGTGAAAATGGAGGAAAAAAAAAGGAAAAAGCTATACATAAACCATGAAGGATAGCCCTGATTATCAAGTTATATGGGAATTCTTTAGGATATAAAATCCTTATCATAAAGATTACAAAGACAGTGACATTTTGTGCCTGACTTCACCCATGATAGGTAATGACTTTAGCTTTTACATGGTTATTTTCAAGTCTAAAGATGGAATTAAATGGGTAATCCAATAAAGTCTATAGTTCATCAGAGGATCCTTCTTAATAATAAGAAGATGGGAAGCAAATTTCTGAGCATCAACAATGACTTTTGACTTGGTGGTAGTTTGAATCCATATATAGGAACTACTGCTTGAATATTACTCAACAATGGTACTACTCAAAATTGGCAAAGCAATTGGCTTAGTCTTGCAATTTGATTCATATACTACAAATGTGCAATGGGGGCGGTTTGTACATATTTGTGTACAAATTAACTTTTGATAAACCCTCATACACATGATTCACATAGATGGAAAAAATTATAAGATTCAATATCAAGGGCTCAAAAAACTTTTGCTCCTATTAACGATGTTTGAGTCACCTCTAAAGATTTTCTCTACTCCTACAAAAAAAGGGAGATGAATAGTACTTAAGAAATGAAAATTTGGGGTTAACCTAATGACATAGGAAGTAATAATGCAGAGAACATCAAATTAACAACTCATCAATCAAGAATTGGCCGAAAAATATGAATGGCAAGAAAATATCTTATGTAAAAAAATCAACAATATGCAATAAATGAAGCCATTAATGAAGGACAAGACATTTACGATGAGTAGATGAGTATCTCTTGAAAGAAAAATAATAATCATGTTACAAGATCACAATCTACTAGGAAAGATCTCGATGCATCTTACGGTTTACAGACCATATCTTAAAATAATTGTAAACCCTGCTACTTAAGGAACATGTAATTAACTAAAAATACTTTTTGATCATTCTCAAAGATCAACTAAACTAAAAACTAAAGTTTACATTTAGAAAACAAACTTAATTTTTTTTATTCAAAAGTTCATTATTGATAAAAACTCAAACATAAGAATAATGGACCTTAAGTTATCTGAAACCCTAAACTTCAGGATAGTTAAGGACTTGTGACCTTAAATAAATAATTTAAAATATAATTTGAACAAATTTTATTTAAATTTAGAAAATTATAACATTTCTTAAGAAGCAAATCGTAACTTACGAATTAATTTAAGAACCAAACCCTAAAAGAATTACATTTAAGATAATTCCCTTATTTCTCTTATGAGTTATGTTACATATGGATTAGTAAACCAACCGATCACATTAAATAACCTATTAATTGAGAGTTTGAATCACTTATCATCTGATGACCTCTCAAGAACTTCGGAAAAGACCATTTCCTTATCTTAGCATAACTTATGCTACACATGGATAAGTTATTTCATCACTTTATCAATTTAATTTTTAAAAATGTGATGTGACAAAACCCATACCCTAAAAAGCAACCTTATGGTCAGTTGAAAAGAAAGGATAAGGTAGGCTATACCTTATTATTTAACCATCAACTTATTGTCTTTCACAAACACTATTTGCCCCCTTAATGCTTACATTATCCAATCATTTCAAGGCATGGCTTATGTATTTAGTTTAAATGCAACAAAAAGGAGCTTGTTGGATGCAAATACACACTCAACATTCTCTCTTTTCCCCTCATAACTTACTCTCTTTTTCATACTTCAAGCACACAAACAAAAAGAGAAACTAAGCTCCACTCACCTTCACAATTGCTACCACTTTCACACATACACATACATGGCACAAAGCATGTTTTGTAACCTTCACCTTGTCCACCCAAAGAGCTATTTTAGAAGACTTAACTCCAAAACTGACCTGAAACATTAAGGCTTTGGTAACTTAAGGAGCTTACAAAAAGGGAAAGAAAGCAAGGAGCAAAAGAGGATTCTAAGTACACAGCCACCTTGCATACTTCTTAAGATGAGTAAGTTTTTAAATTTGAAGTGCTATAATATGCTATGCCTAGGAGTTCGTATATGTTCATGAAGATGTAAACATGCGTCTAAGGTGATAACATAGCTAGTTTACATTAGATGATAATCTCGTGAATCTCTTACATAGAAGTTAGATTATGAGTACACTAGGTTTAATATTATGTAGGGTACATGTCTAGCATTTAGAATAAAAATTTGTGACTTGAAAAAATCATGAAATATGTACATGGATGATGGAATAACATGTTGGACATGAAGTATGTGTAAGGTATCTAGATGTTACTTTTATTTTCATTTGGTTACATATGCTTAAATCTAGCCTTAGGTGAAGGAAAAACCATCACATAATGTTTTTATGAAGAAATAAACTTTTTGAGATATAAACTAAGGTATAGAACTTATGATAAGTGTATGATCTACAATTTTTACTTAGTACATAAGCTAAATAATTTACTTACGAAAGGGAAGTTAAGTTGAAGTTAAAATATAAGTAGTGTAGGCTCTTGATATATCACTTAAACTTAAGAAAATGATTAAGCAATTGGAGAAACTAAGTTGGAAGCCCTTGAACCAAATAGACCAGATCTGGAACCTTAAGAAAACTCACTTAAAAATACAACAAAATAATGTAAACAAAGTAAAAAGATCAATCAAAGCAAATATAATGGGTGCTATTAGCCTAAATACAAAACTAAGCTTGAAAACATCCAAAACAAGCTTAGAACTCCTAATTGAGCCCTTCAGAAATTCTGATCATCATATAAATTAATCAAGAAAAGTTGTTTTAAGGCTCATAAGAAGTTCATGTAAAACTCCCTAAGCCTAACAAAATCACCAACTTTAGTTTAGACAAAAAATAAGCCTATTTAACCACATAAGCCCATATAAGGGTCCAATAATTTTTTGGTAGCACCAAGGTCATAAGAGAAGGATAAAAATCTAACTTTGACAAGTATTTTAAGCTTAGAATAAGGCCTTAAGCTCAAGCCCAAAAGATTTCTTAAGATAACAAAAAGCCCAATAACCAAACTAAGCCCAAAAGAGCACCAACCCTTAAGGAACCCTACTGTTATGACTAACATATGGAATTGTGGGTCCTATCTTGAAATTCTAACCACACCACATTAAATTACACTAAAAAATGATGAAAATCAACTACAAGATCATAAAAATTGGATTTAAAATAAGAAAGTTATACGCAATTGAAGTTTTAGTATGACCTAGAAAAATATGAAAACTAAGTTAAAAATGTAACTTAAAAGGCTTTAGGTTAACCTTTTAATTTTATCTCAAACTCTTAAGATTATCATATTTGCAATATTCAAGGGACGCGACCATTGGGAACGACCTACCCCTAGATTATTACAACTTATCTGCTATATCTTAGTGAATGATTCTCAATGATTTTATGCTTAGTTTTTATTGTAGTTAGATGTACTTAAATTTCATATTAGGAAATTGAATGCATATGGAAAATGGGAAATGCATGTGTATGATATTATGATTGAATTCCATGATTTAATAATTAGATAATAATCAAAAGTGTTTGTGATGGTAGTTACATATAGTTGTATGGAATGAACTTGTCTGATAACCATGAAAATCGAATTAAGTAATTATTCAATAAAGGAATTTAACGAATCATGCATCTCTCATCATTACATCATAACTATATTGACTGCTACCTCATGCAGAAAGTAGGAAAAGGCTCACAAGAGCAGGTGCACCTATAGGGATTAGGCAATAACATACCATATATATATATATATATTATTAAGTCTCTGTCTAAAGCTTTTGAGCTTACTAGGCATCATGGGATGCTAACCGTTAGCGAAGAGTTATGTCTTGTGACTTCTACTTAAGGTGTGTAATGTAGACTACGAAGGCCACTACATTGCTAGACTTTAGATTTTAGCATAAATTTTGATTTTTTTTTAAAGGAAAGTATATTTTTTATATGAAAGGCAAAATTTGTATATAGTACATATATGTTTGAGTTGATTTAAGCATGTTCATACAAGTGGAATAAAAACCTAGGTGTTGGAACCTAGTTGATGGTTTGTATCGATAAATTATCTCTAACCCCAATTATAGGGGGTGTAATTCTGAGTTGCATGCAGCTCCTAAGTCACTACATGTATCGGTTGGCATTCTTAGTGTTCATGCATTCATATGTCGTGCATTTAAATTATATTATTTGTATGGTAAGACTGAGAAATTAACTCACTAAGAGTAAACTTACTCTTCGATAGATTGCTTTTAATGCAAGGCTACCTCTTTGCAATCCGAGTCGAGGAATGTTCGAGGTGAGTCTCGTGTCAAGACGGGATTATGTATTTCAGGAGGTGAAGAGGGAATTTTGTAATGATGGCTTATAGATACTTATTTTCTTTAATTAGTTTAATCCTATAATTAAAATTTCTCAATACAGATTCTTGTAGGATTTTAAATGGTGTTGTAATATTTTATTATGGAATTTTATGAATCCATACTTTAACTTCAGTACTTTTATATTTAAATGGTAAATATAAAAGTAGAAAGAACCTTGTGTATTATATGGAAGGCCTATGATTAATAAAGGGATTAATTCTAGAACTTTGTATAATACACAATGATCTACCACAATAATGATACTATTCGAGTCATGAAAATAATCATGATAATTGATAGGGCTATATTCCTACCACCTAAAACCATTCATAAAGCTCTATGTAATTTAAGGGAGTACCAACTAATGGTCCACTAAATAGAGAAATGGCTATACAGCTAATTCTTACAAAAACTTTCAACACATTGAATGAATATGACTAAGAGGGACATGATCCAAGGGTAATAGACTTAAATGAAAGAGAATATATCTATGGTACATAGTAGAGTAGTTCTAAAAAAGAAGCAAGTTCAATAGACACTAACCACAACAGGAAAAAGAATAATAAAATTGATTATGTCATTTGCCTATTTAACTACCAATTAAATGCTACCCCTTCCAGAAATAAAGGTAAAGGTAAGGATAGGATAAGATGACAGTCAAGAACTTATAAAGGAAAGTCTAAGTACTTTTGAAGATTCTCCTACTTTCAATGCACAAAGCTAAACACTAGCTTGACTTTCCTAGAAAGCTCGACTCTCCCATATCAAAAGAGTGGATAGAAATGATACAATTAGAATAAAAGCTAGTAGTGCACTTCAACATTAAGTTGCTCTACTCCATCATAGAATTACCTCACTTGAATGGCAGAAGCTGAATTTTCTATATTCCACATCACCACTCATGGGCTCAGTTAGTTGTTCAAATCACTAAGATTATCATAGTAGAAGACTCACTTATGTTAGTAGATCAAGCTCCTTTCCTTTGAATGAGACAAGTGAACTGAAACTCCCCAACTCAATTTCTCATCACAAGAGCTATGCTAGAAATAGTCTAGGAATACAACCTAACAATTACAACATCTATGCATGAATCTTTACTCCCACTAGATGAGATGATGACTTATTAGGAAGAAAAGTGTAAAACCATAATAAAGGCTATACTTCAAAAACCAAATCTCATTCTTCCACCACTTCTCCCTATGAAATACACTTTATTTAGGGACCGAGCCATATGATACCCTTGCTATATCATGAGAGCATCGAAATTGTGGTAGTTTTTCAAACATAGTTATCCCTATGTAACATTGCAATGGAAGTCAAGTGGTAGCTAATGGAAGAGTCTAACACTCTCTGGTATCGACTTGTCAACTCTCTTATTGATGCCATCACAACCTAAAATTAAAACACTAAAGTAATAAAAATTCTATTATGGAATGTGAGAGCTACCAATTCAAATGACAAAATCAATGTTATTCATGAAGCAATTTATAGCCATTAACCAAACATAGTTTCACTCTCAAAAACAAAATTGGATTCTATGGTTGCTTACCCCCATTATTGTCAAATGCCTTAGAGGGATACTTATGTGTTTATGCTCAAGAACAGAGAGGAGGCATGATAATGCTCTATAACACCAACCACTTAAATGTGGCCCTTATCAAACAGACTCAGTAGGAGATCTATGAAATTATCTAGGTTAGTATATCCAATCCTACCTTAGTTTCTTTCATCACAATATTTCAATCCTAATTTAAATACTATAATGCTGATTCATGATTCTTTATGCAACCTCATGAAATGGTGGGAAGTATATGTCCAGGAGAATAAATGGAGCAAGAACAGGAGGTTATGCATTATGTATGCTACATTGTAGACCTGTAGATATGGGCTTTACAGGACCTCGTTTTACATGGTAAAAAAACACATAATTTTTTAGGCTTATCTAAACAAGGATCAATAGAGCATGGTGCAACTTTAACTGGAGAGAGCCTTTTTCCTAAGCTACGATCTTTCACTTATCTAAACGAACTTTAGACCGTTGTGTGGTTCTCTTAAAAACGCATGTAGAACATATGACTTTTAATGGAGAAAAGCGTTTTAAATTCCATCCTACATAGCTATCACATTCTACTTTCTAACAACTACTAAAAGATACATGCAAACTACAGTAAATGGCTTCTTATTAGCATATAATAAATTTATAAGAAATGCAAGAAAGTAGAATAAAGAGGTCTTTGAAAACCTAAAAAAGAGAGAGAGAGAGAATCTTAGTAAGACTAGTCGGGATAGAGTGGGTCTTAGCCTAAAACACTAGTGAATTCCATGTTAATTTGGAAAAACAATTACGTCGAAAGCTCTCTAACACTTTGTCAAAAGAGCTCTTATGGAAGATGAAGGCTTGCATAGATTAATTGAATGACTGAGAAAGAAATACAAAGTTTTACCATAAGGTAGTGCTAAAAAGATGGGAAAAATAGGATTTTGATAAAACTCAATTATATATATTTTATAGATAGATTTTTTTACTGCTTTTATAGACTTTTTAACATAATTCTGGTGTAATTTAGAGTTATATTTGTTAATATTTTATTTTAGCACTTTATTACACCAAGTTGTATATTTTTATATTTTTTTATAGGAAATATGAACGAAATTAGAAAATATACACATGTTAATGAAGAACACATCCGTAGTCATTCCATGGATAGAAGTCATACTTATAGGTAGTTTAAGAATTGAAGTCTAGAGAAAACCACATGCAAAGACCATGGCCATGGTCCAGGGTTTGGTTACTCCATGAAATGTAAATCTTATTATTTTTTAAAAGATTTGAAGTCTAAGATAACATTTTTTATATATCTTCTATTTGGAGCCAAGCTATGTATATTTTATCTTTTATTGGAGATGTAATTAATAGAAAGATGCAATTGTACTCTACGGGTCCACATCCATATAAAATTCCTTGTACTATATATATAGAAGGCCCTGTAAACAAATGTAACAATATAGTAGCATAGAATAGACAACAGATTGTTTTTTCTCCCCTTTAATTAGTCATGGGTTTTAAAAGGGTAGTTTTATTTTTAGAATTCAACATCGAGAATTATAGGAGCAATATTTGATCTCGAATAGGAGATTAGAACTCCTAAACAGGTTGTTTCATTCTTTTATAAATTCTTAATTCGGATATTGTCTTCTCTATTATTTCTCGTGTGCGCTTAATTTAATATTATCTATTAGATAATTGAGATTATCAATTAATGAATCATGTTACTATTTGAAGTCTTTAAATCGCTAATCACAACAACACATATTTTGATCCTATTGGAATACGTGTTAATTAAAATTAAGTTGCAAAATCTTTTCTAATTGACTACTGTAAATTGGATAATTTTGATTAAAGAAGACATAACAATATGTTCTCCAATTCAATTACGGTTTAGGAACAAAAAATAATTAATTTAGTTTATCTCTTATTTAGTGATAGAAAGTTAAATTGGTTAATCCTAGGGAATTTGTCCACTTTGCAAGAAGGAAATTTCACCTAAAGCTTAATTGCCTAAAAACCAAACCTGTTAAAGACTCTATGTTAACATTAATTGATATTTCTAATTGTCTAGTTTATAATTGAATCCCTTAAAGATGTTGAATATCCTAAGTTATTTGTTTTGTTAATTTAGTTTTATTAGAATTTAATTAATTGATAAACCCTTGATTTTATTTTCTTAGATTTAAATAGGATTAATATTAATAAAAGTTAGTCACCATTCCTTATAGGTTTGACCTGGTTCTCATTAGTTTTATTAGTGTATATGTGACTTACACTAATTTCGATATTCAGGACTATTTAGATTTAGATGCTTTGTTTTCCTTACTTTCATTTTCTCTATTTATTTTGTTTTAGTTTCTTTTTAGTGCTTGATTTCTGCCTCCTTTTTATTTTATTTTTGCAAACACTTCTTATGGAGGATAGTTGTGTGTATTTTTTTTTTTTTTTTGTTATGTTACACTATAGAGCTTCAAATTCAAATCCTTTCTTTTAAGCATCGTGAGGGTGAATTGCTATATGAGGTAGTGGTTATGATTTTGCAATTTGATGACCAGATTGCCATATCATGGTACTCCTACTTAGAATCAGCTGTTAATATTTTATGATATGATCCAGTATCAAGATAAATTCAAAATAAAGCTACTATAGGAAGATCGTTGATAACTATATCAATGATGGAAGCATTTAAATTTATTAACAAAGTAGTATATTGTGAATATGACAAATGATTTTCCATCGTAAATTTTATGATCCCAGTGCAAGAGAAGAGTACTTCGAAATTTTCGAATACTTTGGAGTAGAAGTGGGGAGAAAGATTTGCAAGACAAAGTTCAATTATCTAAAAATTGGAGACTCAATTAGCGCAAGCCCCTAAAGCTTTTCACCACTACACTATTGGCTATAAAAGAAAGCTAAAAAAATCCTTGTGAAAAGAAGAAGCGATTAAATCTTTTTAAGTCTACTACACATGAAGAAGAACCAAAATTCCTAGTGACTGTATATGAAAATTCATAAGCTAAACATAGTTATCAAGTAGCAAGAGAATTGAAGTAAAAAGAAGAAAAGCTAGCTTAAGAAGTTGCAATTGAGAAGCTTGCCAATGTGACTGTAGAAGGTTTGAGAGATTAGAGAGGCAATTTCAAAATATTGTAAAGATTTTTACCCTAGCCAAGTCGGTTAATGTAATAAATTTGAGGTTAGGCAAGAAGGTTAAAACTAATGAATCATTAGCTTCTATATCAAATTCAAAGGAAGAAGAAGTATGACATTGGCACATTCCTAAAAATTTAAGCCCATTACCAAACTGGATATGTACCCTATACCATTTCTAAAAAATTGATAAGATTTTGAGTCATTTTCGGAAATGTTTAAGAAGCTAAAGGTTAATATTCCCTGCGTGGAGTTATTAGAGCAAATACCTTGCTATAGATGTATTTGAAAGAAATTATGGCTAAGAAAAGAGAAATAAATGGGCAAGAAACAATCATGTTATCTCAAGCGTTACTATAACATTGAAAGATATCCTTCCCCTTAAATTAAAATACCTAAGGAAATTTACTTTGGATTGCACCATAGGAAATCAAAATCTCAAGAATGCATTTTATGATATAAGTGCAATTGTAAATGCAATGTCATTTTCTGTGGTAAAGAAATTAGGATCGGAGGATGTGATTGAAAGAACTAAAATGTCAATTTGATTACCTGATGATTCCTTCAGAAAACCAAAAGGGATGATTGAGAATATATTTTTAAAAGTGGATAAATTTATATTCCCAATGGACCTTGTAGTCCTAGATATAAAGAAAGATCCAAAAATTCTTATCATCCGTGGGAGCCTATTCTTAACCATAGTTGGAGCTATAATCAATGTGAAAAATAGCAAAATGGTATTAGAGGTTGGAAATAATGAGTTACATGTGAATATTACAAGTCAATGGAAAAAGAAAGACCCTCAAATATTACAAGTCAATGGAAAAAGAAAGACCCTCAAATTATTAAAGCAAATATAGTGTAGGACACTTCATTCAGGTAATAGTTAAATTTGATAATGACTGAGAAGCTCTAAGAGAAATTTTTAACAAGGTGCCTCAAGGATTTGAACCATCTTAGCGAGAGAAGCAAGAAGCGTTGAGTTACCGATGTTAAATAAAAGTGCTTATTTAGAGGCAACCCAACTTTTCCTTTCCCATATCCTTTGTTTTACTTTATTTTATTTTATTTTTTGGTTTAATTTTATGTAGTTACTTCACTTGGAATTATTTTTATCAACAGCTTATAGAAAATTTTTTAAGCTTCTAATTATTTTTTCCCTTTAGAGTTTGTATGGTGTTTCATTAAGTGCAGTGTAGGATTTAATTGGAAAATTTTGGCTAAGCAAAGATCTACAAATTAGAGAGGAATTAAATATTCAAGAGGATTAAAGGTGAAAAACAAGCCTATGATCTCACCCTTAATCCTTTCTACTTAACTTCTCTCATTTATCTATGTTTTAATTACTTGAAAATTTATTCTCTGATTGATCTGCTAATTGCATGCGTAGACACAACTGACTGGTTATTTTTCTTTTGGGACATGGAATATTTAACTTATAAACTCAGCATAGCATTTATATATTTTATTTTCGTAGTCTTAAAAATTTTTATGAAATTTGCACTCTTTGAAGTACTTTTCATGAATTTTTTTTTTTTTGTCTTTTTATAACTTAATGGAGTTAGGAATTTGATTTGTTAGATTAGTCGAATTAGTATAATTTACTATTTAGTAATTAAACTTGACTTGAATCATGTTGTTTTGAATCTAAGACTATGAAATTAAAGACTAATTAATCATTTGTTTTGATTTTATGCTTGATTGATAGTAATTGGTTTATAATTTTTCTTCTTAAATGTAATGCTAGAGTTGCATGTTAATTCTTCACAGTTATAGAGTTTCTTGCATAATACCATAATTCAAGTGTAGGCAAGATATCCCTATAAATATGAACCTATGTCTTTCCTATTTTTCAAGAACATGCCAAGTGATCCAGAAATAAAGAGGGAAATTAGTAGGATGTACATTCATAATAAATTTGCTAACTTATGCACTTTATTTGATATCTTTTGTAGTTAGCAAGGGATTAGCCTTGCTAATTCAAATACTATTGTCTAATAAACTTTCATGCATGCAGGAGGAGCAATATATAACATATTTTTAATTTAGTTTTACATTTATTTATTTATTTTAAGATACCTTTGCTTTCTTTTCTTTCTTTATTTTATTTTTCTTTTGCAAGGCATGTATGAACCTCAATTGTATAAGTAATCCCACAGCATGGCAAGTTTAGAATGCAATGTTAGAGCTTAAATTAGGGAAGTTCGGTTCCCTTTATCTCTTTTTTGTTATTTTCCCATGTTAACTTTTTGCTTGTTACTGATTATCTATACAATGGGACAATGTACAATTTAATTGTTTTTTTTTTTTAAGAAGGGGCGAGGGGTGTGATGGTGTTAGACATGGTGGCATTGAATAATTAGATATTAATGGAAAAATCTATAAAAGCAATTGAATTGAATTAATTATATTCTTACACTTAGGATTTTTGCTACACAAAAAAAAAAATAGAAATACGAAATCGAGTTGTTTATACTACACATCTATTTACCATTATTTTTCATCTAAAGAAGAAGCAACATTTTGGAATAAATTTTTTTTATTTTTAGTATGAAATTTACTTGATCATAATGGCCTTTGTACACAATGCTAGAATTGAATAATAAAATATGCGCAAAGTGTAGATTTTCTTATTATTTATACTTAGATTTAAACTTGGAATTAAGTTAAACATCGCTGATTAGGAGCTAGTTGTTTATATTTTACTTTAGTGTATACCTAATCCTTAAAAGCCTTGAGAGTCATCTAATTTCTAACAAATGATGCATATCTCTTAAAAGTTTTCTAAAAAATCAAAATAGTTTGAGACGATTGCAAAAAATAATAATAATATAAGTTAGTAAGGATTAATCTTGGTTCCTAGTACCAATAAAAGGAAATTGGTTAAAAAATTAGTAAAGATCGACCTTGGTCCCTTAAAAGAGCAAAGTATTTTCCCACTACCAATATAAAGAAAAAAAAAAGGGTATAAATTGGCCTTGGTTTGTTAGAAGAGTGAGGTTCTTTCCCACTACCAAAATATTTGTGCCTAAATAAATGAATTAAATTGGAAGAAAAAAAAATTGAAAGAAATAAGGAGACAATTAGGGGACTAACTGTTATAACAATCATTTGTTCTTAATTATTGTGCTAGAGAGGTAAAAAAGGGAAGTGTATACCCTTTAATTTTTGAAATGTTGATTACTCTTCCTTGATTAAGTTTATCTTTATTTTGATTTCCAGTTTAATCTTTATTTAAATGATGTAGTTTAACTCTAATTTACATCGATTAATTATTGAATTCTAAAATGGTTTTTATAGCTAATACAGGTATTGTGTAATTGTGTTTTAAATGCATGTAAATATGGTTAGAGTGAAATTTTATAGAATAAAAAGTTGCTATGAATTCTCATATTTATAAAGATAAATTTTAGTGGAAGAATATGCGCTCTTGTTCCTAAATGGACTACGTGTGATATTTACTTTTGACTATATAATTTGAGTGTTCGAACAATTTATCCTTGAAAGTTTTTTGTTATGTTATTTGTTTTACTTAAGCATAAGCAAAAGTTTAAGTGTGAGAAATTTGATAGAGCTTAATTATACTTATTTCATAGGTAGATTTTATAGTGCTATTATAGAATTTTTAGTGTAACTTTTGTGTAATTTAGTACTTCATATTTTATTTTAGCACTTTATTACATTAATTTATATATTTTTATATTTTTTATAGGATAAATGAAAGAAATCGAAAAATATACATATAATGAAAAACACACCCATAGGTAAAGAATTGAAGTAGAGGACCACATGCAAAGACAATGGCCATGGCCATGGTCATGGTCTTAAGGTTTGGTCATTGTAGGAGTGTAAATCTTATTACTTTTGGAAAGATTTAAAGTCAAAGATGCTGTGTTTTTATATATCTTCTATTTGGAGCCAAGCTATGTATCTTTTATCTTTTATTCAAGATGCAATTGTACTTTGTGGGTTTACATTCATATAAAATTCCTTGTACTATATATATATATATAAGCCCCTATGAGCAAATGTAACAATATAATAGCATAGAATAGATAATAGATTGTTTTTCCTCTCCCTTAATTAGTCTAAAGTTTTAGAAGGGCAATGAATCGAATATTAGAACTCCTAAACAAATTGTTTCATTCTTTTTAATAAATTCGTAATTTGGATATTGTCTTCTCCATTATTTCTCTTTATGTACTTAATTTAATATTGTCTATTAGATAATTGAGATTATCAATTAATGAATCATGTTATTGTTTGAAGCCTTTAAATCCCTAATCATAACAACACATATTTTGATTCTATTGAAATATATGTTAATTAGGATTGAGTTGCAAGATCTTTTCTAATTGATCACTGTGAAGTGGATAATTTGGATTAAAGAAAACATAGTGATATGTTCTTTAATTCAATTACGGTTTAAGAATAAGAAAATATTAATTTACTTAATCTCTTATGTAGTGATAGAAAAGTTAAATTGATTAATCTTACGGAATTTGTTCACTTCGCGAGAAGGAAATTTTACCTAGAGCTTAGTTGTATTAAAACTAAACTTGTTAAAGACTTTATGTTAACATTAACCGATATTTCTAATCATCTAGTTTATAATTGAATCACTTGAAGATGTTGAATATCCTGAGTTATTTGTTTAGTTAATTTAGTTTTTTTAGAATTTAATTAATTGATAAACCCTTGATTTTATTTGCTTAGATTTAGACAAGATTAATACCAGTAAAAGTCAGTCATCATTCCTTGTAGGTTTGACCTAGTTCTTACCAGTTTTATTGTTGCATATGTGACCTATTGCACTTACTAGTAAAAATATGCTTTTGTTATAAAAGTTAGTGTTATGAAAAAGTAAAGTTAGATTAAGTATATCAGACTTTAATGCTATAAGACTCAATCGGGAACTAGGTCACCTTACTAAACCACCTCAAATCATATGTTTAACATCACTATCAAAATCTTTTTCGATCCTAAAAAATACTAAGCCCAAGGCATAGTCCTATCCCTAAACACTTGAGAAGGGGACTAACGGTTGAACAAATCAGACTCTTAACCAAACTTTTTAATCAAAATGAAGTTCTCACTCTCCTTTGAACAATAGGAAGTTGGAAGTCTCCAAGCAAAGATGGGCTTCATGCCCATTTTTCCAATACATGCGATAACATTATAGGTCAATCAATCTTTAATTTGATCCAATATATATTTCATAGACCTAAATCCTACTTGAAATAAACACAACAATCCTGATGCTAATTTTAAAAAATAATGAGAGGCAAATTAGCTAACACATTTTTTACCATTCAATTTATGCACCACAATCTATAAGATCATCATATTGGTGAATCGATTTCAGCTAATCCTCAATAGCATCATACACCTTAATTAGGTAAGCTTTATACTGTAAAGGAAAGCATATGATAATATTATCCTCATGAATGATTTGTTACATAGCTCTAAAAATGAAAAAAATAAAGGTAAAGGAGGATAGATGTTTATCAAGTTAAACTTGGAAAAAGCATATGATAAGATTGAATAGGCTTCTTGGCTTAGTAAGTTCAATTAATTTCATCCTATATCTCCACCACTACAGTGGGTAACTCTTAACGATTCCTTTTTTGAGCCCTTCCAACCCTTATGATGGATAAGGTAAGGAGATCTACTCTCTCTATATCTCTTCATATGCTTAATGGAAAACCTATCTAGAATAAATGATCATGAAGCCAACATGTAACAATGGGAACTTATAAAATTCAAAAGATCAAACTTTATTATCATTCATCTTCTTTTTGCTAATGACATTGTACTTATGGCTAAATCTTCTAACAAATCCACTTAATCTATCATATGGACTTTAACACTATTTCAGGAATTATCAGGACATCACTATAATCACAAGAAGTCGTAGATCCTCTTTTCCTACAATGTGAATGGTCATAGTAGATCAAAGATAAAAGAGATATTTTATCTTTAGGAAACACAATCTTTTGGGACCTATCTCAACTACCCTTTAGATAATAGGCTACTTTTATGACCATAGGACTTAACATGATTACTACAAAAATCTAAGCAAAATTAGCAACTTGAAAATGAAAGCTCTTAAGCATGGCGGGGTAGACAATACTCACAAAATCGATCCTTCAGGTAATTCCATTTATTTTGTACGGGTCAACAGTCTATTATAGCACTTTGTTTCAACCATTGATAAAATTGCAAGAAATTTATATGGTAAGGAGAACTTGATAGGAGGAAAATCCATTGGATTCACTAGGATGAGTTTAAAAAGAAAAAGATCAAGGAAGGTTGAAATTGAGGATACTAATAGAAGAGATAAAGCAGGGGCCATTGAGAGGTGTTGAGAAAAGACAGATATACAAAGTAAGGGGAGTTTTGTAAAGAAAAATACAATAAATACATCTATGCTAACATCTTAGTCATAATTAGAAAAGGCTCTAGAGTGTGGAAGAATTTCATCTATGATCAAGCATGGTTTGAGAAAAATGGCATGCTTACCTTCGAGAATGAAGCTACTACTAAATTTTGGATGGACAGTTGAATACCATAAGGCCTTCTACATCACATAGTTCAGGGCTCATTGGCTTAAAATGTATAAAAATTAACTTCCCAAGATTAGTGGATATAAAAAGTAGATGGAATGAAGAAGTTATCTCATTTCAAACTAACTCATCCAAATGGTAGGTCCATGTTATCTCATGAGATGCAAATTAGATAATTCATGCATCATGTTAGCGAAGGCATCTAAACTCCAATTGAGAGTGATATACAAAAGCCTTTTCTTTTAGAGCCTAACACCAAAAAAGTTAGAGGTAGATTTGAAATTCACCACACTATCTATAAACAAAACTCCTTATTTGGAGAATATTGCAAGATAGACACTCAATGGCATTAAGGATAGGGAAGATTGTAACACCCTAGAACCTGGAATGGTACAACCTACCATGTATCATTAGCCTCTACTAACATGTCAAGCATCAACCTTTAACTAATATCTCCAATCGATTACATTTTAACCTCCAAATGATTTCACAAAATTTAATCCTTCAAATAATTGAAGTAATCTTCAAATAATTATTTCAATAAAATCTAGGACTTTAAATGAATCAATATAACTATAAAATAAAGTTTAAAATTTTATAACAAAATTTACAAATCATATAATGAACTCTAACTACTATAAATCAATTTATGAGCTCACAATAAAAAATTTTATTCACCACTCCAATTATATCCGAATGGTGAATAAAATTTTGTTTATCATATCTGATTAACAACTCTATAAATTCTAGTTAAGCATTTGCACCTAAAATATTGTATAGAGTAAGCCAAAACCTAGTACGGAGTAGGACAAACATGTATACATGAATAAAGTGAGACAAATCACATACATTACAAGTATCATGATGTACCATGTACCATGTACCATAAAACAAGTTATTATCTTTGATTTAGCCATCAAACAATATAGGAGTACTCACAATCTCATCATACATATATAATTTTCCATATAGTATTGGCGTCGGGATCTCCCCATCACCCTAACAACCACGTATCCAAGTCATGACTAAATCTACCCAGAATATTTCCAAGCAAGACTCTACTCAAGACAACATCATACAAGGATCATCAGGGTACCAACTCAAGATCATTGGTCCTCTTGGTCTCTTGGGCCCAACCAAGTATATGCAATACACTTTAAAATTTAAGCCAAATTATCATTAAGTCTGTTTAACAAGTACTAGGCCTACAATTACATACAACATATAGTACCTTGTACCTAATTCATAAGAGCAATTGGTAAAGTCTATATTAGAGGCCTCATTAGAATAAAAACCCATAGTACAACATAAGGCAATATTTAGATTTCCTTTTGACTTGATTAATTAGGTTCTTGAGTCTAAACTTAGCATTCCTAAAGTTTTAGACCTAAACTAAACTTCTAAACTAACTTAAGGTTAATTTGATTACAATTTATAAGGTTAAAGAATAAGAAATAAGGAGAAAAGAAGAGGTTTTAAGATCATACTTATGGATCACGCCCATAGACCTTAGCCATGATTCCCTTTCAAAAACTCAGGCATGACCACACCCAAAGACTATGGCCGTAAACTTGAGCCGTGGACTTCTCATCCTTAAATTCACCAAATTTTTCTCATTCACGCTTCATCTACACATCCTTAGGGACCACAAGCAAGGATTATGCTCGTGTTCTCTACTACTTTGAATTCTCTTATCCAAAACTCATCTTTTTTGCAGCATAATCCTAAATCCAACGCAATCCCCACCTTCCAGTCAACCCTGACACCAATCTTAACCCTAGATACTCCTCAAAACTTCAATCAAATACAAAGCTACAATTGAATCTCAATTCAACCCTTACTTTTAAATTAATACTTTGAAAAAACAAAGTACATAGAGTATAGGCAATGAATCTTACCATTGGGATCCAAAACATGCACCGCTACCACCAAAAGGCTACTGTAACAACCTTAAATTACTGCTTAAATTTGTTTTCCTCACCACCCTAATAAAAAAAAAACGAATTTTTAATGAGTTTTAATCTAAAACTTCAATAGGTAAGTGATTCTAATACTTACCTTGGATTGTTCTCTCTAAATCGTCCTTACTTACGTTAAGATTTCTCCTTACTTCAAGTTTTGTATGAAACCCTAGGTCACAATAGCTTTACATAAGGAGTGATACAAAAAAGGATTTCCGTTAAACAGCATTAGGCTTCTATACTTAGGGTTATAGGAACTTTCCCATGACTAGACTACCTTTGCCTCCTTTAATTAATAACGACATATACCCTTAATGAAAAATTACCATTTATTTATCTATTTCCCCTTATTATTACTCTTTATTTTTCCTTTGGTTCGATTGTTACAAAGATACTATTAGATATTGAGGCAATATATCCAAGATGCAAAGATACCATTGAAGACTTATATCCCTTAAGAAGCTAGAATTAGGTATTACCCGTATAGTAAGTCATCTAGCCAACAGCTATAAAAGTAGGTCTCACTAGCTTATTGGTCAATTGGATTAAAGAAAATATCAAAATCAAGAGAACTAACTTAAACAAATTTATGCCACCATAGCCAGTAATCTTTGGTTTTAGCCTATGGACAATCTAGACAGATAGAAACAGAAAAATCTTAAGAGATAATAGAAGGCATGACCACCTCTCTTTAAATCAAATTATTAGATATAGAGCACATGAATAATAAGGGATCATGAAGAAGTGCAAAGTAATGTACATAGTATCTAAACAAACAATCTCGTTGAAACTGCTAACTAAAGGATAAAATAAAGCTAAACAAGGATGCCTCCAGACTAAAGGACTTACAAGAAGCAAACATAAGAGGGGTAATTAGAGATGAAAGAGGCCACTAAGTAATTATGGGGTTTTCTAGGAAAGTTGGAATATAAATGTCTTCAAGGTCAAAATTTAGGCTCTTTTCTAAGGACTACAATTTTACTAACACGTAAAGCTCCTAAAAATAAAGATTAATGAAGACTGTGGAGTTGCTTCTTAATGGTAATTATCATCACACTAAAAATTTTCAAATGCTTTAAACACGTGTAGAAAAAAGATATGTTATTTTGATGATATGCACATTGATTTCACCCATTTGGAAAGCAAATGCTATTATTGATAGGATGGCACCTACTGCTCATAGTATTACCACTATGAAGGATCTGACCTTTTTTGTTCCTTCTCCTTTTGTTGTTATTTTACTTATTTGTGACTTTTGTATGGTTGTTGGAACTAAGAAGTTTAACTTTAATGTCTTTAATGGGAACATAATTTCTTCTTTATATATAAAAATAAAACATACACATACACATAACCAAACTTAGAATTGTTTCGAATTCATTATTCTACTTCTTTTTCTTTTCCTCATCCAATATTATTAAATGTTATACATAAATATCTTTGCAATGACAATTTTAAAAGGGAGATAGTATATATATATATATATCATTTTCTACTAAGTTTTTCATTTACTTACCTTATTGATTAATCAATTATTTTTTTTATCTAGACATACCTTTTACCTAAATAGATGACTAATGATGAATAAAGTATTGTCAAAATCCAAAACAACCACCATGCACTATTAAAATTCCAAATTTGTCACTAAAGAGGAAGTTAAAGTTGAAAAAGATCATACTTTAGCTCGAATTTTCTAAAGCTAATCATGAAATGGTTGTATAACTTGTATATATTTTTATTTCACCAACTACATATATCAAAACTTTATTTATCATCTATTTAATCTCTAGTTATGGCAAACTTGTTAGAATAAATTAAAAGACCACTATGAATCATGTTAAATCATAAGCATAAGATCATAGGACACTCAGGTTCTAATACGTTCTGAGTTCATATTAATTGAGATATTGATAATGATAAATTAAAGACTTTCACGTGTTGTGTTTGTTAATTATGTTAGTGATCTAAAGACTCTAAGCATAAGAATACCTCAAACTAATACATAGGTGCTTATAGAGAACAAGTTCACTAGGTCAATCAAATTGAAGATGCTACTTAGAAATTTTAGCATAAATGAGTAATATTAATCTCTAAATTTGGTAGCTCATATAAGATTGCAGACTTAAATTATTACCTAAACTTCTATTTTTTCAGTGATCTATTCAAAATAATTAAAGGATAACCATAAGTAGAGTGCATAATGATAGTTAATAAAGAATTCATTTATCACTTTAAGAGAATAATATCCTAAAGGGTTATCCAAAAGGTGATAGGTTTCCATTTAAAAAATTAAGATATGCAGTAATGGAGAAATCTAATGTTATTAGCTTACCCTTACATTTTTATCCAAACAAACTAGTATTAGAGCCATATTGAATGTTTATTGATCTTGCATTATCACTCTAGATTTGGGGTTCTTGTAAGTTTATTGGCTTTGTTCCTAAAAGAATCAAATTCTAATAGAAATGTTATTAATGAAATTCTATATTGAGTTTAATGTGGGTGTTAAATTTTTAGTTCAGAATGGATTGATAAAAAAGATTTTAGGTAAATCAAAGAAGCCCAGCAATACGATTGATGGTTAATGGACTCCTTTAAATGACAAGGCCCATAGTGCAATATAGTTGCTCATCTCAGTGATTCTATTGTAAGAGGTTCCCAGAGAGAAAATTATAGTGGATTTTTACATGATTTCCTCAAGAGCCTACAAATGAAAGCAATTAGTCAACATGTTGGTTTTTTTAGGTAGCTTATAACAAATATATTCCAAATGAAGGCAAAGTACACATCCTTTGTTAATTATAATTAGATTTTTTTTTTTTGTTATGTTCCTTACTGTCCTCTTGTAGTGTCTTTAAGGTGAAAATGATACATAGTCATGATGATCGAACCTTTGAGGATGTATCTCATGAGCAAGATTGTGTACTAAGTTAAGGATAAGCATTAAATCTAATTAGTAAGCTTAGGAATAGGTTGCCAAGTAATGATCTTGGGATGATGGTTAAGGATATGTCTTATTCCAAATCAAGGAGTGGCAATAAAACATGTCGTTGTTATAAGTGAAAGATATGCATAAAGATTGTATGTTTCAAATTACAAAATAGGAAAGGTTAAAACATGGATAAAGGGAGATTGGTTGTTGATACTAGTGTCGTTAGATTCATTTTAGGCAATTGACTCGAACTAGACTTAGGATGCAGATCAAATAAGCTTGGGCCTATCAATTCATGGGTCACCAAAGTAGTGAACCGTAACTAGCTTAGAGAGGACAATTCCAAAATGATTTACTTGAACTAAGGATTAGTTCAATGGTTCGTAAATTCATAGTTCATTTTTTTTCCACTATTATATATATTAACATATATTTATATATATTAATGTACATATATATATACATGTTTATATGTAAATATTTATGTGTATATATTTGCATACATTTTATATATGCATATTTATATATAGAATATAAATATGTATATTAATATGTCCTAACCTCTGAAGTAAATACATATATTGATATATACATATATATATATATTTTGTCATCTTGTTTGTTAAATAGGGTAAGCCAAACTAGTGGGTTAGGCCATTAGTTTTAAGGCTTGCCAATTTAGTGGGCTCATAAGGTTGAATTGCCTTAACTTGCAGGGCTTGACAAGTTGTTAAGTGGTTTAGGCCTAGCTTGGCTAAGCTCAGTTTGGTTCAACGAACCGACGGGCCGGTTCTGAGGTGATTTACCGTTCGAAACCAACCTTATCCTAAGTCTATCTCATAGACATAAGAGCATAAGAGTTAAGGAGAGAAACTAAGGTTGGATCGAAAGTTAAACCAGGATTGAACCAAGTTAGACCGTAGGAATAAGCCTTTGTTTGAAAATACTAGTTGATACAGTAGATGTTGATGTTGTTGAGAACATAAAAGCTAAAGATTTATTGTTAGTGGTTAAATAAAATAACATTCTAAATTGATATATCTATTTTAGATTTATGGTGTTCATATTACATGACAATTAAGACTACTTTACCACCTATAAATCCAATAAAGGTAAAGAAGTTATTTTTAAGTAACATTGTAAACACCAGTATTATGAGTATTATTACAATGAGAATTGGAATCTATATTAGGGTATCAAAATATTGTCAAATGCCAATCATGTGTCCAAGTTAAGGAAAACCCCTATGCTCCTTGATATTCAGGACACTATCTAAAAATAAAACTCCTTATTTGGAGAATATTGCAAGATGGACACCTAATGGCATCAAGGATAAGGAAGATTGTAACACCCTAAGACTTGAAACACTATAGTTTGCCATTTGCCCTTAACCTCCACTGATACGTTAAGCATCAACCTTTAACTAAAATCTCCAAATTATTAAATTTTAACCTCCAAATGATTTCATAAAATTTAATCTTCTAAATAATTGAATTAATCTTTAAATAATCATTTCAATAAAATTTAATATTTTAAATAATTCAACAAAACTATAAAATAAACTTTACAATTTTCTAACAAAATTTATAGATCATATAATGAGCTCTAATTGCCATAATTTATAAGTTCACAATAAAAAATTTTATTTGCTACTCCCCATCTTAGAATTCTTGTTTATCGTATACAATTAATAGCTTTGTAAGTTTTAATTAAGCACATGTACTTAAAATATTATATGGGGTGAGTTGAAACCTAGTATGAAGTACGACAAACATGTGAGCAAGAACAAGGTGTCATAAATCATATGCATTACAAGTATCCACCATATACCATGCACCATACAACAGGTTATTATCTTTGATTTAGCTATCAAACAACATAGGAGTACTTACGACCTTGGCATACTTATATTAATTTACCATATGGTATCAG
Source organism: Lumnitzera racemosa (assembly GCA_024138005.1). Taxonomy (NCBI): domain Eukaryota; kingdom Viridiplantae; phylum Streptophyta; class Magnoliopsida; order Myrtales; family Combretaceae; genus Lumnitzera; species Lumnitzera racemosa. Next base: position 28,507,227 of record JAMXBC010000003.1, on the reverse strand, counting down.
TGTTGGATTCTTGCTAACAACCTAGGAACCACGTATCCAAGTCATGCTTAAATTTACCTAGATTATTTTCAAGTGAGACTTTACTCAAGACAACGTCATGCAAGGATCATCGAGATACCATCTCAAGATCATAGGTCCCCTTAGTCCCTTAAGCTTAACCAAGCATATATAACATACTTTAAAATTTAAGTCAAATTGTCATTAAGTCTATTTAACAAGTACTAAGCCTACAAACACATACAACACACGATACCTCATACCTAATTTTTTAGAGCAACTGGTAAAGTCTAAGCAGAGACCTTGATAAAATCAAGACATATAGTATAACATAAGGTAATATTTAGATTTCCTTTTAGCTTTTCTAATAAGTTCTTGAGTCTAAACTCAGTATTCCTAAAGTTTTAGACCTAAACTAAACTCCTAAACTAACTTAAGATTGATTTGGTTACAATTTAGAAGGTTAAAAAATAAGAAAGAAGGAGAAAGAAGAGGTTTCAAGATCACCCTTGGAGATCACGCCCGTAGACCTTAGTCATGATTCCCTTTTATAAACTTAAACATAACCACACCTAAAGACTATGGCCATGAACCTAGGCAGTGGTCTTCCCATCCTCAAATTCTCTAGATTTTTCTCACTCACACTTCGTATACACTTCCTTAGAGACCGTAGGAAAGGGCCGTACCTGTGTTCCCTACTGCTTCGAATTTTCTTCTCCAAAACTCATCCTTTTTGTAGCACAACCCCAAATCCAATGCAATCCCCACCTTCCAATCAACCTCGACATCAATCTTAAACCCATAAACTCCTCAAAACTTTAACCAAATACAAGTCTACAATCGAATCTCAATTCACCGCTAACTTTTAAATCAATACTTTGAAAAAACAAAAACACATAGAGTTTAAACAATGAATCTTACCTTTAGGATCCAAAACGCACACCCTTACCACCAAAAGGCTACTACAACAACCTTAAATTACCACTTAAATTTGTTTTCCTCACTACCCTAATTGGAAAAACGAATTTTTAATGAGTTTTAATCTAAAACTTCAACAAATAAGTGATTCCAATACTTACCTTAGATTGTTCTCTCTAGATCATTGTTAGTCGCGTTAAGATCTCTCTCCTACTTCAAGTCTTATATAGAATCTTGGGTCACAATAGTTGCATACAAGGAGTAATGCAGAAAAGGGTTTCTGTTAAATAGCATTAGGCTTTTATATTTAGGGTTATAGGAATTTTCCCCTAACTAGACTACCTTTGCCTCTTTTAATTAATACCGACATATATCCTTAATGAAAAATCACCATTTATTTATCTATTTTCCCTTATCATTATTCTTTATTTTTCCTTTGGTATGGGTGTTATAAAGATACTACTGGATATTGAGGCAATATGTCCAAGATGCGGAGACACTACTAAAGACTTTAGACCTCTTAAGAAGTTGTAATTAGGTATTACCTATATGATAGGTCATTTAGGCAACACATACAAAAGTGGGTCTCACTAGCCTAATGGTCAGTTGGATTGAAGAACATATCAAAATCAAGAGAACTAACTTAAACAAATTTATATCTTCATGGCTAGTAATCTTTGGTTTTAGCCTTTAGATATACAGAAATAAGAAAATCTTAGGAGATAATAGAGGGCATGACCCCCTCTCCTTACATCAAATTATTAGATACTGAGCACATGAATATTAGGGGTCAGGAATAAGCACAAAGTAATGTACATAGTATATGAATAAACAATCTCATGGAAACTGCCAACTAAAGATAAAATAAAACTAAACAAGGATGAAGGACTTATAGGAAGCAACCGTAGGAGGGATAATTAAAGATGAAGAGGCCACTAGATAATTATGGGCTTTTCTAGAAAAATTGCAGATGTAAATGTCCCTACTGTAGAAATTTAGGCTCTTTTCTAAAGGGTACAATTTTGCCAGCGGATGATGTACCACACACACACACACACACACACACATATTAATCATAGGACAGTTAGTTTCTATTATATTCTAAGTTCATATTAATCGAGATATTGATATTGATAAATTAGAAACTTTCACGTGTTATGTTTGTTAATTATGTTAATGATCTAATGACACTAAGCATAAGAATACCTCAAACTAATACATGGGTGCTTATAGAGAACGAGTTCACTAGACTAATCAAATTGAAGATGTTACTTAGAAATTTTAGCATATATGAGTAACATTAATCTTCAAATTTGGTAATGCATATAAGATTCCAAACTTGAGTCTATGTTCATGTCTTGTGCATAAAATGATTACCTAAACTTCTATTTTTTTAGTGATCTATTCAAAATAATTGAAGGACAACCATAAGTATTAATAAAGTGCATAATGATAGTTAATAAAGAATTCATTTATCACTTTATGAGAAAAATATCCTAAAGGGTTATCCAAAAGGTGATAGGTTTCCATTTAAAAAATTAGGATATGCAGTAACGAAGAAATCTAATGTTATCAACTCACTCTCACATTTTTATCCAAACAAACTAGTATCAAAGCGATATTGAGTGTTTGTTGATCTTGCATTATGACTCTAGATTTGGGGTTCTTGTAAGTTTACTGGCTTTGTTCCTAAAAGAATCAAACTCTATTTGATATATAAACACACACATATTAACATATATTTAATGTACATATATATATATATATATCTATTTGTGTTTATACATAAAAATTTCTGTAAATATATTTACATACATTTTATATATGCATATTTATATATATAATGTAAATATGTATATTAACATGTCCTAGCCTCTTAAGTAAATACATATATTGATATATAAACACACACATATATATATCTTATATATATATATATATATATTGTCATCTTTTTTTTTAAAAAAAATAAGGCAAGCCAAACTATTGAGTTAGCCTATTGATTTTAAGGCCCGCTGATTCAATGGGGTCGTAAGGTTGAACTGCCTTAACCCACTAGGCTTGACAAGTTGTTTAGCGGTAGGCAGTTTAAGCTTAGCCTTGCTAGGCTCGATTTAGTTCAGTGAACCGATAGATCAGTTCCAAGGTGATTTACTATTTGAAACCAACCTTATCCCAAGTTAACTTACACATGTAAGGGGATAAGAATTAGGGAGAGAAACTAAGGTTGGATTGAAAGTTAAACCGAGATTGAACTAAGTTGAACTGTAGGGTTAAACCCTAGTTTGAAAATACTAGTTGATACAATAGATGTTGATGTTGATGTTATTGAGAACATAGAAGCCGAAGATTTATCGTTAGTGGTTAAATAAAATAACATTCTAAATTGATATATTTATTTCAGATTTATGGTGTTCATAGTACATATATTGACAATTAAGACTACTTTACTACCTATAAATCTAGTGAAGGTAACGAAGTTATTTTTAAGTAACATTGTAGACACCAGTAGTATGAGTATTATTATAATGAGAATTAGAATTTATATTAAGGTATCAAAATATTGTCAAATGCTAAGCATGTGTCCGAGTTAAGGAAAACCCCAATGTTCCTTAGTATTTAGGACACTAACGATTATGGGATTCTTATTGCATCATACAACTTTATGGTTTATTTGAGCTTATTGTTATGAAAGATGTTGAATCTAATATTATGTTTCTTTGGTGAAGATCTATGGTTTTTGGTGTAATGATAATTTCCTTTGTTACATCAACGGTAAATGCAGCAAAATGGTTAGTATGTAGCTTAAAAGTATAAGAGAGAATGCCATGTCATTATTGAGCTACAAGGTATTATTTCTAGGTGAGAGAATTGATATGTTGGAGGTATGTGGGTGTTATGTTTTAAGAAGCGAAAAAGGTTAGCATCTACATAATCGTTCATAAAATAATAAGAATACTAGATTGCATCCATATAGATTTGTAGTCTCTTGCTACAATTACTTCCATTAATGGGTACATTTATCTTCTCACAACTATTGTATAATGTTTGATAAGTGAGAATGAATTAGAGTGGAATCGTAATTCATGGTTTCATTTCCTTTACTCATGTTTGGAAGTGTATCTAGAAGTTGAAATCACAATTATGGGTTTAAGGAGGAGTACGATTCCATCTTCTTAAAGGTGGAATTGACGATTCTATTTCTCTTATATTTATTATTATTAATCAAAGTTACTTATTTAACCTTCAATTTAATTATGGCATTTAATAATTAAGAGTATTTTTTATAATTATTACTAGATGCACATTTAATTTCATCCCATTCCATTATATTCAAAATCACTCTTATGTGCCAAACATTAGTGATTTCTCTAGGAAGCTTGAGGTTTATCCTATAGGAGAGACATGTTTGAGCTGCTCAGACACTAATAAAACATTATTGAAATGCAAACTAAGAGATCTATAGAGAGATGTACATAAATAAGGTTTCATAATTTGATGGGTTCTTACTAGAAGAATGGTATGGTAAGGCTCCATATAACATATATTTAGTGTTGGTTTAGGAAAGGAGTTTCAGATTGGAATTATCAACATGGCAAACAAATTAGCGAATTTATCTTTACACCAATTGATTAGTTGTTAGACTAAAAATAAGTAAGGTTAGTTAGACACTCTGATTATTCACGTTAGCATGTTTCTCAAAACAAACTATAACCCTCCAAGAGTTTATCATAAATAAAAATCGATTGGAATTATAAACCTAAAGCAATAAAAGCTCAGCATATTGAACTCAGCTTCAATTATGTTCAAAGTTCTAGACTCAAACATGAAACCCCATAATGAGGTTATAGAGAAGAAATCCAAGACCCATCTTAAAACCAATAAAATTAAAATTAGAATAGTAACTATTACCATTAACCCTGCGAGCATTTAAAGCAAGGTGATTAAGATAAAAATTCTAGCATGTTGCTGAATATTCACCTAGATAGTAAAAAATAGTACATGATAGCAAAAACTGTACGCGCTTCAAAGATGATCTATAATCCCAATTCTCCATTCTACTATAAAACATGCATTTTTTACATCAACAAAACATCAAAATCACACTAACTCTTTGTAACTAAAGACTAATATTTTGTAATACCTACTCTATTACTATCATATGTTATCTACTTACGAAATACAAATGATTCCAAACAATGTCTTGCTTATTAAATATTTTTCTCACAAGAAAACCCATGACATTTTTTCTAGACCAACTTTTAAAAGAACATTGTTTTCCCATAAAGATAGAACAGGCTCTTTTCTCCTTCTTATCCCAATATAATATATCACATGAATTTGGTCTCTGAAAATGAAGAAAAGGAAAACTGAGCAAAAATTAAATGAAAAAAGGAAAACTACTTTCTAACCACTCTAAGGTAAGGGGATGGCTGACTTATTAAATGGAAGTGGGTCCTGACTTACTTCTAAGGGCAGTTGCTTCAATTGAAAAAAAAAAAAAGGTTAATAATGCTATGGAGTTGAAATTGGATCATAATTTCAATCCAATGGCCTTTTCTACATTGTTTTGTTTTTTATTTTATATTTTTGAGGTTATTGGTGGTCGCTTACCACTAGTTTTCATGTCACTGAAAACACGTCTTTAGATACTTACACTTACATTTTCGTTCGGGTCGTTTGATGGTATTTCGTATTGGATAAAGAAAGGACATTACCACCCACAACTATTAGCGAGTCATACAAGTCACTTTTATAAGTAATTCAACCACTCTAAAATTAGAAGGTGATCAATAGCCACCTTAGGAGTTGCATAACCCCCTTAGTTGCATAACCCCCTTAGTAGAGGTTGGCCAACCCTACCTCAATGTGGTTGGAAAACGATGTTTTCCTTCACTCTTTCCTTTTTCAAGATTTTTCTTTTCTCTTTTAGTTTTCTAATTTTTTATTAAAATTTATTGCTATTATATATTTTTATTAGTGTCCTTATACATATTTGGCAAAAAATCGAAAAACTCATGTCATATATTTGTCAAAAATGAAAATTCAAGTTACTTGTTTACACATTGTTATATTTATAATTAGCCTTAAATTATTGTTCAACCAATTAATTAAGTGGATGTGTAAGTCAAAGTTTTATAATTTGAAGCAATTTTTAAATTTAGACATATTATCCAATTTACTGTAATCTAGAAGTAATTCATATGTCTAGAAATTTCTTTTTTTTTTCTTTTTGTCAACTATGGAGAGAAAAGATTTAAACATTAACATATGGGAGATCAGTAGCGATACTATTAGGTTTGATTAGACTTATTGGTGTGTAAACTTTATATCAAAATAAAGTATTCGAAACTCTCTGTTTTTATATTATATTATAGGATTTTTTTATATTTTGCCCTTTGTTTTTTCTAATAGGATAAATATTGTTATCCTTTTTGCTTTTAATTTAATTATTTATAAATCTAAATTATTAAATAATTTGTTAATTAAATAGTTCAGATTTAAAATATGAAAATTACGGTGAGATGATATAAGTGATCAGATTTTTACACGGTAAAAATGGAGGTTTTGCTCTCGGTAGCATAGGCCTACATGCTAACACACGTGTCCCACGTTTATCAGCGTGACCAAGAGCGTTGACTCCTTACGAACAAAAGCGACTACTTAAATGCTTACACGTGTCCTTTCACCGAGTCCCCATATTTACAACCTGTGAACCCTAACCCTACCTTCCAGTGCGTGCACGATCCTTCCATGCTTGCACGTTCTAAACTGGGTCGTCAATTTCAAGTTAGTTCCTATTCAATTTGCCGTCCATTTGTTATCTTTTTTTTTTTTGTCGCTCTTTGATTGGTACTGATTCTAAAATCTAGGGTTCTTTTGGGTAATCTGCGTTAGTTGGTGGGGTCTTTGTGATTGTGCAATGAAAGTTTTATTGGGCTTTGTTTATTTGGTGATTGTGTTAGTTAAAATGGAAGAAAGTTTATTTTTTTAGCTACTATTATATTGATTGAAAAGGAAATGAAATTTTAGGTGAAAAAATTGATCTATTATTAATTTTTTTGTTGTATTATTTCAGGCTATCTGGTTGAAATTGATATCCTAGGAAACTAATTCAGTTGTTTCATAATTGTATCATCTGGGTTTTAGTTAATGGGCATGGTTTTGTATGCAGATGCCTGGTGTATGCTTTCAAATATGTAAATAAATTGAAAGAATCACAGCCTACTAAGGGTTGTCAAATGTAAAAATTTTTCGTGTTTGCATTTGGCATTTTATCGATTTCCTTCAATCACATGTTGCACTGTATCAATGGAGAAACAAAACGTGGGTGACAAAATGTGATAGGGCAGCATATGGATGGAGAACTGATTGGAGACAGGGATATCACTAACATATGTTGTTTCGCCATTAGAGAGGAAAATATCGTGTTGGTTCAGTTTTAGAGAGGGATGGTTTTGATTGTAGTGATTTGACTTATAAGCTCTTGCAACAGTAAAATGGTTCAATGCTACGTCCTCAAACAAGAAAAGTGGTTTAACCTTCACAGAAGCGTCATTTTTTTAAATATTAGTTAAAATCGAATAGGTTATTGCTAGATTCTCTGAAACCTACCGATCGTGAATCCTGGCATGTATGGATTTTTCTCTTTTCGCCAAAGGACCCTATGGACTTCCATGCATTGCGTTTTGCTCATCTTAGATTGGAGTCAAATTGCTCTAGTTGTTCCCAAATCTTTCCCTTTTTGGGTTGTCTTACCAATTTAGCATCACAGCCAAGAAAGAAAGAATAGTAGAAGGAAAGAGGTTGACTTGCCATCACAATGTGAATGTCAAAAAGAAGAGCTTATTCAAATGAATTGTCTCATTGAACAAGGCTTTTAAAACTGGCAAACCTGTTTGTCTGATAAGGAAACTAATATAAGCTCATATGCACATGTATAGGAACTTCAGGGGCTTCAAATGTGGAAAATAATATTAGGTGCCAAATTATCTTGTTGAATCCCATTATGCTTTATTTCAAAGGTTCCTTGACTGTAACTTGTTAAATCCCAAAGCCAGTAGATATTATGGGAGCCTATACTGTAGTAGTGTTTGTGTTTCATTATTCATTGTTTAAATTTGCTTACTCCATTTGTTACAATTCTTTGATAAACTAGTTTAGGTTTCCACTTGAGACATGGGTTATACTCTGATTATAACATGCTCTTTGTTGCTACATCCATTGGATTCTAATTCCTATGGTGTCATTCAGTTACGTGAAATCAGTTACAATCTGCTTTATGGTGCAGTGGATCTTGCAGTGGATGGACATTTTAATAGAGAGTTGGTGATAAGTCCCATTGAGGTGGAGGGAAGTACATCTGTTGATGAAAAGGAAATTGTTGCAAGTTCAGTTGAGGCAGAATTTCAGCAGGCATTAGAGGCAAAGACAAATGAAGGTACTTTAGAAAGACGTGACAATATAGAGGCAAGTCCTGTAGCTTCAGCAGCTTCACCAGATGAGCCATACTTGGGTCAGGAATTTGATACAGAAGCGGCAGCTCATGCATTTTATAATGCATATGCCACTCGTGTGGGATTCATTATTCGTGTAAGCAAACTTTCTCGATCAAGGCGTGATGGATCTGCAATTGGACGGGCATTTGTTTGCAATAAAGAGGGCTACAGAATGCCGGACAAGCGGGAAAAAATTGTCAGACAAAGGGCAGAGACTAGGGTTGGTTGTAGGGCAATGATACTTGTGAGAAAAGTAAGTTCTGGGAAGTGGGTAGTTACAAAATTCATAAAGGAGCATACTCATTCCTTGATGCCTGGCAAAGGTCGAAGAGACTGCATTTATGATCAATACCCAGTTAGTTATATTTCCTCCTTATTTTTAATCTTTAAAGTTCTCAGAAGCATTTTTTTCCCCTATACTAGTATTTGTCCTTTTCTTTGGTAACTTTTAATACAATAGTTGATGTCCTACTCTGGTCTGTTGCCATAGACATTCATGACAAAAATCGGGCTTAATGAGCTATATCAATATTCTGATAGTGCAAATTTCCAGCTTATGGATTCTATCTTTATGTCCCTTTCACAATGTCCTTGTTGGTGACATTGACTTTTTGCTTGATCTATTGTTTTCTTGGGTCGATCTTGATTATGATCGGAAGGGCTTTGTGGGCAGTTCTTTTGCTCTTTCACCTGTTGATAACAAAAATAGTTTTCCACAAGGTAGCCAATATGCATTACTATTAATCCTTGCTCATAATTAACTCTGTTATTCTCAAGAGAGATCTGTGGTATAGACATATAGTCTTTCTTCTAAGAGTCTCTGTATCCTTTTAGGTCATCTTTTTCCATTATGATGTGCTCACTTTTATTTCATTATCCTTGCTCAAATATACACTGCTTGGAGAAATCACCAATTCAGTCGGTCCCATCTTGCGCTTGTATTCTCATGCTTAATCACCAAACCATGATAAAACATTGCTGAAGTTTATTGGAATGCCTTTGTGTTTAAACAGAATAGGATCGAGTGAGGATAGTGAACTCTCTTCTACTCTGTTGATCTCATTTGAATTTTAGGAGTCACATCTACATTTTTACTGCTGAATCAATCTTTGGAAGGAATAGTTTGCCTCTTCGGATGATGCAATAGCATATTTTGATAGTTTTTTTAATTAACAAACTTACATTGTTTATCTTGAGGTCCACTTAATTTTGATCTTTTTCATATTATAATTAGAATTCTACTTTAACTTCTCTTCTCACGCATGATTTTCCTTATATTTTTAGTAATTACTCTTTCTTCATTTCATCAACCACAACTGTATATAATATATGTCATTTTAAACGTGTAGGAATTCCAGTCAGCTAATTGATAGTTCAATGCCAATTAAAGTGAGAGATTAAAGCTAAATTTTAGTGTCTTACTCTGATCTAATCTGTGCACACATGCCTAATAGTAGCGATTGCTTCACATACATATCTTCTATAGAAGTGTACGTGATGATTACTTATCTCTTTGAGGTTCTTGTTGAAATATTTATTAGAGTCCAAAGTATTTAAGGATCAATAAAAAATCATAACTTGTAAGTTCCTTCATTTACTATTATTTGTATTCATCTATTCCTTGGATACCTATAGAAAATCCATAGTCAAGAGCTTGACGTACCAGTAAAGTGATATCTCTAAATTGCTGTTTCAACATTTCTAATGAAATTCTAGCATGACTTGATTGAATGAGTCATTAGCTTTTCCATAACTAGGTGATTTAGAAGAAAAAATCAATATCTACATGTGTGGCATTTGGAATTTAATGGCCACTTAATAAGCAAACATTGTCCTGTTTGACATACTTTTATATACTGAATCAGAATCCACTCATGACTCTCCATATATACGATTCTCACATTTCTCTAAAATTCTTTACGTGCTGTGTTAAACATAATGTAGGTCTTTAAATCTTCTTAAATTTGGAAGTCGTATTGCTGATTTTTCTTCCTCAGATTTCCTACTTTTTGGTGTCTTGGTGTGCAATGCCCTCTTGATAGTGATATTTTGTTTGAAGTATTTTGCTGTCAATGAATCTGTCATGAATATCGGATATTGTGACACCAAAGCTGATCCATTTTTTTTGAATTGCACCTTGAAAGTGTTGAAAATTAGCTTTTAGGAGAATGTTTGTAATATACTTCTGGAATGGGAATTTTACAGCAAATAGAATACTTACAATTACAAGGAGAGATAGATTACTGAAGTAAAATCTGTTACTAGTTGTATAAAAGGGAATGCTTCAAAGGACCAAGTTTTAAATTGTTGACATTCAGAAATGGTTTGTGGAGCCAAGCTGGTGTTGTGTAAATAAGTCTTACTGCAGCATGGAATGCTATGCATGAGTTCATGTCTTTGCCACCTTTGTTGCCTAAACTTTTATTCCTGTGTTTTCTTTTAGTTGAAGGATGTTACTGAATTTCATAGCATGCAGTAGTAGCTTTTATGAGGACCTTTCAGTCTTTTCTGGAGAAAAGCTTCACACTTGCTTATTACTCAAAAACTTTCATATTTTGCAAGACACCATTCTGTAACAATGAAATTTTTTGTTGCGGGTCCCTGGAGTTGGAATTCTCAATGGTAATTCATAGATTTAGGAAAGCACTTTCATGGTCATTCATAACTGTTTTGATTTTAATGTTTTCGGTCATATGGTCAGTGGACTTGCAGGCTTCGACATTAGACAGGGTGGTTGTGTTCATGATTTATCAAAGCATTATAGTAATATTTCATTATTTAGGAAAGTTCATTTGCCTGTCCTGCTTATTGATCCCATGTCTAATGAGGACAATTATTGATGTTGATGTCATGTATGATTATTATATTGTGTACTTGCTTTGTCATCCTACTTAATCAGGATTATTTCCTATAATGGTGCTTATTACATAGAAGCATGGGATGCTGACCCTTTGGGATCTTTCTATTATTGTGTCGAGAAAATATTAAATGAAACCTCTGGTTGTTATTTTGTCAGTCTTGAAAACCTTTAAGGAATGTCACAATTTTTTAAACTAGTTTGTATGAATGGACTATTGCATTAATTTTGTCTCTAATTTTACTACCATCTGATTGTTCGTTTCCTGCTGCTGCAGAATGAACATGATAAAATTCGGGAGTTGTCCCAGCAGTTGGCTATTGAGAAAAAGCGAGCTGCAACTTATAAGAGGCATCTTGAACTGCTCTTTGAGCACATTGAGAATCACAATGAGGGTCTATCGAGAAAGATCCAACACATAGTAGAAAATGTGAGGGATATTGAAAGCAAAGAGCTGCAAGGCCACAGGTAGTCAATACACAACTAGGTTTTTTCTTTATCTTATAGCTAGTGGGAAATTAGGGTTGTTGTGGCAAAAGCCGTTTGAAAGTGGTATTGCTTTGCTAATTTTTCATAGATTTTTAGTTATACCTTCTCTCTCCCTTGTCCCTTCTTGTTAATAGGCCATATATATCCCGGTTAAAAACTTTTTAAGTTTAAAGGCATTCATTGAACTTCATACCGTATCAATCTGATCCAATAAATGGAATGCAATTAATATCGCTGCCATGCCTTGGCATCAAAGTAATTTAGGGCCCCTAAAACTGTTCTCATCTTCATCAAAGCTTCACGTCATACTGCATAGGTGATTTTGATTGTCGATTTGATGTATTCATTATTAATCCTTGAATGCTTTTATAGTAGCACATGGTTTCAAAGTGCTTGAGCCACGGGTTGATTTTACATTCATAGTACTAGCAATTTTTTGTGGGGATGAAAGGTATGGCTCAGTGTTGGTCATGCTCCCTGTCTTACCACCTGCTAGAAGCAGTTTCCATGGAAACAGTGATCAAATAATGAGCATTGCTGAAGCAGAGAAGTCAAATAAAAAAGGCAATAATTCAAGCAGGTTTGTGAAGCTATTACAGTTTACAGCTGGAACATGTGGACTATGATAATGTATCTTCCATTTTGGACGTCTCAGCCTTCCAAACGATGGTCTCTGGTATGCTGCTGAGAGTTGTCTCTGTAAGTGTTTTAACTCGTCTTGGTGCTATGTCTGAGGTCTACCTGGCTTTTTGAGCATGTCTAAGCTCAATCATTAGCTGAAAGACATTACAACTAGCATGGCATCCACTGTATGCTGTTCTTTAAATTTATCCACTCCAGAAAATGTTTGATATGGCCTATGAAACATCAATTCAAGAAGAAAAAAAACCATTCTGATAAATCCAGAGCTTGTTGATGATATGAAGGGTAGATCCATTTGGAAGAGGAATTTTATTTTTATATTGTTTTCCCAAACTGCTTATCACTTGCTATAGAACTTAGAACATGTCAAGATAATTAATTCGACGCTAGAAATTTTGGAACTTATTGAAAATGCAATCTCAAAAGGGATAAATGTCAATTGTCATTTAGAATACTCAAAAAGGGATGTCTTGGGTAGTGTTGGACTAGAACAACACAATATAAAGAGAATAAAATAGCACAACTGAAGTTGTGCAACATAATATAGCTGTCTTGTAATGTGTTTTAGAAAATAAGATATTCTATTAGGGGCTTTTAGAAGGCTTTTGCTACAACCCATGTGTTCAATTTTTCGTTATTCAATAGAAAATTACACAATAAAGAGTAAAAAATCACTTGATAAATCTTAAATACTCAACATTAATCATAAAATAAAGAACTTTTACAATTAGAGTAGGAATATCAAACCATCAATCTTCCTAAACACACACTCTCTCTCTACTAGGAGAAGACCTCTTGTAGAACTCACAATAATTCTAACATATTGACTAACTCACTCTTTCTTACTCCCTCCTATGTATTTATACACTAATAAAGTTAGTATTTATTATTCTGCCATTTGACCCATATTCTGCCCTTATATCACATACACAATATTGCATATATCGTTTACATTTACTCAAACATTATCCTTTGCACCAGGATTTTTTTTTTTTAAATGGTAGAACAGGATACTTACTTTCATTTAGCATTCAACAAAGTACAAAAGTCCCAAATTCAGTTCAACAGGACAGTGCCCTGTCAATTTGCACAATATGCATTTACATTCATATCTACAACGCATTCTAGTTTATCATTTCCATAGTCTAAAGCATCTGCTTGCAAAAAATCCAGTACTTCAGTCAGCGGCTGATTCCAAAAAATAAAAGCTTGATCTGTCCCTTGCATGTAACCTGCTTGCCAATGCGCAACTGCAACCCTATTGCATTATTCTCTCCGCTCTACTTCAATCAAGCAGTTCTGCAGCCTATAGAGACTTTCCCTACATGCACATATGATATTATAATACTTTAATTTAACATTTGAAGTATTTTTGATGAAATATTCAGCCACTGTGGAGTCTGTTGAAATAATGAGATGCAGATAACATTGCTGTAAACAAAATTTGACACCAAAGAATATAGCCCAAAGCTTAGCACTAACGATATCTGTATGTCCAATCCGTTTGCCAAACCTAAACCCTCATTTACCATCTGAATCACGTAGAACTCCACCAACCGTCACCTTTATTGTTAACATATTCACAGAAGCATCAGTATTTAGTTTCACAAAACCATTATTGGGTGCTTCCCAGTGTAAACAGATATATTTACAAGTGATTACATGTTTCTGTTTTGCAAATACACCCAATTCTCAGCAGCAAGCCGTCTAATAATCTGATGGTTAGGTTCGGTCCCGTGATTTCTATTAAATAACTTGTTATTCCGGGCATTCCAAGCATACCATAGCATAAAAGCAAAGCAAAAAGCAGGCTAAGGATGAATATCTTCTATTTGTTTTCGTGTCATGTGACGATATAGCTCAAACCATGCTTTTATATTCTGTTTTTCCTTGGTAAGCATATCTTTCCCATCGTTTGAAGACTTGTTAATTTCCAGGATAAGTTATGAACACATGCTCCAAATCCTCATTTGGTTCACCACAATAAGGATATGTAACATCTAATTTTATATGCCTTTTTCTTAAATTTGCCGTAGTTGGAAGGCTATCACGCATCACCCTCCATAGAAATAGTTTGATTTTTGGTGGGAAAGAAGAACACCAAATCCACTTCCAATGCAACTCCTTTGTGGTGACTCAAAGGAGTACTGCTATATACTTCTTAAGGAATGGCTGTATCCTTGCTTTCATAAAGAGGCAAGGAGAATCTGTTGCCTGTGCTGTAGATAAATTGGACCCACTTTTTTTAAGAATGATATTTGAGATTGCAAATCCCATTTCCTTTTCATCATTCATTTATCCAGCAGTCTGAAATAGTCAAACCAATATTTGCTTTTGTATAAGATATTTGCATTTTATTCTATCCTTTTGAAGGTCTTTTTATCAAATAACGAACCTAATTTGCAAATTAATAAGGGATAATGTTGTGGTAACTACCTCAACTTTAGTTTTTGCAATCTTACTCTCAAATCTCAAGCTGTTAAATTATGTACTCAATTATAAGCTTAAATGCTGTGATTGGAAACCAGTAGTATGTGGACACATGTAATTTTAATGTCATTAATTTTGCACAAGGTGAGTTTTAATTTTATTTGCTTTATCTTAATATTTTATACATCAATTTATTTTAATTTTGTCACATCGATTTTATATTTCACTGATAATATGTATATTTTTTTTTTCCGATGTGGATGCATGACTAGCATTTAATTAACTAATTAGGAATTGTGAAATTAAAAATTATATGGGTCATATTATTGATTTCTATTGATACCGGTTAACACTTAGTATTGGGAAAAGATAAGGTTGGGACAGTAGTGTATAATTTAACGTTTTGAAATTTGACATGTAAAAAATTTAGATAGTTATCCCAACACTACTGAACGCTATTTGAGTTTCTATTCCATTTCTCCCTGCCATAGTAATGCAATAACAGAATCGTTTTTAACAATTGAAATTGAGCCGTTCCTTAACAAACCCTAATTGTTTTGCCCTAATGGTTGGAATTCCTTTGATTCAATAATTTCAATTTCCAAGTCTATTTATCGATTCCCAATTTATTTAATTCCACTCTAACTCTCCAAAACCCGAAGCCATCCTTGGCCACCATCAAGTAACGAACTTATATCATATACTATATACTTAATGAGTGAAATCCCCGTCATCACCACTATTTTAATCATCATTACTTTTAAGCTGCTCGTTCTAACATAATAATTTGAGATCTAATTCCACCAACACTTACAAACCCTAATTAATAAATGCAAGTCTCAATAATGCAATTCTGAATCTAAAAGACGGATCCCACAACCAGGGGTTCGCAAGTAGCAGCAAGGCACAATAATTTTGAAATTCCTCTTCTAATTAAGTTCCTTTTATTGGAAGTTTATCGTTGATATTACGTTTGGTTTACTAAAATCGAATTAGGTTAGAAAAAAATAATAATTCTTTTAGTATTACCTTATTTAATGATCAAGGATATTTTTGGAATAAAATTTATATTTCATGTAAAATAGCAATTCCTTTGGTAATTGAAAGTAAGAGCAATTAGCAATTCCTTATCTATCATATAGTACATGGAATAAACATTAATTATGTTAAACCTTTTGCAATCCAAATAAGGAAATATCTATTATGTAAGCAATAATGGCTAAATGAGCGAATGTCGATTCCATTTCAGTCAACTAACAATATAATGGTGTAAATGAGTAATGCCTAGTAGAGAGTTACTTAGATTTGGCTCGATATTTTTTTGCATTCAATTTGATAACGGTGGAGTCGAACTCAAACTTGGCTACTTGAGTGGTTTATCGTATTAAGTTCAAGTTTCATAATATTTAGCTCATTTAACTTATAAGCTTAATGGAACTTAAATCCTAGTCAAGTTCGAATCAAGTTCAAAATATTAATATTATAATTAGAAAATAAAGTACTTTTAGAGAATCATGCATACACAAACTACATCCAATTGAACTTAAACTCGTTGAATGTCACTTTGAGTTAAGATAGAGTTCAAAATTCTAAAATTGATCAAGCTTGAATTTTAGAATTTTAAGTCAAATTCAAGTTCAAACTCAACAATATTTTGATTCCACTTAACTCATGTACAATCCTATTTATCACATTCCAGCCAAGTTAGATAAAATTATGTCATTAGCACGTAAGAACCCAAGATTGTCAATAGTTTCAAAATGGATTATGGGTTGTATGACTTAAATGATGGACAAAGATAATCTTTGTTTTAAGCTAAATTGAATAGACTATTTATATTTACACATATACTATGTTTGACATGATAGGGGAAAAAAAAAAGAAAACAGAAAATGAGAGATGAGTGTAAAATGTGAAGCTGAATGGAAATCAAAAGAAAAGAAATGTGTAAAAAAAGAAATATATCTTCTATTTTCTCTCTAAAAGTGTAAAAGGAAAAATGAAAAACAATGCAAATAATGTTTATAGAGAAGAAAAGATTATCCTACCCATATTAATTCATCAAACTCTGTCTTGGGGCTCTTTTGCAAGTTTAAATCTACTTTTAATCAAACTTCCTTATTTGTCTAATTATTGAGAAAAAGAAAATACATTACAAGAGAAAAAAAAAAAAGCATATTACAAAACAAGGTTTTGGTGTTGGAAATAGGGTTGAGAAGGTGCATAATTAGTGAAATATGAGGTTATATCTATACCCTATCCATTCATCAGTGGGTACCATTTCATAAGTATTAAAATTGAAGCTTATTCAATGACTTACTATAACCATTCTAAATTTTATATCCTATAAAACTTTTTAGGATACATGATACTTATGAAACTTATATTTATACTTTTAAACCATTAAAGTTCTAAGATAAATTTTTAGCTTCCTAAACTTGTCAACTTTTTCAAGATATCCCATTCACCTAAATCACTTGAATGCATGCCCTCTATGAATTTACAAAAGTGACATTAGAAAATCCTTACTCATATAAAATCCTATTTTATTGAAATTAGAAAATAAGGAAAGTGTCCATGGTCAATAACTTGAACATAACAAAAGTGGCATTATAAATTTAACTCATATAATATCTAATTTTATTGGAATTGAAAAATAAGGAAAATGTCTACTCAACAAAAGTGATGCTTTTATGTTTAGGGTTGTTTAATAGATCAAAGGCTTGACTATGTATATTTATTTTTATTTCTCTTTGATAAAACATAGAAATAGATATATAATATTTTTTTTAATTCATTATTATTATTATTTAATATTTTTTATATGGTAAATACAACTATTCTAGAACTTATATTCTATGTGGGTATAAGGTATGGAAGTGTTGTATTAGCATCTTACTTTGTGGGAATAGGTTCTAAAAATTTATACCTAAAATTTACCCTATGACCTTCAATATGTATATAGAAACTACTTAGTTTAATAAGGTATTATAAGGTATAGGGTATAAAAAGGTTATCTACATATCTTTAGTTGCAACTTTGTGGTAGACAACCAATATCATGTTGTGAACTATAAGTTGGTTAATTAGGGGTATGGGATTGACATTCCCTCTTTATTACTTATGTAGCCTTTATTATCGCATTCACTTGATTTTTAACCTTAGTAATGGAAAATATTAAAGGACTCTAATTCCTAAAAATTTCTGAATGGCTATTCTTATACTCCACTCATAGATTGCAGTTCCTAGTATACATCTTTATCTTAGGTTGCAGCTTTATGGTCACAATTAGGCAATCGATATCATGTAGTGAACTATACTAGTAGGCTTTTCAGTTAGGGGGTATGAAATTACCATTCCTCTTTTATTCCTTATGTAGCCTCTATTACTGCATTCACTTGGATTTTCACCTTGATAATAGCAATTCTTAAGGAATTCTAATTTCTAAAAATTTCTAAATAGCTATTCTTATACTCCACTTGAATTGCAATTCATAGTTTACATCTTTATCTTTTTTCTCAAAATACCCTTTTACAAACTAAAAATTTACACATATTTGCTCACAAATGTAACATAATTACCCCCTCCACCAAAGGCATGATTCTCTCTAGATCCAAACATAATCTACCTTCACCACTCTCGTTTCTCCTGCATTTGAAACAATTGAAGGGGAAAAATAGTAAGCTAGCTTTATCAACCTCTTCCCTCTATCTCACTGCTTCGCCCCTATATTCCCTCTATCTCACTGCTTTGCCCCTATATTCCCTATCTTTATTTATTAGGAAATCAAGCTAACATCAAAGGGGAAAGGCCTACAACATCATCCCTCTTGTCATAGCTAATCTCTCAAGAAATCTTGGTAAGTTTGACATTGACGAAGGTGAGCTTCTCGATAGTAGAAATCTTGGTTAGTTTAACATTGACAAAGGTGGGCTTCTCAATTATTTTAATCTCTCAAAGGTTACGTTGTTTCAATCTCTTGAAATCTCTATCGAATTTGTGACAACTTGGCTGGAACTTCTCCCATTGAGGTATTGTCCATTAGTATAGAAACGTTGTATGGTTTTATTTCTTAATGCAGTAGCTCCCCAAAAGATCACCCACTTTATGATTGATAAACTAGCATACTTAACTTTGAAGATTCAATGTACTCCATACCATTGTACCAAAAGATCCCTAGATAATTAGTATTCAGTCACCTAGTATTTAAGAGTTATTACGGAATTAATTCTATTAGAGGTGAAATTGTCGATAATAACGAAGTCATGGTTAAAAAAAGAAGAAGAGAGAGATGAGGTTCTTAATCATGTCAAATTGATACTATCAAAGGTGGTTGCATGATTTCTTTTGAGCTTAGGTTAAGGTTTTTATAATAGGTTTCAAATTGGGGCTAAAATAAGTTGTTCAACTCGTTTTTATTCTTCTATGTTTTTTTTTTTAATTACATAAGGGTATTTTGGATACCTTTATTCCATTACTTGGTAATTGTAACTTTATTCTCTCCTTATTTTATTCAATGAAGTAACGACGTTGTAGGTAGTAGTTATGATCCAGCTTAGGTGGTAGGACATTGATTACCCTTTTTGTTAAATGAAATAAAAAAGGGGAAGATTTAGCTTATTAGATCAAAATTGATTGGATTTAGTTATTCAATTTTTCCTTTTTTTTTTATTTCCCTTAGACAATTTCTCTTTTGATCTCCAAGTAGGTTCAATTATCATTTTTTATTTTTCAATTTCTTTACAAAATTTGACAATATTTGTTACTTTTAAATAAATATATTGTTTTGCCATAGTGGGATGTGATATGTAACTCCTAAAGTATATAATTATAAGAGTATACACTTACATAAAACTAATTTTTCATTTAAAGTATGAGGATGCACATTTGTAAAAGTACCTCTGAACCCATTAAAGAATAGGGACATTATCACAGATTATATCTATATTTTACTCTCTTTTTTTTTTATTTTCAATTTTGCACTTGAACTTTGTACTTGACCTAATATACACTCAATTGAATATATACTTGTCCTAGCATACAACTCGATTATCTCCCACTAATCCTATTAGTCTAGTCGGCATTATGAACCAATGGATTATTCATGATACATGTTTTTTTAATTTACTATTAAGCTGTTTTATTTTATAATCAGCATCCACGATGGAAAAAAAATGTCCACATTAGAAAATGGAATGAAGTAAAATCGAAATAAAAAAAAAACATATATTAAAAAAAGAAAAGTTAAACAAAAAAAAACAATAAATTATCACAATTTATAAACCCAAATAACCATACCCTTACCCTATTTCCCTCTATCAATACTCCTTTCCTTTTCTCCTAAATGTGAAATCGAAACCCTACTCTAAAAATACAACGAACTAAAACCAAAATCCTAAGCAATTTAAAGCTAAGTCATCAGTAATCAATCATTTTTCTTCCACATTCAATCATCTAAATCTTAGATTGAAATTCACTGCAAAACGTTAAAAATTTTTGGGGAGGAATATGGTTTGTCTAAGGGCAATCAACAAAATGCAACCAAAAGAAAATCTTAAGGAATCCTTATAAATCCTGCAATTTTTAGGTGACATCCGTAGTACTCGAGAGTACCCTCAGATTATTCCCAAGGATCAATCAAACAAAGAATCAAGCCTAATACAAAAGTCGTAACCATAATAGTTAATGTCATAACCATAATAGTTGACTTTATAATTATAATTCAATTTGAGAATTCTAAAGTTTATACCAGTTCTAGAAATCCTAACTCAATTACTTAAAAACCCTAGGGTGTAATAACGAGCCCTAACTTACTAAAACCCCAAACCTTAGAATGGACTAAAAACATTCAAATTTAATGAAACCTTAAATGAACGATCGAAAACGCAAACCTAACTAAGTTTGAGTCAACCCTAAATTACTTATGACCTATTATGAGAAGCATTTGAAGAGTGGAAAAAAAAAAATCCAAGAACCAAACCCTAATTTAACCACTTGAATAAGATAATCAAGTAGCATACACAAGAGTATAATTTAGGAACCATACGTGTGAGGACCAAGGCTAGCTACTCCCATCCATTTTCTCTCCCAATTTGAGTTTAATCAAACTAAAGTCAAGAGTGTGGACTTAGTTGACTTTAAACTTAGTGATTTTCGTAAGTTTAGATAAGATAATTTTCTTTTCCCTATATAAGTTGTACTACTTATAGAAAGATGAATTAACTAATCTATTTTGTTAATTAAATATATATATATATATATATATATATTAAGTTTGATGAGATAAGCAACCATGCCCTAAGGACATCTTCACTGTCAGTTAGGAAGAGAGGGGGTATAGCTTACCATTCTTCCATCTTTTCAATCTTTTTCATGCTTGTAATGTCACATCTAGTAGTAACTTAAGAAGGCATGTTCAATTATCATATCCCTTGATTTATGCACTTAATTTTGGGTAAGAAATCCCTAAGTAAAGCCAGCCATTAAAGCCTCCCGTACACCCTCATTTGCTCCTTACTCTTTTTAAGACAATCAACCCCTTAAAACAATAAGAAAAAGCTCTCTAAACACTTCATCCTAACCACCCAAAACACACACAAACTACATGCCACTTACCACCTTTTTGTACCCTATTTCAATCATCAAAGGAAATACCATAAGCTGACCTTAGACTCCACTAGTTGAGGAGATTCTTGGACACTAATAAGTACTACTATCATAGGATTCAAGGGGCTAAGGATCACTAAGGGAAAGGGGATGAAAAGCAAGGACCTAAAGGAAGCTTAAGGAGGCTCAAACTACTACTTAACCATTTAGTAAAGTATACCTTACCTTTAAATGTCTTTAGAGCGCCATGTGTAGAATTCCATTTCATATTTATATAAATATGTCATGTACTTTAGAAGTTCTTTTACCTAGGTCTTCTTGAAGTTTTTTCATAAGTAGTAGAATATGAGTAGCTTAAACTTATTTTCCTCTTAGTATACTTGTAGGATACTTGTAGTATAGCCTTGTAATTTGAGTAAACCATGAAAAATAAGCTCTTGTAAGGTCTCTTAAGAAGCTAGACATGGGATATATGAATCTTTCCTAAGTGTTATTTTCACTTATACTAAGTTTCACATGCCTTAAATTAACCTTAAGTGAGGGAAAAACCATCATATGAAGTTTTAGTGAAAAAATCACCACAAGAAAACCTACCTTAAGGACATTGCACCTAAGAGTTGTCCAAGTTCTATGATTCCCACTTGATATTATACTAAAATAATCTACTTATAAGGAGCAAAACAAGGATGGGTTAAAGTGTAAGTAAGTGTAAAGCTTTAGTTTATCTCATAAGTTAAAGGATTAGGGAGTTAAGTTGAAAAAATGAATTTGAAAGTCAATAAACCAAGTTGACCAAATTTGTAGAATACATTCAAACCACTTAAATACACTTAATAATGTAGTAAATGAAGTGAAAAGACTAACTAAGACTAGTAGAATAAAATTTAGGGGCTTAAAACTCAAAATAAAACCCAAAAACTTATAAGGCAAGCCTAAAACTCTTAATTGGGCCATATGAAAATTTCTAACCATCAAACCAAGCTTAGGAAAAAGATGTTATAAAGTCTATATAAAGCCTACATTTAATTTTCCAAACCCAAGCCTTAATAATATCACTAAGTAATAAAAGGCCCAATAACAAATTCAAGCCCAAAAGAAAACCCAATCTTTAAGGACACTACTGTTCTAGCCTATAACCATAATTACGGGCCCCATCTCTCAAAACCAACCATACCACATGAAAGTACACTAGAAAATGATGGAAATCAAGTATAAGATCATAAAACTAGATTTAAAACAAAAAAGTTATGTGCAATTGAAGATTTAGCTTAATTGGGGAAAAAAAAATTAAGGCTAAGTTAAGAGTATAACTTTAATAGAACTTTATGTTGACATTATAATGCATCAAATCCTCATGTCATTACTTTTATGTTGTTCAAGGGACTTTACTATTGGAGATGATTTACCTTTGGATTATTACGACTAGCAGTTATGGCTGAGTGAGTAACTCTCAAAAACTTCATGCTTGCTTTTGTTTATAATTTTGTTGTACTATATTATTATGATTAAATTGATTGTATGAATGGTATGGGAAATACATGTGTATGAACTTCTACTTGTTTGCACAACTTAATGATAATATATGAATTAAGAATGCTTGCATGACTAATTCAAACATCGTGATTATAGTGTAAAACTATTTGGTCATATATGAAATTGGACCTAATTAACTAATTGACGATGAATTTAAAATAAGTCATGCATGGCATGACATTGCATTATAATTACATCAATTGCCACCTCACGTAGAAAGTGGGAAGAGACTCATAGAAGTAAGGGGTTCTGAAGGGATTAGCTAGGTATATTATGCCATATTATTGAGTTCCTATCCCAGTCTACGGGCTTACTAAGTGCTAGGGAATGTTAATTATTAGGCTAGGGGTCGTATCTTGTGACTTTCACTTAGAGCGTGTAATAGTAGACTGTAGAGCTAACTATACTGCTAGACTTAAGAATTTTCATTTGTAGAAAGGGTCATGTTTCTTAAAGTATATTTACATACAAATACGTGTTTATGAGTTACATACAATTCCTAGGTCACTATATGCATTATTTGGTATACTGTTTGTTACATGCATTTATATGGTTGTTAATATATTGCTTGCAAGGCATGTTGGAGAGATTTACTTACTAAGTGTAAGCTTATACCCTTTTTTATTCTTTTTGTTAGAAGGCCACCTATTCGTTGAGCTAGGCCATGGAATGCTCCAAGTTTATCTTGACTTGAGACAGGATTGTATGTCATTTAGAACAAAGGAGGGAACTGTTTAGTTTTTTACTAAGTCTTATGAATTTCTTTTTGTAGTGTTGTTAAACCTTTAGTGTAAGCCCTAAAGCCAAGCTAAGTAACCATAGGGTTGAACTTAGAACCCAAGGTTTAGGGCGATCGGTTCAAGGATCCGATCAAACCCAAATTAGAAACTATTGAGAGGAATATTAGTAAAACTGACCCCATAAACTTGAATTTAAGAAAATAAGTAATAAAATAGGAGACTATAAAATTTTCAAATTTTAAGTATAATAGGTATTAATTACCGAAAATGCGAAAAATGTCATGAAATAACTAATAAATTACTAGAGATAAATTATATGTATATTAAAAATTTTAGAATGACCAAAATAATATTTAGGAATGTTCATGTGTATCCTACATGTATTTACGTGTAGATAAAAATACGCGTAATTACTAAAATTGTTTTAAAACTAAGTAAATAATTAAAGAAAAATACAAAATAATTATAAAAAAATAAAAAAAAATCAGAAGAGGATAACTGCAACAAGATCAGGTCGTAGACTGAAAAGAAAAAATTTAACCAATAGGAATTGGACAAACAAAAAGCCTAAAATGAAGGAAATGGGGCAAAATCCCATCAAATTAATGCACATTAATTACTACATTTGTTTATAAATAAGGAAAAAATTCTCAGAAGTCATTTGGCTAGTTTGTGATTTGAGAAAAATCGAAACACAAAAAATTCGAGAGAAATTCCAGAAAATAAAAAAAAAGAAGAAAACTGTGCAGATCAGCAAGGTGAACTAAAACCACTACCCACCACCACCTGGGACCGAACCACCACCACCACCCTACAGTAGACCCACCACCTGGACCGGCAGACAACATTGGACTGGGTTTGGACGGCCCAAAAGCTTTGAACCGGTTAGTCATTTATTCACCCGATTTTTGTATAATTTTGTAAAATTATTTATTTTGCCCAGAAAATTATGAAACTTGTTATTATGATGTTTTATTGTATGTAGATTTAGGGAAAAATAATTATTTAGTTTAATTATATCTGAAAATATAGGGTCCCTAACAAATTGTTTAAAACCGAGCATTAGTAAACCAGAAAATAAATAGGCTTAGGGATGTAGTTTGGAGTTCAAAATTTTTCTGTAGGATGCTCATTTGATGTATAACAGTGCTATGAAGCCATTTTTTTAAAATTAATTTTCGAAATTTTTAAGTTAATTTTTAGCCTTAAAATGATGGTAAAATTGGGTGATTAAGGGTTAATTAAGTGATTAAGATGTTAATTACTGATTTGAATCTTAATTAGAGGTTTAGGGAAGTTAATCTCTGCAGTGGAACCTTAATCTTATCCTTTAGGTACTAATTATGGTTAATTAGGGAAATTAGGTAAGTAATATAATAAATTAGTAATATGTGAAAATGTAAATTAATGAATTTAAAAAAATAAAGTTATTTAGATAATATTATAATAGAAATCAGAAAAATAATAAATCTAAAATGACATTTAATTTTAAGTAAATATCTCAAAATGTAAGAGTTTTACACACCAGGAATAAATTCGATACCTCAATTAAGGTTAGCGTGTACCGGATAGTTTAGAATACAAAAATTATGACCCAATAGGATATTTGAATACCCGAGCATAATGTGATTAATATCACATTGGGATTCGAGCTTAATTACGACTTAGGAATTAAAACTAGAATCTAGTTTAAGAGCCGAACCCCGAAATAGAACACAACGAATCATTACTACGTTATAGGTATACATGAGGAAAATGAGTTATATTATGAGTTAGAATAATAATCCATAAAATATAAGTACTAAAAGAACCTATTTGTATTATAGGACACCCAGAAACAAATCAGCTCGCAACTAGAGGATCGAGCGATCGAGCAAATTCAAGTAAGTTGGGTTATTGCTTATTATAATAGAGCACTAGTTTCGTAATACTCGGAGACTTAGGCTTGTATATGATTGTGATTGTAAACAGTTTGCGCATGTGCTTGATGTATCTGAATTCGTGCTGGAATTTGTACTGTGAATGACTTTGTGACTGATTGAATTGGTATGAACTTGTTGAACACCCTAACCGGCATTTAATCTTAGTCGACCCTAATAACCGAAAACGTCATGCATTGCAACCCGTTAGGGGATCATAGGACTCTCCAACCAAATACCGACCCCTTCGAAAGGGATAGCGCAGGATTGCAAAATGGTCCCTTCTTCATCCTCAGTCGAACTAAGTGATAGGAGAGGAGGTCGCGGCGGGGATGAAGTCAATGGTTCGAAGGTAGTCATGGGAGGAGCGAGGTCTCCATTGCACAAGCCTGGGTTTGGTTGTGAACTGCTGCATAACATGGAACTCCTCAACCCGGATTGGAGCGGTGAAATTTCTTTGATTTCACAACAGACCGGACTACGTTGTGCGATGACACTTGATTGTTGCATTGCATGAAATAATTGTTTGATAACCCTGTTTGTGCTTGTATGCATTCATGAGTCTCCAATTCAACTTACTGAGCTGTAGTTGCTCATACCTTTATAGATCCTTTTGCAGGTTCTGATTTGTAATCTCTTCAAGTACTATGCCGCTCTATAATTATCCAGAGGTTAGTCCTTTTGAAGCCAGGGGTGTGAGAATCAAGTTATTTAGCAAATATGTAACTAGACTGACCTTGTAGTTAAAGGTTGAAGGCTGTTAGTTATTCTGTAAATTAGTAAACTGTAGTTACTATGTAAAACTTCCTGGGAAGCTCTGTAGACATTATTATAAATATCTATGTTTTATAGAACTTTGTGATAATTATCATAATTGTTGTATAATCATTAATCGAACTGTTTACTTCAAAGCGAGGAGTCGTCGACGCCTTGTGTAGATTATCTCTATGGTAGGCATTGTGAGGCCAGTTACTATCATAGAATGGTTTACACGGCGGGACTGTTGCGACTTTGCAACTTCGAGACGTAACATTTAGTAGCTACTTGGACTACTGTCGTTACTATTCTTTTAGGAATGCAATGTTCCATTATTATTATTCGATAATTTGTCTAATATTTAGTAAAGATAATTGTGGATATGATATTAGTCATCTATATGATCGACAGTTCCTTTAGTAGCTACTTAGATTACCGTCACTATTATTCTTTTTGGAATGCAATGTTCCATTATTATTATTCGATAATTTGTTTGATATTTAGTAAAAATAATTGTTGCTATGATATTAGTTGTTTATATGATCGATAGTAGCTAGGAGTGGAAGTAACCTAGTATATTGTATGGAAAGGCGACAATTAACAAGGGGTTTAATTGTTGATCTTCGTATAATGTATGGTAGTCTACCATGATGTAGGTACTGTTCAAGTCATGATAATTCTTCTTAGTAGTATTAGAACATAACTACCTTTCTCTTTTAAAGTTAAGAAGCAACCAATTGCAAACAAATATAAGAAGTAAGCACTTATCTATAATCTAATGCAAAGAAAGCATTGCTAATGAAGAGAAACACGTAAAACAAAGATGTTGTAGAAAAGAAGTGACAAAGGCAGGATCTCCTAAGTGTTTGATTGACAAACAAAGATAGTTGAAAAGAAATTAAACACATAAGTAAATGGAAAAAAAAAAAAAGCTATCGTAAGAAACTATTAATGTCTCATGATTTCTTCACAAAAATGACAATGATTTAACACTATTGTTAATTTCTTTAGGTTTATAGATTGTGATAAGTTTGTTAATATTTTTGTTTAACTTTTTTTTTTTCCTATAATATGCTTCTTTAAATTTAGATTTTACTTCATTTAATTTTCTAGTATGGATATTATTTTTCCGATGTGGATGTTGATTGCGAAATAAAATGGCTTAATAGGAAGTTAAAAAAATGCGGCACAAATCCATTTGTTCATAACGCTAACTGGACTAATTGAGTTAGTGGGAGATAACTAAGGTGTACGTTAGAATAAGTATATATTCAACTGAGTATCGATTAAGTAAAGTATAAAGTTCAAGTGTAAAATTGAAAAAACCAGTAAAATATAGGTGTAACCCATGAAAATGTCTTTTAAAGAATGTATATATCTACTTTTCAATGAAGAATAAAGTATCACATGAGAACAAAATGTATTTTTCAATGGAGAAAAGATTCTTTCCTTTTCTTATTCTCTTTTATTTCATCAAATTATCAACAAAAAAATGCAAAATCATAAGATAGATTGCAATAATTCAATCAATACATAATTTCGTTTTTTTTGTTTACTTTCAAAAATATTGAACAAATATAAGAAGAAAAATATTGCCTTTTGTTTTCTTCTCTCTATTTTCCATCACTTTGTCGTTTACCTTCTCAACTAATTTGCATAAAGCATGAAAAACAAATTAGTAA
Source organism: Lumnitzera racemosa (assembly GCA_024138005.1). Lineage (NCBI taxonomy): Eukaryota > Viridiplantae > Streptophyta > Magnoliopsida > Myrtales > Combretaceae > Lumnitzera > Lumnitzera racemosa. The sequence goes on along the minus strand of JAMXBC010000003.1, from coordinate 28,479,160 downwards.
TTAAACTAAAAGTTAGAAGTTGTAACTTCATAGTGAAGAAGATAAGGGGAGATTTTTTATCTATAATGTTTGAGTTAACCTATTTGATCAAATTTAGTTCGATTTAATTTAATTATAAGACTAATTTGAGTTACTTTTTTTACCTCTTATTGATGGTGATTCCAATTCAATCGATTAATCTACTCAATTCCACATTATTCTTATAGGACCTAATCGAGTTTTTGAGTCGAAATATGTTATTTATTTATTTTTTTTAAGGAATACACTAATTTACTAAAAAATAAATATAGATTTAAAAAAAGTAATGTGTAAATTATAGAAAACTTTTAATTTTCAAATTTTAAGAATATGAATTATTTATTATAATATTGATAAAAATAAATTACATTTTAATATTTTAAAATATTTTTATTTAATATGTTTGGACGCAGTCAGCTCGATTCTCTCCACCCTTAACCCTTTTTATTTCACCCCATCCGTGTCAGACAACTGCCAAGAATTTATTCATTCTCATACAGTGGATGAAGAACTAATAGAACTATAAAACATACAGTCCCACTTCGTCTCTTTTCTTCGGACATTCAGTTGTCTGGTTTTCACTTGCTGCATACAAACAAGAAAATAATCGAGTAAGTATAATTTACTTCACTCCCTTACTGTTTGTGTAATCCAAATTTCTTCATTGCGCGGTTCATTCAATAATCTCTTGGATTAGATCTATAAAAATCCTCTTTTTCTTTTAATTTCTGCTCATCTAGGTTTGGCTTGGTTTTGATGAAGTTCACTAGACCAACTTATGTGCGGTCCTTTTTTTTTTTTTAATAATTTGATGTATTGTATTTGTGATGCGATCATGTTGTTTGATCAAATTTATGGCTGTTAGGAACTTGAGGTTTTAACCTTATAAAGATATTGAAAAATTAACTCCCACAACTTGGCTCTGCCAGTGGCATGATGTCCCAAGTTTAAATCATGGTAGTAAATGATCTTAAGTTTACTCGAGTTCAACTTAATTGTAACCAATTTGAGCTCAAGCTACCTAAATTTGAGTTTTATGATATTTGACTCGATAAGTTCACAGAATTAATTGATCTCGAGACAAGCCTTGACGCACTAATATTATTTTATTTAGAAGAAAACTTATAAATCAACGAGCTTAAACTAGTTTAGGCAAGTCAAGTCAGTGATTGTTGAATGCTATGTTGACTCAAGCTTGAGCTTGAAGTTCTCAGTAGCTTAAGCTTGGCCTTACTATCCTGCTGTCTCAGCTCAGCTTTTTATGAATGAATCAAATTGAAATTTTCATAGTAAAAGCCATTTTGATTTCATAGGTCTTACAGTCATTTAGAAGGTTCGCATATTAGTTGGTGCTCTCGTGCACTGGTTAATAGGCTGAAAATGAAAATCTTCATTGCACATGTCATGAAAAAGCAATACACGGAAAAGCATAAACGATTCTTCTTTTGGATGTTAACAAGGATCCTTGGATACCCGCTAACATTTTCCTATGAGTAGTACTTTATAATCCATTATGAAATCCTAACTCAATTCTTTTTCTTCTATTTCAAAATATGGAGGCAGTGTGTGATATTGTTATTGCCTAAAATGTGAAATTATTTCATAGAAGTTCTCGTTTTCTTTTGAAAGTGCTCACCATTCAAGAGCCACTTTTCCATTGATGACTTGTGATTAGTTACTTTTAGCAATTTTCTCTATGTATACACAAGTTGTAGAAAGCTCATTTTTCAAGGGTTTTTCTCTTTTCATAGAGTGTATAGACAGGATGATGAGAAGGCAGACTACCTTTTGACACAAACCTAACACGACCAGCTGTCTTCAGTTTGCATTACATAGGTAACCCCTTGGTGGAAACTAAATCCTAGACTCGTCTTTTGGCATGCATTAACCACTAGGGCAATATCTCGGGGTTTTAACTTGGTCTTATGCTTGATTATCGCGGAATCTCTGTGTTCAAAGTAACATTGATAATGAGTGCATGCGTGGCTGTGGAGGTAGTGCAGTTTTGGTATTGCTTTTAATGTTATTGCTTATTTAAATGATGGAAAGGTTGCACCCCCATCATATATTCCCACTAAGCTAACAATCCTGCATATGTATTTTATGAGTTACTTTCCTTCTCCTTTTTATATATTTTTTTTAATATATTTTGGGCCATAAGTAAGTTGTATAGGTTCACTTAATTTTAATGTGGAACAGAATTCTCATGGATTTTTGTAATGGAATCTTGATCGCAGTGGATTTAGACGAGGTCACTGGTGTTTGTGAGACTTCTGGCAGGGGTGACTTAATTGATTGTGCTGGAGATCTTGTAATGGAACCATATGAAGGAATGGAGTTTGAATCTGAAGATGCTGCAAAAATTTTCTATGATGACTATGCGAGGAGGGTTGGGTTTGTCATGCGTGTGATGTCTTGTCGACGATCAGAAAGAGATGGCAAGATTCTCGCCCGTCGACTTGGATGCAATAAGGAGGGATATTGTGTTAGTATACGGGGTAAATATGGACAAGTCAGGAAGCCAAGGCCAAGCACGAGGGAAGGATGTAAAGCCATGATCCATGTAAAGTATGACAAGTCTGGTAAATGGATAATTACAAAATTTGTAAGAGAACATAACCATCCACTTGTGGTTGCTCCCCGTGAAGCTCGGCAGATAATGGTTAGTCATTATATCTTATTTTAATACTGAAATTTACTCACGAGGGCAAATTATCTGCACGGCAGCCAGTTTGACAATGCAAATACGTTCATTCACGTTTGTGCTTTGTATCAGAAGATATGTGATTTGTGAATAAAGAAACAATAATCGACAAGCTTAGAGCACGGTAATACAGGATGAGCAGTGGAGAGTTTAAATCTGAAAGAGGAGAAAGGAGAGGATACTGATCAGAGAAGCCGATGCACCTTTTAATATGTTCGGTGATGCTAATCTAATCCCCCTGCTGGTAGTTTAAACAGGAGATTTGAAGATAATTCTAGTAACTTTTCTAACTGTTTATAACTACAACTGGAACGGAATCTTTAACATGATTTCTCTTCGATGAAATGGATTTTTTTTTTTTTCTTCCTTTTTTCACGTATTACGTACCAACGAAACAGAGCAAGACTGCAAAAAATGGAGCAGCCATTTACCATGCGCAAGAGAGGATTAGTAGTTTTCCTGGATGATTTTCCAAACAAACCCTAATCGACGATGGGGATTCCAGATGTGTTTCCCGAACATTAACTTCAGTAGAATTGCTCTTTCATCGAGTGAAAAGTCGAGGGCTCACTTATGCTCCATGGAAACAGTTCGGTCATCAGTTTTGATCTGGGATAGTAAAGTCGTATCTTTAAATCTACTTGGTTTCCCTTGTGTTGGGAAGGGGATTTGTACAATAATTGCAAAGGGGGTATAGAATAATAATATTATTATTATTTTTTTGGCTAAAATAGGATAATATTACGTTGAACGGACAATTTGCTATGTTCTCTATACCGTGCTTGTTAGTGAACTTCAGATTCTCTTGCGATAGAAAAAGCTGATTTTGCTTACGTACCGTATAGGTAATCACTGAGGTGTTAGGTACTAGCAATGATGTTGACATGTGTACCCATATTTATAGACAGGCGCATGCATACACTTGGTCCGCAAGTTTTTTGCCTTTAACATACATTACATAATCTGCAGAAATTTAGTCAGAAGGGTTGGTGACTATTATTTGATTAGAGACCTGGCTCTACTTGGCTGGCTTTTGAACCGATTATATCCTGAGCCCTTATGGAAAATGCAAGAGAATTACATACTCGTAATGCACAATATTTTTTCTTTTTAAGGCTTCTTAGAGTATGCATTTTGCTGACTTCTATAAGGTTAGGTTACTACAGCAGATCTCTTGCAACTGATCAAATCCTAGCCTATCTGATCATTCTCTTATCCATTACTTGTTGAATCCACTTATTTACAAAAGCATGCATTGTTCTGCAACTAATCTCTTTAAACTGATTGAATCCTAGCTCGCCTGATCATTCTCTTATCCATTGCTTATCGAATCTACTTATTTTCATAAGCATGTATTATATCCATTCCTGTTATTGTAGGATGAGAAAGATAAGAAAATTCAGGAGTTGACGGCGGAGCTGCGGACTAAGAAACGACTCTGTGCAGCGTATCGGGAGCAGCTAGCGGCATTTCTTAAAACTGTTGAGGAGCACAATGACCAGCTTTCAAGAAAAGTCCAGGTTGTGGTTAACAATCTTAAAGAATACGAATCTCTAGACACAGAAGTAATGAAGGAAAGATAAATATATAAGAGCTTTTGTGCTATCAATTACATGGTTTGTATTTGCTGGTGGTTTTCTACTTTGTCAGCTGTTGCTTTAAATTTTGTTGAGGTAGTTGGTTGTATCACTTGTGATTTTCTGCCCAATTTTTCCCAAACAGAAGCTTGTGTCACTCATGTCCATAATGCAATAGAAATATGCAGATGACTGTCCTAGATGCAAAGTGGTCTCTTTCTTAACTCACTCATGGACAGTCATCCAGTGAGGTCTCACTTATAGGCAAGTGCTTTAAATAAGGGTAACCTCAATCTCAGTAAAAGCACCCGGTTAATAATGCCATCTGGAAAATCTTTGCTCTTGCCCGTGTAAAATCCTTCTACTTTTCAATGTGATTTTTTATAAGGGCTAGAAACTACCACAGTTCAGTAGTCATCAAACTTTGGTGACAAATCCAAATCTATCACTCATGTTTTATTTTGGTTATGCTTACAACTACAGTTTGGCATTTACAATATTATCACTCGTAATCCTGTTTAGTCAGATCTCAGAGAAATTCCATCCGGGATAGTTGGTTCTTCAGTGGATGGTTAAATACTTTCCCACATGTCACAGATGAAGCAAAACCCAATAACTGGACTCATATTTCTTCTTAATAAACAGTATACAAGTGTATCACTTGGAAAAATCTGGATTTTGATGGATTTGAGGTTTTTTAATGAGAGATTTAAAATATAATTTTTTTTTTTTTTTTTTTATGAATCTAATTTAATTTGTACACATAGGATGTTGCATGAGGATCCACTTGCATTTTTTCTGCATCAGAAGAATTTTGTAATTATTTAAGCGGAAGCTCCATTGGAATGATGCTACCGTCAAAAAGGCCTAAACTTCAGTAATGAGTACATCCAATATATGGATGGATGGTAGCTTTGAGTTGTTTCATAAGTTATTAGGTGAAAAAGAACTGATGATACTTACAATTACAATGTGTATGATTAAGCATTTGATTAAAATGAAGTTTCAGAATAACAATTCTAACAATCCAAAAGCAACTAACTATGAGGATTGACTATAGAGCGAAGTGGACAGCAGATATCTACTTTTATATTCATCTAATTTAGGGATGGAAATAGTAAACTTCGACTCAATTAAGAAATAGGGAATTGTTGACTGGGTCGGATCAGCACATAAAGATCAACACTCTGCTATACTTACATTGTAGATAATGGGAGGTTGGAGTGCCTTTCTTATAAATTTTGTCTGGGAGATATCAAACTCTCTGCTATACTTTTGTCTCTGTTGTTAATTTCGAGTGCAGACGGCAGAGAAGGAGAAGACTTATGTCTAACATGGTGAAAAGGTGAAGTGGACTGTACATTTCATGGGGGCAATGATGGTCTTGGTCGATTTTGCACCAAAAACTCATAAGTCAGAGGTATAGATAAGGCGTTTGGCAAGTGATTGACACGGGTCCTGAGTATTGATTAGCTGAATGTTTGACAGCTTTTACTTTATTTAGACCTATGTTTTTAATTTGATTGTTGTCCAACAATATGAAGAATATATATGCTTTACATCATTATCCAGTAATAGGCTTTGTGATTATAGCTTTTCCATTTTTTAAATAATCATAAGAGCTACAGAATTTCAAATGGGAATCCTAACTTGAGTGTTCTTTTACATGCTATTTCCAAACTACAATTTTTATTAGCGGCTTCTTTCTCCTTCTAAATTGCATGCGGTTCATCAGTAGGGAATCTCTGGGTGAACATTGACTCCTCTAGCGGGTGTTGTCACCCCTGTACACACGCGAGGAGAACTGGATAAGCAATCATCGCCACCATTGTCTATTCAATGCTGATAAACGGTTGAACACAACCTTCCTTCCACCCCTCTCTGAAGACATTGTTCTTATCATCTCCTGCAGACGCTCATTGCAGCCCAGACCACCAACAATGAGAACATCATTGACAATGTGCCGTTTGCCCTCTCTGTAATCTCCACAAGCATTGCAAAATACTGTTTACTGTTGAATTATTACGGAAAATTCTTCGTAGGAGTAAATTCCCTTGATACACTTTCTTTGCAAGCTGGTGAAGAGGAAGGACAGAGAGGTTGAGCGCAATGGTAGCATTCATTTCTCACCGTCTAGCATGAAGAATTAACAAAGAAACCACTATTAAGGAAAATAACATCGGCATGCCAACCCAGCAAAAACTCGAGCAGTTAGTGCCTCCTTGTTTGCAACTATGATTATATATTTGCTCGAAAACAAGTATGATTCTATATTTGCTCTATTTCGAGGGATATGCAGCATAAGAACAAAATGGTCTTTGTCCAAATAAGCTGCTGCCATAAAAATATGCCCTAGAATTGCAAATGGTATGACATAAGTAGGGTAAATGGATATAAAGTGTGTAGGGTGTAAAGTCCTATTTGTACTCTATTAGAGCCTATTTTAAAGTATCTTGTAATCACCTATTTTGTATCCTATAAAATTTATATGGTATAGGATATCATGTGAAACGTATAAGTTTTCTAAATTTTTTTTTATGAATTTCAAAATGATGCTGTGTTATCTTATATATTTCAAAAATAAGTTACATATAACTACACAACATAAGTTCACTTTCTCAAATGTATAATATAAGAATTAAGATGTTTTATAGTCTTCACTAGATTAGGGTTTAACTCACGATCAATAGTAAATAAGAGAAATGGATTTACTTGAGAGACATAAAGCCATTATTAGTTTAAGGTTTTATTGTAGACTAAACTCTTTTTTATTATTTTCTTAAGGCTGAAAAAAGTACAATGATATTATTTTTTATTTATTAATATTAGTCAGTTATTATTATAGGGTTGGTATAAATATATCCTAACTTTATACATATACCCTACTCTGTGGAAGCAACTTATGAGAAATTGTTACTCAAAATCTATCCTGCAACTCTTAATAACTACCTATATCATACCTATTGGGGCAGGCCATAAGGTTCAGGTAGGTATCAAATGCGATAATGTTACTCACTCATTCCTATATGTAGAAGATGTGTGGCATTATCTATAATAATATAAAATTTCCAAAGCTTTTTTATCTTATTATTTCGTAGATGTTGTAATTTTATAAATACCTTTATGGTATTAACTTTTGATTATTATTAAAAGATTTTTATGATGATACCTATTCGTTTTTTCCTTTTTTTTTCATCTTTTATCTTTTATATATTAGCTTTTGATCCTATAATTTCTTGAAAGCCACATTTGGCTAAAAGGAAATTATTAATGGAGTATTTTTTCTTTCATTTACCATTTTTAGAATTTTTATATGGTTTTGTCTCTAATTTTTTATGAGACTAGTCTCATCATTCATCTCACGCTTGATTTGTAATTATTTAAATCTAAATCATTATACAATTTAAATTCAACTATTTAAATTAAAAAAAAAAAGACAATAAACGTTGAAATGGATGGTAGAATTAATTCCTTCAAAATAAAAAACGGTACCGTAAGATCTCCTTCATTTTAAATGCCTTCTTTCTTCTTTTCTCTCTCATTCTTTCATTTTTTTCCTTTTTATTTCTTTTCCTCCTTCAACATTCTCTCTCTTCTTTTTTTTTTTTTTCACTCTCTCTTTATCACCTTAAACCTTCTTTTCCCCGTGCAAAACCATTTAAACTTCAATTAAATTGACTTTTTTGAGAATGTAGTGAAGCTATGTCTTTTTGGAGAGGAAATTTGCTATTATTTGGTGTTTGTTTGAGATTGGAGTACATTTTACCATTTTCCTTTTTGTTTGGTAGAACAACAAGAGAGGACTTTAGAAACCAACTAAATTAATTATTATTTTTCATAATCTATTTGTATTTTCCTTTTACTTAGTTTTTTTTTTATTTGTATCTTTTTACTAATAATAACTTTCTACCATTTTGAATACATCTCTTTTTTTTTTCTACTATTCTTTTAGCATTTTTTTTATTTTCAAAAATTTATTACCATGTGTCATTTCGCTTTCAATATGGATTTTTTTTTTGGTTATATTGTTTCTTTGATGACTTTGAAAACCTTCATTACCATTATTATGTTGAACTTTCTACATGATGTAAAGATCGGATGTAAATCATTTTTGTATTTATTAAAGAAAGAACTTTCTTAATTGTGACTTCGTATTGAAAAAAAAAAAAATTGAAAAGGAAAAATAGTCTAACTTTTTATTTTGCTTATGTCATGTTTGATACATGAGAATTGGTTAGAATGAAATCGAATCTATGGAAATAAAATAGCAGTTTTGCCATTTTAAACTTGAAAATCAAAAACCCCTTAAAATTAGAATTGATGATTCACAGGAATAGCTATTCTAACTTCTAAAAGTGCATCCAAAGATAATTAAAGGAAAGAGGACCCAAAATCAAAATTTTATTCCAGCGTATTAAACAAAGAGTTACAATGCTTCTATTAATTTCCCTTAAGCAATTGGAAATAAATGAAGAGATTTGAAACAATAAAAGGAGGTTTTGATGATTAGGAATCAAAATTACTTATTAAAACTAAAAGGGAAAAAAACTATTTAAAAAGAATTTCGTTAAAGACTAAATCAAATTAATTCCACAATTGACATTGCTATTCTTCAACTTCCACTGATAATATTACTTTACACCATTTCAAAAATGGGTGTTCTAAAGCAGTAAACAGTATGTCCTTTGATTATATAGAGTTTTAAATTTGGGATCATATGTATAGGCATTCAGCAACTCGCAACTCTAATTGAAATTAATGAGTTTGACTTCCTTTCACATTTTTCCTTTTATGCTATGAAGCAATTATAAAAAAAAAGAAGAAAAAACTTCCATGTGATAATTAAAAAGATATATATATATATATATATATATATAAACGTTTTAATTTGTGGTTAGTTTATGATTATGATATTAAATTTCATACTGCATTGCATAGGTTTATGTGGATTCGAACCGGCAAACACTGTACATAACAAACTGCTTTTTGCTATTGGTGATTTCATCAAATTCTACTCTAGGCAATTTCATTATTTTATATATATGGCAGGATGAAGTTGATTGTATTCAATTTACCAAAACCAACTTCACGAGTCGAAATCACCTATACAAGTTAAAATGACATTTTCGTCACTTGAGATAGAAAAAAAAGGCTAGAATTGTTGAGAAACGTTAAAAAAAAAAGGAAAAGAAATAAAAAAATTAATAATACGAGTCACCATTTAGGTACATGAGACTAATATAATAATACGGCATATTACAAAGGAAACGAGAGAAGGGGTAGAAGACCCTCAACATTGGGTTGTTGTTTATAGAGGAATACCCGAAAGAAGAAAAGATAATGTTGCTGAAAAGGCTTGGATGATTCAACATCTTTATTGAATTTTCCAAATATACTTTCTTTCAAGTTTTTTAAAATTATCTCATAAAATGGTGCTACTTATATTCAATGGATGAGGTTACAACAAAGAAGATGGCATTATTATGATACCATAAATAAGCTTGCCAAACTTGCAATAATACCTAAATAACGTAAGTTTTTTATCTTGCATAAATTAACTTTTAAAAACTATAAATATACTTATAAAATAAAAAAATTGAAAAATATGACGTAAATAAAGAAATTCAACATAAATTTTGGTTACAGTATAAGTTATTATGGAAGATTATTTAAGTAATTAAGCTTTTAACTTAATTTAATGTTATGGATCAATATCTTATGCTAGTGATAGGATATAAGAAATTAGCTTGATTAGGTGCGTGTTAGGTAGATTTGACTTAGTAAGATGAAAACAATGATTGCTAGACTGAATTTTCTACTCTTGGCCTTACTTGATTATCTTGTGCATAAAAAATAGACTCAAAAACAGCTTCTTTGAGCTCATTTGGGTTTTATTTGGCTTTAATGGGCTTGAAGGGAGCTTATATGTGTTTCAGGCTTATTTACAACAATAATGGACTTCCTTTAGCTAAGCCCTTGAGTAAGCCCAAGCTTATGTCTAAGCATATGAAATGATACTTGCACACAAGAAGATTGGAAATGAACGGCATATCTAAGAACACAAGAACCAACGCGAGAAGGTTGAACAAACCTAAGTAACATAAGATACTGGTGTGCCAATCGCTATGTAAGCATATAGGGTAGTATAAGCACTTAGGACTGTGCAACCACCTGCTACTGATGAATTACCTATACTGTGTACCATACAAGAGAATACCTACATGATTAACCAATTCTTTACTACTTTCATGCAATTCTTACCAAGCATGGCAATTGTATTGCTGCTTATACTAGTGTAGCTAACATTGCCACTAAAGATCCTTAGATACACAAATTTAGGTAACACTGTTGACTAGTGCTCCTCATTCATGGGATTGAAGTAATCTCAACTGTAATGGGTTGAAGTGATCCTGTAGTAGGCTTGACAAAAATAATGCTTTTCTGTAAAGTCGAGATCAAAGTGACTTCATCTATGAATGGTCAAGGTAATCATATCATAGTAGTAGTAGTTGCTTAATAAAAGCATGAGCTCTTGAGCACGCGGTAGATGCAATGCCCATTTTTGTGCGAGGAATTGCCCTCTTAACTAATGGGAATGCCCTAAAGCCCCTATTACTACTACTTTTGAAATTCTAATAGTTGAGCGATCGATCTTTCTTTTAGTTGTTGAATCTCTTTTTGATTGGTTAATAGGTGATACTTCCATTAGGACTACTTTCATTCGACTTTCCTTCACCCTTTATGGCTGCTTAGATCGTTATGCCTTTCGATGGGCCAAGACATATATGTTATGTGAACAGTTTCTTTCCTAATATATCAAAACTCATTGTCCAAGGATAAAGGAATGTTTTTATTTTGACTTGAATGATGCACAGTAAAGCTTCAAAGGGTCTTTCTATCTAGGTGCAGGTAGTTCGCAAAAAAGGTGGGCATTGGTGGGACCGAAGGACCCTAGCTAGTGATTGACATTACTCATGAGATTAAAGTGATCTCTACCATGATAAGTCAAAGCGATCCCATTGTAAGCTTGGTTGTTGTAACGCTTTTTCATAAAGTTGAGGTCAAATCAACCTCATCCATGAATGGTTGAATCAATCAAATCATCGTAGCTATATTTGTTAAGAACAAAATGGGTGCAATGCCTATTTATGCGACATTACTCACGAGATCAAAATGATCTTTGCTATGATCGGTCTAAGCAATCCCATAGCAGGCTTGGTGGCCATAATGCCTTTTAGCAGAGTTGAGGTTAAAGTGGTCTCATCCATGAGTAGTTAAAGCAATCGTATCATGGTAGTCATAGTTACTTAGTAAATGCATACGCTTTTGAGCTCATGGTAAGCACAATGCTCATTTCTACATCACTTGAAGTGATCTCTACTATGAAGGATTGAAGCAATCCCATAATAAGCTTGGTAGTCATAAAACCTATCTATAGAACTTGAAGTTAAAGTGACCTCATTTATGAATAATTGAAGCAGTTATATCATGGTAGTTGTAGTCACTTAGTAGAAGTATACATTCTTGAGTACATGGCAAGAGCAATGCCCATTTTGTGACATTATTCATGAGATCAAAGTGATCCTTACTGCAATGGGTCGGAGCAAACCAATAGTAGCCGTAATACCTTTTCATAGATCTTGCAATCAAAGGATCTCATCCATGTATCATTGAAGTGATCACCTTATGATAGCCGCTTTTGCTTTATAGAAGCATCCACTCCTAAGTATACAATGGGCATAATGCCTTTATGTGATCACATTGTTAAAGTAACCTTAAATGTGATGGATCAAAGTGATCCTATAGTTGGCTTAATGGTTGTAACACTACTTTATCTAATAAAGAGATTGAAGCAATCTTGGTTGTGAAGATTCAAAGTGAGTCTACGATAGGCTTAACAATCATGATGCTATTTCCCTTGAAGCAATCTTGGCCCAATCATTTGATCATAGCTATCTAACTGTTTATAGAGTTGAAGCAACTTTGTGACATACTCCACTTGGTGATCTATGAAGTAAACAAGTAAGTACAAAAGGATTGACATGATGGGATAAGGTGGTGTCCTTCAAACTATGAGTTGTTATCTTGTCATGTTGTGACATGTCACCAACTAGGGGAGAAAAATGATACTTCAACATAGCATGATGATGATTCACATGGCACTAGAGCTTTTGTGTAAAGAACGTACATGTGAAATACGACTTCAATTATACTACATATAACATGAATGAAAGCTTTCCTAAATGGTACTAGTTCTTCAGCTTCTCTCATTTGATATCCTCTCGGCATTCTTTTATAATAGCTCCATACACTTAATGTAGATGATTGTCTTTGTGTGAACACTTAATTTCTTTCGTTCTTCTCAATGTTGTCTTTGTGGTTATAAGAAACTTGTGTAAAGTCTATTCTCCTCGGGCAATTGAGTGATGCATGGCACTTTAATGCAAGGTACTTACACATGTAGAAAGTCCAAATAGCTGTCTCTTTTTAGGAATTCTTGCAACATTACTAGCGATACTCCTTGGAAACTAGTCGTCCTTAGCAATACTTCCTTTCCTCATAGTGCTTACCTTTGTTGAATTCCTGCAAATATCTTCTCAATCTATTGGACGCTAGCTTTGCATTTAATTTTGGTAATAAACTTTGGTTAACTCTCCTAGGTGATGAGATTCCTTACTTCTTGATGATTGAGCAGTTTTATATATTTGTACTACTTAGCATGATACTTCTAGAGATGAAGATAACATCAAGGTCATTCTAATCCTTACTAAGCAATGTAATGCTTGACAGTTGAATGATGTCTGACTTAGTTGGATACTGATTCTTTTGATATGTGACTCATTACTCAGCTCCAAGTTGGTAAGACCAAAAATTCAAGATCAACCGCAAGATTGTTGAGCTTCTAAATATCAGGAATTTGTAATAACACTTAAGGTTAACCATGAAGACAACATGAAGAGATACCCTAAAAAAAGAAAATTATTAGTTGAAAGAAAAAAGGGAGTCATTAGTTAGAAAAAAAAAAAAAAAGTCAATAACGTGCACCATACAGGCCTACATCAGTTCATTGTAATGGACATGATGGTGATAAAGCAACGCCCACGCTAAGAAGATTACAAGCTCATGTAAAAGCAATTGGAAGCCCATGTTCATGTCTCCAACAAATAAATAGCTCTCCAAGTTCCCGAAATTGAATAAACGCGTAGGCCAATAATGCAAGTTACGCTTTCACGTTTGGTAAAAATATCAGGCCATGCAAGTTCGATTCCAAGTTTTTGAAGACCTCCACGCAAATTTGAAGCCATAGTGCAACACATGAAGTGGTCACGTTTCAGGCCTCTACCTGAAATTTTTTTAGAGATACCAAATTTTTTCAAGCCATGTGTCCATGCTAGGAGTTAAATAAGCACAATATTATATATGTTGAAGCAAGCATTATTGGAATATTTGGAGTTCCATCAGAATCAAAGTTTCTTAGTTAGCATCTAATGATACCAATACCAAATATGAAAATATGTTCATGGATATGAGTTTGATACCCATGCAATTTATCTACGTGCCGAGCGTGGGTAAGACAGATAAATTAAAAATGGTTACCCACATGCTGACGCAAATAAAAATATTTGGAAGCAAAGCCAATAGTCTCAAGAACATTTACGTTGAGGAAGGAAAAGAGAAAATGATCTATGGAGGACCTATATTAGTTCACAAATTCATCGAAGTGCCTCCATTGCTGTTGGATGTCCTCAAATTTAACCAAGCTCGCATCACCTAACAAGAATTAGGAAATGTACATGAGAGTGCAAGGAATGAGTTTAAACAAAAAACAAAGAAAAAATGTTGTTGGCAACAAACTACAAGGATGACCAAAGTTGAGTGAACGGAATACGAAAATGAAAAGTGAAAAATGTTTACACATAAGCAATTATGAGCCACTGCAAGAAGGAAAAGATCAAAGATTTGAATATGAAGCGTAATAGATTTGGATGATTTTTTTTTTTTTTTTTTTATTTTGTAAACATTCGAGATTGGTTTAATGGGGAAGTAAGATGAGTAGTAATAAGTTCAGGAAGATTTGAAAGGTGGATTCATAGCTTCTGATATCGATATGGATTAGTAAGGGGAAAGATTCCAGGGGGAGATACGACTTATCCACACTTTTTTGGTCTTTTAACAATCAACAGGTGGAATGGCATAATTCAAGATTGCATTTTTCATCGAACGATTGAAAAAGAAAAGATTTGCTGTTATCATTGAAGAGGAAATAAAAGATTTGATGTCTTCTTCAGGAAAAAAAAAAAAAAAAGCCTAGATTTGCCTCTCTTGGAGATTTAAAGATTAGCTTGAGAGCTGTATAAAAATAAGTTGGGATATTGAGGAAGTTATGAAAGATTTGCTCATTATGATATGACAAAATAGCAAAAGGGAGGTAAAATCTCTTTGTCGGTGATTTGCAAATCAGAATTTGTAGTGGGAGATAAGATTTAAACGAAGCTCGATGAGGATAAATCTTAAGCCTCAGGATGTAAGTTAGTAGGTTGGTTGCAAATAAAAAGAAAGGAAAGAAAAATGCATGTTGAATGGACGCATGGGCCTTTACGCGCGAACGCATGGCTGGCCGTCAAATTGGGAGTTAGCACGTTTCCTGGCAAATGTACATGATGATTGAGCTTATGTGAATAAAATTTATTGGGATTTCTTCGAACTTATGGAAAGTTCTTGTCGATATGGGGCTATTCCAAATAAACAGTAATGAGTTCAAGACACGCCTTGATTGCTATCACGAAAAGCAAAATTTTGCAAAAAAAAAAAAAAAAAAAAAAAGAAAGATGAAGGTGGGGGGGGGGATATATATGAATCATGGTAGACGATGGAATATGATCCCAAACAAAAATTTCACCAGCTCACTTCAACGAAATGAGGGGAAAAAAAAGAAAGAAAGAAAGAGAGAGAGAGAGACTATAAAAAGCACTTATCTATTTGATATGAGTAAAGGGTGTGCAGATCTACTAAATATATGAAGCTAATTTTATGATGGATTGCACAAATCTATGTATAATCGACCAAGTCATCAGGAAGTCACGTGTTTCAACCAAGAAAAGGAAAAAGGAAAAAGAAGAAGAGAAAGAAACTTAATGAGGAGCAAGTGGCTTGTTGAAGGAAAAAGTAAATTACTCGAGAAGTGAGATATATAAAAGAGATTACCTGAGTGAAATGCTAGTGCGATAATCGATTGAATGTACGGTGGGGACATACTTTAATCCAGATTTATGTGAAGAGATATGAGTTCCTTTATAATATTTACGTGGAACATTTATTATTGTTATAAGATAGCTTTTAATGGTTTTTGCGATGTGGTTATTATATACTCATAAGATATGGTTGGTAATACGAGACAAAAGCATAGCCTGTGAGAATTTGAATAAGATTTAACAAAGGTTTAAAAATAAAAAAGAAAAAAGAAAAGAAAGGAAGAAAGTCTCATTGTTGCATAATTGCGCACGTAGGGGTCATCGTCTTCTCAATGCTTCAACATAAGGGATAAAACAAATAATGTTTGGGTGCATGCAGCTCCTAATTCTTGATCACGAGCCTTCCTAGTCACAAGGCGCTTGTTCTATCGGCACGGCAGGTGGATATCTTGACCCTTTAACCGTTCATGAAAAAAAAAAAAAAAAAAATTATATGCTCATGGTCTTAGTAAAGAGTATGTACGTATGCATATATACACATGCTCCTCTGCTTTGCTTCATTTTATAATAACACTATCCTGTTTACCGGTATAAATGATATATATATATATATATATATATATATACGATATGTATGTATAAGATAGGCTGATGGGAATATTTTTTTAAGCTTTGAATTTCTGCAAGTGCTCCAATGGCTCTGTTGTTGTTCTGCCAACACTTATAGAATAAATAAGAAATATCAAGAAGAGTTAGCTTATCAATTCTACACAAATGGATGCAAATCAATATCACGAGAAAAATAAACCATCATACAATGCAGTAGGGGAGCATATGGAAGATTGGATTCCAAGGTAGTAAAAATGAATACTAACGTGTTGTGCTTAGCTCATTAGTGATCCAAAAGAAGCATTAGTTTCATTGGTATTGTTAGTGATCAAGCAACTGAGGTCGACACTTGATATGTCTATACAACAGTTGGAAAAACAACTTCTTGAAATGCCTATTCTGGGGACTTTTAGTCAAGAAGTAAAATGTAGAGGGTTATTTTGATAATTAAGATTTTAACCTAATTTAATGTAATAGACCGATATCTTAAGTTAGTGATAAGGTATAGGAAATTGACCCGATTAAGGATGTTTTAGAAAGATTTAGTTTAGTATGCTTAGAACGGGGATTGTCAGGCTAAATTTTCTACTCTCAGCCTTACTCAATTATCTAGCATACAAAAAATAGACTCAAACACGGCTTCTTTGAGCTCATTTGCCTTAAGGGAGCTTATATGTACTTTAGGTTTATTTACAATAATAATGAGCTTCCATTAATTGTTATAAGCCCTTGAGTAAGCTCAAGCCCATGTCTAAGCCCATAAAGGCTTAAGGAAAGGATGAACTTCAATAACAAAACTTAATTTCAACCATCCATTTTGAAGCCATCTGACAGACAATATCAATTTTCAAATTCTATAAATTGGAGGCTTTTTTTCTCATTTGATTGATTCAGAAGATTACCATGCTTGAAACAAACACTAAAGCTTTGCTGAAATCACTCTAAAGAAGATTAAACAAGCAATTTGATCAAGAACATCGAGTTTAATTAACTATCACACACATGCATTCAAGATATTAAGTTTGCCCAGTCTTTCTCTCATGCCTTTTCCTAATAACTTCTTTAGGTTGGCAGTACATCTGTTGTATATGATCAACCAATTGTAGTAACCCCATAAGTATAGATTATTGTGTTAATGTATAAAACTTAAATATAAATATTAGTATTGAGATAAATTACATTACAACATAAATTGTTATGATAAGATATTAGATTAAAACAAAATATTAATAATCAACTATCATCTCATTAATAAAATTTTATGAGTTATCTTAATATAATAATTATCATCATTATTATTATCATCATTGCAAACTGTTATTGGTATTACAACCAATAATATCCATATCTTTATAACTCTATATCTATAAGTATATCTATATCTATAAGTAGATAAATTTTTCGTATAATATTATGTTAATCTTTTTTTTTTGGTCTCTTGCACCTAAAAGGATACTCAATAAATCATTATTTTACTTTTTTATTTATCATTTTAAATGCCTTCTTCCTTCTTTCTCTCTCATTCTTTCATTTTTTTTCTTTTTTATTTCTTTTTCTCTCTTAGCATTCTCTCTCTTCTATTTTTTTTTTTGGTTCACACTCTCTCTTACCGTAAACCTTCTTTTCCCAGCATAAGACCACTTAAACTTCAAGTAAATAGACTTTTGTGTGAATGTAGTGAAGCTATGTATTGCATAAAACCACTTAAACTTCAAGTAAATAGACTTTTGTGCGAATGTAGTGAAGCTATGTATTTCTGGAGAGGAGATTTGGTGTTATGTGGTGTTTGTTTAAGATCAGAGTACATTTTACCATTTTCCTTTTTGTTTGGTACAATGACAAGAGAGGACTTAAGAAACAAACTAAGATGGTAAATTAATTATTATTTTTAATAATCTATTTGTATTTGCTTAATTTTAAATTCCAGAAGTTTTTTCTTATTTGTATCTTTTTACTAATAATAACTTTCTACAATTTTGAATACATTTTTTTTTCTAATATTTTTTTTAGTATTTTTTTTTTGTATTTTCAAAAGTTTATTACCATGGGCCATTTCGCTTTCAACATGGAATTTTTTTGTTTTGGGTTATATTGTTTTTTATGACTGACTTTGAAAACCTTCCTTACCATCATTACATTGAACTATTCTGCATGATGTAAAGATCGAATGAAAATAATGTTATATTTTTTCGTATTTATTAAAGAACGAACTTTCTTAATTGTGACTTTGCAATGAAATAAAAAAAAAAAAGCTTGAAAAGGGAAAATCATCTATGTACCTTTTTATTTTACTTATGTTATGTTTTGTATGCGAGAATTAGTTGGAATATAATGAAATGAGACGGAATAGTAAGTTTGTCTTATTAAACTTTAAAAAATCAAAACCCCTCTTAAAACTAGAATCTACGGTTAGGAGGAATCACTATTTTAACTTTTAAAAATATATCCAAACATATTTAAAGGAAAGAGGACTCCAAATCTTTCATTCAAGCGTACTAAATCCAGTACTTCTATTAATTTTCCTTAAGTAGCTGGAAATAAATGAAGAGATTTGTGACAATAAAAGGAGCTTTTGTTGATTAGGAATCAAAATTACTTATCAAAACTAAAGGAAAAAAAAATTATTTAAAAAGAATTTTATTAAAGACTAAATCAAATTAATTCCACAATTGACATTGCTATTCTTCAACTTCCACCGATAATATTCGTTAACACCATTTCAAAACTGGGTGATCGAAAGCACTTAACAATATGTCCTTTGAGTAGATATTATTTTGAATTTGGGATCGTTTATACAGGCATTCAGCAACTCACAATTCTTACCGAAATTAACGAGTTTGACTTTCTTTCACATTTTTCCTTTTATGCTACGAAGCAATTATAAATGTATATATACATGTGAAGTGAGCGGCATCAATAAGTAATTTATTTGTAAAATAAGATAATCTCTTAAGATAAAATTGATCTTCCATAAGTAAATTGATCAAAAATTAATATCGCTTTTTTGATGATGATCATAATAGGTTGAAATCAATAAAAAAGTTAGGTATTCTAATTACTTGAAGGATAGTGATAATACCAATTAGTAATCCTAAAAAGTACAAAGCATTGGAACAATCTTAGGAAAAAAGAACCAAAAAAGATTGGCTCACCATCCGTAGTAGGATAAACTATGATAAGACAAAGTATTGTCAAGTGTTGTACGAGTACTTGAGAAGAGGTTAAACCTCCCCTCCACGGACAGGCACACACAACAGTCAACACCTTGCGATAATAAAAAAATGATATATGAAAATGCTTAATTTATGGATAGTTTATCAATAGTGCATTGCATAGGTTTACGTGGATTCAAACCGTCAAACACTACTCAACATACTGTTTTTTACCATCGGTGATTTCATCAAATTCTACTCTAGGCAGTTTCATATATATATATATATATGGCGGGATGAAGTTGACTTTATTCCAATTAGCAAAACCGACTTCATCAACTCAATAACACGAGTCCAAGTCACCTGTACTAGTTAAAATGACATTTTTGTCCCTTGAGATAGAAAAAAAGGCTAGAATTGTAGAGAAACATTTTAAAAAGAAAAAAGGAAAAGTAAAAATAAAAAAATAAAATAAAAAACATTAATAATACGAGACCCCATTTAGGTACATGAGACTAATATAGTAATACGGCATGTTACAAAGGAAATGAGAGACGGGTTGGAAGAACCTCAACCTTGCATTGTTGTTTGCAGGGGAATACCAGTAAGATGAAAGAAGAAAAGGTGACGTTGCTGAAAAGGCTTTGGACGATTCAATATCTTTGGATGTTTGAATCCTCCGAATATACTTTCTTTAAAGTTTTTAAAATTTACCTATTAAAATGATATCACATACAATCGATACATGAGGTTATAACAAAGAAGATGACATTATTATAATATTATAAAAAAAATTGTCAGTCTTAACTATTTTATAAAATCAAAATATAGAAACGTAAGTTTATATATCCAGCATAAATTAGCCTTTAAAAACTATAAATACATTTTTAAAATCATTAAAAAATTGAAATTTATGATGTAAATAAAAAAATACAACATAAATTCTAGTCACACTATAAGTTATAGTACAAATAATTAAGTATAGATTAATACGCTAATGTATAAAACTAAAATATAAATATTAGTCCTTTCTTCTCTTCTTTCTCTTTCTTGGAAAAAAATTACATTACAACACAAATTTTTATAATAAAATACTAAATTAAAACAAAACATTAATCATCAATTGTCTTCTCATTAATAAGATTACTGCAAGTTCCCTTGGTATAATCATTATCACCGTAATTATTATCATCATTACCAACTGTTATAAGTTTTGCAGTCAATAATATCCATATCTTCATTACTCTATATCTATAAGTACACTCTCTTTCTGTATAATTTTACGGTCATCTTTTTTTCTTTTTACTTTTTTTTTATCTCTTATACCTAAAAGGATACTCAACCACTATCATTGGAGAAATTATATTCTCTTCCTCAATTATTTATTTATTTTCGATGAGAGATCTTAAACAGAAGCTAGTAATGTAATTAATTTCAAGAATTTTTTTTGGTCAAATTTAATCAATAAATTAAAAGCAAATATATTGTTATTTCACTTACATTTTACTTGCTCTAAATTACAGAAGCTTAGTTTTTTTTCTTAGTTTTAATAGTTCACTACATCCAAATCAAATAGAATTACATAGAATCTTGTAGAATCCTATAGAATCGTAGAATAGTAAACTTACGGAATTATATGCCTAAAATCATAATTCTATTGTGAGTTTATAAAAATAAAAAAAAAGAACAATTTTTTACCTGATTCAAGTTGAAAGGGATGTTAAGAATACTAAACTTGTAAAAGCATACAAGTAGACTTACGATCTTAACAATTGTGGTGATAAGATATTTCAAAATTTTAAACAGTCTCAATTATTAATTTTATAAATTTACCTAAATATATAAGATAGTTAAAAGACGATGCAACCCTTTCTTGATTGCTGGCTTCTTTCCAAAGTGCTTATGAAGGCTTCATGGTCGTCATTAGGGATTCCATAGCAATAAAAAAGGCAATGGATGAGACTTCATTGTTTCAGTTCAATGTTGTTAAGAATTTAAGCAAGAAGTAGGTTTTCATTGGTAGGTTTTTCTATTTGAGTTTCAAACTTTCTTTTCCTTTCTATTTAAGTTTCATTATTTTCAAAACCTTAACAAGATAGAATTTCCCTCAAATTTATTAAGCTTTCTGTTCATTCATGACATATTAACATTAAAATGGTCCACAATAATTAATTTAACAACATTATAATATTAAATATATTTATATACTATGATAAAAATAAAATTCAATGAAATTAATGATATAATATGTTAAAATATTAGAAAAAAAAAATTGAAAGTGAGGAAAGAGGCTAGAAACAAGTTGTATGTACCTTAGCCATCTTGACGGACTTGTATAAGATCAATCGAAAGCTAAGACATGTTAATAATGAATAATAAATTTGATGTATTTAATGAAAGGCTATTCATGTACTTTGTCATAGATAATAAAGACATATATATCTACTCTAAAGGACTTAAGAGATAAAACTCTCACTTATGTTGATTACCAAAAGATCACACCTTAAAACTTAACTAAAATGACTCCTACTCCAAGAACTAAAATTCAATCTACTCAAATACAAAAATGCATCATTATTTAGTATTTGGATTCTTCTCATGTGGTGGTTGAATTTGTTCATCATATGCCTTACAGATATTCCCTACAAATCCTCCTTATGAGGCTTAATTTTGATGCTAGTGTTCCTTATGTTTCCATGAACGTATCGATCCCAAATGTGATGTTCGTAGTCTGGGACAACTTCTTTGAGTTCTTCTACTAATCCCTACACAACAACAAATCATTAACATTTAAGAAAATATTATTAATTCATATGAAATATGTAAAAAGAAGGGGGTCGGACTTGAAACACTTCATTTAGTGCTCACAGTGAATATCATCTAGCAGAAGATGCATAATAAATGAAAGCATAAAAAAGGTAAGTAATTAAACTTAAAATTGAATTGACAATATAGCAAAAAATAAAGCAATTGTAACAACCATTGCAAAGCATCTAAATTCTCTAGCTTGATTCCAGCAATGGCTATAAGGAACATGTAATTATTAACATCATGACCAATAACTACTAATAATTACTATGGGCCTTTTAGGTGTATCCCATTAGGCTTGATGAAGGGTCTACATCCACATACAAAGCTAGCCTTCATGGCATCCATACAAATATACATTCTTTGAAATATAGGATTTTTACTATGAATGTCACTCTTGGGTTCAACTTGATACTACTACTTTTGTTTAACATAAGTGGGATATGGAAATAATCATACAAAATATTGTGTTGCTCCTTATAGTGCTTGTATAGTGTCTTCATCACAATATGCTTCATCTTATAAATAACCCATCAAGAAATGTTGATGTTATAATCTCTTTTCACTTGACTACATAATGTCTGGATTTTGATGTTAGGTTGATTCCAAATCAAAGCAACATGCCTCTTTACCAAAGCTTTTGATGTCAACCAACTGGTTTTGTATAGAAAGAAAAAAGGGCATTTATGCTCAATTTCTAGTCTTCTAAGCATGTGTGTTTTCTCCTCTTTAAGAGTAGGCTTTCCATAACACCTCCACCCTTAATTGGCTTAACAAGCAAGAACAGCCTCTTTTTATTTCTCGTTATCGATAAATTTGACATCATGACCTATTTTTGCATCATATACATGTATAGATTTCCTAAATGCTTTCACATTGGTAAATCTCATCCTTACAAGTAATATGGGATGGTCTAAGTCATTTTTCATAAGAAAAAGGTCAGCTACTTTTTGAAATCTTAACATCATTATTTGAAACTACTTCGGATCTTAGTACTTCACTTCTAACAAACTTACTACTTCTAGATGTTCCACTATCATGGTTTGTTTCTTTTCCATCAATACCTTTTTTAGCCATAGGTTTATGTTTAGCAATTTAATGCCAAAATCAATCATCTCTTGCATTTGTGGTTTCCTAAGCACATGGCATGGAATTATATCCACCAATGTACAACTGAATCTCCCTCCTCTTGCCATAAACTACAAACATACCTTTAATATCCAAATCTTTTTCAATTATTACTAACTAACTTCTCTATCAATGATTCTAAAGTTAATCCATTTGAGTCCACCTCTTTTACTCTCTCTAAGCTCTTACTTTCATAGTTTGTGACATGACCTACTTAGTTCCTTAATTGTAGCAGATCGCTATAAATAGTACAAGGGTCAAGGATGAACTTTCTTGTCAATCATCACCGTTCCATATAATGTACAAGGTTGCTTCCATCCCCAATTACTCTAAGTCATTTAAACAAGTAATATTACAATAGAACAAGTAATCATACCACTAACTAAATATCATAATCATAGCCATGTTTATCGAGATATCAAATCCCCAAAAATATAGATGAGTCTTAGTAATATTCTTAAGGCTACTAATCAATGAAATACATAAGTTCCAAAAGATAGATCTAAGGTTTAAAAAACTATTATAAAGTCTACTCCATTACATGAGCCTTTCCATGAACACTCCTAAGATTTATAACTGACCTTATGCGTATTAAGACACGACTTAACAAAAAGACATCCATACATCAAGAAAAACCTATAAGGGTGTAAACTTATACTTAGTAAGTTAATCCCTCTTACCATGCCATCAAACAATAATAATTAACAAATATATAAATGTATGCGATAAGCAGTATACTAAACAAGTATATGCAGTTGCTTAGGAGTTGCATGCAACTTAGTATTATACTTTTTTTAGTTAGGGTTGAAAATTATTAACCAACACAAATAGTTAATTGGATTCTAATACCTGAGTTTTCATCCATCAAGTACACTAATTTGCATGCACAGATACATATACATACGTATGTACATAGATATACACACATATATACATACAAATACACATACACATATACATGCACATGCATACGTATACACACTCATACACACGTATGTATATGCATACATACACACGTATACATGCATACACACACACATATGCACAAGCACATATACGTATACACATATGCATACATATATACACATATATACATATACATACACGTACTCATGTACATATACCTATACATACATATATAAACGCACATACGTACATGTATATGTACACTTGTACATGTGTACGCACACCCATGCATGTGCACGCGCGCGCGCACACACACACATACATACGTATGCACGAACACACACATATATATATGTGTACATACACACACATACACATATATGCACGTGTGCGTGTGCACACATACACACACATTTTGTTACTTTGAAAATAATATATATATTTCTAAAACCAAAAAATCCCCATGTCTAGTGGCATAGTGGTCCCTATAGTCTACATACGTCTTAAGTGGAAGTATTAAGACACAACCCTTGGCTATATAGTTAGCATCTTCTAATGTTTAATAAGATTGTAGGCTAAGATAGAAACTCAATAAATATGACACTATAACATGCTCTAAATTAATCCCTTCAAGAGCTTTTGCTTCTGGAAGCCCCTTCCCACTTTTTGCATAAGGTGACAATCAATAAAGGTATAATACAATAACATGAATGCATGATCCATTTAGTTGTTAGCCAAGTAAGTATTAAGTTTATTAATTTAAGTGACCAACAAATTAGCACAAATAAGCACCAATCCTATTAATATCTATCATACAAGCATTTCTTGATTCTCATGGCCATATTAGGTTGTTTAGCAACCAAGTAACACTATACATGCATATTCCAACTCACATACAACAATGTATCATACATAAGATTAGTGCAACTAACTATAAGCACAATCAAACATAGAGTTATCTGGAGTTACTAACTCAGTTATATCTACTAGTCGTAGTAATCGGGTGGCAATTTATCATTGTAGGGTTTCATTTGATTTAGTATAGTAAGTTTATTCTTCTTGTATTATTACTTGCTCTCATATTTTTTCCAGTTATGATAAATTCTTCAATTACATATAACTTTTTCATCTTAAGTCTAATTTTTATGATCTTATAATAGATTTTCATCATTTTTTAGTGTGCTTTCCCATTTACGGTCAAATTAGAGAGGTGGGACTTGCATTTTGGTGTTATAACCAGAACAGTAGTGAGTCTCCCATTCATGCTCCTTTTTAACCTTATTTTGTATTATCAGTTTTTTGTTTTATGGGTTTAATTTATTTTTTTTGGGCTTTGGCTTATTTTTTGGGCCTTATTATTCATACATGATCGATTTCTTAAAGTATTATATTTATTCTTGGCTTTGGTTCTATTTTTTACTCTATATGCCTTTAAATAGGCTTTTATGCCATATATAGGCTTGATTTTTAACATGGGCTCACTAACCTTTTTAGTTGGCTTTAGGGAATTTTTAGTAGGCCTTTTCTAAGCTTTTATTTTTGCTATATTTGATGATCATGGGCTTTTCTCTTGCTTGGTGGTGGGTTTTTGAGTTTACTTCAAGTTGTTAAGCACACTTAAGCTTCATAAGGCCTACTATCCTTATTAGGCTTACATGTTTGGGTTTAGATCTTAACGAACTAAGGTCTTATCTACTTTTTTTTTTTTATCTAGGCATGGTTCTGGCCAATTAGATTTAGGATCTTTGAGGTCCATTTCTAAGCTTATTTTCTTAGGTTTTTAGCATGTTTACTAACTTAAGGTCCTAATCTAACTTGTTCCTTAACTTAACACTTGTTTAACTTTTGTTTCACTCCTTATTAGTTGATTTATTTCACACAACACTTGTAAATAATCTTGGAACTTAGGGCGTTCGTGCTTATAACGGGATTTATTTAAGGTTTAGTTGTGTTTTCCTTTAAGATTTAACAAAACTTTGTGTGCTTTTTATACTACTACTTAAGTGCACTTTTATGCATGAATACTCTATGACAAGTTAAGAAAACATCCCTAAGACAATTGTACAACCCACATCTAGCATTAAAAAGGGAATTATCTTAGCTTTATGTTGGTGTTTTTAGCATGTTACATGGCCCTCCTTTTGCTATCCCTAAGTTACAGTTGTTCTTTTGCTAGATAACAAAATGTAGTACATAGGACTACTACTACTTCTCAACATATCCTTCAAGAAACTATTAATTTTATTGACATAAATGACTCCTTGAACACAAAGAGATATTGAAAGAAATGAATGGGAGAAACTCTATTCATGGATACCCTAACACTACACAGGAATGAAGAAAACTTTACTATGCTTGGTAATGGTGAGTGGCATCCTAAATGGAGTGCTCTACTTGTCCTTGTCCTAAACCCTTGTGCTCGCTACTTCCGTAGCCCTTCAAACCTTTATTGAGCTAGGAAACTTGTAAGGTGAAGAAGCTTTGATGCTTTATAGGATGGCTAAGCTTGGTTGGGTAGGCGTGGGAGACCTTTTTAGAAGATTCAAGGGTAAGAATGAGGTTGAACATGGGGTGTGCAATTGGGGTTTATTTAAGGGATGGTGAAGGTTGTTGGGTAAGATGTTTTGATGCTACAATCTAATTGTGTTGCGATGGTGAAATGAGGATGGGGAGGGTCGAGGATTGGGTAGTTGACTAGGACATGGTAGAAGTCTCCTTTTACTTATCCTTTGAGGGTTGAAAAGAGGACAAAGAAGAGTAGGAATTTGCCAATTTTTAGGGTCTCTTGAGGTGGTTATATAGGTGAACTTGCATTGGAGTAAAGATATGACATGATGGCCTCATTGGAACCACCAAACCGGTACTTAGAGTATAAGGTGCAGCTTGCCTTGTCTCCTTCTTTTCCTATTTTGGTTTGATTGAAAAAGTAACGTATGACAACTTACTACAAATAATATAACTTGTTTAGGGATTAGGGTGAAGTTTTGACTTATCAATCATAGGGATTTATTAATCTTTTTAAGTATTCTCCCAATTAGATGGTTCCCTTTTGATGTCTTATTAGTTTTTGAAGAGAAATAAGAGGGAAAGGGGGTAGGGGATGAGGTCGGCACTAAGCCTCACGTATAGGCTCCTCCTCCTATCCTTTTGTTCAATTGTTAAGATTTGATTAATTAACCTAAGTGAAAATGTTTGAAACTTAGCCTTAGACTTTCCTATAACTAAATTTGTTGCAAGATAGAATCCAAGTTTCTAAGTTTGATTACAGCTTCATTAGGTTTAGGGCTTTTTGGTTCAAGGTTTTAAGTTTTAACCTTAGGATTAGGGTTTTTGAATCTTCATTTTAGGGTTCTAATAGGTTTAGGACTTTTATTGAGTTTTTAGGTTCTAAGGTTTTCAATTATAAGGTAAGCACTTTTAAATCTTCATTTTAGGGTTTTTCGTGTTCATTTATAGCCAAGTAGTTAACTTGTATAGACATGTATGTATATATATATATATAATCAATTCGACATTCATGTTCATTGATCCTTAAGGAAAGTCTAGAGAGGCTGCAAGCTTACTTTAAATTGTTGCCTAGATTCATAGGGTTTACAATTAGTTTCTGGTCCTTGAGTGAAATACCTACCATAATGTACATTGAAATTGTATAGTCCATTTCTTGGTGTTTCTACAATATAAAATGAGAGAAAACATAAAAACATTAATATGACTATGTACTTTATGTGCATTATAGTAGATTACTCATAAACATAAGGACCACTTAAGCCTACTACTATTATAAAAAAACCGGATGCCCCTAAAAGTGAGACCAAAAAACCATAACTTTCATTACAACATATACTAAAGTATACATAGAGAACCATTTCAACTGTGAATATAATAAAAAAATGAAAAAAAAAACCATACGGCCTTACATAAAAAAATCTAACTTTCATATGCAAAAAATAGGAACAAAGAGACACTTTTATATTGACCTATTAAAAAAGAAATTGTAAATAAAGAAACAACAATAGGTCAGTGATGAAATCTACATTATATTAACTTAAAATGACAACATCGACAAGAAACTACAAAGCAGTGGTGGGGAAAAAAAAAAGAACAATTGAGTAGCAATAGCAAAAATAGAAACACAAATGCAATGATGAGAACATAAGTAAAGATATCAACAAAACAAAGACCAAAGGAAGCTATACAATTAAATTAAGGCACACAACAAACAATAATAGAAAAATAAAACATGAAACGAAAATAAAATAACTTATTTTCTTTCCAAAAACAAAATAGTGACGGGATCTATTGCATTATATATGTTCAAGGTAATTTTGTTTCATTTTTATTTTTTTGGTTCAGTCATGGCTTGATTGGATTTTCTTACAAACGGTTGTTGATAGCTTTTTCTTTCATACGTTAATGTCATAAATGATATTTAAACTTTATTAGAATACGCAATTTACTCTCTATACTTTGAAAAGATTAATTTGCTATTTAATTGGAATTTTTATAGTCATTTTTTCTACTTAAATTAACTATATTAAGTCCGTTTATTGATATGGACGTAAGGATAAATAAGGAATTAAACGTTATAGTCACCATAGGATAGGGAGTGACTACCGACTATGGTAAGGAGTTGCACAAACTCTCACTAAGCACCTCGTAGGCCTAAGGTAGCCAAAGGGTGCTTAAGGTAAAGTGTACATAATTCACTTCAAAAAATAGATTGTTTACCTCACTGGTGGCCATAAGTTAATTCCTCATTTATTCTTATATCTATGTTAGCAAGTTGATTTAATAGAATTAGTTTAGATAGTAAAAAAATAATTACAAAATCTTTAATAGGTAGCAAATTAACCTTTTCATAGTAAGATAATAAATTACATATTTTAGCAAAGTTTAAGTACTATTTGTAACATTAATCCTTCTTCCACTAAGTGTTCTGTGTCTTTTTTGGCATACATTGTAATTAGGGATCCATACTGATAAGAGTGAAGGGGGGAGGGAGGGAGGGAGGGAAGGAGGGGTGGGGTGGGGTGGGGGACGGTATGTGTGGGAGCGTCATGTGCAGGGTTTTTTTTTTTTTTTAATAATGGAAAAGGCTTAGTGTCTTTAATTGCACCAATCATTTAAAGTTGGGAGGGGTAAAAAAAAACATCACTTAAATTTATATATTTATTTTGGAAAGAGGGGAGAGGAGAGGGGTTGTGAGTTTGCAATTTCCCCAAAATAAAATAAAAGAATTAGTCTTTATTTATTTTTTTGGTTTGGATATAAGAAAGGAAAACGATTGAATACTGAAGGAATGTTTTCTAAAATAATATTAAAAAATACTTAATCGGTCCAATTTGGAGGGAAAAGAAGTACAGCTCTGAGAAAAATCTCCCTTAACTGGACCCAAAAGTAATTCAAGACAACTCTGGAGGATGAAAGCACTATTATATCAAAGAAGCTTTTATTGCTAAACGGAGTCGTATCATTTGCTTGATTCTGATTTGCGATAATCTCAATCTCTAGCAAGTTTCATCAGGATTCGTGTAATTAATCTTACTTTTTTGAATTTGTACATTCAAGGTGAGTTAAAAGACTTTGAAGACGATAACATTCAACAAGATTTAGAATTACAAGGTAATATTGGAGACCGTTTACATTGAAAGAGCTAAGTTACAGGATTTGGATTCTCTCAATTGTGAGATCCGAACTCGTCGCTTTCATGATTGAATCAAAATCACCCTTAGGTATAAGATATGGTCGGGAGTAGGATCATAGTCCATTATCAATAGAGGAACCCACTTCACTAATCACATAAATGGATAGCAATTTGTTTGAATGGATAATTTTGCATGATAAGTCATACACGCCATAAACTATAATCACAATTATATAACTGGTTATCTTAATTATACATCTGAACTTTCAAGTTATCTTATTATATATTTAATTAAAGTTTCACATTTCATAATTATACCTTTGTCATCTTAAGCTAACTCCGTTAGCATAGTCAACATGATAATCTCTACCAAATTTTACAAGGTCATTTTAAAGATGAGACTAGGTGGAAATTCTTATAGTGATCTTCATGATGAAGTGGTGAATAAGTTTGATGCTTTTGCTAATAGTTTATGCGAGAGCCGTGGTGTGATCTGAGTATGTTCTTTTAGTGCTCACTTATATGTCATGAAAGTAAATTTGGTTTGTTCTATGGATTCCAAAAGTGATCATAATGAAGTTGTAGAAGCAAATGAGTTGCATAGGGATATCAAACTTGGGGGATGAATTTGTAGATGATGGTTGCAAAATGCCAAACCACCACCAACATTATGGGAAGACTTGAACAAGCTTATGGAATTTGTGGAGGGCATTTTTTCTAATGTACTCTTCTCAAGAACAATCTATTTGATAAGATTTTAATTTTCCTAAACCTGAGGCGAGCATTTTACAAGGCCAGAACTTTTGTTTATATCAAAGATAAGAGGAAGGGATAATGAATTTGGGTTTAGTGTAGATGTTTTAGTGCTAAGGTTTCAAAGTCGAGGGCAAGGAGTTAGGGTTCTTAATAGAGGGCAAGGAGTTAGGGTTCACATAAAAAGAGGCTATATTTTTTTATTTGATTTTATAGGGAAATCTAAATGTTTCTCAAATTTTTATTTTCTATAGAGTCTAAAGTGGAGTTTTATCTTTTTATATAAATGGTCGAGTGGGAAATAATAAATGTGATAGGGAAATAAGAAATTTAATAATCCATATGTTCTTTAACTGTCAGCTCATAATGTCTATTAAACTAATAGCGTCATGAAAAGTTAACAGACATGTGAAATTTTAATTAGATGTATAATTAAACAACCTAAAAGTTTAGATATACAATTGAAAAAAAAAATGAAAGATAAATATATAATTGAAAAAAAAAAATGAAAGATAGTTCATGTACAAAATGTGACATTGCCCCTATTCAAAAATATTTTTGACTATACATTTACCATCTTGTATTAAATAAAGGTAACAAAATTTTAACACGAAAGGTTGTGATTGGAATTTAATAACTTTCTCTCTTAATCAATCTAATTTGGAAGGGGCGGAAAAATGTGGCTCTATGAAAAGTTCCTCTCTTAAATCCCTCCACCATTTTCCTTCATTTGTAAAAAAAGACAGTGCATTGATAATATAAATTTCCTTCAATCTTCCTTTCCCTCCTAAGTCTTTTTTCATTCCAAACACATGCTAAGGATAAAGTTGAAAGGATATTAACGAAGTGAGCACCATAAAATACCATATAGCGTGCTAGGAATCTATAGGACTGATGCATCCCATGCATATGTCACTTTTCACATACTCAAAAGTAGCATTTTCCGCTCAGAAGTTTATGCCTGCCGCTTCGAGTATAAAATTGACACTCGTCTCAGAAACGGAAGACAATTCCTTGGACAATTTTTTTCTTTTCAATGGACCCAAAAGTAATCGAAGACAATTCCTGTGGATGACAGGATTATTATGTCATTGAAGATTTTATTGCAAACCGGAGTGGTATGATTTGCTTGTTTCCAACTTTCATCAGGATTCACGTTATTCTTACTTTTTTGAATTTGTAAATTCAAATTGAATTAAAACACTTGGAAGACAGAAAGTAACATTCAACAAGACGTCGAGTTAAAAAGGTAATATTGAAGAACTTTTACATTTTAAGAGCAAATGTAAATAGTCCATAATTGAAATCCGAACTCGTCGGTTTTACAATTGAACTGAAATAACTCTCAGATAAAATAGATGGTCAGGAATAGGATCATAGTCCATAATCAATTGAGGAACCTGCTTTACTAATCACTTAAAACAGACAGTGATTTGAATCAGATCGATAATCCAAGTCTGATGAGGCACACAAAACGAGCAAGATAAACAAAATGACATGTTGAGATCATACACGCCATAAACCAAAATCACAATCATGTAACCGATCATCTTAGCTATATAGCAGAAGCTAAAAATTTTGGTGAGTGGAGATAGATATATGGGAATTTGCAATACTGCTACTATCGCTTATCTCTGCTACTGCAATTCGCAATGTAAAGTGATGGAACTAGTAAATGACAACCACCCAAATGATGTTCTCCAGATAGCATTTAATTCGCATAACTGGAAAGGACACTTGATAGGACAAAATATGTAGCACCGTGTTTGTTTTGTAAATAGAATGTGGTCCTTAGCGAAAGGCCTCCTAAGGAACGAGAAAAAAACTTTAAATTTTTTTACTATCTTCCAGTTGATACAAAAAATTTCATTAGACAAAGCAACAAATTTCTAGCAAACCCCTACAATTAGACTCGCTACATATAAGTACTCATCGTGACAGACTATCCTGGTAACCAAAGGCTACCATAGAGTCACTGAAAAGTGGATGAAACTCTAACAACTAGAGGCCATTGGTAAGTGGGTTTGTATATAGACCATTAGGAGATGCTGAAACTGCCTCTTACCTATATGAGTTTCACCATTCTAATAGGCAGACGATCACAATCAAAATTCAAGGTGAATTTCTACCTAATGAAATAATAACTAAAAGGGAAAAAGGAAATACAACAAGCATGGTGAGAATAAGCAGCAAAATTTAAGATGGTTGAATAAAATGCGAAAACCAAAAACTTCCCACCGAGGCTTCTCCTTGGACCAACCTATACAATGGAGATCATGCCTAACTGGTTTTACTGTATACTAACCACAATGTCTGTAGCAATGGGGCTCTAATGATTTCCAGGTTATCTTTCCTTCATGGGTTCCTTGTTCTTTAACTCATATTCTTTGAGATTGTTAACCACACGCAGAACTTTTCTTGAAAGATGGTCATTGTGCTCCTCAATAATTTTAAGAATTTCTGCTAGCTGCTCCTGATATGATGCACATTCCCGAGTCTTATTTCGTAGCTGTGTGGTTAACTCCAGAATTTGCTTATCCTTATCATCCTACAACCCAAAAACATATAAATAAATAACATATGCTTTAGTAAATGAAGAGA
Organism: Lumnitzera racemosa; assembly: GCA_024138005.1. Taxonomy (NCBI): domain Eukaryota; kingdom Viridiplantae; phylum Streptophyta; class Magnoliopsida; order Myrtales; family Combretaceae; genus Lumnitzera; species Lumnitzera racemosa. The sequence goes on along the minus strand of JAMXBC010000003.1, from coordinate 28,446,068 downwards.
TCCAATAAGTACTGAAGAACATGAATGGCTAGACTTAATCGATCAGTTTCAAGTGCACCTAAACCTCAATGCATAATTATCAAATGCCTTGTGTTTTCTACTAGTTTATTTTAGATTAGTGTGTTGCATAATTAACTTCATATATCTATTTGCATCTGTACATTTAAAATGACATACTGACTTTATGTGTTAGTATATTAAAATCTATAAAATATATTTATAACGTAAAATATAATATTTTATATATCCAATGAAATTATCAAAGAGTAGCACGTATAGATAAAAAAACATGTTTATATAAAAAATAATATAGTAATATATTAACAGAGATAATGTTTTAATTCATTTTGTTGCAGTCACTGATTGTGCATGGTGTTATTGTAGTTATAATACTAATACAGAGATCAGCATCTGAAATTAATACAATAAAATCTATATTTGCTTCTCTGGCCAATGTCCTCTCTCTTTCCCCTCTTGGAATTATCTTCTGACTAGCTCATTCTTGATTAGACTGCTATATGCTTCTTGTGATTTTTCATTTTACACACATATCAGACGCAGAAGATACAAAACACAAATAAACACACACAATATACTGAACTCATATTCACTAATACCTTAGTAAGTTATTTGGCAACATATATATATATAAACAAGATGTCACTGCTCACCATTGTTTGCCGACCTTCGCGAGGGGCCACGAGTGGATGGTTGTGTTCTTTGACAAACTTCGTAATTACCCATTTACCAGTCTTGTTAGTCTTTACATGGATCATAGCTTTACATCCTTCTCTTGTGCTTGTCTTCGGCCTTTTAACTTGTCCATTCTTATCCCGCATACTATAAAAGCCCTCCTTATTGCATCCAAGTCGACGAGCGAGGATCCTCCCATCTACTTCTGATCGCCAACATGACATTACACGCATCACAAATCCAACCCTCCGTGCATAACCATCATAAAAAAATTTTGCTGCATCCTCAGATTCAAACTCCATGCCAACATGTGGCTCAATTATCCCATCTCCTGCACAAATAGCAGAGTCCTCCCTGCCAGAAGTCTCACATGCAGTAGCTAACTCCTCCAAATTCACTGTTAGCAGGACTTTTTTATTAACCTTTTGAAAAGAATTTTGCTACAGAAAGCAACTAGGGCTATAATGATGGATATTTTATTACAGATAGCAACTCAGACTACAAGGATACATATTGCTCCTAGAGCAAGAGAGAATATGTGATGAAGCACACTTTCTTATCATTTTAATATGATAGCAAGCTGTGAAATGGAAGTCCACTTAAGTGCAATAGCATGCACTCAAGCAAAACGGATCTTAAGTCCATCACTGCACAGGTATGAAATCATTCGATTTTTAGCATTTGGCTCCTTCAAGAAAAACTGCTCAATAAACATATATTCCTTGCCTCTTTTAAGCCACTGATCTGTCAGGGAGCATTTTCATCCAATTTAGTTCCAGAAATAAATAATTTAAAAAAATCCACCTTCCACATAGGGATATTCAAACTTAAATTTGAAAGAAGATCACATGGTTACAATTTCTAGGCTTAGTAGCTAATGCATTGCTCTGCAACTTAAAGTAGTAGATTTTTACCCAGAAAAACTCAATGTACTAGATGGTTGCTACATCACTTTTCCCAGTTACTTGGAGGAGCCAACTGCCTCCAGATCATTCTAATGAGTTTACTTTGCTCTACTCTTGACCAGTGGAACTCTATATAGTATATGGAGATATTGTGGATTATTTTTCCTTTTATCATCACTCTTAATTTTACTAAAGCTCAAAAAAGATACTAAGATATATTGCCAGCACAGCATTGGCTTTGTCAAGAAGAAATATTGCATCAAAGTATCCAGCCCCCAACCCCCACATAAAAATTAACTCTATAATCTGTTCTCCTTTTATAGAAGGCTGTCAACTGCTGCTAATAAGCATAGTCTTTTCCACACAAAAGCAACCGCAAAAACAATGCCAAATCCTTATTTTCTCTAGGCTGAGTCAGCTATGCAGATTCTATTCACCAAAGAGCTATTACAAACCACATTCACCCATAACCCAAAGAAAAGATCAAGAGAAGTTTATTGCTGTTTACCCCCAGCAAGAGCACAAACTTTCTCTCACAACCAGATGGAATACCATGACCACACCACATCATTTCATCCTCCTACCATCAGTGTTACTCTCATTATGGAGTTTCCATTACAAACTTAAACAGAAGCTTCTTTATGAAATACTTCCCACCTTAAGATAATCATTTCCAGGGAGGGAAAAAGGAGGGACCGGGGGTGGGAAATGTGAAGACTAGTTTCTAAGGCACTACTTGTCCCAAAAAAAAAAAACGAAAAAGTTTCTAAGGCAATAACAGTCTGCATAGAACAAAATCAATGCAATGATAATACCTTCGAGTGCCTATATACAAAGAAAGTGAATTGGCTTAAAATTTAGAAAAGGAATACCAAGGACTATTTTATCTAAGCTAGAATAACCAACTCAAAAAACTAGTTTAACATCATATAACTCCTTGTAATGGTTACGTTTATTTTACAATCCCACCTGTGAACTCAGCTATATTCATTGGAATCCAATGTGAAATAAGTTCCAAGTTTTTAATAAGTGAACAATCACAGATTCAATTTTGTATTTGCTTCTTTCCCTTGTTACATTTTTTTGGATTGAAATTTTAGTTGTATAGGTTATGTGTGATTAAAAGTACTAAATATAACATCTGAAGTTCTACTCATATAAAAACAAATGGAAATATAACTCATTTTGAAGGATTGAAAAACCAGAACAAAATTATCTCAAATGTTGAAAACTACTCTGTACTAGCTCATGGCATGGGAGATCATTTTCCAATGATCACCCATTCATCCAAATGTGATTATCTTTATATATTTTCTTTCCCTTGACATTCTTTAATGATGAAAGTTTTGAATTTTGATTTAGCAAGTAGAACAAACATATGCTTAAAATAGCTATCTCTGCTACATGAATGCCAAACATAGGCTTAAAATAGCTATCTCTGCCACATGAATGCCTCCACAAGATTCTAAAGTATGCAATTAGTGATGCCAAGACCTTAATTCCCCAATATCTTTACGTGGCAAGACCTTCTAACAGTCAGAACCCTCATCAAACAACTAAAGCCACACTAAGACACATCAATAACTAGCAAAAGAAATGAGTCTTGTTGTCTCTTTCTCAAAACATTTTTGGGTAAATTTTTTGCTCAAGTCTACAATCAAGGTCTTACATGTATCGATATGTAATAGAAAGAGGTGAAGTTCACAGCTGATAGCCCAATGATGGTTAACCATCATGAAAAACATTAAGAAAAATACAGATAATCATTTCCATTATTAATAAAAGCGGATCATTTCACTAATTTTTCATCAGTCACTTTTGTGGTTGCTAACCACCAATACTTGTAGAAGGCCACCATAAGCCACTTGTATGTCTAATTTCTCAAGAATGCAACGATCTGCAAACCTTTGTTGTAATGAATATTGACTAAAGTAGGAAAACGTTTTCCCCAGAGCATAACCTAAACCCCATTACACACAATAATCTAAAAGAGGAAATAGAACAACGCAAAGAAGACTAACTAAATAATTTGGCATCAATTACTGAAAACAATGAAGCAACACACGGAACACGGACAAAACAAAACCAAGCCGAACCCAGCTGAGCAGAAGTACTGAATTGCAGAAGGAAAGAGTTTCAAATGTAATTTGAGAGATTTTAAGTAGATTGTGCATAAATTAGTAGTAGTGAACTGAAAAATACACTTACTTGATTCTTTCAGTCTGGAAAAATTCACGATTTTGTGCCCTAATAACCTGAAATTCGAGACTTCAACGACGTTAAAAGAAAAATCTTCATAACATTCGACATTGTCCTCCTAAATTTTCAATTTTGGCTACAGGGTATGGCCAACTGTTAAAAGTCGGTATGCTTTATCATGTGACAAGCTTTCCAGAGGAAGGACTGTTATCAAGCTGAATTTATCGGAAACAACTTTGACAAGCAGAATTAGACAACGATGTACGGATTAGAGTGTTATCATTTTTTATTTAGGGTTCATAAGGTTGAATTTGGAGACAATGATTCGTATTTTCCCCTTATTTGTCTAACTTGGGGAGTTGAGGAGCTGTGATCATCGGGGCGGTAAGGCTTAACACTACGTTGGCAATTTCGAAGTGGAATTTGGGGAAAGAACGGAAACGGAAATAAAAGGGTGGAAATTAAAAGAAGTTTGATGCTAATTTTTCCACCATTTATTTGATATCATGTTCGATACGTTGAAATAGCTTCGAACGTATTCTTTCTTTTGGTTTCAATTTTTTTTTTTTTAATGTTTGGATACAATTTTAAAAGTTAGAATCATTATTTTTGAGAATTGTCTCTTCCATCTTTACAAAGAAATTTGGTTCTAATTTCAAAGGGCTTTTGGGTTTTTTATGTATAATTTTATAAATACCCCTTACTTATATTTATCTTCTTATCATCATTTAAGGGTTTAGTAAATAAACCAATTATTTGATTATTTGTATTTATAAATTTTAAGTATATATCTTTGTTTTGAACATGATTATAAATAAGTGATGTATAATCTCTATATGCTTAATCCTTAAGTGTTGGATTAGATTTTTTGTTTAATTGATTACACTTGTAAAGTCACATCTAATTGAGACATTAGTCCATTTAAAACCATAGTTATACAAGGTTTACTTCATCCAAAAGATTTGAGCATAATAACTACTAGTGGCTACATATTCGGCTTCGATAATTAATTGTTCTATGGAATTTTGCTTCTTAGATTGCCAAAACATTAAGAAATTTCCTAGAAAGTGATATGGTTACTTGTGATTTTTTTATTAGCTTTATAATTGGCAAAGTTGGCATTGAAGTATCCCATGAGATCGAAAGAAATAATTTAAGATACTACAAGCCAATTTCAATGGTACCATAAGGTACTTGAAGATGTGTTTTGCTATATTCAAGTGAGATATATTAGGACAAGATTGAAAATTTTACATAGACATATAGCAAACATGATATTAGCCTAGATGTGGTTAGGTATAGTAAACTGTTTATCATGCCTTTATACAACTTTTCATATATAGGTTTTCCATTTTTATCTTCATCAAGTTTTAAAGTAGACCTAGTCTTGCAATTATCCATTTTAAATCTCTTTAAGAGCTCTCGCAGTGTATTTATCTTAATTGATAAATATTCCATTTGTAGTTTGTTTAACTTAGAAACCTAGAAAATAATTAAGTTCCTTGATTATACTCATTTCAAACTCTTTCTTCATGCACTCTACAGACTCATTCACTATATTTATGCTAGTAGCTCAAAATACAATATTATTTACATTGATTTGAATAATCAATATATTTGATTTGTGATTCTTGATAAATAATGTTGCATCTAATTTGTCTCTTTAAAAACCATTATTTGTTAAGAACTTACTAAGCCTCTTATATTAAGCTTTAGGAGCTTGTTTGAATTCATAGAGTGTTTTGTTGAGTTTAAATATATGATTGGGGAATTCATTATGCTTAAACTTTGGAAGTTGCTCTACATATGCTTCTTCCTTAATGTATCCATTAGAAAAGCACTTTTAACATCCATTTGGAATACTTTGAAGTCTTTAAAGGCAACAAATGCTAAGAACATCTTAATAGCTTCTATCTGAGCAATTGTAGCAAAGGTCTTATCAAAATCTATCCTTTTTTCTCAATGATAACCTTTAGCTACCAATTTTGCATTATTTCTAGTTACTATACCAGTTTTATCAAGTTTGTTCTTATATAACCATTTTGTTCTAATCACTAGGCCTAAGCACAAGATCCCGTACCTCATTTCTTATGAATTGATTAAGCTCCTCTTGAATAGCTTGTATACAAAATTCATCTTTTACAGCTTCATCAACATTTTTAAGTTCTACTTGAGATAGAAATACTATATTGCTTAGATTTCTGAAGGAGGCTCTATGTAGCCTATTGGACAATTCCCCTTTAATCAAATCTTTAGGGGGATCTTTTATAAACTTTCAATCTCTAAGCAAGTTTATAATAGGTTTATCAATTACTTATTCTTCCTTGGATATTTCTTTATTTTTTGAGTTCTTATCAAGATTAAGATTATCTATCAATTTCTTTATTTAGCTCTATATATGTAAGTGCATCATTAAAGATAACCTGAATAGATTCTTTTTCTACTAAGGTTCTCTTATTAAATACTCTATATGCTTTACTAGTTAAAGAACAGCCAAGATATATAGCTTCATCGGATTTAGAATCAAACTTACATAACTAATCCTTGCCATTGTTTAGCACTTTGGTACCAAATAGATGAAAGTAAGAAATGTTAGGTCTCTTGCCTCCCTAAAGCTCATAAGGGCTTTTCTTTAAAATAGGTTTTATAAAAACTCGATTTGATATATAACAAGTGGTATTTACCACCTCAGCCCAAAAATATATAGATAAATTGCTTTCATAAAGCATTGTTCTTACCATTTTTATGGGAGTCCTATTTTTCCTTTCGATGACTTTATTTTGTTGTTGAGAAGGTGTGTTTTATACCATTTTAATAAAAAAAACTCTTTCATTTCATTATTTTCAAACTCTCCCTCATAATTACTTCAAATAGAGACTATTAAAATACTTTTTTTATTTTTTCGTTTTGGACTTTCTTGCAATATTTCAAGAACACATGGTATGATTAATCCTTGCTTGTAAGAAAGAAGGTTTAAGTGTATCTAATGAAGTCATCAATAATGACCAAGGTGTATTTTTTCCTTTTCAAACTTAGAGTTTGAGTTGGACCAAATAAATCTATATCTAATATTTAGAGTGGCCTAGAAGTTGAAATAGCATCTTTTAATTTAAAGGATGATTTTGTTTGCTTGCTTTATTGACATGCTTAACATATTTTATCTTTATCAAAACTAATCTTTAGTAAACCTTTAACAAGGTTCTGTTTAGTTACTTTTGATAAGATGTTCATGCTAGCATGCCCTAACTTCATATATTATAAACTATCATTATTTTGATTGAATAGATAATATTAGATTTGTACACATATCGAAATTGATTTTATAAATATTTGCTCATCTATACCACTCAAAACAAATTTGATTATTCTTAATTCATTCACTATAACACTTTAAAGCTTGAAGATAACCAACATCACATAATTAACTTATGCTAAGCAAGTCATGCTTCAAATTATTAATAAGTAGAACATTTCTGATTATAAGGTTTTTATTGATGAGAATGTTACCTTTACTTATTATATGAGCTTTCCCATTGTCTCCGAAGGTAGCACTTCCTCCATCCTTCAAGTCTAATGTTGTAAACTTGGATGCATCCTCAGTTATATGCCTTGAATATTCGCTATCTAAGATCCACTTGTTATTCTATTTTGAAGGACTTTACAAAATAAGAGATTATTTCTTTAATACCCACATTAGTTCGAGTCTTTTAGGATTAGTTACCAACATGTAAGCTTGTCCTTTAGGGACCCAAACCATCTTGCTTTTATGATTCAACCTTATATTACACTTTATTGCATAAGCATATGCAATGTGATCATATCTTTTACAATAATTACAAATTTTATTAGTTACTTTAATGAAGTAACTTTTATAAAACTTATAAACATTGCTTCTATTATAGCTAACTCCAATTTTATTTAATCCTTGTCTTTGTGAGCCAAGGACCTTTTTCAAATTCTTTTCTCTATTAACGATTTTAGTTATAGTTTGTTTTGAATCATCGAAGCTAGATTTTAACATGGCATTCTTAATTTCAAGTCCTGTTAGTTTATCAACTACATCATCATCATGCATGTTAGTTATGCTATTAATTTTGTTTTTAAGGATCCCATTCTTTTCTTTCAATTCATTATTTTCTTTGACTAGTTCCTCATTCTTTGAACTCAATTCTTCATTACTCTTATTTAGCTTATCAACTTCTAATTTTAAGTATTCACTATCTTCCTCTATTCCTTCCTTTACATTTACTGCTTTATTGTATTCATTCTTTATTATATCAAATTCATTGCCAACATCATTTATCATTTGTTTCAATCTTTGTTTTTCTTTTGAACTTGATAAATTCCTTCAATAATTCATCATGCATATCTTTTAATTCAAAGAGGATTAAGAAGTAGAACATACCTTATCATCTATTGCCATGAAGTATGTTTCCTCATTAGAGTCACTTGAGTCACTATTACTCTATTTTACTACCATTGTTTCCTTTCTTGATCCCTTATCCATCTTTATAGGAAGAGGACAATATTCTTGAATATGATTGGGTTTTTGATAATTTTATTACTTCAATACTTTTTTGTTCTTCTTATTGAATTTAGATATGTTCTTTTCACTATCCTTATCCTTTCTTAATTTTTTATTAAACTTCATAAATTTCTTGAACTTCCTTACCATCATAGCCATCTCTTCATTCTCATCATCACTTTGATCAACATCGATTGCTTTAAGAGTAAGTATGTTCCTCTTGGAGTCCTTCCCATGCCTCTTGATCATTTCATGTATCTTGAGAGTTCCAAAGAGTTCTTCTCTTGATATTTTCTCTAAGTTATGTACCTTTTCAATAGCGATTCTTTGTCTCTTAATCCTTTGGGAGTGACTTAAGAATTTTGGAATTAACTTTCAAATTAGAGACTTTAGTGCTAAGTACTACTAAATGATTGATAATATCAATAAATCTTTTATGTATTTCATCTATTGTTTCATTTGGAAACATTTTTAAAGTTCTCAATTCTCCTCTTAAGAGGCTTATCTTAGTGTCCCTAATTGTAGAAGTTCCTTCATAAGTGTTTTGCAATTCATCCCATATTTCGTTAATACTAGAGCATGTATAAGTCCTATTAAAATCTTGTTCACTCGTGGCATAATGTTATATATTTGTTGCTATTTCATTTAAATCAACTTTTTTCCAATCATCATTAGTGTAATGTTTTTCTTCTTTATCTTTTAGTTTAATAGGACTAATCTCTATAACATGTCATCGCATTCTATTTTGTACTTTAATAAAAATCTTCATTCTACATTTCCAATAAGGATGATTTACACTAGTTAGAAGTGATGGCTTATTAATTGCTTATCCTTTCATGAAGCCTAATGCATTTAATGCCATGATCTTTACTCTTAATGCGATTAAGCAATAAATATATAGACAGATACCAATTGAAAGACATTGGGCTAATACTTAAGAGGGGGTGAATTGAGTATTATTGATAAATTTTTTATCTCTTTAAACTTTAGTGATAAATGTAAAAATTATGTGAAAAATAAATGATTAAATAATAACAATAAATTCTAGAATAATAAAAGAGATAGGCTAGAAGAAGATCAAATCGTGATGTAACATGGACTTCGAATTACCTTTTACTCTCCGCAGACACCAATGTCTCCAACTAAAGGCTTCACACAATTTTATTAATCTCAATAACACAATGCTCAATGAAGAGCTTACACTACTTCTTAAACAATTAATGATCACTCAAATACACTTTAAGTACAATCTCAATCTTTCTAATATAGTGCTTTTGTCTTTCTAATATAGTGCTTTTGTATGATAGTTTTGCAAGTAAAAGAACCTTAGTACTACATTTTTAATTTTCTCTCTCATATAGATAACAAGAAAAAGCACAATTAAATGAGTATAAGAATATAAGAGAATGTTTGGAATTTTTAGTTAAATATTAAAATTCTTATCTTTATTCTTGTGTAATTGAAGTATAAATAGCTTTCTTCATTTTCTTCCCATTGTTGCATTAAATGTACCCAACGATTAGTTTTATAGTGTTATTGATCGATCACTAGTACAAATTTCTTAGCCAATATGCTTCTACTAATCGGTTGCTTATATGTGTCACCAGTCTTTAAGATAGCTACAAAATGATCCAATTATGAGTTTATGCTATCGATCAATCACCAAGTAAATTATTGATTTATTGGTAGTATTAAAACTTTGGCAATCTCTCTTTATTGATTTGTCACCAATTCATACACCTTTCTTCACTTAGATCACATAATATTACAGGATTAAAATGGGGTTGTTGATCAATTACCAATATACACACCAATCGATTGGTATGCCTTATTTCTATATATTTTCTCCTATTGCCTTTCCATTACACAAAAACAACAAAACAAGCTAAGGTAAGGACAACACAACAACCAATATTTAAGAGTTTTCCTTCGAGGCATTTTATAATCATTAATTATTTAGCCAATTCATTGCCTTACAAGATTATCACTATAATAATGATTTTAATCCAATTAAGTTTTATCTCATGAAAATTACATATTTACCAAAAGTTCAACACATGTGCCCAAGCTTAAGCTTTCATCTGATTTGTTCCAATCATTGAAGTATTTGTTCTCCTCTATTGATGTGCCATATGGCTCTTGTTCTTTATATGCTGCCTTATACCAATCTTCAATGCACGTACTTGCTTGGACACTGATGATGGAAAGGAAGGCTCATCAATCATCAGGATGAGACCTGTCATATTGAATGCTTGTTCAATGGCTATTGTCGACATAGGGGCAATGAGAACCTAACAGGTAATGCGTGATTGAGAGGCAGTTCGAGGATGAAACCATAGACAACCTCAAATATGGTGTACCTAGTGGTGGCATGTACTGTCCTATTGTAAGCAAATTCAACCATAGGTAGGTAGATATCCTAGTTAGTTAAGTTCTTCCTTACTATAGCTTAGAGCAGTGATCCTAGGGTACGGTTGACCACTTCTATCTGGCCATTAGTTTGGGGTTAGCAAGAGGTGCTAAATAATAGCTTAGTTCTCATTTGACGCAAGAGGGTTCTTTAGAAATGGCTTAGAAATTTTGGGTCTTTGTTGGATATCACACTCCTTAGTACTCTATATAAGTGAACTACTTCTTGTAAAAACAAAGAAGTAGTAGCCAAAGCATCATTAGTTTTAGTATAAGGCAAGAAATGTGCCATTTTACTGAACTTATCCATGATAACCATCATAGAATCTTTGCTTAGGGTAGTTCGGGGTAGTCTGAAGACAAAATCCATACTTAAGTCAGCTCATGGTTTAGTCAGAATAAGTAGAGGTATTGCTTATCCTTACCCTACTCGGCTCTTTGCTTTTTTATAGATGGTGCATCCCTCAATCACACGATCCAAGTCATGCTTCATTCTAGGTAAGAAGAACCTATCATTTACTAGCTCATACATTCTCTATTTCCCAAAGTATTTGGAAAGTCCTTTACTATTGGCTTCTTTCACCAGCAACTCCTTTACAAAATAGGTTGGCACATACAATTCGCTACCTCTAAATAGATAACCATCCTTTATAAGGTACTCATCTACTACTCTTTCTTCTCCATAGTGCTTATATATAGGGCCAAAATGAAAATCATTCTAACATTGCTCGTTAATGCTTGCAAACCTCGTTAGGTTGGTTTACAACTTAATGAGTAAAATATGTGTCATTGATAGTACATCGTCAACTACCTTATTCTTACCTTACTTGTACTTAATGATAAGATCAAATCGCTCTAAAAATTTAATCCATTAGGCTTGGTGTTTGGAAAGCTTTTATTGGCTCTACAAATACCTCTAAGACTCATAATCTTTGTATATGACAAATTCTTTTGGTAGGAGATAATATTACCATACATAAAGAGCTTGAATTAAGGCTAAAAGTTCTTTATCATAAAGAGAATAATTTAATTATGCTCTTCTAGGCTTCTCACTATGATAAGTGACAAGTTGGCCTTCTTGCATTAGCATAGCTTTGATGCTAACTCTTAACAAATAGCATTTAAGCTTAAACACTTGCTTAAAGTTCGATAGAGCTAAGACTGGGCTAAAGGTTAATCTTGCTTTCACTTTGGTAAACGCTTCTCTTTTTTCTCTCCCCACTTGAACTCTACATTCTTCTTTGTAATCTTAGTCAAAGGCGTTACAATAGTATTGAATCCTTGGATAAAGCGTCAGTAGAATGATGCCAATCTATCAAAACTTCTTACCTTGGTATAGGAGATTAGGGTTGGCCATTCAACAACAGCCCATACTTTCTCTTCATCAACCTTCAATACCTTTCCACTAACCATATACCCTAGGAAGATCACTTCTTCTTAGCAGAAACAACATTTCTTTAGGTTTCCGAATAATTTCTTTACTCAGAGGGCATCAAAAATAGGGAGAAGGTGGTCGGTATGCATTAGTAGGTCGGCATTATTGACAAGGATATCGTCAAAGTAGATGACAATAAACTTCCCCATTAGATCTTTAAGAACATGATTGACTAACCTCATGAAAGTGCTTAAGGTGTTTTATAGCCTGAAAGGCATGATTATCTACTCGTATAGGCCACATCGAGTCTTAAAAGCAGTTTCCCATTCATTTGCTTGCCTCATTGAAATTTGGTGGTACCTAGACTTCACATCAATCTTACTAAATATTCTTGCACCACTCAATTTATCCAACATATCATCTAGCCTAGGGATGGTATACTTATACTTGATTGTAATCTTGTTGTCAGCTTTGCTATGCACACACATATGCTAAGTTCCATCCCTTTTTGGCATAAGCAATGTGGGTACAACACGAGGGCTAACACTCTCCTTTACATATCCCTTTGCCAGTAGTTCCTTGACTTGTCTCTAAAGTTTAATAGCTTATTCGAATTGGTTTATTTTGTAAGGCAATGTCGCATATCAAGTCAATGCAGTGTTTAATAACTTTAAAAGGGGGTAATCCCTTTAGCAACTATTCTAGAGACAGTTTAGCATATTCATCCAGTGGCTCTTTAACCTCTAACGGTAACTCAATTTGTTCCTTTAAATTTAGTAATCACCTGACCAACATAAAAGTCGGCATGTCGGCCTTAGTAGCCTTTTGTAGCTTGGCTCTACCTAAAATTAAAGTCTTCTTTAATCCTTGAGCAAGTTTAGCTTATAGTTTGCTAACTTGACTCGGTATCACACGGTTTAACATAATCTTCCTCCTATTCTTCTTAAACACATATGTATTCTTGAAATCGTCATGAACAACCCTTTGATCGAAAAGCTAGTATTGTCTTAGTAGTATGTGGGATGTATACATGGGCAACATGTCACAAAGAATTTTGTTGGAATAATTTCCAATTGAGATCGGTAGCAGCACTTGCTGGGTAACATGTAGTGATTCCTTTTCGTTCAGCTAATGTAACTTATATGGCTTCGAATGTACCATGGTCAGTAGCTTAAACTTCTTAACTAGGTTGACGAGTGCTACATTAGTGTAGCTCTCACTATTCACTTTACAAGTGATGTGGAATAAGTTCTCTCTCTATTCCTTCTTAATAAAGGGCTCCAAACTCATTGCGTGTCGGACAACCAAAGTTAACTTATCCAAGTGCTCTATAAACACATCTTCTTTAGTTAGGTCAACATTAACATCAACTTATTCTTCCGCTTCTTTCTCTTCCTTTAGTTCCTCATTTATGCTATCTACTTTAATCTTCGAGACATCTCCTTTAATAATCATAATTCTTCGGTTTGGACACTAAGCATCCATGTGCCTACTTAGCACTTAGAGTACTTGATCTGATTCATCTTTCTTTTAAATCCTTGTCCCTTCTCATATGCTCTTGTCGACAAGTCACCATTAGGTTTACCCTTTTGTTTGGCCCTAACATCTATACTTCTGGTTGGCTCAGTACTTTATAGATCTCCATAACTTCCTTAGACAAGTCATCTTGACCAGTTAGGTCAACTCATCGGTGGTCCAATTAGCTTTTTCCTTCTCTACCTCTCCACTCACTAGGCTATTCTCATAGCCTCATCTAATGTGGTGAACTGCTGAAGTTCCATAACATCTCACAAGTCACTCTTCAATCTAGTAAGAAACTTAGATACTGTTTGTATTGATGGTTCTTCTGCTTCACAATGAATCATGAGTATTTGGGACTCTTTAACATATTTGTCAATAGTTCAGCTTTCTTATCTCAACTCTTATAGCCGAGCAAAAGTGTCTTGTAAATAAGTAACCGGTATGAACTTGTTTCTAATAATCCTCTTCATCTCAGGCTAGGTATTCACCTCTTTGTATCCTTATCGTCTTCTCATGATTTAGAAGTTATTCCATCACATTGCAGCATAACCTAAGAATTTAATAGCAGCAGTCTTTACCTTCTTTTGGTCCTTATATTAGTAATAATAAAAAATACATTTAACCTTCTCATCCCAATCTAAATAATTATCTATACTCCCAAAACAGTTGAAGCTTGGAATCTGAAGCTCCACATGGTTGGCAGCTCAGGGTACTTGAGCTCGCTCCTCTTCTTCTTCAAACTCTTATTCTCCTTCATCATCCACGTCACTTAAGTCAATCCTTCTTCGAACTAGTCTACCAACTCCTTTATCTTGAACTTATCGAACTAGGTTCTATCCTCTGGTCGGTCGAGTAGCTTGTAGAGTGTTGTGCATAGCCTTGGTAGTTTGATAAGCCATTATATGAATTGCTCTAGTCAAGTCAGCTATGAGGTTACCCATCTCATCTAGTCATTTGTCCATACTCCTAGGGGTACTCTAGGTCTGTTGATTATGGTATACAATACCACTATTGTCATCCCTAATACCAGTATTAACACTCGAGTCCGTCATTTTCTAGACAAAAACTCATAACTTAGAATCCAAGAAACAATGGATGCAGTTCTTCATACCGAGCAACATAAACATACACTTAAAAACTTCTTCATGCGAAAGTTCAGTACATTGGAAACATAATATCCACTTCCAAGATCAACAACCTAACTGAAGCTTGCTTTGTTTTTGTATACTTGAAAGAGGAAAAAATAGAGTATATACCCAAACTGACTACAACTCTTTCTACTTGAACTATTACAACTAACTTTTAGACAACTACAACACACTATCACAATAATCACTTATCACAATAATCACTACTCACAATAATCACTACTCACAATAAAGCTCAAACATAACTTACCTAAATGAAACCTTCGCTCTAATACTAAGATGATAAGCCATGTTGAGAGTTGACAAGAACGACATATCAGGGTAGGTCTAAGCTTGTAGAAAAGCTTGAAAATGAAGTGGGAAAATGCATGTAGAACAACGAAAGTAAAATAAGCAAACCCTTGAATATCTCCAAGGATATGATACATTAGGGAACTTTCAAGGACTCCCAGCTTAACTCGATATGATGCATGAGTTGGTCCAATGAGGATACTCGCTACCTAGCCTTACTTAAGGAATAGGATAAGAGTGAAGTAAGCAATGGAGAACAATGTTTACAGAAAATGAGAAGTGTATATTTAATATTTAGAGATGTGATGATGATGCGGCTACATTGCAATGGCATATTTATACTTGAAATATTAAAGCATCTTACCTAAAATAGAAAAGACTAAAATTGTAATATCTAAAAGGAGTAATGTACAATAAATAATAAATGGTATAATCGAAAATACAACAAAAGTGGGTATTTTGTATGAAGGATTCTATCACATGGTTGCTTGGATATGTGGCTCATTGTAAATAGATGGCCTTTTGGTAGAAAAGACAATTTTATATGATCAGTTTAGTATTTATCAAGCTGAAGTACTGAGCAAAGGTGGTAAGTTGGCTGTGCTGAGTCGATTGGATAATTCTTCCTAGGCGAATTCACCTTGGATACAATTAGTACGGCTTGGATTAGGTCAGTTAGGTGGGTGGTCGGATCTATCGAGCTGTTGCTTGAGTGTAGCTCTAGTCGGCAACTAGAGACAATTAACAAGTATGAGAAGGTTTGGCTTGGTCAGGGCATCAAGTTAGCAGATTACAACAGTTTAAACTCCTTAGTAGTGAGTCATAAGTAAAGAATTTGCCTAGCTATATTTTCCAACTATCAAGCTCCGGTCAAGGGTCCGATGGTCTTATTCCTATTAACTTGTTCATTATTTCAATTGTACAATCATGGAAATTTAGGTCCATGTACACACCTAGTAAAGTGCCAGGAGTGTTGATGGATTCCATCACATAGAAATGCATATTAGGCCTGTAAATTTGTGAAAAAAGTTTTAATAGTATTGTGGACATCTTAAGAACCTTGAGTGATTAGATACATATGTCTTAATCGCTCGAGTGAATTTGAACTTTTGATAAGTTCTAGATCGCAAAGTTACACAAAAGTTCATTGTAAGATACGAGGTTCTAAAACAACATAAAGTTAAATCCAACAGTGATTAACATCAATTTTAAATTTTTTTGGTCTCTTCCCATTTTCAACGTGAAATTTCCTTCATTTCTTGTATAAAGATGACCTCTCCACTATTAGTTTAATTGTGTCCTTTATCGGGAAAACATTATCCTACAAAATTCTAATACCATCATCGATATACAAATTTAGAACATAATATGTACATCTATTGTGAAAAACATATTCCACCAAGTATTGGTTGATAAAAGCTTTTTAGATCATTAATTGAGCTGGTGTTTATGGTAGCATTATCAAATACAATTGAGAAATTTATCTTAACTAAATTATACTCATATAGAATAATACTTATAATTATATATATATTGAGTCATGTGATGATCATTACTCTTAATGCTAACAATCTTTTACACAATTGCCACTTATTGTCGATCTAATGACAAGTTATGCTAATATACAAATTGTTATGGAATAGATTAGTTCATATATCAGCACATATTGACATGAATGTATCTAGGAAAGTAAACTTACTTGCTAGCTCCTACCTACCTTTGTAATACACCTCGTAGGTGGCCTTACTCAATGTGTTTTGGCTAACCTTACATATGTTAGGGTTAAACATATTTTACTCATATCTACTTTACTATAGGGATGCACCTACATTGAAGGATAGGTGCATATTTGCAAGATATCGAGCGGTATTATACCTATGCTTCTCCTTATCGTATTACATTAACGTTTGTCTAGGTAAACTACTACCCTAGGCAATTTGTTGTTACATCTTATTCATCCCAATCTCTTTAGAATGTTTTGGTTTCAGATGTATGTTTAGGGCACCATAACCTTCATTGAATTTTCATATGTAGTGTACTTTGTAATAATTACATAACACCTATAAATTCTCTTATTATTCTATACATCTATGAAAATTCTTGGTAAACATATCAAATTTATCAAGTCAGGGGGTTTACATGAATTGCCAAATTACTGACCTATCAGCATTTGTCATCTCACTAGCGATTTTCTTTTATTTTTTATTATTACATTTTTCTTAATGATAGGACCTTTTTTTACTAAGAAAAAATTATGGAAAATTTTGATATATTATATTTAACTCATACTTTGTTGAAATTGAATTATTGCTTTCCTTTTCTTTAGTTATGCTTATGACATTATAATTCAAAGAAATTTTCATTTTGCATTATACTTTATAATCTTGATTATAATTATTAACGATGTAGTAGCAACATTTTAACATTAATTGATAGTTCATGACATGGAGATCAATTGGGGGGCTTATGGATGCAACGGGCATAACAACTTCAATATGAAGAAATAAATTCAAATTCAACAATTACTAATGTAGGACACTGTTATAATTTTATTTTAAGTGAATACATAGTATTTTATCACTATTCTTTAATATTCACCAAACAAACGTGTGCTTATCAAAATATGTCTTTTCATTATAAAGATTATAGTTACAGTGAATTATGATTCCTATAGCATGTGTTTTGTCATGTGGATATGTTCGGTTCAGGAAGAATCTATTTACTTTAGGTAATAGTTTTAACAATGACTTTCAAGTTTTGTAGTAATATTATAATTTGCCATTTTCATAATAATCTTATACTTTCTCAATGTTATATATATTTTAAATCAAAATCCATGCATAGCATAAGCCTTTAACTAGAAGCTAAGGAACTGAAGCTATCTCTAACATAGAACCAAAGCAATTGCTATTCTATTCATTCATCTTGTTTATTGTTTATATTTGCTTTATATCTTGTATTTATCTATTTGAAATATAATATTCCAAAAACTATATTTGATCCTTTTTTGTTTTCAAACTTATGTTTAGATTCATCTTTTTTGTATACATACATATACATTATTTATACATATAAAATGGTTGTCTAATATACAAAGAACATATAATATAGGTAGAAATAAAATAAAGACAAGACAAAAAAAAAAAAAAACCCAAAAAGATAATCTAAAAGGTCTTATTCATAAACAACATGAAATTATGGGAAATTATATCAAATTAAAGTGATACTATTTTATTTATTGAAATTGGAGTGCATGTTGGATGAGATGTAATATTTTTTTATTTGTAGTATATTGATAGGTAATTTGGACTAAGGCCTCTTAGGCCTAATCCAAGCTCACTCTGGCCTTTAAGCTATCCAGGAAAGCTAATATTGACTAAGGATTGATCCCTTAACTAGACTAACTTGACCTAATCCTAGCTTAGATCTACGGTCTTGTTTGGTTGCTTCAGGTCGGTCTCCTTTGTGAGTTGACATACTTAGCCACCCAACCTGTTCACAGGTTGAGTTCCCTAAGATCCTTCATATCCACTAAGGTGTTTGGCACTCTATGTAGCTTTCCCTTACTAAGGTTTAAGATCCTATTGAAGAGCTTCTTCGAGCTCGTGTAGACCTTGGTTCCATAACTCAATCAAAATAGATATGGAGACACTCATATTTAAGGAAAATCTTTATAAAAATACACTTTAACTTCTAGAAGATACGTATATATTTAACTTGATACACTTCCCTTATAAGAAGATATACTTGAAGATATGATATGCTTAGTCTTTCTTCAAATATCTTGACCTCATTACCTATAAATAAGGGATGAGGCCCCTAGGTATGAACACCCTATTTAATATACTCATTACTTTACTATTTATTTATGAAACTGACTTGAGCATTGGAGTCCCTACATTAGAACCAACTTTGGTGTGTTTTTACAAGCTATTGTTCATCCATTAAGCCTTGAAGCCTATGTTTACTTAAGATTTAAGCCTATAACCATAATACTAGTGTCTAATGAAAATTACAAAAAAAACTTTGTGCCATCTACTAAAGAATCTATAAAAGATCATGGACAAAAACTTAAAATCCTCAAAAAGGAAACTTATTGCTAGCTAAGCTAATGCTAGTGATGCCAATCAATAACCCACAACCAGCTAAGTTAATGTCAGTGATGGAAACCAATTGTAGCCTTCTTAGGCTATTGTTCTATGTGAATTTGTAAAGTTAAAATGCCAATTTAAACTACTTATGGAGCAAAATAAGGAATTTGAAGAGAAAAACACTATCTTCGAGGCGAAAGTGGATAAATTAAAGGAATTGAAGGATATGTTGCCACCGTAAGATGCTAACATTAACTTTCCTATAAGAAATAATCATTCATAGTGCATGAAGTTGTAACTGCTCATGATGTTAACAATTAAGTGATAATCATGTTGAACATGCTTTTTCTTCCCCTCATAAAACTATGCTAGCACCAACTCGTGTGATGCAATGTGAAGCAAACGTTGTTAGCGCGTTCTAACATGAATGTTGCATCACATACCCGAACTCCTCCTGTAGCTTAGCATAATTGACCTGAGTTACCCTCAACTCGGTTAAAGAAGATCAAAGATATGAGTGTAGAGCAACTTCATGAGTATATCAAGAAGCTTTTTGAGGTTAAAGATGCTAAACTAGTTGAGTCTTTGGCTAAACATCGAAGACTTCAAAATATTTTACCATGAAAAGCCCATTTTTCATGAGCTATCCAAGAGGAGGTACTCTTGCCCCAAGTAAAACTTCCATCTTTGCACTTATATGATGGAACCTCAGATTTGTTTGATCATCTCCTCTGCTTTAAGATGACGATGAGGCTTTATGGCTTTATAAATTGAATAATGTGCAAGACCTTCTTAGAACTGTCACTAAAGTAGCTAATCTATGGTACAATTGAAGGAAGGCACTAT
This sequence comes from Lumnitzera racemosa, assembly GCA_024138005.1. NCBI lineage: Eukaryota > Viridiplantae > Streptophyta > Magnoliopsida > Myrtales > Combretaceae > Lumnitzera > Lumnitzera racemosa. The sequence continues at coordinate 28,426,065 of JAMXBC010000003.1, read as the reverse complement.
TTTATCCTTTGACAAGCTAGCCACACTATTTTAGCAGTTGTTTATGGTTAGTAGAGCACCTTGCAAGGACTCTTCTACTCTTTACATGATATGAAAATCTAGGAATGAGTCCCTTAGAACATACCTCAATTGATTCAACAAGGCAACCTTAGAAGTGCTTAATTTAGGTAAGTCAGTTGTACTGTATGCAATCATGCATGACCTTAATATTGATGAGGAGTTCTTTAAGCACTTTGCATTGAAAGAGCCTAAAACATATATTTACTTCATGTAGAAGGCTAAAATGTTCATCAACCAAAAAGATGCAATTTGAGCTTATAGAGAGTCCGATAATACTAGGTTGTATAATGATAAGGATAAATATCACATCCCTAAGAAAGACTAGCTTAGTCCAAGGGAAGACCTTAAGTTACATTCGAAGGAAGGAATACTTTTACACCCCTAATGAAAGCTCTTAAGGATGTTTTCATGGAGATGTGCAAGTCGGGTGTACTTCCTAAGAGGGTTAAACTATGCCTTAGTTCTAAGAATGTCGAGGTCGATACGTATTTTGAGTATCATAGGGGACCAGGTCATAATACGATTTAGTGTTGGTCCTTGTAGAATGCAATTGAGACTGCATCGATCATGGCTACTTTCAAGAGTTCATAGCTAACACCTATAATGTCATAAAACATTTACCTTAAAGGTGCTGAGGTGAGTAAGGTCAAAATCAAGAGTACAATGAAGACAGTGTAGTGCAAAATGCCAACGAAAACCCCGATGCAACTGACATAATGGGGTTGTTAACGTTATTGTCAAAGGCCTAAGTGTTAGAAGCATTACCAAACCTTGACAACTCAGATAACACTTCTACCAATCTTTAGGCCTTAGGCATGGGAGAAAACAAGCTTAAAATTGACACAACAATCTCCTCTTCTGACATTAACCTATGTCAATATCTAATTAATCCATAATAATTAATTAGATGAGATAATAATACTATATATATATATAATTAATTACATAATATAATGAAAATAATATGAAATAGTTTTAATTATATAAATAATAAAGAATAAAAATAAATAAAGTAACATTATGGATTGCTGGTAATCATTGTCTCCAAGAGCATATGAAATATGAGAACCAATTCATATTTTTCATGCAATTAGAATTTTAATAAGTTTGTGGAGACTATTTATGTTAGGGCAAAATTATAGTGATTACCCAAACTTTTTATGTTTCAATAATTTTGCTCCTTAAGTTTTATTATGTTAAATTACACATTCAATTTGCTATCAACTTTCCCTTATCTTTTTCTACCACCAACTATTAACCGAATCATCATTAGAAACTAATAATATGCAATATGTCTAATTTTTAATTTCACAATTCTTAATTGGCTAATCAAATACTTGACATGAATCTACAATGAGAAAAATATATACAACATCATCAAAATTTAAAATTGAAGTTATAAATTAAAAAAAAATTGATGTAGTTATATATTAAAACAAAACAAATAAAATTACAACTCTGTAAGAAATCAATCATACTAAAATTACATATGCCAATATCCTATTTCTTTACAATATTGATTGTTTAACAATTGTTGATAAAAAAAAACATGCATAATGATAGCAAACTAAACTTTTAATTGGGTGTATGACTTGATAACTTGAAACTTAAGATATAAATTTACAAAAATGTGCAAAGTTGAGGTAGCGACTATAATACTATCCCATTTATATTCCTTTCATGCTTCAATTAGTTAATATTTTTACTAAGTCTATCACTTGATTGCAATTAAACTTTTATTACTCTACATAGGGCTTTCTAAAGGCACCAACTTCATAAAACCTATATAGATAGATAGCTAGATTATTATATTACATATGGAAAGATATATATTTAGTTTTAAATGTTTCCTGTTTATATTTGAATTCTCTGTTTTCCCTATTTTTGAGTCCGTAATATTTTACAAGTTTTACAATATAAGACTTTTGTCAACTCGTTAAATTTTTTGTTAAGTTTACATGTTAGTTTCTAATTGATCCACAATAATTAATTTAATAAAGTAATAATATTTAATATGTATGTGCACACATCATTATAAATAGTAATTTGTGGTATATTTAATTACATAAAAGAAAACAAGGAAAGATTGAGACTCAACATAAAAAGTAGGACTATATATCTACTTCTTTTTACTATTTATTTATTGATTTAGTTTCATACATATACAAAATGATAAGTTAGCTTTGCTAGTTAGTTAAAACAGTTAGTAGGTAAATCAATAACAAAAAATATGTAAAGCACATCTTTCTTGATCTTGATCTTGTTCTTCATTAGTTAGATGTGATGTATTGAGTAAATCTCGCATAGACTATGTTCATTTTTTCATTTTACAATTTATAGATATCAAAAACCAATTCATTCAATTGACCCTAGCTTTAGTTTCCTTTCTTTTCTTCCCCCTTTATCATATGTGGCATGTCAATTGTTTATTTGTAAAAAAGTTATGATTTTTTACTTGATGCAATAGAATTCGATGAACATTAGTATGTTTTCTTACCATATTGTTTGTGTTAAGTGATTAGCTTTGATCGGGCAAAAAGAAGGATATCTTATAGTATAATCATAGTATATGTGAAATGAATTGTCTACTTATTTATACATTATACCTATTTTGAGATAGTTTTGAGAGTAGTTGGGATATTTGTAAACTTAGCCTCAAAACCTTCATAAGAAGAATCTATCCTTAACCCATCAACCATGATTGATGTAGGTTAGGAAAATATCATTTATCCCATTCCTTTAGACTTCCCTCATAATGGTGTTTTGTTGAAGTACTCATCTTCTAGAAAAGAAAAGGCGCTTTCCTCTTATCTATGATACTTAATCCAACCATCTGGATTGTCTTAGAAGTGCATGTAGTATGAAGTCTCCATTAATCTTTAAAATTGCTTTAACATCTAGTACATAGTTATGTGTAGAAGGTGATAATTGTAATCCTACATGTCCTTTGTATAGAGGTGAAATTATGGGATGGGTTGTCATTGATGATGCCTATCTATATTTAGATAAGAAAAAACATTCTTGTGAGGAGGTATAATGTGCTTTCATGGGATCAATCTTAGAATTACAAAAGCATGCTCAATTAAAACACCCTCGTTCTTGATTGTTGAATGTTGACCACTCTCGATAGCTCAACAGGGAAAATTTCTAACAATCCTTTGAGATTATAGATGTTTTGAGTGCTATGCATTCAAAAGTTACACATGGTGTGAACTTAGATGATTATGTGATCAAATATGGAATTGATGAAAATCGAGATGAGTTTGAGGTTCTCCTAAGGGATGAAGGTAATGAAAACTCCTCATATTATAGTTCATCCCTTTTCATCCTTCACTTAGGTTTAACAACACTTCTTTTAGGCATCTTAGGTCTATTGTTTGCATTTATAGCTTCTTCTTCTTCTTTTTCTTTTTTTTTTTTGTTCTCATAAGTAAACATTTATAATATTTGTATGAAGATTTTTACTTTTGAAACAAAAACTTAAAACTTTATTTTCTATGAGGATGGAAGTGCTTAATGTAAGTCAAGAAGCTCTATATCCAAGGGTTTAGCGTTGTTCCATATGTAAATATGATAATGATGAGGATATGACAACATGCGATATATGTAGTATACATTGCTATACTCTGGTTGATCACAACACAAGTAATGATGAAAACTCTGGTATGCATTGATTTTTTTTTTTAATAGATTTCACGTAGACTAAATAATTTACCTATGCGGATTCACCATCCAATAGGCCCATTACATTATTAAAGACATCTTGCTTTGATCCTCGTTTTCATATTTTTCACATTAAGATAGTAATACGAGCCATAATTCTAACACTTTAACTTAGTAAGTTTAAAACTTAGATGGCTTGTTCTATACTAGCGTAGCTTATATCCATCTACCTTTCGTTCTTCTCATTTGTGGTTGTTCCTTTATGTATATCCATCAGGTACCTAATCAGTTAGAAGTTTATAGAGTAACCATATTAGTTAAGTCTCTTTTTGAATTAACACCTCGTTAGATACCTAAAACAACTTCTTTATTGTCTTCGAAAGTAGCTAACTCATTGGCAAAGGAAATTGTAACTTAACTTATTAAGAGAATCTCCAAAGAGACCATGATTAGTTATGTGATATTTTTGGATCTCATGGATTATAAAAATATAAAAATAGGTCTGCACATCCTTTAAAACAAAGTGGAATTTTTTAGAGTTCGCTTGACATTTTTAGGAACTGTTGGCCCTTTTACAAAGTCATTCTTGTTAATGATGTTTTCTAGATAAATCTCAATCTTTTGCTTCAAGTTTAATATGCTTGAATAGTAGAATCATTTTTTTTCATTTGAACTTATTGATGTGCTATAGCTACTTTCAAGTTTGTTGTTCTATCATTAGATGGTATTGTTTCTATAAACTTGAACTCCTTTAGAGCAAGAAGAGAAGATATGTATTCACTATTATGGATATAATTTTGAGAACCATTATGTATGTGTCATCTACATTTCTATCTATCGAGATATCTACCTTTAAATGAGTTATATTATATACTTTTATTTCAAGAAAAAATATTTTCAATCTTAGCAATAAAGAGGAAGGAATGACTAACATCTTGTTCTCAAGTTGAAAGGGAACTAAACCTATTATTTTCCTTTCCCTTTGTTGACATATTAAATAGTAAAATATTACACATATACTTATCTTAAGTATAAACTAAACTTCAAACATAAGCACCTTTATTTTCAAATAAGTATAATTTTTTTTTTAAGTTGTGGTGTATAACCTTTTAAAAGTTAAGTGGTATTGCTATATTCTTCATCAACAAATTCAATGTCACCGATGTTGCTTCCAACTCGTAAATCTTTGCTTTAAATCAATTTAGTGTTTTAGGTTATTTTAACCTCAATGGGTTAGAAGTGGCTTTGTAAAAATAAGGTTTTCATTCATACATATTAACACTATTTTGCATCGACAAGTATGATTCTTCTAAGTGGAATGTCACTCATATAGAACTTAATGATGAAAAGCTTGATAACTAATCAAGTAAGACTGATGGTGAGGTTGAGTGTTGTTCATCTATAAATGGGATCGATTTGGAAAATCTTCAACATAGTATAAAGAATATTACTTTAAACAATAAAGATGGTAAATATGATGCTTGGAAACTAAAGCTTTGGGGGAGTATAAATCTAAAAGGCAGATGCTTTATGAAAATATAGCTGGTACATTAGCTTAGCTTAGCTTAAGCTTTTAATTGTGAGCCAATGCATGTTCATTTAAATGATTTTAATGTACTTTTGGATAAGATTCATTCTCTTAACATGATAGGAATACTATATTATATAAATTTCATTATATATTGGACATGTTGCTTATGAAAAATCTACACTTCCTAGCAAACTATTTCATCTTTTAGGGAAAAAATATCATAATTAGGTACATAAGTACCAAAAAGAGGCTAAGTTGCAAGTAACATCATTTATATACTTATTTTCCATCCTTGTTCTTTCCATGTATGTATAACTATGAGGTTTTGTTCTTGGAAGGAAAAAGAGTCTTTTGCCTATGTTGTACATTGGAGGAGAGCCTCAAGGAAAGAGAAAGCGAAATGACCATGACAATAGCTGTTAGCTATTTTGACACTAAAAAATATTGTAAGGTTCTATTAAAATCCCCTAAGCATAAGGATTTTATACCTAATATGATATCTAGGGAAACACAAATTGAAACTGCAAATTGCAATACTTTTCATGGATGCTTCATTTGAAGTAATCATCGCCAACACAAAGGATCAAATAGGGGAACATACATGACTCATCATAAGCTTCAATGTAGATCAACTAATTGTCATCATTAACAAAATGGATATTATTGGGTATTCAAGGGATATGTTTGATTTTATAAAATAGTAGCTTGGATTGTCTCTCCATATCTATGAATATTTTATAAAATAACGGCTTGGATTGTTTCTTCATATCTACGAATATAAAGGCATTGCTATTTGGATTCCCATTAGTACAATGAAGAACCAAAATCTAGTTGACATGCCTTATGATGTCCATCTTTCTTAGTAAGTTTGGATGGTTTTGTTTTTCCAAGTGTTGTAATTTTGATGGAAATGTTTCAAAAATCTTGTGTGATAATAAACATTGGTGTGTCATGTTGATGCATTTTATTACATCCTCAAAGATTTTTAATGTTTGAGAAGAAAAGGATTTTTAAATTGCTTATGGCTTTTGTTCTTCGATTTGCATTTGCACTTTCAGCTCTTTCCATGAACTCCATAGGTCCATCCTAATATGTTGTTATATCTTTCCCTTCGACATATAAATAGACCTTTGAATATTGAACTTCTTATATGCAGGTATGAAGGACCTTGTCTACTTCATGCTATTGATTCCCTTCGGTAACCATTAAGAGATCTTGTAAAACCTCTTGTTGTTTTGATATGTAACCTATATGATCTCTAAAGTTGAGCATCTTATTACAAAAGTGCATAAGAGAAGGAAAAAGGAAGGGTAACGTGAACCAGATCCAACATTGATTGTTGCACAGTCAAGAATAACTAATAATAGGAATATATATATATATTGGTTCTTCTTTGGGCTTTAATTATAAGAATGATTTTTGCCTTTTTTTTTCCATGATGATATGCCTAAACAAATATCAATGAGGATGGCTATATTGGGGTGGGTCTAAACTTATCAAAGGCATGAAAATGGAGAATGAAATTCTAAAAGTAAGCAAAACCTGTGAACTACTCTAAGGATATTATGCACCAAGGAACTCTTATGGACCAACCAAGCTAGTTGATATGACATATGACTAGGGTAAACAGGTTACTAGCTACTAAGCATTACTTAAGAGAAATGATAAGAGTAAAGAGACTTGTAAAAAAAATAAGCTCAAGTTTACAGTAGGAGTGGTATTCTCTATATTGATGATGATTGATATGATTTACACTTTAAAGGGAGTATTTATACCCCGGATTCTAGGGCAATTATTATACTTTGAGAACTTACTAAAATGAGGATTTTACCTAAAGTGGAAAGTATTAAAAGGAACATACATGAAAAGGACAAATTTGTAATATACAAGGAAAGAATATCCAATCTACATCCATGTTGGTACAGATGTTAGAGGACACATGTTGTAGCTTAAGTGGTTGAGACCCCACTAAGTAGAACTTAGGACAAAATCAGATAGGTCAGTAGCTTTTGAATAGCTTAAGACTTGGAGTTCATTTGTTAGCTCCTACAAATAGTCATTTGTACTTAAGCAATAGTCTAAAGCACATTAACCCATGGATAAATAGCTCAAACCTAATAGGTATAGCTCAAGATTAAGGTAATTGAGTTATTGGAGAGTTTGTTCGAGACATTTTTTAGGTTGATACACCATGACTTCCAACAAGGTACAAGACTTCAAATAGTTGGGAAAACGGGAGAGGTTGTGATGGGAATTAAGCTACGGGACCTTTGACCCGCAGTCAAGCCTGAGGACCAAAAGGGCTAACACGATGAATCCTTATATTCCAACTAACCCCTATTGAGGCTAAGTACTTACTTGTCTCGTCATCTTTAAATATCGTACCAAATGACAGCCCTTTATTCTGTGTTATGTCTAGTTGATGACTACTTTAATGCCGAGCCGACTAATCACTCTACACCATCTTTGCTGAGAGGCCAAGAGATAGAAAATCTAGACTGCTTAGGCCATTCCTATTCGGACAAGTTACGTATATAGTATCGTATGGAGAATTTATAGCACCAATGATTGATTTCCTTATATATTCATTTTTACCCTTTTGTATCATGTACATTACTTCTTTAGGAAATGTCCTTATTGTTTTTTCTCTTTTGGGCAAGTTGCCCTAACTTATGGGTATAAATAACCTTGTACTTGTAGCTGTAACATATCGAATTACCTTCAATACACTTGAGTACTTTCTTTATTCCGTAAACACTACTTATTTACTCTTGGAATTATTCTTATCCTTTCTCCTAAGCAAGGTTAGGTGGCGAGTAACCTTACTAAACCAATTCGTGCGTCATATCGAATTGTATTGTGAGTCATCGAAAGTTCCTTTATATGTCATATCCTCTAGAATTGCTCGTGAGTTTTTGCTTACTGTTTTATTCGTCTTTGTTACTCTTTTTGTACCTTTCTCCATTAACCCTTTTTTAAGCTTTTTGTAAGCTTGGATCCATCTAGTGACTAGCCTTGTCTATTCTTAGTCACGGTTCACACTATCTTGGTATCAAAGTAGAGGTTTGGTATGAACTATAGTTAGTTCTCTTAGAGGTTCTATTGTGTTCTGTTTTGAGTGTGTGGAACAGAGTTAGTTATTGTGTTCATCTGACTATTGTATTATTGGCTATTCACTTTCTGAAGTGTTTGTTTGAATTTGATTCTGTAAGAAAAAATGATAGACCTAAGCATGAATTTTCGTACTGGTGACGACAGTAGAGTTATCTACCATGGATGACAATCTCAAAGAACTCCCAAAAACATTGATAAGAGACTTAATGAGGTAGCCAACGTTTTGGTAAATCTGACTTGAGCTATTCATGCCATGTCTTGCCGACCCACAAAGCTTGCATAAAACACTCTATAAGCTGCTTAACTTGTTAGAGGTCAGAACCCAACTTGACTAGTTTGAGGTGGAGGAGTTGGCAGATAAATAAGGCGAAGGATAAACTTGAGAGAGCTTGATGAGGAAGAAGAAGAGTATTTTGAAGAGAAGCGTATACGAGTCCCCAGAGCATCCGGCCATTTGAAGCTTCGGATTCCCAGTTTCAATGGATTTAGAAATGCTGATGAATATCTGGACTAGGAAGAGAAGGTTGAGCATATATTTGATTACTATCAATATAAGGATTATGAGAAAGTGAGGACTACTGTTGTTGAATCCTCTAGGTATGTCGCCATGTGGTGGAAGAATTTTCAGGCCATGAGAAAAAGAGAGGGGTATCGAGAGATTAACATCTGGCCTAAGATGAAGAGAGTGCTTAGAAATAGATTTATGCTAGAAATGTACCTCTAAGATACTTTAACTCGGCTTTAGGAGTTGAGATAAGGAAGCCGAGCTGTTGATGAGTATGTTTGGGAATTCCAAATGCTTATGATAAGATATGAAGTGAAGGAACTACCAACCCTAATAGTCTCAAGGTTTATTATTGGATTGTGAGGAGACATTCGAGACATTGTGGAGCTCCAATGATTTAACATAATGGATGAAGTTGTTAGAATTGCCCAACAAGTAGAGAGGCAAAGAAGAAGCCAAGTAACGAATAGAATGCTGACTAGTTGACCATGATAGGCCAGTCACCAAGCTCAGTTTAGCATCAAATTGAGCAGAAGAGTTGATGTCAAAGCCAAGCAAAAAGGCCGACCTAAAGATGTAGTACTAACTCGAATGTATGAGAAGGGGCAAGGGTCTGGCAGGAAGACCAGCCAGATTAAGTGTTTCAAGTGTCAAGGGTTCGGACATATGGCTGCTTAGTGCTCGAACCGAAGGGCGACGGTCATTAAGGGAGACATCCTGAAAGTAGAAGTAGAGAGTATGGATGAGGAACCCAAGAAGGAGGAGGTTCTTACTGAGAAAGAAAATGCCGAGAAAGAACTAATTGAGGAGGACGTATTTCTTGAGGACTTAGATTGGTTACTCATGGTTATCCATCATATTATGAATGTGAAACCCTTACGAGAGGAGGAGTAGAGAGAGAACTTGTTTAATACCACCTGTAAGGTGAATGATTGAATGTATGCTCTCATTGTGGATAACGGAAGTTTGCACCAATGTAGCATCAGCCGATCTTTTTTCAAAATTGAAGCTATCGACTGTTGCACATCTTAGGCCATATAAGTTGTACTGGTTGAGTGAGAAGGGAGCATTACGTGTCACTCTACAAATACTGTTACCGATCACTATAGGGAATTACTCTAACCAAATCCTCTATGACATGCTGCCTATGTGCGCTTCCTATGTGTTGCTAGGTAGGCTATGGTTGTTTGACAGAAGAGTTATACATGATGGCAATAAGAACACGTATATGTTGGAAAAAAATGACCGAAAGATCATGTTGAATCCAATGCCATTGAGAGAAGTTCACATGCTACAGATGAAACTCGCTTGTGGATTGAAGAAAGCTCTAGTGATGAGTAGAGCTGAGTTCTAAGAAGCCATTAATGCTGATAAGCCGACCCTGTTGTTGGTCAGGCAACTATTAGAAATGAAGGAGCGGGGTAAGCTTCCCCTAAAAAATCAAGGGGTTGCTAGATGACTATGTTAACTTGTTCCTAAAGCAATTACCTGAGGGGTTACCCCCAACTCGAGGCATAGAGCATTGCATTAACTTATTACTTGGCACTACATTGCTAAATAATCCAGCTTATCGGATGAATCCTAAGCAGGCTTTTGAACTCCAACGTTAAGTCAATGAGTTATTGGAGAGAGGTTATGTGAGTGAGAGTCTCAGCCCCTGTACCGTACTTGCACTTTTCGTACCAAAGACGGATGGAACTTAGTGGATGTATGTTGATAGCCAAGTTATGAACAAAATCACGATCAAATACAGGTATCCAATCCTAAGGCTAAAGGACATGTTAGATGAACTGAATGGATCCAAGATTTTCAATAAGATTGATCTTAAGTTTGGTTACCATCAAATCCGCATGAGGTAAGGAGATGAGTGGAAGACTGTGCTTAATACTTGACATAGACTTTATAAGTAGATGGTCATGCCGACTTTATAAATAGATGGTCATGCCCTTCGTCTTGTCCAATACCTTGAGCACTTTCATGAGACTTATGAACCATGTACGGTGACATCTCATCGGGAAGTATGTTGTGGTGTACTTTGATGACATCCTAGTCTAAAGTGTCGACATGTCGGGTTATTGTGAACATCTTAAAGCAATCTTAGATATCCTTTGTGTTAAGAGACTATTCGACAACTTGAAGAAATGTTGCTTTTGCCAGGAGGAAGTGGTATTATTGAGGTATGTAGTTAGTGGAGGAGGCTTGCGAGTTGATGATGAGAAGACTAAAGCAATTGTCTAGTGGTTGACTCCTACTACTTGTGCTGATGTAAGAAGTTTCCATGGATTCTCTTTGTTTTACATAAGGTTTATTAAGAAATTTAGCACCATCATCGCAATACTTATTAAGTTGACAAAGAAGAACACCGACTTTCAATGAGGAGAAAGGGAGGAAAGGAGCTTTATTGATATAAAAGAAAGATTGACCTTCGCCCTGGTGTTAGTATACTCGACTTCAACAAAATTTTTGAACTAGAATGCGACGCATCAGGTGTTGGAATAGGCATTGTCTTAATGTAGGAAGATCGACCAATTGCCTTCCACAGTGAGAAACTCTAAAGACCACAGCTGAATTACTTCATGTATGATAAAGAACTTTTGGCATTAATTTGAGTAATGCAAGTGTGGCAACATTACTTATTGCTAAGAGAATTTATCATATATATTGACCATGAATCATTGAGATACCTCCGAAGTTAGACCAAGTTGTCAAAGCGGCAGGCAAGATGGGTTGAATTCCTCGAAGGGTTCAATTTTATGATAAGGTACAAGCAAGGAAAGAGCAATGTAGTTGCAGATGCTTTTTCCAAGAGGCATACGTTCTTATCAGAACTTCAGATTAGGCTTCTTGGTTTTGTGAGTATCAAAGAACAGTACTTTGGGGATCTACACTTTGGATCAATAATTTCATGATGTGCCGATGGGAGGACAATGGACAAGTATTATGAAAAGGATGGCTATCTATTCTGAGGGGGGAGACTATGTGTACCATCTTGTTCCCTACGGGAGTTATTAATCAGGGAAGCCTACAATAGAGGGCTCTCTAGATAAATTGGAGAGAAGAGGACCTATAAACTATTGAATGGCTGATTCTTTTGGCCGAGAGTGAAAAAGATATGTGCACTGAATTGTGGAAAGTTGTATAGTGTACAAAAAGGCTAAGTGTCGAGCCGAACAAGGGAAAAGCAATGTACCTACCTATTTCGATGATGTTGTAGATTGAATTGAGTATGGACTTTGTTCTCAAACTACCGTAAAATGCTCAAGGCAAAGATTCTGTAATGGTCGTTATAAATCATCTTAGTAAGAAGGCACACTTTATGCCTTGCACTAAAACTAACGACACTTTGACTATTGCTTCTCTTTTCTTAAAGGAGATTATGTGGATACATGACGAGTCGAGGAGTGTAGTCTCCGACAAGGAGCCATTGTTCTTGAGCCATTTCTGGAGGACCTTGTAATGTCGGATGGGAACCAAATTACACTTTAGTACCTTATGTTACCCCCAAATTGACAGCCAAACAGAGATGGTTAATCATAGTTTGGGGTCATTGTTCTGAGTTGCAGTAGGCAAGAACTTGGTTGATTAGGACGTTTGCTTACCAGTAGTTGAATTTGCCTATAACTGAATCATACACGATACCACTAAGCAGACTTCCTTCAAGGTGGTCTATGGATTAATTCCTGAGTTACCGCTTAACCACGTCCCTATACCAGCACTCGCGCAAGAGGACCTTAAGGCTTCGGCCATAGTACAATCTCTTCAGTACATTTATGACAAGGTCATTCGGCTTATTAACCAAGCTGTCAAAAGAATGCGAGAAAGGACCAAGAGTAGGTCGACTAAACAATTTCAGCTAAGAGACTTGGTATGGCTATACTTCAGTAAGGAACAGTTCCCGAATAAGTAGAAGAACAAATTTTCTGTCAGAGTAGAAGGGCCTTTTAGAATCCTCGAGAAGATTAGTGATAATACCTATAAGTTGGAACTGCCTAAGGACTATGGGGCTTCTAATGTGATAAAGCTAATTTAACCCCTGTTTTTATTAGTGGCAATTCAACGATATCCTAAAGATTTATGTGCTTAATTGAAAGAATTGACACTTAACTATTTAATATATTTGCCTTAGGTTCAATTCAATAAAAATGGGAGAAAAGGAGCTGGAAAGAGTGAATTTGGAGCATGAAAACACAGAGGAATGAAGACTTTCTGCAAGCAAGGGAGGATCCACGACCGTGGCTAAAACAGCCGATGAATATCAGTGGAAATGAGACAATCAATGGAGCTTATGACCTTGAACCATGGCTGTGTTGGTGGTGGTGATAACCACGGCTTTACACACGGCCGTGGTCCACTTGGTGTGCACGAAAAAGAAAAGAATTTTTATTGTATTTTATTTTTTTTTGTGGGGACAGATATATAGAATAGAAGAGAGAGAAGGGTGATGGTTCGGATGATAGATACATTGTTTTTTCTTTTAGTTATTTTGTTTCAAGATTAAAAAGGAGGGTTTAATATAATCGGAGAGATTACACCGTGAGATTGACGGAAGATTGAAAAACATTTGCTTGGATTTCAATTGAGAGTTTAGCTATTGGAATTTCTTGAGAAAAGTGCGTACAATTTCATCTATATAAGGAATCGGTGAGATCGTTTGCATTTCTTGTTATCATAGAGAATTGTGTTGCAATTGTAATTACATTGAATCATGAATTCCTTCATACATAATTATATTGATGCTATGAATTCCATGGCTAACTAATTTATTAGATGGAAATGAGATAAACCTTAGAGTGCTAAAATGATTGTGGTAATTATGTTATAGGAGTAATATAAATATGGCTTATTTCAGATTACAGCTCTTTCTATTTCAATTATGACTTATCTAAGTTATGATTGTTAGAGGTTATAGACATGGGAGTATTTGTAAACTCATTAGGAGTTCTTGATTAAAGAATTTAGATAATTGTAGAAGCAGTGTCTAATTGTTTAATCATAGATTATTGGGAGATTAATGCAATATCTTAAACTAATTAATCACTAAGGAATTAGGATAATTGGGTTAGAGATATTAGATTATCATATCATTGGAAGATGTATGATAATACTCTAGAATCCACTATTGATTAGAAAGCGGAAGCAGACTAATTAGATTAGAGGTCGAATCCTTAATTTAAGGAATTATAATCTCAATGAAATAACCATACATATATTATTCTATATAACTTAATGGCAACTTGATTAGTATCTCTAGGGTGGAATCTTGATTTCCCATCACTTTTTCATTGATAAGTTTTTCAAATCATGTTTTGATCTCATTGTAATTGAATTAAGTTAGTTTTAATTTTAGTATACAAAGAAAAAAAAAACCCATTCTTGATTTACCTAAATATTAACTAAAGCTAGCATAGGTTTAGTACTCTACTTAAGTCCTCGTGGGATCGACTCTTGTTTTCAACATTATACTACTTGATACGATCCAGTATATTTGCTGGTATTGCGCTCAATTTTTTTTTAAACACCTTTTCAGCGTATCATAATGTCTTTAACATTGCCAACCTTAGTCCATATTACCTTGACGGAGAATTGAGTGAACACCATTTGGATTTGATCCCAAATCCAAAACAACCCAAAAGGAGTCATGGGAATCAAGCTACGGGACTTGTGATTCACAGCTGAGCCTAAGGATTAGAGGGGTTGGCATGATGAATCCTTATGTTCAAACTAACCCTTACCGAGGCTAAGTACTTATTTTTCGAGTCACTTTTAAATACCATGTTGAATGATTACTCTTTATTCTGTGTTATGCCGAGTTAATGACTACTTTAATGTTGAGTGGACTAATCACTCAACATCATCTTTGCCAAAAGGCCGAGAGACAAAGAATTTGGATTGCCTAGGCTATTCTTACTCAGACAAGCCTACCCATCCATACTTTTTGTCCATATCCCCTAACAGCCTTGCCAATATAGCATCGCTACGTATATAGTACCATATGGAGAAATTGTAGCACCAATGATTGATTTCTTTATATATTCATTTTTACCCTCTTAGATCATGTACATTACTTCTTTGGGAAATGTCCTTACTGTCATTTCCTTTTTGGGCAAGTTACCCTAACTTACGAGTATAAATAACCTTATACTTGTAGCTGTACTAGATTAGATTACCTTCAATACACTTGAGTACTTTTTTCCTTATGTAAACATTGCTTGTTTACTCTCGGCATTACTTTTATCCTTTCCCTTAAGCAAGGTTAAGTGGTGAGTAACCTCACTAGACCAATTCGTACGTCATATCAAATTATGCTTGAGTCTTCAAAAGTTCCTTTGGTACGTCATATCTTTTGGAACTATTTATAGGTTTTTGCCTATTGTTATCACTCTTTTCGTACCTTTCCCTATTAACCCTTTTTTGAGATTCTTGCAAGCTTAGTCCCATCTAGTGATCGACCTTATTTGTTCTTAGTCATAGTTCGCACTAGGTTGGTTCCATGTAATAAGTTAGACTTTTGGACACTTAGACTAAAAACAAAGACTCATTGAACTATGTTCTCTAGAATTTAGGCTCAAGCTTAGGTGAAGGGTCCATTAGGTTGATTCCTCCAAGTTGGTTGGGATTTGGGATCAAATCTAGGTAGTCTCCTAGTTGGGTGCCTTCTTCAAGATTATATGGGCTTAGGGTGGTTATGTTAAACATGTTGGATACTTCATAATCCTTTGGTAATTCTAGCTAATATGCATTGTCGTTGATGCTCTAGAGTATCTTGAACAATCCTTTAGCTCAAGCAGATTACTTATTCTTCCTATTATTTGAGAATTGTTCTTAGCTCAAGTACAACCAAACTAAATTGCCGGGTTGAAATTACCTTCTCTTCTTTGTTGTTCCTTCAACTCTAGCCTTTGTGCAGGTAAATCCAACTATTTGGTAACCTTCTGGTTGGTCCTATGGAGGGCTTAAGCTTAATCTCTTGCCTTGGAGTCTTCTTAGATTAATATAGGCATAGGCACATGGTCAAGGGTTAACTTGGGGTTAAAAATATAGATGACCTTAAAAGGAGTCTGACCTATGGTATTGTAGATAGATTGATTGTAAGCAAACTCAATAACAGGAAGACAAACATCTCGATTAGTTAAGTTCCTTCTCATAGTAGCTCGGAGTAGTGAGAGCATAGTGCAGTTGACGACATTGGTCTAGCCATCAGTCTAAGGATGACAAGATAGTAAAGAGTAACTCGGTTCCTATTCGTTGCTAGAAGGTCTTTTAGAAATAGCTCAAGAACTTCAAGTCTCTATCAAAAACTATACTCCTCAGCAAGCTATACAACTTAACAATTTCTTGAAAAGAGAGAAGAAAAATAGCCAAAGTATTGTTGATTATGGTGTAGGGCATAAAGTGTATTGTTTCATTGAGTTATTCCATGATGACCATAATGGAATCCTTGCTTTGGGCTAATCTGGGGAAGTAAAAAACAAATCCATATTCATTTCAATCCAAGGTCAAATTGGGATGGGTAGAGGTATAGCTCTCCCGTACTTAGCTTGGCTTTTTGCTCTTTTACAAGTTATGTACCTTTTCACAGTGTAATAGACATCCCTTCTCATCATAGGCCAAGAGAACTAAGTATGTAATAATTCAAATGTGCTCTTCTCTCCAAAGTATCCAAAGAGTCCCTAGCTATGGGCCTCTTTCACCAATAACTCTCTTACTGAACAAGTTGGCACATAAAATTTTCCTCTCGATATAGGTATATGTCCTCGACAAAGTATTCATCCTCTCTTCATCTATCTATACATCAGGCATATTGGACCGAAATAGGGATCTCAATGATATTGCTCCTTTATGACTCTTCAATTAAATAGCTAAGGTTAGCCTAATAATACGTATAAGGTATACATGGGCAAAACATCATAGAGGATCTCATCGGAGTAGTTTCCAATGGAGATCAATAAGAATACTTGTTAGGATACATGAAGTGCACCCTTCTCATTTGACTAGTGCAA
The DNA here is from genome assembly GCA_024138005.1 of Lumnitzera racemosa. Lineage (NCBI taxonomy): Eukaryota > Viridiplantae > Streptophyta > Magnoliopsida > Myrtales > Combretaceae > Lumnitzera > Lumnitzera racemosa. The sequence continues at coordinate 28,409,192 of JAMXBC010000003.1, read as the reverse complement.
CTTGTACAACCTTAAGTGTGATAAGGTCATTAGTTTGAGCTTCTAGACTAAGCCAAAAAAATCAACATTGGTACAACTTCCACTATCCATTATAAGCACACACACTTGATCATGGTTGTCAAAATCACAAATCTATTATTCATTTGAATGTGTAGAATTAGTAAAATTGCATAGAATTGTACAAAATTTGTAAAATCATAAGCTTGTATAATTGCACATCTAATTCACAATTCTACTAAAATTTTGCACCAAAATAATTATATATCCATTTTAATTATGAAAAACATCATAAAATCATAAAGTTGTATAGTTGACTCACAGAATCATATAGTTGATTGGTGATTTTGACTTGATCCCTAACTTTGCAAGTATTATGGAACAAGTTATCTCTTTGCTCATGTTCCACTAATGGTTCCATGTTATAACACATCGAATTACTGAGGCCAATTTGTCGAAATCCTCAACAAATACTTCTTCCTCAATAAGCTTGTCTTGACCCTTCTTGGCATCATCTTCTACTTTAATCCTCTCCTTAAGTTCCTCATCTACACTATCTACTTCAAAGGTAAGGACTTCTCCCTTCATGACCATAATACAGAGGTTTGGATACTAGGTAACCATGTGTCCAAAACCTTAGCATTTAAAACACTTAATCTCACTTATCTTCTTGCTTGACAATTAACCTTTCTTAAACTACCTCAACGTCTCCTTCTCGATAAGTCGGCCCTTTTTGTTAGATCATCTCCCATCCTTTCTATTTGGTTTCATACTAGAATGAGCTTAGTTGTTGCCCTAGATAGGTCAGCTAGATGGAACTGGTCGACTTAATAAGGCTTAAATCAATTTACTTCTCCTTTGTCTCTCCATATGTTGGGCTCTTCTGATGGCCTCATCAAGTGTTGTAAATTGCTAAAGCTTTACGACATCTCGAATCTCATACTTTAGGCTAGTAAGGAATCTAGAAAAAGTTTGAGCTTCTTAGTAGATTGTGAGCATTTGGAATTCTTATGCATATTCATCTATAGTATGGTTACCCTACTTTAACTCTTACATATGGGCAAAAGTATCTTACAAATAAGAATCTAAAATGAACCTAGCTTTAATAAGCTTCTTCATCTCAAGCCAAGTTTTGATCTTATGATACCCTTCTCTTCTTCTCATGGCTTGAAAAATTTTTCTATCACATTACAGCATACTTTATAAATTCAAGGGTGACTTTTCTATCTTTATCGTAATCTTGGAATGTTAATAATCAAAATATTGTTGACCTTTATCTTCCCAATCAAGATACTCATATGCATCACCAATATTGTAGAAGTTTGGTACCTGCAACTTCACATGGTTGGCAGCTTGTGAAGTACGAGCTCTTTCTTCGACTTAGCATTTATTCCTCATCACTTTCCTCTTCCACATCCCTTAAGTTAATTTTCCTTCAAGCTTGTCTCTTTACTCCTACATCTTAGGCTTATTGAGTTAGGAGTGGCTTTTTGTCTTACCAAACTTCTTGGATTGCTTCTCTATTTTGAGGCATAGCTTAAGGAGCATTGTAAATGACCTCAACAATTTAGGTAACCAGGTCACAAACCACTTGAGTCAACTCAATAATCATTGTAACCATTTTGTTGAAACATACGTCCATACTTCTAGGGGTGGTTAACATCTGTCAAACAGGGTATTGAACACCACTTTCATTGTCGCCCATGGCTACATTCACACTTAATCAGTCGTTTTCTCTTTCTTAGCAATTCTAACTTAAATATAAACAAAAGCTTGAACACCCATTCAAGATATAACCAGAATCAACTACTATAAAACTCAAGTCGACATAACCTAACTTTGACTACAACTCACATACAAATCGTAGCAACCCATAAACTCCAAGACACTATTAGGTGCTTTATTTTCCAATCTTAAAATAGAATAAAATAAGGCATACTATTGTGGAGGCCTAATTTGATTTTCTTTTCCCCTAATTTAACTTATACTAAGTCTAGCCTGTTTAATATAAGTTACTCAACATAAAATTAGGAAAAAATGTTTTTTGAAAAATAATCAGAGTTTCCAACTAGTCAAAACTGGTAAAAAGTGAGAATAAGATTTTTGGGTGAAAAAACCTAATCAAGCCACCATAGATTTTCTAAAAAATTAATTTTCAGAAAACTCTTAACTAGAAATTGAGCTTGAAAGTTAACTTATTAAAATAAAAGTCACCATGTAAAAATTAAAAAAAAAAATTAACTAATGGGTCTTTATTTTTGTAATTTTTCTAAAAATATGTAAATATGCAAAATATGAAAAAATGCATGAGAAATGATTATTTATTTATTTTTTATTCTGAATTTTCTTAAGAAAAATAAAAAGAAACAAAAAATACTACAAATTTTACAATTACTCAAAGGTGCCTAGTATTCAATAATAGATATCAAATCAACCGCAATTCATATTTTTAGAAAACTTTATTGGGTTAATAAATTTTATTTATAAAAATGATTCAAGTTTATGTTTTTAGCCATTTTATTTTTTATTAAGAAAGATCCTAAAAAATGTAATTTTTAATTCCCAATTAAAAAAAATCCTAAAAACCTAATTTTTTGAAAAGACTGAAATTATGGTTTTTTTTTTTTAATTTAAAAAAAAACTAAGTGATAAAAATAATTTTTCTACAAAAATCCCTAAAATGCCTAATTTGCTAAAAATACAAGTCTTATTCAAAATTTATAAAATATACAATCTAGATATGAATCTTGAGAAAAACAAATGCAGTTGTATCCTAAAGATGTGATTTTTTTTGCAAAAAATGTCATTTTTATCTAAAATGCAATTTTATCTAAAAATATTGAATTTTTACTAAAGAGAGGCAATTTCATCTAAAAAAATGTAATTGTATCTAAAAAAGCAATTTTCTAAAATGTGAAATTTTATCTAAAAATGCAAATTTATGAACAAAAAATGTAATTTTAAAAAGGAAAATGTAATTTTGTTCAACTTCCCAAAAATTTATGACTTTAGCATAAAGTTATACCTTAACATTATACCATAAACATGCAATTTATGAATTAAGTATCATATTTTTGTAATAAATGTGTAATAAATGTTATAAAGATGCTATTGTTTAAAAAAAAGAAAACTCTTAAAGACATTCTACTGTTAAATATGCAAAAAAAAAAATAATAAATAAATAAAAAAGATTTATTCACATAAGATCCCACAAGGAAAATTTACATTAGTTCAAAATATCCTAAAAATGCTAGAATAACCAAATAAACTATGACACATTAACTAACAATCACTATAAAACTAACAAATAAAATAAAGACCTATATATAAAAAAAAAATGAAGTTAATATTGGTCTTTGTTAATTTTGTTCACAAAATAATATAACCAAAAGCGTTAAATATAAAAGAGATAGCAAAAAAAAAAAAAAGAAAGAATCAAAATTCACCATCCTAATATTAATCGTAGGTTGGGTTAAGAGGGAAAGAAGGTAGGTGGGTCGAATCTATCAGGTCAGTTCGATCCATGGGTTGTAATTCAAGTCGAATGTGGGTAATAGCCATGGCAGTAGGTGAACTAACTCCTTTAAGCAACTTTTGATGCATATTTCAATCATGTAACGTAAGATTCATGAGGATTTCATTAATGAAACCCCCTTTAAAAGCAACATTATAGGGTTTTGTAATGTTTTGCAAGAAGGTAGCGGTGATGGGGTTTGCGTATCACAATGGTAGTGGCTTTAATTTAAAGTGATTTTGTGTTTTAAGGTTTGGGGATGTGAGTAAGATATTGTTATAGTCAATTTTGATCAAAGGGTGGTCTTTAGTGGTGGTATAAAGTGATTGTGAGAGAGAAGGGGTTCAGTTGATGGTGGATGTTTAATGTTGTTTGGGGCAAGGCAAGTAGAACATGTGTAGATGATCAGATAAAGATGGTAGGTTACTTACTGTGGCTGGGGTATACGGAAGCTATGCATAGTAGCCTTCATGGGTTGTGGTGTTGGATGGTTTGGTTGGGTCATGCATGGTCGTGTTGCTGTAATTGGTTGTAGGGTAAAGAGAATGCATAGAGATGGGCGCTATGTATGGTATAATGCGTAGGTCTGGGATGGTAGCTATCGCTTGAGTTTGCTGTGTGTATTATAGATGTAGGTTACATGTAGTCTGATGGTATAGAGAGAGAGACCAACGGGTTATGTAAAGAGATTGTTGCATGTGTGCGTTAGGGTTGGGTTCTATGAGTATTATACTTTTTGTAATACATTTGGGGAAAAATTCAACGAAAATGGGGTGTTTACAAAAAAAATTATGATAATGGTATAGTGAAGGCACGTGCCTTAACTGTACATGGATTTTTTAGACTGAAGGCACGCTATATGAGTGTGCCTTCCTCATTACAAGAAAGGTGCATATTGTGAGCATGCCTTCTTGATAACAAGGAAAGCACATGCTATGAGCGTGCCTTCCTTGTAATGAAGAAGGTACACTCACACAACATGACTTCCATTGTTCTTTAAATAGTTTGAATTCCACAGTTTTCCCTTATTCTTATCTCTTCCAAATACATAAAATACTAAAAACCTTTGATTTTTTCTCTTAAAGCAATAGCGTGGCTCTATTTTCTCTCTTCAAGCAACAACGTAACCTTATTCTTCTTAACCTATTTGTGAGTAAGCCTCGACCATATTTGTTTCACAATATTTTTTTTTTAAAATACAATTTACATTGTTAATATAGTTATATTTATATTTCATATGAAATGTAGTTAGATGATAATTTTTTTATTGTTTATATTTTCGTAATATGCATGTTGCATTTTGTTTATTATTCATATGATAATATATAGTTATATAAGTTATGGTGGTTTCATAAAAAAAAAATATATATATGCAACACATAGATTGTATGTGACTTTATCAATGTAGTAGTAAAGCACATATGCATTTATAAGCATAACATGTGATAAGATACCCCAACGAAAATCGAAATTGTGTAGGTGTGATAAGATGCCCACCGAGAATTGATGTCATGTGGGTACTTAAAGTGGTAATGTATGATATGAAGCCCTACCGAGAAATGAAGTTTTATAAGTACTTACAGTTATAGTATATGCTAAAATGCCCCACCAAGAAATGAAGTTGTATGGGTACTTTTAGTTATAGTTTGAAGTTATAATATGTGATAAGATGGCCTGTCGAGAAGTAAAATTGTGTGGATGCGATATGACGCCCACTGAAAAAATGAAGTCGTATGAGTGCTTATAGTTATAGTGTATGATAAGATGGTCCATTAAGAAGTGAAAAGTGTGGGTACGATGAGACGCCCTACCGAGAATTGATGTCATGTGGGTACTTAAAGTTATAGTATATGATAAGATGCCCTACCAAGAAATGAAGTTGTATACGTGTTGTGAACCATGCAAAATCATATCGGCTTTACTGATTTTTGAATTCGTGAATCAACAGGTTGTTAATAGCTGATTATGTGAAGATAATTGTGTATGTGAGTAGGAATATAGTAAATGGAAGTAACGGTCGATAATATGATAGTGACCCAGTGAAAATGTTGAGATGAGGAAGGATTCTAACTTTGGTCATTTCCTCCAGTGAGTTTGCCTGAGCATCGGAGTTAATCTTTGTGGGGTTAAGCTTGTTCATCGACCTCCTTTATACTATGAGGGAGGTGTTTTGTATACTTTGGTGGTCATTATGAATGATAATGATGTATAAAACTTCATAGAAATAGCCAATGCATTTGGAGAAAACCGGATACAGGAGATATATGTTAAGGCTTCCAATTACTCTAGCAGGAGTATTGTTAATAAAACTTTATGGGTTGGGTCTGTTAGTTTTCCTCAACCTTATGTGCAGTAAACTGAGGAAGACAGCCCAATTTGTGATGAACCGAAAACTTATTTAGTAGAAAACCCCACTTTTGGTGAGGGAGGTGTGAATGAAGAGGCAATTGATACATAAATAGGGTCAATCTTACAAGATGACCTGAGTTACGACCTTGATGTAGATCTGATTCCAATAGGACCTGAAAATGAGGTTGTAGGGGAGTACGTGGGGATTGAATATGAAGTAGATGAAGAAATTGTAGAAGTTGAAAACACTATAGATTATGCGCCTATGTCAAAATATATATCTAACAGCACTCCATTTGTACCTTAGTTTACTACTAGCCAGGGGATTAGGATAGCTCCCTAATATAATCAGATTGGGATGCCAACATCCTAGGTTAGAGATTCAATTCCATAAATGAGCATTGGTGGTGGTAGTGATTATGTGGAATTCGAAGAGGACATGGAGGCGAAGAGTAACAACTAGGTTGACAGTGTAGATTTATTTGTTGGACAATGCTTCAGTACGAAGGATGAACTTATTGACACCATTAAAAGATATCATATCAATAACCATTATGACTACCACATTGATAAATTGAAATTGCACCTATAGGCCGTATATTGTGAGCAGAAGGACAGTGGATGCTAGTAGAGGTTACGAGCATCATATAAAAGTTTAATGAAGCTATTTGTCATAACAATTCCTGAGGGTTCACACACATGTGTCAACCCTAATGTGATGTAGGACCATAGACAAATCAATAGTAGACTTATGGCCAATTGTTTCATCAACAATATTAAAGAGAATCTTGATATAAAGATTGTAAACTTGTAAGCAAACATTTTAAACATGTTTGGCTATAATGTGAGGAGAAAGAAAGTTTGGGATGAGAAGAGAAAGGCTATGGAGATGGTATATGACAATTAAGAGAAAGCATACAATGAGCTTCCTATTTTGTTGAACACAATCAAGATTTCAAATCTTGAAACTAAGGTAATTTGGGGATAGAGGGGATCCCCTGAGACTGGTGTTTTGATAACGAAGTAGGTCTACTAGACATTTGGTTCGTGCGTACACGCATTCAAATATTGTCAATCAGTAGTTTGTATTGATGGCACATTTTTGTATGGAAAGTATGGTCATGTACTATTGATTACTTGTTCTATGGATGGAAATAATTATATTGTACCATTGGTGTTTGCGTTTGTTGATAAGGAGTTTGTGGAGATGTGGAGTAGGTTTCACAAAAGATAAAGCAATTCATTGTCAGTAGTCGTGAGGAGACAATTTGCCTAATTACGGATAGGTACTTAGGTATCGAGAAAGCATTTGACAAAAAAGAAGTTGGCTGGAAGGAACCATTTGCAGTTTGGAGATGATGCATATGGCATGTCACTAGCAATTTCAGCAAGGCACATATGAACCAACTGTACAAGAAACTTGCTATTGCTACTACTATGCAAGCACAGCTTAGGAAATTTAAGTTTTTAATGGAGCAGATGTTGCAAGTTAAAGAGAATGCACCATCATGCTTTTCACCATTTGACAATAGCAAATGGATGTTGTCTCATGACGATTTTTATCGATTCAGATATATAACATTCAACATCATTGAGAGCTACAATGCTATTTTAAAAGCTTGTAGAGGATTGCTCCTAACTTCACTTATCAAAAAATTTTCTACAATTGTATTGATTATTGGGAAAAAAGAGTTAAATAAGTGAGGAAATGAATGGACATAGGGCAAGTGAATACAAAGTATGTTGCAAAGAAGTTAAAAACGTAGGCCAAGTAAGCTCCAGCTCATTTCATCAAGCAATATAGTCGTCAAAACGGGATATGAGAGGTAAAGACGGGTTGGAGGCACGAACCAAATTGAGTGATGAAATGAGGCGGTAAACATATATTGTAGACACGAATAGAATGATGTATTCATGTGGGAAATGGCAAATCTATAGAATCTCATGCTCATATGTGATAAGGGCACTTAATTTTATTCAAGTAACAATTAGTTAGTACATTAGTAAATGTTATACATGGTCACATCAGTTAGATGTCTACACTAGATACTTCATGCCAATTGATGATGAGTTGAATTGGCCCCGTCTCGATTACCCATTCCTCATACTTAATGAGAACCTGAAACGTAGTTTGGGTAAACTAAGGAAGAAAAGATACCACATGGAGATGGACTTAAGAGAGCCTCCCGATAAGAGCAGGTATAACATATGTACAATGGAAGGATACAATAGGAATAGGTGTCCTCAGCTTAATAGAAACGGTATAGATAGACATATACGCATTGTTTTCTTACATTATATTATATATGATATCATGTTATGCTTCTATAAGTCAATGACACAATATATTATTTTATTGTTTTGCAGGTTAGATGGATCTAGGACTGAGTGACCTGTTGGTACTGCATGGATAAGGATGACATCGATCGCAGGACGTATAGGATCATCGGGTATGGCTTGACCTTAATTCATCTTTTAAATTGTATAGTTTAATTATTTTCTACAATTGTGATGAAAATTAATCTAATATTACAGGGAAGCGAGCATATTATAGTTCGTCTAATGGAGTTGAGCCTACTAAAGGGCACATTACAGATACTATTAAATGATTGCTTCATCACCTACCTTGCCGACACTGGTTTCCTAGGGGTTACACTAATACCATTCATTTAGATCAATCATCACCTTATCACGTCATTAGTTGAGAGGTAGAGACCTGAGACCTATACTTTCCATATGGCTCACGAGGAGATGACCATCACACTCTAGGACATAAAGGTCTTGTTTAGCCTCTGTATGGATAAGGCTATAGTGACTGGGCCTACGTAATTAGTCTGGCCTCAAATAACTTGGGGATTGCTAGGAGACCACCCCATTGATAATACTAGTAGAGGGGGGCGTATTAATTTGGCTTGGTTATGAGATAGATTTAGTATACATTTTGTAGATGCAAATGAGGAGACCATTTGTTGGTACACCCATGCATACATCCTGCAGTTATTTGATGGATTTTTATTTGTCGACAAATCTTCGTCTCTTGTTCACATGATGTTCCTACTCATTCTAGAGTATTTCCCATATGCTGTGACGTTTAGTTGGGGATCAGCTTGTTTGGCTTGGTTATATCATCATTTATGTAGGGCTGCATGATTAGGAGTATAGGAGATTGGAGGCGCTACCATACTACTGCAGATATGGATATTGGATTATTTCCCCTACATTGCACCATAGACCAGGTCGGGCTTCACCATATATGAGGGCCTACCACTAACTATTAGGTAGGATATATTACGAGACACTACACACCATGCTACGCATGTTATGGATGCATACTGGACTGCATTTTATTTATAGAAAAGTCGATAGGTATGTACTTCCTCAATTTTATTTCTGTTGTTGGTCTTTGTTAAAAATTTATGGATTATTAATACACTTTCTTTGCAAATGAATTGTAGGTCGTATGGGAGCCATACCTGGATGATCTTATTGATTTCTTACCTCTATTTTGTAGTGTTGGTTGAGCTATTTGGACGGCTAGGGTTGCACTGATATGTTTCCACATTGTCGAGTTTCATTTCCCTAACTATGTTATATGATAGTTTGGAGGCTTCCAAATGATATTAGTTGATGTTTATACGAGTGAGGAGCTATACCATATCGGCCTTAGATGTAGGACAAACATAAACTGGTTGGTTGTGTATCAAGGATACATATTGACCTGGGTAAACCGTTAGATATGGGTTGTTCATAGTCAGGGACCAAGAGGTATCGATCTAGCTTACTATGACAAGTATAGGGATCATACACGTTGATACATCACCCATCATGGGGCAGTGATGGGATACTTGGTGAGCTTTCCTTCCATTTATCTTATGTTTTTTCGTAAAGCAATGTACATAAATATAACATGAAATGTTTCATTAACTATAGGCAAATAGGCTATGTCGGGCAAGGCTAGTAGATGATGTCTGTGTTGCTTATCATATCATTGATGGTGGACTTCACCATCTCGAGGAGCAAGGTAGTTTGATATTATTTCCCCATCAACCAGCTAATCCAGCCATTATACCTGCCTTTCGATCGTGTGTAGGTCCTAGAGTTTGGATGAGAGGATGTTGACCAATACAGGCATATGGTTAGGGACATGGTGACGATTCTATGACATCAAGATCTCACCATTCCACTGACTTAGGTGAGATTAGTAGTAATGCATCACCCGTTGATGCCTTTAGTTTCGACCAATCCTCATTTGATACTCCAAATGCTTACGTATGGATGTATCCATAGCCAACATTGCTAGCTCATCGTAAACGTTGCACAGGATGGTCTTAATCATTACATATATAGAATGCCAATACCCAGCTACCACCAGCACCGCCTACTCTATTTCTTCATATTCACTGATATTCCTCTACAGTTATCTGAGCCTCAACAGTCAGAGGGACCATCCACTCATCGACCATCATTATTATCTCGTTTCGAAAATAATTAACTAGATCTAGGAAGAAGTAGTTGTAAATAACTATATTTTTATTACTTAGTTTGATTATTATGTATTATCAACATCTATTACTCACTATGTGAATGGTTTTTGTAAATGGTGTTTCATATTACATTGCTATTCCCTTAATACTGATAGTTTACTATATATATACTTTCTATATACTATACTTGCTTTTAATAGGTTTAGTTGGTAGTTTAGTTAACCATTTAAGCTGACCCATTACGTTAATAGTTTTCATAAGTAGGACACTTAGTTAGAAGGAATGTGAAATGTGAATTGAACTTAGGAGCGTAATAGGCAACTAACTTGCCATATTGAAAATACTTAATTAAGGGGAGTGTAAAGCGTCAATTGAATGTACGCGGTAGTGACATTGAAGACGTGCTTAAGGGATCCACATTTTTATAATAGTTTACAAAAAGATTAAATTAAATTTTTATCATCTAATTAGATAAATTAAATTCAATTTATTAAAAAAAAAATGGAAGGCGCACTCAAGGGATGCGTCTTCATTGTTGATACTGAAGGCGTGTTTCTTAAATTGCCTTTAGTGTCCATAAAGAAGGTGTGTCCCTTGAGTGTACCTTCTATATTAAAACACAAGGCGCGCATACATAGCGTACATTCAATACAAAAAATGCTTATACTTACGTACGCCTTTACTATACCATTTTTGTAAAATTTTTCTAAAATACCTCATTTTCGTATAATTTTTCCCCACATATACTAAAGAAGTACAAAACTTTGGGTTTTGTTGTGTTGTTATGCAAGAGAGATGGTTTGGGGATAGGGATCAACTGGTTCTTAGAACTAATGAAGATTGGATGTTAACAATGGGATGTATGTGTTATTGATTCTTTGTGTTGGATGAAGATGGAGTCTCCATTTTATAGCTTAGCAACTTGAATCTAGTTTGTATGTTTAGCTCAATCTCAAATTGATCATGGATGAAGCTTAATGTGTATTCAATTTTATCAAGTCCTCTTTTCATTGAAATCTTTATAAATCTTCCTAAGATTTAGATCTTTTGCAAATGATTTTATAAGATTTGTACAAAAAAATAATGAAGATTCACAAAAATCTAACAAGATTTATAATTATTTGGTGCTTCTTCCTTATTTATTTCAAGTACAGTTTTTTTTTTTTCAAGAACAATTTGTTGGGAAAGGGGATGAAGTTATCCAATGCCACACATGTGACTGAGTGTAAAAAGAAATTCTACCTGTTGCTAGAATCAATCACGCAACCTTTTGATCCTTTTTGTGTCCATGCCTTTAACTAACTCGTTTGATGTTTTTTCTCATTATATCATGTATACAAAATAAAAATAAGCTCTCTTTGTTAGCCTAGCTTTAATTTTGGGCTTTTAAACCTGAATCCAATTTGTTTTAAATTGACATAAACATATTTAAATGACCCAAAATACACATGCTAAGGATTTTTTTTATAGAAATTTAATTTGATAAATCTTGAGTCTTATTTTGTTCATCCAGTTAAAATTATTAGAATTCAAATTTTAAATTAAACAAAAGCCTATTCTTATGAATCTAAATTTTTACTAGACTTTTCTTAAAAAATATTTTTCTAATAAAGGTTAATTTACTAAAAACTCAAAATTTATTAAATTGCATGTATATTTTTTATTATTGCTTGACTTAACCTTAAACAACTGATTGAATCAACTTAGAAACTTTTGATACTTTGTATTTTCTAAAATATTTTAAAATTTCATTTTTTTTTTACTTTTTGTATTTTTTCTATAAACGTTGATAGGAATTGAATTGCTAGACCACTAACCCTAGCCTAAGCATGAGGCCTTGAAGGACTAGCAAAGTGGATTCTATTGTTCTAGCCAACTCTTACCAAAGCTAAGTTAATCCTCACTACCGACTAACTCTATATGTCGAGCTAAGTAATTTCTCATCTTTTAGTAGTTGAGTACTAACTAGATGTATGCACTATTGATAGTTTGATCCCTCATACATCTGCTCAGCCATAACTGTACTGACCTTCAGCTCAGCAATATTGGTGTTGAGTATCCTAGTGTACATCTTCACTCACATCTTCTTGGAAGGTCCCTAGGTTTGCTCAACACCTCTGCTTGATGAACTCGATCCTAACGGTACCATTTGTTTACTTATGCCAAAAGTGTCTCCAGTGACTTGATGCCATGTATCCAATCTCAAGTAAAAGGATTTTGTTGCAGTAATAATTGATTTCTTTGATTTTTCATTTGTATCCTTTATTATTTTTTGTACATTACTCCTTTTAGGCAATACCCTTTTTGTCTTTTCCATTTTAGGTAAGATACCTTAACATTTCAGGTACAAATATCCTTATAATATGTAACCACAACAATCATATATCTAATATTGAATATACTCCCCCTACTTTCGTGAGCTAAGTGTGCTTACTTTTTCGCTTTTTACTCTTATCCTAATCCTTAAGTAAGGCTAGGTAGTGAGTGACTTTATCGAGTTGCTCTTGCGTTATATCAAGTTAGCTTTATGAGTTCGTGGAGTTCCCTCGGTATGTTATATTCTTAGAATTGTTCATGGTTTTTGCTTTTTAATCTCATTTACTTATTCCCCATTTTCACATTTCATCACTCTTTATTCAAGCCTTCTACAAGCTTTGACCCATCCTGATACTATCACCCTTGTGTACTCTCAATGGGGCATATCATCTTGGTATTAGAGTGGAGGTTTGTTTAGGTAAGTTATGTTTGAGCTCTCTTAAGTAGTATTGTTTGTTATGGTCGTATGTTGTAGTTACATAGAGCTTAGCTGTAAGTAATTGAGTAAGTTAAAGACATAGTAGTTTGCTGTGGCTGTATACTTTGTTTTACCTTATTTCGAATATACGAAAACAAAGCAAGTTTCAGTTGGGTTTATTGTTCTTTAGAGTAGTTGTTGTGTTCACAGATTAGTTGAATATTCGTATTGAAGAGTGTATGTGTATTGTTTAGCTTAGAAGACTTATATCTATTGTTTTTTAGAAGTTGAGTTTGTTATTAAGTTTTTTCAAAGAGAATGATGGATCCAAGTGTTAATGCTAGTATTAGAGATGATAATAGTGATGTTGTCTACTATGGACGATAACCTCAAAACACCCCTAGAAGTACAAATGAATGAATTGATGAGATAGATAACTTTATAGCTGATCTACTTAGAGTTGCTCATCCATTGGCCTTTTGATGTGCCAAGGCTATACAAAATACTCCCCAAGCCACTCAAACTATGAGAAGACAAATCTTAGCTTGATAAGCTCAAGGTGAAGGAGTGGGAGGACAAGTACAAAAAAGGATTGACTTAGGTGATATGGATGATGAAGGAGAAGAAGAGTACAATGAGGATTAGGAGCGAGCTCAAGTACCCTGAGTTTCCAACCATGTAAAGCTTCAAATTTTGAGCTTTAATGGTTTTAGAAACACTAACTACTATCTAGACTAGGAAGAGAAGGCAAAGTATGTTTTTTATTATTATCAATATGAGGACTGTAAGGAGGTGAGGGCTACTACTGTGGAGTTCTCAAGTTATGCCGCAACATGCTGGAAGAACTTCCAAATTATGAGGAGGTGAGAAGGATATAGGGAAGTTAATACTTGGCTTAAGATAAAGAGAATACTTTGAAACAGATTCATTCTGGACACTTATTTGCAAGATACTTTTACTCGGCTTCAAGAGTTAAGACAAGGAAGTTGAATTGTTGATGAGTATGTCTAAGAGTTCTAAATACTCATGATTCGATATGAAGTGAATGAACCATCAGCCTAAATAGTATCTAAACTTCTCACTGGATTGAGAGGCTGCATCCGAGATATCATAGAGATTCAATAGTTTACTACATTAGATGAGGCTATAAGAGTAGCCCGGTAAGTAGAAAGGTTAAAGAAGAGTAAGCCAAGTTGACTAGTCTAACCAAGCCGACTTGTTCAAGGAAGTTATTGAGCTCAGTAAAGTATTGAGCTGAATTGAAGAATGGATGTCAAAGCTCAATAGAAGGATCGATCAACTGACGGTGAAGTGCTATTAAGAGCTTATGAGAAAGGATAAGGATCTAGGAGGAAGACTAGCGAAATCGAGTACTTTAAGTGCCAAGGGTCTGTTCATATGACCGTCTAATGTTTGAATAAAAGAGTTATGATTATTAAGGGAGATGCCCCAAAGATTAAAGTAGATAGTGTAAATAAGGAACTAGAGGAGGAAAAAGAAGTGGAGGAAGAGATAGAGGTTAATGCTGGACTGGTTGAGGAAGATGTATTTGTTGAAGATTTAGATAAGGTAACTTTGGTTATCTGACGTGCGATGAGTTTGGGACCCTCTATTAAGGAAGAGTAGAGAGATAATTTGTTCCACATCACATGCAAGGTGAATGAGCACATAGTAGACAATGGAAGTTGCACCAATGTCATGTTTACAAACTAGCTTACATCTGAAGCTGTATAAGTTATATTGGCTAAATGAGAAGGATGCGTTACATGTCACTCAACAAGTATTACTATAGATCGTTATTGGACATTATTCTAATGAAATTCTTTGTAATGTGCTACCCATGTATACATCTTATGTGTTGTTAAGTAGACCTTGGCCTTTTGATCGGAGGGTTATGCTTGATGGATTTAGGAACACCTATGTGTTTGAGAAGGATATAAGGAAGATCACTTTAAACCCTATGACATTAAGTCAAGTTGGCTTGCTGTAAGCTAAACTTGCTTGAGGACCTAATAAGACTTTGACTTTGAGTAGAGTCGAGCTCCAAGAAGCTATTAACGTCTATATATCGACCTTTATGTTGATCAAGCAACTGCTAGAGTTGAAGGAGTAGAATGAGCTACTCTCAAAGGTAAAAGAGCTACTAGATGAGTATGCTAACCTATTTCTTGAACAATTACCTAAAGGATTACCCCCTTTTAGAGGCATTAAAATTGCATCAACTTGATACTTGGCCTTACCATACTGAACAAACCAACTTATTTGATGAACCTTGAACAAGCTGTTGAGCTCTAAAGATAAGTCAATGAGCTACTAGCGAAAGGATATGTAAGGGAAAGTCTTATCACCTGTGCTATGCCGGCACTCCTTGTGCCAAAAGAGGGTGGTACTCGGCGTATGTGCATGGACAGTAGAGTCATGAATAAGATCATGATTAAGTACCTGTGTCTTATCCCCAAGTTAAATGACATGTTAGATGAACTAAATGGAGTTAGGGTTTTAAGTAAAATTGATCTAAAGTTTGGCTAACATCATATTCGAATGAGGCTAGGAGACGAGTGGAAAATTGCATTCAAAACTTAGTATGGTCTTTATGAGTAGATATTTATGCCTTTTAGCTTATCAAATGCCCCAAGTACCTTCATGATATTGATGAACCATGTGCTAAGAAACTTGATTAAGAAGTGTATCGTGGTGTACTTTGATGACATCCTTGTATATAGTGTTGACCAGTCGAGTTACTCTAAGAATCTCCGCATTATGCTTGATGTACTTCGAGTTGAGAGGTTATTTAGCAATCTGAAGAAGTTTTGTTTTTGCTAGAAGGGTATGGTTTTTGTAGGATATGTAGTGGGTAAAAGAGGCTTACGAGTCAATAATGAGAAGGTTCGGGCAATTGTCAAATGGTTAACTTTAAATACATGTGTTAAGGTAAGAAGTTTCCATGGACTGGCATCTTTTTACTGAAGATTCATCAGAAACTTCAAGGCCATTGTTTCAAACCTCATTGAGTTGATAAAGAAGAATATTGATTTTAAGTTGGGTACGAGAGAGGAGAGAAGTTTCATTAAAGTAAAGGTAAGATTGATTTCTACACCAATATTAGCTTTACTTGACTTTGCGAAAATTTTTAAGCTTGAGTGTGATACATCAGGCATTCGTATAAGCACTATCTTGATGCAAGAAAGCTAGCTAATTGCCTACCATAATGAGAAGTTGAGAAGACCTCAGTTGAACTACTCGGTGTATGATAAAGAACTCCTAGCCCTTATTTGAGCTCTCCAAGTGTGATAACACTATCTATTACCAAGAGGGTTTGTCATTTATACTAATCATGAATCTTTGAGGTACCTTAGAAGTTAGACCAAGTTATCAAAATGACAAGAGTAGTAGGTTGATTCCTCAAAGGATTTAACTTTGTGATCTAGTACAAACAATGGGTTCTCTATTAAGAAGACATGTTCTTCCTACTGGGTTGTCGATTAGATTATTAAGGTTTATGAGCATTAAAGAATAGTATCCTTAGGAACCTCATTTTGGTCGTGTATTTGGATAATGTACCGAAAGAAGAACAGTAGATGACTATCATATGGAAGATGGGTACCTATTTTAAGGAGGCAAGTTATGTGCATCAACTAGCTCTTTAAGAGAATTACTTGTTAGAGAAGCTCATTTTGGTGGACTTTCTAAACGTTTTGGGAGAAGAGGACGTATGAGTTGTTGAGTGGATGATTTTTGACTGAACATGAGGCGAGATGTACATCGAATTATCAAGAGTTATGCTACTTGCAAGAAGGACAAATGCTGAGACAAACAAGGGAAAACAATGCCTTTGCTTGTCTTAATTCAACCTTAAACTGAGTTGAGCATGAACTTTATCCTTGGATTGCCAAGAACTGCCCAAGGCAAAGATTTAGAGATGCTCTTGTAAGAAATTGTCTGATTATACGACATGACGAGAAGTGTAGTCTTGGACAAAGATCCAAAGTTTCTATACCATTTTTGGAGTATTATTTAGAGTTGAATGGGGATTAAACTACTACTCAACACTTCCTATCACCCTTAAATCAATGGCCAAACAGAAGTAGGCAATGATACTTTAGGATCACTACTTCGAGCTATAGTGGGGAAGAATTTAATTGATTGGGATAACTATTGCCTATAGTGGAAATCGCTTACAATTACACTATACATGACATTACTAAACAAATACCCTTTAAGATCGTCTATTGCTTCAATCTAAAGCTACCCTTTGACTACGCCCCAATACCCATGTTCGAGTAAGAAGACCTTAATGCGAAAGCATGAACATAGTCTTTACAGTAGATCTACGAGAAAGTTATTCGATAGATTGACCAAGTTGCCAAGAGAATGAGAGAAAGGAGTAAAGGAAGGAAATTAGTATTGTTTCATCCCAAAGATTTAGTGGGCTTGCACTTGAGCAAGGAGAGGTTCCTAAACAAAAGAAATAATAAGTTGATCGCTAGAGTTGAAGGTCCATTCAAAATACTCTAAAAGATCAATGACAATGCTTATTGATTGAAATTACCCAAGGATTAAGGAGTCTTTGACACCATTAACATTGCCGACCTCAACCCCTACCAACTTGAGAGAGAATTGAGCAAAAACTAGTTGGATTTGATCCTAAATTCAAATAAACCTAGATGGGATGATAAGAATTGAACTATTGGACCATTAATATGAGCCCGAGAGGTCTTGAGAGACTAGTAAAGCAGATTCTATTGTTGTAGCTAACTCCTACCAAGGCTGAACTGATCCTCATTGCCACCAAACTTCATATGCTAAGCTAAGTGACTTCTCATCTTTTAGTAGTTAAGTACTAACCCAATGTATGCATCATTGAAAGTTCGACCTCTCACATGTCTTCTCAGCCATGACTATGTCGACCTTCAGCTTAGTACGTTTGTACTTACATCTTCTCAAAAGGTCCCGAGGTTTGCTTGGCACTTTTACTTAGCGACCTCCATCTTAACCATACCATTTGTTTGTTTATGCCAAAAGCTTCTCCAATGACCTGATGCCACGTATCCAGTCTTATGTAAAAGGATTATATTACACTAATCATTGATTTCTTTGAATTTTCATTTGTACCCTCTATTATTCCTTGTGCATTACTTCTTTTAGATAATACCCTTTTGTCTTTTCCAGTTTAGGTAGGATGCCCTAACATTTTGAGTATAAATATCCTTGTAATACGTAGTCTTAAGAATCATGTATCTGATATTGAATATACTACCCCCACTTTCATGAGCTAAGTGTGCTTACTTTTCCTCTTTTTTCTCTTATCCTAACCCTTAACCAAGGCTAGATAGTAAGTGACCTCATCGAGCTGCTTGTACATCATATTGAGTTAGCTTTGTGAGTTTATGGAATTTCCTTAATGCATCATATCCTTAAAATCATTTGTGGTTTTTTCTTGTTTGTCTCATTTACTTATTCCCCATTTTCACATTTCGTCACCCTTCATTTCAAGCTTTTTGTAAGCTTGGACCCATCTCGATATTGTTGCCCTTGTTTGCTCTTGATGTGATGTATCAAACTTGGCTAAAAAACCAAAAAGAAAAGAAGCTAAAATAAAAGGGTAGCAAAAATAGGGTATACTAAATACCATAATTCTCCTACAACTTCACTCAATTATTTACTATACAACTGAGCACTCAACATTATTAAGCTATACTTAACTTTCCAATACTACAACACCCATAGTTCATATACAGCATCCTTGAGCTCACTATACATAGCATAACACATAGCAACTCTCCTCAAATCTCCACTTTAATACAAGGGTAACGATATTAGGTAGGTATAATCCTATCAAAGGAACAAAAATAGAATGAGTTTTGTAAGGGTGTTAGCATATCCATAAGCCATTTAATTGGATATGATGCATTAACCAAATTACTGCATGATCTGATCACCACCTTAATATGACGTACAAAGTGATAACTACAGTTGCTTACTACAATCCTTGCTAAAAGGATATATGAGAGCTTAGAGTAAGATGAACTTGTAATAAAACAAGAATAAATTATAGAGGAAAAAAAAAGAGAAGAAGATTCTATATCTTGATAATTGATGCAGCTTACATTTCAAGTAAGTATTTATACCCAAGATTATAGGGTAATTATTATGCTTGGAGAGGTTACTAAAATGGGTACTTTACTTAAAGTGGAAAAGTACTAAAAGGAGTATACATTAGAAGGAAAAATTCATAATATATAAGGAGAGAACATTCGATCTACATCTGTATTGGAGTGAATGTCAAGGGACACGTATTGTAGCTTAAATGATTGAGACCCTACAAAGTAGAACTTGGGATGGAATTATATATGTTGGTAACTTTTGAATAGCTCGGGATTGGGAGTTCGATTGTTAGCTTTTGCAATTTGTACTTAGGTGGCAGTCTAAGCATGTTAGCCTATGGAAAAATATCTCAAACCTTAGTAGGCATAAAGATTAGGATTAAGGTAGCTAAGTTGTTAAAGAGTTTGCTTTGGACATTTTTCAAGTTAGCTTACCATGGCATTTAAATAAGGTGTAGGGCTCCGAACAATTGGAAAAATGTAGGAGGTTAAGTCCATGTAATTAGTTAGCCTCTCTAACACTAAGGCAAGAAATGAGGGCTCACTGAGCCATGCTTTCTAAACCTCAAGATAGGGATCGAGTAAGGGGTCTGGTAAGTTAATTCCTACCTCATTTAGATAACAAGAAAGTAAAGATATGGAATCGAACATTATGCATTATTTAACAAAATGAACTAAATCAAAATTAGGATCATTATAGCTCATGATCATAGAAGATAGTTAAAAAGATTTGTAGAATACTAATATTATGCAAAGTAATCTAAACAGCAAGATTCATAAGAATAATTTGTAAGAGAATCACTTAAACAAGTAAATTACAATTCAAGGATGATAAAATGTCTGAATGTCTAATCTATTATATACCTGTAGACTAACAAATAAACCCCAATACACTAATAAGAGACAAAAATAGGAAATTTAATTAAGGAATAAAAGCTATAGCAAATAACATAATCCAAAGGCTAAAGTCATAAAATAAGGTTAACCTAATTTGAAAATGGTCAACCTAATGATAAGTCTAGTTAAGTGAATTTGCTTTACCATACATATTGTTGATCATATTTCATTGCTAATTGATCGAAGGGTAGGTTTATAAGGGGTGCTTGGCACAAATTCCAATACTAAGCACTCCTCATGCTAGAAAAAAGTAGGCAACTATTAGTCTACCCACTTTTATAAACATGCTCCAAAACAATACATAGGACAAGTAGGATCATAGCAAGACCTTCAATGGAGGTTTTGCTAAGATTGGTAGAATAATGGTCTATCTATCTATTGCTCCCTCATATCCTTATATTTGCTAAGTACCAAAGGTTGCTTCTAAGTATTGAGGTGCTTATTTAAGCACTCTCCATCTCTCCTTTTTTGCCTTACATGATGTTAGGATATATATTTAGCTGTTGCAAACATGGCCCTTCCTTTTTCTTTAATTTTTATTTTTATATTTTATTAAAATAATAAATAAAGAATTACTATTGTAATATATAAAAATAATAAAATAATTTTTTATACTTTAAAAATTTTTAAAATATATTTAGGTACTGTATGAAAAGTTGTAAATAGTATTGGACTTATTAAAAATTTAAAAAATTAGTAAGTAATTTTGGTAATTCTTTTTAAAGTAAGGAGTCGCTTAAAAAGGGGAATCGCTTAAGTGTTGATGTAGTATTCTAAGCAACTCTTTAAGTACTCAATTGATAAACATGCTCTAATTAATGTTGGCTGCTTTTAGTCAATCTATTTGAGTCCTTAGGCCTCCCGATTAACTTTATAACCCCTTGTACTCGTCTTTTGCTACACTAGTCATGATTCTTACCTTTGAAATTATGTCTTCAATATGGACTCCCATTTTTACCACTTGCCTGGTAGAGTTACCATTGACTTTAATTATTTCTTTGATATTATCTTAGAACTTGAATTTTCTCATCTTGGCTTGTTCTTGTGCCATAGGTTTACCTTCTCCTTTCACTTTTGAAGAGTAATTTGATTGCATTAAACTTCTTCTACCAACATTCGTAGCAACACAACTCTTTGTCTATAGTTTATGTAAACGCTATAGGAGCTTCTAAATCAGCTAGAGCTTACCTTTGATTGAATTGTCAAGGCTTACCCAAAAGTGTATGGGCTACCTACATAGGGATTACATCACATGTAATCAAGCCAATATATTCACAAATAAAAGTTAAAAATTGATACATACTTATTAACTCATGTAATGGTTGTCATGCATCTACATTAAAAAAGGACATATACGTCATCATTAAAATATAAAATTGAAGTGATAAAATTATAATAAATTGATACAGTTATATATAAAAATAAAAAAAATAAAATTAAAACTCTCCATGAAATCAATCACAGTAAAATTATATATATCAATAGCTTATTTATTTATAATGATGATTGGTTAACGGTTATTAATCATAAGAAAAATTAGGTGGTAATGTTAGTAAAGTAAACATTTTTAATTAGGTGTATGACTTGATAAGTTGAAACTTGAGATGTAAACTTACAAAAACGTGCAACGTTGGGGTAGTGAATATAATATTGTCCCATTTGTGTTTCTTCCATGTTTCAATTAGTTGATATTTTTACAAAGTCCATTACTATATTGCAATTATACTTCTTTTGTTCCATGTTAGGCTTTCTACAAGCACCAACTCAATGAAGCCAATATATAGATAGATAGGTTATTATAGATATATAAGTTATTATAGAACAAATGGAAATATCTATATCTAGTTTTTAATGTTTACTAATTTTATATTTGAATTCAAATTTCCCCCTCATTTTTGAGTCAATATTTTACAACTTTAATAATATAAGACTTTCATGTACTCATTAAATTTTCAATCAATTCCCAATGTGTGTTAGTTTCTAATTGGTCAACAATGAATAATTAATAAAATAATGTTGTTAAATATATACATATATATATATATATGAATACATAATATCATAAAAAGTATTATGAGGCATATTTAATTACATAAAGGAAAAAAAAAGAATAGGTCGAGACTCAATAAAAAAATTAGGACTGCATATTTACTTTTCCTTATTATATATCTATCGATTTAGTTTCACACATGCACAAAGTGATTACTTAGCTTTGTATGTTAGTTAAAATAGTTATTATGTATATCAGCAATAAGAAGTACATAAATGCATCTTTCTTGATCTGGTTCTTGACTAGTTGGACATTATCTATGGGGTAAATTTCACAAACACCATGTTCAAATTTTCATTTCACAATTTGTACACATCAGAAACTAGTTCAGTCAGTTGACTAAGGTCTTAATTTCCTTTCTTTTCTTCCCCTTTTATCATATGTCACATACCAATTGTTTATCTGTAAAAACGTTATGATTTTTACTTTACCCTTTTAATTTCAAACCTACCTATAATTTTATTTTATGTTCTTAATGCAGTAAAACCAATTGGCACTTATAGGTTTTGGTTAGCTTGTTGTTTGAGGCAAGTGATTAGTTTTGACTTAGCAAAAACAAGGATCTTTTACAATGCAATCATGGTATATGTGAAATGAATTGTCTACTTATTTATACATTGTACTTATTTTAAGATAGATCAGGGACTAGTATCTATAAACTTTTACACAAACTATCTATTCATGGCTTGAAAAAATATGCAATAAGAATCTATCCTCATCCCTTTAACCATGACGGATGTAGATTGGGAAAATATATTTGTCCCATTTGTTTAGACTCCCCCCATAATGGTGTTCTGTTGAGGTGCTCATCTTATGGAATCGTCCTTTTGTCTGTGATATTGATCTCCTACAATTTAACCATCTAAATCATTTTAGAAATGCATATGGTGTGAAGTTTCCATTAATCTTCGAAACTCCTTCAACATCTAGCACACATTTCAACGCACAAGATGATAATTGTAACCCTACATGTCCTTTGTATGGGGGAGAAGTTATGGGATGAGTTATAATGAATGAAGCTCATCTATGTTTAGATAAGAAGAAACATTCTTGTAAGGAGGTATAATGTGCATTCATGGGACCACTCTTAGAATCAAAAAAGCATGCTCGATTAGAATCCCTACAATCTCAAGCCTTGAAAATTGATCTAACTCAGCAACTCATGATAAGAATCAACTCCATGGACCCATTAGTAGAAGCTAAGTTAGGGGATTTCAAGGACTTGCTCAATGAGTACTAGCTTGATGACTCTTCATAGGTAAGGATTCCGACATTAACCCAAGTATTTTACACTTCATCTGCCTTAAGTACTAAGTTGTGGTCATGATGGGAACAATTCGTAAATTGGTCTCCTTTAGTTAAGCAACATCCATTCGACCAGTTGAAACCTCAAAATTGTACCCAGTGTTTGAGCTCCAATTTAACCCATATCAATTGACCAATTCATCTATTCCTTTTTTTTTTTTTTACCCCTATCAAGCTGACACCATCAATTGTCGAGTTACCAAAGATTTAGCACTCATAGGGGCCACCAAATATATATAATATTATGATCACCAACCATAATCTGATACGTGTCTTCTAATATAATATTTCAAAATGATTCCTCTTTCGTACATTGTACTATATAGTGACATTTTTACCTTTTTAGCATTTTTCTTAGGAATCTTTATATCTAATATGTAATTTGCTTGCTTTTGTCTTTTCTTTGAGATGTAATCCTAAGGAAGCCATATATAAGCCTCACTTACTTATAGCGTAGATATTACTACTTATACAATTAATACTGACATATTTGTTGAGAGCACTAACTATATCATTACTTCCCTAACTCTTATCTATTTTCTTTAGTAAGGAGTAGTGGCGAGTGACCCTAATCCTCACTTGTATATCATATCAAGTGAAGTTTAGGTTGAGTAGGATTTGTTGGTGTGTTATTTCCAGTAGATAGTTGCTCAAGTTTTGATAAACCCTTTTGTTCCTTCTTTTCCTTTTATCCGTTGTAGTGTAGCCTTTGTGTGTATGACCCTGGAAATGAATGAGCTTCGTTGGTATAAAAGCACAGTTTCAGTTTCAAGAGGGAGTATGTGAAGACTCTAGTAAAGTTCTTGTTTGTGGTGCTATTAGTGGTTGATGTGCTCTTCCATAGTTGTTGCAGTGGTTTATGGTTGGTTCGTAAAGTTGTGGTAGAGTGTTTGAAGCGGGTTTCGAA
The DNA here is from genome assembly GCA_024138005.1 of Lumnitzera racemosa. Classification (NCBI taxonomy): domain Eukaryota; kingdom Viridiplantae; phylum Streptophyta; class Magnoliopsida; order Myrtales; family Combretaceae; genus Lumnitzera; species Lumnitzera racemosa. Next base: position 28,384,851 of record JAMXBC010000003.1, on the reverse strand, counting down.
GTTGTGAGCTGAGAAACATTGATTCGCAAAGGTAAGTACAGTAACTCATATTGCTCTGTTCTACTATGTTTTTAGATTATGAAAAAATAGGATGTTGTAATAATTATGTTGAGTTATATTGTATGGGCTGTCAAAGTGTTGAAGTATGTTAGTTGAGGTTCTAGGGAGTAAGTAGTAACTAATTGAGTATGAGTAGTAATTATAAAATATTGCTAAGTAATACTCAATAGTAGGGTTTTGTTGTGTATACGTTATTGAAGTTGTTCTCGTTGAAGAAAATAGTGATAAGAAGTATTACCTAATGTCAGATTCTAGTGTTCATGGAGTTATTAAGGACTAAGATAGAGGCTCCCATGTTGGTTGTGGCCAATAAGGGAGTTATATGCCAAGGTTAGTCAATGATAAGCTCGATAGACTCACTAACCTTATTGAAAGTCTAGTCATAGCTATGCAAGGTATTAGACAATAGTTGCAAGGTAAACCTAATCATGGTTAGGTAGAAGATGAGTAAGGGCAAAGATATAGACATGTAAGTTGAGAAAATCACCCAGTCTAACCTCATCGAGTTAGATGAGTAGTAGGCTACCTTGCTCAAAAGTGATTAGAGATAGAAGGAATTAAGGAAGCAAGTGGGGAAGAAGAAGAAGAGCTTGATGGTGAAGAAGAAGATTACTATGGAGTAGAAGAGCAATAATGTCGAGATTCTCACGAACTTGACAATATTAAGGTCCAAATTTTGACCTTTACAGGTAGTAGAAACACTGATAATTACTTGGAGTAGGAGGAGAAGGTCGAGAAAGTATTTGATTGTTATGGATATATTGAGATAGTGAAGGTTTGACTTACTACCCTTAAGTTCTTTGGATACGTTGCCATGTAGTAGAAGAACTTGAATGCGGCTAGAGAAAGAGATGGACAAAGAGGTATACAAACTTGGGAAGACATGAAAAGGTTGCTAAGAGGAACGTTTGTAGCTGAGACGTACTTATAAGATGCCTTTGCCAAATTGCAAGAGCTTCGCTAAGGCAGTCGAACTATGGATGACTATGTTAGAGAGTTTCAGATGCTGATGTTCTAAGCTGATATGGATGAGCTTAAGTCTTGCACTTTAATGAGATTTATCTTTGGATTCAAGTATGAGATCCTTAATACAGTAGAAGTATAGGGGTTTTATACTCTAGAAGAAGCCATTAAGGTAGCTTAGAGGATCAAAAGGCAAAAGAGAAATACCCTTATTTGATCTCATCCTAGCCTCTTATGAATTGCTAATCTTTGCCATATTGACCACCATAAACCAAGGTGAGCAATCCAAGCAGGAGAAAAGAATGGCTAAATTAATGATATGCAAGTTGATATGAAGAATTGAGTTAAAGAAAGAGCTAATTTGAAGGCATATGAGAGAGGGCAAACCTCAAGTCATAAGATGAGTGATATAAAATGCTTTAAGTGTTTGGGTTATGGACACATGGCTGCTGAGTATCTTAATTGACATGTTATGGTCCTCTGAGATGATGAAGTGGATAGTATCGATGAAAGTGAACTTGAGAAGGAAGAGAAAGATGTTGGATGAACTAAAGTAGAAGAGGAGGAACAGACTTATGTCTATGCTAATTAAAGTGAAGTAATGATTCTAGTGTTGAAGCAAGTACTAAACTTTGAGGAAGAACAAAGAGAGAACTTGTTCCATACAAAGTATGCCATAAAGGGTTAACTATGCACAATTATAGTAGATGGGGGGGAGTTATATCAATGTTGTTGCTTGTACCCTTATGTAGAGATTCGATCTGCCAACCTTTAAACACTCCTAATCTTATAAGCTACATTGGTAGCATGACAAGAGTGCTTTACATATGCTTTACACATGATTGAACAAGTAGTTGTGCTATTCTGTATCAGGAATGTATATAGAGATGAGGTGGTTTGCGATGTTGTCCCTAAGGGAGCTTCATATTTATTATTAAGAAGACCTTGGTTATTTGACTAACATGTCATACATAATAGGTATAAGAATACTTATACTTTCACAAGGATGGTAAGAAGATAGTAATGTAACCTATGACCCTGAGCTAAGTTAATGAAGCTCATAACTAACTCACTCAAGTTGGTAAGAATAAGGCTTTAGTGTTAAGTCGACGAGAACTTTGAGCTGTTGAAGAGACTAACGAGCCTATCTTCTTACTGATTAGAAGATTATTGGAGTTCAACAATCTAGATGATGTATTAAAAGAGATTAAGAAGTTGATAGATGAATTTTTTAACCTATTTCTAGAAGAGTTACCTAAAGGAGTACTATCGGTTAGAGGTATTGAGCACTGTATTGACTTATAAACAGGTGCAACTTTGTCAAGCAAACTTGCTTACATAATGAAACCTAAGTAAGCTACCAAGCTGAAGATACAAGTGGATGAGCTAGTAGAGTAAGAGAGAGCATGAGCTCCTGTATCATGCTAGCCCTACTCATCGTAAAGAACGATGGTTCTTAACACATGTTCTTCAACAGTCGAGCTGTCAATCGAATTACTGTTTGGTACAAAAATTCCATACCGAGGCTTGATGACATGTTGGATGAGCTTCATGGCACTTGAATGTTTTCAAATATTGACTTGTGAAGTAGCTACCATTAAATTTATATAAGACTAGGAGATGAATGGAAGACTGCATTTAAGATTGGGCATGGTCTTTATGAATGGTTGTTAGTTTCATTTGGCCTTACCAATGCACTAAGCGCCTTCATGAGGTTCATGAGCCATGTGATGAGCCCCCTGATCAAAAAGTATGTAGTCATGTACTTTGATGACATACTAGTATACAGTACTAACCTGACGAATCACCTAAAGCATTTCCTAAAGAAGTGTACATTTTACCAACCCAAGGTTGTCTTTCTTAGGTGTATAGTGTTTGGAGAAGGAATCTAAGTTGATGAAGAAAAGATCAAAGTTGTCTTAGAGTTGCTTACACCAAAGAATATAATTGAAGTGCGAAGTTTTGATGGTCTTGCTTCTTTCTACAAAAAATTCAATAGTATTGCAGTCCCCCCCACTCCCATAATTGAATTGACAAAGAAGAGTTAAGGATTCTTATTGACTAATTGAGTTGAGAAGAGCTTTGTCGAGCCTAGTTTTTTCCTCCCGGTTTTTATAAATTAGTTAGTTTTCTTTAAACAGATTAATATTAAACGCTATCTATTTAATACTGATCATCGACTAGGGTTTAAAGAAAACAGGTTTTTTAATTTGAAAATTATTTGGAGTTGTCACTCGACTAGATTTGGGAAAAAGAGTTAAGTTATAACCAATTGGGCAGATTGGTTATAACTTAGCTACCAGTCTAATGATAAAACCAATTTTACAAAACGGTTTTCTAAAACGAGAGATCTATATCTAAAGCTATCCCATTAAACCCTAAACGATTACCACAATTTAACTTTCTAAATTTATTTTTTCTTTTCAATAATACCCTTTTTCAATTTCTAAACGACTAATCATATCACATGCGATTAATTTATGCAAATATTTACATAGATGAAAAAAAATAAAAATTTTCATATTTTAAGTTGTCTCGTATATATGGGTGCCTATGTAACCGCTATTCAGGATCAAACTTTTGTAGTTTGTTCACCAAAACATTAGTAGGGTAAATTGATTTTTGTTTTGAAAAAAGGTTGAGTTTAGATTCTTTACCCTTATTGATTTACTTAAAGAAATTTTTTAAGAGTCATAAATTAAGTCTTATTTTTAGGAACTCTAAAGTGCCTTAGTTTGGAAATGGTCCAATTATTTTTTATTTATTCTTTTTGAAAAGTTGATTTTCTAAGTGATAAAATAACTTTATTTTCTTTTATTATTTATTATTCCTTATTTACTTCTTATTTTGATTTTTTGGTTAAATTGTGAAAATAAATAAAAGTAAAACTAGATAATTCTTTTTTTTTTTCCTTTTTTTTCTTCTTCTCTTTTTCTTTCTTTTCTTTTCTTCATTTTCTTTTTTTTTTAGATTTTTTTCTTTAATTTACAATTACATATTACACTAATATAAAATAATATATATATACATATACACATACATAATCAAATAAAAAAAAACAAATAAACTAAATAACATGTGAAGGCTAGACTAAAAGGAACAGATGCAAGTTGGTCAGTGGTTTACGTCACGAGTCGATCAGCGGATTGGGTTACAAGTCGAGCTCCATCGGCTCACAGGTCATATAGGGGAAGAAGATGATAGCGGGTCGGATGGAGTGGTTCAACTTGATTTAGCCACCAAAATGAGCAAATGATGATTTTTTTTTTTTTTGTGTTTTGGATTAGGGATAATAGGGGTAGATATGATGCCGAGGTAAATGGAGGTAGGATGGATGATCGTTAGATTGGAAGGTAGCGATGGAGTTGGGTCGCATGTAATGGGGGTTACTAGGTATGAATGGGTAGTTGGGTTTGGGGTTATGGACTAAGGCGAGCTCAGCCGTAGGGTTAGTTTAGCTTAATGGCTACCATATTTGGTAGCTTTAAAGTAGGTAGCAGTAGTGACTAGCGTTTGGGTCTTAGTGACTTGTGGCAAGCCATAGAGGCTACAGTAGAAGCCATAAGTGACTAAAGTCAAGATCTCGCAACTTGGGTGAGCTCTCCTCATCAGTGAACTGGTTCAAACCCCTTCGAGCTTAAGCCACAGTTTAGAGAGAGAATGGGGTAGCGGTGGAGAGAGAGAAAGGATGATTTCCTCATGTTTGTGTCTCCCGAACGCTTTATCTAAGCTTTAATTTATAGTGTTCAAGCTCGGATTAAGGATAGAAAGTGGCAAATTGTGATGAATGTAAACTTACTAAATTTTATTTAATTATTTATTTTATTTTGCAACCTAATTTGAATGCTCAAATATATGAATATATCTACGTTCTTAGGTTCTATTAGAAATAGGCCATGTGAACCTTGTAATTACCTCACTAATTTAGTGAAATTGCAAAAGAAAGAGCACTAAAATCAGCATTTAAGTAGGCTGCCCAATAAGGAAATGAAAAGAAAATTCAGGGAAAGGTAAGGAAAAAGGGAGAAAGGGAGAGAAAGGGATAGCTGACATTGTGCTAACGTGGCGCTATGTCAGCTATGAAGGTTGTATAGAAAAGTGTTACATGTCCAAAACGATACGAAGCCGATTGATGTGTCATGCCATGTGTTGGCCATGTGGTAAACACACGTTGTGCCATATAGCTGATCTGTGTACGTAACGTGGCGCATCCATGAAGTGCCAAGTGTCATAGCTAGGTATGTAGCCTAGTAATATCATGACATGTGGCATGTGTGTTTTTATAAAAACAAAAGGCATTTTTCTACCCTTGGTGAAACTCGAACCCTAATCCTCTATGCTATATGTAATGTTAAGTTTATGTACTTATCTATTAAGTCGTTGGCCTATACCTTGTCAATATGTGCAATTAAATTACATATATGGACAAGGTCAGCATAGGCTAGATTCAAATCCAAGCCCAAGTTTAAACAATCCCCTCTCTACTTTAAAAAAAAAAAATCTCTTCTATTAAACTAAAAATTTATTATCTTCTAAATCCTTTAAATCCTCTATTTTTTCAAAATTTTTCTATTCTTTTGTGATTTTTCAATTTTCTGCATATTTTTCTAAATTTTTCCATTTTTCGTATTTTCTAAATTTCTTATTTTTATGCTTTTTCCTATTTTTCTATTTTTCTTATTTTTCTAAATTTCTTATTGTAGAGGGCTAAATTCAATATAGGGCTTCAAGTCCATTGGTTAGAGGGATTTGATTCACTAGGTTAAAGTGATAGGGTCTGAAGAGTCGAGCCCATAAGCTATCGGGATGATTAAGGGAGATTTAGCATAGCAGGCTTAGAGTAGGGTCTGTTAGATGAGTCCATCCGATCTAATCTTTCTTAACTTGGCTCATACTAATACAATAAGGTTATTTGGGCCTAAGTCTATAAAGGAGGCCTATCTCCTAATCCATTAAAAAAAGAAGGGATTGATCTTAGCCTTTGATCATCATCAAGATCCAACGGATGAGATCAAGAGCCATCCTTTATAAATACCCTTCTCCTTCCTTCATTTGAATGAGAGAGAATTAGCATTAACACTGTTACTTTACCGGATTCTCACCATAGAAGATCAAACACCCAAATACCTTAAGAAACATTACCCCATTCTTCATCATTAGTGGAGTTTGATGCCTTTGAGCTCCTCTACCTGTCACTAAAGTATTAGAATCTTGTTGAGATCACCTACTCCTCTTCCCTACTCTTCTCTCTTGGTCATCTCGTATAAGTCACTTAAGTCATTTCCCTAGCCATGTGCAACGTGACTTCATACGCGATACACTTGTGATCTATGCATCTATACCCACATCTATACCCCTTACATTTTCTAACAAATTTACTATGGAGGGAAGACTTGATACTCATATCATGGTACATCCAAGGTGAAGACAACTGATCCTATTGATGGAAATAATTAAGAACAAGATGCTGCTAGAATTAACCTCCAGCTTAGGACACGAACTAAGGAGATGGCATGCAGGAAGGTGACTTTGATAATGCACAATTGACATGTGAGCTATAAGAAACTAATCGCAACTTAAGCGAACTCATGGCGATGTTTGCTCAATGTGCACCTACTTTGGTTGCCTTTATTGTTGCACAACAAGGAGCAACTTCCTCAAATCCTTTTAATATAGTGCAACATACTCTACCCAACCTTCCTATCGTCAACAAGCATGTTATCCCTAGGGCTGAGGAACAACTTCTTACTATGGAACCTACAACTACCTAAGATTTGTTGCCTCAAGTAAGGAACTAAGGAATTTAGATTGGAGGCTCATCATACTCGCGTGTTACACCACGTGTTACAATTGTTAAGTCTGTATAACCAACACTAGTGAATCCTATGTCCATAAGATCTACACCTATGGATCTTATGCCCATATACCCTGCTCCTGCGATGTCATTGAGAGCGGAAGCGTCGACTTAGAGAGGTTCATTTGTGACTAAGGAAGATTTGGACATATATTTAAAGGACATACAAGTGAAATCTGTAGTTGGGATGCTAGAACTTAAGCTTCCATATCACCAACGTATTGTCGCTAAGCCATACCATAAGGATTATGTTAGCTCAAAGTTCATGATATTTAATGGCTAGAAAGGAAGTGCTAAAGAAAATTTGCTAAAATTCATCGAGATGTTAGAAGTATGTGGTTTGGATGACGATTTGAAATTGAAAGAATTTTCTAAATAACTCATTGAGAAGTTATACACCTAATATGTTAATCTCCCTTTAGGGTCAGTAGATTTGTGGGGTAATATGTGTAAGATGTTTCAAGAGAAGTTTTTCTCTATTGAAGAAAGGGTTACCTTTATTGACATGGAAAGGATCTGCCAAAGGTCCAAGGAAGATCTAATGGACTATATTGAGTGCTTTAGGGAGAGTTCGTTAGATATATAAGATGTTTATGATGAAAGGGAGTTGGTTAAGATCTATATCTAAGAAATGTTTCCTGAGTATGCGGTCTACCTTGAGAATCTTTCCTTGACTTCCTTTGCTACGTTAGTTGAAAACGCGCGAAGGGCTAATAAGTCAGTGGCACGACAAAGAAGCGAAGTTAGAAGATTCAATAAGTATACTTCATCCGTAAATGCTGCTCAAAGCAAGTCAGAAAGGGGAGCCAAGAAATGATAAGCCCACTGACTCTAGGCCATTTTTGACATACCCTTATCCTATGGCCAAAGTGAATCAAATGCTTGACTAGTGGCTCTATGATGGGAATATCAAGCTCTCGAGGGTTGAGCATCTCCTTACAAATGAGGAAAAGAAAGCCCTAAGTATTGTAGATTTCACTGGATCATTGGTCACCCAACTAAAGACTGTTTCACTTTAAAGAAAATATTTAATGATCGAGTTGCATGCGGTGAGTTGATCATCAATAACAATGATGTTAGAAATGATCTACTTCCTAACTACAATAATCAAAGAGGTGCTGTTAACACCATTAGCCATGACCTCATCATGACTAAAGTGATTGATGCCTAAGCTACTGGAAGTGGTGAGGATAAGGGAAAGTCAATTGAAGCTCAAGATGATGCACACTTGCCTATCATTGCGGCGTTGCTAAAGGTAGCTAATTTCAAGAATTTCTTTAATCTCCTAAGGTTCAATGAGAAAGCTCAGCTTGCGGTAGGAACTGCACTTGCGTAGATCTCTAAGGGTCAGTACGTGGCGTATGGTGTAGCGCAACCTACAAAGAGAATGGCCACGGCATACGAAAATGCAATTTTATTTACTAATGCGGACATGTATATGAAGAATTTCAATCATAATTGCCCTTTATATGTGGATGTTGTGCTTAATGGGTACCTAGTCAAGAGAACATTCATTGATAATGATTCTTCACTAAACATCATGCCAATGAGTACTTTTAAGGCTGCTGGAATCAACGCTCGACGGCTGGTTAACCAACTTATCTCAATAAACGGTTTTAGCCATACCCCTATGGATTCTCTTAGGCATATTAATGTTGATCTCATGGTAGAGCCTGTCTATGGTACTACTACCTTTCATATGATTGATGAGCTGGTCCAATACCATTTGCTCATCGGTAAGAAGTGGTTGCACAATCATAACTTAATCCCGTCGATATTGCACCAGTGCATTAAGTGTCATTAGAAAGGGAAGGATATGTTTATTCCAGTTACCAAGAATCCTTTTGAGCAATATGAATCATACTTTATTGAGTTGGCTACTTCAATGAATTCATTGAGGAGGGTGAAACTGCGATATCCAAGTTGTCTGGTGCCCCATTACCTAAATGGGAAGTAGTTCAAGAGGGTCAGCAAAAGAAGAAAAGGATGCGTGGATGTCGTAGGGGAAGAAAGAAGAATAAGCGGGCTAAGGAAATTGAAAGCTTCATTCGAGAAGACGGAAGAAGGGTGTATCGCTTATGACAGTTTGAGGGGTTTGAAGAGGTATATCTCTACTCTTCAGATCCCATACTGGTACAAGAAGTCCAAACTACCCCACAACAACTACAAGACCAAACGAAGCCACAGGTTAAGGAGATAAAAGAGTTGGATCTAGCGTAGCTAGGAGAGTTGCAGTAGCTAATCTTCATAAATAGGAGCCTCCCACAAGAAATAAGAGTTCACATTATTGAATTGCTAAAATAACACAAAGATGTGTTTGCATGGACCTACGAAGAGATGCCAGGACTGGACCCCAATCCCATAGTACATAGACTAAGTATTGCTTCTGGAATTGTACCTGTTAAGCAAGGACAAAGGGTTTTCTGCCCTGAAATTGAAGTGTAGATTAAGTAAGAAGTTGAGAAGTTATTGTGAGTCAGATTCATAAGGCCTATTCAATGTCCTAGTTGGCTTGCTAATATTATCCTTATAAGAAAAAAGAATGGACAAATAAGAGTATGTGTAGACTTTCGGGATTTGAACAAGGCTTATCCTACAACTTTCCTTTACCAAATGTCGATACTCTGATAGACGGGACTGCAGGATATGATTTATTCTCATTTTTGGGCAGATTTAGTGGCTACAATCAAATTAAGATGGTAATTGGGGATATGGAGTATACCGCCTTTTAAACACTAGTTGGAAATTTTTATTATACCGTCATGCCATTTGGACTTAAGAATGCAGGTGCTACTTATCAAAGGGTAATGATCGCTATATTCCATGACATGATGCATGAATTTATGGAAGATTATGTTGATGATATAGTCATCAAGTCCAGGGGGCGCTTAATCTTTTAGTTCATTTGCAAAGGGTTTTTGAATGATCTCAACTGTATAAGCTCCGCATGAACCTTCTCAAGTGTATCTTTAAGGAAGTTCTTGGGATTTGTTATCCATCGAAAAGGAATCGATGTTGATCCTATAAAAGTACGAGCTATAAGATCGATGCCATCCTTGACCACTTTAAAGGAACTAAAAGCTTTCATAGGAAAGGTCTCCTACTTTAGAAGGTTTATACTCGCACTTACTGAGATCTCATACCCATTGCACCAACTTCGAAAAAAGGGAATTTCATTTGAGTGGGGGCGAGTCCATGAGGACATAATTCAAAAGATTAAGACGGTCCTAACTTGCCCTCAAACAATGACCATGCCTATCAAGGAATTACCATTAATCTTGTATCTTACTTCTACTAGTAGGTCTGTTAAAACTTTACTCTCATAAGAGATAAAGGGTTAAGAATGACTTGTATACTATTTTAGTCAGACCCTTTAAGGGAGCGAGGTCAGTTACCTGGCTTGTGAGAAGCATTGCCTCGCACTAGTATTGGCCATGCAAAAACTATGACACTACTTCCTTATACATAAGATCAATTTGGTAACTTATTCCAATCTGATTAAGTATTTATTATCATGACTAGCTTTATCAAGATGAGTTGCTAAATGGCTACTCCTTCTCAAACAATTTGATATTTCAGTGCAATCCTCCAAAACCATCAATTCACAAGCCCTGGCCGATTTGTTAGCACACTTCCCGAATACCCAAGAAGGTTCAATTATAGATGCAATACCAGTTGAGTTTCATGAAGATTCTTTGATCGCCAAAGTGGATAGTGAGTTGATGCTTCAATTTGATGGTTCTACAAGGAATCAAGGCTGGGGAAAAGGAATTGTATTGACCTCACCTAAAGGTTAAGAGATACCATTGGCATTTAAAGTTGATTTCTGATGTACTAATAATGAAGCTTTTATTATTTGTGCAAGAAGTTAGAACATGTCATTTGTGTATTCGAGGCGATTCAAATTTGATCATTAAATAGGTTGCAGGTGAATTTGGCTTAAAAGAACCTACACTTACACCTTATAGGGCTGTAGTATAGGCTATGGTTAGAAAATTTAACTATGTACGATAAGCGCATACGACTTGATCAATGAATAGATATGTTGATGCTTTGGCTACATTAGCATCCAAGATCTTAATTTAGGATGCAAATGATAAAGTGAGTGTCTAAGTAGTCAAGAAATCTATATCATGCACAGCTTTGAATTTTGTTGAGGAGGATGAAGAGTTGCAAGACGATTGGTGTGTCCCACTTATGGAACAGATAGTGTACCCCAACACTGCTTCTATTTTAACCTCAAAGAATTTTATCGAAATCAATGGGATGTTATACTATTAGGGTTCGAAAGGTGTTTTGTCTCTATGTGTTGGTTCTAAGGAAGCTTGTCTCAAGTTAAACAAGTATCATCAGATCTGGTGCAGAGAAGAGGGGCCGCTGCTACTTCATTGTATTTAATGTACGAGCTATTATTGGTCATCAATAGCTAAAGATGAGTTTTAGGTGCAAATGCATTACCCTAAATGTTTTAAGCTCCTCGACTAAAGTGAGTGCAATTTCGTATCTAGTGCTGGGGACTGGAGGTGTCTATACATTGATTATTTGAGAAACAATGTGCTACTGACCAATAGTGTCATGACTCCTTAGCCTTTTCACATGTAGGCATTTGATCTTATTGGGCCAATACATCTACAATCGAGAGGATGTATTTGGATTTTGGCAGGAACTGAATTATTCACAAAGTAGGTAAAGGCAACTCCTTTAAAGAAGGCGACAGGACCAACAGTTGCAAGTTTTATGAAGGAGAATGTCATATGTAGGTTTGGAATCCCTAAGCATATTTATCTGACAATGGTATTCCTTTCATCAATTCGCATGTCTGCCAATTGCTAGCTTCTTATAATATTGGTCATGTAAAGTCCATGCCTTACTACTCGAAAGGAAATGGACAAGTCGAGGCTACTAACAAGAGCTTGTTGAAGGTACTTAGTTGTATGGTTCATGATAATCATAAAGAATGGCATGATAAGCTACCCTTAGCACTCTAAGCCTATAGGACATCTAACACATGCAACTCCTTTTTCTTTGGTTTATGGGGATGAGATGGTAGTTCTAATAGAAATCTTAATCCCATTTGCTAGGTTGGCCATGAATGCCAAACTCGAACCTGACGCGTTATGAAAGATGGATTTGGAGGCATTAGATGAAAGGCGTGATACTACCAAATGTAACCTTACCAAATATCAGCATAGACTTGGAGTGGCGTATGATTGTCTAGTAAGAAAGAGATCGTTCCAGTAAGGTGACATTGTACTTCTTGCAGCTGACTACGTACATCGAGGTACTTTAGTGCCCAAGTTTACACCTAAGTAGGAAGGGCCTTTCATAGTTGAGGAAGTGCACAAAAGTGGATATTGCAAACTTAGGAATCTTAGGATAGATGTTATTATTACTCCTATTAACTTTCAATATATGAAAAAGTTCCATTTGTAAAGAGGAAACTATAATAAAGATTAATGAATGAAGCTTATAGCTCGAGTCGTATGAGTTTGTTTTGCATATCTATTTCTACTATTATCTCCTTTGTGCACTATGCATTAGAGGGAACAATAACAAAGTATTGGTGTTTATAATGTTGCTACTTAATAAGAGACTTGTCTCCTAAGTGCGTAATATACATCTATCATATGAGTTGCTGATTGGTTGAGACTTTAACTCCCACGCATACTATATGATACTCTATCAAATAGGATAATAGCTTATACCATGTGAGTATGCATTTGTGGAGCATGTCAAAATAGTTAAGTAGTGGGTAATACCCCCTTAACTCATGACATGATTGTCTAATGGAACTAATGCTTATAGTTGTAATCAATACCTCCATATTATTGGATCATATATTTGAATTGTTGTTTGCAAATGAGAATGCACTTCCAATACGTAAGGTTTCCTTGAAAATTTAGCAAGCTATGAAGTAATGTTTCATCGTCGTCTTCTATTCTATAAAGTGATGCTAACGAAACGCAATATTTTTTTTTCTAAGTGCATAACGGTTTGAATTCTTAAGAGCTAGCTAAGCCAATAGGTATTAACTCATGATGTCTAACATAAAAGCAAGTACATGTCAATGACTAAAGGATCCCAAACAAGTGAGAAGCTAAACAATACACATGAGGTTTAAAAAAGGCCAAACACCTTATGAGAAAAAGGAAATAAAAATGCAAAGAAAGTAAGAGCAACATTATGAAGACTCGACGCTAGATGCTACAGCAAAATCAAGATCTATGCCTCCAAGAAGCTTCTCTCTCTTAAGTTCAGCCCCTATAAGTTTGACTTTGAGTAGCTCGCATCTTTCCTCAATGTCTCAACTGCCCAACACCTTTTGAGCCTTAGTTGCAATGATTTCCATCTTGTTGAATTTAAACTTGAAAGTACTTGTCGCGGCAATAGTATTGATCAAAAGTTTAAGATTCTTTATGGATAATGAGCACTAAGCTTCATCAAATAGCCCTATGGCTTGCCCAAGTAGGCCCAAGACATGAGTAGTCACATTAGAATCCGAACAGATAGACCCCGTCCAAAAATCTCCTTCCATCCTGTATAAGTGCTCCAATGGTGCTAGGAGATAATAAGGTATGGTGAGGCCATGAAAGGAGGCAGTGTCTTCTGATCTCACTACCACCTTAGTTGCAACTCCTTCATCTCCATGCTATGATGTTTTAGTCTCTAAGGAAAGGAGGACCTTAGAGCTTGCCTTAAGTAAGGTAGCATTGACTGAGGGAATAAGAACATCGTTTACACCTCTTGCATCCGTAACAACATTCTCACTCTCAATGTTTGCCCCATCAGTATCAAGACCCACATGCATCAAGATTTCAACAAATGCCCACACCTCCCCTTCTTTGTGGTCATCAAATTTGTTTATATTCTTGAAATCTTTAACAAGCTACGATTTACCGTAGGTCTTGTTGTCACTTTGAGGTATGCAATCCATTTCTTCATCATCACTATTCTCCTAGTCAATTGTAAGTCTTGCGGAACTTTCTCTTGTGCCATCGTCTTCACCCCCCTCTAAAGAGTGCCCTCTCATATCATCAGCATCATCTCACTCCAACATATCTTTACTTACGACGTCAGTGCCATCTTGCTTAGCAAACTGCTCCAAATCAACTAACTCAACCCTTATGTTTTGACTTCCAATCTCGGTAGTATTATGATGGTCTCTAGATTCGGATTGCTTATCTAAACCATATCAGTTTGGGAAAGGACAAATCATAACAGGGGTAGATTTTGATGATCCAATATCATTTAATACATCAAAAATCCTTCAATCAGTGCTTAGCTTACTTGGTGTTTGCTTAATCGACACATGATTACAATCTTCTACTAACTATATAGAGGAATGCAAGAAAAAAAAAAAAGAATGTAAGAAGGATATCTACATGCAGAGAATATTAGAGAGTAAAAAGTTATAGCTAAAAAAAAGGGGGAGGGAGCTTTAAGGAAGAAATGTTATACCTCAAAGGCATTAGTACACTTTGCTTGCCTTATGACAAGTAGAAGAGGGTCGCTACCTTTTGTTTTCCCTTGTATGCTCTTAAAAGACTTCTCCTCATCCTTTGAGAGACGTAGATAAAAATCGTATTTGCGAGGGAGTATTTTAGGAATATCATTTTTTATGGTTATGGATACATATTTCTTAAAATGCTCTAAGTAGTTGCCCCAACATGTCAACCACCTAGTAAAAACGACTTTAGAGCAGCCAATAGAAGGGAAATACAACTGTCTCACCTCTGGTTGGATGTTCTTAAAGTTACTAGGATGTAGGTCTTTGCAACATTTGTCGAAGTCTTCATTAATCTTTATTTGACAAGGAACACCTTGATCATACCCTAACAAGCACGTAACTCAGTAAGGAGGGTAAAGCATGACTTTCTTCTCCGAAAAATGACTAAAAGGCCCTTCCTAATCATGCAATGAAGGGATGCCCCTAAGTGTACACCATAGTATAAATCTAGCATTGGTAGCAGTAATTTTATCCTAGGCATCCACCAAAGTCACCAACCTGTATGATCCTAAGGGATAAATCCCCTCAAACCATTAGAACCCGCTTATTTTTTTAGTGAAAGGATGAAAAGTGAATTCCTTTTTGTTATCAATGATCTCAAACAACTTCAATTCTAGCTTCCTATCAACCTACGCCTAAGCTCAAGGATCTGGAGGATTCAGTTTCTTTACAGGTCTATTAAAATATCTTCTATAGTGCTCACAAAGAAACAATTCCAAGAATACTAAGTTTGCATGAGATACCACCACATAACATCCTTTCGAGAGCACCGAAGCTTCATCATAAAGGTCTAAGCATTGATACAGGGAACCTAGATAGAAAAACGCAAATCGTTCTCCTTAAGCAATATGAATAGCTAAGTGGAAGAACCACAGGTTAACTCCATCCTTCGGACCACCAGGAAATATATATAGAGAAACCTAGCAAGCTAAGAATTGCTTAAGCTCATACCTACAAGGAAATAAGAGAATGAATGAGTTAAGTATAAATAATCATTTAGACATGAACAGTGATGAGGTTGCAAAATACACGGGTACTTAGCCATATTGAGAGCAAGGACCTTCTTTCTTGGTCCCATTCTCCCTGAAAAAATGCTTTAGCCATTGAGAGTATGTAGCCTCCTTCCTAATATTGATGGCTACTTTTAAGTTGTCCTCTAAGGCTACTAGTGTTTCTTGATCACCTTCTAATACAAAAGCTCTTACAATATCAGTTAATCCCAAGTCACAAAGTTGCAACAACATGACTACGTCTTCTAGGGTTAGGGTGATCTCGCCCTATGAGGTTATAAGAGTATGGGATTGAGTACTCCAGCAAGCAATAAAAGCCCTCCATAAGCTTACATCATTTATCTTGCCAACCAACTTACCTACATATCTTGAATCATTTAGGATGTAGTCTGCCCATTGTACCCATCCTTTTGTAGGTTGTCGGGGGTATAGAAATTGATTCTTAGATAATGGAAGTTCTCTCCTTTCATTTCTCAACCATAATATAGAGCTTCCTTCTAAGGGTTCCATCTTACTCACCATTTGGATAACGTGTCCGAGCTCCACTTCATTTGTACAATTACGTATAGGCAACACCTCATGCATT
The DNA here is from genome assembly GCA_024138005.1 of Lumnitzera racemosa. Taxonomy (NCBI): domain Eukaryota; kingdom Viridiplantae; phylum Streptophyta; class Magnoliopsida; order Myrtales; family Combretaceae; genus Lumnitzera; species Lumnitzera racemosa. Next base: position 28,368,871 of record JAMXBC010000003.1, on the reverse strand, counting down.
ATTTTATTTTATTTTCACTTTCCCAAACATTACATGTGGAGCCGTCAGACCTTCATTGCCTTATCCTTTCCTCGAAAAATCCGAGGCCTGTCCTTGTTGATATCCCATGTCACCAATTTCGTTCCTCTGTCCTAACCTCGCAATAATATAAAACGGCAGCTCTCTCTCTCTTTCGGTGGCCTTGATTAATCTGCCTCCTAGGACTCGAACTTTTTTTTAGAAATCAAACGATTGTGAAAGATTTATTCTTAGAAAATGCAACGACATCAGTTATGTCAATTGTCGGGAATTTAAGTATGCTGTTTGGGCTGTTGTTTAAGCATGACACATTCAAGAGAGTAAGTGTAATGGCAGAACATCAAAATATCTGCTGAAGCTGGTGACGCACGAACATGATATTTCTCTGAAGGCCAGCGTAGACCGAAGACATTGATTTCGGCCATGCAACCGCCTTAACGAAATATGGTTTCTTAGACCACATCGACTTGTGCTTATGCGAATGGGAATCCTAAATCCAGGCCTATGAAGTATTTTGTTTCCGTATTAAGAGAAGATGTACTGCCGAATATGTATACTTACTCGTCGGTGTTACGAGCTTGCCAAGGTTTGAATCAGTTAAGATAGCTTCATTATAGAATGATAAAGGTTGGCTTAGAATCTAATGTTTTGGTCCGAAGTGCTTTTCTCGGCGATTACTCGAGGTGAATTGCAAAATTCTTTGAATGTCTTTAGTAAGATGAGGACTAAAGTTTTGGTCGTTTGGAACTCGATATCGGGGGATTTTTGTTTGTAATAGTGACAGAGAAGTGATCTTATTTACTCATATATATATGTAATTACGTATTGCCTATTTTTTCAGGAAAGTATTGTGATTAGGGGGAAAAGGATTTGAATTTCTCATCTTCTCGGCTAGCCAACTTAGATCAAACTCTGTCTAGGTGTTTGCTTCTAATGACAAAGTGAGTGTTGATCAAGTTGAAGACCAGATGGGTTACTTTAATCGGATTCGCAGTGTGTCCAAATGTACGGCAATAACTTTGTTGCTCTTCTCTTTTCACTACAAACATACTGCAAAAGAAAAGGTCTTGAATCTGAATGGTAATGTAGCAATGGATACCATTTAACAGTGCCCGAATTCTTAGGGCAAACAGAGATGCAACAAGGACGTTTTTTCTCGTAGTAGCCCTGTGTAGAAGATGATTAAACAAATACGAGTATTTTTCTCCATGTTGCATGCATGAGCGTATCATTGCCAAGTGCAAATTATCTTCGTATGAAATCTAGTTCATATTGAGTAAGTTAATTATCAAGCTAAGCAAGACCAGATTATCATGTTCATTAACATTTAGGCTTTGCCTTTCAAGATATCTTAGCATGGATCATTTCATGGCTAGTTATCAAAAATCATCTCTATGGACATACGACAAGGTTGGCAAGCGGAGAATAGGGTGATGTCTCACATAACACACGATGAGGAGATGCAAGACCAATTCAGAATGTGGCGACAAAGCTAAAGAAAAGAAGTCTTCGTATCAACTTTTCAATCCTATTGTCTATAAGAAGGGAGAGATGAGCAACTAGCCTTGGCCTTCAAGTTCAAGTGCAGTGCTACCAAGCTCCACCTTCAAATCTCACGGTCGGCATTGTCACAAAAATAGCCTTGCCGCACCTTCGGACTCCGTGCTGCACCGCCTTCACAACAGATGAAGCACTATTGATCCCACGTTTAGGACTCCGAGTGATTTCGGCTGCCTTCAAGAATGGCTCCATCCACCTTTGAGTTAACAGACGAAACACCACTGGTACCGCGTTTGGGACTTTGCTTGATCTCGTCTGCCTTCAAGAAATGAATTCGTTTGCCTTCAACACCTATGGACTCCGTCTTGGCTACGATCTTCGCTGGCCTCCGAACTTAGTCTTCCTTAATGCAAGACCTAGACAAGTTACTGACAAACTTTTACAAAGAAATAGAGAAAGTGGGCTTTCATTTAGGTGGGAAATCCTTACTTGGAATCTGCAAATGGTATGAGTGAAAATGAGGATTTGAATTTTTACTTGAGGAAAAGGAAAAGAATGAATGACATTGCCTCCCTCACTCATGGATATAAAGAAGGAAGAAACTTTTTTTATCAGCTCTGATATGGCGGCTTGGTTTGCAAAAGCTGCAAAGGTGGCTATGGTTGTTTGTATCCCAAAAGGAAATAGCAGTTGGACACTTCTCAGATTCATAATAGAAAAAAAAAATTGTTATACCGCATCTTCCCTTTTACCTTCATTGTACCAAAAAGTGTACTACTGATAGGAAGATCGTGGACAAACACCAACTTTTTGGGAGATGCTTCAACCTTTTATGTGTGCTGGGTGCATTGTGGTAAAGTGAGAACAAAAAGAATAAAAAAATATATATCATATCTTCCTTTCATGATTCACTTTCCTGAAGTGTACAAGAAATAAGGTCTTGTTGAATTAAGTGCATCCATGTGGGTAGCATCCTGGTTTGCAAATGCAGCGGATACCAACAAAGTATATCTGTATCGGTTTAATTGTGCCATACTATGGATGGGGGCTTTCATGCGGCATGCGACAAGTGTATTCATGTCATGAAAATTAAATTGCGTAATATCATGAAATGCCTCCTTGTCAACATTATTTATTCGGTGACGAAATGGGGAGCACGTCAAATGGAGCATAGCACATCGGAGTATTTAGGCATTACCAGGCAACATGAAAGGTGTAAACCATGAGAGGACAATATTAAGAAAAAAAAAAAATGAAAATGATGAGTTCACTTCCTCAGTTGGAGATTCTCTTACAAAATACTAAGAAACACTCACCCGAGAAGTAATTCACCCACGAAGCTCAATTCCAATGGGTAAGAAGTTCTAGAAATATTGGTCAAGGCATAGGCAAATATATATATAAAAAAAAAGAAAAAAAGAAAAGAGAAGCTAAACTACTTAGGGACATTTACATGAGAAGAGTGAAGGAGGAGAATAGATTTCCATGGTTTACCAAAAAGAGCACGCTTGATGAGTCACTTTGGGGGCAGTAAAATTTCGACCAGCTTAAAGTAGCATCTGTGACTAAATGGTGTCAGACTTGCACATTGTATTATTACTATTAAACTATTTAGTGGAAATGGCGTTTAAGGCTTCCACCTAACAAGCTATCGAGAAAACAAAGTTCTTAAATAAGTAAACACGCTAGCCATAGTGCAACTATCTAAAGCGCATGCACATGAAACAGCATTTTGATTGCTTAAAAGACTTATTCGATACCCAAACCTCTTAGACTCCATCCAAAGGGCTTGGTCAAGGGACAAAATATAAAGGGCTAAATTCAATATAAGGCTTTAAGTCCATTGATTAGAGGGATTTAATTCATTAAGTTATGGTGATAGGGCTCGAGGAATCAAGCTCATAAGCTATTAGGATGGTCAAGGAAGATTTGAATGAGAGAGAATTGACATTAACGCTGTTACTTTACTGGATTCTTGCCGTAGAAGATCAAATACCCAAATACCTCAAGAAACATTACCCCATTCTTCATCATTAGTGGAGTTTGATGCCTTCAATCTCTTCCGCTTGTTACTAAAGTGTTAAAACCTTGTTGAAATTGCTTACTCCTCTTCCTTACTCTTCTCTCTTGGTTGTCCTATATGAGTCACTCAAGTCATTTCCCTAGCCACGTACAGCGCGACTTCATATGCGGTACACACGTAATCCCTGCATCTATACCTACACGCATACCCCCTATACTTATTTTTTGAGTTTTTTTCAATTTTCTATTTTTGTGTACTTTTTCCTAATTTAGGATCCTTTAACTTATTCTAAAAATTTTTTTGAAAAAATAAAAAAAAAAAGTGGGGGGAGTAGGGGGGGGGGGGGGGGGGGGGTTAGTAGGGAAGGTGGGGGGATGGAAATGAGGTGTCTACAAGTTTTATAGAGATTAAAGAGAAGCTTACCATAGCACCTATCTTAGCTCTGCTAGATTTTGATAAAAATTTTGAGCTGAAGTGTAATGCTTATGGAACTAGCATTGGTGCAATCCTAATGCAAGAACACCGCTCTGTTGCTTATTACAGTAAGAAACTTAGTGATGCTGCCTTAAGCTATTTTGTGTATGAAAATGGGCCATACTCTCTTTTTTGAGCTCTTAGTATATGGTAACATTATTTATTACCTTGAGAGTTTGTAATCTATATGGACCATAAGTCCTTGAAGTATCTTAGGAGCCAAAATAAACTTTTAAAGAGACAAGCCAAGTAATTGAAGTTTATGGAAGGATTTTCATATGTGATCAAGCACAGGAAAGGTAGTGCTAACATGGTTGCTGGTGCTCTTTTACGTAGGCAAATCTTGCTAACTATTGTAGACTAAGTTGTTGGGATATTCCCTTATTACTGAGCAATATACTTAGGATCCCCATTTTGCCTGCATCATTGAAAAGTATCAAGATGGAATTGGTATTATAGGATACTATCTGAAAAATGGATACCTATTTAAAGAAAGGAAGTGGTGCATATCAAACTATTCTATGTGCAAGCTATTGGTTAGAGAGGCTCATAGCAGTAGCTTATATAGGCATTTTGGTAAGACTAAAACTATTAAACTATTAAAGGAAAACTTCTATTAGCTAAAGTTGACTATGGATGTCCACAAGGTCTTCGAAAGTTATGATGCATGTAAGAGGGCAAAAGGAAGGAAAGAATCGCATAGAAAGTACATACCCCTACCTACGTTGACTTTACCTTAGGTCGGCTTCAGTATGGACTTTGTATTAGGGTTACCTTTGGACATCTAGAGGAAAAGATCGATCCTTGTAGTTATAGATCGATTCAGTAAAATGACACACTTCATCCTATGCAACTAAATTAATGATGCTTTATATATTATTGAATTGTTTTTACAGGAGGTCATTTGCCTACGTAGAGTTCTGAAGTCTATTATTTCATATCGAGATACTAAGTTCTTAAGCTATTTTTGGAAGACCTTATGGAAGAGACTCGGTATTAAGTTCATGTCTAGTACGAGTAGTCACTTATGGATAGATGGCCAAATTAAGGTACTAAATAGGATGTTAGGTACCTTACTTCGAGTTATTGTAGGAAAGAATTTAAAAAATAGGGACTTATGTTTACCTATTATAGAATCCGTCTACAATCAAACTATCTACACTACTACCAGTAAGACCCCCTTTGAGGTCATCTAGGGCCTCAACTAACCATCCTACTTAACATGATTGGTATCCCTACAGCCCCTAAAGAGAGCTAGACTAGAGTTGATCGAGTCCAAAGGCTATAAGAACTACATCAACATATAGCCAAGAAGATCACTAAGTTCAATGAATGACAACAAGCGATAGGTTGCCTTAGCCACCAAGTTGTGTCTTTCAGTTTAGAAGACCTTCTATGGATTTACCATAACTGAAAGAGGTTCCCATACCATAAGAAGAGAAAGCTATCTCCCAATGTTGATAGTCCCTTCAAGGTACTAAAGAAAATCAACTGCAACACTTACAAAGTCGAGCTACCCAAACACTATGGTGTCTCTTTTACCTTTAATGTGTTCAACCTTATCCCTTACCTTTCGAATGAACCTAAAGCATGAATAGAGGAAGAGCTAACCAAAGAAGACCTCACAAATTTGAGGCTAAATCTCTCTAGACCCTAGGAAGATAACAGGAGTCAACTCTATGAACCTATCATTGGAAGTCGAGATAGGGGATTACAAGAACTTACTCAATGAATATTAGCTCGAGGACTCTTTAAGGATGGGGAATCTAACATCGACCAAGGTATGTTACACTTCATCTTCCTTAAGTACTGAGTTGTAGGCATGATGGCAACATTTTTTGAGCTGGCAAACATTGCAAGTATCCTTTAGCCAAGTAGATAGTTGTCCAACTAGCCTAAACCTTAGAATAATGCCTAGTGTTCAAGCTCTTATCTAACCCATATCTAGTTGGCCAATTCATCCATTCCTTTTTCTAACCTCTATCGAGTTAACACCATTAATTGCTGAGCTGTTAAAGATCTAGCACTAATAAGGGCAATCGAATACATACAATATTAAGATTGCTAATAATCTAACATGTATCTTTTGGCATAATGCTCCAAAATGATTCCTTATTTGTACATTGTCCTATATAGTGACGTTTTTACCCTTTTTAGCATTTATCTTAGGAATTTTTATACCTAATATGTAATTTGGCTACTTTTGTCTTTTCTTTGAGATGTAACCTTAAGGAGGCTATATATAAGCCTCACTTATTTGTAGTATAGACATTACTACTTACACAATTAATATTGACGTTTTCTTTGAGAGAACTAACTGTATCTTCTCTTCCCTAACTTTTATCTATTCCTTTTAGTAAGAAGTAATGGCGAGTGCCCTTAATCCTCACTTGTATGTCATATCAAGTAAATGCTAAGTTGAGTAAGATTGGTTGGTATATCATATCTACCTGGTAATTGCTCGGGTTTTGCTAAATCCTTTTGTTCCTTCTTTCCTTTTAATCCATTGTGGTATAACTTTTGTATGTATGACTCTAGAGACACATCAACTCAACTGGGAAATTTCTAGCAATCCTTCAAGATTATGGAAGTCCTGAGTGCTGTGCATTAAGAAGTCCCACATGGTATGAGCTTGGATGATTATGTGATCGAGTGTGAAATTGATGAAAGTGGAGATGAGTTTAAGGTTCTCCTTGGAGATGAAGGTAATGAAAACTCCTCATTATATAGTCCTTTCCTTTTCATCCACCACTTAAGTTTAACAGGTCTTCTTTAAGGCATCTTGGTTCTATTATTTGTATACATTATTGTTTCTTCTTCTTATTATTCTTCTTTTAGTTCTTATATAGCTTGCTTTCGCAATACTTTTGTTTAGATTTTCACTTCTAATATAACTACTTGAACTTCATTTTATGTGACAAATGAAGTGTATGATACAAACCAAGAAGCTATACGTCTAGGGGTTAGGTGTAGTTTTATGTGTATATATGATAATGATGAGGATATGATAGCATGCCATATATGCAGTATACATCGCTATCCTTTGGTTAACCACAACACAAATAATGATAAAAACTTTGGTATACATTGATTTTCTTTAGTAGATTTCATGTAGACTAAAGAATTTGGCTATGTAGATTCACCATCCATTAAGGGTATTCCATTGTCATAGATAATTGATTTTAACCATAGTTTTCATATTTTCACGTTGAGATAGTACTAAGAGTCATAATTTTGATGCTATAACTTAGTAAGCTCAAAACTTAGATGGCTTGTTTTATATTAGCATAGATTTTATTTAGGTTCCCTCTAGTCTTCTTATTTGTGGTTGTTCCTTTATGGATCTCTTTCATATAGCTAATCAACACAAAGATTATGGAGTATCCAAATTAGGTAAGTCTCTTTTTGAACCAAATTGGCTACACTAAAATTACATGTGTTGATATCTTATTTTTTTATAATGATGATTGTTTAAAGGTTGTTGATCGCAAGAAAAATTAGGTAGTAATGGTAGCAAACTAAGCTTTTAATTAGGTATATAACTTGATAACTTGAAACTTGAGATGTAAACTTACAAAAATGTGCAAAGTTAAGGTAGTAATTGCAATATAATCTCATTTATGGACCTTCTATGTTTCGATTAGTTGATATTTTTACTAAGTCTATCACTATATTGCAACTACGCTTCTTTTGTATCATGTTAGGTTTTCTAAAGTCACCAACTGGAAAGAAATATATTTAGTTTTTAATGTTTACTAATTTTGCATTTGAATTCACATTTTTCCACTATTTTTTAGTCCATAATATTTTATAGCTTTAACAATAAAAGACTTTCACGAACTTGTTAAATTTTCAATCGAGCCCTAATGTATGTTGTTTTTTAGTTGGTCCATAATAAGTAATTTAATAAAATAACAATGTTATATATATATATATATATATATATATATGAATACATAGTATCATAAAAAGTATTATGAGGTATATCTAATTACATAAAAGAAAAAAAAATAGGCTAAAACTTGATAAAAAACATAGGACTACATATCTACTTTTTCTTATTATCTATTTGTTGATTTAGTTTCACACACGTACATAATGATTAATGAGCTTTGCTTGTTAGTCAAAACAGTTTGTACGTATATCAACAACAAAAAAGACACAAAGTAGATCTTTCTTTATCTGGTTCTTGATTATTTGGACATGATGTATTGATTAAATTTCACAAAGACAATGTTTAAGTTTTCATTTCACAATTGATAGACATAAGAAACTAGTTTAGTCAGTTGACCAATGTCTCAATTTCCTTTCTTTTTCCTTTCTATTCTTCCCCCTTTATCACATGTCACATGTCATTTGTTTATCTATAAAAAAAGTTACAATTTTTTGCCTTACCCTTTTAATTTCAAACTTACCCATAATTTTATTTCACGTTTTTAATGCAATAAAATCAATTGATACTTGCAAGTTTTGGTTTGCTTACTGTTTAAGTTAAGTTAATTGCTCTAGCTGAGCAAAAAGAAGGATACCTTACAATACAATTATGGTATATATGAAATGAATTATTTCTTGTTTGTACATTATACTTATTTTGAGATAGTTTAAGGAAACATATCTATAAACTTTTTCAAAAGCTATCTACTCATGGCCTTTAACATTCGCAAGAAGAATCTATCTTCGACCCTTCAACCATGATGAATGTATATTAGGAAAATATCATTTGTCCCATTTGTTTGGACTTCTCTCATAATAGTGTTTTGCTAAGGTGCTTGTCTTATAGAAAAGGTGACGTCCTTTTGTCTGTGATATTGATCTCTTACAATTCAACTATCTAAACTGTTTTAGAAGTGCATATGGTAAGAAATCTTCATTAATCAACGAAACTACTTCAACGTCTGGCATACATTTTAATGCACAAGATGATAATTGTAACCCTATACGTCTCTTGTGTGGGGGAAAAGTTATAGGATGAGTTATAATTGATGAAGCCCATTTATATCTAAATAAGAAGAAACGCTTTTGTAAGGAGGTACACTGTGCATTCATGGGATTATTCTTAGAGTTACAAAAGCATACTTATAGAACCCCTACGTTCTTGACCCTCGAAAATAAGTCTAACTCCACAGCTCAATTGGGAAAATTTCTACCAATCCTCCTAAATTATGGAAGTCTTAAGTGCTATGCATCAAGAAGTCCCACATGGTATGAACTTAGGTGATTATGTGATCAAATATGAAATTGATGAAAGTGGAGATGAGTTTAAAATTCTCTTAGGGGATGAAGGTAATGATAACTCCTCATTATATAGTCCTTCTTTTTCATCCTTCACTCAAGTCCAATCGGACTTATTTTAGGCATATCAGTTCTATTATTTGCATGTATTATGGCTTCTTCTTCTTCTTCTTCTTCTTGTTCTTTGATTCTTATAAGTAAACATTTATAGCTTGCTTTCATTATACTTTTACTCAAATTTTTGCTTCTAATACAACTATTTGAACTTCACAAATGAAGAGCGTAATGCAAGCTAAGAAGCTCTATGTCGAGGGGTTAGGTGTACTTTTGTATGTACATATGATATTGATGAGGATATGACAACATGTGATATATGCAGTATACGTTACTATCCTTTGGTTGACCATAACATAGATAATGATGAAAATTCTAGTATGTATTAATTTTGTTTGGTGGATTTCATGTAGATTAAAGAATTTGGTTATGTAGATTCACCATCCATTAAGGGCATTCTATTATCATAGACATTTTGCTTTGATCTTGGTCTTCATATTTTTTACATTGCGATAGTAATACAAGTCATGGCTTTAACATTGTAACTTAGTAATCTCAAACCCTAGATGCCTTGTTCCATACTGGTATAGCTTCTATTCAGTTACCCCTTGCTCTTTTCATTTGTAGTTATTCCTTTATGTGTCTCTTTCATGCAACTAATCGGCATGAAGATTATGGAGTATCTAAATTGGCCAAGTCACTTTTTGAACAAATGCCCCATCAAAAACCCAAAGCAACTTCTTTATTATTGTAGAAAGTAGCTAACTCTTTAACAAAAGAATACTATACCCTAATCCATTCAAGGAATCTCCAAGGAGAACTCGATGAGTTCCATGATGCTTATATTCAACTACCCCTTTCTCTTTTCATTTGTAGTTATTCCTTTATGTGTCTCTTTCATGCAACTAATCGGCATGAAGATTATGGAGTAGCTAACTCTTTAACAAAAGAATACTATACCCTAATCCATTCAAGGAATCTCCAAGGAGAACTTAATGAGTTCTCTGATGCTTATAGTTCTTAAGGCCATAAAAATAAAAAAATAGGTTTGCACATCCTTTAAATAAAAAAAAAGTAGAATTTCTAAAAGTCTGCTTAACATTCTTAGGAATTGTTGGCCCTTTTTCAAAGTCATTATTGTTAATTGTATTTTCTAGATAAATCTTAATTTTCTACTTCAAGCAAAATATGCTTGAATAGTAAATCATTTTTTTCATTTGAACTTATTAATGTGCTACAGCTACTTTTAAGTGTAATGTTCTATCACTAGATGATCTTGTTTTTGCAAGCTTGAACTCCTCTAAAGCGGGAAGAGAACGTATATATTGGCTATTATGGATTTAATTTTGAGAACATTCGTGTCTATGTCATCCACATATCTATCTATCTAGCTATCTACATTTAGATGACTTATATTATATACTTTCATTCTAAGAGAAATTATTTTCAATTTTAGTAAAGAAGAGGAAAAGATTACCAACATGTTGTTCTTTAGCCAAAAGGGAGTTGAACTTGTTCTTCTCCTTTCCCTTTGTTAACATATCAAAGAGTAAAGTATTACACATATAGCTATCTTAGTATGAACTTATTTTCAAACTTAAGCACCTTTTATTTTCAAATAAGTTCTTGTTTCCTAAACAAATAAATAAGTATAAACTTTTTTTTTTAAGTTGTAATGCACAACCTTTTAAAAGTTAAGTGGCATTGCTATATTCTTCATTAGCAAACTTGATGTCTCCTATGTTACTTTTAGCTCATAAGTCTCTACTTTGAATCACTTTAGTGTTCAATGCTATTTTTATCTTAATGAGTTACATGTGGCTCTACAAAAATAAGATTTTCTTTCATACATATTAACACTATTTTGCATGGATAAGTATGATTCTTCTAAGCTAAATATCACTTATATAGAACTTAATGATGAAAAGTCTGATAACTTATCAAGCAAGACCAATTGTGAGGTTGAGTATTGTTCATTTATAAATGGGAATGATTTGGAAAATCTTTAGCATGGTATAAACAATATTACTTTGAAAAGTAACGGCCGTAATGATGCATGAGAAGCTAAAACTCTAACGGAGTATAAGTCTAAAAGATTGATGTTCTATGAAAATATAAACAGTATATTGCTCAGCTTAAGCTTGTAATTGTAAGACAACACACGTTCATTTAAATGGTTTTATTGTACTTTTGGATAACATTCGTTCTCTTAACATAACAGGAACACTATATTATAGAAATTTCATTGTAGGTTGGACATGTTGCTTATGGAAAATCTATAGTTACTGGTGAACTATTGCATTTTTTAAGGCAAACATATTAGAATAAGGTGTACAAGTATGAAAAAGAAGCCAAGTTGCAACGTCATTTATATACTTCTTTTTCACCCTTGTTTTTTTCTATAAATTTATAATTATGTGGTTCTGTTCTTATAAGGAAAAGGGTCTTTTGCCCATAATTATGTATTAGACAAGAGACTTAAGGAAAGAGAAAGGGAAAAGACCATAACGGTAACTGTTGGGTATTTTTCACTAAAAGATATCATGTGGTTTTGTTAGAATTCCTTAGGCATAAGGATTTCACACCTAATATGATATCTAGGGAAACATAAGTTGATGCATCATTACTTTTTGTAAATACTTCATTTGAAGTATGCAATAACAATACATAAGAAAAAATAAGGGAGCACGCACAACCAATCATAAGCTTTGATGTGGATCAACTAATTATCACCATTAACAAAATGGATGTTGTTAGGTATTCTAAGGAGGAGTTTGATTTTATTAAATAGCAACTTGAATTGTCTCTTCATGTTGCTGAATTCGAAGACACTATTTTTTAGATTCCCAAAAGTGTTACATAGAACCAAAATCTAGTTGATATGTCATCTAATGTCTATCTTTCTTGCTAAGTTTGGATGGTTTTACTTTTCTAAGTATTGTAATATGGATAGAACATAGATATTGTGTGTCATGTTCATGCATCTCATTACATCCTCAAAGATTTTTAATGTTTAAGGAGAAAAGGATTTTTAGATAACTCATAGCTTTGGTTCTATAATTTACATTTGTTCTTTCAAGTCTTTTAGTAAACTCCATGGGTTTATCCTGGTATGTTATGACATCTTTCTCTTCGATGTATAAGATGGATGTTTGAATATTGAGCTTCTTGTATATAGGTACAAAGGACCTTATCTACTTTGTGCTATTGATTTCCTCCAATAACCATTGAGAAATCTTGTAAAGCCTCTTATTGTTTCGATATTTGACCTATATCATCCTAAAGGTTAAACATCCTATTATAAAAGTGTATAAGAGAAGGCAAAAGGAAAGGTGATGTGAACTAGATCCAACATCGATTGATTTATAATTAAGAATAACTAACAATAGGAATATATATATATATATGTGTGTGTTGTATATATATTGGTTCTTCTTTAGGTTTATATGATACAAAGGATTTTTATCTTCTTTTTCCATTAGATAACAAGAAAGTAAAGATATGTTATCAAACATTGCACATCATTTGACAAAACAAACTAATCCTAAGATCAATGTAAAATCAAATCCTATGATCAAATAGCTCATGATCATAAAAGACTACTAAAAGGATTTGTAGAGACTAATATTATGTACAATAATCTAGAAATCAGGATTCATAGAAATTGTTTGTAAGAGATCACTTAAACAAGTAATTATAATTCAAAGATGGTAAAGTGTTTGAAAGTCTAATCTATTACATACTTGTAGACTGAAAAATAAACCCTAATATGCTAATAGGAGAAAAAAAAAAGAAATCTAATTAAGAAAATAAAATAAATAGCAAATAAAATCATTTAAAGTCTAAAAACATCGAAGGAGGTTGACTTTATCTGAAAATGGCCAACTTAGTCAACCTAATGGTAAGTTAAATCGAGTGAATTTGATTAAGCTCTAGTATTGTCAATCATATTTCATTGCTAGTTGACTTGATTTATGCTAGCTACTTCTAGTCAACTTATTTAAGTTTCTTAACCTCTTGATTGACTCTATAACCCCTTATACTCGCTTTCCACTACACTAGTTATAATTCTATCCTTTAAAATGATGTCCTAACATAGACTCACATCATTACTACCCACTTAGCAAAGAATTGTTGTTGAATCTTATTCTCTCTATCATTATCTTAGAGCTTGAATTTTCTCATCTTAGCTTATTCTTAAGTTATAGGTTTAGTTTCTTCTTTATCTGCTTCTAAAAAGCAATTTGATCACTTTAAAATTCTTCTAACAACATTAGTAGCAACATAACTCTTTGTCTACAGTTATGGAAATTGTATGAGGTTTTAAATTCGCCATAGCTTGACTTTCATTAAATTGTTAAGGCCTATCTAAAAGTATATAGACTATGTCATATGTAATCAAGCTAATATATTCACAAATTAAAGTTGAGAATTGATATAATACTTATTAACTCTTTTGGTTCCTTTTGTTGTTAAACCATTGTAATTCCTTTGATAATGAACATATCAAAGCTTACGGGCCCATCTTCTTAATCCATGCACTGAAAGTTAGTATTGTAACTTACCTTATATTATTTAGGTTGTGAAGATTTGAAACCAGAACCTACCTATTATCCATGGCCCAAACTATACCATATCAAATCTATAATTCAAAGATAACCTTTAAAATAGGGATACAATTAGATGGGTTATTATAGACTACCCAACTTACTTGACCTAAGAAAAACCCTATGGGTTTGACCTTATAGTGTTTAAGGTTGGATTTTGGGACATGAAATAAAACTTGATAAGATTTAGGGTTGGGTTAAGTGATTTAAGAAAAATTTGATAAGAAACTTGACCTGATAAAAAATAATAAACTAATATTTTTTTTGGAAATTAATAATATAATTAACATATTATATCAGGTTTATAGTACCAGACATTTTATTTTTAATTCTAATTTTTTAAAACTTTTACTCTCTTAATCTCTGATTTTATTTTCATTAAGCAATGCGCAGAATTGTATTTACTCATTATGTCTAGGTTTTGTTAATAAATAGGTGTTATTAAATATCTAATATAAGTTCTTGGATATGGAAAGTGTGATTTAAAAAAAAAAGAAAAAAAGAACCTATAACATTTAATTAATTTTATTTATGGGTTAAGCGGGACGGGGTGGGTATTGGGTATTATATTTCTTAATCGAGGTGGGTCATAAGTTTGTGTTAAAAAATCCTATAGACTTTTTTTTTTCCCTTTTTTTTTGTTTGTTTTGGGAACCCCACAAGTAATTGGGGGTAGGTTTGAGTTTCATGGAATCTGCCCCAAACTCACTTCGGTCCTACTTTAGAATTGTGATTTATTTTCTTTTTTTTTTAATCCTTTTAAATTTTATTCTATCATATCTAAAACTATAATATTCAAATCATAAGTCAATGTTGCTTTTATACATAAAGTTATTACAATTTACATAATTTCAAAAGTTTTATAAATTGTCCTTTGGCTATCTATTGACTTTTTCACCATTAAGAACTATTTTCTTTCAATTATGTCTTCAAAAAATATGTCACCAATGCCAAAATAACAACAACAACAACAATAATAAAGGGATACTTACTTAAGGGATGAAAGTTTACATGATAGGTTGCAACTTATCTCATAATGTGTTGCAGTTCTCGGGTGATTATTATGGCCTTTTACATAGTAAATTGTAACCTTTGCAATTTGGGATAACAAAACTCTCAATACATAATATTGCATCCATGAAATTTTTCATGATCTAGTCCTTATTTTTTAGAGAACCAGTATCGCCATTTATCTCAACCTTAATTTATACTCCTTTAAATCTAAACTATTAAACAAACTATGAATTTAATTGTTCAAATTTTAAGAAATGAAAATAAATAATGAGATGGAGCATAGGATCAATCTCGTCAAAATGATGGATAGAGCCATAAAATCTCCCTACATCTATTATCTATATTATTGAAGGTCTTAGAGGTCTTTTAGTGTTTGTAGTATTCTTTTAATTTTTTTATTGCAATTTTATAAGATAGCTTAAGAGTGATGGGTACAAGATGGGTAAAATATGAGACCTTACACGAACCTTACCTTATAAGATATAAGTTTGCAATTTTGAAAACAGAACTCACCCTATCACCTTAGAACTAGCTTGAAACCTATACTCTATAAAATGAATGAACTAGATATAGAGTACCTTATAGAACATGTAATTTTTTTTCTATTTTCCAAAAGATTTCAAGTTTTTGTGATATTAAAAGAGTAATATATGTTGATATCAGATTTTGGTAAGAATAATTCTTGGAATACCAAACTCAGAAATTAGGCTAAGGGGTGCTGGGGCAACTCTGACATTGTCACTTTGATGCTTAAGTCAGGTAAAGATTATAAGAGATAATGAGAAGTATAAAGTCAAGTGCTCAAAAGTGTAAAAGAAACTACTTATTGTTCTTAGACCTCCTTTTTATAGCTGCATGACAATTTTGAAAGTGGCAACCATTCCCTCTAATTCCAATATGTACGTCTGATTTAAGTTTAAGACTACTCCTTAATTTTAGGGAACACGGCTAACATCATGGTGGCTGATGCTAGTTACCTGGATAATGAAGTTAATTGTTTACGCCCAACATTAGAGTTTGAACCCTTTAGAGTTGATTAGGTTAAAAACTAACCTAAAGATAGTTGTTTCAAGCTAAAGGAAGTTGATCCAATCTTCCCTAGTTCAACCCATCTTATAAATGTTCTAGTTACCAGCCTTTCTCGACCTATCCCACATAATTAATGAGACCTTTAAGAGGCTAGGGGTAAGGTAAAGAGATGAAGTGATCGAATGTCCAGTTAGAAGCAACTCTAAGTAGTTTGATTTATGCTAATGGGAAAAACCACTATCAACATTTCCCCCTCTAACTCCTCTTGATAAATCTGTCAAGAGGA
This sequence comes from Lumnitzera racemosa, assembly GCA_024138005.1. Taxonomy (NCBI): domain Eukaryota; kingdom Viridiplantae; phylum Streptophyta; class Magnoliopsida; order Myrtales; family Combretaceae; genus Lumnitzera; species Lumnitzera racemosa. Next base: position 28,352,634 of record JAMXBC010000003.1, on the reverse strand, counting down.
GTAATAATGCCATTTCGCAAATAAAAAATAATAGCCATGCTTTCCTTTCTTAAGGTTAGTCTTAAGTTACTACTTCCACTATTTAAACTACAGACTTTAAATCTGATCTACCAAGGTGGTAGATTGCTATTGAAACATTACTTTTATTTAACTTATTGAAGAAGCTTTATCTATTGAACATGACATTTCACATACTGTTATCAAGATTTGTACGATCATGTTAGAGTTAGCATGTATCCTTTAGGAAGGGCAACTTCATCGAGGCTATTAGATCTATTCAGTACACAATAAATCGAATAAACCACATCAAATGCTAATTGTTAGGTCTATAGATCTTTAGAAAACTATTGCCAATTTCATTTCTTTATATTTTCATCCTCTCCTTTCATATGTTCTTTCTCCTTTCTATTGTCTTGTACATTATTGTTCTAATTTTCTTCAACTTCCTTCGATTCATACATTTTGCACTTCTCTCCTACTCTTCACTTTTAGCAATTGTTCCAATAGGGAAACTATGTCTTCCACTGAATATGACGACTCGACTTGTACCCAAGAGCAAAGCTAAGATCTATCTACTACAAATTAACTAGGCAATTCCTTTCCTCTAGATGAACCCCTTAGTACGATAAATCTAGATGTCGCTAACTACCCATGAAACTTAACTAGGTATATAAAATTGGTAAGAATTCATGCTCTTAGGTCATGGAAGATTAGGAAGCTTCCATTTGATGATTATCTTGCAAATGATGAAGGTAAGTCTCTTGACATAAGTTCAAATGGTATCGCAAGAACAATGAGTGAATAAGAATTTAATGCTATGTGACTCAGTTTTAGAGGTACCCCCTGAGACTTGTTGTTTGAAAGACCTCAACCTCATGAGTGAATCATGACATTAGGTAATCAAGAGTTTTCCCTTTTTGGAAAATACTTTGATGTTGGTTTGAAGTTACCCTTTACCATATTCTAGAGGTCTTACTTTAGGTATCCCCATCTATGTCCTTCTATGCTTACCTTAAACTCTTATAAATTGCTCATAGCTTTTGAGTGTATATGTGAAGATCTAGAGGTTAGGACTATTGTCACTTTGTTTAGGTACTTTTTTACCTTAGAAAAGAAAGAGGGTTGATTTTACATTTGTACTTGACCCTATCGGAAGCTTTTTGTTGGATTGGAGTCCTTACAACAACAAATACTTTCTTTAGGATGTGAATGAGATAATATCTAAATATTCAAATGGTGCTCCAATCTTTCTTAAGGACAAAGCTCGAGTAGACGAGGGTGCTTATGGCACTTTTCATGGAAATGCCGAAGGCCTAGAAAGGGGAATTAAGGTTGAGCAAGGTATGGGCCTTTGTGATCTTGCCATACCGAGAAGGGGCTCGTAAGAGGAGAAACCTTTGTGTCTACTTGGGAGTAGGATGGTCTTCCTTACCCATGCTAGACATGGCTTTCATAAGTTCTTTGATTCCATTTTCTTGTGTTCTTAACCTAATCTCTTACGTTCCTTACTATAGAAATGACACTCAAAGATTACAACTCCAAAGATCTATTCGCCGAGTTGAAGGCTGGTGGATCAAAGGGGAAGGAGGATCTTAAGAAGACCTCTTCTAAGCAAATCCCAACCAAACAACCATGTAAATCTCAGTTTAAGATACCACCAAAGGCCCCAACAAAATCGATAGCAAAACCTACTTCTTCTATTGTTGCTAAGGAAAAGGATAGCCAATAGGCTAAAAGTACTAAAGATCTACAATAACCTAAAGTTCCTACTAAGAGGAAGGTCACTAAGGCTATCGAATCAAGGAAGCAGCCTAATGTTCATGAATGTCCTCCTTTGAAAAGGGACCTTGCAAAGGTAAAAACTTTAAGGGACAATAAGCTTAAGATAGGGGGGTAACTCCATTAATCCCAACGAGAGGAAAGAGGCTTCTTTTAAGGTTCTAAGCTCAATTAGTCTACCTTAGAGGCAAAACACTAAGGTTAGACAACTTCCTTCACTTAGCTGCTTCAAGTTGTTATGATGTAAGTCTTTTCATTTCTGTAATTTTAAGAGTTTGTTGTCTATTCCATTTTCTGAATTTTTATTGATTCTTTAGAACTCTTAATGACTCCTAATGATTGTAGATACTTTATTTGAAGAAAAGAATTCTGTAAGTCTTTAAGTTTAACCTTGTTTTCAAATTTCCTTCTATTTCTTTAAGATCATAACTTTCCCTTTTATCCCTTTCAAATTGCCAAAGAGGCAAAGAATTACGTAGCCAGTTTAGAGGCTAAAAAGAAGAACTTATATGAGAAGTCAAGAGCTGAGAAAGCAAAATTAGAAGAAGGGAAGACCATGGCTGAAGAAGAGCTTAAAGCTTTGAAAGAGAAGCTAAAAAGGAGGATAAAATGTGGGAAGAAAAAGAATTAGCCTTAGAAAAGGAGAAGATGAATAACTTCTAGCTTATGACTGACCTCTTCGGAACTTAGAGGGAGATTGAGGCTCTTAAAAGTAAACATGGTGAAGAGGTTACTCACTCATGGAGTTCGTATGAAGAATTGAAAATAAAAATGGCTAAGGTTGAAAAGGAATAGAGTAGGATGTACCAAAAGGCTTACAACAAAGCTTACAAGGACTTTCAAGAGAGTGAAGAGTACAAAGGGTTAATGCGTTAAAAGGTGTTAGATTGGATCAATTTCACCCGAGAAGAAATAATGATCCACCACCCTAAATATGATCTTAATTGCTTAAACTTCACTAAACAAGATGAAAATGCCATAACTCAAGTTAAAGAGCTCAAGTTAAAAGAATAGGTAATGGAGGATGCAAGTACTTCGGTAGTTAATACTGTTGATGCTCAAAACTAAGACGAAGCTCCTGAAGTCCTAGAAATAGCATCAACCTTCAACTAGATAGTACTCTAGGTACATCGACCTTAGTACTTATGTAAAATTTACTTGGAGGACTTTTTTTCTAACTTTTATTCGAAACTTACATTTGCTTTTACATTGTTAACGTTTAGTGCCATTAATCTTGTAATGACCTCTCCTAGTGTTGTTTAGTTGGTTTAAATTGCTTATCAACTAGTTTATTTTGTTATTTCTTAAATAGCTTAAGAGCTCTCGATGAGATCCTAACATATTGGACTATGGGCTTACCAGCCCCTTAATAGCTTGTCATCCATTTACTGGACTTAGGGTATATTGGACTTTTAGTAGCTTGTTACCTTTATACTAGGTTTTAGAGCATTTTTCCCTTTTGCTAATCAAAGACCTAGGAATGCACTATTGTTCGTTACTCTTAAGAGGGTTTATAATATGTAACTTGTCATCCTTAAGAGGATTTATAGCCTATGGCTCGTCATCCTTAGAAGGATTTATAACTTCTAGTTTATTATCCTTGAGAGGATTTATAGCCATAATACTTGTCACCCTTACAAGGACTTAAGGTTTAAGTTCTCATCGTCCTTTCATAGGACTTAAAAACCTAAGGATATCCTTTTCCGTTGTTCGTCATATATAGGACTTAAGAATTAGCACTTTATAGTTTGCTTATCGCCTTTTTGTATAGGGCTTAGAGACCTTCAAAAGTTTTTTCATATTAGAAAAGTTATATGTAGATTATGCTCTTATTTTCATAATATTATGCTTCAATGATAAATACTGTGATAGAATAGAGTAAGGTAAAAAGGATTGAACGATGAACAAATATTTCATTAAAAGCAATATCAAAGAAGAATCAAGTTAGATGATTAGTTTCGACCTTCCATAACTTGATCACAAAGCAAAGTAAATCAAGTTAAACATAAAGAAACAGACCTTCCTACATGAGCCTTAAGAAATAAATTCAGTAAAATATAAACTAAACAATACTATCATAGCAATAAAACAAATAAGTAAATAAGCATACATATCTTTATTTGTTCTTCAAAATATCGACCTTTCATACTCTTCATTCAAAGTATAGTTTGGTGTTGTCAACATTCCATGCCTTAGGGATTGATTGTTTGTCTAGCCTTTTTAGCTTGTAGGTATGTCTGTTCCTTACCACCTCTTTCACTTTAACAGGATCCTCCCATTTAGGGTTGAGTTTCCTTTAGCATTCCCTTGCTCCTAATGCTTCGACGTTCTTGTAGAACAAGTCATCAGGTTAAAAGTACTTGTGCTTGTCTTATTTATCATAATACTGAGCTGCTCATTATTAATAAGCAATGAGATGAGCTTTGGCTAAGGCATACGTCTTATAGTTTGTATCAAAGTTAGCTTGTAGGCCAATATCATTATACTTAGGGTTATAAGCTTGGACTTTCGCTCTTTCTACTTGCAACTCAATTAGCAATATCGCTTCAATCCTAAAAGCCAACTAATATGGAGTACGACCTATCGATGTCTTTTGAATAATCCTATACCCTAAGAAAACATTAAGTAGCTCATTTGCCCATTTACTACCAGCTTTATTTCCTCTCTTCTTCAAACTTTATAGAATGACCTTATTCGCTACTTTAATCTAACCATTACTCTAGGGATGTGTGATAGACATGCAACATAGTCTGATCTTTTAAGTTTCACAAAATTCTCTAAACTTATCATTGTTGAATTGTAGCCTATTATTTGTTATGATCGCATAAGGTATCTTAAACTTAGTTAGAATATTACTGACCATAAATGCCTCAATGGTTTGTTTTGTTATGCTCACTACAGCCTTGGCTTTGATCCATTTTGTGAAATAATCAACTGTAACACTGTTATACCTTCTTTATTTGGTTGTCTTTGGGAAAGGACTAAGTTTATCCAATCCCTATTGGGCAAAAGGCCAAAAGCTAGTAAGAGATTAGATATAAGCTTGGAGCTTGCTCAATTAGGGCATTCCTTTGACATTAATCATACGTTTGAGCTAGATTGAGAACGTCTTTTCTCATTGTAGGCTACCAATACCCTAGCCTTAGAGCTTAGACATGAAGAGCTACTACTTTAGTATGATTGATGTACACCTTAAAGTGTAGATTAGATAGTATTTGCTGAGCTTCAGATGGTTAGAGGCATCGTAGATAAGGCTTGTTCATGCCTCTCTTATATAAGTTCCTATCAATCATGGTGAAATTGGCTACCTTGTAGACAAGACGTCGAGCTTCCTTAGTATCTTCAAGCAAAGTTCCCTTTTCTTAACATTCTATTATCAAGTGTATCTAAGAGTACTTTAAGTCTTTCTATTAGATCTTCAAGCATTCTTGCGATTGTGATTCTATACTTCTCTTAGCTAGGTATTCTATGAAAATCCTATCTTCCTAGTTTAATAAGCCTATTGAGGGTAACTTAGAAACTTGTCCACTGCATAATTCTCCATCCTTAGTATCTTTGTCAATTGCTAATCCTTGAAACTCAATCCATAATCCTTCACCAACTGCAAATACTTAAACATACTTTTGTCTTTGGCCATAGTGTTGCCCATTACTTGGTTTACTACCAATTAAGAATCAAAGAAAATGTTCAATCGCTACGCCTTAATCTCCTTTGCCAATCTCATTCTAACCAATAATGCTTCATATTTTGATTCATTGTTACTAGCTAGGAAATAGAACTTAGAGAATAAGAGATTTTAGCCCTTGTAGGTCCTACAAGGATCAATCCTGCTCTGCTTCCTTTGTTGGTTGACGAACCATCTACATTCAATTTCCAAGTCGATTGGTTTGCATTTGAGTTAAAACTTTTAGATCCTATAAACTCAACAATGAAATCTGCTAAAATTTGAGCTTTGTATGCTTACCTAGGTCAATACTCTATTCCAAGGACATTGAGTTCTAAAGCATAGTTAACTACATGACTTGAAGCATCAAGCTTGTGTAAGGCTGACTTTAATGGTTGGTTAGTGAAGACCGTAACCTAATGGGCTTTGAAGTATGGTTAAAGTCTCTTGGTAACAACTACTACGACTAAGACAAACTTTTCTAACTTTGTATATCTTAATTCAGATCCTTATAAGACATGGCTTACATATTAAATCGGTTGATGTACTCATCCTTTAACTCGTACTAAAACTAAAGAAAGGACTTTATTACTCACAGACAAATACAAGTAAAACGTCTCCCCTTCTATAGGTTTTGATAAGATCAGAGGCTTCGTTAAGAATTCCTTCAAGGCTTTAAAAGCTTTCTCACATTCCTCATCCCATTGGAACTCAATGGGTTCCTTAATACTTTGAAAAATTTCACACATCTTTTTACGCTTTTTGAAATAAACATATTCAATGCTACAACTTTACCAATTAGTCTTTTGACCTCTTTAATGGATTTTGGTGACTCCATGTCAAGTATAGCTCGGATTGTCTTCGGATTAGCCTTGATTCCATGCTGTGTCATTATGTAACCTAAGAACTTCTCCAAGGAGGCACCAAGCCTACACATTTGTAGATTTAGCTTCATATTACATCTTCTTAATGTATCAAAGTTCTCTTAGAGGTCGGCTAAGTGGTCATCATTCACCTTGCTCTTGACAAACATGTCATCAATATAAACTTCAACATTTTTATGTATCTGAGGTTTAAACATCTTGTTGACTAACTTCTGATAAGTAGCTCTTACATTCTTTAATCCAAATGTCATAACTTTATAATAGTAAGCCTTAAAGTTCATAATAAAAGAGGTGTGCACTTGATCAGAAGGATGCATTTTGATTTGATTGTACTTCGAGAATGCATCCATAAAGCTTAACAAGGTATGGCCTAAGGTTAAGTCGACCATCTAATCTATCTAAGGTAGGGGGAATTAATCCTTTGGACATACTTTACTCAAGTTGATGAAGTCAATACACATCCTCCATTTTTTGTTCACTTTCTTTACCAACACATATTTCACAAGCCATGTAGGATATGGTTCTTCTCTAATAAAGTTTGCATTTAACAACTTCTGCACCTCCTCTTCAATTGCAACTAACAAAGTGTCTTTTATTTTACTGTACGACCTTTACACTCGGATCAACATTCAACCTGTGGGTTGTGACGTCTTCTAGTATACCTAGTATGTTGGAGGGAGACTATGCAAAAATGTCCCTATAAGCTCGGAGGAAAAGTGTTATGTTCTCTTTTAGGTTGGCTAGCATACTAACCCTAACCTTAATCACATGCTTAAGGTTATCAATAAATTAGATTGTCTATGTTTCCTTCATAAGCTCTCCTCAAATTTGCATTCAGTCATTTGAGCCTTGTTCGATAGCGCAGACCTGGTCTCTCTTTAAAGCTTTTAAGTATAGAGCTCAAGATATTTGTTGGTCTACATAACATGTCCTTGTCCTAATTAGAGTGGGACATTTTGCCCTCTAATGGGCTGTGGACACTACCATCCTAAAAACGTTGATGGAAGGTTACCTACTATGTTAATGTATGGTGAAAGGCAATCCATAATCACAAAATTGACCTCCTTCTCAATGACATTTTCATCATCTCTGATTCGTAAGGTCAAAGTGACTACTCCATGTACTTTGACTCATTGGCTATTGAATTCGTTTAAGCTATATTTGTATAGCTGCATCTTAATGTTCTTAAGTTTAGAATGGATCTAATCAAAAGAGTGCTTGAAAATTATATCGATAGAACTCTTTATGTCTACCATCACCTTCTTGACCTCAAAATCTACTACTCTGATTATAATAACTAGGGCATCATTATACAAAAGCTGAACCCCTTGCATATCTTTATCCAAAAATACGATCATGTCATCAACCCTATGCTTCTTACCTCTTAAATTCAACACACGATCCCTTAATGCATTTGATGAACTAGATAGAAGACCTCCTCCTACTGATATTCTAAAGATTATGTTGATCTCACTATAAGGTGTTTAGTTATCTCCCCTCTTATTATCAGGTACCATTGGGTCCTGATTATTAGGTTGGGCCTCTCATTCTAAACTTGTTGCTTAATCCTCCTTCTTTATGTAAGTTGCTCGATGTGCTCTTCCTTGTTAGCCACAAATTTCCTCAAGTAACCTTTCTACACAGCATCTTCTAGTACATTCTTTAGATGTATACACTTATCCATATTATGACCCCTATCTTCATGGAAATCACAGTACTCATTATAATTTCTTTTGGTTAGATTGCTCTTTATCTTCTTAGGCTAAGTTAGAAAACCCTAATCACGTGCTTCCGTCAAAATGTCTGACATAGGTTAGTTGAGACAGGTATGTTCAATAAAAGTGGGCATCGATCTTTTCCAATCTACCAATGGTTGGTTGAGCTCATTACGTACATCAAAATTCCTTTCAAGCTTGTCCTTTACTATCCCTTATCCTTATATGGCCTCCTCTCATGCTTTTCTTTATCTTGCTCTCTTCTAGCCTATATTTGGTCTTCTTATTGGATGACCTTTTCTAACATCTTTATAAAATCATCCAGTGAGGCCGGAGTGTGTTTTGCAAGGGACTTGAAGAAGTCTTGACTAACTCCTCTACATAAGGCATATAAGGTTATACTTTTGTCACAGTTAGTGATCTCAATCATCAACTTATTGAACTTGTGAACATAGTCTCTAATCGATTTTCCCTACTTCTACCTAATTAACATCAGGAGTGAAGAATCCTTGGCTAGAGGCTTGCTAGCTAGAAAGTTTTGACGAAACTCCTCGGCCAGTTGATTAAAAGAAGAGATAGAGGCTGTGTTCAGCAAATCAAAATAATTGCTCACAGATTTCCTTAAATTAGATAGGAAAACCTTGTAAGCAATTGCATCAATTAGTCCATAAAGCTCTTTCAGTGTATGGAAGGTGTTTAGATGGTCATCTGCGTCTTTCCTTCCATCATAGTTATCGAGCTAAGGTAGTTAAACACTTAATGGTAATACTTTGTCTATTATACTTTGTATGAAAGGATTGGCCTTTCTACCCTTCATGTCTACCTCATTCCTAGAGGTCCCTTCAACAACTAGTTTCTTAATATAATCCTCTAAATCTTGTAAACTCATGTTTGTAGTAGCTTTTTGTGGGAGGCAAGTAGTCACATTCCCAACTCTTCCATTAAGAGGAACCTGTATATGTTGTGTCACAGGTGTTTGTAAAGGCAGTTGCTGTTGGCACTTCTCCTCTTATTGTGGTTCTTGTCATTGTTGCTGATCATCCTCATTCATAATGGGAGCTTTCATACAGTATCTCTCTTGTTAAGCCTTTAGTGTAATTCTCTATCAGTAGTTTGGATCTCCTTTAGTTCTTTCACAAACTTAGCACATTATGCCTCTCATTGTACTATCTATAGATCATTATTCTATTGTTCTTGATTTTGAGGCACCTGATTAGGTACCTCAACCTGGTGTACTTCAGGAGTATGTTATTGTGGTGACTGTTGTTCTTACATCGCTTGAGGGGCCTTATTCTCCCTTGGAGTATTGGTATCACATGACTTAATTATAGCCATATCGTGGTTTAGAAACAAATGGTGCCAATTGTTAATGTCATATTTTGGTAAGAATGATGTTTCGAACACTAAACTTACGTGCACTTTGCAAAACAAAGAGAAATTAAGCTAAGAGGGTATCGAAACAACTTTAACATTACTATTCCGATACCTAAGTCAGGTAAAGATTATAAAAGATAATCAAAAGTACAAAGTTGAGTGCTCGAAAGTCCATAAAAACTTACGTATTGTTCTTTGACCTCCTTTTATAACTGTAAGACAATTTTGAATGTGGCAACCATTACCTCTAATTCTAATACGTACATTTAATTTAAGTTTAAAGACCACTCCTTAATTTTAGGAAACATGGCTAACATCATAGTGGGTGATGGACAGTTATTTGTATAAGGAAGCTAATTGTTCGCACCTAATGTTAAAGTTTGAACCCTTTGGTGCTAATCAAGTCAAAATCTGACCTAAAGACATTTGTTTCGAATTAAAGGAAGTTGATTTGATCTTCCCAAATTAAACCCTTCTTATAGAAGTTATAGTTGTCAACCTTTCTTTACCTATCCCACATGATTGGTGAGAGCTTTAAGAGTTTAGGGGCAAGGCAAATAGGAGAAGTGATCGGATGTCAAGTTGGAAGCGATTTTAAGTAATTCCGTTTATGCCTTTAGGAAAAACCTTTATCAATAATATATATTTAATATTACAAGTTCTTCCATTTATAAAATCCCTTGTACATGTAGTAAAACCTATAGAATTTATAGTAGAATTTATGATACATATATATATATATATATAAAAAGACTTTTTTACTATCTTCATATTTCAAGTCTATGTGATGTTAGACAAAACCTGTAGAACTTATTCCAAATTAGAATGAAAATTATCATTTATAAAGTTAAAATATTACATATATATTGGAAATTATTTTATCTATAATTATAATATCACTTCTAAGACACTTTTATTAGCTACAAATGATAATAAACAACTTTCATAGAGCTAAGAAGGTAAAGCACATACAACTGAAAAAATATAAGGATATTTTTTTACTCATTAATATATTATATATAAATATATATGATTTTTCTACATATTTTATACGAGATGGATCTTACCCCTCATTCTACCTTTGATAATGTCCTTTAGATTTAAACTATTAAACTTATTATGTTTTCAATCGTTCAAATCAAATGAATATTAAATCTATAGTATAATAGAGGGTTGGACCTATCTCGTCAAAATAGAAAACAGAATCATAAATTTGTATTTTGCATTCTTTTAAGTACAGGTTCAATGGTGAATCTGTAGGGTATAAAGATATTATATTTATGTCCTATCATATGGAAGTAACTTTCAAAAATTTGTTACCTAAAATATACTTTATAATTCTCATTATTTATCAGACACTTGTTTGATTAAGTAGTGTATAAGACGATACTTTATATAGTAGGGTATGGGAAAAAAAAGAACATTTAATTAGGGCTATAATTGTTAGTTGTGAATGACTTCACACTAATGAGATGGAAAATTTTCCCCTGTAATTATTTTTCAAAGTTGATATGAGCAACATTTTAAAAATTTTAGGAATTCCTTACCATTTTAATATTTTTTAAGGTATCATTATAATTTACTCTAAAGTAGTAATAATAAATTTATATAGTTATGAAACGATAATAAATATTTCTATAAATTACAATATGTATTATATATTTGTATGATTAAATAATAATATTCATATCATCACAGTAAAACAATTCATGAAAGTGTATTGTTAAGATATTAATTATTATAATTTTTCCATCGAAATAAGCTTTCCATGCTACGGGACTTTAATTAGTCATGGAAAATAGAAACGAAACAAAATTCGGTTTCATAAAACCCGAACCGGACGAACCGATGCTCCCCCTTAAGAAACGACACGAAGTAGGGTTTCACATTCTGCCATTAGGGTTTGCTCTTGTAGGTGTTTTGCGCTCTGCTGCTCTCGTGCTGCTAGAGGAAAACATACCCTAACACCGTCCAGGACAACAATGGCTGTTGGGTAGACAACTCTCTCTCTCTCTCTCTCTTTCTCCCTCTGTGTATCTGGAAACCATTGAAGTTTGGATTTTTATTAACAGCTTTGTTTATTTTTCAGAAAGAACAAGAGAATTTCAAAAGGGAAGAAGGGAGGAAAGAAGAAGGCGTAAGTTCTGTTCTTAATTTCAGTACTTTTGAATAATTTGATTATCCCCGTTAATTTGCTTTCTCTTCTTCCTTATGCGTTTTAAGTACATAGATGAATAAATTATTAAAACAAAATTTTATGTCTTTTGATGTTGTGTGTGCGTTATATGTTGATAGAGCGGATCCTTTTGCCAAGAAGGATTGGTATGACATAAAAGCACCATCAGTGTTTTCTGTTAAGAATGTGGGAAAAACCCTTGTTACCCGTACTCAGGGTACTAAGGTATGGGATTGTTTTTAACTTGGTGTTATATTTGTGATTATGTTTTTCTCTATCTTTTTGTCTTTAGATGTTTCCAAATTGTTTCGAGTGTGAAAATTTGCGTTGTTGTATGTGGGCTTGATTGATATGACTCACATTAATAGGATTTTTGTGATTTGTTCCTTATCTAATTGAATCATATTAGCGAATTTGTTAGATTAGGTGTGGGTACAATTAGTGGAACACTATAGTATACATTTTACGCAAAAAGAATAGTATACTTTGTGATAATCTCTTTTGAACTAGTTACATTTATTGTTACTGAAATTATTCAAAACATCCTCTTTCAAGCTACTTGAAATTACATTGTAATCGGTACTATTTCCATTGAAATTACATTGTAATTAGTCTAAGGGGTTAACAGATGCAAAGACATACAGCATGTGGATGGAAGTGGAAGAAATTCATAAAAATTACACATTTTCTGTTCAGATATTCTCATGATCTCTAATAATGCTAAGGGTTGCTTTGTCTAGAACACTTGAATTGAGTTTTTGATAAGAATTATTCCCTATGCTTGGTTTAATAATTTCATATTTTGTCTATCTCATCCTTATATGTAGACTGCATCATATATCAATATTTTCTAATGGACCTGAAGCTGAAAGTTGAAAGTTTCTCTTTTTCCAGTCTAAAATTTCCACAGTTCAACTGGGTGGCAACATTTTGCAATAAGTATTTAGAATTTCCAGTTGCTGTTCTGGTGACTTTAATGATAGTCTAGGTATAGCTATGCTATGATAGGATGCTGATACCCACTGAAATAATTTTACTAAGATATTGACAGAGGACAGATATTTCTTTTACATTGGTAGTGGAGAAAGATGAATTTAACTTGCAATGGAGAAAATAATTTCACTATGCCTTTTTTTAACATATTTGTTCTGTTGTCCCAGCTACTGCAATATTCACATGCAGATTCTCTTTATAATATTCAGAATGGATCCTGATGAATTCATTGCTGTGGCTTATTGCCTTCATTTTACTGCCTTTCTCTTTGTGTTAACTTTTGTTGTACCGATGTGGGAGGAAATGTTGGATATGAATATATAAAATATAGAAGTGATATCATGACCTAATTTGTGGTGCTTTTGATAGATTGCTTCAGAAGGACTGAAACACAGAGTGTTTGAGATTTCTTTGGCTGATCTGCAAAATGACGAGGATCATGCCTACAGGAAGATCCGTCTTAGAGCTGAAGATGTTCAAGGAAGGAATGTTTTGACAAATTTCTGGGTAAGGAAAAGTTGATGGAGTTGCTTATTTTTGGGGCTTGTTTGACGGTGTCATTTATTAAGATAAATTTCACTATATTCATCAAAACAAAGATGGCTTTGCTATTTTTCCATGAAAAATAACTCATGGAAGAATCTGTAGGGAATGGACTTTACAACAGACAAGTTGAGATCCTTGGTGAGGAAGTGGCAGACATTGATTGAAGCGCACGTGGATGTGAAGACTACTGACAATTACACCCTCAGGATGTTCTGTATTGGATTCACCAAGAGACGTCCTAATCAGGTCAAAAGGACCTGCTATGCTCAGACCAGTCAGATTAGACAGGTAATTCATGGCATTGTGTTAGCAATTGCTCAGTGTCATATCTAAGCTATTTACATTTTGTGGGTATTTTGGCTGAAGCATTTACACTGCAACCTTTTTATTGTCCTGTATTCTGTGAACTGGCAAAGTAGCTGTTCTCAATGCTATATGCTGTTTAATGAGAATATTATTTCTTTTGAAGATTCGTCGGAAGATGAGGGAAATCATGGTTAACCAAGCCACATCATGTGATCTTAAGGAATTGGTCCGCAAGTTCATTCCTGAGTCAATTGGAAAGGAGATCGAGAAAGTGACTTCTAGCATCTACCCTTTGCAAAATGTTTTTATTCGTAAAGTTAAGATTTTGAAGGCACCCAAATTTGATCTTGGAAAGTTGATGGAGGTTTGTCTCTGTTCTCTTCTGTGTGTTATACAATGAAGAAACATTTTATGTATTTTTCACATGCATGGGGTTTTGAATAGTATGTCTTGACATCGCTTAAATTTTATTAGCAATTTGTGCAAGGCAGAACTACTTTGCGAAAATTCATGTTTTCATTATAATACCACTTTTATTATTGTTTGAGAAGGTTTCCATGGTACGTCTGTATATTATAAATGAAATTGTGCTTTGTTTCAAGAGATAATTAAATTATGGGCTAAAGGAATAATAAACTGCAGCCTGAATCAATTGATTCACCATTAAGTTTAATATTTTTGATTGATGGAATTGCTGACTGCAAGGAGGGATATGCATTGTTCATTGTTAACAATAAAGACTGGTGAGATGATCTAATGTCCTCTTTTACTGGGCAGGAGCATAGATCGCTAACTCATTCATGGATGATTCTCTTTGGCCCATAATATCACTGATCTTATATCATCTAATTTAACACTTTGCATGGTTTTTGTTAATAGGTTCATGGGGATTATTCTGAAGATGTTGGTGTGAAGCTAGACAGGCCTGCAGATGAAACCATGGCCGAAGGAACCACTGAAGTGATTGGAGCATGACAATCTCAAGGATTTTGCAGCAATTTTGTGGTGATTCGGCCCATTTTCGTTTAGTGACATTTTAGTTATCATAATTTTTGACTTTAGGATCCTGTGGGCTAGAATTTTTGAGTGAGGTTTTAATATGAACGGAGGCATTTTCTTAGTTTGAGCAGTGATATAAGATTTGCAGCATCTTTCTCCATTTGATGATATTTGCAGTTGTTGAGTGGTGTGGCTATATCTATATGCTGGATATACTTATGTTGACTTTTCCTCTGGGCATGGCGTGCATGTTCTCTAAACAATGAATATGGGCTATTTATAATGAACTCTGACCAAATGGCAAATCCATAAATAACTTAGACCTAATAAAATAAACATATATTTTTGAAATGAGAAAATAAAGGCCAGCAAGCTTGCTGTAATCACCGTTTGGGTTCAAGGGTGTGAACTCAACTCTAATCCTAGCGGATCAAATTGCTTTGTTTCACCATCATGCTTTGTAAATGGGTGAACGTGTTGATGATCACACCTAGGTTTGCGGGTGTAATCATGATCGTGAACCCACTGTTCACTCCCGAACATGCAACTCTCCTCGTTTTTGGCTTCCTTTCAAATTTCCTTTCCAACTCGCCGCAAATGCTTCCCAAAACCTCGAATACCATCGTTACCCTAGGGGTAGCGAAGATTTGTCCATGAATCTTGATTTCCCTTAGCTTTAAAACTTGCACAAGAACTATAAGATTTAGTAATGAAAGTATGCCACACTAATAAGTTCTGCATTTTCCTTTTACTCTCAGCAATAATCTTTAGACTTTTCTAAACCTTTGCTTGTGTCATGCGTAACAATGTAATTTTCTTGCCATCATTGTTAAAAGAATAAGAATTAGGCTTTCCATTGTCAGAAACATCCCTATCAAATTACCATGACCTATCTAACAAAATACTTATTGCCTCCATGGAAGCTACATCAAAAGTTACCTTCAATACATCATCCTATCTATAAACCAATGGCCAAATAGAAGCCATTAAATATACTTTAGTATCTCTACTTCGAGCTACTATGAAAAGAAAGCTACCCAATTAGGATGTGTGCTTGCTCATAGTTGGGTTTGCTTACAGTTGATTTGTCCATAGCATCACAGGCAAGATACTGTTCAAAGTTGTGTACAACTTCAATCTTGAGCTACCCCTTGATAAAGTATTAATGCCAACCACTAACTAAGAAGATTCTGAAGTTAGAGACTAAGCTCAAGCCTTCTACAAGGTATACTAAAAAGTGATTGAACAATTGGATTGAGCTATATAGAAACTAGATTACAGAGGAAAAGGGAGAAGAAGACAACTGACAACTTAGTTTGGTTGCACTGGAGCCAAGATAAATTCCTAAACAAGAGAAAGAATAAACTGTTCACCTAAGCTGAAGGATCATTCAAGATACTGTAAAAGATCAATGACAATATATACCAACCAAAGCTACTAGAATATTATGGAGTATCCAACATATTTAATGTTATCAACCTTAGCCCATACCGCTTGAAGAAGATGATTGACAAGGAGACATTTTGGATTTGATCCCAAATTCCAACTAACCTAGAAGGGATGATAAGAATCTGCCTATTGGAGCTCTTACTTAAGCCTAAACTAGAGGGTTAGAGAGTATGACTCAATGAATTCCCACCCTTCATCTTACCCTTGAAGAGCCCAACAAGTTGTTTGGATTCAAACTTCCCTACTTCCTTAAGAGTTCTGAACTATACATTGTGTTAGAGATCGAGGAATCAAATGGGTGCTAACCTGGTGTCATCTAAGGTAGAGTTGTGAATAATTTGACAAATATGACTACAAGCTCAACTAACTTAACTTTAAGTAAATATTGCTTAGTGCCAACCTATCCTTAGTAACTAAATTGTTTTAGATAACTACCTAAGGGAAGTTGCAGCTCATCTATACCCAATGCTACCCTGTCCTGAGGCCATTGTATAGTTACAATCAAATTCCAAAACGCCCCTAACGCTCCCCTCCCTTGCATTCTTCAAAGTACTCTTCTCTTTTAAGTAAACGTAATTGTCTTAATTTACACACTTGCCTTAGAAAACTAGGTATAATAACCTTGTGTAAATGTAGCTGCACCATCAACTATCATCAATAGTGCAAATTCATTTTACTTACTCTTAGCCATTCCTTTGAGTAAGGTTTTGGCGGCAAGGAGCCCGGTCTAGCTTAAGTTGTGTATCATATTAACTTAACTAATTAGTTTACGAGTGTTCAGTTGTGCATAATATCCTTTAGACAACTTGTGTTTTGCTTAACTTCGACTTCTTTTCCATCTAATTTTCAAGCCATATCTGATTTTGATGCAATCCAATATCGCCACCCTTATTAGTTCTTGGCATAACATATTGCCTAGGGTATAAGAACCTTTTACTTAACCTTTTAGGTATGTAGGATTTATGTATTCAAGCTTATGGTACTTTCTACTTTACCTTCTACTAAGGTCATTACTTATATTCTTTGTAAGGAACCTTCTAAACAACCCTCTACTAGAGTCTTATTTCATGGTTTCCACTAGAGAAACCTTTTACATAATTGTCTACAAGGATTTTGGTTAGAGCTTTATGCTAGGAAACCTTCTACTAAAATTTCTACTGCTTTGTTTAAAGTTTCCTTAATCAAGGAAGCTTCTACATTACCTTTTATATGTCACTAGTGCTTACTTTAGAACTTTTATAAAACCTTCTACAATTACTAGATTCACTCCTTTAAGCCCCAAACTTCTCCTTCCTCACTTTCCTTCACTTCATTCAAACCTAACTTAGTTGAATTCATCTAATATCTACTCTCCTGGCCCGAAAACTCATCAAGACCATTCATACATCACTAAGAAATTTAACCAAAATGAGTATTAAGCACATCTAATCAACTAATGTATCTAAAATTCATAACTTTGGTTAGAAAAAAATAAGTTTAAGGCAAAAGCTCCTCACATACAATATCTAATCACTTTCCTTTATTATTGATTATTAAGGATTTTTCAGTTAAAAAACAAAAATCGATTCAACAATCTTTACAAAACCAACATAAACAACCTTATCTTTTTATAAAATCTAATAATTTCTTCTTAAAATCAAACATTAACTTACTATATGTCATTAAAGAAAACTCAAAAAGTATTTGGTAATTATATTTAACGAAATATTTTGGAAAATAGTAGATTTCTCACAATTTCTATCTTTTTGATTTTTTAAATACTAAAAATTTAGTCTAATAAAACAGAATATTTTAGAAAAAAATTTTACATATCAAATCTATATATGTTATAGTGTTTATAGAAAAATTTATAAAAGTAAACTATATCATTTGGTCATTTGAAAATCAAATCGAAATTTGGTTTTGAAAGTCATATTTCTTAAGGGTGATTTATGAATTGGAAGATTTTTTAAAACCAACAATTTTACATGAAAATATACTAAAAATAATATCATAATAAAATTTCCGTGATTTTTGCATGAAATTTGGCATTTTTAACAAAATTTAGAAAATCAAAAGGAAATTTGGACTTACGCATGGGGTGCTTTAGCTATTGACAATCGAAAAGGGGGTATTGGTAAGGTAAGGCATTGGGTTTCCTTGTGGTAGATGGTGACCATTTGGGATCAAGTTGTGTCTAAGCTTACAAACATCAAACCTATAGATTCTTACCTAATTTTTTCTAATTTTCTTAATTTCTTCAAGAATCCTAAGAATTTTATACGAGTTTTCCTACCTCCTAAAGTATCTAAAGAGTCTAAAATGAGCAAGGAGGGGGACATATATAGTATTTAGCTAATGAGTTAGCCTAGGAGCATCAAAGATGTGTTGCCCTTCTTCTTTCCAGTTTGCCAAGTGCAATCTTGTCTACTTAGTCTATGGTTTTTACTATGATTTGCCAAAAACAACAACCCCTCATTGATGATTTTATCAAAATTAGGAGCTCCCCTTTGTCTTGTTATTTATTTATTAATTATCATGCATATTTTATTATATTTTAATACTTAAACAAGCTTTTAGGTTCATAAGTTAGCTTTTATAAAAGCTTCAACAACCTAAACTCCATTAATAACTAATTACACCTTATTATTATTTTAATTATTTTTCATATTATTAGTTAATTTTATTATTTATTTAATTTATTATCCTATTAATTTTGGGTCATGGTTTTTCACAATTTAGGTAATTAACAAATAAATTGGTTAATTTTAAGGTTTTATTACTCTATTTATAAAATCCAATTTCTATAGTTACTTCAAGTAATTTTTGGAGCCCTATTGTTAATTATGTGCCTAAAGGGACTCATTCTACGGATTTCATCAATAGAAAGTTTAAATTTCTATGATTGTAGTTAGTTAATTCTTATATATATATATATAGTTGATCGTGTAGAGACTAACTATGATGTGTGAATTCGGATGGGCTTGGGTTTAGACTTCACCTCTTGCTTCTTGATACCTACAAAAAAAGGTCCCTTGTAGGTGAGGCTACATGGCCCTTCAATACTCAAGTTAGCAAGCTGAACCAAGAAAAGGGGAAACGAACACTAAAGACCTAGAGGGCTGTATTTGCCTAGTATATATGGTGGGGGTTCAACTTCTACTCTCTAAAAGGAAGGAGAAGAAGAGGTCTTAAAGAATGAGGGAGAAGGATTTATCTTACTTGTTGGTGCTTGATGCCTTTTATGGGGATTATTTGGATAAGTGATGATTGGGGATTTGTTAGTATTGGCTATTGATAGACAGTATGGTCCATGGTAGGAGTTGAGCTTCATTGCGGGTGGCATATTGTGGCTAACTAAGCTACCAAATTTACAACTTAGTAATCTGGTAGGGTAGCGTTACTAGGTGTACTGGCTATACTACAAATGCCAAATGCTCATTAATGAGTTGTAGAGGGTTATAAGTGCTAAAGACAAAAGCTAGGTTGAGATGCTAAGGGAAGAGTCAGTTGACACTCGATAGGGGAAGAGTTAAGCCTCGAGCTTTCCTTAAACAATCAATGCATTTAGCTCGCTAGACAAGTCATGGTATAGAGGAAGGACTTGCCATTGGTTCATACTCTTTGTTAGCATAAGCTCGTAGACTTGTAGGATGGTTACGGTACCACATATGAGCTCATTGTTCGCTCAAGTGTTACTCAGTGCTCCTTGTGATGGGCTTTATATGTTGGGCCTTAGTTTAGGGGAGAATTAAGTATCAACACATGTCCCCTTACTCTTATCAATGCTCAAGCCATGAGGAGAGTAATCTTTGTGATGTGAGTTGACCAAGGCCAATCGCCCAAATAGGGGATCAATTCTACTACTTAGGCAATGGTGGATCATTTTCTTGCACATTAGTTACTGTTCATTGATGTAACGGTTGTATTGCTTGATATGTTATGATGGCTGTCGTTAGGGAATGTAACATGCATTGATGGTTTCTGAAGATCAGCCATGTGTATGGGATAACTCGTTGTCAAGCTACATTATAGATCTATGTGTAGGGATCAATTGGGGCCCTTGGCTAAGAGATTGGGGTACTTAGATGGTTGAGATTTAGTGCACGTCTTATTGTGTGTCCGTGTTCTAAGAGTAGAGAAACCATTCACCTTCTCCCCTTGCTTATATAAAAGGGGGCTTGGGTGTTTGTTTTCTTTGTTTTTCTCACTTAGGGGAAACTATACCAAAATCTTGACTTATAAGCTAACTATTCTTTCTCATTTGTTTCTCATTTCTGGTGGTTGCTTATAATGGCCAATCAAAAGTATAACCAATAGTCATGGTGAGTCCTCTTATCCTTCCATTTTGAAGGAAGTACATAAGGCTTAAGTGAGCTCGTCCCAAACATGGGGTGGTTGCCCTACTCCCCCCAAAACAATGGCGGTGGCATCAGCAGTGAGAAGAGAAGAAGATTGGGTAATACTTTCTTGGGAGGAGAGGATGGAATGTACATGAGGACATCCTTGGGACATGTACCTACAAGATGGCGATGAGGGCAAAGATAGCTAATTGTTATGAATGAACTATGTGAATGAGCACACTTATGCTAATGTTCCGTATGCAGCAAGCAAGGAAAGCTGAAGTTGGTTCGTTAGATTGTAGGAGCAGTGCTTAGGTAGCAAGTGTATGAGCCCTAAGATGGGTAGTGGGCATATGACATAGGGGATGCTCAATCATTTTGCACTTACACTAAGCTGTTTGAGCTTAGTCTACAGCTTCCTTTTTCAGAATTCTTGCTCGAGTTCTTCCAATGTTATAAGGTTGCATAAAGTAGTTTGAATGCAAATATATGGATTTGGCTGCTCGCTTTTGAGGCGCTATGCATTTGTGAGTTACAATGACCAATGTACAACTTTTTAGGTGTTTCTTCCTTGTAAGGAGGTTGGCTAATTGGTGGATTTATGTTGCTACTTGAGGCAGGAGGCAAAGTATTATTAATAAGCATCCAAATAAGATGGAAGGAGTTCTGTTACTGTATTCATGCTCTCGAGTCTCTTGGTTTTCTGATGGACTAGAGATGGCTCATTAGGGGTAAGAAGTTAATGGCCTTGGGGGATGAGGAGTTGATGGCTAACATCGAGCACCTAAATTTGGCTAGTTAGAAGAAACTCAAACCCTTATTGATATGTGAGAAGTATAAGAGTGGAGCACCGTTGTTTGCAATAGAGATAGGTACTTATTGTAGTCAACTGAGGAGGGTTGGTTAGTTATTTTTCACATTGCGTCGCCTTACCATTAGAGTAAGGGACATCGAGCTACTATCCTCAACATAGTAAGTTCTTTATCTTCCTTGTAGTCTATTTTTTTAAGGAGTTCAGTTGTTCTTTTGCAATTTCTATGTTAGTGTTGAAGAAGTTGAAGTACAAGCTACTGGTCGTACAAAATAGGCGGCATGAAAGTGCTTTGAGGCTTTAGAGGAGAAGGTATCTCGAGTGGGAAGGGGAGGGGAAGAGTTCACATCACCTCTCGAAAAAGTCTAAGTGGATGAGTGGAAGGTAATAGACCCTTCTTGAAGTAGTTCAATAGGGGGGTGGCGATGTACTAATGGGAGTGCTACTGGGGGCTTCAGTGATGGGCCTTGGGGCCTTTGGTGGGGGTGTGGCTCTAGAGGTTTTGGTTGGGGTTACAATCCCTAAGTAGGGCCTTGAGGTAATAGGTACTTGAGTAAAGGTAGAGCACGTAAGCTTAAAGTAGACCCTTGAAGCTACTGCTGCAGTTGCCATCGAGATTCTCAATGATAAGTATGTTGAACTTTTGGTTTGTTAGGGTAAGCAAGTACTTTTGCGTGGACTACGAATCAACCTACTCAAAGGTTCAAGCAACTTATTGTAGGTCGAAATGAACTGGAAGCCTTGGTGGAAATGCTAAGGAGGTGAAATGGGTAAGCTGCTTGTGTACTTTTATTGAATCACTTACTTTTAGCTCGATTATTGATTGCGTATTATGTTTACAATTGTATGACTTGATGGACTTTATTCTAGCTTATAACCACTTAATTCTTTTGTCGAAGGGAAATGCGGTAAGGGCTAAGGTGGAGAGCCTCTAAAAAGTTCTAAAGGAAGAAAAGAAAGTACACGGCAACTTAGCTGCTACATTTAATGATCTAGAGCATCGGCATAGGGAGCTCTTCGGTTAGGTAGATTAGTTGAAGGATGAGTTGAGGAAGATTGAGGAATCTAGCAAAGTCTCGGAAGGTAAGCTGGCTATCGAGCTAAAGGCCAAAGAGAAGGAAATCGAGAAGGCATTAGTTGAATTCAGTAAGAGGGAGGTTGAGCTCTTAAGAGGCAAGGGGTTATCGGTTGAGGTCAAGTGTGATATCTTCATTGAAACCGTAGAGGACCCCTTGATCGAGAAGGTCATTTGGTTGCACAATGGTAAAGAAGGTAAGGAAACAAGTTCGTTAGAACATAATTAATGCAAACTTATTTTTTGTCTAAGTCTTTTCTATTAGAGAAGATGTTTGTTGAGCAGAGTTATATATTGTGTTGCTTCATGAGGTTTATCAAATTCCATATCTGATAGGAATTAGGCTACTAGGCCTTTAACCCGCAGCTGAGCCCAAGGACTAGAGGGACTGGTGAGGTGAAGCCTCATGCTCTAATTAACTTCTATTAATGCCGAGTTACTCCTTGTTGCTAATCAATTTTATATGTTAAGCTGAATGATTGCCTATCTCTCGAAAATTATGTGCCAAATTAAAGAATGCCTTGATAGCAACCAAACCTCACGTACTCACTTAGTTATGTTCAAGCTGACCACTTGCTTAGCTCCATTACTACTAAGAAGCTGAGAGATCTACCTTAAACTATTCCTCAGCCACTCCTACTTAGACACTCGATTAGTTTATACTCTTTTTGTCTACATCCTTTAACAGCGCTACCAATGTATTGCTGCTACTTGTTCGAGACCACACATAGAATCTGCTACTATAATCGTTTCTTTTTCCATGAATATTCTTTTTCACTCTTTGTATACTTTATACATTACTTCTTTAGGACAATACTCTTTTAGTCTTTTCTTTTTTTAAGTAGGTTACCCTAAATTCTTGGGTATAAATACCCCTTGTACATTGTAGCCGTAGACACCAAATTATCATTAATACATTGGATATTTTTCCTCTTGTAAACATTGTTTATTTACTCTTTTTTTACTCTTATCCTAACCTTTAAGTAAAGCTAGGTGGTAAGTACTCTCGTTGGACCATCTCGAGCTAGGCCATGAGTCTTCGAAAGTTCCATTGGTATGTCATATTCTTTGGAGCTATTCATGGGTTTTGCTTACTTTTTCATTCGTTTGTTGTCCTTATGTGTGTTTCCCCATCACCCTTTCAAGCTTTTAGTAAGCTTGGACCATCCTTATGACCAACCTTGTCTGTTCTTAGTTACCTTTTGCATCATCTTGCTATCAGAGCAAAGGATTCATATAGATTGTAAGACTTTTTTTCAAAGTTCTATCTATAATCTGTTTTAAGTGTATGAAACAAAGACATTTTTCTGTATTGATTTAGCTATTGTGTCTACTAAATATTGAGCTTCTAGTTTAAAGGGAGTGTAAGTTTTTAGATTTGGAGAAGTAATGTTAGTTGTAACTCCAACTTGAAGATTTAGGGTCAAGTTTGTTAAAGAAAGTGATTGAACTAAGTATCAACACTGGTGTTAGAGACGACAATAGTGGTGTTGTCCACCATGGCCAACAATCCTAAGGTACTCCTAGAAGTACTGACGAGAAACTTAATGAGGTAGCTTACTTCCTAGGGGATTTAACTCGAGGAGTTCATGCATTGGCTTATCTACCTATTGAAGTTAGGCATAATACCCTACAAGTTGCCTAACCTGTTAGAGGTTAGAAGCTAGCTTAATAAGTTTGAGGTAGAGGAGTAGGTGGACGAGTGAGAAGAAGAATTAACTTGGGAGAAATGGATGATGTTGAGGAAGAAGAGTATGAAGAAGAAGAAGAAGAGTGAGCTTGAGCACTCCGGGCATCCAACCATGTGAAGCTTCAGATTTTAAGCTTCAATATGTCAGGAAATGCAGATGAATACTTAGATTGAGAGGAGAAGGTGGAACGTGTTTTTGATTATCACTAATATGAGGATTACGAGAAAGTGAGGATTGTTGTTGTTGAGTTCTTTGAATATGCCACCATGTGGTGGAAGAATTTCTAAGCTATGAGGAGACAAGAAGGATACAGAGAGAAATATTTAGCCTGAGACGAAGAGAATACTCATAAACAGATTTATGCTGGATACTTATCTGCAAGACATATTTACTTGACTTCAGGAGTTGAGACAAGGAGGCTAAACTATGATAAGTATGTCCAAGAATTCTAAATGCTTATGATTTGCTATGAAGTGGAGGAACCGCTAACATGGATAGTCTCTAGGTTCATTATTGGATCGACGATTGACATTTGAGACATTATGGGACTCCAAAAATTTATAACAATAGATGAGGCCATACGAATTGCTCAACGAGTGGAAAGGCAAAGAAGGAGTCGAATGCCATCCGATCATCGACTAATTGACCTGTTCAAGGAAGCTACCGAAGTTAGCCAAGTACCGATTTAATCAGACGAAGGGATGTCAAGATTAACTAGAAGGTTCGAATAGAAGGTGATGTATTGTCCTAAACATATGAGAAAGGGTAAGGATTTGGAAGAAAGATGAGCCAACTCAAGTGCTAAGGGTTTGGACATATTGCTGCCCAATGTCCAAACTGAAGGACTATGGCCATCAAGGGAGATGCTTTGATGCTGGAAGTGGAAAGTACTAATGAGGAACCAGAGGAAGAGTGTATTGCTGAGAAAGAAACTTCTCAGAAGAATGAATTGATTGAGGAGGATGTGTTTGTCGAGGACTTGGATAAGTTG
Source organism: Lumnitzera racemosa (assembly GCA_024138005.1). Lineage (NCBI taxonomy): Eukaryota > Viridiplantae > Streptophyta > Magnoliopsida > Myrtales > Combretaceae > Lumnitzera > Lumnitzera racemosa. Next base: position 28,327,859 of record JAMXBC010000003.1, on the reverse strand, counting down.
ATTTTAGTTGTCCAATACGTAATGAGCATGGAATCCTCACTCGAGGAAGAGCAAAGGGAGAACTTGTTTCATATTACTTGTAAGGTGAATGATTAGCTATGCACACTAATTGTGGATAGTGGTAATTACACCAATGTGGCATTAGCCGATTTGGTCACAAAGTTAAAGTTGCTAACTATTATGCATTTGAAGTCATACAAGTTGCATTAGATGAATGAGAAGGGAGCATTATATGTCATTCGGCAAGTACTATACCGATTACAATTGGAAATTACTTTGAGGAGATCTTTTGCAACGTGTTGCCTATGTGTACATCATACGTGTTACTAGGCCGACCATGGCTTTATGATAGAAGAGTTATACATGAGGGATATGGGAACACCAACGTGTTTAAGAAGGATGGAAGATCACGTTGAACTTGATGCTATAGATTTAAGTTAACAAACTGTAGGAAAAACTTACTTGAGGATTGAAGAAGACTCTAATGATGAGTAGAGCTGAGCCTTGAAAGGTATTTAAGCCAACACACCAACCTTCATGTTGGTCAAGTGACTCTTAAAGTTGAGTAAGCGAGGTGAACTACCATTAGAAGTAAGAGAATTATTGAATGAATATGTCGGTCTGTTTCCTGAACAATTACCTAAGAAGTTATCCCTTGCCCGAGGTATAAAGCATTGCATTGACTTAATACCAGAGGCCACCCTACCGAATAACCCAGCTTATCGAATGAGTCCTGAACAGGCTTCTGAACTACAACAAGTTAACGAACTATTGGAAAGGGGCTACATAAGAGAGAGTCTTAACCTTTATGCTGTTTCAATGATCTTAGTATAAAAAAAGGATGGTACCTAGCAGATATGTGTTGACAGTCAAGCCATGAACAAGATAACGATTAAATACAAGTATCCGATCCCCGGGTTAGAAGATATGCTAATTGAATTGAGTAGAGCTAAGATCTTCAGCAAAATTGATCTAAAGTTTAGCTACCATCAAATTCGCATGAGGTTGGGAAATGAGTAGAAGACTGTGTTCAAAACTCAGCGTGGACTCTATGAGTGGATGGTTATGTCATTTGACTTGTTGAATGCCTTAAGTACTTCCATGCGACTAATGAACCACATGTTATTAATCTAACGGGAAAGTGTGTCGTGGTGTACTTTGACAACATTCTAGTATATAGTACCGACATGCTAAGTCACTGTGAACATCTCTGTATCATGTTAGATGTCCTTTATACCAAGAGATTATTCGGTAATCTTAAGAAATGTTGCTTTTGCTAGGAAAAAGTAGTATCCTTAGGCTATGTAGTGAGTAGAGGAGGTTTATGAGTAGACGACGAGAAGATTCGAGCAATTGTTGAGTAGCTGACTCTTAGTACTTATGTTGAGGTGAGAAGTTTCCATAGATTAGCTTCCTTCTATAGAAGATTGATAAGGAATTTCAGCACCTTTGCTATACCCCTTATTAAGCTAATAAAGAACAACACCGACTTTATATGGGGAGAAAATGAGGAGAGAAGTTTTATTAAGGTAAAGGAAAGATTGACCTCTGCACCTGTACTATCTTTACTTAACTTCGAGAAAGTATTTGAGTTAGAATGTGACATGTTAGGCATTTAGATAGGCACTTCCCTAATGTAGGAAGGCCGACCAATCACCTACCACAGTGAGAAGCTCAAGGGACCTCAACTGAACTATTCTATGTATAATAAAGAACTTTTAACACTCATTCGAGTACTCTAAGTATGGCAGCATTACCTATTGTCGAGAGAATTTGTCATCTATATTGACCATGAGTTTTTAAGGTATTTCTGAAGTCAGACTAAGTTGTTAAAGATGCAAGTGAGGTGGGTTGAATTCCTTGAGAGATTCAATTTTGTCATCAAGTACAAGCAGGGAAAGAGCAATGTAGTTGCAAATGCTCTTTCAAAGAGACATAAGCTCTTGACCAAACGATAGACCTGATTGTTTGGTTTTGCAAGTATTAATGAACAATACTCGAGCATCCACACTTTAAGGCTATGCTTTGGCATTGTCCAAATGGAAAAACAGTGGATGAGCATCATATGGAAGATGGGTACTTGTTCTGAGGAGGAAAATTGTGTGCCGACTTATTTATTAATATAGTTGCCGATTAGGGAATCCCATAGTGGAAGACTCTCTAGATACTTTAGGGAGAAAAGGACATATGAGCTATTGAATGGGCATTTCTTTTACTTAATAATGAGGTGAGATGTGCATCGAATTGTTGAAGGTTGTGTTACATGTAAAAGCTAAGTGCTAAGTCGAGCAAGGGAAAGTAATGCCTTTGCATGTCCCAATGAGACCATGGACTCAGTTGAGCATGAACTTTGTTCTTAGATTACCACGAGTTACCCGAGGCAAAGATTCTGTAATGGTCATCATCGATGGATTCAATAAGATGGCACACTTTATGCCTTGCTCTAAGACTAATGATGCTTCAACTATTGCTTCTCTTTTCTTGTAGGAAATTGTTCGGTTACACAGCATGCTGAGAAGTGTAGTATCAGACAGAGACCTAAAGTTATTGAGCCATTTCTAGAGAACTCTTTAGTGACAAATGGAGACCATACTACTATTTAGTACTTCCTGTTACCCCTAAATAGATGGCCAAATAGAGGTAGCCAATCATACTTTAGGGTTGTTTCTCCGAGTTATAGTGGGCAAGAACTTGGCTGATTGGGACTTCTACTTACTAGTGGTTGAATTTGCTTACAACCAAACAATACATGACACTACCAAGAAGACCCCCTTTAAGGTTATCTATGGTTTTAATCTCAAGTTGCCCCTTGATCACACCGCTATACCTATATCTGAGTAAGAAGACCTTGACACAAGACCTCAAGCATAAACGCTACAACACATCTATAGCAAAGTTACTCGACAGATTGACCAAGCTGCTAAACAAATGCGTGAGAAGGCTAAGGGTAGGGTGACAAAAAAATTTTAGCTAAGAGACTTAGTGTGGCTATGCCTGAGCAAAGAAAGGTTTCCAAGTAAGAGGAGAAACAAGCTATCTACCAGGGTTGAGGGACCCTTCAGAATCTTCTAGAAAATAAATGATAATGCCTATAGATTGGAGCTACCTGAAGATTATGGGGTTTCGAACACCTTCTACATTATCAACTTCAATTCATATCACCCTAACAGAGAGTGAGCGAAGACTAGTTGGATTTGATCCTAAATCTAAATTAACTCGGATGGAATGGTAGGAATTAGGCTATCGGACCTTTAACCCGTAGCGGAGCCCGAGGACTAGAGGGACTAGCGAGGTGAATTCTCATACTCTAGTCAACTTCTACTGAAGCTAAGTTACTCCTTGATGTCGATCAATTTTATGTACCGAGTCGAGTGACTACTCATCTCTCAGAAATTGTGTGTTGACTTGAAGAATGCCCTAATAGCAATTAAACCTCACATTCCCACTCGGTCATGTCCAAGGCGACCCCTTGCTCGGCTCCATTACTATCGAGAAGCCAAGAGATCTACCTTAAACTAATCCTCAGCCACTCTTGCTCGGACGAGTCCATACCTGCTGAATACCCTTGCTCTAACACCTGATCAGCTCACATTCTTTTGTCTGCATCCTCCAATACCACCACCAATGTATTATTGCCATGTGTTTGGGACTACTAATAGAATCTGCTATTATAATCATTGCTTTTTCCATGAATATTCCTTTTCACCCTTTGTATACTTTATACATTACTTCTTTAAGACAATACCCTTTTGGTCTTTTCCTTTTTAGGTAGGTTGCCATAAAATCTCAGGTATAAATACCCCTTATACATGTAGTCGCAGACACTAGATTATCATTAATACATTGGATATTTTTCTTCTTGTAAACATTATTTGTTTACTCTCATTTTATGCTTATCCTAACACTTAAGCAAAGATAAGTGGCAAGTACCCTCATTGGACCATCTCATTCATCATATCAAGTTGTACAGTGAGTCTTTAAAAGTTCCACTAGTGCGTCATTTCCTATGGAGCTATTGTAGGTTTTACTTAATTTTTCATTTGTTTTTCGTCCTTACATGCACCTCCCCATCACCTTTTTAAGTTTCGATAAGCTTAGACCCATCCTTGCAATTAGCCTTGTTTGTTCTTAGTCATGGTTCACATCAATATCTTCAAGTGGGTAGTCTATTCTTCACTAGTTAATAGCTCCTTATGAACCTGCTCATTTTCCCATGCAATATCGCCTCACGCTTATCTTTGATTTTTGTCTAAGTGTTCTTATCTTGTGATGATACTTAGTTGTAAGCTGATGTAACTTATCTCTTGAGTAGATTATGATTCTTGGGGTTCTTGTAGGGCCTTAATGTCAAGTGGCCACACACCTGGAAGAACGTATCTTGTGGTAATGTGACAGGATCTCCTTGGCAGAGGAATTTTGTTAAGGTGAATCTTTTATTGACATACGCCATCCATTCCAAAAAGTTTATTTTAGAACAATATGATTTAGGCAAGTGAAACCACTTAGATAAGGTACCTTCTAGAAGATATTTAATGTGCGTACGACTCATCATTAATTCCATAGGCATTACTTTGGTTCCTCATGCTTTGAGGCCGTACGATGATCAATACGTATATGGTTGGGGATATCTCATGGCTCTTATATAAAGGGTGCATTAGTCCTTCCCTTGCGAATTACACAAGCAACTTTAGTGGGGTATACATAAGAGCTAATATGATTGTATTCAAAGTAATCATGTTGAGGGATAGGATGCTTGAGCTAGGGAGATGGTTGTCTTCAACCTCTTCCATCGGGTTGTAATCATAAGGCATAGACAATTGGTCAATAGTAGAGGTTAAACCTTAAGCTGTAACTGGGAGGCACATGTGGCCTCTAGGTCCTTCCCACTTTTTATCCTAATGATGCCGAGTAGAAGAGGGGGGTTCTGGTGCAGCTTATTGCTTGTTCAATATGGCTTCATTATGGGGCCAACTATTTGCATAGGGTTTTGGGCAATCTTTTAGGTGCATTGTCTTAGATGACTACGAGCAAATAGGGCTGGCTGCGATGATTATGGTAGTAGAAGGGGTCTTTACTCCACTCTGATGTGTGGATTGAGGCGTTTGTAGGAATCTTCTGCTTTGCGAGTCCTTTAGTTCACTTGTGTGAAGGATCAGCCATCTTTTGTCACTAGTAGGGCTTAGATAGCTCAAGACTTTGGGTAGAGTAGTTGGATCGGCTATCCCTACTACTACTTTTGTGGAAGAGACGCTTTAGAAGGTGGAATAGAGACCTTTACTTAGAGGTTGAGTGTCATTGGGAGCTTTGTAGTTTAGGGCTTGGCCATGCAGGACTTTAGGGACGTAGTCACAACGCGAAAGCTGGCCGAGTCGAAGTTGAGAAGAGTTCCTCTTAGGGAAGAGTTTCTAGATTGAAGAGCCCAATTGAAGTCGAGAACAGTCATTCAAGTGAAGCTAATAGTTATAGTGTAGGAAGCAGTAATATACTTTTATATCGTTTAGTTTTCCACCTTGATGTGATTAGGTTTGGTATGCTGACCCATTAAACCTTGTACTTCGTTTCATTAGTGAAATAAAACTCCTTTCTTTTGGTCATCTCTTTTCATTGGCTGGTTTGCTTTCCTTTAGCTATTGTTGCACAATTTGACTTTAAGCTGTATTTATAACTACTATAATAGTGTCTTGAATGTTTGAAGATGAAAAATCAATATCATGCTCAGGGTTACGAAGCAAATTAATGACTAAGCGAGGTACCTGCATCATTAGTATAAGAATTAACTTGGGCAAAGCTTAAGGATGAAAATTGACCTAAGGTTTGGGGCTTGCTATAAATTGAGGCCCGAGAAAGGTACTCGTGTCATTAATGTAAGGATTGACTTGGGAAATCGTTGGGGATGAAATCAACCCAAGGCTAGGGGCTTAATGCAGATTGATGCCTAAGAAATATATTTACATTGTTAGTATAAGGATTAACTTAGGCTAAGCTTAGGGATGAAAATCGAGGGGTTTGACGTAGATTGTGCCTGCATCATCAGTGTAAAGATTAACTTAGGCTAAGTTTGGGGATGAAAATCGACCTAAAGTTAGGAGCTAATATAGATAAATTCCTAAGAAAGGTGCCCATGCCATTAGTGTAAGGATTGACTTAGGCTAAGCTTAGGGATGAAAATTGACCTAAGGTTAAGAGCTTGATGTATATTGATGCTTGAGAAAGGTACCTGCATTGTTAGTGTAAGGATTGACTTAGGCAAAGCTTAGGGATAAAAATCGACCCAAGATTAGGGGCCTAATGTAAATTGATGCTGGAGAAGGTGCCCACATCATCAGTATAAGGACTGACTTAGGCTAAGCTTAGGGATGAAAATTGATCTAAGGTTAAGGGCTTGATAGAAGAAGAGAGCCAAATGCTAGGAACTTCATTAATTCATTGCATTCAACCATGTTTACAAATGCTTTTGATTCTTGTTGTTGTACTTAAGGAAAGTAAGTTATTAGATTCTAGGCATTACCTTAGGGATGGGTCGTCCATTTAGTGTCTCAAGCTCGTAAGCACCCTTTTCCACATCATTGACCACTTAAATAGGGTCTTCCCAATTGGGAGGAAGCTTGCTTTGCCCTTTTTTTTTTTTGCCGGTAGCCTCTAACTTTCTGCATACTAAGTTTTTAGGATGAAGAACCCTGTGTCGAATGCTGTGGTTGTAGTATTAGGTGGCTTGTTGCTGATAGGCCATTATGCATACCCACACAGCATTGCAAACTTCATTAATAGTATTGAGGCTCACCTATAGGGACATCTAGTTAATGTTTATTTTGAAGTGTTGTATCTTACTGGTGGGTAAATCCAACTCAATAAGGAGGATAGCTTCTACCCCGCATGTAAGGCGGAATGGGATCTCTCTAGTTGAGGTCCTATACATTGTACGGTAACCTTAAAGTATGTTAGGAAGTTCATTGGCCCATCTACCTCCTACTCATTCCACTCTCTTCTTTAGACTATTGAGGATTATATTGTTGATAGCCTCAACCTAGCCATTGGTTTGGGGATAGGCCATCGAGGTATAGTGTAACTTAATGTTGTGCTTGTTGTCAGAATCCCTAAATCGATCACTGTCAAATTGCCTCCCATTGTCACTGATAAGCCTACATGATATTCTGAAGCGAGACAATATATGGTTGAGCACAAATCCTTCGTTGGCTTAGGTTGTGATGGTTGCTATAGTCAATGCCTTTTCCCATTTGGTGAAGTAATCTAATGCTACTAGGATGAATTTTTGGCCAACCAAGGCTTTTAAGAAGGGGCTAAGGATGTTTAATCCCTATTGTGTAAATGGCCATGGGTTAGCCAAGGGGTGTAACTTCGAACTGAGGGCATGAGTGATTGGTGCATGCTTTTGGTATAAGTGACATCTCTAGACTACAGTTTTGGCATCTTCCTTCATCATGGGCTAATAACAACCTAGCTTGAGTGCTTGAAGGTACAGTGCTTACGACTAGATATGATTGCTGCAAATTCCTACATAGATCACTTCGAGAACCCAAGCACCTTCTTTTGTTTGGTGGCATTTGAGGAGTAAGTACTATGTCCTCGTTTGTAAAGTATGTCATTGATCAATGTATAGTTGGCTAAAGTATAGGCTAGCTTCTTCACCTTAGCTTATTCTTCGGGAACGCCCTATATTGAGGTATTTTACAAGGGAGTCCATTTAGGGATGCATGGGAGCTACATCTATCATTTCGGCAATCTGTTGCTATTGTACCTTTATACTTTCTTTTGGGGAGATACTGCATAAAGAGTGGCTTATCGTAGTCATGTGATATAGGGATGGCAGACGAAGCTATTTTGGATAGTTTATCTACCTCTGCGTTTTCTGCTCGAAGGATTTTGTTGACTTCTTAAGAAGAGATTCCATGAGAAAACTCTACAATAAATGTAAGTACTTAGCTATTGTTTCTCCCTTAGTCTCGTATTCTCCCTTGACTTGCTACATAACCAGCATAGAGTCTGGGTGTATGCTGAATTTTTCTATTCCGATATCCTCAAAGAATTTTTAGGCTAGTAATAAGTGCTACATATTCAGCTTTGTTGTTGCTTTCTAGGAAACCAAACTTTAGGGCATAAAGGATCTTTGTTCCATACAGGCCTTATAACGTGATACTAGCCCCATACCCCCCTTAGTAGAGGAGCCATCAAAATGGAGTATCTAGGCTGGTATTGATAAAGATTGTTAGGAGGGGAACACATGGTGTTCAATATCACATGAACTGGGGATGGATCTGAACTGAAAAATAGTCCACAAGATAAATGGTAGTCAATGGTTTAGCAATCCTACACATTAACTCTATGGATATGACGTATCGTAAAACCACATACGGATGTAAGTTAGTACCCGATATAACGCATGAATACTAGACCTAAGGTTGCTTGCCACAGTCCTTACTAAAAGGATTGATAAGAACTAGAAGAGAAGAGCTTTCCAAGAGAAAAGATCAAGGGTTATCATTAATGTAGCAAATCTGTCTAAAACTTTACACATGTACCTTATTTATATATAATGGTAAAGTTGTAAATAAAATGACAAAAAGGATGCCTTAGTGGTATTCTCGTAAATGCAAAATAAAACATGAAGGTAATTTAGGAAAAATACAAGAAATATGAAGTCTAAATAACATAAGCAAAAATAACTAATCAAATGAGATATTTAGGTGAAGAGCTGATGAGCAATTGGAGGCATGATCTAAGTAGTCCTAAAATTTTGGCCAACTTGACAAAGCAGGCTGGCTAAGAAAACCTAACATGGTTAAGCAGACTTAGCAGAGTAGAGCAGACCTAACAGAGCATAGAAGACCTGGCCAAACAAAGCAAACATGGCTAAGTAAAGCAGACCTAATAGACTAGAGCAAACTTGGCAAATTAAAGTAAGTCTTCTAACATTGGTAGAGCTCATCAATAGGTCTTCTATGCATGAGGAGTTGATGAATAGGTCTCTAACATAGCCTAAAACTTGGCAATTGGTTAGCCCGATCCCCTATACCATATCATCCCCTCCCCCTTAGAGAAGTTTCGACTTAAAACTTGGTAATTGGCAACTCCAAATCCTACCAGGATTAAATACTAACTTGCAAAGATAAAATATAAACATAGAAAAGTACTTAAGCTCCTCCACTAATATCATCATCAACCAATGCTCCTTCCATTTGTCATGAGCCTAATCAATCAAACTCTTCCTCAAGTATCTTTCCTTACATTCATCATGTATTCGATTAACTTCACTCATCTATCCCCAATAACTATCATTTAAGGGGAACAACACACCATTTGGCTCAAACATCATGTCATGAGCTCGAGGAATTTGAACATGTAAGATCTTAAATTATTGCTCAACCTCAAGCATCCTCAAAGCTTCATGCTCTTCCAATGTTGGTCTCATAACATCTTCTCCGGTAGATATCACCTCTTCTACTTCCTTACAACTCAATCCTTTCTCCTCCCATCTATACACTTCAAATTTTTCTAATGCAAGGGTAATGAGGATAAGAATAACATAACCCATCGATCAATATGACCTCGAAAAACACTGATATATAATCTATAGCATCTCATAAGTACAATACTACTGCAATACATATCACCTTCACAAAATACCAACAATGGATCAAGTATGAACGGCAATGGGATCAATTTAGGAGCATGGGCACTATGTCGCTACTCATCTTGTCCTTCTTTATCAACTTCCTTCTCATCCTCAACTCCTACTTCTTTTCCTTCCATTTCCTCCTCCTTAATGTTCTTTGATTAAGTAATCCTTTTTTCCCTTCTTGCTTCCTTCATCTCCTTGAGCTTAGCAAGTATATTCTCTAATTGTTCCAACGCATAAGGTGAAACAGGATTTAGGGCTTGGTAAGAAGATATTGTCCTCAAGCCTTATACACTACGATACCTATGTTGAACTTTTGTTTCCATGTCAAATAAATGTAAATTCAATAATACTGAAATAAAATCAAGAGCTTGGCACTTTAATTTTAGCAACATGCCACCGTCCAAAACCTCAAGTCTTAGCTTAGTAACTTTTCACTCGTACACTACACATGTCACACTTAGACAAAGAGTATGGTACTATACTCAATTTGCAGCACTATTCCTCAATACACTTACTAGCTGCTTAACATGATAGGAATTGCTTCTATACTATATGCTACATACACTTCAACTGTAGTTTGCATACGTACAACTGCACATCATACCCTAACATAAGCCCCAAGAAAATTAATAGCTAGGCACCAATTGCTTACAACTGCTTAGACTTCACTTTAAACAGCTCGTTTATGTAACTATAGTAATATACTCAGATACTAAAATCAACTCAACAACTTAAAGTAATTAAGCTCGGTTAAGTAATTGCGATAGCTTTGTACTCCTTGAATTATAGTAGTACGACATATATAGAGACATGATAGCTTAGAAATTTCTTTGAGTTATCCTTCACAAGTAGCTCGGAAAATTATTTAGGTGTAACATCTTGGATATTTGCTAGTACACAGTTTGGTGCTCCAATACGTGATAGTAGCACGGTATCGTACACGATAGCTCGGTACCTTTGAAATTACAATAGCTCAAACAAAATCTAAGGAAGGAACTCAACAATTGATTTCCTCACAGTAACTCACTTGAAAGAATAACATAGCTCAACGATTACTTAGTAAAAGGACAACTGTTTTACTCCAGATAGAAGTAAAACTATCATGACGCAACAATATCGTTGTTGTGGTAGATCATTATGTATCGCACAAATATCTATAATCAACTCCTTCGTTAATCGTAGGCTTTTTATACGACACACAAGACTTTTTCCACTATACATTACCACTAGACCCATAGATATGTAATATTGAGCAATTTAACTAAAATTTACACTTTGATATAAAATGATATAGTAAATGTGTAGTTTCATTGAATTATACACCAAAAGAATATTATAACACAAATGCAGTTCTTATAAGAATCTGCATTAGAAATTGCTATCTAGAATATGAACTGAAAAAGATATATAAACATCTACAAAATGCTATTATAAAATTCCCTCTTCACTCCCTGAACACATTGTCCTGTCTCCGTATGAGACTTACCTTAGGCATTCCTCGGCCTGGATGGACGAAGAGGTGATCTTACATAAAAAGAAATCTATTGAGATGTCAGCTTATGCTTAATGAGATAAATCCCCTTGTTAATATCGCATATTAACTTTACTTAATGCATAAATATATGAATGCATGAACAATTAGGATACTAAACAACATGCAGTGACCTAGGAACTGTATGCAAATCAAAATTATACCCCCTATAGTCGAGGTTGTAGCATGCACAAATGCCAATTTTTTTATAAAACTAGATGATGTAAGCATTAAGGGATAAATAGTAGTGTGTAAGATAAATTAATTGATTGATGAAAGAGGAGGCACAACCCCCCTTTTCTAGTCATGTAGAACCGGCCATGTAGGTCTCTCTTTTGGCATGGAGTTGTCTTGTCTTCTTAATTAAAGTTGAATACATAAAATATTGTAATATCTTGTCCATATGTAGTATAAGTTGTGGTGTGATAAGGAAAGTGTTTTCTTATTAGTTTTTTCTTTTATAAGTTATCAATTAATAAATAATTTAGACTCTCAATTGATAAGTTATTTAGGGCGATTGGTTGGTTTACTTATTCATGTGCACAAGTCTTATGCATGAAAATAAGAAGATTGTCTTATAGGAATTTTTTTTTAGAGTTTGTTTCTTAAATTGTTTTGTAAGTTATGATTTAATTCTTATAAAATTATGAAATTTTCTAGAGTTGAATAAAATTATTCAAATTAAATTAACAATTAGTTACTTAGAGTTATAAGTCCTTGATTGTTTTAGGGTTTAGGGTTTAGGGTTTCGTATGCAAGTTTTATCGATAATAAACTTCTGAATTAGAAACTAAATTTGTTTTTAAATGTAAACTAAAATTCTTAGTTTAGTTGATTTTTGGAAATGTTTGAGAAGTACTCTTAATTGATTCACAAACCTGCTAAAAAGTAGGGTTTAAATCCTCCCCTCTTTCAAATTAGCGTGGAATGATTGTTGCCCGGTAATTAGAAAGTAATATAGCTTGTTTTCTCTCGCAACAGGCTCAATAAATCGACACTAAGTGCTAATCAGTTCGTTAATTTCTTGAACAGATATACAACTCAGTTCGGTAGTCAAACAACTCAGCAATTAAGATAGTTTGCTTACACCGTGCTTCACCAACCAATATTCGATCAAGCTTGCATCGACAGCTCAGAAGTTCCTTGAAACGAATAGCTTGTCACAACTCAAATCGTACAAACTTGTCTTGTAACAGCTCGGACTACCAGTGTTAGTAACTCGGACAACACACCCGCAACTATCCACTAGTCAAGCTCGGTGACTGACAGCACGCTTGGATTGACAATGGCATTCACCTTCGACAGCTTGGACGTGTACAAACACTTCAGCTTAAACCCAACAGCAGCTCGGTCACATAAAGCAACAGTTTGGCACATGTCCGCAAACTTCTTTAACACACGATCTTCGATCTCTTCTGGTTGGCTCACCACAAATAATTTAGAAGCTTGACAAAAGCAACACAATAGCTTGGTTAAATAATGTAGAGGCTCGGTTTTTTTTTTTTTTTTTTTCACATACACAGCTCGGTAATTCTTTTCTCCAACACAATTAGTTCCACTTGGAATTTCTACTCGGTAGACATACAATAGCATACACACGTGTCAGCTCGGTTTGGATACTATAGTTCCTCAGCTTGCTAGTTCTACAACTAGCTCGAATCACACTTGCACAACAGTAAGCCCGGATTGGCGAAACAATAGCAGCTCGGCAGCATCTATGTAGAGCAACTCGGACATTCAATTGTGCTGCTTGCAAGTTCTTTTCTGTAGAGAACAGCTTGGTCCCACTTCCAACTCAGCCTTAGCACGTAGCTTAGACACAACGGCAACCTCTCTGCAATTTTTGAAGCTCAAATGTGGATGATACTGTGACTTCACGCAATAGCTTAGCCTAACTTCACGACAGCAACTTAGGTTGGAGTTAGTAAGCATCCAAGGGCAAGCATTGAATCTACATATGACCGAGCTAATATGCATCTGAGGCTAAGCTGCCTACTTTCGATCCAGCTAGTTGAGGCCAAGTCGAAGAATGGTCACCCATCAAAACAATCCTATCCAAGCTTTGAATAGCTAAGTTATCAAGTATTCAACCTAACGAACTCTACTTAGAATCAACTCTACTCAGTAAGCAGTACCATGGGCACCATAGATTGGACAATTGATATGTGTATTATTTTTTGACATCCATACTATCTTTTTGTAACCAAATATTCTTTTTTATTTTTTTTTTCTGTTTGTAACTTTGCCCTTGTAATCTACTCCCCTTTCCTTTTTCTAGCAGGAATCCTTTTGTAATTTGCGTATACCTAGGACTTACCTTAATTGGGCCATATAAATACTTGTAATTTGTAATAGCTACATTCATTAGAATAGTGATATTGAACTTTAGACATTTTACCCTTCCTTTGTATTGAGCCTGTGTTTTCTTGATGAGGACTAAGACCTTAAAGAGCTCTTATTTAGATTATTGAGCATGGACTAGTGGCGAGCAACCTTATATTATACTTGTGCATCATATCAAGTATAGTTTAAGCTCGCATAAGGCGTTGGTGAGTCATATTCATTATCGAGACTTCCATTTATCCTTCGAACCATCTTGCAGTTCGAACCTACCCTTTTGGCTAACATGATATCGGTAGCCATGTGTCATCCTTCTTGACAATTTGTATCAGTAGTCATATTAGCCTAAAATGGTGGGTGCCAAAATGTTGATAGTGTAGAGACCAACTAGGATGTATGGATTCGAATGAGCTTGGGCTTCGCCTCCTGCTTCTTGATACTTGCAAAAAAAAGCCTCTTTTAGGTAAGGTCATGGGGGCCCTCCAGCACATAAGTCAATAGGGAAATAAGTACTAATGACCTAGAGGACTATGCTTGGCTAGTGTGTATGGTAGGGGTTCAACTTCAATTCTTTAGGGAAAAGGAGAAGAAGAGGTCTTAGAGAATGTATGAGAAGGATCTATCTTACTTATTGCCACTTGGTGCCTTTTATAGGGGTTACCAGGTACGTAGTGATTAGGGATTTGCTTATACTGGCTGCCAATAGATAGTGCGCTCTATGGTAAGAGCTAAGCTTCACTATAGGTTGTATGTCATGGCCAACTATGCTACCAAATCTACAGCTCAATGATCTGGTAGGGATAAAGGTACCATGTGCGCTAGCCATACTATGGATGTCAAATGCTCATTAATGAGTTGTAGAGGGTTGTAGGTGCTAAAGACAAAAGCTGGGCTAAGATGTTGAGGGAAGAGTTAGTTGATGCTTGATGGGGGATGAGTTAAGCTTTGAGCTTTCCTTAGATGATTGATGCATGTGGACTCATTAGTTAAGGGCTGACTTACTTGGATAGTCTTTTTTGGCTCGCGATATAAGTTGTGATGTGGAGGATAGGCTTGCCATTGGTTTGTACTCTTCGTTGGCATGAACTTGTGGACTCACAAGATGGTCATGATGTGGCATGTGAGCTCACTATTTGCTCAGGTGTCAATTAATGCTCCTTATGATGGGCTCGATCTATTAGGCCTTGGTTCAAGCGAGAATTAGGTATCAACATATATACATACACATACACATTCTACTAAATATTGTTTCACATTATTTTGTTAAATGTTTATATTATTAATTTATGTTTGAGATCTTTTTAAATTAGGTCTCAAATTTCAACATTTTCTTGTTTTGATAATTAACAAGTAAAGTAAGACTTTTTAGCTTTTAATTTGGATTTATATCTTATTATTTCATTTTGCATACATAACGTCTCTAGGTCTTTTTAATTAATTTATGGCCTAAATGTGTATTTTGAGGCATAACAAAGAAATCCTTATGGTTGGCGTAAACATTTAGTGTTAATGTCTTATTTATTAAAGTATGGGTCTCACATTTCTATCCTCCCTTCGGAAACATTTTGTCCTGAAAATTTCTTTTTACCTAGGGATTAAGTCTTGGGAGGTTACTAGCTAGGAATAAGAAAATAATATAGCTATTTTTAAAAATAATCCGAAAAATAGCATATTTTCAAAATTTGTAACACCTCGCTTTTTAGGTGTTTGCTTAATTATTTTCTTTTATTTTTTTTAAAACTTTTGTTACCTAAAAATGGCTCGTTACTATTATCACTAAGTTAGGGACAACGCAAAACCTATATTACACCTGTCATACAACAATATGAAACTCCTAGTTCTAAATGCACTTCTCATTTTATATAACGGAGGAATAACAAAACTCTTTACATTAGTAAGCTAACCCAAAGTATCACAACTATAAAGTCTTCTATAATACATCATTAACGAGATATCTATATATAATACAATTTGATTAAAAGGTCTACTCAACACTTTTATGGCCTGTTTCCAAGGCCTTTGTAGTATAACTAAACAATCTTCCTATATGACTCCTTCCTAGTGCTTGCAACTAGTTCCTAATTCACTTTAGCTACTTAAGGGTTCTTTTTAGCACACTTTCTGACCAACATTTTGACATACTTTATGCTTCACAATTTACTACAAAGATAGTAATTATTTGTACTAAAATCCCCTTTCCATTATGATGTGAGATACAATCTAACTTACTTTAGAACTTGAGGATAAGAAAAACTTATCCTCTTACCCTACTGTAAGCTAAGTGAGAGTGGATAAACAAGCACAAATATAAATAATATCATAGTACATTCAATAAGCAAGTTATCATTATCATCACAAAAGTTTAACAGTATAATCAAGCAATGCAAATGCAACAAACACATGACATGCTAATGCATGTGTCATGTATTGATAACAAAATCCTAGCCTAGCTCTTAGCAACACATCCAGTTAGTCGACTTTAAACTGAGCATTTGGATATAAACTAAAGTCTAACAACCTAGCTATGCAACCAAGGGTTTCCTTACTTAGTAGCCTAGCCAAAATGCAAATCTATATGCTCAAAAACTTGTTTATATAAACTAAGTTGTGTATTTAATAAAACCAAGCTTTCAAAAGCTAAATTGCTTGCTTAACTAGAAATCTAATTCTCGAAATAAAACCTTCTCTAGCAAAATCCCAACTTTAGAAAACTTGATCTTAGGTCCTTTTCTTGTCACCATACCATGAATGCATCAATCACATACCTAGCAATTACTAAGTAAGCTTACTCATCTATTCATTAGCTTAGCTTTCACTTAAGCTCATTGACATTTCTAAATCCTCAATATTTGGTACACTTAAGTGAACATCTTAGGAGACAGGGTTGGTGTCTAGACACTTGGTTGAGTTAGTACAGAGCCAAGCATTATAAGATGAAGCAATAGCCAGCAACATCATATATTGCATACATGAAACATGAATCAACTAACAATATTACATATACCCAGCTGATTAGGAATCATCTTAGCAACTCATTAGATAACATATCACATTCACACGTAGGTACAAACACATTCATTGTAGTTACACAAACTAAGAGTAGATAAGTTTACTCTAGAACACAAGCAATCTACTTTCTTGGGAAACTTAGCGAATTCCCCAACTTTTACTCTTGTCCTTAAAACTTTTTTTTTTTCATGTGCATATTTCTTAAAGAAGATGCATACAACATCCAAGTTAATATATGTCCAGTGTAAACAAAGTCTTTAACTTACGTATACTTAGGGTCCAAGACTTGGTATTATTCTTTTTAAGACAACTTTAATCTCAACTACAATTTTAACCTAATTTCTAACCTAGTTTCTGACTACATGCTATACATAAGGCCCTTCCAGCAAACTTTTTTATATAGTTTCTAACTTCGTTAACATTAAATAGATATTATTATATCTCATTTCCTTAACACATCATTCTGATTCTCATATATAAACTTTAGTTGAACACTATTGTACATCCATTTTACTAGTGTATACTAATTAGGTTAACCATTTCAATAATCCTACCTAAAGGACATAGAAAGTTACTGTAAAAACACTTATACATATCCAATACTCAATCCACCCTTACATCAGTTTTTAACATACATTTTTCACTTATACAAGTTCTCATCCCCTTTTGCTATACTTTTTGATGCACCTTCTAACTTACATTCTGGCCTAAACAAAACATTCTTTATATCCTTAAATCACACAACTTTAGCATCCACACCCCTACTTCCTCACTCCAACACTTTGACCCAACACTTCAAACCTCAGTTACAATAATAAATCGACACTTAAACACCTAATTACTCACTTAAACACCTATTTAGGAAATTTTAGGCACATGCATACTAAATAGAAAAAAACTCTAAAATTCAACTATTAAATTTTGGGAAGCACTTTTTATGGAATCAAAGTAGACATGTTGAAATGTTTTGTACATAAATTTTGAGATTAAAACAACATCATTTTGACTTTTGAAAATTAGAATTAAGGTTCATTTTTGGCTCATTTTCTTAAGGAACACATATTTTGGATTGGAATTTGAGTAATATAGTCTCATTTTTGGATTTTAAACAAAAAATTACCTAAGGAAACCAAAAGTCATAATTTTTAGAGCTTATTCACTATTTTTAGAAAAATATAATTAAAAAAGCCAAAATTAAAACTTACCACTACATACAACTTTGGCCACCATCTAGAGGTGGGGGTTTGTCTTCCCAAGTTGGCATTGCCTCTACTATCTCTTAGTAGTTTGGCTCACTCCCAGGTGATGGTTAACTTAAGGAATTTGAAAACCTCAATTTGCACTATTTTTCTTTAATTTTTTCCTATCTACACTTTTCTCACTTCTAGAGCTCCTCCACATTTTTCCCCATTCATAAACTATCCAAACTTTGTTTTAGAAGTGCTCTTAGAATTTTATAATGTAGCCTTATCGATGGAGGGGGTGGGGGTTTTCTTGTGCCAATTGTCCTATATTTTGTATTTTCTTTATTTTACGTTTTGTTTAATCTCATGGTGAGGTGTTCCTAAACTATACCAGTAATTTGCTACACCCCTTTCCTTGTTTTCCCATGTCCACCAGCTTTCCTTATGTGTTTTTATTTACTTAGCTTAATTAGGTTGTTATTTTTAAGCATATTATATAATATATAACTATTTATCCTATTTCAGGTATACACCTATATACATGATACATACACTAGCTATTTAACTCTCAATTAACCTCAAATAATTATTTTTATAAGTTAGATAATTTTATTTTTAAGGCTTTGCTATAATTTAGTCTCAAGTTTGTGCATATGATACTAATTTTTTACTATCAATGAATGTTTTTACTAAATTAAATATTTCGTTGACTTAATTTTATCAAATAAACTTTACTAAGATACTTCTTTTAAATTTTTGGACCTTATATTAAAAATTTATATGATTCTGAGACTATTTGTCAAAATCCTAAATTTACCAATTTGGGTAACTATGATTATTTACGTAGTTATACTTGGTACTCATTTTGCTTATGACCACTTTATTCTATCACTTCGCAAGTCATATTTTCCAAGTTTTATATTACTTTGTACTCATTTTGCTTATGACCACTTTATTCTATCACTTCGCAAGTCATATTTTCCAAGTTTTATATTACTTTGGAATGTGCCACCACTTCGAGTCCTAAATAGTTGGTCGATGATTGAGGTTTGACATTCTATCCCCCTTATAAAAACTTTCATTCTTGAAAATTTTACACTCTAAAACAATAGAGTTTCATCCTTACTATTATGCTTTCGCTTTGCAACTCTGATTCTCACATCACAATCATCAACTTTTGTTAAGGTTGAACCTACAATACACAAGCACCCCATCTTGTTATACTCTTCCCATACTGTAGGGTTCCATGTAGCAACATTAATTTTCCTCAATTTACAAAATCTCTAATACTTTACATGTTACCAAGACCTTTTGCCCAACCTTCTAAGCCTCATGCTTGTAGTTAAGAGCTGTATTTTATCTTCTTCTTCAATTTCTATACATTCATAACTTCTCATAATTACCAAAGGCACGGATATATTGCATTTGTGTTACTTTCTTCACCTTAATTCTTGCCATGGTTAACCCAATCCTACCTTTAAATAACTGTTATATCATATCTTTAATACAATTGATTCTAAACATCCCTTGCCTCAACTTCTATGACATCTTGCACTTTCCTTATCCTTTGTTAATTTTTTTTTTTTTTTACCAGGGTTAGTAGCCATCGCTTCTATCTCTACACCATTTTCCATCTTATAGCTTCATGAACTATACATATCCTCTCAACAAAATTACATTCAAAGTCCTTAACAAGATAACTTCTAATGTATTTTATACGTTTTCTATTCCTATGATTTACTTAATGTCTTTAATATTAACACAAGCTATGAAGACATTAGGTTCAATTGTTATTATACATATTATTCCCAAGTACATAAGTTATTGAAATCCTAAATCATTTCATGTTCAATTATACTTCTTATACTTTCTGACCTAGGTTTTAAATCATGTTAAGTTCATGTTATTGTAGCAAAACACACTTTGACCCTACCTTTGATCCTTAATTTAGCTAGGATTCTACCTTTTTACACTTTCTAACTTAGTTTTTGCCACTTAGCTTATATATCATTTCTTCCTTTTGCTCAAGGTTATCATAATAGTATTATCATTTAAGTGTAACTCATGACTAATCCCTTTCCTCATACATACGTTCTACAACTCACTAAGTGTTACACCTACTTTGTAACCAAGAGCTTAAGTACTTCATATAGTTAGCACATATACAGTATCAAGTATGAGTATGGCAATTTTCAATTTTTCACTAACTTAGACTCAACTAAGATAGAGAATAACTCGACTTAGCTGGATTTGATTTAAATCAAATAAGACGTACATAACCCTTGGATCAACATGACACACAAAGGAACTAACCAGTTACAAATCATATAATTGACATGACATGACCAAATCAATAATAAACATAGAAAACTTAGCATAAGAGGCATAAGAATCATAATAGTCAGAGAACTGAATAGAGGATACTTGAGAGCCATAGATTTGCCATTTCCTTCCAAGCTTACTCATGTGTGCCAAAGCGTATATGAAGAATGCCATTTCGCATCAGTTGAACTACACTTCATACTATATCTATTTATTTTTCTTCTTACAATGGAGATCGATGGGAATGTATGATTTCTCCACTTATTCCTTAACCTATTCTTACTATATAAAGATACTATTCTTTGCTTTCTTAAGCTAATCTAGCTACTTTAGACAACTTCAGACATACATTCTTATTACCATATTCTCATCTTTATAGAGTTTTCCCAGCTTATAATGTAACTCAATCCATTTTTTTCTTCTTTGTTTCAATCATTATATATCCATAAATCTTCTGCTGAATTCCCTTAATGCAACAACTTATTATGAGTTTATCAGGATTTCTTCCTCAATGTTAACTCAAGTCCATCAATTTACAGCAATTTCCTTAAGACTATTTCTCAAAACTTCAATTCATACTGCTCCTCATACATTCTATCTCTTCTTCTTAAGTAATCTTGATATATACTCCTTGATATGCCTCTAATCTCATTTCCATCATTACCTTGATTTTTTATATCTACATAAATGCCTCTACTTTTAAATCAATCACACTTGTAATTCAATCCTTAAGCAAGTTGTGATATTCTAAGGCCTATTTCTATACTGTGCTTTGATAGTGCCCTATAATGCCCTACCTTTTAGGTGTTTGCTTAATTTTTTTTTTTTAACTTTTGGTACTTAAAGACGGTTTTTTATTACCATTCTTGAGTTAGGAATAAGGAAAAACTTGTATGACACTTGTCATACCATAATGTGAAACTCCTAGTTCCAAATGCACTACTCATTTTATATAACGAACAACAACGAAACTCTTTACATTGGTGAGCCAACCTACATTATCATAACTATAAAGTATTTTACATTACATCTCTATCAAGATTTCCATATATAATACAATTTGATTAAAAGGTCTACTCAACACTTTTATAGACTCTTGATAAGGCCTTTGCAATATAACTCGATAATCTTCTTGTATGACTCCTTCCTAGTGCTTGCAACCAATTCCTGATTCACTTTAGCTACCTAAGGGTTCTCTTCAGTGCAGTTTTTGATCAACATTCTAGCTTACTTTTTGCTTCACAGTTTACTTCAAAGATAGTAATTATCTATACTAAAGTTTCCTTGCTACTATGATGTGAGATTTAAGTTAAGTTTTGTTGTTGGTGGATTTTGGTAATAAAAAATATCTTGCAAAAAGAAAAGAAAAGTACTTGGTACTAAGGCTAGTTCGACAGTTAATATATTAGGGAAAGTTAAATGAGTGGTCTAAAAGTGTTTGATGTGCTTACGGTGTTTTTTTTCTTGTATTTATAGGAAAATGTAATGTCTGAAGCAATAGTTATGTGATAACTATCGAGATACATAGAAAACTCTTGATTGGACCCATTCCTTGAAATGCAGGGAGAATAGATAGTTGTGTAATATAACCGTTCTAGTGATAACTGTTTGCACCACTTCCCTTGAATTCAAATTAGGAGTGAATTTGTGTAACTCGGCTAGATGTTGAGAATGTAAGTCATCCAGCCATTTGATCACCGAATGGATGAGTGAGCAAAAATTTAACTATCAACGCTTGATGAGTAGAATGAACAAAAATTGACTATCAACATTTGCCCCCCAACTCCCGTGTTCGAGGATTCAATAAAGGGAGTAGCATTTAATACATTAGAGGTTGAGTGGGGAGTAGTTCTTTAGATGTTGAGTTAGGTGGGAAGGAAGACGGATCGCATCCTAAATTAAAAGTTACAATTTTCATTTTCCTGTTGTTAAGAGACCAAAAGGTAAAAGGTATGATATCTATCACCTTGGTCATCATTATTGTGTAAGCCTAATAACTGTTAAGACTTGACAATCCTTGGATTTTTGTCTTGAAACATGTGTCAACAATTCACGCCATTATCTAACTAACACATCATTACCATCGGAAACACGTTTGCAATTATAAGGATAAACTATCCATATTTAAGGCATTATTCAAAATCAAAATAGATTTCTTCAGTTGCATCCATAAGCTTTCGTTTATCTTTGACATCTTATCTTTACTTTCTCTCAAACTCTTCAAATTCTGTGAAATTCCTCATAATCAATCAGGTATGGTTCGTAATGTAATTTGTTGACTTGTCCTCTTAGATTTTGAAGTAACGAAGATTGAGGCCACTTCTCCCCTCTAAAGAAGGAGTAAGATGGTGTGTTCCTTAGGTAGTTCAATAGATAACGTGGTGGAGTGGAGGGACAAACTCACCTAAATCAATTCCCTCATAGCAGATTCCTACCCAAATGTTAAGGGCGTAAGATCTATAGCTAGGTTTGTGAACAATAATATATTTTACTTATGTGATTCACCAAATGGAGCAGTTAGTTCCACCAATAGGGTTCTTGTTTCGAAGTACAACAAGTACTGGCATGACCTTCCAAGGGCATGGAATCTTAGGAGGCTGAGAGAAGATGAAAGATTGTGTTTTTCAAGGGAGCACAGTTTCCATATTTACCTCAAGTATCTTGATTTTGGACTACATTTTCCTTTCTCGGCAGTCGTCAGGCAATTCTTCAATTATTTTTTAGTTACGTTATGTATGTTTTCACCAAATACATATCGGCTTCTTGTAGCTTTTTAAATAATTTGTGAAGAGATTGAAGTCAAGGCTACACCTCAACTGTTATGATATTTCTTTACAAGTTACAGGGCATAGACAGAAGTTCATGAATGGGTTAAAGTCCGAGATCCATAAGTGGCACGAAAAATTTGTGTCTATTGTTTTGGATGAGTAGTTGGATTTTTGGACTCAATGGATCAAGCCAATTCATATAAAAGTTATAAAGCTAATGCCAAATGATGCCTTTACAGCAAAGAAGATTAAAAAAAAAGGAAGAACAAAATGTTCTTTTCGGATGCCGAAAGAATAATAAGGCACCATGAAAGGAGAGCCAATCATTTCTGAGAAGAAAGGTACGCTAATGAGTGACCATCGTGCTGAGTATAGTTACAAGAGGAAAGCTATTCTTGTGATTTAAGGGAAGAATTGTTTCTTTAAGCCTTGCTCGATACGGAGAATGTAAGTTCATTCTTTTTTCCTTGCATTAATATTAATGTGTCATGCTTCATATTGTAAAATTAGTGCTAGTGAGGTGAATCCTGCCAAGCTATTGCCCTAAGCAAAGGCTAAGAAATCAAAGCCCGATAAGCATGCAACCACCACTTTCACTACTACTCAGCTAGCTGTTATAAAGAAAGTAGCAAAGGAAGGTACAGGAGAGCAATTAATAGCCTAAAAGAAGACCTCCCAACTAGCTAAAAAGCGAAAAGGGAGTGAAGAATCTATGGTAACTGAAGTCCTACATACCGAGGCACCTTTGGTTTAGAATATTCAACTTGCTGCAAAGCTAAAAGAGGATGGTCGAGAGACCCAACCCCAACATGAGGCCGAAGCTACTACAACCACTAAAGGGTCATCAATAATGGTGGAGGTAGTATCGAACATTGGTAAGAGACCTAGGAAGGAACTTATTGGCCAACTACCTAATAAGAAGACCAAAGATTTAGACAAAAGGATAAAAGAGGCCATGCTCAATAAGGCTCTCAGCATCAATAGTGCTGAATTTGTTCTCAACACGGATGTTGGTGAATACTTTGTATCATGTTGGAACCATAACATCTTACATAATGACTTGGGCCTAGGTAACAGGACGAAATCTTTGGCTTTGATGGAAGGCATTATTCTTTCCAAGGACAAAGATATTGCGAAGAAAGGCGTCGATAAGGTCAATGGTTGTAATAAAGATCACATCATAGCTAAACTATATGATGTAGGTATCTATTGTATCCTTTCAACTGTTAAACTAGTTTGCTTATTAACACTCCTATTTGCTTTCAATTAAGTAGCCACATTTTGATAGCTTTGGATGAGGTCAACAAAGAGATGAACAAGGTAATAACAATAACAACCTTTATGTATTTCACCACTTCATCTGAAATACCTATAGTTCTACATTGCTTGTTATAGAAAGTTGAGGATGCGTACAATTCCTTGAAGGCCTAAACTACCATTGTCGACAGCTCGAGAATAAGGGCCGAGATGAAGGCCAAAAAGTACCAGGATGAATTGGTTGCTAAGAAATTGGCACATTCCTTGGTTGTCAATGAAGTCTTAAGCCTTAAAGCTAAGGTTAAAGAGCAGTACAAGGAATCTAAAGGCCTAAAAGAGGAGCTATAGAAGAAAAAGGAAGTGCCGGGGTTTAGGCCAAACTCTCTACACCATGAGTGAAGAGGAAGATAAACTCAGGGTGCAAATCAAAGAGCTAGACACCAATAACACAAAGTGGCAAAGTCGTGTTGTCAAGTTGGAGGAGATTGTAAAGAGAGGTCCCTCTATTGAAGAGGCACTAGATATCATCACTCCTAGTCTACAATATGAGAGATTATTGTAGGAAAAGTTATTGGAGGGGTTCCAGGTGGCAAGATAGGAGATCTTTAAGTTTTATCCCGATTACGATCTCTCCTGCCTTAAGGTCGCTAATGTTGACGACAAAGTTAGTAGTTACGGCGAAGACGATGACAAAGAATCAAGCACTGTAACTTTTAAGAAAGGTAATAATGAGGCAGGGAAGACGAAGGGAATCTATCAAAGGAAATCCCTTATGAGCAAAAGGAAAATTCAACTTGCTTTGAGACCCTGAGTGTTGAAAAAGAAGTATACTTTAAGAGAGCCCTAGCCTTTGATCCAAAGATTACATCTGTTGACTTTGAGAATAGGCCATAGGATAGTCTTGTACTTATGCTCTTTGTACATAGTAGTTTGGGCTGATTAGCTAAGCATTTGTAATAATATTGCAATGAATGGAAAGCTCCTTTAGTACATAAGATTATTCTATTAATATACATGTTTTGCTTCAAATGTTCCTACTCTTCAGCATGTTTTATTTCATACAATAAGCATTTCTCGGCATATTTTATTTCGCATGCTAAATTATTTTAGCATGTTTTATTTCATATGTCCAATTCTTTTGACATATTTTATTTCATATGCCTTCCATACATCTTTTATAGACATTGTCCATTAGCCATTTAGGACGTAGACTAGCCGTACTACCAGGCTGTAGGATTAATTTATGAAAAACGTTAAACGAGATAGGTTAGAACGTATGTCAGTTCATTCGCCATACAGTTTTGAACTTATTAACTTGTTAGTCATAAATAGGTTGAGAAATAAAATAAGACTTCAAATATAATTCTCATAAACAAGTAAGTTGTTGCCTTACAAAATAAGTGGACATGAACATCATCTAGGCAATTAATTGAAATAGAGTTTCAAATTCTTAGCATTCTATGCTTAAGGGATGATTGATTCATCTAACTTTTCTAGTCAATAGGTCCCCTCACCAATGACTTCCTAGACCTTGACAGGATCTTCCCAATTTGTGCTAAGCTTTCCTTGACTCTCTCACATGCTAGTTGCTTCCAGCTTTCAACAAACCAAGTCTCTAGGTTAAAAAACCTTATGCTTTACTTTTTGATTGTAAATGCCCAACTGCTCTATGTTGGTATGTCATAACCCTTGCTCTTGTAATATCTCTAATTTCCTCAATTGTGTCCAAATTTGCTATTAAACCAACTTGATTAACCATTACATCCAAATTTTGTGTTCATAGACTAAGCAGATCTAGCTTAATTGGTAAAACTGCTTCTATGTTGTATCTTAACTTGAAAGGTGTTTCACCTGTTGCATTTCTGTACGTGGTTCTATACCCTCATAAGACAAATGTTAGTTCATTAACCCATTTTCCCTTAACTTGATTTACCTTCCTCCTTAAGCCATACAAGATGATCTTGTTGACGGCTTCAACTTGTCCATTCGTCTGAGGTTGTGCTATTGATGTATAGTTTAAGCAAATGTCATATTTCTTGCAAAATGCTTGAAAATTTTCATTGTCAAACTGAAGGTCATTATCTATGATTATCATGAAAGGAACTCCGAATCTTGATATTATGCAATTGAAAACAAATGCTTCCACTTTTTGCTCGATGATCCTCAGCACTGGTTTAGCCTTTACCCACTTTGTAAAATAATCTACAGTAACAGTGACAAATTGTTGCTAAGTTGTAGACTTTGTGAAGGGTCTGAGAATATCTAACCCCTATTAGGCAAAAGGCAAAGGATTAGATAGGCAACATAATTCAACTAAACGTGCGTAACACATTGCCTCATGCTTTTGACACTGTGGACAACGCTGAATAGCTGTCCTTGCATCTTCTTTAATGGTCGGCCAATAATAGCCGAGTCATAAAGCACAAACATACAATGTTTGTGGTTTTAAGTGGTTACTACATACACCACCATGTAGTTTAGATAACACCTACTGGGCATCTCTTGGAGGAAGGCATCAAAGATAGGGTTGTGACATGCTGCATTTGTACAACCGATCATCTATCAGCATGTAATTCGTAGCTTTATACACCAATCTTCATGTTTCTTTCTTGTCATTAGAGAGAGTACCATCTCACAAATAATTTGTAATGGGATGCATCTAAGATTCTTCTTTTGGGAAAGGAGCCAATTCACAACTCCACAAAAGAATGGGTAAACTTTTTTGTGGAAGCAACTCAATAAAAAGTTTGTTGCTCAAGTTAGGAAATGCCATACTGAGCAATTTTGACAACTTATCGGTAGCAATATTCCTACTTTTCAAAACCTTGTAGATTGAAAAAGATTAAAAATCTTCTATAAGCATTCATACCACCAACAAGTACTTGCTCATTTCCTCATCCCTTGTCGCATAACTTCCCATGATTTGATTCATCACCAACTGTGAATCAAAGAACACTTCGAGTTTCTTGATACCAATGAATTTTGCCAATTTCAATCTAGCAATCAAGGCTTTGTATTTTGCTTCATTATTGCTAGTTGGGAATCCGAATTTTAGAGCATAACTAGCCTTGATATTATGGAGGCCTTGAAGAATAAGGCCTACACCACTTCTTTCTTTGGTGAAATAACCAACCACATAAAGGTACCATACTAGTTTTTTGGCAATCTCTATACTATCTTCCTTACTAGTGAATTTAGCTAAAAAATTTGCTAACACTAAAGCTTTTAATGCCGTTCTTGGTTTGTACTGTATGCCATAAGCACTTAGCTCTAGGTCATATTTCATCATTTTCTTGGAGGAGTTTGGTCATTGCATTGCTTGCCACAAAGGCTGATTGGTAAGGACCACGATCTAGTGAGCCATGAAATACGGTTTCAATTTCCTTGCTGAGAGAATCACTACTAAAACAAACTTCTTCATTTTCATCTATTGATGCTCTAGCCATTGTAAGACATGACTCAATTAATAAATGAGTTAATGCTCCTTGCCATCAATTCAGACCAATACAGAAGAAAGAGCTTGATAGCTGATGGATAAGTACAAATATAAATTCTCTCTACGGATAGGTGTTGAGAGAATGAGGGGACACAAGGAATCCTTTGAGATCATTGAAAGCCCTTTCATAATCATCAAACCATTTGAATTCTTTTGGATTTTTTTAAGATTTAAAGAATTCTGCGTACCTATCTATGCTTCTTGACACGAATTGATTGAAGGTGGTTATTTACCCAGTGAGTTCCTTTACCTCATTGACCATACGAGGGATTTCATATTTATTAACACCTTAATCTTTCTCGGGTTGGCTTCAATGCCTCACCATATGACCATGTATCTTAGAAACTTTTCCGAAGTTGCACCGAAAACACAATTCTATGGGTTAAGCCTCATGTTATATCTCTTGAGAGTAGTGAATCTCTCCTTAAAATTAGCAAGATGCTGATCCTCTATCATACTCTTCACGATCATGTCGTTAACATATGCTTCGACATTTTGATCGATCTATGGTTTGAACATCTTGGTAGTAAGTCTTTAGTAAGTTGTACCAGCATTTTTCAGCCTAAAGGGCATTATAACAATACGTTTTGAAATTGGTAATAAATGAGGTGTGAAATTTATCCTCCTTGTCCATCTTAGTTTGGTTGTTGATGGGAATCAGGCTACCAGACCTCTAACCCTCAGCTAAGCCTAAGGACTAGAGGGACTGGCAAGACAAATCCTCCTTTTCTAATCAACTTAAGCAGAAGTCGAGTATCTCTTTACTAACCCATTTTGCCTACCGAGTTGAGTGACTACCTATTACTTGCGTATTGAGTATCGAGAAACTAAAGGCCGAGATAACAACCCATCTTCATTCTTACACATGCTTGGCTTATTACTTACTCGGCTTCACCCTTACCAAGATGCTGAGAGAGAGAGTCTAAACTAACTAAGCCACCTCTACTCGAACAAGCAAGCTGTCCATACGTTTTTTGTCTACATCCTCCAATGGCATCACCAATACAACATCACCATATGTACAATATCATGTATAGAATCTATTACACCAATGATTGCTTTCCTTGTATATTCATTTTTACCCCTTGTATCTTGTACATTACTACCTTAGGAAGTACCCTTTTTGTCTTTTCCTTTTTTGGGTAACTTGCCCTAACTTATGGGTATAAATACCCTTGTAATTGTAGTTATAAGGCCATAGATATATAGAGATTACCATTAGCGCACTTGTGTGTTTTCTTTCCTTGCGTAAACACTCTATTTATTCTTAGCATCACTTTTATCCAAACCTTTGAGTAAGGCTAGGTGGCGAGTAACCTCATTAGACTAATTTATGCATTATATTGAATTATGCCATGAGTCCTCGAAAGTTATATTAGTATGTCATGTTCTCTGGAGTTACTCGTAGGTTTTGCTTACTATTCATTCGTCATTCATTCCTTTCGTACTTTCCCCCATTAACTTTGTTGAGCTTTCTATAAGCTTGGACCCATCCAACAACCGACCTTGTCTGTTCTTGGTTACGGTTCACACCATCTTGGTATCAAAGCAGAGGTTTTATTTAACTTGTTGGTTCTTCTAGAGTTATGTTCAAACTCTATATTGTGTGCATCAAATAGAGTAAGCTATTGTGTTCATCTTAATTGTTGAGTTTGCAAGCTGTTGATTTTCTAGTTGGTGAGAGTATTTATTTGAACTTTGAATCAGTCTAGAAAATGACAGACCCAAGTGTGAATGTTAGTGTTGGAGATGATAATGGAGGAGTTGTACACCATGGACAACAGTCATGGGAGAACCGAGAAGTACTAACAAGAGACTTGATGAGGTGGCTGACCTCTTAATAAATTTGACTTGAGCTGTTCATACACTAGCTTGCTAACCCACTGAAGCCGTGCAAAATACCCTACAAGTTACTCAACCTGTTAAAGGTCAGAACCCAGCTCGACTAGTTCAAGGAGAAGGAGTAAGAGAATAAGTAAGGTAAAGAATAGACTTGAGAGAGCTTGGTGAAGAGGACAAGGAAGAGTATTTTGAAGAAGAACGCATATGAGTCCCTAGAGCATCTAACCATGTGAAGCTTCATATTCCAAGTTTCAATAGATCTGGGAATGTTGTTGAATATCTAGAATGGGAAGAGAAGGTGGAACGTGTATTTGATTATTATCAGTACGAGGATTATGAGAAAGTGAGAACTGCTACTATTGAGTTCTCTAGATATGTGGTGGAAGAATTTTCAAATGATGAGGAGACGAGAAGGCTACTGAGAGATTAATACTTAGCCCAATATGAAGAGAATACTCAGAAACAAATTCTTGCCAAAAACTTATCTTCAAGATACTTTCATTTAGCTTCAAGAGCTAAGACAAGGAGGCCATACTATTGATAAGTGTGTTCAAGAATTTCAAATGCTTATAATCCATTGCGAAGTGGAGGAACCATCGGTTAGAGCAATCTCAAGATTCATCACTACATTGAGAGGTGATATTTGAGACATGTTGGAACTCCAACGCTTTACTATAATGGATGAAGCTATCATAATAGCCTAGTAAGTAGAAAGGTAAAGGAAAAGCCGAGTACTAATGAGGATGCTGACTAATCGTCCTAGACAGGTGAGTAACCGAGCTCAATCGAGTACCAAGCCAAGCTGAAAGATAGATGTTCGAGTTGAACTAAAGGGTCAACTTGATACTGAAGTGCTGACCTGAACTTATGAGAAGGGATAGGTGTTTGGTAAGAAGACAAGCCAGATCAATTGCTTTAAGTGCTAAGGGTTTAAATCCATGGTTGCTTAGTACTTAAACTAACGAACAATGGTCATCAAAGGAGACATCCTGAAGCTAGAAGCGGACAACACTGATGAGAAACCTGAAGAAGAGGAGGTCTTTATCGAGAAAGAAAATGCTAAGAAGGAACTGATTGAGGAGGATGTATTTGTTGAGAACTTGGATCAGTTACTCATGGTTGTTTGGTGCACTATGAACATGGAACCCTTATGAAAGGAAGAATAGAGAGAGAATTTGTTTCATACCACCTATAAGGTGAATGATTAAGTGTGTGCCCTCATTATGGATAGTGAAAGTTGCACTAATGTGGCATCGGTTGATTTTATCTCAAAGTTGAAGTTGCTGACTATTCCACATTCGAAGCCGTATAAGTTGTACTGGTTAAGTGAGAAAGGAGCACTATATGTTACTCGAAAAATACTATTACCGATCATTATAGGGAATTACTCTGACCGGATTCTTTGCAACATACTGCCTATGTACGCTTCCCACATGTTACTGGGTAGACTGTTGTTATTTGACGGGGGAGTTATCCATGACGACTACAGGAATACATATATGTTTGAAAAGGATGATGGAAAGATAACATTGAACTTGATGCCATCAAGAGAGGTTAATAAATTCCAGAAAAAACTTGCTCACGAATCGAAGAAGGATTTGGTGATGAGTAGAGTTGAGCTCTGAGAAGCCATCAATGCTGACGAATTGACCCCCTTGTTGGTTAAGTGACTATTAGAAATGAAAAAGCGGGGTAAGCTACCTTAGGAAATCAATAAGTTGCTATATGAGTATACCGACCTATTCCTAGAACAGTTACCTGAGGGGTTGCCCTCAACTCGAGGCATAAAGCACTGCATTGACTTAATACCTGGCGCCACACTATCAAATAAGCTAGCTTATTGGATGAATCCCAAGCAAGATTTTGAGCTCTAATGACAAGTCAAAGAGTTACTAGAAAGAGGCTATGTTAGGGAAAGTATCAACCTTTATGCTATGCCAGTACTTCTAGTGCCGAAGAAGGATGGAACCTAATGAATGTGTGTAGAAAGCCGAGTTATGAACAAGAGATCCCAAGGCTAGCAGACATGTTAGATGAACTGAGTGGAGCTAAGATTTTTAGGAAGATTGATCTTAAATTTGGCTACTATCAAATTCGCATAAGGCTAGGCAATGAGTGAAAAACGGCGTTCAGGACTCGATATGTATTATATGAATGGATGGTCATACCCATTAGTTTGTCGAATGGCTCGAGCACTTTCATCAGAATAATGAACTATGTGTTAAGAAATTTCATAGGGAAGTATGTCGTAGTGTACTTTGATGACATCTTAGTTTACAGTGCCAACATGTTAAGTTACTGCTAACACTTCCCTATGAGATGCCTCAACACATGGTTCATTAGTCTCATGAAATTGCTCGGGGTTTTTGACAAGCTAAAGGGCATGACCATCCATTCATATAATCCATATTGAGTCTTGAATGTCGTTTTTCACTCATTGCTTGGCCTCATGCGGATTTGATGGTAGCCAGATTTAAGATCAATCTTGTTGAAAATCTTAGCTCCACTCTGTTCATCAAACATGTCTTCCAGCTTCGGGATCGGGTAACTGTATTTGATCGTGATCTTGTTTACGACTTGGCTGTTTACATATATCCACCAAGGTTCATCCTTCTTTGGCATTAGAAGCCGGCATAGCACAAGGTCTGAGACTTTCTCTAATGTAGATCTTTTTAGCAACTCATTGACTTATCGTTAAAGCTGAGAAGCTTGCTTGGGATTCATCCGATAAGCTAGCTTATTCGGCAGCGCGGTGCTAGGTACTAAGTCCATGCAATACTCTATGCCTCAAGTTGGTGGTAAACCTTCAAGTAACTATTCTAGGAATAGGTCAGTATGCTCATCTAGCAACTTCTTGATTTCTTGGTGTAGCTTACCCCGCTCCTTCATTTCTAATAGTTGAGTGACCAACAAGAGGGTCAATTTGTCAGCATTGATGGCTTCTTGGAGCTCAGCTCTACTCATCAAAAGAGCCTTCTTCGATTTGTGAGTAAGTTTTTTCTACAATTTATTAACCTCTCTTGGCAGCATCGGGTTTAGTGTTATGTTTCAATCATCTTTTTTAAACTTGTACGTATTCCTGTAGTCGTCATGGATAACTCTCCTATCAAACAACTACAGTCTACTCAACAATACGTTGGAATCGTACATAGGTAGCACATCACAAAGAATTTAGTCAAAGTAATACTCTATAGTGATCGACAGTAGTATTTTCTAAGTGACATGTAGTACTCCTTTCTCACTTAACTAGTACAACTTATATGACTTCGAATGTGTAATAGTCGGCAACTTCAACTTTGAGATAAAATCGGCCGATGCCACATTGGTGCAACTTCCACTGTCTACAATGAGGGCATATACCTAATCATTCACCTTACAGGTGGTATGAAACAAATTCGCTCTCTACTCCTCCTCTCGTAAGGGCTCCATGTTCATATTGTGTCGGACAACCATGAGTAACTAGTCCAAGTCCTCAGTAAACATGACCTCCTCAATCAATTCCTTCTCAGCATTTTCCTTCTCAATAGAGACCTCCTCTTCTTCAAGTTCCTCATCAGTGCTGTCTACTTCGAGCTTCAGGATGCCTCCCTTAATGACCATCGTTCATCAATTTGGGCATTGAGTAGCTATGTGTTCGAACCCTTGGCACTTGAAGCACCTGATCTAGTTCGTCTTCCTACCAAACCCTTGCCCCTTCTCATAAGTTCGATTCGGCACGTCAGTGTTAGGTTGGCCCTTTAGTTTAGCTCGAACATCCGTCTTTCGGCTTGACTTGGTACTTGATTAAGCTTGGTTGCTTACTTGTCTAGGTCGATTATTCAACATCCTCATCGATACTCGACTCCTCCTTTGCTTTCCTACTTATTGGCCTATTATGATAGCTTCATCCATTGTCGTAAAGCATTGGAGTTCCATAATGTCTTAAATATCACCTCTTAACTTAGTGATGAATCTTGAGAGTGTTCGAGCCGGTGGTTCCTTCACTTCATAACGAATCATAAGCATTTGAAATTCTTGAACATATTCATCAATAGTATGGCCTCCTCGTCTCAACTCCTAAAGCTGAATAAAAATATCTTAAATATAAGCTTCTAGTATGAATCTGTTTTTGAGTATTTTCTTCATATTGGGCCAAGTATTAATCTCTCTTCCACCATATGGCAGTATATCTGGAGAACTCAATAGCAGTAGTTCTCACTATTTCGTAATCCTCATACTGATAATAATTAAACGCACATTCCACCTTCTCTTCCCACTCTAGATATTCATCAGCATTCCCAAATCTATTGAAACTCGAAATCCAAAGCTTCACATGGTCAGATGCTCTAGCAACTTGTAAACGCTCTCTTTGAAACGCTCTTCCTCATCCTTTTTACTAAGCTCTCTTAAGTCTATTCTTCACCTTACTCGTTCGCCTACTCCTTCCCTTTGACCTCTAACAGGTTGAGTAGCTTGTGGGGCATTTTGCACGGCCTTTATGGGTCAGCAAGCTAGTGCATGAACAACTTAGGTTAGATCTACTAAGAGGTTAGCCACCACATTAAGTCTCTCATCAATACTTCTCGGTGTCTCCTATGATTATCGTCCATGGTGGATAACTCCATTGTTGTCATCTTTAGCACCAACAGTTACACTTGGGTCTATCAATTTGTTTACTAATTCAAAGTTCAAATAAACACTCTCACCAACCAGAAAATCAATAGCTAATAGACTTAGCAATTAAGATGAATACGGTAGCTTACTCTATTTCACACATACAACATAGAGCACGAATAGAACTCTAGAAGAACTAACAACTCAAACAAAACCTCTGCTCT
Source organism: Lumnitzera racemosa (assembly GCA_024138005.1). Classification (NCBI taxonomy): domain Eukaryota; kingdom Viridiplantae; phylum Streptophyta; class Magnoliopsida; order Myrtales; family Combretaceae; genus Lumnitzera; species Lumnitzera racemosa. The sequence continues at coordinate 28,293,656 of JAMXBC010000003.1, read as the reverse complement.
GACACTAAGATGGTGCGAACTATGACCTAGAACAAATAAGGCCAGTTGCTGGATGGGTTCGAGCTTACAGAAAGCTTGAAAGAGTTAATGGGGGAAGTACGAAAGGAATGAATGACGAATGAATAGTAAGCAAAACTTATGAATAGCTTCAAAGGACATGACACACCAATGGAATTTCCAAGGACTTATGATATAATTCAATATGACATACGAATTGGTCTAGTGAGACTACTCGCTACCTAGCTTTACTCAAGAGTTATGATAAGAGTGATGCTAAGAGTAAATAAAGTGTTTACACAAGGAAGGAAAACATGCAAGTGCATTAATGGTAGTCATTGTATATCTATGTCCTTGTTGCTATAATTACAAGGGTATTTATACTCATAAGTTAGGGCAATTTGCCTAAAAAAAGAAAAGATAAAAGGGCATTTCTTAAGGTAGTAATGTACAAGATATAAAAAGATAAAAATGAATATATAAGGAAAACAATCATTGATGCAATAGATTATATACACGTAGTGATACTATATTGGTGATGTCGTTAGAGGATGTGGACAAAAAAAGTATGGACAGTTTGCTTATTCGAGTAGGGGTGACTTGGTTAGTCCAGACTCTTTCTCTCTCGGCATCTCAACAGGAGTGAGGCTGAGTAAGTAATTGGCCTGGCATGTGTGAGAATAAAGATGGGTTATTATCTCGGCCTTTAGTTTCTTGGCACTCGACATATAAGAAAAAGGTAGTCACTCGACTAAGTAGGCAAAATAGGTCGGCAAGGAGATACCCCGGCCTTCGCTTCAGTCGACTAGAACGTGACGTTTTTCTTGCCAGTCCCTTTAGTCCTTGAGCTCAACTATGGGTTAGAGGTTCAGTAGCTTGATTCCCATCATCTAGACTTTTGGTCGAGTTACTATAGAGCCAAGCATTATAGGATCAAACAACAACCTAGCAATGTCATATATTACATACATGAAACTTGAATCAACCAACAATACAACACATATCTAACAGATCAAGAATCATCTTAGCAACTCAATAGACAACATATCACATTTGCACATAGGTACAAACACATTCATTATAGTTAGATAAATTAAGACTTGACAAGTCTACTTTAAAACAAAAGCAATCTACTTACCTAGGCCACTTAGCGAATTCCTTAAGTCTTAATCTTATTGTTAGGACTTTTTTTTTCCATGCGCATATCTCCTAAAGAAGACGCATATAATATCTAAGTTAATATATGTCAAGTGTAAACAAATTCATTAACTTACTTACACTTAAGGTTTACGACTTAGCATTACTCTTTTTAAGATAACTTTAATCTTAACTATTTTCTAACCTAATTTTTTACTATACCCTATACATAAGGCCCTTCTAGCAAACTTTCTGATATAGTTTCTAACCTCATCAACATTACATAGATATTATTATATCTCCTTTTCTTAATACATTATTTTGATTCTCACATATAAACTTTAGTAAAACACTTGTTATACATCAATTTCACTATTATATACTAATTAGGTTAACTATTTCACTAATCTCACCTAAAGGACATAGAAAGTTACTATAAAAACACTTATCCATGTCCAATATTCAATCTACCCTTGCATCAGTTTTTGACATACATTCTACACATAAACTAGTTTGCAATCCCTTCTTCTATACTTTCTAGTGCACCTTTTGACTTACATTTTAACCTGCACAAAACATTCTTTGTATCCTCAAATTACACAAATCTAGCAACCATACCCTTACTTCCTTACTCCAACACTCTGACTCAACACTTTAAACCTCAAATATAGCAATAAACCATAACTTGAAGACGTAATTACTTGCTTAAACACCTATTTTAGGAAATTTTTTCCATACACATGCTAAAGAGAAAAAAAAAAGAAAAACCTTAAAATTCAACTACTGAATTTTTGAAAGCTCTTTTTATGGAATCAATGTAGACATGTTGAAATGTTTATACATAATATTTAAGATAAAAACAACATCATTTCAGCTTTTGAAAATTAGAATTAAGGTTCGTTTTGGCTTATTTTCTTTGGAAACACATATTTTGAATTGGAATTTGAGAAATTTGGCTACGTTTTTGGATTCTATATGAAAAATTACCTAAGGAAACCAACAATCATAATTTTTAGAGCTCATTTACTATTTTTAGAAAAGTAAAATATAAAAGGGCAAAACCGAAACTTACTTCTACTTGCAACTCTGGCCATTGTCAAGGGGTAGGGGTTTGTCTTTCCAAGTTAGTGTTGCCTCCACTATCTCCAACTGGTTTGGCCCACTCTGAGGTCGTATTTAACCTAGGAAACTCGAAAACCCCCAATTTGCACTATTTTTGTTTAATTTTTTCCTATCTACACTTTCCTTACTTCCAGAGCTCCGCTACGTTTTTGTCCACTCGTAAACTATCCAAACTTTATTTTGGATATACTCTTGGGATTTCATAATGTAGCCTTGTCGATGGAGATATTTTTCTTGTGCCAATTGTCCTATATTTTGTATTTTCTTTATATTATCTTTTGTTTAATCCTATGGTGAGGTGTCCCTAAACTACATCAGCAATTTGCCATGCCCCTTTCTTTATTTTCCCATGTCAACTAGCTGTCCTTGATGTGTTTTTTATTTACTTAGCTTAATTAGGATATAATATATAATAATTTTTCCTGTTTTCGGTATACACCTATGTATGTGATACATAAACTAGCTATTTTATTCTTAATTGAACTCAAATAATTATTTTTATAAGTTAGATAATTTTATTGTTAAGGCCTTACTATAATTTGGTCTTACGTTTTGTACATACGATACTAATTTTTCACCATCGATAAAAGTACATTTTTACTAAATTAAATATTTTGCTGACTTAATTTTATAAAATGAACTTTACCAAGATACTTCTTTTAACTTTTTGGACCTTATATTAATTTTTTTTTTATTTCGAGAATATTTTCCAAAATCTTAAATTTACTAATTTTGGGTAATTACGGTTATTTACATAATTGTACTTGTAACTCTTGCTGCTTATAACCACTTTATTTTATCACTTCACAAGTCATATTTTCCAAGTGCTATATTTATTTGGAATGTATCACCATTTCGAGTCCTTGATAGTTGGTAAAAGACTAAGGTCTCACAAAAATAATCCTAAAAATACCATAGATGAATTCTATTTTTGAAAATGCGATTTTGTTTTGAACTAAATTCAATTTTTGAAAAACCAATTTTAAGGACTAAACTTAAAATCGGCTTGATTTTAGAAAGTTTAATATATCAATGTAAAAATAATGACAATTAACATGCTCTTAGTGTATCGATTAGTCCTTAGTACTTTGTATTCCATGTCAAAGGTTCAATTCCCAACAATTGTATTGACATTTTCTTTCTACAATACTAGTAGCCAAAATGTTCCTTTTATGCAAAATGTTGTAGCTATTAAGTCTCAAACTTAGTTCCTTTAGGTAAAAAACATACACCTCAATTGTTAAGTAACATAGAATTGTAATAAAAGTTTGGTATGATTATAATAAAATCAACTTTTCAAAAGCTAAGTTTTTTAAATAGATGATGAAAAGCCAAATTTTTGTCAAAATTCACATACTCATCTTTTCAAAAGTTGATTTTAGTACATTTTAAAATTGTAAGTTAGAAAACTAATTTTAGGTATGGTATTTTTATGATTAAAAAAAAAACCTTATTTTTGGGATTATTTTTTAAAATTCATTATTAATTTCCTTTTTCCCATTACTTGCTATTGTTACTATATTCATTATTCATCATTACTATTTAGGAATTTCAATGATTTAAAAGTCATTCTAATTTATTAGATTTTTTGGCTCCTTGAAGTTATTTCATCAATATACCTTTTCCAATTATATGTTTTTGTTCTTCACTTTTTAACTCAATTATCCAGTTTTTTAAGATGTTGTATTCTAAATTTGGTTAGTGTCCTTTTCTACTTTCTTTAATTTCCAAAGGATTTAATATTTAATTTAGCTCCATTTCTATTTTGTTTCAAATTATCTAGGTTTTCCTTTTTTGATCTTGCTTCTAAAGAATCTTCTATTTTAGGTCTTATGCTCTCTTTAGGATTGATATAATAATTATATTTATACCAAGCCTTTTCTATCCTTATTTAGTAACACTTGGGCTTAAATTTTCTATCCAAAGTCCTATCTTAATCAAGTGGATATTCATGTTCTCAGTAGATTCTAGTGCATTTCATTCTTTTGTTGTCTTTCCTTCTTGCATTTATTAATTCTCACATGGGTCTTCATAGTCTGTTGATTTGATTGTAGCTTATGGTTGTAAGGTCTTATTAGAGGCTAAACTTTAATTATCCATTTATACATTCTTCTTCCCTTACTATTTAATAATTTTACCTTAAGCTTGTGGATATTATTCTCAGTTACTTCCTAACTAATGGTTTTTCTAATTTATCCATTTATAACTACATCATAGTTCGTCTTAAGATCTATTGGTTATGCCTATATATCTAATATCTTATAGGGTTGTCCCCTTAGTTTCTAAATTTCTTAGCTTACTCATAAATACTTCAAATACTATTTTATTTCTTATGTTTATGCTAACTTCATGTTGTTCAACTTACAGAGACTGTGATTACTACTTATGTTGCCGTTATGTTGGGAAATAATAATCATACTTATTTCCAAGAATAATTCAAAATCAATGGTATAAATGTCATTTGTTTATAATGTATAAGTTACCAATTTTTGTCTTTGACTGTTATATATATTTTGTATTGCTTCAAATGTCAGATTTTACAATTTGAATCCTAGTACAATTACATTAGTTTTTTAATTTTAAAATTAATCTTTTCTATTGATCTTGATGTATTAATATAACTACTATTTATAAAGTTGTCATTTTTATTTGGAGTTATGTGATAGATTTGGAGACTTTGGATTTGTTTACTTCAGCATGGTTTCTAATTATTTGATTAGTTCATCTTTTTATCTTTATATACCATGTGTTTGAATGGTAATTGAAATTCTTTTAGTTTCATAATCCTTTCACTTCGTATATCTCAGCAAAATTATATCAATAGGAATGAGTTAAAAATTTGGACTTCTTATTGACTTCAACTTGACCAAGACAATCAATAGCTAAACTCGACTCGATTCAACTAACTTTGACTCAACACAATGGTATTCAACATAGCTTAAGGTCGATGGGACTTAATACTATGAGACAGACCATATAGATTTGCCATTCCTTTCTTATTGCATATGCATGCTAGTACACACAATGTAAACCCTTAGTGGGCCTAAGATTTGAGTACGAGTACTTTTTGGACATTCCCAAAGATCAACTAGATCAAAAACTTAAGTTTATGTTTAGAAACGAATTAAATTTTTACAATTCAAAAGCTAATTATCGATAAAACCCGAGCTTGAAGAACTGCAAACTCTAAAGTCACTTAAAACCCTAAACCCTAAAATAATTAAGGAATTTTAACCCTAAGTAATTAATCAATAATTTAATTTGAATAATTTCATTCAACTTTAGAAATTTTCACAATTTTATAAGAATCATATCATAAATTACAAAACAATGTGAGATGAAAACCTAAAAACAACTTCCTATAAGGCTATGCCCTTATCTTCATGTATAAGCTTTACACATAAATAAGTAGACCAACCAATCACCTTAGATAACTTATCAATTGAGAGTTGGAATCATTTATCAATTGATAACTTATCAAAATCTAGTGATAAGACAATTTCCTTATCACCTCTTCACTTATACTACATATGGACAATTTTTCACAAGATTTTATAAGCTTAACTTTAATAAATGAGACAAGACCACTCCATGGCCTAAAAAGACTTTAAATGGCAGATCTAAACAAGGAAGAAAAGGGGGGGGGGGCATGCACTTGTCATTCACCCATCAATCACTTCTTCTTACACATCACTATTTACCCCTTAATACTTACATCATCAATAGTTGCAATTGTTGACTTTTGTGTAAGCTACAAGATAACACTTTCAAGACGTTTAAACCCTCATTCTCTCTCCATTCCAACCAGCTACTCTCTCCATCATTTCTCTCACTTTCAATTTCACTTTCACATTTTCTTTCTCTCCTTTAAAACAAACATAAAAAGGAGAAACAACCTAACCCCACAAAATCAACTTTTCTTCCATTTTTGAAGCTTCACTCACGGCAACTTTTTCCTTTGTTCTTGTGTCATTCTATTTCACCATTTAAGACCTTTTAAGACCATTAGAACCTTCCACAAACCCCATTCCAAAAGACCAAAAGATTCGGGTTCCAAAAGGTAGCAAAAAGGAGGAAGCAAAAGTTAAGAGCTTAAGTGGAACCTTAGTGCATAACTACCAAACTTTGCGTTAAGGATGAGTAAGTATTTCTTGTGATATGTGGATTAGTATTTATGTTAGGAGACTTGGATTTCTTGAAGATATGAGCAAGGTTTAAGTTGTTATAACACCAAAAATCGTTTTAAGAAACAAACCATCAAACCCTTACATGAAGTTGAAATATGAGCATATAAAGTTGGTGTTTTGTAAAGACATTTGTTTAATGCTTTGAATGGAAAATTTTAAGCTAAGAAAATCTTGAAATAAGAACTTTAATAGAGGATGAGCATGTTGGACATGAGGGTTCCATAGTCATTTGGATGTTGATTTTGTTTCCATTAAGTTAAACATGCTCAAATTTAGACTTAAGTTAAGGAAAAATCTATCACATGAGGTTTTATGAAGAAACCAACTTTGTATGACATGAGCTATGATATGGGAGTTGTATTAAATAAAAGATATTCTATTTCTTTATGTGGAACATAAGTTAAAGAATCATCTTGTGGAAGAAAAGTTAAGTTAAGATTTAGACACAAGTAGTCTAAGTGCATAATCTACCACCTTAACTTAAGGAAATAATGAAATAAGTTGAAAAACCAAATAAGGACCCCTTGGAACCATCATGAATAGATCTGGAACGTGGGAGAAAGAAGCATAAAAATATGATAAAAGTGACTGAACAAAGTGAAAAGATTAACCAAAGCAAGTATAGTAAGCATACAAAGCCTAAAACTCAAAACCGAGCCTAAAACTCTTAAAACCAACCTAGAACTCTAAGTTGGGCCTTTAATGAAATTCTAACTAGCACCTTAAAGTACCAAGAGAGGTTGTTTTGAAGCCCATAAGAAATCCATCTAAGGCCCCAGAAGCCAACCAAAGTCACTAACTTTAGTTTGGATAAAAAATAAGCCCATTTAACAACTTAAGCCCACTAAAAGGCCTAAGAAGTGGTTGTTAGCCTTGGGAATATAAATCAAAGTTGTAAATCTGATCTCAAGGAGTATTTTAAGCTTAGGATAAAATCTTAAGACCAAGCCCAAATAATTTCTTAAGTTATTAAAAAGCCCATTTACCAAACAAGGCCCAAAAACACTCCAACACATGAGGAACGCTACTGTTCTAATCCATGGACAGAATTGTATACCTCATTTCAAAAATATAACCTTACCACGTTAAATTACACTCAAAAACGATGAAGATTGACTATAAGATCATAAAAATCGGATTTAAAACGAAAAAGTTATACGCGATTGAACTTTAGATAAAACCTGGAAAAATTACGAAAACTAATGAAAAATATAACTTAAAGAAAATTTACTTAGTTTCTTAAGTTTGTTTCAATTCCTTATAAAAATTATTTCAATGACTAGGGGACACTATTTATAGAGACGACTTGCCTCCATATTACTTTGATTAACCCACATGGCAGAGTGAGTAAATTCCCGATGACTCTTTACTTGATTGTGCTTGTAGAATAGATGCACCTAAACTTATATATATAAATTTGGATGCTAGTGGGATATGGGAGATGCATGTGTATGGATTTATGGATGAATGTGATGACTTGTTAATTATATATATAATAATGAGAATTGTTTGTATTGATATATATATATATATATATATATGTGAATTGTATGGAATGAAATTGTTTGATCACCCTAAAAATCAAGTTAATCACTTATGCGATTAAGAACTCAAAATGAATCATGCATTCCCCATATTGCATACGGATAACATCGACTGCCGCTTCATGTAGAAGATGGGAAGGGACTTACAGGAATACGAGTTTCTTGCAGGATTAGGCACTAGCTATACCATCATATATATTAAGTCTCTATCTTAAGCTGATAGGCTTACTAGGCGTTGGGAGACGCCAACCGTCAGCGAGAAGCCGAGTCTTATGGCTTCTACTTAGGGCATGTGTTTATGGACTGTGGGGGCCACCACACCACTAGACTTGGGATTTTAAAAGATATGATATGATTTTGATAAAGGAAGTATACATATATATATATATATATATATATATATATAGAGAGAGAGAGAGAGAGAGAGTTTTGTTTTGGCATGAGCACGATAATGCAAATGAAATAAAACCCAAGGTCTAGAACCTGGATTTTGGTTTGGGTCGGTTAATTATCTCCAAACCCTAACTTTAGGGGGCGTAATTCTGAGTCGTATGCAGTTCCTAGGTCATTGCATGCGTTGTTTGGCATACTGATTGTTCATGAATTCATATGATTGTGCATCTAATAAATTTCTGTCATGTGGTATTGATGAGGGTATTTATCTCACTAAGCTTAAGCTTACACCCCTATAGATTTTTGTTGATGCAAGATAACCTCTTCACTAATCCGGGCCGGGCTGAGGCATGCCCGTGGTAAGTCTCGTGTAGGGATGGGTTGGAGCGATTAGAGAATGAAGAGGACTTTTTGTAATAGAATTATAAATGTTTAAATACTTTTGTGTTTTTTCTCATAATACAGATTTAATGCAGTTTCGTTATGAACTGCATTTGTTTGAAATATTTTTTTTTTGTATGGGTCCCACAAACCTACACAATTAGCTAATCTATAACATAGAAGTAATTTTAATTAAATTGCTCTATATTACTTGTCTATGGGCCTAGTGGTAACGTAGAGTGGAAGGAGCCTTATGTATCGTATGAAAGGCCTATGATCAGCAAGGGGGTTGATAATAGACCTTTATACGGTACACGGCAACCTACTATGCCAACGATACTGTTGGGTCGTGATACACAAAGACTACTATTTTGATTATTTCTTAGTTTTAGTTATAATTATCTGTTCTTCTTTTTAGGTGTTTATTAATCTAAGTTCACATTTGTTCTATTATTTTTGCCTCTACATTTATTGTTCACTATAGAAAGTTGAATGGGTAAGTTCTGTTTCCAATGAAGTGCTTTGGTATTATCATTGTAGTTATTGTTATTGTATATTGCTACTTCTATTAGCATTATCGTCTTTAGAGTTGATGGTTACAATGGACTAATGCAGTAGTTGAGTTTAAGTTTTATCTTTTAATTTGGGTTCATCATGTGATGGCATCGTTATCAAAATATCTAATGGTTGTATTGACTATCTTAAGTAAAGTTTTGCTTTAATGGAAAGGCTTCTAAGTGATATAGGTGAGGTAGAGCACTTTATAAGGTTGTTCTTTACATACAATTAAAAGGACAAAGGTAGATAGATGGCTTGGCTGTAGTTTATTTGTAATCAAGTTTATGTAGTATGGGAGATGATGAGAAACATTCTCTAAGTTTGGTCTGGTATAAGGTTAAAGGGTAGGTGTTGATATATAACTTAGTTTCAAGTTGTTGTTATTTGTGCTATCGCAAACCTTACCATAATTTTAAAATTAGGAATATTAGTTATAGTTGACTTAGTGTACATATTCATAGCTTTATACCATATAATAACAAAATTCTACTTTCATTGAAAGTTTGGACTAAATGAATAAATGAAAGATAATTTAATATATATATATATATATTCATGATACAAAGCATAAAAGGATTGTCGGCTACGTGGGATTTGATTTGTGGAAAATTCGGTTATGTTTAAATGGAAGGAAAAGGTATAATTTTGAGTGTGATATTGTTAGATGATAGGAATCAAGCAATTAGACCTTTGACTTGAGCTCGAGCTCTAGACCTTGAAGGACTAAAAAAGTGAATTCTCTCATTCCAACCAATACAAAAAGGTCAAGCTAATCTTAGCTGCCCTTCTACTCCACATGTTAAGCCAAACAACTTCCTTTCTATCAGTTATAGTATGCTGGTCTGAGTCATACCTTACTAACAATTTGGCAAACTCAATTGTTTGCTTTGTCAGACTTGTGCCAACCTCTTGCTCGGCAATACATGTGTTGAGTACTCCTAAGCGCATCTAAGAAAACATTACCTCGAAAGGATCTTCAAGTCTGCTTAGCATCTCAGCTCAACAATAACTAGACTAACCATTCGATTTTGTCTATTTTTACTAAAAGCACCACAATCGTCTGTTAGGCATGTGCCCAAACAACTACGTAATGAAATCTATTGCACCAATCATTTGTTTTCTTGATTTTTCATTTATACCCTTTTTCATTCCTTGTATTTTACTTCTTTTAGACAATACCCTATTTTTCTTTTCCATTTTTAGAAGGTTTTCCTAGAATATCAAGTCTAAATACCCTTATACATTGTAGCCGTGATAATCACCTGATATTGAATATTGAATATACTATACTTTTCCCTTTGATAAGCTACGATGCTTACTTCTACCATAACTCTTATCCTATCCCTTGAATAAAGTTAGGTGCTGAGTGACCTCACTGAGCTACTTATACGTCATATCGAGTTAGTTCATGAGTCTACAAAGAGTCCTTATTGCGTCACATCCTCAAAATTGTTCATGGGATTTTGCTTATTTAATTTTTGTTCCATGCATTCCCATCCTCATTTTCAAGCTTTTGGAAAGCTTCGATTTGGTCCCAATATGGCCGACCTTATTAGCTCTTGGTGCAGCCTATCATCCTAGTATTAGAGCGAAGGTTCGTTTGAGGAAGTTATATTTCGAACCTTATCATTGCTGTATTCTGAGTAACGTTGGTTGTAGTAGTGTATTGTGATTATGTAGAGGTTAATTGCAATGTTTTACTAAGTAGTGGAAGTTGTATAGTTGTTGTGTGATAATTGTTATGAAGTGCTCTGTTTTACCTTATTTTAAGCATTAGGAAATAGAGCAAGTTTCAACTAGGTTTTGTTTTCCTTTGAAGTTCCTATTTATGGTTAAAGATTACTTAGATTTAAATATTTGAGTGAAGTATACGTATGTGAAATAGCTAAGTTCGAAAATAGTGATTATTGTCTTTGGGAACATTAAAACTCTGAGTTTGTTGTTGACTTCACTATGGAAGCAATACTGAGTTGATGAAAGAATGACTTATTTAAGTGTAAACACTAGCAATGAAGACAATAATAGTGGTGTCGTTTACAATGACCGACAACCCCAAAACACTCACAGAAGCATAGACGAATGAATCGATGAAATGGCTAACTTAATAGCTAACTTGAAAAGAGTTCACACATTAGCTTTCCAAATTGCTAATGTCACTTAAAACACTCCCTGACCTGCCTAACCAGCAAAAGGACAAGTTCTAGCTTGGCAAAATTGAGGTGGCGGAGTAAGAGAGTATGTATGGAGGAGAATTGACTTGGGAGAAATAGATAAAGAGGATAAGGAGGAGTATGTTGAGGTAGGGGAGTGAGCTTGTATACCCTAAGCTACTGACCATGTGAAACTTCAGATTCTAAGCTTCAATGGTTCTAAAGATGCTAATGACTACTTATATTGGGAAGAGAAGGTGGAATGAGTTTATGACTATTATCATTATGAAGACTATGACAATGTGAGAATTGCTATTGTAGAATTCTCAAGTTACGCCACCATGTGGTGGAGGAACTTCCAATCTATAAGGAGGTGAGAAGGATATAGAGAGGTTAGCACCTAGCCTAAGATGAAGAGGGTACATAGTTATAGATTGGTGCAAGATACCTATTTGAAAGATACTCTTGCTTGGCTTCAAGAACTAAGGCAAGGGAGCTGAACTATTAATGATTATGTAAGGGAGTTTTAGATGCTTATGATTCATTGTGGAGTTAAGGAGCCATTAGCCTGAATAGTATCTAGGTTTCTTACTGGGTTAAGGAATGACATCTGAGATGTAGTGGTGCTTCAACGGTTTACTACATTAGATGAGGCCACAAGAGTAGGCCAACTTGTGGAAAGATAGAGGAGAAGTAGGCTGATCCAACCTCAGATTAGCAAGACTATTTAAAGCAATCGACCTACTCAAAGTGGTAACTAAGCACCTTAAAATGCTAACTTTAGTAAGAGAGTTGAAGTTATGATTGAACAGAAGAGTCACAGTACTGACTAGGAATTTTCAAAGAGAACTTATGAGAAAGGACAAGGGTCTAGATGAAAGACAAGTCAGATTAAGTGTTTAAGTGTAGGGATTTGGGCACATGGTAGCTTAATACCTAAATAGACGAACCATGATTATTAAAGGCAATGCTCCAATGATTGAAGTAAACAATATGAATGAGGAACTTAAAGAGAAAGGAGAGTTAGAAGGAGAAATTGAGGTTAATGATTGGCTAGTTAAAGAGGATCTATTTGCTGAGGACTTAGAGAAGCTGACCTTAGTCGTTGAATGTGTAATGAGCATTGAACCATCAATTGAAGAAGAACAACACGAGAACTTGTTTCACATCACCTGTAATGGAAGTTATACTAATGTAACATCTATTAACTTGATTAAGAAACTCAAATTGTTGACCATAGGACAATTAAGGCCATACAAGTTATACTAGCTAATTGAGAAAAGAGCACCACATGTCACTTAACAAGTCTATTATTAATCTAAATTGGAAATTACTCTAATGAATTCCTTTGTGAGGTGCTACCTATGTGCACATCTTATGTGCTGTTAGGCTAACCATGGCTCTTTGATCAAAGGGTTATTCATGATGGCTTCAGAAACACATGTGTTTGAGAAAGATGGAAGGAAGATTACCGTGAGCCCTATGACCCTAAGCTAAGTAAGCAAATTATAAGCTAAATTAGCTCAAGGATCAAAGAAGGCTTTGACTCTGAGCTAAGCTAAACTCCGAGAAGCTATTAAGTCTAACATACCGACCTTCTTGTTGATTAAAAGACTATTAGAGTTGAAGGAGAAAATTGTGTTACCTAAGGAAATCCGAAAGCTATTGGATGAATATGATGACCTATTTCCTAAGTAGTTGGAAGGGTTACCCACTTTTCGAGGTATTGAACACTACATCAACTTGATACTTGGTGCTACTCTACTGAATAAGCCTGCTTATAGGATGAACCCTAAGTAAGTTACCAAACTCCAAACACAAGTCCATGAGCTACTTGAGAAAGGATATGAAGAAGAAAGTCTTAGCCCTTATGTTGTCCTTGCATTATTTGTGTTGAAGAAGGATGCTACTTGGTGAATGTGTGTAGATTGTAGAGCTATGAATAGCATCACAATCAAGTATAGGTACCCTATTCCTAGGCTAAACGATATGTTAGACAAACTGAGTGGTGCTAGAGTGTTTAGTAAGATTGACCTAAAGTTAAGATACCACCAAATTCGTATGACACAAGGTAATGAATGAAAAACTATGTTTAAGACTCGACATAGTCTTTATGAATCAATGGTAATGCCTTTAGGCTTATCAAATGGCTCGAACACTTTCATGAGGTTGATGAATCATGTATTGAGAAATTTGATTAGAAAGTGCATCATGTTCTAATTTGATGACATCCTTGCAGACAATGCTAACCTACTAAGCCATTTACACGATCTTTGAGCTATATTTGATGTGCTCCAAGTTGAACAAGTATTTAGTAACTTAAAGAAGTGTTGTTTTTGGTAGGAGGAAGTGGTTTTCCTAGGATATGTAGTTGGTGGAGAAGGCTTATGAGTTGATAATGAGAAGATCCGAGCAATTGTCAAATGGTTGACCCTAACCACTTGCATTTAGGTGAGAATTTTCTACGAATTGGCATCTTTTTACCAAAGATTCATTAAAAATTTCAGCACCATTGTTCCACTCTTTACCAAGCTATCAAAGAGGAACATTGACTTTAAGTAAGGAGAGAAAGAAGAGAGAAGTTTTGATAAGGTGAAGGAGAGATTAACCTCTGTACCTATGTTAGCCTTGCTTGACTTCGAGAAAATATTTGAGCTTAAATGGGATGACTTAGGTCTTAACATAGGCGTTGTGTCAATGCAAGAAGGTTAACCTATTGCCCACCATAGTGAGAAGTGATAAGGACCTCAATTAAATTATTCAGTATATGACAAAGAACTCCTAGTACTTATCCTTGCACTCCAAGTGTGGTAACATTATCTACTGTCAAGAGAATTTGTCATTTATACCAATCATAAGTCCTTGAGGCATCTCAAAAGTTACACTAAGCTATTAGAAAGACAAGCATGATGTGTTGAATTCTTGTAAGGTTTTAGTTTTATGATCAAGTACAAGCAAGGTAAAACCAATGCGGTTGCCAATGCCTTATCAAGAAGACATGTCCTTCTCACTAAGCTACATATTAAACTCTTAAGATTTATGAGCATTAATGAGCAATATCCTTAAGACCTCCATTTTGGTTGTATATTTGAACAATGTGAAGAGGGAAGAATAATGGATGACTATCATGTAGGAGATGGATATCTATTTTGGGGAGGTAAGTTATGTGTGTCGACCCGTCCTTTGACAGAATTACTAGTGAGAGAAGCTCATTTTGATGGACTTTTTAGAGAAAGAACATATGACTTGTTGAATGGTAGATTATTTTGGCCTAAGATGCGGTGAGATGTGCATTGGATTGTTAAGAATTGTACTACTTGCAATAGGGTCAAAAGCTGAGCTGAACAAGGGAAAGTAATGCCTTTACCTTTCTTGACTTGACCTTGGAATGAACTGAGCATGGATTTTGTCTTTAGATTACCCTAGACTACCTTAAACAAAGACTCTATTATGGATGTCATAGACAGATTTAGTAATATGGAACACTTTGTGGATGGCACACTAGTTATTTCTTCTTTATTCTTGTAGGAAATAATTTGCTTACATGGAGTATCAAGGAGTATGGTATCAAACAAAGACCCAAAGTTCTTAAGCCATTTCTAGTTAACTCTTTGGTGTTAGATGGGAACCAAACTACTATTCAATACTTCTTACCATCCTCAAATCGACAATCAAATAGAGGTCATCAACTACACTTTAGGTTCATTACTCCAAGTCGTAATGGGGAAGAACTTAGCTAATTAGGATGTCTATTTACTTGTGGTAGAATTTTCTTACAACCAAATAGTACAGAATACCACCAAGCAAACACCCTTTGAAGTCATCTATGGCTTTAACCTAGAGTTACCCCTTGATCATGCTCTAATACCTATGCTTGCGCAAGAGGACCCTGAAGCAAGAGCCCGAGCATAGTCCTTTCAACAAATCTATTAAAAGATTGCCTATCAAATTGATTAAGCTGCCAAGAAGTTGAGGAAGAAAGGATAAGGAAGGAAGATAGCATGGTTATAGCTCAACAATTTAGTATGGTAATACTTGAGTAAGAAAATATTTTCAAACAAGAAGAAAGTAAGTTGTCTACTCGAGTCGAAGATCCTTTCAGAATACTATAGAAGATTAATGACAATGCCTACTAACTGGAATTACTTAAAGACTATGGAGTTTCTAACACTTTAAATGTTGTCAACCTTAACCCCTATTTACTCGAAGGTGAACAAGACAAAGACCAACTGAATTTGACCTAAATCTAAATCAACCCGAAGAGGATAATAGGAATGAAGCAACTGGACCTCTGACTTGAGCTCGATCTAGAGGCCTTGAAGGATTGATAAAGCATATTCTTTCGTTTTAACTAATGCTAGAAGAGGTCGAGCTAATCTTAGTCACCTATCAACTCCACATGTTGAGCTGGCTAACTTCCTTTCTATCAATTATAGTATCTAGTCTAAGTCACACCCTACTGATGGCTCAACCAACTCTATTATCTACTCTATTAGACCTATGCTAACCACTTGCTCGGCAATACATGTGTAGAGTACTTTTGAGCGCATCTAAGCTAACATCACCTATCTTCAAGTCCGCTCAGCATCTGAACTCGACAACAACCAGACTGCTCATATGATTTCATTTATTTCTGCTAAAAGCACCACCATTGTCTATTAACTACATGCCTAAACGACTATGTGATGGAATTTACTGCACCAATAATTTGTTTTCTTGATTTTTCATTTATACATTTTTTCATTCCTTGTATTTTATGTCTTTTATATAATACCCTTTTGTCTTTTCCACTTTCAGAAGGTTGCCTTAGATTATTGGGTATAAATACCCTTATAAATTGTAGCCATGATAATCATCTAATATTGAATATTCTACACTTTTTCCTTTTGTGAGCTACTCTACTTACTTCTACAATAACTCTTATCCTATCCCTTGAGTAAGGGTAGGTGGCAATGACCTCATTGAGCTACTCGAGTATCATATTGAGTTAATTCGTGAATTTACAAAGATTCCATAGCGTCGTATCTACGAAATCATTTGTGGGATTCTGCTTCTTTACTTTCTATTCCGTGTATTCCCATTCTCATTTTCAAGCTTTTAGCAAGTTTGGACCTACCCTTGATACGATTGACCTTGTTTACTCTTGGCATGGCCTATCAGTTATATATGGAAGATATATATTATTTCTTATACATGCTAAGCCATATATATATGTAGATCTAATATTGACTTTGATGCCCATACATGTAGTAGTATAAATATATCATATGTGAGGCTTACATATTATAGTTCGAAAATACCTTAAAAATTTTTACATTTGTTCATAATTAGCTTACATTAATTTGCAAAAAACATATCTAACTTTATAATGATACACATATAAAAAAGTGAACATCAATTTATAGTAAACATAGCTAGATTCATAATTGTACACGCATATAGAAGTGAAGATACCTCTCAAATTTGAATTCATCATGCAATCCTAAATGCATCTAAGGTCTAAGCATGTTTGAAGTTAAATTATATTAGATTAGCAAAAGGGTCCTCTCTTCAATTAACCATGACTGCATTTATGAAGATATCAATTACCTAACAAATTTCATTTTCATCTATCACCTACATCCTTAAGATTTTGTAAGTTATGTCCTTATCCTAACACTTTTCACTACTTCGTCTACTTCAACAACCTTCTCATCTACTACATACTTATTTAAACTTCTTTCCTCTTCCTCCATTAGATTTCAACTAATGTCTTATGTAGGTCACCCTTAAGATCATCTTCTAGATTTACTTCCTTATTCAATCTATCTAAAAACTCCACTACATTTCTAATTATCTTAGATTTACTATACTGTCATATTAAATAACAATATCTAACTTAGTGATATAATCTTAAAACTATTAAAAATATAAATTCTATCATCTTATGAACCTTATCCTTGAATTCTATTTCTAACCTTAGGTTAAAGCTTTCTTATGAACTATATCATCATCCTTGCAAGATTGATCTTCTACAAGGCTTTACTATACATATCCACTTGTTTCATATTAACTTCTATCCCCAATCAAGGTACAATCTTTAAACTATTTAAGATATAGATTGCTTCATGAACCTCAATGTCATTTGCCTTTATCAACTTTGGAACCTCATCTTTATCTCTACCTATGATAATGACCTATTGGACTATCTTATCATCTTCATGCAACTGATCTTCTACAACATCTTCTTTAGGGTCATCATTTGATTTTACCTTACCTTCTATACAGGGTTCTATATGATAAGGGAAAAACGAATAAAACAAAGGTAGTTAACCATCTAACAATCATACACTATCAGAGGATTCATGGCATGTTGTTATTGGTAGTAGTTGATACGAAGAATCACCTTCCCTTAGCCTAGTATTAAGTTGAAGGTTACAGTAAGAAGGAATGGAATAGGTTGGCAAGCTTGTTAATAAACTTGCCACTGCGCTGGTCAAAGTGTTAAATTGATAGGATAAGTTGTTTGTCCTACATTGCTCATAATTTACAGAGCTAGTCATTGTGTCATCTTAGGGTTGGGTCAACTCAAGACCAATGTTAGGCTCCTGCACACAAGATATGATGTATGTTTGATGGGAGCTTAAGCATTCAGATACATTGCCATGAAAGAACTTAGCCTCCTCACTTGTGAGCTATTGCAGAAGGCTCGGTGAATCATGTTAGTGAGCTTATAAACTCAAGACTAGGTTATAAGACCTTGAACTTGGGATCAAATTTCGTTCAACTTCATGTTGCGCATCTTCACAAATGTATGGGTTGAGGTTGATGATATTAAAGGCATCTAATACCTCGTATTCACTAGATAAGTTTACTTGGTAGGTAGGCATTTTAGTTAATCTTTTTCACTATCTTGAATTGTCCATCTGGCTAGATTGTTTGCTTTTCTTTAAGCTCAGAATCTGTCTTTACTCAAATGGATCTATATAAGGTAATCAAGCTAGAAATCCTTGAACTTTTGTCCCTAGCCTCTTCTATTAAGCTTGGAAGTAGCTCGAGTTAGGTAATCTTCTACCTTCTAATGTATTGCTTTGATGTCCTTAGATCCGTTTATAGTTGTTAGGTCTTCTAGGAAGCTCGATAGAGATGCTTGGTTAAGTGGAAGGTTGGATTGAACCCATAAGCAAATTCAAATGGTGACTTGCCTGTCACATTGTGTTCTATTCTATTGTAAGTAAACTCAACTATAGGCAAGCATAAGTCTTAATTTGTTAAGTTCCTTCCAACTCAACCTAGAATAAGGTACCTAAGGTTTGGTTATTGACCTTGGTCTATCCTCCATTTAGAGATGGTAAGATGTTCTGAACAATAATTTTGTTCCGAAGCATCTCTAAAGTGTCTTTTAGAAATGGTTGAGGAACTTTAGATCCTTATCTGATACGACGATCTTTGGTACCCCTTGCAACTTAACTACTTCCTGAAAGCCAAAGCATGGGTGGGTCAGTTGCATGGCACAAAGTATGTCATCATACTAAACCTATCAATGACCACTCATCAGAGGCAAGTGCACTTCTCTATTTCTAGTGCTGTAAACATATTTTAAGTTCAAGTTGTCAATCCCTCATGAATTATATGTGTTAATAATCACCCTAACTTTAGTGTCTAACCAAGAGAATCATTAAATTCTAAGGTATAATGCAACTTAATTAAATAAATTAAATGCAATTAAATTTTAGAAGGAGCAACAATAAAATAAGATAACCTAAAATGACAATAAAGATATTTAGACATTATTTCACCTAAAGATTAATATGTAATAACAAAAGGCATCCGATTCCTTCCCTACTTTATTAACTGGGAGAATTCCTTTTTATGAGTTAACAAGAATCACTTCACTTGTCAACTCTTAATCTTAATTATATTTTACTCGAATCACTTCTACAATAGAATATATTAAAACGACATTACAAACATGAAATCACTTAAAACTGGAAGAATCCTATATCTCTTCAATTATGTCACATCTAAGTACACATTTGGTATCGTAACCATCATCTATAATATTCCATAATTAGGATTGAAATTCTAGAAATAACTACCTAAACAATTAATTGCACATGATTAAATTTACAAAAAATTAAGGAATTTATTATAATTGACAAAGGAAACACATTACATGTTAACTCTATGATCCACAAGTCTAAATATAAAAGATCTATGTTGTAGCCATGACAAATGAGCAAACTTTCTTAAAAAATTGCAAAAGAAACTGAAATAAGTTCTTGTAGACACTTAATTTTCACCACCATTTTATTTTTCATGATAGGTTATAAGGTCCTAAAAAATACAAAAAATATAAAATTAAAGAAAACTCCAAAAATAAGAGATTTAGGAAAAAATACAAAAAAAAAGAAAAATAAGAAAACCCACAAATATGAAGTTTAGGAAAATACTAAAAAATTCAAAAATAAGAAAAAGCACAAAAAATAAGAAATTAAAAAAGTACCAAAAAATAGGAAGTGTAGAAATAAACCCTAAAAAATAAGAAGTTTAGAAAATAAAGTTTAAAAAATTAGGAAATTGGGAAAATTACAAAAAAAAATAGGAAAATTGAAAAAAAAAAAGAAAAGATTTTAGAAAATACTATTTTATTAGAATATATTTTTTATTTTTTATTAGGTTCAGAAGTTAGGTCGTTGAATTTAGGCTTGGATTTAAATTTAATTTGATCTAACCATGTTAATTACACATATAGATAAGGTATAAGTCAATGATATAACGGATAAATTTATAAACATGGTGTTGAGGTTTGGTTTGAGGTTAGGGGTTTGAGACTTATTGGAGACATGATGATTATTTTTTATCTTTTTTCTTTCTCAACACACATGGCCACATGTCAAGCCATCATTGGCCTACATGTCTAAGATTGAAACGTGCTATTTTGTGATTGGTTTAAACAACAAATTTTCTTTCTTTTTTTCTTCTCCCTTTTCCTTTTCTTCCCTTCACTTTCTTTTCAAATAAACAAATGAACAATTAAAAAAGGGGTATTTTTTAACACAAAAGGGGAAAGGGAATTTTCATATGTACACACGCACGATGGGGTGAATTGTTTTTTCAAAAAAAAAAAAATACACACATATACAAGAAATAGAGGACATTTTTTTGGAATAACAGCACATCTCTTTCTCTCTCTCTAGATTTTTAGGTTGGGACCCATGGTAGATAATCTCTCTCTCTCCAACTCTGCCTCTCCACGACTATTCTCTCTTTTAGCCTGGGCTCTCTCTCTCTCCATTATCTCTTAATCACAAGCTGAACAAACACACACACATAAGGGAGGGGGCTTTTGATTTCAAAAGAAAACACACATACAAACAGCAAAAGGAAACACAAAAACACAGAAGGGACCCACTCTAACAGAAAATATAACTCTCTCTCTCGGTCCTCAATTTCTCTCTCTTGTAGTCGAACCACCCTCACCCTCTATCTCACAGACCTCTCTCTCTCTCCACTGTCACTCTTAGTCAAACCTACACCGAGTCATCCTCCCATTCATTGCACTTACCGAACTTGCACCTATGCACGCCACTCTTACTTATGCATACCGTGCCCCCAAAGCCCCACTAACCTGCTCTTTCTTTCTCTTAACCCAAACCTACGCGCACATTACTCGCAGCAAACCTACAACCTCATTTTTGAACCAGTGATCACGACAACCCACTGCCCTCCATTAAACACCGACTTAAATACACACTATCAAACCACATACATCAATCTCTTAGCTACCACCATCCACAAACATAGCTACCCACCGCCACCATGCTCCAGATCCGACCCAATATCGCATCCCCAATCACTTAATCCATACTCTCTTTCACTCGATTAGTACCCTTTCCCTGATCCTCTCCTACACGCAACCACACGACCCACCACCGTGACCGCTACCAACAACCACCAGACAGCTACTAAACACAATGGCATTGAAAATACTCCCCATTCTCCAATAGAATATTCATAAAAATCACGTTTCCCACTCATTTTGGTGGCCGAATTGAACTAAAATGCCCCCTTCAAGCTACTGTATACGTCCCAACGACCCAACCTATGGAGCTCCAACTCAACTGGCTCGACTTAAGACTTGCAACCTGCATGCCCTAATCCAGACTATGCCCTTTCCTTTAGGCCATTTTCTATTTATTTTATCAATTTATTTTGTTTTCATTATTTGTTATAGTTTGTAAATGTATTTGTAAATAAAAAAAAAAAAGAAGGAAAGAAAAAAGGAAGAAAAAAAAGAGAAAGAAAGAAAAAAAAGAAGGAGGAAGCATTTAGCTTAGTTTTTATTTATTTATTTTCACGTTTTAGCTAAAATATCAAAAAATTTAAAAAAAAAGTAAAAGGAATAAATAATAAATAAAAGTGATAAATAAATAATAAATTTATTTTATCACTTAGAAAATTGATTTTCCAACAATAAAATAAAAATAAATTAATCATTTTTCAAATTAGGATCACTTAAAATTTTCACAAATACCAATTTAGAGCATTTTAGGAAATTTCACCAAATAAGTAAAAAATGAATAAAAACATAAACCTAACAATTTTTCAAAATTTAAAATTAATCAACCCATTATATTTTTTGTGAATAAACTACGGAAGTCTAATCCCAAATAAGGGATACAGAGGCATCCGTACGTAAGTATAGGGCGACTTAAAATATGGAAGTTTTAATCTTTTTTCCATTTTTAGATATTTGTATAAATTGATCAATTTAGTCACGTATAACATGATTAGTTGTTTTAGAAATTAAAAAGGGCATATTTGAAAAGTGAGGTTAAATTCGAGAAGTTAAAAGTGATATCCATTTAAGGTTTAAATTAGCCCTCGGACCTAAATCTCTAGTTTAAAAGAAAAAACTGTTTTATAAATTTTTTTTTTCTTTATTGATAGACTGGTAGCTAAGTTATAACCAATCCATTCAATTAGTTATAACTTAACTCTTTTTTCTGACTCTGATCGAGTGGCAACTTCAATACCTTTTCAATTGAAAAAAATAGTTTTCTTTAAACCTTAGTCAAGGGTCAGTATTAAATGGGTAAGGTTTAGTATTGATCAGTTTAAACAAAGCTTATTTTATAAAAAGAACTGGGAGGGTAAACAACCAGGCTTGACAATTCCAATACAAAGAATAACCCTAACAAATTCCTAAGAATGGTTGCTTTTCTTTCTATCTCCTTCCTCCTTACTAGAATTATGACTTCCAATTTATAAAGATTGGTAAAAAGGACTCAAATAAGGAAATTTTTCATAAAGTGGCATGATCTTACCTTAGAAGAACGGGTGTGAAACTTAGACGTGATACTCCCTACAATTAGAACTCTTCAAATTCCTTGAAATAGTTAGACAAATGGATCATGACTAAGAGCATAGTCGTGATCTTGAGTTGTAATCTTCAATGATCATATTTATTAAGCAAAATTCTCTTCTACGAACTTCTATCCTTGATTATTTCTTCAAATAAGTGAAAATCATCTTTAACTTTGACTGATCTTTGAATAAATTTCTCTCTTTTTACTTCAACAGTTCATCAAAGTCATGGAGTCAATAAATTACTCAATTTAGTATCAAATTCATTAGAATTGCAACAAAATAAAGGAGAATCACTATAAAAATCTTACAACAATCATATGTAAATTCATACTCATCAATCACCACCGTAGAGTCTATCCCTTAGGGTGTCCTTAGTAGGTGTAGCACAAAGTCCATGCTCAGCTCATACCATGGCTTAGTCAGGATATGCAAAGGTAAATAAGGCCCTTATTAAGCTTAGCTCTTGGCTCTTGGCTCTTGGCTCTTGGCTCTTAGCTCTTCTACAGGTAGCACATCTCTCTAATATTAAGTGTATATCTCTTAAGATCCTTAGCAAGAAGAACCATGACTTGTCTTCACCAAAGTGGTCAAATAGTCCAAATCTATGTCTTCTCACACTAATAGCTTGCACATTAAACATGTTAGGATACATAGTTTACCCTTTCAAAACAGATATTTATCCTCCTTCTGGTAATCATCAACAATTTAATCATCACTATATCGTACATAGATTGGACAAAAGCGAGGGTCGTTGGCAAATAGGCTCTTAATCACAGAGAACAAAAGTAGCCTAGTTTGGAGGTTTGTTAGGAGGGTATGTTGTCTAAATAGGGCACCATCCTCCATGTTAGCCTTGTCTGTCTTATACTTCACCACATAAAGCCCTTTATGAACTCTATCCACTTCACTTATGGCTTGGACATCTTAAGCTAGCTCTTCAAGTATTATAATGATTCATCGTTGGTGTAGATCACAAATTCTTTTAGAAATAAGTGGTGTTACTAAATAGTTAAAGCTTGGATCAAATAATAGAAATCCTTATCGTACACTAAGTAATTAAGTGTATCTCCTTAGAGCTTCTCATTAAAATAAGTAATAGGGTAGTCCTCTTGCATTAGTATGGCTCCTATGCTTTCGTGAAGAGCATCATACTTCAATTCAAACATTGTCAAAATCAGGGAGAGTAAGGATAAGGTAATAGTTAGCCTCTCTTTCACCTTATCAAAGCTCCTATGTTCTCTTACTCCTTATTTGAACTTAGCATTCTTCTTGGATAACTCGGTTAGTGGAGCCATTATGGTACTGAAGTTCTCGATGAAGCGTCGATAGATTGAAGCTAGTCTATGGAAGATTTAGACATTAGGTGAACAAGTTGGCATTAGCCATTTAGTTATAGCTCATATCTTCTCTTCATTAATCTAGATCCCTCCTTCATTTATGACAAAGCCTAAGATTATGACTTTAGTTTAGCAAAAGTCACATTTCTTTAGATTTCCATAGAGCTTTTTAGCTCAAAGTATAGAAAAGACAACTCAAAGATATTTGCAATGTTTTTCTCAAATGGGATTGTACATAAGGATGTCATCAAAGTATACAACCAAAAACTTGCCATCAATTCATAGAGCATATGGTTCATCAGTCTAATAAATGTACTTAAAGCATTAAGAGGCCAAATGACATCACAAGCTATTCATATTGCTCATGTTAGGTCTTGAATATGGTTTTTTACTCATTTCTAACTCTTATCCAGAATATCGTGATAACTGGACTTTAGGTTAATCTTTAAGAAGATCCTTGCTCCATGCAATTCATCTAAAATATCATCAAGCCTTAAGGTTGGATATTGATATTTGCTAGTAATTTGATAAATATCTTAGCTATCCACATACCCTCTACAATCCACCCTTCTTCAATACCAATGAGGCTGGCATTATGTGATAAGAATTAGGCTATTGAGCCTTTTACCAGCAGTCAAGCCCAAGGATTGGAAGGGCTGGCAAGGTAAATCCTCCTACTCCAATTAACTCTTACCGAAGCCAAGTATCTCTTTACTAAGTCACTTTGTATGTCAAGTTGAATGACTGCCCATCTCTCTGAAGTATGCCAAATTATAGATAGTTAAGACAATAGTTAAACCATTCATGATTACTTACTCAAATCTAAGTAGACTAATTACTCAGCCTTACCCTTGTTGAGAGACCAAGAGAAAGACCCCAGACTAATCATTGGCCATCCCTGCTCAGACTAGCAATCTAGTAGTACTCTTTTATCCACACCTACCAATGGTCTCACCAATGTATCTTCGCTATGTATATAGGACTACGTGTAAAATCTGCTACACTAATCATTACTTTTCTTAAATATTTATTTTTACCCTCTTGTATTCTTGTACATTACTTCTTTAAGACAATGAATTTTTTGTCTTTTCCCTTTTAGACAAGTTACCTAACTTTCAAGTATAAATACCCCTTTTATTTATAGCTGTAAAGATTAGCCCTTATGCTGTGCCAGTGCTTCTAGTATCGAAAAATGATGAAACCTGGCGAATGTGTATTGACAACTAAGCAGTAAACAAGATAACAATAAAATACAGGTATCCTATCCCGAGATTAGAAGACATGTTGGATAAATTAAGTGGAGCTAAGATTGTCAACAAGATTGATCTGAAATCTAGCTACCATCAAATCTACATGAGACTAAGAGATGAGTGGAAAACTGCATTCAAAACTTGGCACAGACTTTATGAGTGGATGGTCATACCATTCAACTTGTAGAATGCCTTGAGCACTTTATGAGATTGATGAATTGTATGCTGAGAGATCTAATGGGAAAGTATGTTGTCATGTATTTTGACAACATTCTAGTGTATAGTACCGACAAGCCAAGTCACTATGAATATCTCTGAGCTATATCGAATGTCCTTCGTACCAAGAGATTATTCGGTAACCTTAAGAATTGTTGTTTTTGTCAAGAGGAAGTGATATTCTTAGGCTATGTAGTAAGTGAAGGAGGCTTATGACTGGACGATGAGAAGATCTAAGTAATCGTCGAGTGGTTAACTCCTCTTACTTGTGCCAACATGAGAAGTTTCCATGGAATGGCTTCATTCTATAGAAGATTCATTAGGAATTTTAGCACCTTTGCTACACCTTTGCTACACCACTTATTGAGCTAACAAAGAAGAACACCAACTTTAGATGGGAAAAAAAAAGGAGGAGAGAAGTTTTGTAGAGATAAAGGAAAGATCGATCTCTACCCCTATACAAGTTCTACTAAACTTCATGAAATGTTTGAGCTAGAATGTAATACATTAGGCATTAAAATAGGAGGTATCCTAATGTAGGAAAGCCGTCTAATAGTTGGCTAAGAAATATTGAATGATGATGTGGGCGGACGTTTTTGGAGGAATATAAAGACTTATTCAATCACATAGTTTAGGCTCTCCAAGAGCTCACATCGACGAGAAGGTTTGGCACCTCAATGTCTACTCTTCACTACTCATTTATTTGCATCAAGCTTTTGGGGGGCTTATTCAAGACTTAGTCGAACCATGGGTTCCAATGTATGAGATCTTGTAGCACTTACTAATGAGGCTTTATCGATTGCCTACCATAATGAGAAGCTTAGGGGACCTTAGCATGATAAGGAACTCTTAGCACTAATTCGAGCATTATGAGTATGGCAGCATTATCTGTTGCTAAGAGAATTTGTTATCTATACTGACCATGAGTCTTTAAGGTATCTTCAAAACCAGATGAAGTTATCGAAGTGGCAAGAGAGGTGGATCGAATTCCTTAAAGGGTTTAACTTTGTAATAAAATACAAACAAAGAAAGAGTAATGTAGTTGCATAGGCTCTTTCGAGAAGGTATGCACTCTTAAATGAACTGCAGACCACATTGTTTAGGTTTGTGATTATTAAAGAGCAGTACTCCAAGGATCCATACTTCGAACCCATATTTACACGATGTGTCAACGGAAGGACAATAGACGAGTATCATGTAGAAGATGGATACTTATTCTAAGGAAGAAAATTGTGTGTACTGACCTGTTCACTAAGGGAATTACTAATTAGGGAAGCCCATAGTAGAGGACTTTTCAAGCATTTTAGGGAAAAAAAGACCTATGAAATATTGAATGGTCAAATTTCTTCTAAGCTGATTAAGATTTGTCAAGGATAAACTAATAACAGAAGATTGAGAGGAAGAAAAGGAGACACTTGACACCAAGTCTGTCATCTGCCAAGAAGCTAAGAGACAATACGGTTGAGTACTAGAAACCAAAGAACCACTCGGCACGATATAAAAAAACTAGTGCCAACTAATTCTAACACTCGGCAATCATAGGTCGATCTTTCTACTGTCTCGGCTAAGCAATGCAAGACTTTAAAGACTCCTCCTAAGACTCAGACATCCAATTACCGACCTCACCTAGTTTGAATCCTACTCCATCCAAGACAAGCCGAGTGATTACAGACCAACTTCTATTAAACATACAGTTTTGTATTCTTGTATATGTTTTCTTTATTATATTTATGGGCCCAATTCTTTAGGGTTTAATGCCTTATATATTATTTACAATTTTTCCATTAGGGTTTAGAACATGCTATAAATAACAACATTTGTAAGCAAGAGAAAGACATATGAAATTAGACAAAACAAAATATTCTTGCACTTGGAACCTTCCCCTTTGAGCAAGGCTACTCTTAAGCTCTCAAAGCTTGCCTTTTTGTCGGATTATTGAGTGTTGAACAAACTCTTTAATCTTTCCCACGTTCTTATTGATCTTTTTCCCAAGATTGTAGTGAACCCTTCATTTGAGTGAGTTAGTAAATCGCATCTAACCTCTCATTTGAAACCCCGAGCAACATTTAATATTCATAAGTTGTATCGAACCCTATTTCGAGATTATTCCCTAGTTATGTTTATGTCTTGGTACGTGATATCCATCTACATTCACTATCAAAACCCTATTATCACTCTCTGTTTTCACATTCACCGTCGAAACCACCCATTTCACTTCCTATTCATCATACTCATTCGACCCATTCTAGTTTCATGACTTGCCGCAACATATTAAAATCCTATACCATGGTGACATTAGCTTGAATCTTAAGTAGAGAATGGAGAGGCTGGATCTTATTTTGAATCATTTTCTATGGGGATGGGTTAGAAAACTACAACTATTTCTTGAGTATTCCTCTAAGCTCGAAAGGCTTGTGGACATAGATCTCTTTGAGAGGAGCTAGTATGACAGAGGAACTAACCATTTTATACAAAAAAAGAAGATAAAAAGAAAATTACATCAAAACTATCCTATTTACATGGGAATTACATTGATATTCAACAAAGAAAAGAAAATGTTTACAAGGAATAGATTAAGCAGCCTTACAGTTAATTTTTTTTTTTGTCTTACCACATCATGTTTATTTGCCAATTTTGGGAAAGGATTTGTGAATGCAATTTGGATAAGTTCTAAAGGTCCTTAATCTCTATGACCTCAAACGTTTTCAATAAAGCAGTTCATTGATCATATCAAAGCTTAAGTGGAGTAGCTTGATCAGCTCCAAAAGGTAGTTACCCCATAACATTCAAAGCTTACACAATAGCTACTCTCCTAAGGTCCTAGAATGGCCTAGTTCTAACCATATCGATGACACATTTATAATGTAATAAGTAACTTGTAAGGGTTAGTACAATATAGAAATAAACAAAATATATGAACAAAACAAAATACAATGTGGAAAGGGTATCTTGCAAAATAATTCTAATATCGGAAGGTCTTAAGTGACTAACCCTCTAAACTTGCCTAGTGGAGTCACTAAGCTATAGAGCCTAAAATTTTGGGGTTTTCATTTTGTTTAACTTGACTTAAACTGAACCATGTGCTCATTTAGTTTAAACCCTTAACTGAAGTTAAAGAAAACCCAATTTCTTTATTTTTGAAAAACTCGAAGTCGCCATCGGGTAGAACTAGAAAAAGGTGATTAAATTAAAACCAA
The DNA here is from genome assembly GCA_024138005.1 of Lumnitzera racemosa. Taxonomy (NCBI): domain Eukaryota; kingdom Viridiplantae; phylum Streptophyta; class Magnoliopsida; order Myrtales; family Combretaceae; genus Lumnitzera; species Lumnitzera racemosa. The sequence continues at coordinate 28,264,835 of JAMXBC010000003.1, read as the reverse complement.
TTAGGTGAATCAACTTTAATTTAGCCACTACCTACGTTTTGAAAAATTTTTGAAAAACCAGATTCATGAGTTCAAGAGCTATCTTATTAAACCATATGAGTACCACTTTAACTATTTGAATTTAAATTTATTTTTTCCAAAATATCCTTCTAAAAAATACTACCTAGTCACAAGTAAATAAATAAATAAAATTGAATCTACAAAAAGGATGAGAAGTTGCACAAGTACACAAACGTGAAAAAAATAATTTTTTTTTTTCATATTTTAAGTCATCATATAGTTTCCTTCAAGCGCCTACTATTAGCAAAAAAAATTTTATAACTATTTTATGAGTTTATATTAGCCAGATCCAATACTTAAACTTAATTAAACAACTCAATCTGAATACAACCTCCACTAAAATCCTAGTAAATTAATTCATAGTTTATTGGTTTACTACTGGTTCATGTATTTCACTTCTCTCTTTCCTTTCGAATCTGGACATGGTTACTTCTTTTTTCTATAATTTCGTGGATGTTGTTATTGGAGTCTTTATTTTCGGTTGACGGTTTCTCTAAAGTAGGCAATATAATATTTTCCATGTGAATGATTGTCTGTGTAACCGCCACCGAACCACACATGCAAGAAATTGGGATTTCACCTAAGATAGCCACGAAGGATCGGTGCGGCGTTCTTGTTTTTCGAGAACGTCAGTAATTTTTGGAAGAGATGAAAAGCAAAGGAAAGAAATCATGGGATTTTTTCCCTTTTCAAAATTGTGACTTTCTCTTGCACCGCCAACTTGATCTTAACCACCGTCCTTGAGTGCAACCACCGAACTTCATGATGGCTTGGTTTATCAACCATTTGTAACCGTAATCCTCAAGTATGGCCACCACAATTTCATCCACCACCTAGCTTGTAACTACCACCATCTGGTCCATAGCCATCGCAAATCGACATAGGTGGAGAAAATTTTTACCTCAAGAAAGACCGTCTACAAGGATAAAGATGTTAAAACCGTTGAGTCAGAGTAGTCCGATAGCCGAGTTGTCCGTGGCCGGGTGTTCGTAGAAAATTATTCTATGAACGGCAGCAGCTCAATGTGGATTTCCATTTGTTCTTGGTTAAGCCGTTCTATTATGCAATCGCTTGAACAAAAGCACCTATATGCCGAAGTTAAAATCTATTAGCAAAAGACCAAAGTTTGTTCTCCGCCTGTCATGAACCATCATCCTATACGTCGATCCGTTCTGATAAACAAACAACAGTCGAAGAATACATGATGAGCCAAACATCTATCCGTGAAGGCCAACATGCTATTAACTGTTAAGCTCCAAGAAAGATTCATCAAAGGGGTTAAGCTGCAATAACTTTTTAACAAGCTTCTAGTAACCGAGCTATACAATTGTCGAGTTTGTGAGCTCTTGAACATTTGGTCAGTGTTTGAACCATTTCGGCAGTCTACGGCTGAGCAACACTTAGCCAATGCCGAGCGATAAGTTGATTGAGCTCAGCGCCTAGCAATTCCAGCCTCTTGAATACTAAAATCCGAGCCGCTCTTGTTCATGTAATAGCAGAATAATGTGTTGATCATTGACCTAACATGTTTGAGCAGATACGTGACAAGCGAACACCAGCTCCTCAATGACAACTTGCTGAGCTGCTGCAGTGAATAGCCGAACTGTGCTCCACACGAAACTCAACAGCTGCTAGCTGTCCAAGCATCATCGAACAAGGAAAGGAACCCGGGCTGCGCTCCGATTGAAAATCGAAACAGTGACCGACATGATTTAGCCGACAAACTAAAGTATGCCGAGCATCCCTCGTTGTCAGAGCCGACTCAATCCTTGATAGAGTTGTCCTTCTTGATCGGAGCACGCCGTAGTTCCCATCTTTATTTTTGTCGAGCCGCCGAGAATATTTCCAAGCTATGCTGGACGTATGAGATGCCGAGAGTGGGAAAAGGTCCCGATTTAATTTTTCATTCGGCCACTCTAAGCACTTTCATGGCTGATCTGTCCGAGCTAGCTGTCTCACATATAGAAAGTGCCGAAGTGTGGTGTGTGCTTGCAGTCCTCTTTTGTACATATTGTGTGGATGCCGATCTACGCAATAAATCCAAACCCTTCTCTATTTATTATGTCTTCAAGCTGTTTGATCATCCCTTCTTGGAATCCACACATCAGCATATTCTATTTGTAGAGGAGGAATACTATTCGATAGAGATGATCAAGTCCAATACAAGGATGATTCGAACTATTTTACAAAGTTACCGATATCCGACCTACTCTGAGCTAAAATATAGTGATAGCCTTTACCAATCACAGTTGTTGTAATAGTGGAATCATGCCGAGCTCTACCCTTACTAAGCTTCAGCAGCTCGAAATGCCGAGCCCCATGTTTAAGTCGCACAAAGTCGCCAAGCACCGTGGCTGAGTAGCTGAAGATCCATGGCTGTATTGAGTTGTCGAGAAGTTGTATTCTTGTATGAATTTTTCTTTATTTTCAAGAGTTTATTTAAAAAAAAAAATCTACATTTTGAGAAAGGTTTATTTACTTTATTTATTTGGAAAATGGATTTTTCTTAGTGGTAATGCTTTTTTTTTTTATTTTTCTCTTTTTCTAAAATATTTTATTAAAAAAATAACAAAAATATCTTTTGGCAACAAAGTTTTTGAAAAAGAAAACATTAAAATTAAATAAAGAAGTCCCTCTATTCTTATATATATATTTTAATGAATTGCATTTTGTAGACAAAATAATTAAAGAAAAGAGAAAAAATAAAATAAAATAAAACAAAATAGAGCCAAACTAAAGTGGGCTTACAAGTGGGTTAGATAGCGAGTCAATTTTGGTCTTAGAGTTAAGTTGAATCAAGCACATGACCCATATGTATACGGTCTTGAAAGAGAGGGAGAAAAAGAGGGAAAGGAAGAAGGAGGAGGAGATGGTGGTTAATTTGAGCCGTTCTAAGCACCAAAATAAAAGGGAAAACAACGAATTTGTGAGTTTTTTATTGGAGAATAGAGTAGGCAAGCAAAGTGCCACTACGTTTGGTGGCCATTTGAAGGTATTTAAAGGTAAAATAGCTAATGGTAATAGCGGTTGCATACGTAAAGAGGTGTTGGGAGTGAGAGAGTATTGTGGTCTTAGGTTTTCTATTGTAAGGAAGCTCGCTATGGTGTTTAATACGGACCAACGGCAGTGGATCTCGAAAACCCAAAATAGGTATGAGGAATAGGAAGTAAGATGAGTAGGTTTCGATGGTGAATGTAAATAGATATAACTTACTAGGACACAAACACTATCAGGGGTTTGAGCTCGAAATAGAGTTTGATACAACTCATGAACGCTAAATGTTGCTTAGGATTTAAACAAAGATTAGATGTAACTCACCAACCGGTTCAAATGAAGGGTTTCACCACAATCTTAAGGTTAAGATTGATAAGAACACGGGAGAGATTAAAGTGCTTAATCTATACTCAATAATCCGACAAATGCTAGCTTAAGAGTAACCTTGCTTAAAAAGGGAAAGATTCCAAAACGCAGGGATGTACCTCTATCTAATTTCGTATATGGTTGTATATGCCGTATCTCTCTGATGTTTACAGATGTTGCAATTTATAGCAAGTTCTAAACCTTAGTAGTAAAATTGTGAATAATGTATAAGACCTTAAACCCTAAAAAATGGAGCACATAAATAAAATAAAAGAAAACATGTACAAGAATACAAAACTATGCATTTTACAAAAGGAAGTTAGCATACAATCACTCAACATGTCCTGGAAAGAGTAGTATCAACATATCTTAGAAAGAGTAGTATCGACATGTCTTAGAAAGAGTAGTATTTGAACCAGATGGGATCGATAGTTGGATGTATAGGTTCGGGAAGGAGTCCCCAAAGTCTTGCAGTGTTTGGCCAAAACACTAGAAAGGTTGGCCCATAATTGTCAAGTTCTAGAATCAGTTAGCACGAGTCTTGCAGTGTTGTGCCAAGTAGTTCTTTAGTCTCGAGTACTTAGCCTTATGGTATCTCGATACCTCAAACAACGATAGACTTGATATTGAGTGTTTATCTTCCTCCCTTTTGTCCTTCTAGCGTCAGTTCGACTTCAATAAGCATTGATAGGCTTCGGCTTTGGATAGGTTTACCTCGACATGGATATAATTGGAGGCTGATTCCCATTAATGTTAGTTTCAAGCAGAGTTGAGTAGAGAGTCGTAATGCTAGGTAGCGATGAGGGCTTGGTTGGTTGAGCTAATAGAGCCCATAGGCAGTATTACGGGAAGGTGGCTAATGAACACTCTTGACTTGGGATTACTCACTAGATGATTATTTTTGCTCGAGTTACTTCAAACTTAAGTAAATCTTAAAGAGAGAGAGCATACATAAGTTTAGAGAGAGAAAGAAGCTTGGAGCCGTGATTGAGTGTGTTTTCATCATGAATTGATGCCTTAGTGTTTTCCTTGATCCCTCATTTATACTTCTAAGACTTCAATTTCACTGCGAAAGTTTAAAACTAAATTAAATTTGAAGGATTGGCTTGATTAGGTTTTGAACAAAAATCTCTTAAGTTCAACACAATTTGATTCAATTTAATTGATAAAGAATGTGCCCAAATCTTTGTTCCTACTTGAAATGTCCATAGAAGCTTCGAAAATTCAATGGAAAAGCTTGAATAATGAAATTTACAAGGCGAAGCAAAAGCGATGATGTGTACAGTGACTAAGAATAGATAAGACCAATGGTTAAATGGGTCCAAGCTAGCTAAAAACTTGAAAAGGGTGATGGGAAATGTGCGAAAGAGCGAAAAATTAAATGAAAAGTAAGCAAAACCTACAAATAACTCTAGAGGATATGACGCATCAATGGAACTTCTAAAGACTCATGGCACAACTTGATATGATGCATGAATTGGTCCGGTAAGGTTATTTGCCGACGCATGAATTGGTCCAGTAAGGTTATTTGTCACCTAGCCTTGCTTAAGGGTTAGAATAAGAGTAAAATGAAACTAAACAATCAGTATCTATGAGAGGAAGAATATTCAATGTATTAATGGTAATATGATTTTGGCTACAAGTAAGAGGGTATTTATACCTAATAAGTCAAGGTAACTTGCCTAAAAAGGAAAAAGACAAAAGGGTATTTCCCATATAAGTAATGTATAAAGAATATAAGAATAAAAATGAATATTCAAGAAAATAATAATTAGTGTGACATATTCTACACGTGGTCTTGTACACATAGTGGAGATGTATTGGTGAAGCCATTGAAGGATGCAAACAAAGGAGTAAGATCAAATTGCTTGTCCAAGCAGAGGTGACTCAAGATTAGTCTGGCGTCTCTCTTTTAGTCTCTCGACAAATGTAATACCAAGCAAGTGATCGACTCGAACATAAGTGAGTAAGTACATGAGGTTTGGAAGATATCATGGCATTCTCTTACTCGATACACAATCTTTAAGAGATGGGTACTCATTCGGCTCAGCATACGTGTAGACACCTCATTTTTGCCAATTTTTTTTTTTAAAAAAAATTTAATTGAGCCAAGTTAATAAATAAATAGAAAAATAAAATAATAATAATAAATTAAAAAACGAAAATTAAAAGAAAAAAGAAAATAAATGAAATTAAAAAAAAAAAGAAAAAAGAGAAAAAAATCAAGTTAGGTCATAGGAAGAGTCAAGTCAAGTCATGTTAGATTGAGTTAAGTTATTAGATCAGGTAACGAGACAGATTGAATTAATTAATTTTAGGCCTGACCAATATAGAATAAGTATTTATCTAATTTAGGGGCTTAAAATCAAGATTTATTAAGTTATTGAGCAATATTTAATTAGATCGGGTCGAGCTTAAAAAAAAAAGCCCTAACTAATTAGGGTTTCTAGAAGTTAAGGTGAATCATGGAAGAATCACAATCAAATCTTTCATATCTTCGATATGGAAGATTCAATTTCGAGCTTGTAAATAACACGTTGGTCAGGGATTCAGGAGATGGTTTTTTAAATCACACTCCTACACGTACACCTTACATATTCCTTCAAAAACACCACACACATACCACGCACCACCGCACCTTCACACGTCGCCATACGTATTACCATACATGATAATAACCACCATTGCGCCATTACTCCATGCATAACCAACACACGTACCACAACTGTATACACCACAACCATTATCACCGCCTAAGTAGCCCATCACTATTGCTTAGTACCACCTACAGCATTGCCCAATACCGCCCATCTACACCCAAGTTCACCACCCATCATCGCCTATTGCCCATGCCACTATCATCCGAGTTCACTACCCTCGCGTACGCCTAGCATGCCTATCTGCTTGCCCAAGCTATCGCCTAGTGCTTACTTGTGCTTTTGCCTAATGATCATCCGTGCTTTTGCCAAGTGATCACCCGTGCTCTTGCTCAGTATCGCCGGTGCTGTTGTCTAATCTCACCCTTAATTATCATCCAGACACTCGCCCATCTACAAGCCCAAGCGCTCGCCTACGCACACCCAATTACTCACCTACGTTCGCCCAAGTTACTACCCATGTTCACCCATAGTGTCACCTGTACACGCTAAGGCCACTACCCAACACCAACGATCTAATGCTAAGTAAAATTTTCAATAGTTTTTTATTTTTATTTATTTTAGCAATTTTTTTCTAATTTTATTTATTGGTCATTTTTTTAGTATTAATTAATTTTTTGGTCTAATTGTAGGATTTTTTTTTTATTTTGCAATTTTTTAGTTAAGTTAGGTCTTTCTTAAAAAAAAAAATCATTTTTTCAATAAAAATATATTTTTGGCACTTAGGGTTTTTTTTTGGAAAAATAAAAAAAAATATATAAATTGACTTTTTTTTAAAACAAAGATCGTTAATTAGGTTTTTTATTTAATTTAGGAAATTAGATTTCTTTTAGGGTTTTTTTTTCTTAAAATGATAAATTAATAAAAATATAAACCTAGTTTGATTTTTAAAATAAAAATAACCCATCCATTGAATATTATATATATATATAAATAAGAGAACTACGACCAGTTTGATTTCAACTAGAAAGTACATAAACACCTTCGAGGTAACCTTTAAAAAATAAATTTTTTTTTTCAGAAATTCATAATAAAAAGTAATAAAAATCTATTTTAGTCACTTATGTGAATTTAGATATATTTTTAATATTTTTAGGAAAAATAAGAAAAAAAGCCCATCAATTTCTTTTAATTTTCACATGGTGACTTAGTCTTAATAAGTTAGTCCCTGAATCCGATTTTTTGGTTCAATTTTCTAAAACTTTTTTTTTTTAATATTTGTAAACTAGTAGTAAAATTAGGGTTTTCGAGAAAACCCTAATTTTATTTTTTACTAGTTAAACTGGTTAACACGACTCCAGTTTTTAAAATTTTTCTAAAATAGTATTTTCTTAGTTTAATGCCAAGTAATTTATATTAAGCAAGCTGGGCTTAATATAAGTTAAATTAAGGAAACCAAAGTAGGGCTCAACAATGCAGAGTGGCTCGACAAAGAGATACTTAGCTTCGATAGGAGTCTACTAGAGTAGGAGGATTCACCTTGCCAATCCTTCAGTTCTTGAGCTTGGCTATAGGTCAAAAGCCTAATAGCTTGATTCCTATCATTCCCTCTAGGTTGATTTGGATTTGGGATCAAATCCAAATAATCCAAATGGTCTTCAATCGGTTCTCTATCAAGGTGATATGAATTGAGGTCAGCAATGTTAAAGGTGTCAAAAACTCTATAATCTTCAAACAACTCCAATCTGTAGGCATTGTCATTGATCTTCTAAATGATTCTAAAAGGTCCCTTAGCTCTTATAGATTGCTTATTCCTCTTCTTGCTATGAAACCTTTCCTTGCTAAGGTGCAGCCACACTAAGTATCTTGGTGGAATTGTTTAACCTTCTCTCGCATTCTCCTGGTGGCTTAGTCGATCTACTGAGTGACTTTAGTGTAGATGTGTTAAAGGGACTGTACTTAAGCTCTCGAGTCAAGGTCTTCTTACTCGGATATAGGTACAGGGGTATGATCAAGAGGCAAATTGGGATTAAAACTATAGACAACTTCGAAGGGGGTCTGTTTGGTGATGTCATGTACTGTCTGATTATAAGTGAATTCAATCACTAGCAAGCAAACGTCCCAATCCGCTAAGTTCTTCCCCATTGTAGCTTAGAGTAGCAATCCCAAAGTATGATTTACCACCCTTATTTGGCCATCGGTTTGGAGGTGACATGAAGTGTTAAATAGTAGTTTAGTCCTTGTTTGTTGTCATAGAGTTCTCTAAAAATGGCTCAAGAACTTCAAGTCTCTATTTGATACTACACTCCTCAATACACCATGTAGCCAAACAATCCCTTACAAGAAAAGAGAAGCAATAATCAAAACATCGTTAGTTTTGGAGCAAAGCACAAAGTATGTCATCTTGTTGAACTTATCTACAACAACCATTATAGAATCTTTGCCTTAGGCAGTTCATGGTAATCCGAGAACAAAGTCTACGCTCCACTCTATCCATAGTTTCATCAGAATAGGTAAAGGCATTGCTTTCCCTTGCTCGACTTGACATTTAGGTCTCTTGCATATGGCATAGCCTTCTACTACTTGGTGCACATCACACCTCATTCTTAGCTAGAAGAAATGACTATTCAACAACTCATAGGTTTTCCTCTCCCTAAAATGCCCAAAGAGTCCTCCACCGTGGGCTTTTCTGATCAGTAATTCCCTTAATGAATTAGTCAATACACACAATTGCCCTCCTTGAAAAAAGTATTTGTCCTCCATATGATACTGGTCTACTATCCTCTCATTGACACAACATGTAAGTATGAGTCTAAAGTGTAGATCCCCAATGTATTGTTCCTTAATGCTTGTAAACCCAAACAATCTTGTCTGCAGTTCGGTAAGGAGTGCATGTCTTCTCGAAAGAGCATCTGCAACTATATTGCTCTTTCCTTGTTTTCATTTTATTACAAAATTAAATCCTTCAAGGGATTTGACCCATCTCACCTACCACTTCGATAACTTTGTCTAACTTTAGAGATACCTCAAAGATTTGTGGTCAGTATAGATGACAAATTCTCTTAATAGTAAATAATACTGCCATACTTGCAGTACTCGGATCAGCGCCAAAAGTTCTTTGTCATACACAAAGTAATTTAGTTAAGGTCCCCTAGCTTCTCACTATGGTAGGCAATTGGTCGACCTTCCTGCATTAGGATAATGCATACCCTAATGCTTGACGCATCACATTCTAGCTTAGATATTTTCTCGAGGTCGGGTAAAGCTAGTATAAAAGCAAAGGTCAACCTCTCCTTCACCTCAGCAAAACTTCTTTCCTCCTTTTCTCCCCATCTGAAGTTGATGTTCTTCTTCGTCAGCTTAGTAACAGGTGTAATGAGGGTGCTGAAATTCCTTATAAATCTCTTGTAAAAGGAAGCCAGTCCATGGAAACTTCTCACCTAGGCACAAGTAGTTAGAGTTAGCCACTTGACAATTGTTAGGATCTTCTCATTATCTACTTGCAAGCCTCCTCCACTTACTATATAGCCTAAGAATATCACTTTCATCTAACAAAAGCAACACTTCTTAAGGTTAGCGAGTAATTGCTCGATACAGAAGAAATTAAACACAATACAAAGATTGATAAGAATTAAGCTACTAGGCCTTTGATGCACAACTGAGCCCAAAGATTGACAAGCTTGGTAAGACAAATTTTTCTACTCCAACTGACTCCTACCGAAGTCAAGTACTTCTTTGCTAAATCACTCTTTATGCCGAACCGAATGATTGCCTATTTCTCGTAGATAGTATGCCATAAAGTGGGAGGCCAAGAGAACAACCAATCCTCATTCACGCCTAGCTAACTACTTATTTAGTATTACCCTTATCGAGATGATGAGAGAGAGACTCCGAATTAACTCAGCCAACCCTGCTCAAATAAGCAAGCTGACCGTACTTTTTGTCCGTATCTTTCAATGGCTTCACCAATACAGTATCACCACATATACAAAATCATGTATAGAATCCGTTACACCAATGATTATTTTTCTTAAATACCAATTTTTACCCTTTTTAATCTTATACATTATTACTTTAGGAAATACCATTTTTGTCTTTTCCCTTTTGGGTGAGTTGCCATAACTTATGGATATAAATACCTTTGTAATTGTAGCTAAAATCATCGGATTATCATTAATATAGTTGAGCACTTCTTCCTTGCGTAAACACTACTTGTATACTCTTGACATCACTCTTATCCTAATCCTTAAGCAAGGCTAGATAGTTAATAACCTCACCAGACCGATTCGTGCATCATATCAAATTGTGCCATGAGTTCTCAAAAGTTCCATTAGTGTGTCAAATCCTTTGGTTCCTTTTTGACCTTTTTATAAGTTTGGACACATCTAGTGATTGGCCTTGTCTATTTTTGGTCATGGTTCGCATAATCTTGGTATCAAAGCAGAGGTTTCATATGAGCTGTAGTTAGTTCTTTTTTAAGTTCCGTTATACTCTGTTCTGCATGTGTAAAACACAATAAGTTACTATGTTCATCTTAGCTGCTATGTTTATTAGCTGTTAATTTCCTAAAGTGTTTCTTTGAACTTTAAATCTGTAGAGAAAATGACAGACCCAAGTATGATGTTAGTATGACAGATGACAATAGTGGAGTTATCTACCATGGATGACAGTCTTAAGGAACCCTAAGAAGCATTGACGAAAGACTTAATAAGGTAGCTAACCTCTTGGTAAATTTGACCTAAGTTATTTATGCATTGGCTTACTAACCCATTGAGGTTATGCAAAATACCCCACAAGCTACTCAACCTGTTAGAGGTCAAAACCTAGCTCAACCAATTCGAGATGGAGGAGTAAGTGGACGAATGAGGAGAAGGATTAATTTGACAGACATGGGAGATGAGGAAGGAGAAGAGTATTTTAAAGAAAAGCACATACGGGTCCTTAAAGCTTCTGACCATGTAAAGCTTTAAATTTTAAGCTTCAATGGATCTGGGAATGCTGATGAATATTTAGAATGGGAAGATAATGTAAAACATGTTTTTTATTATTATTAGTATGAGGATTACAAGAAAGTGAGAACTGCTGTTGTTGAGTTCTTCAAGTATGTTGCCATATGGTAAAAGAATTTCTAGGTTATAAGGAGATGAGAAGGCTACCGAGAGATTAATACAGGCCTAAGATGAAGAGAAAATTGAGAAATAGATTTGTGCTGGAAACTTACCTACAGGATACTTTCACTCAACTTCAATAGCTAAAACAAGGAGGCTAAACAGTTGATAAGTATGTTCAGGAATTCCAAATGCTTATGATCTGATGTGAAGTAGAGTAACCCCCAACTTGAACAATCTCTAGGTTCATCATGAGATTGAGATGTGATATTTGGGACATTGTAGAACTCCAATGATTCACAACAATAGATGAGGCCATCAGAGTAGCCCAGCCAGTAGAAAGGCAAAGAAGGAGCCGAATACTTGCTAGGATGTCGACTACCTAACCTGGATAGATGAGTTACTAAGCTCAAATGAATACGAGCTGAGTTCAAAGGTGGATGTTTGAGCCAATCAGAGAGGCTGACTTGATGCTAAAGTATCGACCTGAACTTATGAGAAGGGGTAAGGATCAAGTAAGAAGATGAGCTAAATCAAGTGCATCAAGTGCTAAAGGTTCGAATACATGGCTGCTCAATACCTGAACCAATAGACAATGGTCACCAAGGAAGACATCTCAAAGCTAGAGATAGAGAATATAGATGAGGAACTCGAGGAGCAGGAGATTACTGCCGAGATAGAAAATGTCGAGAAAGAATTGATTAAAGAAGATGTGTTCACCGTGGACTTAGACCAATTAATCATGGTTGTTCGATGCATAATGAATATAGAACCCTCACAAGAGGAAGAGCAGAGAGAGAATCTGTCTCATACCACTTGTAAGGTGAATAATTAGGTATGTGCCCTCATTGTAAATAGTAGAAGCTACACCAATGTAGCATTAGCTGACCTTATTTCAAAATTGAATTTGCCGACTATTGCACATCTAAAGCCGTATAAGTTGCACTGGTTATATGAGAAAGGGGTACTACATGTCACTCAACAAATATTACTTCTGATCACCATAAGGAATTACTTTGACTAGATTCTCTGCGACGTATTGCCAATGTATGCTTCTTACATATTACTAGGTAGGCTGTGGTTGTTTGATAGGAGGTTTATCCATAACGGCTACAAGAATACATACATGTTCGAGAAGAATGATCGGAAGATCACACTAAACTTGATGCTGCCGAGAGAAGTTCATAAATTGTAGATGAAACTTATTCGTAGATTGAAGAAGGCTCTAGTGTTAAGTAAAGCCGAGCTCCAAAAGGCCATCAATGCTAAAGAGCCAACCTTCATGTTAGTTAGGTGACTATTAGAAATGAAGGAGTAGGGTAAACTACCCTAGGAGATTAGAGAGTTGCTAGACAAGTACATTGAACTGTTTCTAAAATAGTTACTTGAAGGGTTGCCCCCTACTTACGGCATAGAGTACTGCATTGTCTTAGTACTTGGTACCGTACAGCTAAATAAGCTAGCCTATCAGATGAATCCCAAGTAGGCTTCTGAACTCCAACATTAGGTCAATGAGTTGCTAGAGAGAAGATATGTTAGAGAAAGTCTTAACCCTTATGTAACGCCAGTGCTTCTAGTGCCGAAAAAGGATGGAACCTAGCGAATGTGTATTGATAGCCAAGCCGTGAGCAAAATCATAATCGAGTATAGGTCTCCTATCCCGAGAGTAGAAGACATGCTGGATGAGTTAAGTAGAGCCAAGATTTTTAACAAGATTGACCTTAAGTCTAACTACCATCAAATCTGCATAAGACTAGGAGAGGGGTGGAAAACGGTATTTAAGACTTGACATGGATTATATGAATGGATGATCATGCCCTTTGGCTTGTCAAATGCCCTAAACACCTTCATGAGACTAATGAATCATGCACTGAGACATCTGATTGGGAAGTGTATTATGGTGTACTTTAATGACATCCTAGTCTACAATACCGACATGTTAAGTCAATATGAACATCTCCAAGCCGTTCTAGATATCCTTCATACCAAGAGACTATTCAACAACATGAACAAATGCTATTTTTGCTAGGAGGAAGTGCTATTCTTAGGCTATGCAGTTAATGGAGGAGGCTTATGAGTGGATGACAAGAAGATTTAGGCTATTGTCAAGTGGCTGACTCCTGCTACTTGTGCCGACGTGCAAAGATTCTATGATTCATCAGGAATTTCAGCACCTTTACTACACCATTTACTGAGATAACAAAGAAAAGTACCGACTTCCGATGGGGAGAAAGGGAAGAGAAGAGCTTTGCTGAGATAAAAGAGAGATTGACCTCAACCCAAGTATTCCTTCTACCTGGCTTCAAGAAAATAGCTGGAATGTGACACATCAAGCATTGAGATAAGCACTATCCTAATGCTGGAAGGCTAAACAATTGCCTTCCATAGTGAAAAGATTAAAGGACCACGATTGAATTATTCCATGTTTGACAAAGAACTCTTAGCATTGATTTAAGCACTGCAAGTATGGCAGTATTATTACTGTTGAGAGAATTTTTCATATATTATGACCGCAAGTCATTGAGATACTTTAAAGTCAGACTAAGTTATCAAAGCGGCAAGTGAGATGGGTTAAATTCCTTAAAGAATTCAATTTTATAATAAAATATAAGTAAAGAAAGAGCAATGTCGTTGCAAATCTCTTTCGAGAAGATATGCACTTATCGATGAACTACAGATCGAACTGTTTAAGTTTACAAGTATCAAAGAATAGTATTATATGGATCCGCACTTCAAACCCATAATTATGCGGTGCGTCAATTGAAGAGCAGTGGATGAGTATCATGTGGAGGATGGCTACTTGTTTTGAGGTAGAAAATTATGCATACTAACTTATTCCTTGAAGGAGCTACTGATTAGGGAAGCCCATAGTAAAGGACTCTCTAGACATTAAAGAAGAACCTGTGAATTGTTGAATAGTCGATTCTTTGGGTTGAGAATAAGGAGAGATGTGCATCGAGTCGTTGAAAGCTATGCCGTGTGCAAGAAGGCAAAGTGCTAAGCCAAAAAGGAGAAAGTAATGCCATTGCTTGTTTCGATAGAACCATGGACCGAATTGAGTATGGACTTTGTTCTTGGATTACCATTAACTACTCAAGGTAAAGATTCTGGAATGGTTGTCATGGATCGGTTCAGAAGATGGCACACGTTGTGCCCTACTCTAGAACTAATAATGCTTCGGCTATTGCTGCTCTTTTCCTACAAGATATTGTGAGATTATACGACATACTTAGGAGTGTAGTCTCTGATAGGGATTCGTAGTTTATGAGCCATTTTTAGAGGACCTTGTGGCATCAAATAGGGACTAAATTACTATTTAACACTTCTTATCACCCCTAAACTAACGGCTAAATAGAGGTAGTTAATCTTACTTTGGGGTCATTGCTCTGAGTTGTAGTAGGCAAGAACCTAGCTAATTAGGATATCTACTTGCTAATGATCGAATTCGCTTACAACTGGACAGTTCATAACACTACCAAGCAGACTTCCTTCGAAGTAGTCTATGGTTTCAATCCTAAGTTACCCCACAATTACACCCTTGTACCTGTACCAGTACAAGAAGTCCCTAACACGAGAGCACAATCCCTTTAACACATCTATGATAAGGTCACTTGGCAAATCGACCAAGCTACTAAAAGAATGCGAAAGAAGAACAAGGGTAAGATGGCTAAACAATTCTAGCAAGGAGACTTGATATGGCTACATCTTAATAAGGAATGATTTTTGAGCGAGAGGAGGAAAAAATTCTCTACTAAAGCTAAAGGATCGTTTAGAATCCTCCAGAAGATTAATGATAATGCTTATTGATTGGAGCTGCCTGAGGACCATAGGGTTTTTAACACCTTTAACTTTGCTGACCTCAGTCCATATCACCCCAATGGAGAGCTTATTGAAGACCATTTGGATTTGATCCCAAATCCAAACCAACCCAAAAGGAATGATAGGAATCAGACTACTAAGCCTTTGACCCTCAACTGAGCTCAAGGACTAGAAGGCTTGGCAAGATAGATTCTTCTACTTCAGACGACTCTTGCCGAAGCTAAGTACTTTTTTGCCGAGTTACTCTTTATGCCAAGCCGAATGATTGCCTATTTCTCATAGATAATGTGCCAAAAAGCGAAAGGTCAAGAAAACAACCAATCCTCATTTACACCTAGCCAACTACTTACTCGGCATTACCCTTACCGAGATGACAAGAGAGAGACTCTAGACTGACTCTGCTACCTTTGCTCAGATAAGCAAACTGATCGTACTTTTTTCCCATATCTTCTAACAGCCTTGCCAATATAGCATCATTACGTGTACAAAATCATGTGTAAAATCCGTTACACCAATTATTGTTTTTCTTAAATACTCCTTTGTACCCTTTTCTATCTTGTATATTATTATCTTAGGAAATACCCTTTATGTCTTTTCCCTTTTGGGCAAGTTGTCCTAACTTATGGGCATAAATACCCTTGTAATTGTAGCTAAAATCATCAGATTATCATTAATACAATTAAGCACTTCTTCCTTATGTAAACACTACTTATTTACTCTCGGCATCACTTTTATCCTAACCCTTGAGTAAGACTAGGTGGCGAATAACGTCACTGGATTGATTCATGCATCATATAAAATTATGTTATGAGTCCTCGAAAGTTCCATCAGTATATCATATCCTCTAGAGTTTTTCATAGGTTTTTGCTTACTTTTTCATTCACATTTGTCCTTTCACACTTTCCTCATCACTTCTTTTTCAAGTTTTCTGCAACCTTGGATCCATCCAGCAATCAACCTTGTCTATTCTTGGTTATAATTTGCATCAAAGATGTTCACAATGACTTAGCATGTCGGCACTGTATACTTAGATGTCATCAAAGTATACTACGATACATTTTCCCATTAAATGTCTTAGCATGGTTCATCAGCCTTATGAAAGTGCTCAGGGCATTTGACAAGCCAAATGGCGTTACCATCTAGTCATAGAGTTTATGTTGAGTTTTCAACACAGTCTTCTACTCATCTCCTGGCCTCATGTAAATATGATGGTAGCTAGACTTTAAATCAATCTTGTTGAAGATCTTAGCTCTACTCAATTCATCCAACATGTCTTCTAACCTTGAGATAGGATACTTATATTTGATTGTAATCTTATTCACAGCTCGGCTATCTACATATATTCGCCAAGTACCATCCTTTTTCGACACTAGAAGCACCGAAACAGCACAAGGGCTAAGGCTTTCCCTAACATAACCTTTCTCCATTAGTTCATTAACTTGTCATTAGAGCTTAAAATCATGCTCAAGACTCATCCTATAGGTTAGCTTATTCGGTAAGGCCGCAACGAGTGTTAAGTCAATGCAATGTTCTATGCCTTGGATTGGGGGTAGCCCTTTGAGTAACTGTTCTGGGAACAGATCGACATATTCTTCCAACAATGCTCTCACTTCTAAGGGTAGTTCAACCCTCTCCTTCAATTCTAATAGACGTCTGACTAACATAAAGGTCGACTTGTTGGCATTGATGGCTGCTCAAAGCTCAGCTCTACTCATCATTAGAGTCTTCTTTAATCTATGAGCAAGTTTAACCTACAATTTATTAACTTTACTCGACGACATTGAGTTTAATGTAATCTTTCAACCATCCTTCTCGAACACATATGTGTTCCTATATCCATCATGGATAACTCTTTTATCAAACAACCACGGTCGACCAAGCAAGACATGTGAGGCACACATGGGCAGCATGTTGAAGAGAATCTCATCAAATTAATTTCCGATAGTGATCAGTAATAGTACTTACAGAATAACATGTATGGCTTTGAGTGTATGATAACCTTATGATCAAATCGACTAATGCCACATTAGTGCAACTTATACTATCCATAATTAGGGTACTCACTGGACTATTCACCTTACAAGTGGTATGAAACAAGTTCTCTTTCTACTCTTCCTCATTTGAGGGTTCCAAGTTCATTACATGTTAGATAACCAAGATCAACTAATCTAAGTCCTTAGAAAACACATCTTCCTCAATCAATTCATTCTCTTAAGAGACTTCTTTCTTAGCAGTGTTCTCCTCCTCAGGTTCCTCATCAGTACTCTCTACTTCCAGCTTCAAGATGTCTCCATTGATAACCATAGTTTGGTTCAGGTACTGAATAAACATATGTCCAAACCTTTGACACTTAAAGCACTTGATCTAGCTCATCTTCCTACCAGATCCTTACCCTTTTCTCTTAAGTTCAATTCAGTGCATTACTGTTAAGTTGACCCTTCTACTCGGCTCAGACATACACCTTTCGAATCAACTCAACACTTGACTGAGCTTGATGACTTCTATGTCTAGGTCAGCTAGTTGACACTTGGTTTCTTTTCTGCCGCTCCACTCATTAAGCTATTCAAATGGCTTCATCCATTGTGGTGAATCGTTAGAGTTCTATAATATCTCAAATATCACCTCTCAATCTAGTAAGGAACCTAGAGATTGTTCATACTAGTGGTTCTCCACTTCACATTGAATCATGAGCATTTGGAATTCTTGGACATACTCGTTAATAGCTCGGCCTCCTTGTTTTAGCTCTTGAAGTCAAGTAAAAGTATCTTGCAAATAAGTATCTAGCACAAATATCTTTTTAAGTATTCTCTTCATCTCAGGCCAAGTATTAATCTCTCTATATCCTTCTCGTCTCCTCGTAGCTTGGAAATTCTTCCACCATATGATAGCATATTTGAAGAACTCAATAGTAACAGTTCTCACTTTCTCATAATCCTCATATTAGTAATAGTCAAACATACACTATACCTTCTCTTCCCATTCTTAGTATTCATCTACACTTCTAGACCCATTAAAGCTCGGAATTGGAAGCTTCACATGGTTAAAGGCTTTGGGTGCTTAAACTCACTCTTCTTCTTCGTAATACTCTTCTTCATTCTCTTCTCCTAAATCTTCTAACTTAATCCTTCTTCTTCTTCATCTACCTACTCCTCTACCTCAAACTTGTCAAGTTAGGTTCTAACCTTTTGCAAGTCAGGCAGCTTATGGGGTGTTATGCATAACTTCGGCAAGTCAGTAGGCCAATACATGAACAACATAAGTTAAATCCACTAAGAAGTTAGCCACCTCATTAAGTCCTTCGTTGGTGCTCCTAAGGGTACCCTAAGACTATTATCCATGGTAGATAACACCATTGTTGTGATCTCCAACACCAACATTAACACTTGGTTTCGTCATTTTCTCTTATTGATTTTAGTTTTTCAAACTCTTTGATTAGGTGTTTCAATAAACACTTCCAAAAACCAGAAATTTAACAACCAGTAAACACAACAGTTAAATAAACACAATAACTTACTTTATTTCACACATGCAAAACATAGTATAGACAGGACTTTGAAACAATCTACTATAACTCAAGCAAAACCTCTACTATGACACCAAGATGACGTATATCGTGACCAAGAATAGACAAGGCTGATTGTTGAATGAGTCTAAGCTTACCGAAAGCTTAAAAAAGGTGATAGAGAATGCGCAAAAGAATGAAAAAGTAAATGAAAAGTAAGAGAAATCCACTAATAACTCTAGAGGATATGACAAACCAATAGAACTTTTGACGACTTACGATAAAACTTGACACGATGCATGAATTGGTCTAGTGAGATTACTCACCACCTAACCTTACTTAAGGGTTAGGATAAGAGTGAAATGAAAGCAAACAATCAATGTCTATGAGAGGAAGAATATTCGATGTATAAGTGGTAATCCGATTCCGACCATAAGTACAAGGGTATTTATACTCGATAAGTTAGGAAAACTTACTTAAAAAAGGAAAAGATAAAAAGGGTATTTCCCAAGAAGTAACATACAAATAATACAAGGGTAAAAATGAATAGTCAAGAGAATAATAATTAATGTAACAAATTCTATACATGGTCCTATAAACGTGGTGGAGATGTATTAGTGAGGCTGTTAGAGGATCTAGATAAAAGAGTACGATCAGATTTCTTATCCGAAAAATGGTGATTGAGGATTAGTTCAAGGTCTCTCTCTTAGCCTCTCGACCTGTCGGTAAGGGTGATGCCAAGCAAGTAGGTAGCTCGAATATGGGTGAGTAAGTATGCAAGGTTTGGAAGATGTCTCAACATTCTCTTACTCGACACATAATCTCCAAGAGATGGGCAGTCATTTAACTCAATATGCAAAATAGCTCAACCAAGAGACACTCGGCTTCGATAGGAGTCTGCTAAAGCATGAGGACTTACCTTGCTAGCCCTTCTAGTCCTCGAGCTCAACTGCAGGTCAAAGACCTAGTAACCAGATTCCTATTAATCCATGTACTAAATTTTTTTCAATTTCCAATCTTTAGTTTAATCCCTTAAATGATTGAATTTAAACATGTAATTGACATAGGTGAAAACTATTCCAAGTGGTCTTCATGATTTTACCTTAATTTGGTGAAATCATGAAGAAAATTAGGCAAAAAATGGTCTTAAGGTAAAGACCCCAAGTTGCTCATGTATGAGAAAAAGATGGAAAGTAAGGGAAATAAAGGGAAGGGTTGCTGAGATGGTGTCACATGATGTTATGTCATTGGCATGGCCCAATCGTAGGCAAAGTGCCTATAGTGAGATTTGAAGCTAGGATCTCTAACTTTTTCATGTGTCCAAGACAAAGTGCTATACCAATTAGGCTGTTAGCTCGTACCTTAAAATTTATTAGAACTAAAATGTATATAAGGAAAGAGACTAGGGCTAAATAGTTTAAATAACTCCTAAAAACTTACTAAAATTATTCCCCGTATTACTTATTATTTATTTTTTCTTTTTCTTTAAACTTCCACTTTTTTTTTCTTTTCCTTTTTTTTTTACATAGACTCTCTCTAATACTAAAAATTAATTGACCTACTCTAAAAATCCTAGTTTTCCTAAAGATTCTATTTTTTCTAATCTTTCATTTTTCATTATTCTAAATTTTTCAATTTTTTTTTTGTAGTTTTTCAAATTTTTAATTTTTTTTTCAATTAGGACCCTTTTTAAAAAAGAAATTCCTAAAACTATAGGAGGGAAAAATTAAGTGTCTACAGCTCTCTTATGAGCAAGGAATTCGACTATGGATAGGATAGCACTCTAATGTGTAGGCAATCCAACTAAGTATAAGATGGTGCTCTTTTGAACATATAATCCAAGAAAAGATAGGATGACACTCATTTGAGCAAGTGATTTTATAAAGAATAGGATAGCACTCTTTTGGGAAAGTGATCTTAAAAAAGACGAGATAAGGCTCCATTGAGTAAGCGATCCAATAAAAAAATAAGATAACACTCTAATGAGTATGCTATCTAAGATTACTTTAAGAAATGGATAGTACACTAAAGGGCAAGAGATTCAAGAATTTTATGGACTTTGAAAAATTAATCTAGACTTGAGCTTGAGGAATTTTGATGAATCTTTGAAAATTTGAACAATCTTCTTTGAAAACTTTTGAAAGTTCTTCATTTATTTTCTAAAAGGGTTTTGCAAAAATTTTAAAGAAAGTGCACTCTTTTTTGTGGATAACTACTTTGTTAATTAGTAAAGGAATCTTATAAGCTTTAAAGATCTCTTATAAGTAGTAGGCTTGCCCCACAGTCTTTTGATTACTCATTTTTGTCTTAGTCGTGATCCTTGGAGCATCTTTAATGATTTCTACAATTTCTAGAAGCACTGAAATCAAAATTAAGGGCAAATAACAATTCATGTTCTTGAGAAAGCACTTAATTGCTCTTCAATTTTCTATCGAGGGAATAAGTATCATTACTTGAAATGTTTAGTTCAAAAGGACTTCCTTTCACTCTCATAGGCTTTTTTTCACTCTTGACATCAATTCCAAAAGTATAGGCCATCTTGCAAATGGTACAGTCTAGCTAATCAATTAGGGATTCTTTTAGGCTTACAATTTAAGGCTTTTAGTCAATGGTTTAAGCAAAAGAATATCAAAGTGTTACAGCCAATTTCAAAAGAAAATTTTTATTCATTCAACCCCGAGTTTATAAGTCAAGAACTTAAGTAAAAAACTAAACATGGGCTTACCCTAATTTCATAAGAACATATTGCTCACGATAAGTCCATTTCTTTGGTAAAAATAGCTTAATTGGGTAGCATAGTGGGTAGGATCATAAAATTAAGGCTTAGCTTTAGGCTTGAGATTTTGATGTATCTAGCCTTTAAATACCTTTGGTTTATGGGTTTTCATCTTGAGATTTTAGATCTTAGGCTTGTTAACAATCCAGGCTCATTTTTTGAGATGATCACCTTACTCGCTTTCAATTTTTCGTTTTTCTTTTTCTCTTTCTTGTTCTTTCTTCTTCTTTTTTTCTTTTTCTTTTTTACCTTCTTTTTTCTTCTTTTTTGTGGTGATGTTGACTTTTCCCTTGATGAGATTCAAAGCCTTAAAACCATAGGTTCAAAGAGTATAGGCTTGGGAGAAGTGAATAGGGCTTTGGAGTGTTTGTAAAAAATACATGGAATTGAAGCTCTTCTTCACTTGAAAGAAATTAGATTATCTATGATAATAATTGCTCATGAATTAGTGCAATTGAGATAAGCACAAGTTAGTTTATTCCCTTGTCTCTAAATTAATGACCCTAACTTCCTGATTACCCTAGTATAAGGTGGTTCTTGATAGGGTTAACTATAAGAAAAATCCCCAAAAAGCCTAAATGGGTTTGCAAGGGATAACTATGTATAAGGTAGTAAAATGAGTGCATGACATCATTTGACATGTGTACCAAGTTCAAGGTGGACCTTCTGTAAAGAATGATAGTAGGCACTCACATTGTGCTACTCAACTCTCATGTGTTTAGGGTTGGTGTTTAGGATATGTTTTACCTCTCTTCATGTAAACCTTTCTAGCAATGTGTTACTATTCCCTTATGCAAAAAATCCTAAGTTCTGAGTTCAATATTCACCTTATTCATTTACACTTGCCCCAAATTTGCATAAAACATTTCATTAATGGAGGGCCAAAAACATGCCTCATTGAGTTGAGCTAAGTTCACATCACAGAAAAATAAAATGCCTAAGAAAAGCACTTTATTCAAATAGCTCATACCCATTATAAGCTCCAAACTGAAAAGCTATTTTGAAAAGAAATAAATGAAAAAACTAAAACTCTTTTCCACTTCTTGCTCTTATTTCGTCACTTCTTTCAACTTAACCCATTTAGTTGCATTGATCTCTAGGAAATATACCCAACTACTTCAAATGGTAAGTCACTTTGTTAGATGGAAATAGTAAGCCTTCAATATCTTATGCTAGAGATTGTCAATTTGAGGCTTCTTCATAACTCAGGAAAGAGGTATCGTTGCCAATAGACCCATTACCCTCTAGAAAGCTTGGCTGGCTAATTTTTGCATTAATTTAATCTTTCACCTTATACTTCAATTTCCAACAGTTCTCTATGGTATGCCCTACTTAGCCTGTATGATATTCTCACTATTTGTTAGGGTCATAATCCTTCGACCTATACTTCTTTGCTTGGATTTCACATGTTAGCAACCTTACCCTTCTTAATTAGTTAAACAATTAGGCCATTAGAATCTTAAACTATATAAGTTACCTCCTCTAGTTATGGACAAGCTTGTTTTGATTCTGGGTTTTCCCAATTGGTGCATTCATTCCTAATTTCCCTTTCCCTAAATCATCTCATGCTTAGGTTTTGTTGTCTTAACTATAACAGGAGCTAAGTGTTTAAGCTGCTTGAGTACATAACCCATGGCCATTTCTATGCCCATGAGACTTTATTCTAGCCTCACCAACTTTTCCTCTAGAGCTACAACCCTTTTTTTCTAAACCTTGGCAACGACATGCCCCCTAGCCTTGACTATTCAAATCTATCTCCAATAACTTTTCTAAACTTTGTATCATGTTAATAGTAGGCTCTGTGTGGAATTTAGGCCTTGGATCCATGAAGAAGTCCAACTAGACCAATTTTCCATCAATCAAATCTTAGACTTTATTCTTCAACTTCCAACAATAGTTAATAGCATGCCTATGCTAACCCATGTGGTACTCACATTATGTATCGGGGTTGTATTTTTCAGGTTTGTACCCTAGCATTGGAGTCTTAGGATAACAAACCTTCTCCTCTTAGGTGGTAATAGACTTAAGACATAAGAATCAGGATCTGAGTGAACCTCCTTCTAGGTGTTTTCAAGATTTGCTTATTTTGCTTGCACTTTAGGCTAATGTTTAGGGTACTAGGCCTATGTACAGTCAAATGGGGGATTGTAATGTTTATAGTGGCTTTTACATCCAACAAGGCTGATCTCTTCCTTATCAATCTTCTCACTCTAACGACATCCTCAATACGACTACCAATCATGACTATGTTTGCAAATGTGGAGGCAATATGGCCCAAGAGATGATTATAGTAAGGTTCACCTAATGTGTGGGTGAATACATTAAACATTTCATTTTTGGTAATTATACTATGACTTGAGCAACTGCGGATCTCTATCTCTAAGCATAATCCTTAAAGAACTTGGTTAGCTTTATTTTTATGTTACTTAGATCCATTAGGGAAGGAGCCACCTTTTCATTAAACTTGTACTGCTAATAAAAGGCCTGGCTAGCTTATCCCAAGTATCAAGCTCAACTAAGTTTAGTTAGGCATACCATGCTAATATTAGCCCAGTTCAGCTATCCTGAAAAGTTTGAATCATTAAGTGCTCATGTTTGGCGAATCGAGCTATCTTATGGACATAAAGCCTAAGGTAGAGCTTAGGAAAGCATGTTCCATCATACTTTTCAAATTTTGACACCTTAAACTTGCTAGATAACTTATGGTCTTCAAAAGTACAAACATTGCTCAAGCTCAACTCACACTACTCATTATGACCCTTTAGAACTCCCATTTTATCTTCAATTTTGTGAAAGATTTCTTCCTCTATCTTCATCAATTTCTACTCTATTTCCTTACCCAAGCCCTTGTTGTTGTTGTTAGGCTCATGAACCTACAACTCTTTAAACTCATCTACTTAAGATGGTGTGTCAATAGGCACTTAAGCTCAAGTATGGGCCATCATATCAACTTGCTTCACATGCTTACTCAAAACACCTTCTCTTTTGGCTATTCTTTGTACAAGAGCTTTAGACATCTTGGTTTTGAAAACAAGTAATCAAGAGCTTCAAGTTAGGCTAAACCTCCTAAAAGACAATCTTTCAAATCCTGTTAGACTTCCTTCTTATTAGTAATACTGCATCCCCTTGAATTTTTAAAATTTTTAAAACCTCTTTCTTTTTTAGAAACTTTTATTAAAAAATTAATGCTTATTTTATGTTATAGAAAGCTCGATACTAACATTGAAAAATCAAAACTTATTAGAGAAATAAAAGGTTAAAAAAAATGAAAGCATTAGGATTGACAATTGATGACACCATATTACAATTATACCACCAGGATGACACAGAGAAGCAAAAATTTCTTTTAGTTACAATGAGAAAACTTATTAAAAGATGACAACTTAGATGACAAAGACGTAAAGGTGATGACTTATGGAGAAAACTTTATTGGACCTGTGACAACTTAATGGGCAAATACATTTTAGTACAAAAGTTATGAAAAATAAGAATTTATATATTTACAAGATTGATAATTTTAAGGTGACTAATAATTTGCAATGGAAATCTAAAGGTTAAATCTCTCTCCTTTTTTTCATATTTTGTTAATTCTTAATAGTATGGTATATATAGGGCATTGCAATAAAAATTAACTAAGTAAAAATCATCATGAAACTAGTTTATATCGATATATATTTATATTATGATTTTCTTTAAAATTTTTTGGAAAACCTTAAAAAAGAATGACAGTTCCATAATAATCTTTACTGTAGCTAATTTTCACAATCATATGCCCCAAAAGGAAAATTTACAGGTTAATATTGAAGGATTCTTTTAGAAACATGGTTAAACCATAATATAGGGGAATATTAATAATTTTGTGTCTTACATGGTGAATCTTATGTTACACAACCTTTTATTCATAAAAAAAAAAAAAAACTATGGTACATAGGACATATATTACAAGGTAGTACACTAGAACAAAAAAATACATATATACATATAAAATCAACATATACAAATCAAAAATTGATGTAACATATGCATGCAATAGGAATCGATAATTAATAAATCATAGGAATTGAATTATTATCAACCCATAGTCAATATTCATACACTTTCACATATATAAGTGTGTGAATTTCTAAAATTATTTAATTTTGAAAATAAAGCTCATGGACAATTATATATATGTATGTTAATTGATTTAATCTTTGAAAATAGAGGCTCAATTGGTCATTAGTTATAATACTTCTTTTCAAATTTCTATAATTCAAAAATTGCTAATCCTTTTTTATTTTACAATAATGCAAGAGGGTAAAGTCTATAAATCTGAAGCTATATAGCCTCAAACATTCCCAAAGAAATATCTAGTGGGCAACATCAAAGTATGAGTAGGCTCACTTATCATCGCTAAGCGAGGGTAAAGCCCTTTTCCACTTGTAAGTTATACAGTAGTGACTGGTCTTAGTTTCCTAAGGTAGGCCAAGTCTAGCAACGTTTAAGTGCATATATAATAAAAATAAAGGCCCTTTAATTAATTTTTATAATGTTTACATGGCTAGCCTACTAGCGTCTTAAGTGGAGTTGTCAATTCCATTGAGCCCTATTTTAATTTTCTTTAATTTAACTTATATGAACCCTAACCTGCATAATATAGGTTACTCAACATAAAATTAAAGAAAAATATTTTTCTTTTAAAAAATATTTCAAAAATATTTTGGAAGTCTGCAACTAGTTAAACTGATAAAAACTATATTAGGATTTCTTGGGTGGAAGAAACCCTAATTAGGTACTAGCCTGACAATTTTCTTAAAATATATATATATATATATATATATATATATATTAGAAAACATTAAACTATTGAACTAGGTTTAAAGGCTAACTTAATGATACATTGTCCTTATGTGAAAATTAAGAAATTTTTTATTAATTTTTTCTAAGAATATGAACATATGCAAAAATGTAAAAATGCATAAGAAAGAAAAATTTTATTACAAATTTTTCCTAAAAAATTTAAAATATATATATTTTATAGATTTTACAGTTTTCTTAAAGTCACCTACTATCCACTAATCGGAATCAAACTGACCATAGTTCTTTTTTTTTTTTTAAAGAAAGGGTTTAGCAAGTTAGTTCTCTTTATTTGAAAAAAAATCAAGTCAAATTTACATTTTTAACTATTTAATTTTTTAAAAGAAAAACCTAAAACATCTAATTTTATTCCCAATTTAAAAAAAAAAACTACAAAAACCTGATTTTCGAAAAGACTCAAATTAATTATTTATTTATTTAAAAAAAACCAACTAGGTGATAAATTTTTTTATTTTTCAAGAAAAGCCTAAAAAGACCTAAAAATGAAATTTCTAGAAAATATGTGATTGTTATGCAAATGATGCAAACATTATTTTAAAAAAATGCAATATTTACACAAAGATATGCAAGACCTTTTCTTTTTTAATCTAAAATATGTAAACATGTCAAAGGAAATCAACTATCACCAAGACTTACTAAAGAACCCACATTGGTACTTATTTGATGTAACTAAACTATCCTGATTATAAAAGTTAATACAATGTAAAAACACAAAAACAATAACTAAAAAGATTCCTACATTGAAAGAAAACAATAAAGTTAAAAAAAAACTATTAAACTAATAAAATATGAAAAACAAAATAATAGAAGGACCCAAACCCACCTATTCTATAAGACATGGGTTGGATCTGGTCCTTTAAGGCATGTTTTGATTAGGTCAAGTCTAGATCTAAGCAGACTCCAATTGAGTTAAGTCAATAACGCGAAGAAAACAACAGCAACTCCAACGATCTATAGGGCATTCAGGGCACCAATTTAAGCTAAAGATTCGAGTTTTGTGACAAAATTATTGATAAAAATTAAGTTGGTGATGGTGTTTCAGGTTGTAGTAATACTTTGGTGGTGTTTAGATTTAATAGTGGCTGGGGTTGGTGTTTGGGGTTACATAGCTATTACAGGCATACGCATATACTGGGAGTACCCATTGTGGTGTTGGTCAATTAGGTGGAATGTGGTGGTTGAGTGTGTGGATCTGGATATTAGGTTACTATATGTGTACATAGGTTGGGTTAGTCGTATAGTGGAGAGAGATAGGCACAGGTCTGTGCACTGCATGTGTGCGTGAATGGGTTTGGTTAGGCATGTTCTACAGTAAAGGTGTCAATGAGGGTCATTTACTATTGTTGTAGATTGAGGGTAGAGTGGGAGAGTGTTAGGCATTGAAGAAGGAGGGTACTACGTGTGGCTGTTTGCCATCATAGGGTCGCTGTGGTTGAAAGTGGGTTGTTAGGTTAGGGTGTAAGTGGCGAGCATAGGTTTGATTTTTCAAGAGTCCAAGCTCCTTTTTTATCTTCACTAAGTTTCTTTTTATAATTGTCCAATTCAAACCTATTTGGAAGCTTAAGATTAACTTAAACCCACCATAGACGAAGTCCAAGTTTATTTTGATGTTATCAAATCTTTTGTATATAGATATTTGTTGTCGGATGATTTTAGGGGCTAAAGTTTGTTCCTGCAATGATAAAAAGAACTAAATGGTACTAAGGCTAGTCTAGTGTACCCACTTCAATGCCTAAGTTAGTAAGTGCTTTAGAGAGAAGTAAAGTGATTAAGTATTGAGTTAACGATGTGAAGAGAGTTCTTACAATACTTTCTCTTCATATTCATAGGTGAATATCGGGTGTCTAAAATAGCAATTGATTATTGGTAATGGGATACATAGAGATCTTGTAATCAAACATCTGCTTGAAATATAAGAATAGTGAGTGGTTATGTAATGAGATCGTACCAGATCATAACTGTTCTAGCCTTTTAATTTTCCTACCTCTTCATTCTTTTGTGGTAACGTACGTAATAGATGTCTTCCTAGCCATCATTATGCTACAAGAGCTAATATCTGTCAGTGATATGATAACCATCAAATCTCTAACTCATAACACATGTCATTAATCTACACTCGATTGTCTAATCAATTCATCATTCAAATCAAAAGTATGTTAGGGTTACGAGGGGAAAGCATTCATATACAATGGATTTTTCATACTGATAGAAGATTTCTTCACTCTAATTCTTATCCATATTCACAAGTTCTCGTTTGCTTTCGACATCTCTTATTCTTCTTCTAAATTTCCATAAGTTTGTGATTTTTTCATATAGCTTCAATCAAGTATGGTTCAAAGCATAATTCATTGACTTATACTTTCAGATTCTAAGGCAATTAAGACCAAGGCTACTTCTCTCCCCCTAACCAAGGAATGATTTGGCATGTTCTTTAAGTAGCTCGACAAATAGTATAATGAAGCGATGGGAGAAACTTACTCACATTAATGCTCTTCCAATGGATAATTATCCAAATGATAAGGAAGGAAGGTCTATCGCCAGGTACTTATATAACAATGTAGTTTATTTCACTAATTCTTTGAATAAAGTAGCGAGTGGTGTCATTGAAACAATACTTTTAAAGTATAACAAATACCATCAAGATCTTCTTGAGTCATGGAATCTGTATAGGCCAAGGGAAGAGGAGAGGGTGTGTTTTCTAAAGGAGCATGAGTTTCACAAATACCTAAAATACCTTAATTTTGGACTGTGATCAAACTTTAGTGGATGTCTAACGACAATGGTCTCCTTATCTTGGTCATCTTCCCTAAATTATTTCCTAATTGAATATCTTCTATGATAAGGATCAATGGCAATGGATGGTAATCCAAAATGGGTATTCGAGATTCCAAAAGAAATGGGAACGAAGAACAAGAAGGTTTTAATAGTGAATGTGAATGGATATAACTCACCAAGACATAAACACATTCAGGGGTTTAAGCTTAAAATAAGGTTCGATACAACTCACGAACACTAAATGTCGCTCGAGATTCAAATGAGAGTTAGATACGACTCACTAACTTGCTCAAATGAAGGGTTTCGCCACAATCTTGAGGACAAGATCGATAAGAACACGGAGATGATTAAAGAGTTTGATCTACACTCAATAATCCGACAATGCTAGCTCAAGAGTAATCGTACTCGAAAAGGGAAAGATTCTAAAACGCAAGAATATACTTTCTATCTAATTTTGTATATTGACGCCTATGTCATATCTCTAATGTTTATAAATGTTGCTATTTATAGGAAGTCCCTAAATCTTAGTAACAAAACTGTAAATAATGTACAAAAAAAGGAAAACAACGTACAAGCATATAAAATTATGCATTTTACAAAGGGGATTCGGTATGCAATCACTCATCATGTCTTGGAATGAGTAATACCCAAACCAGATGGGTTTGGCAGTTGGATGTACAGGTTCAAGAAGAAGTCCTTGAAGTCTTACAATGTTTGGCCGAAACACCAAAAAGGTTAACCCATAATTGCTAAGTTCTATAATTAGTTGGTACAAGTCTCTCGGTATTGTGCCAAGTGGTTCTTTGGTCTCGAGTACTTGGCCTTATGGTATCTTGGCACCTTGGCTAATGACAAACTTAATACCAAGTGTTTATCTTCCTCCCTCTCATCCCTTTAGCTTAAGTTCGACCTCAGTAAGCATTAGTAGACCTTGACTTCGGGCAGGTTTACCTCGACCTAGATATAGTCGAAGGCTAATTCCCATCATTCTCTTTCTTCTTTAGCATTTTCTATACCGAATAACTTTTTTTCCAGATAAGTTTCAACTTGAAAAATTTCTTCTAAACATAGTGCTTTTATAAATAAGGATCTTGCTAACTATTCATACCCTTTACATACACCAACTCTAGTAAGAGTAGGAAATTTAGCCATGCTAAATAAATGCTAACATGGTTGACCCATGATCATATTATATGAGGATCAACACTTGACAATAAGGGAATCCACCTTGTCTTCCACAATATATTAGTCATCTCTAACTTGTAATCATAAGATTCCAATTATGCTTTGATTTTGGGCCTCATCTCATAAAATGCATGTTGAAAAATGATATTTGTTGAACTTCTGGTGTCAACAAGAATCTCAAATGGAAATTCTTACGCTAATTACGAGTACATCTTCGTGCCGTCTTTGAATACCCTCAAAATCTTCTTTTGTGAAAGAAATTGAATTGCCGATCTTGATCTTCTTGTCCAACACATTACAAACATAATGCATGACATTAGTCGAGCCTAAAGAGCTAAACTAGCCTAAGGTAGAGGGTCCATCAAAAATAGTATTTATTATATCATTTGGTGCCCTACTAGTACTTCCATCTCTTGTATCTTTTCTAGCTTAAGAAAGCCGCGTAACATTCTCCTACTCATCATGTCTCCTTTGAGTTAGGCACTCACTATTTTTGTCATCATGTGCAAGAAACTTGCTCAAATACCCTTGTTAAACTGCATCCTCAATCACATTTTTGAGTTGAATACACTCATCTGTAGTATGGCCTCTATTATAATGGAAATCATAATATTTATTAGAATTCCATCCTGAAGAATTTCCGCTCATCCTTTTCAGCCATGGCAATATGCCTCTCTAACAATGCACTTCCATCAATATGTCAGTGATCAGACGATTAAGTGGCATATGAACAGATTATGTTCGGATGTGTAACCTCTTTTTTTCAGCATTATATCCTTTAGAACACTAGTCATCATTTGTTCCGAGTCGATCTTTTGCACTCTTCTTCTTGTCGCCTTTCTATTCTCCTCTACTCTAATCAGCCACTCAATGAGCTTTAATGTTGTCCTCTTGATGTATGACACGACCTTAGCCTTAAACTCGCAAAAGTTTTCAGCTTATTTAGTTAGAGACTTAAAGAAGTCTCCATGGGGTTTAAAATTATCAATGATTGTATTAAGGGTGACGCTCATGTCTACCTCTAGGATTTGAACCATCTCAGCCATAAACTTAACCAAATAGTCCCTAATAGACTTGTTCAATTTTTGCATAATAGTGTTAAAGATAGAAGAATACTTAACTGGAAGTTTACTTACAAGGAAGTGTTGTAGGAATACTTCTGCTAAATCTTCAAAACATGAGATTGTGTTTGGCTTCAAATATTTGAACTATGTACTAGCCACATTCTTCAATGTTGAGGGAAAAGCCTAGCAAGCCACAGCATCACTTAAGCAGTGCAACTTGGCCAAAGTGAAATAATACTCAAGATGATTTTTAAGGTTTCTTGTTCCATCATTAGCCTGAAATTATGGCGGCTTAACATACCATGGTATTACTTCATCCAATATTTTAGGAACAAGAGGACTTTTCTTTATTTGGAATTGTTTACTTGTTGTAGCAGGGGTGCTAACATGCGAGGGTTCTGCATGGTGCACTTACTATGGTTGTTTTCCTTTATCACTTTTTTATAACTCAAGGACTGAAGGTCCAAGTGTAACTTTAGTCTACTCTCTCGGTAATTCAAGAGAATAGATTGAATCATCACTATTCTCTGTTATCACCATGTTCTTAGTTTTGACTCAAGTAGACATTTCTATGAAGAAGGTTAAGGATATGATGGACAGTCGACAACTGGTCCTCTCACCTATACGTACCTCTAAGGCCTTCAGTCATTCATTGGTAGAATTCTCTCTTGTTACCTTATCGAGGACGGGAAACAATACATAGTAGAATGGTAGCTAAACTCCTTAAGAGCTCCAGATAGGTATACCTTACTCTACTTTAACCCTTATATAGACGCCAACTTCTCCCTTGCCAAGAACTCTTTGTCGAATGATGAGAACCTAAGCCCTACACACTAAGTCTTACTCAGACCTTCAATTATCGAAAGTTTCTTGCCAAGTACCGAGACATAGGCTCTTGCTAGCAAAGTACTTCTCTTTCAGCCTACTACTAATACTTACGATATTCCTTACTCATCTCAACAACCTAGTACCGTCATGTCATGATCTAGCTTAGCTACTATACACAAAGATTCCTTAGTATGGGACTATTAATGAGTTGCTACCTATCCTTTTCACCTGATACTATATTATTTTCCCTTTCTATCATTTTTCGTATTTACTCTTTTTCGTATGTACTAGAAATCCCCTTTTATGTATGTCTTTTTATAATTTTCTTTATTTGTAATGTTGCTCTAGGGACTTACTATAAATAGTCCCTTCTCCTTCTAACTAGAATCATCTTACTTTACATA
Organism: Lumnitzera racemosa; assembly: GCA_024138005.1. NCBI lineage: Eukaryota > Viridiplantae > Streptophyta > Magnoliopsida > Myrtales > Combretaceae > Lumnitzera > Lumnitzera racemosa. Next base: position 28,232,500 of record JAMXBC010000003.1, on the reverse strand, counting down.
CAAACATTAAATATACTTGTTCTTGCAAGACAACTCTCTTTAAGGATATTTTTATAAACTCTTATCTAATCTTGCCTAATAGGTTAAGATTAGTGACGGGTAGACCTTGACACTAACTTGTATATCATATCAAGTGAAGCGTCAAGTTGTGTTTTGTTCATTAGTAGGTCATATCCTCCAAGCAATTTCGTGTCAACTACTATATTTAGTTCTTTGACCTATTTAATCTATTTTCTTTGATATCTCAAAGGACCCATTGGTTTTCACTTCCTATGGTAAGCCCTAGGATTATATAATGTGCTTAGGAGTTCAGTTAGTAATGGGCTTACCATAGGAAGTGAGAACCAATGGGTTCTTCGAGATATTAAAGAAAATAGAGTAAATAGGTCGACAAACTGAATATAGTAGCTAATGCGAAGCTACTCAGAGGATATGACCCACCAACAAACACAATACAACTTGACACTTCACTTAATATGACATATAAGTTAATGTCAAGGTCCACTTGCTACTAATCTTGAACTATTCGGGAAGATTAGATAAAAGTGTATAAAAATGGACCTAGAGAGAATTGTCTTGCAAGAACAAGTATATTTAATATCTGTGTGTAAAGTAAGATGATTCTAGCTATAAGGAGAAGGGACTATTTTGTAATAAGTCTCTAGGGCAACATTACAAATAAAGAACATTAAAAAAATGCATACATAAAAAGGGGATTCCTAGTACATACAAAAAAGGGTATATAGCACAAATGACAAAAAGGGAAAATAATACAATATTAGGTGAAAATAATAGGTAGCAACTCGTCAATTGTCCCATACTAAGGAATCTTTAGGCACAGTAATTGAGCTAGATCATGACATAACAACACCAAGCTGTCGAGACGAGTAAGGAATACCGTAAGTATTAGTGGTAAGCTAAAAGACAAGTACTTGGCCAATAGGAGCCTATGTCTTGGCACTCGATAGGAAACTCTCTACAACTAAAGGTCTGAGTAGGATTTAATATGCAGGGCCTGGGTCTTCATCTCTTAGCAAAAAGTTCTTGGCAAGGGAAAAGTCGACGTTGGCACAAAGGTTAGAGTAAAGTAGGGTTTACCTTCGTAGAGCTCTCAAGGAGTTCAACCACCATTCTACTATATACTATTTCCTATCCTTGGTAGGCTAACGAGAGAAAATTCTTTCAGGTGAGTAATTAAAGGCCTCGGAGGTACGCTTAGGTGAGAGGACCAATAGTTAGTAGTCCATTAGGATCTCATCATGTTTTTCGCTAAGCTCTTGGTTCTCTTTAGCTAAGTCAAGGCAAAGTTGCTCCAACTTAGCTTAGTGATGGGTGATGGGGCAAAAAGCCAGCACTTATACATTTCATTAATCAAGTTTTTACCATGTAGGCGTGAAATGAAAAACAAACAGCACTAAATGTTATCAAATGATTTTGGGCTTAAAGTTTGTTCTAACAATGATAAAAAGAACTAAGTGGTACCGAAGCTAGTCTGGTATAGCCACTCTGATACCTAAGTCAGTGAGTGTTTTAGAGAGAAGTAAAGTGATTAAGTATTGAGTTAAGGGTGTTAAGAGAGTTCTTATAATACTTTCTCTTCATATTTATAGGTGAATGTCAGTTGTTTGAAATAGCAATTGATCATTAGTAGCAGGATACGTAGAGATCTCGTAATCAAACACATGCTTGAAATATAAGAATAATGAGTGGTTATGTAATGAGATCATACTGGATTATAATTGTTTGTGCCACTTTTCGAAGTTCAAACCGGACATATTAACAGGTTAGGCTCCAAGGCCGATCAAACGAGTTAAGTCTTAGTCGACATAAGTCGAAAACTAAGTCACTCAACCTCTCGTCAACCAAATAGACAAATAATATCATAAGGTGAAAACCGACCATCAACAATATTATCATGAATTCTTATTAGATTTAGTTGTTTTGATAACTATTTAGTAAGATTTCAACTAAATAAAAAAAAATTATCTAAGATTTAATAAGATTTATTGTACGATCAGGTTAGTCCATTTTCCTAGCTTTTCTTAACCAACTTGGGGAAGAAAAGGTAGAGTCTTACGTGATAGGCACGTAACCATAGTTAGGGCAAAAAAATATACCCTGTTGCTAAGGGGATTTAAACCAATGACCTGTCCCTCCCCCCTACATACCCTACCAGTACACATAAGCTTTTTCTCATAATATTAGGCATGCAAATTAAATTTAAGCTTTGCTTATTGAGCTTAACTTTAAATTTATTTTCCAATCCAAGCCCAATCCTTTCCAACTTATTTTAAATTAACCCAAACATATTAAAGCAACCCAAAATACATGTGCCAATATATTCTCTAACACAAATTTGATTTAATAAATTCCAAGTCTTATTTTTTCATCTAGTTAAAATTATTCAATTTTTTTAAATTATACAAATCCCACTTACATGAATTTAAATTTTTACTAGACTTCCCTAAAAACATTTTGTCCAATTACACTCAAATTTTCAAAGACTCTAAATTTATTAAATTACATGAATAATTTTATTATTGCTTAATCTGACCCTAAACGATTGACTGACTTGACTCGACTCAAACACTTTTGATGCTTTGTATTTTCTATTTTTCAAATTTTTTTTATTTTTTTGGGTTTTTTTTCAATTTTTTAATTTTTTGTAAACCTAACCTAAAATAAAAAAGAAGACTGGAGAGAGGTGCAAAAATGGGGTATCTATAGTGGTTAATCAATTAACATTCCTTGTTAACTCAACCATCATAGATGTAAGTTCATCAATCCACTCATTGGTGGACTTGGGGGTGGTTGAGGTAGCTCTTCCATGATAGACAACCTTGCTTTCATTATCACCAATACTGACTTTGACACTCCAATCAATTATCTTCCATAGCAGTCATTTTTCTAACATAGCATCAAAACATAATAACTATGAACAATTTTAGAAAAAAAACATAGACTCGTGTTGTTTCTTAGAAACTTAAACTACAAGCCTAGACAACTCATAAACTCAATACTATTACTATTTGCTCTCTTTCTTGGTATTGAAAACAAAGTAAAATAGAATGGTACCTATAACTTCAACACATAACTTATCCAACACAATCCTAACTCTCAAAGGTACCCCTATACAACTACAACGCTCCTAACACCTACAACTCTAAACACAACTACTTACACTTCACAAATAGAGTAGAGAAGATAGCTTAACATCTCCCTTAATGAACATTACTTAGTCTATGATACCAAGATAATAAGGCCATAAATGTAGATGAACATACGTAAGCCTATTACACATACCAAAGAGTGGGTCCTAATCATAAGATGGTTAAAAGAGTAAATGGTAATTAAAGATTGAGTTAGTCTCGTATGCAAACACTCAAATACGACTCATTGAATGCCTTACACAAAATTAGGAATTACTTAATGTGATGCACAAGTTCTTCTTAACTTCAATTGCCATTAGCTTTCGCTCAAGGAAGCTAAATATGAGTAGGACTTCTTTGGACTTGGTTCTTAGGAATAGCACAAGATCAAGGAAGGAGAAAAAGCATATATTCTAAAATTGATGACAATGATGCAACTATATACAAACTACTTATATAGTTATCAATTAAGCAAACCTTACAAGATGGTATAAAGACTAAAAACGGAAAAAACTGTAATAGAAGTATACATATGATAAAGGCAAAACGGATAAAACAAAGATGGTTATCCATCTGATAGTTGTACAACTATCAAAGACACATAGCATGTTGTTATTGGTAATGGAAAATATGGAGAATCAACGTCCCTTGGTTTAGTAATAAGTTGAATGTTAGAGCACGATGGATCGCAATAGCTCAGTAAGCTTATCAGTAAACTTGGTGCTACGTTGGCTGGAGTACTAGACTGATAAGTTAAGCTATTCATCCTATACTACTTGTAGTTTAAAGAGCTCCACATTGTGCTGTCCTAGGTTGGGTTAGCTTAAGACTAATGTTAGGCTCCTCACTTGAGATGTGATGTATGTTTGATGGGAGCTCAAGCACTCAGATAGATTTCCATAAAGGAGCTTAGTCTCTTCGTCAATGAGTTGTTGTAGAAGAGCTTAGCAAACCATTTTAGGGAGCTTACGTACTTTAGACCAAGTTATAGGACCTCAATACTCATTATAGTCTATCATGAAGTTAGAAAAATTACGTCTACTTGAACCTAGGTTGAGGAAAATTACACATAAAGGCCATAATGCCACAACTCATGTCTAAATTCAAACTTGTGCAATAGAAACGTACCCCACCCGAGACTACCTTTGATCCCATTTCCCTCAACCTCCCTATGACCTCCTCTCTTATCACATGGTTTGATTAAGATTAGGAGAAAGGTCAATTTATGTTGCCTCATCAAAGGATAAATGTTCGATTAGTTTTTAAGTCCAAGTTCAGCTTGGTTCGTTTTAGGGGTGACCGACCAATTGCAAATAATTAAATCGAGAAATAAAGTCTAGTAGAACAATCATAACATATAGTATAGCTACAAAATAGCACAATAGAATTCAACCATATTCATTGTATACCCACAGTCAACTACTCTACAAGCACAAACAAGTATACAGCTCGACCTCCAAGTACTTTATACATTACTCCAAAATGCCATTAAACATTGATCTTATTTCCCTAGATCCACAGTTGTTCTTGTGAGTCAAAAGCCTCAATCCTTCTGTTGTCAAAGGTCCCTATAATACAAATTATATTTTAGTCTCTACACAATTTATTGAAGTAACAATGTTTTAATCATTATACTTTTGAATAAACTTAGTATTCTTTTAGTATTCATGAAGTGTTTGTTATGAAAGTTAAGTATTATTTCTTTTACCTTGGTGCTAGAACATTTCACTCAACCTTCTAGGTATGTAAGATTTATGTATTCAAACTCATAGTACCTTCTCCTTTATCTTCTACTAAGTTCTTTACTTATATTCTTTACTGTAAAACCTTTTATAAAACTTTCTACCAATGTCGTAATTCTTGATCTTTATTGAACAGATCTTCCACATAAATTTTCACATGGATTTAAGTTAGAGTTTGTACCAAGCAACTTCCTACTGAAATTTCTATTGCTATGTTTAAAGTTAGATTAATTAGGGAAGCTTCTACATTAAGTTTTGCTACCTTACTCTATGATTTCTATAAAATGTTCTACAGTCACCAGATTCACTCCTTTTGCACCAAAAACTCTACATCTTTGCTCTCCTTCTCTTCATTAAACCTAACCTAGTTGAACGCTTCTAATGTAGACTCACCTGGCTTGAATATTCGTCAAGACTAATCATGCATTTCTTAGAAATTCAACCAAAAGGATTGTCAAATACATCTAATCAACTAATGTAAATAAAATTCATCACTTTAGCCCTAAAAACAATGAGTTAAAGGAAAATGTTCATTCTGTACAACAACTAATCACTTTCATCTACTACTAATTTTTAAGGATTTTTCTATAAAAATAATTAACATAGCAATCTTTTTAAAACCAACATAGGAAACTGAGTAAAAATCATCATTTTTAGCTTCGAAAATCCCATCTTTTCATGAAATCCAACTTCTTAAAATCAAACATCAACTTGCTACATGTCATTAAAGGACCCTAAAAAAGTGTTTAGGAATCAAACTAACAAAATATTTTGGAAGGTAGTAGATCTCTTGCAATTTCCAACTTTTAAATTTTTCAAAAACTAAAAATTAACTCTAATAAAATGGAATGATTTAGAAAAACATTTTACATAGGAAATATTTATATGTTATAGAGTGTTTGTGGAAAAATTTAGAAAAGAAAACTATATCGTTTGGTCCTTTAAAAATCAAATCGAAATCGGTTTCAAAAGTCATATTTCTCAAGGGCAATATATGAATTTGAATTTCTAAAAATAACAATTTTTCATGAAAATTGATTGAAAATAATGCCATAATAATCCATCATTTTTATAGGAAATTTTTCATTTTTGATAAATTTAAAAAAATTGAGAGGAAATCAAAACTTATCGACATGGAGAGCTTTAGCCACTAGCACCCGAAAACGGGGTATCAATGGTGTAGGGCATCAGGTTTCCTAGTGGGAGTTGGTGGTTACTTGAGGTTAGGTTGTTTCTAAGCCTACAAATGTCAAACCCACATATTTTTGCTTAATTTTTTTCTAATTTTTCTTAATTTCTCCAAAAACCTTGTGAATTCTACATGAATTTCCCTATCTTCTAGAGTGTAATACTTCTTAGATATTAGGTGACGGAACTTTAATTATTAAAGTGCCTTTTAATATAGCAACTAGAAGTTTTTCGAAACTGCAAATTTAAGCGTACTTACATTGAGTCAATCTTAAAATAGGTGATTCCCTAGGAAGTTATTACACTAAGGAATAAAATCATGTTTGCACCAAAGTGAACAACCTTGATAGGAGGAGTTCCCATTAGATCATTACACATAGAGTGTCTAAAGAATCTAAAATGATCAAGGAATGGGGTATATATAGGCCTTAGCTAATGAGTTAGCCAAGGAGCATACAAGACATGTTGGCCTTCTTCTATCCAGTAAGATAAGTATCTATGTTGTCAACTTAATCCGTGGTATTTTGCCCATGTTTTGGCAAAAACAACAACTCTTAGTCTATGGCTTTATCAAAACCATGAGCTCCCCTCATCTTGTTATTTATTTATTAATTTGTTGCATATTTTATTGTATTTTTATTCTTAGCTAAGTTTTTAGGGTCATAAGTTAGCTTGTATCAAAACTTTTACAATGTAAACTAAATTAGTAAGTAAGTACACCTTATTGTTATTTTAACTATTTCATATTATTAGTTAAATTTTTATTTATTTAATTTATCTTCAAGATCTTGCTAATTTCAAGTTATGGTTTTTCACAATTCCTTTAATTAATGAATGAATTGGTTAGTTTTAACATTTTACCTGATATTAATTTTTATTATTCTATTTCTAAAATTCAATTTATGGGACTAACTTTGGGGTACTCTTGTTAATTCCAAGCCTAAATGGACCGATTTCACAAATACCTAAAATTTGAAAGTTCAAAATTCTACAATTTTAGTTAGTTAGTTCTTTTATATGTATGATCTTAATTATTGTTTCATCTCATTTTATTAAATTTTATATTATTAATTTATGTCCAAAATCTCATTAACTTAGATATTGAATTTCACAGTTTTCTTATTTTAACAATTAACTTGTAAATAGAAAATTTTATCCTTTTAACTTGTATTTATATCTTATAATTCTATTTCAAATACCTAAGGTCTCTAGGTCGTTTAATTAATTTGTACCCCTAACATGTTTTTTGAGCTATAATAAGAATATCCTTACTATAATTCTAAACTTTGAGTGTTATAGTCTTATTTGCTAAAGTGCACGCCTTACTATTTTGTTGCCTTGTCTTAATCTTTAAACTCGCAAGTAAAGCTCATGCCTATGATGCTTAGGCATAAAGCAATTACTCATGATCTCCCTCATTACATTCCATGAATCGACTTCCTCTGTCCTAGCTCCACGTCCAAATCTCTACACATTATACCACCATACCTATGCATACCTACTAAATTCTATTATTGCTAATTGAATTCTTTCAAGATTGTTAGATCCCTTAGCCATCTATTTGATGATAGCAAATACAAAAGAGAAGTGTTAATAGTATTATCATTTACTTAGAAGAAAAGATAGAAGTAAGATCAAATAATTTGACTCAAGAGTAAAGTTTGAAGATAACAAACTTAGAAGCACAATTAGAAGCTCTAATCCTTAAGTGATGAGTTAGACGATTTCAATCAAGATAAAAAGTTTGAAGCATTATAGATATTTCTCAAGTCTAAGAAAAGAATGACTACAAAAACTTAGAAGAAAACTTATATGGAATATAATAAGCAAGGAAGTTGATTAGAAGAACTTTGAAGATTTAGAAGCAGACTTAGAAGCAAATTGGAAGAACTTATTTCTATCTAACATAGTTTGTTTTACAAGTCGAACATAACAAAATATTATAGTCATATAACATAAGGGTCGGAGGTACAGTAAACTTAGCCAAAATATGACACCCGAAGGGCCCAATACACACAATCCTATCCTATCTTATCTGAGTTTACCCCTTACATTTCAGATAGCAATCTTTTACCTATTTCATATTTATTACTTTTTTTTCTACTTGATATCACCTTCCTTACTACTATCTACTCAGTACCGGTTGCTTTACTACTAACCACAGTTTTATTATTAAGACCCAGCTCCACTAGTTAAGTGTATTTGAGTAATACATATGATACGTTCCACTAATTAAGAGGAAGCTTCAAGGAATTTAAAATTATGGTTAAGTAGGTTAGCACATGGAGCTTCAAAAGTTTCAAATTCTGAATGAATGAATTTAAGGGAAGCTAAACATTAAGGAGATTCAAAATTAAGATAGCTTATCTAAAGATTAAGACTAGATGGAAATAATATCTACTGATTTCAACTGCTACAATTTTGTGGAAGATATCATAGCAACAAAAGAAATATTTCTTAAATAAAGATAAGGATCCATTAACATGTAGTTTATTCAAGATTAGAAGATAAGGCTTATCCAATGATTAGGGGATTTACTAGCCATTGCGTTTCCAAAATTTAAAAAGAGAAGAAGTCAAAGAACACAACATACCAGCAATATAAGAGTTTGAGATCTATTGCCATAAGTGCTCGAAAAAATTCTCTTAGGAAAAATTTGCATTCTCGATTGTTTATCAGTTCATTATGAAAATATTTAGGAAGCTATATTTATTTTCCTATAAAAGCTCACTCGAATTTGTTTATGCTGTAATAGAGAGAGAGAGAGAGAGAAAGTAGACCACAGTAGATCTATTATAGCTTAAGAAGAAGCTTATGAGGTACAAGTAGAGCTGTGTTGACTATAGCCTTTGCGGTTATATTATATACTCTTCTTTTGATTCTTGAAATAAGTGGAACGACTAGTATGGAAGAATAGATGCCTGACAAGTGGAGTTAGAAGAGAGGACTAATTCATAAGGAGGAACCTCTATAACTCCTCTGCTTAATCTTCTTGAACGTTCTCACTCTTATTTTCTTGTTTTATTATATATTTGCACATATCTTGTTAAAACTCAAGCCATTAAAATAAGTAATCAATAGGAGATTTTCATTTTTATAAAAATTTGAACAATTGTTAAGCAATGGATACATAACCTCCCTTCCCCCCACCCCTCTTGGTTGCTTGTAAGAAACCAACAATCAGTATGAGAGCTAGTCTCTCATACTATTTTTTGAGAAAAGATCTACAATGGCTGATAGGTTACCTTCAATTCAAATAAGCCATGCTCCTTTCTTTGTTAAATTTCACTATTCTCATTGGAAATGCTGGATGGAGACATTTATTAAAGCTACTGATTGTGAAGTTTAGAAAGTTATTAATCAAGGAGATTATGAACTGACATACTTACTAATCAATGAAGTTAAAAAGAAACAAGCCTTGATTAATATGAGAGCTATACACTTATCAACTCTATTTCTCCTTTAGATTTTACCATTGTTTCTACTTATGGGACATCTAAGGAAGTCCAAGACAAACTCAAGGAGGCATATGAAGGAACCAACAATTTTAAGGAGACTCAAATCAACATTTTACTTCAAGAATATAAAAATTTTCAATTCTAAATGGGTAAGAAAATTAAGAGTGTTTTTTAACATATTTGCTATTATTTTAGAAAAGTGTTTTCTAATCAAAATCAACTTCAAAAGATGCTAACAATTCTTCTAAGGAATTCAGATGCGAAAAAGAGTGTTATAGAAGAAGCACAAGATTTTTCAAAGCTCACATTGAAAGAATAAAGATGTAAGTTGATGGCATATGGATCAAACTTGTAAGGTATAACTAATGTTAATAATAAGAAGAAAGCCATAGCTTTCAAATCAAAAGAAGACCTCAACAATGAAGAGTCTAGTGATAAAAAAAGAATTCAACATGTTAGTTAGAAGACTTAACCGTATTCTAAGGAAGAAAGGTAAGAAAATAGTTAATTATAGGAAATCCAACCCTAGTAAAAACAAATTTGATGTAGGAAGAAAGTACAAAAAGAAAGAGGAGAAGAAAGAAAAGAAGAAATTTATTTGTTATGAGTGAAGAAAAATGGTCACATAAAATATGAATTTCCATTACTTTTGAATAAACTAGAAAAGTTCAAGAAAAAACAACGAAAAGAAGGCACTAATAGCCACATGAAGTAATCTTAATGAGTCTGATGAAGAGACAAATGGAACTAAAGAAGAAAAAGGGGAGTCAAATCTCTATCTCATGGTTAAATTAGATTTATATTGTGATATTAAAAGTATTCATTCTAAATGCAATGATATGTATGATGAAACATAGAGGCTATTGGAGTCTTTTGCCAAACCAAGATAAAGAACTTAAGGCTGCAAGAAGATAATTTAGCTTTAAAAAAAAAAGGAAAAGAAGTTCTAAGCCAAACCAACCAACTTTTGGCAAATGAAAATGACATTTTAAAGAATGATAACAAATCTTTGATTTTGGATAAAGAGGCACTATCATTAGAAAATGTTGGAAGCAACATTGCTTAAACAAGTAAGTATCATGTTCACCATAGAAGGAACATTGATTAAGTTAGAAGGTATCAAAACCATGCTAGTGTTCATAAAAAACCCAAATCAGAATAGGACGTATTAAGTAAACCATAAGAGGTACACTTACTTAATTCCTTATGCATGTTCTACATGTGATAAGGTTAGTCACATAGAGAAATGTAGCTTTTATAAGGATTACAAGCTTAGGAAGAATCAAGTTAAGAAAAATAATGTAGTAAGCTTGATATCTGAAGGACCCAAGCTCTGTTGGATTCATAAGGATGCTTAAAAAAACTTGATCTAATGACAACAAGAACATGAAGCAATGCTTAACGGTACATGCTTGTTAAACAATGGCTACACCAATTAGTTGCACCAAGTATATGATTGGGAATACTTTAATGTTTAGTACACTAGAATGGAAGGAAAAAAGCTTTGTTAGGTGTAATGATAATGAAAAGGGAAACATATTTAGATTTGGTAATATCGGACATCCTCCTTTCTACTTTGAAAATGTTTTGCTCATAAAAGGACTAACACATAACTTGTTAAGCATTAGTTAACTGAGTGATAAAGTATACAAAGTTATTTTTGAGAAAAACAAGTACATTACATTTGATAAATCATTTGATAAGCTGCTATTTAAAGGATATAGGAAAAGCAATATTTACATAATCAAACCCACTAATATGAAAGTTGAAAATTGTTTGTTGTCATTACATGATAATATATATTTATGGCATAAATGTCTAAAACATGTGAACTTTACTCAACTAGAAAAGTTGTCGAAAAATAAGCTTATGAATGGTTTACCTAAAACTGATATAAAAGAATCTGTTCAATGTAACTCTTGTTCTAAAAATAAGTTAGTTGCATCATATCACAAGAGTAAAAATGTAATTTCAACCAAACACTCTTTAAAACTATTACATATGAATTTATTTAACTCAACTAGGACTTTATGTCTTAAAGGAAACAAATTTAGAATTCTAATAACCGATGATTTCTCTAAATTTACATGGGTCTTATTCTTACATCATAAGAGTGATGCCTTTAGAGCCTTGGAAAAGTTTACAAAAATAGTTCAAAATGAAAAAGAAAGTTCCATAGTGAGTCTAAGAACTGACCATAGAAGAGAGTTTGGAAACCAAGATTTTGCAAATTTTTGTGATTAACATGACATCTTACATAACTTTTCTGCTCTTTACACTCTACAACAAAATGGAGTTGTAGAACATAAAAATAAAAATAAAACTCTACAAGAGATCATAAGGATTATGTTGAATAAAAGTGGTATTGTTAATTATCTTTAAGCTAAAGCTAGTGCAACTGCTTGTTATATTACAAATCATGTGTATATAAGACCTTTAACTAATAAAACTACATACGAATTGTATAAAGGCAAGAAACCATCTATTTCTTATTTTCATACATTTAGCTATACATGTGTTTTATAAAGAAATAAAGTTCTAAACTTAGAAAGTCTAAAGAAAGAGCTTATTAGGAAATATTTTTGGGCTATTCATCTAATAGCAAAGATTATAGAGTATATAATAAGATAACTAATATAGTTGAAATGTTTATCAATAACAAATTTGTGAAAGAAACAAATTTACAAAATGAAGATGACACCAGCAGTAAAAAGATCAAAGCTGCAAATAATCAGCCAAATTTAGAAGGAAAGATAAAAGCAAAAGATTTTAGACCAGAAATCTTACAAGGTAACATAGAAGGTTTAGAATCAAAATTAGAAGTAAATCCAAAAGCGTTAGCACAATAACACAGGAGTCTAGCTCCATTTAAATTGTAGAAATTCAAGTGCTCTCATCCATAAGATCTTATTATTATAAATGTAGAAAGTGGTGTACGACCAAGATCCAACTTTAAAGACATTAAAAGTCATTTTGCCATACTTTCAAAGATCTAGACAAGTATAGTTGATGAAGCTCTACAAGATAATGATTGGATCAATGCTATGTAGGAAGAACTAAGTCAATTTCATAGAAACCAAATTTGGAGTCTTAATCATAAACCAAAGAATAAATCAATAATAGGAACCAAGTAGGTATTTAAGAGTAAACTAGATGGAACAAGTAAGATAGTTAGAAATAAAGCTAGGTTAGTAGCTAAAGAGTATTCACAAGAAGAAGGCATTAACTATTATGAAACCTATATACCTATAACTAGACGTGAAGCAATTAAATTATTACCTACTTATAGTTGATTGAAGAATTTTAAGTTGTTTCCAATGGATGCAAAAAGTGCCTTTATAAATGGATACATAATGGAAGAAGTTTATGTTAAACAATCTCCTGAATTTGAAGTTCCATATGAAGAGAACTATGTTAACAAGCTTAGTAAGACATTATATCGATTAAAACAAGCACTCCATACTTAGTATGAAATGCTAAGTGATTTCTTACTTAAGAATAGATTCCAAATAAGTAAAGTTGACATAACTTTATTTCTTAAATGTTATGATTATGACATTTTAGTTGTGCAAATTTATGTGGATGATATAGTATTTGGTTCTACTAATGAAAAGTATTACAAAGTGTTTTTCAAGTTAATGCAAGTTGAATTTGAGATGTCTCTAATGGGAAAACTCAACTTCTTCCTTGATTTATAAATTAAAAAAAAAAAAAAAACTGATGTTGGCATCTTTGCATCAAGAGAAATATACCAAGTAGATACTTAGAAAATTTGGTTTTGAAAGTATGAAAAGTGTTGCCACTTCCATGTCAACATCCACAAGAATAAATGTAGATATTTTTTGTAAGAAAGTTAATGAGAAGCTATATAGAAGCTTGATAGGTTCAATATTATATCTTATATTGTTTAGGCTAGATATTCTAGTCGATGTACATATCTATGCAAGAATTCAAGCACATCCAACAAAAAAAAAAGCACGTAATAGCTATTAAGTGCATCTTTAAGTATATGTCTTGCATCTCTAAGTTAAATATATGTTATCCTAAGAATTGATATTTTGATTTGATAGAATATTTGACTAGTGCATAAATGTATATGTTTTATAGTTAATTTTATGACTCTTTTATAAGATTTTTTGAGTGTTTGTATTAAATTTAATACTTAATTCGTTTACATTTTGATTTTAGGCTTCATTTGGAGAGTAATGATTTTAGACCAAGTTTAGGAAGATTCAAAGATGATTTTTAGAAGTTTTGAAACCTTAGAAATAATCACAATTATGAATAATAACCATAAACTAAAATCGCAAGCAAACTAATAAGGAAAGAAAGAAGAACTTAGCTCCTAAGAAGACTACGAATAGAAGCATGACCATGTTTATGGGCATGTTCTTCCCCTTTTAATTATTTTGCGATTTTTGATGTAAAGAAAGATCACAATTGTGATCTAAGGCGTGAACACGCTATTTCATGTAAATCTTCTTACTTTTGGAAAGATTTGAAAACTTAAAAGATGTTATGCTTTTATGTATCTTTGGAGTTAGATTTAGGAAGAAGAAATATTAAAGAGAAATGCTAAAGATACATTAGAAAATATATTTTCAAGATTTCTTGTACTATAAATAAGACATAAGCCTTGTAATTTAGAACATATAGATCATACACAATTAATTATTAGGAAAGAGGGTTGCCTCTTAACCCCTCTTTCTCTCTCTCTCTCTCTCTCTTTTATGTTCTTTTTCTTTTTAATTTCTTTGCAATGTATTGATTTATTTCTTTTTAGTATTTAGTTATTGAATCCTATAATTTACATAAAATTATCAAATGTTTTTATTCAGTCTGTGATTTCTTATTATTAAGATCCAATTTCATTGTACTTTGATGTATTAAGTTAATAAGTCCACGTTATTAATTAAACATTTGAGTTTGCTATTAAGTTTGTGAGATCCTATAGTAGATGGATAGGCATAATTAAAAGTAATTGAATAAACTAAGTGATTAGTTAATTGATTTCTTCGGATGATGGTAACCTAATAGTATTGTTCAAGGACTTAATGTGATTTTGAGATATTTTATTGAAGAAGAAATTCGGTTAGAATATACTCAAGATTAGGAGTTAGCTAAGAGGCACAAGTCCGATTAACTCAATTTAAGAGCTCTCATGATCCACTAGCAATTATCAAATTGAATGCATCATGGATTCTAAAGAGAAATTCAATATTTAAATGCTAAAGTTCATGAGTCCTCACTAACTTCTATTGTTCTCTTGATTTTAATATTTTGTTAGTTCTTCATTTTATTAGATTAGATTAGATTAATTACTTTAATTTAAATCCAATAATTTAATAATTTGCACTTAATTTTTAGGTAAAATAATAGGAATGTTGAGGGGAAGTACTAGTATTTCAACTGTTAGACCATGAGTGATTGATACTCAACCTCATATATGCTATACTACAAAACTGATAGGTGTACTTTCCCCCCATCAATATTCAGATGCTAACTATACCAGATGTAAAGTAGATAGAAAAAATACTCTTAATACTTATCAGTTTCTTAGAGATAAATTGATTTTATGGTCATCAAAAAAACAAAATTCAATGACATTTTCAATAGTTAAAGCTGAATATGTCTTATTGGAGATTACTGTACAGAGATTCTCTAAATCAAGCAACAATTAAAAGATAATGATTAGTATTTGAAAATATATTAATTGAATGGGATAACACTAGTTCCATTAATCTAACCAAGAATTTAGTTCACCATTCAAGGTTTAAACATATTGAGATTAGATATCACTTTAGATTATGTAACTAATGGTAATATAAGTGTTGAGTTTATGTCTATAAATTTACAACTTACTAATATTTACCAAGCTTTGAACGAGAAAAAGTTCAAATTTATTAGAAATGAGATTAGTTTGTGTAATCCTTTTGATTGAATTATTAATTTCCGAAATTGTGCACTTTTATTGTATATAAAAGTACATATTAGATTTATATTTATATAATATGTTAATATTTATTTCTGTATTGCTTAAGTTGTAAAATATTTGAGTTAATCATGTATATACATTTTATCCTCATTTTTGTTACACATTCTATAGTTAGTTTTACCTTCTTCATCTTGTCAATATGTCATTTAAAAAATCTATTGACACGTCTCCATTACTTCCACTTCTTCTAGTCCATGTTATAACTTCTATTTAATTTACAATTTCTTCTTTCTAATTCGCAATCTGACTACTTCTTTCCCCTTCATTCAAATTTTATGCTTTTTCAAACCTACTTAAACATGAAACATTACCTTAGATGATCACAAAGAAACAAAAAATTAAAAATTCCTTCCAACCCTAATTATCCAATTAAGATTGATTTTGAAGCTTCTATGGAAAACTCACCCGAACCACAACCTTAGCCAATTCTTGACCAATTTGACAACAACATTGCACCTAAGCCTATTCAAAACCCTAACCATTTTAAAGGACCATAAAAATCCTCACATAAAGCTCAACCCAATTCACCACTAGATCCTTTAGGACCACCTTAGTTTAATCAAACACCAATGCCTATTGAGGTAGAAGCAACAAATACGAACTTAAAAGCATCCCCTGATGAAGTCCCCCTAAAAGCTTTTCTACTTTAGAAAAAATTTGTTCATACTGGTGTTAAATTCAGCTTTGATATCCCTAAATCGAGTACCCAACCAAGAGTGAGAAGAAGTATTAGACAAAAGGAAAAACAAAGGAAGACAAGGAGAAAAGAAAACAAGTGAAAGTCTAAGCTGTAAAGAAGGGAAGTTAGAAAGGGAATAGAAGGGAAAAGGAACAATTAAAAAATAAAAAAAGAAGAAGAATACTATGAAAGGTAACCTTGAGATATGGAAATTGTTAAAAGATGACAAGTTTTGTATTAACTTCTATATAGATTTCCTATTCTTCAATAAAATTGGATTTTTCTATGATGAATATCTAGAAGTCTTAAGTACTAAGAGTTTGTGTTGTATAAATGATGAAGTTGATGGAGAGTCTTTGCTGACTTCTATCAAAACTTGGATGCATTCGAATAGGAATGTTTTAAGGACATCAAGTTGCCAGAAGGGAATGGATATCCTTTAGATGTCAAGTTAGTAGGAAAAGTGGTAATGAAGCATATAAAAATACATGTCTTAGAAAACATCTAGTGTACAAATGATGGAGCTTATTTTTTGCATCCGTCATTTAGGAAAAACTTTAAGGTTAAGAAGTTATTGGCACTTACTCAAGGGGAGGAAGAAAAGAGAGACCCTGAACAAGAAGAAAATCCATCAGCTGCTTTAGTGCAAGAATATTTGTTGATTACACAAGAGGATTTAATTCTTACAATAAACGAAGCCTAACCTTTTGATGAAGCTTTAGAGAACAAGAAGAGGAAAGGGAAGATACCAACTGATGAAAATGATACAAAAAGAGTGAAATTAGACTTTTTGACCCAAGCTGCTGCTACTGCTACTACAAATGACTCTCAAGAATCAATTTCTACTACTCCTAAGTAGTTTAATGATTCTTGGACTAAAAACAAAGAGTTCACCTAAAATTCCATATGTGCTAGGAATGAAACTGTGTCAATTAGACTTATCAAAGTTTTAGATAAAAAATTTGTTGATCTTGTTAATCAGTGGGAGGCTTACAATTGAAAGATAGATTATGAAGGCATGAAAGGAAAGAATTATGAAGACCTCAACTTATTCACTAAGGTGAAAATCTTAAAGGACTTTGTTAAAGTTGTAGATAAGAAGGTGGATCTTTGGATGATAGTATGTAATAGATTCACGGTATCATAACTAGACTACTCAACCCTGATCCCATGTCCTTTGTCCCTCTAAAGTTTAGTTCATCATCATCATTTTACCCTTATATTCCCGAATTATCCAAATTCTTGCTTAGTTCTAGTCTTGTTTAAGTTTCAATTTAATGAACTTTGTCAATGCTTCCTTTCTATGTTAAGTTGAAATCATGTCTAGTTTGATCTGTAATTCCGTTTTGATTATTAATGTCAATCTTCTATTTTGTTCATCTCTATCTTATGTCTTTCTTTATCTTTTCTAATAACAAAAATGGGGTGAAAAGTGGTAAAAGAAAATATTTAATAAATTTTTAGGCAACTTCTAGAATAAAATGGACGGAATTACAATTATTATTAATATGTATTCTTTTATGAATATTTTTTGTCCAAATGTTTTTCATTAAGTGCTTGTTTATCATAAAAAAATAAGGAGAATGTTAGATCCCTTGGCCATATTTTTTATGATAACAAACATGAAAGATTCACTAACAAATGTGTTAAGTATTAATAGTATGAACAATGACTTAGAAACAAAGATAAAAGCAAGACTAGACAATCTAGCTCAACAGTTTGAAGATAGAAAAGTTATAAGCACAACTAGAAGCTATAATCCTTAAGTGATGAATTAGACAATTTTAGTCAAGTGAAAATTTAGAAGCATACTTAGAACAATTATTGGATATTTCTCAAGATTGAAGAAAAAACAATTGAAAAGACCAAGAAGCAAACTTAGAAGGAATTCCAATAAGCATAGAAGCTTATAAATAGAACTTTGAAGACTTAAAAGCAAACTAGAAGAACATTTTCTTATCTAACATAGTTTGTTTTGCAAGTCAAGACCTAGCTGCACTAGTCAAGTGTATTAGGATAATATATTTGACACATTCCACAAATTAAGGAGGATTGATTAATAAGCTTTATGGAAACTAAAATTATGGTTAAGTATGTAGAGCTTCAGAAGTTTCAAATTTGTAATGAATGAATTGAAGGGAAGCTAAAGTTTGCTGAGATTCAAAATTGAGATAGCCCATTTGAAGATCAAGATCAGATGGAAATAATATCTAAGGATTTTAGATGTTACAAATTTTATAGAAGATATCACAGCAACAAAAGAGATATTTCTTAAATGAAGATAAGGATCCATTAACATACAATTTATTTAAGATTAGAAGACATGGCTCATCTAACAATCAAGTGATTTACTAGCCATTACTTCTCAAAAAATTAAATAGGGAATAAGTTGAAGAACATAATATACTAGAGATAACGATCTAAGATCTATTACAGCAAACACTAGAAAAAATTCTCTTAAGCAAAATTTACATTCTTGATTTAAGAAGCTATATTTATTTTCTTAAAAAAACTCACTCAAATTTGTTTGCATTGTAATCAAGAGAGAGATTAGATCCTAATAGATCTATTATAACTTAAGTAGAAGCTAAGGGGGAAAAGTTAAGTTAACTGTAGCCTTAGTGGTTGTATTGTATACTCTTTTGATTCTTGAAATTAATCGAATGATCAGTGTAGAAGACCGAATTCCCAACAAGTGGAGCTAGAAGAGAGGACTGACTCACATGGAACCAACAAAGATTACCATGGCCACGATAATCAAAATTTTTTTCTATCTCATCCAACCTATCACAAAATCATCAAGAGCACTTATACCATCAAAAGACGGGATCTTTAATTTAACGGTCTCCACTCTATACAAAGGCAGGTCTAAATATAGGGGTTGATAGGGGGCTTAGCCCCCAACCTTAGGAAACATTATTTTTCTAAATGCTTAGAAAATGAAAGAAAAATATATTAATAGTATATATCTTTAGGAGAAAAATGTAACATATACTTAAGTATAGTTTAATGGTTATGTTTTAGCTGTACAAACATAAGAATTTTGGTTCAAATCTCATGCATATTATTTTACTTTTTCTAGCTAGATTTATTGCTATTAACGTTTGTCTTTTTACATTCATTAATTTTTTTTTATTCGATAATAATCAATATCGTTAGATTAATTGATTAAAAGTCAAATTTAACAAAATAAGTTCCCATAAATTACTATTTTATTAGTAATATATCATAAATAATAAGTATATCGTTCATATTACAAATATTTCAATCTTATCACATGAACTATTAATAAATAAAACTAATTATAGGATTTGGTTTCATAATTTTTTTTTTTCAATTAATGTTATGAAAATGAACATGGATTATTGAATAATTGAGTGCTTAATAAATTATATTCAAAATGATACAGTTATTTTTAAGCATTGTTAACGAAACAATCCAACAAAATTATCATGAAAGAAAAAACTATACAATACTTATATCTATGTCAATTTTATCTTTCTACTTCACTTTCAATTTCCTATTAAAATTTTTTTTTTCTAATCTACTTTTGTTAAAAAAGAACTTACACAAATTTTATATATTAATGTAACTTTTGTAAATTAATTGTTAAAATTTATTTAATATATATGCATAAGAAAAGGGCAAAAAATTTATTCTTTTAACGTCTTATAGAGTTTATCGATCACCATAATCATTTTTAAAAGTACTTTTCCATCTTATTAAGTTTTGAGAATTATTGCAAGTTAAACCATTAGTAGGATCTCTTTACATATATAAGTTGTAATATAATTATGGTAATAAGCAGATATTTTCCTACTAAGAATTTTAGTATTAAATTTCCACCCTTGTATGATCTTAGGTCTATCCCTAACTCCACGTACACCCTTAGACCTCTTGACCACTATATCTTTATCAAACTCCTCATCATAGGTTTCTTGTTGGATCCTTCGACCTTCATCATTGTGCATCCTTACGACTTCCTAATGATGATTGTGACCATGCATATTATTACCTCCATTACATTTACCATTGTGAAATTGCAATAAAACTTTAAGACTCTTACTTATAGTTCTCAATGAATCTCCTATTTCTCCTTAAGTTTGTATAGGTATCTCTTGGGATTAAGTAGTAGCTCTTTGTGTTTATTTGGTGGAAGCCTCTATGGCCCACAATTGTTGCACCATCATATCAACAAGATTGTCATGATAATTTCCTATTTCTTATGATACCTCAGTTCCAAATTGCAACATAGTGATTTTTTTATCCTTATGCTCTTTGTTCTATAACTCAATAATCTCTCAAAAATAGTTTTTTTTTTTTTTTGTCATATGGTAAAGATTGTTGTAGAAAGCTTTAAAAGACATTGCATAAACATTTCTAAACTCAAAAAGATGGTAACGTTATACTTAACTACTACTGTTACTAACATCCATGATGCATTGATGCCAAAATCACAAACTCACTCTCTTGGCTATATGCTCACAAATCCTAGGTCTCAAACCCTTGCTTTAATACCATGATGATATGATAACATATCAAGAAGAGAATGTCATATAATTTGTTTTTATTCTAGATTTTTCATAAATGTTATTTTTGGCCCTTTAGGTTAAATTAAAATACAAGATATAAATGATTTACTTGAGAATATGATGCACTAAAGGTCAAATTGAACTAAAGTTTGAATTCTTTGATTGATATTATATGCAATCGAAGTAATTCAATGAAAAGGTTGATTATCAAAAAATTGATATGACACATGGTATTGATAATCAAAGTCAATATGTTCACCTCAATTTAACACTATAGATTGATAAGAGCACAAAATAGGGAATTCAATCTCTCAAAAAGGGGGTCACAAATGTTCAAAAGCAGTAAAGCTCAATCTGCTTATCTCTAAACAATGTATTAAGATTATTTATACCATACTCTAACCTAATTGCAAATCTATTAATAAGTTAAACCTAATAAAATAAACAAATATCTTTAAAATAAGAAAATAAAGTTGCAACAAGCTTGTTGGTGTGATCATGGTTTGGTTTATGAGCATGATTACAATTGACTATCAAATTTCATTCCGATATACAAATACCTGCAAAACAAGAAAATGGCTATGAGAAGCACTACAGGGTGCTCCAATGCAACTCCTCTAATACCAAAGTCAGCCTTCTCATCATGTATAAGTGGAATTATCTAGTGATAAGGAGAGTAAGGGAATGAAAGAGAAGGTCTCCTTACTTAGAGGTTTTGCCTGGTATTTATGGTAAGTCAATAGAAATTGTACCTAGACCAGATAATTAGATCAGGCTTAAGTATTGAGTCGACTAATATTAGCCTACATAATAATAATAAAAAAATGCCTATCGACATTTGCTTCATACTCTCTTTGGTGACAAAGTTGAAGAAGAGAGTATCTAGGAAGGTTAATTTTGTAGGATTTCTAGAAAAGTTTGTAATCTAAGCTTAAAGAAGTCAAGGTGCTTAAAAAAGTAAAGGCCTAAAGAGGTGAAAAGCAGGAGTAACCAAAGCACTTATAAATATTGGTATGCCTTAAAAATCGAAGGCCTAAACAGGCTCGAGTACCTGAAGACGCACAGGGCCTAAAGAGGTCGGTATACCTGAAAAGGCAAGGGCCTAAAGAGATCGATGTGCCTGAAAAGGCAAAGGAAGCATATAGGTTGTCCAAGTTGGGTATAACCTATGTTAAGTAAAGCCATGCAATAGCCTAGTAGGCCTCCAGTTTGTTAAAATATAGTACTTTAGCTTACTTACTCATCATCCATACCAATAGGACTTAGAATATTTTTACCCATCACTGTTTTATGGCTTAGGGTTTTCATATAGCTAGTCGTCCTTTCGTCAGACTGATAGTGTTATGCCTATCACTCTTAAGAGAGTTTAAGGTTTCATATCTTATTGTCTAAATTTCCCTTTATACTCAGAGATTCAAAGATTTTCATCTCCCATTGTCTATTAGATATAGGACTTAGGGACTATCATTTGATTTACTCGTCACTCATAGTGTATATAGCTTAGAGGTATTGAAGCGTAGCCTAATAGCATATTATGTCTGCATGGACTAAAGGAGAGGATGTTTCCCTATCCTCAATTCATATTTGATTACCTTCGTTCGTCTACAAAGGAGCTAAAAATAGACCATGGAAAATAAATAATGAATGAATCATAAACAGTAGTAATAGAGTTGTACTCATCTTCTTTCAATATGGATGCTTGGTCCCACATAGTATCTCTAAGTTCATATGTTAGAGTTTCTCAACATGAGCTATTGGGTAGCGATGACCTTAGCACGTTGTTAGTACTATAACTTGTAGATTTGACTAGCTAGTGTGACAGTATGGATTTCAAACTTAGGGGGCATCTAAGGTCTCTTTTCTTATTCGGATTGAAGTGTGGTTCGGTAACTTGATTTTGTTGCGGTTGCCGATTAGCTCTTACTAATCTTCATTGGAGTTTCTCGGTGACTCGGCACGGAAGTTGGTTCAGTCAAACTCCGCCTCTCAGCTCTTGTCGTTGGTTGGCATTAGAGATCACGGCTTGAAGCGAGGTAGAATTTCTGTTCAAATATGTGAAGATGATTGTCTCGACAATCAATTGCTCGGAGCTTGGTTAGTGGGATTCTCGGCTTTACTACATGTCATTTGGATTTGGCCACTAGCGTTCAGAGTGCTGGTTGGAGTCACGTATGGCTGACCAACTCAGCGACTAACCATCCATGAGTACGTCAAATTTGCTCTGCTGATTGGTACGGCTTGGACAAACTCAACATCTCGACAACATTGCAAGTCGATAGAAAAGCTTGGCGTTAGTTTCTTAAGCAGCTCCTCGGTGACTCCGCACGGAGCTCGAAGTTCACATTTAGCAAACAAATTTGCCAAAAAATTATCGACATGAGTAATACTTGTCCAAAGGTGAATCATAGCTCGGCTTGGTCGTATACAAACTGTTATGTGCCTAGGGCTCGGCTTTTGACCACACATGGATGGGCAAGTCGGCATGGAAATGGACAGTACCACAAAATCTCGGCTACTAAAAGCTGCTGAAGCTCAATAATAAATGGAGATTGGCACGAGACTTCGGTGCATTATCTCCATAAATAACTTAGCATTATATCGATGTACCCATTGTTCGGAACTTGTCCTTCTAATGGAGCTATACTTGAAAAACAAGAAATTGAGCGGCCCCATTGGCGGTTATCCAAGATAGATGTCTTAAATTCCATAACACAAATAGGTTTTGAGGAGCATGATAACCGCTTGCTCACAGAATCCACTAAACCTCACCAAATAACGAGGGCGACAGTTTTGAGCCATGTGATGAATAAAGTTACGATGGTTACACTTTCGAAGAAAGAAAACCATTAAGCTTATCTTTTTCGAAGCTCACATATTTTCCAAAAACAAATGCACTATGATAGTTGTGCCTTGGAAAAACATCATAATGATAGCGACTGCTCTTGGCTTCCTTCCAAGTATTTTTTCAAAAATGAATGCCAAACATATTCGCATACAGAGATGTGTAATTGAATTTATATAAGATATCCAAACATCCATGATCATAGGAATACAACCAAGAGAAGCAAGTGACGGCTTGTTGATTTAGAATGAAGAACAAATGGCCAACAAAAATACCAATAAATTAATAGTGGATTTACCCAAATTTGAAGAAAAATGGAGAAAAAAGACCACACCGAACTAGATGCGGGAGAATCCATAAAAGGGTAGAACATCTCGCTAGTCGATTTCCAAATAACATTGAGAATCGTAGCAATCACTTACAGATTCCCACAAACAGAACTAATAGTTGATTATCAAATTTCATTCTAGTATGCAAGCACCTACAAAACAAGAAAATAGCTACCGGAAGTGTTGGTGGGTACTTCGACATAACCATTCTGATGCTTAAGTAAGTGCCCTTGTCATGCATAAATGGAATTGTCCAGTGATTACGAGCATAAAAGAATGAAGGAGAGCGTCCCCTTACATGAAGGTTTTGCCTAATATTTATAACAAGTTAATGAAGATTGTACCCGAACTAAATAATTAGACCGAACTTAAATATTGGGTCATTAATATAAGCCCTCATAATAATAATTAGAAAATGCCTATCAACAATTATGATTTGTAAAAATAACAATAGCTTTCACAATCATGCTGTAGATTTCTTCGGGCATTAGTGCTCATCATATCTTTAGTAGTGGCAACATGGAAACTTTGAGCCACAACATTATTACTTGGCTGTGTTCTTAAGGACCATTGTACATCATTCCTTCCAATTTTTCTACAACATTAACATAATATCTGAACAAAGCTTCACATACTCTAGCATAACTTTCAAAGGGAGAAGATGAGAAATCCATATGTGAAGTGAGCTAATTTGATTCGAAGAGAAGCACAATCCAACACTAGATAAACACATCACTCAAGTCAGACTACAATGAAGTAAAAAATGTTCCACACTCTTGATATTATTGCAAAAGAGATAATGATATCTAGAACCAACCTCCTCCTTAAAAAAATTTTAACAATTAGGCATTAAATCTATACAAGCTTTCCACACAAAATGTTTAATGTTCAAGGTACGATGAGTATTCCATAAAAGTTTCTAAAATTTCTGTAGAAATAATATATGATGATGAGACTTTATGATTGTTAACAGAAGAGGATTGAAGATTACTAGTGAATGTATATGTAGAACAGATTGAATAAAAACCATCTTTTGAGAAAGCTACAGTAACACTCATTTGATGGTCCTATCGAAGGTTGAATTTGTCTAATATCCTACTGCTTTTCAGTTTGATAGAGAATGGGCGATCGAGGATAGATTTCAAACTCCTGAGTTAACATCTAAGATATCAGCAACCAATCTTTATTTGCAATAAAAATAATAGGAAGCAACATATTATCTTTAGTGTTTAGTAACCAATTTTCTTGCCATACTTTGACAAACGTATTAAATAGTACATCTTTTTACCACTTATAGTCCTTCCAAAATGTTTCTCTAACCTTGGGAATTTCTAAAATTGCTTTGTGCCTCAATAATGAAACAATTTGGAAAATAATGCCTTTAAAAGACTCTCACTCACAAAGCTTTCAGATTTTTAAACTAACCTCCATGCTTGCTTAGCTAGCAGAGACATATTAACATTATATAAGTCTTGAAAACCATACATTTAAGAAACTTCAACATAACAGGGGTGTTTCAATCAGTTCAATAGATTTTCCTCCCTTCTTGTCTTCGCCCTACCAAAATCTCGAAGAGAACTTTACTAGCTTGTGATAGAAGCTATTGTTAACCTTGGAGTGTAAAGATGATTCTTCCCTGTACAAATGCAAGACATTCAACCTTTGACTAGCCCTATATCTATGGTATTCCCGAATTCATTCCATAACGATGTATGGCTCTAAAATTCAACGGATTCTATGTTTCTCTAGGTAGTTAGTGTTGAAAAACTTTGTTAATTTCTAGAAATTCAATTCTTGGCCGATTCCAAACAATTAGGACATATGACATCTACAAAATCACTAGTAGAAGCTCTTAACAAAAAGAGAAAGATTAGCTCTTTTATTGACTTGAGGAAATGGAGATATATGATGCTTAATAAGTGGACAAGACTCACAATCTAAGGAAGATACATCATTGAACTAAGGAAATAATGATATGGGACATAACCATGTGAAGTTGCTTGGCCTATGAAGATTTAGCAATTATTTCAATTTTAGGGTTTTCTTATGCAGGTAGACGTAATTAAGAGGATATGAATGAATTCTTGGAGGATATGATGCACCAACAAGAATCGATTACACTCACCTCACTTAATATTATGCACAAATAAGATGAATGGTTAATTTGCCTCCTATTACCAATATGATGTACGATATGAGAAAAACGATTTGGTTTGGTTAAATTTGCTGATATTATGCATAATAGATTCAACCAATGGTTTTGTTTGGCACAATTCAGTATACTTGAACAACAATAAGAGAAAGTTCTCTTATAGTTTTTTTTTTTTTTATTCAATTGTCAAAACTTGTTTACAATATCTCATATAAGAGTATTTACACTAAACCTTACCTAATGGAAATAATGTAAATAAACTAACTAAAGAAAATAAAACAAAATGTTCACTCTAAGAATAAGTACACAAGCGTATATAATCGTAGGTTGCCCTTACAAAAGTGCATAGTTAAGGTGCATGGCCATATGCTTTGGACATGTATCTCACTATGCCTTTATCCTCTTTATTTCTTCATTCCATGTTGATTTCAATAGGAGCCATGACTTCTTGAGTCATGGAATTAAAAGATACCTCTTAAGTTCTTGCATAGGGAATCAATCCCTATCTTTACCCCTAGGCATAAGAAGATTTATCCTTGAATCTCGAATAAGGTATCCACTTGGATTGTATATAAACCTAAGAGATTCAAATGAGATTAAATAAAACTGATCAGTGATGGCAAGACCAGATACAAGTCTCCTCATCAAGGGCCTCACCTACACTACAAAACCCCTTTGTACATGCAATTTTGATAATAGTCCTTCATCCACTCCTTATAAATCAGCTTGCTTAATAGCCCTTAAATTTCTTGAACCTAAGAAATTTTATGTAATATAATCATGCTACATATCTCGTAGTCTCAATAATAAAATCAACAATCTTAATCTAAACTCCTTCCATTCATCACATATTTTGTTTACTAAACTCATGTGGATTTGCTAAACATCAAACTCACATAGTAATAGAGCTAGCAATGTTAGAATTCAGCTATTCTGAAAGAGGCCAACCCCATCATAAGTTATAACAACGTTCACTTGTTTAACTAGATAATCCTATAACATCTCTGACCTCCCAAAATATCCATAGAGTTTTAGACTACATATATTATAAACTCCCTAATAATAGCATCAAATGTAACAAGAATTCCACACTAATACAAATAGCCATCAAGAAATTTACAAATAACTCCTATAAACATCCTATATAGTTTAACAAGTACAAGGCTATTATAGTATGCACCATACTTGGCAATCTTATTGATGCATCATGAACAACCAATCTAAACGATGGAGGTAGATTCATATATACCTATAATCACTAGAGGCTCTAAGAGTCTATAATAATGATGCCATGCATAAACAACTGCATCAAGACCTTTTGTTGTGCCTCCTAGTCTATCTTCTTCATTTTTGCTCACTACTATAGTCTCTACATCACCCTTTTCAGTAAACTTAGCCAACACCTTTTTTTGAAGGATTTATCTTTAATCACATGATCTTAACATCATTTAAGCTCAAAAGTTTTAGTATCATCCTTTTACCTTCATTCTTGAAAGAGTAAACAGCTTCTTTCACATGCTCATGGATTTTAAGGAAATATATGAGATAAAGTAATAAGCATTACATCCCATATGGCCGCATCAAAATATTTATCTAGAATTGAAATTTGTACACTTCTCAGTAACATAAAATAACTAGTTAATAAAACTCCCATAATGCATGGATAAATGATTATAATTTATTTTAAAATAAAAATTTTAAATACGTTATAATATTTTATGTATTATAAAAAAAATGCGTAAAAAATTATTTAAGCAATATAAGGCCCTGAAAACCAATGACTTATTGTATATGATTTGTTAAATATTCATCGACAAGAAAAAAATACACAAACTCTCTCTCTCTCTCTCTCTTTATATATATATAGCATGTTTTGATTACCAAATTTTATACCATATAAATAATTTTCATATAAAGAATGACTTGAGATAAAGTACTAAATAGTTACCAATTATGAAATTATTTAAACAATTTAGAATAATTTACTACAAACATAATATAAAAGGTAAGAGCTTCTAAAGATATCTTAAATATGATAAAAAAAAATTATGGAAACCCACTAAAGATACCATAGAATGATGATATATAAAAAAGAAAAGATCTTCTATAATTATACATTATAATATGATTTCTCACTATCTACCCAATAAGTATGATATGGTTGTGGATGAATTGTAGTTGGTTTTGTCCACCATAGGCTTAGTCGCAATATTAATACAAATCCATGATGAATAATGATAGTAGGAATTACGTAACTAAAAAGGCACCTAATATGAAATAAATTCTCAACTCGTTATCTCCAACAAATGGTTTTGTTGATAAAGTGAACTATAAACCCTTATGGTTCAATGAACTCCTCTCCTCATCTCTTAGTATCTCAAAACTCATATAAAAATCATAATACTTCTTTACAATTTTTTTAATTACAAACCCTAATCCCCTAAAACACCAAAATTTAACAAAGGAAAAGAATTTGATGCTTATCCAATAATGCATGTTGATCGCAACCCTGATACCAAGTTTTATGGGATAAACCTATTCAAAGTCATGCAAATCAATAGATATTTGATCTTTATATCAATGTTAGGGTTTTCTTATTTAGGTATATGGAAATTAAAAGGATAGAAATGACTTCTTGCAAGATATGACACACCAGCAAGAATTAAACTACACTTACCTCACTCAGTATTACGCACACATAGGATAAATGGTAGATTGATCTCCTAATACCAATATTATACACAATATTAGAAAAACAATCTGGTGCCATTAAATCTACTAATGTTATGCATAATAGATTCAACCAAAGGTTTTGTTTCAAAATTTATTAGAATTCACAAGGACATAAATAAGAGAAAGTTCTCTTAAGATTTCTTTGGATTCAATTGTCAAAATTTGTTTACAATGTCTCATATATGAGTAATTGTACCAAATTCTAACTAATGGCAATAATGTAAATAAGATAACTAAAGAAAATAAAGCTATTCCATTCTAATTTTGAAGCCAACCATGTTTTCTTAAACTACAAATTTAAAAGATGCCTCTTAATTTCCTACCTAAAGAATTAATTCAACAAAGGTAAATAGGGATGTCCCAATTGGCAATGTGCTTCAAAAGGTGCTAAGACACTAGATCAAACATTACATCTTGGTGACTAAGTATGCAATACATAACTGCGTCTTGATTCATATCCTTTACTAATAATCTCCTTTTCCATATGATCCTAAAATATACAATGATTAGTAAAAGATGAGATTGAGTAATTTAATGAGATTGAGTAACTGAAGGCATAAGTAAATTTTCTTATAGAAAGTAGATTAAAAGAAAATTGTGGAAGACTAAAAACAAATGATAGGGAAAGGGAATGAGTAGGACTAACAATGCCAAAACAAAAAACACATGAAGTAGACCATCTGCTAAAGTAACATTAATAGGAGATATGTATGACTAAAAGGTGGAGAAGTGACTCCAATTAGCTATCATATGATTATTGATACTAGAATCAATAACTCAATTAGAAGGGAAAGAAATAAGACATGTAGTTGGTTTATCTAACTCAATAATAACAGTCATAAGATGAGATGGAGGTTTTAATGCATCCTAGCATTGAGAAAATTTTGTAAACCCAGTTCTAACACCTAGAAAAAAAATCCATGTTAATAATAATATAATATAAGAAGGCTCATAATATAATTGCGAGCTATATTGTAAAGTTATAATTTAAAGAAGGGACATAACAAGAATTACAAAGGTTAGGGTTGCAAGCCTTAACCTAGCTTTAAAAGCTTCTTTTTGTGATTAACCCCAATTTCACGCTAGTAACAAAGAGAAGGCAATATTCTTCAAACACCAAAGCAACCCCATGCGTTTCCCTGAGGTAAAACATGCAATTCTTCTTCTTTTCTTGTGATTTCAACAATTGGACAAGAGACCAATGTCGTTAGGGTTGGAGATCTGCGATGCATTGTCGATCTCAATTAGAAAGCAAGGGATTTGTTTTGGAAGAGCAAATCAAAAGGATAAGGTGAGCATTATAATGAAAGAGAATTGGTTTTCTGTTGAAATTAATAGGATTATTTGAGTAAGGTTGATTATTGCTGATGGTGGAAGTCACAAGCAATAAGAGTTTGCAAGATCTCTTGAAAAATCTAAGGTAAGTATGAATAGATTTGTGTTTAATTGACATTCAATCACTAGAAAGATGAAAGGAGCGAGATTTATGATATTGCAAATTGTATTCTTAATATGGAATCTAGAGTTGGAGAGTTGTAGAATGAAAAAGAGAAGGGTTTTCTACAAGTTAGGAGGAATACATTTAACCAATACAGCTGTAGATTCCAATTGTGGACCCTCATAGTTTTAGAGCCTTGTATTGATCATGTTTTGTGAAAAGAATTTAGAATGAGAGGATCATGGTCCAAGATCATGAATGTAATCCTTGCTCATGATCATTGGAGTAGAATTTACAAGAAGAGCTTAGCCTAAGACCATGGGTGTGATATTGCCCATGGTCATCATAGATAAAGTTAGCAAGGAACAAAACCATGGCCTACTGCTGTGATCCTAAGCATAAACCCTAAGCGTGTTTTTTCCTTAAAACCTTACACTCTAACCTAGTTGTAATCAACTTAATATTCTAAGATTAGCTAGGTTAGGGACCTAAGATCAAATATGTATAAACTTTAAGCTTAGTATTTTTTGCTACTATTAGCTCTATTCAATTTGAAACAAGTGATCTAGGTATACGACACATCTTTGATGGGTGTGATTGCTACGATAGTTGAATGAAACTAAACTAATTGATATTAGATCATAATTATGGTGTGTTGTATGTGCATAGCTTAGCCCAAAGGTCGGTGTTGTAGAACCATAAAGGGCACCTTAATGATCTTTGGGTTGCAATGTACCTAGTAGAGTTGCTTGTTGAAATAATCCAAGGTAAATTAGGAATCTGAGGCCAAAGATGGTAGCCTCTAGTACAGTGTTAAGTGTTTTATTTATATACATTATTTAATATTATGTGGATAAAGTCATGAGAACCCTTAAGTGCTAATTGACGAGCAAAGATTGAAGACAATAACTTATTGTGTATTTATTCTGCAAGTGTATTGCATTGTTTGTTCATGGACATTTGCTTGCGTATTGCATATTGTGCTTCAGCTCACCCCCTTTATTTTTCCTTACAGTTGTAGGTTAGTTACATGATTATGCTAGTTATGATGACTATGATAATACATATTACTATTATCAAGATGGAGAGAGTAGAGAGCGTTACTATTATTATGGTGAAGATCAAGTTATTGAGTTCAGTTTGAGGAAGATGGTGTTAGATAATTAAAAGATTTAATTTCTATTTTAGACTTTATTATTGTTATTAGACATATTTTTATTTGACTCCAGAACTGATACCAGTTTATTCTCTTACGAGTTATAAAGGCTCAACTAAAATTGTTAATTTCATTTATTGAGGTTATTGTAATTATTATCAGTATGGAGAATGTCGTTTCACTAGTATTTGGAAGTTTTAGTTGTACTTCTTGTAGCTTATCATGTCAATAGAAGACTAGGGACAAGTGGTGATCTACAACATCCTGAGTCCAAGACTTTATAGATTAGGTGATATTAAAGCTTAAGTCTTGGTCAATTTTTAAGATTAAGCTATGATCAATCCAGAAATCTAAGAAAAGGATCACTAGAATTGACTAATGGGAGAGGGAGATAGACTCAATAGGATCAAATGGATTGATTAAATGTTAATGTTGTTTCTAAAATAACATTTTGTTCTTTACCTTTGAGTGCTCATTTATTGTTTATCTTTTAATTTGAATCTTTCATAATAGATATCAACTAATATTCTATCCCTTTCCTTTTGTTGTTTATCTATTCTTATAGAATTCCACTTAAGAGAGTTCCCTTGCCTAATGTCAACACTAGCAAGAAACAAGCTGCCCCAATGGAGGGAAACTATTTAGGACAACAACAGGGTGATCAAATCTGGTAAGGTGGATATCCCATGCATGATGGCCAAGTGCTATAAGAAGGATAGGTACCTCAACGAGGATAAGGGCAAGTTGCAATTGGCGGTGCCTAGTTGCTGAAAGTCATGAACAATTTGTTAAGGGTATTAGTTGTAAAACAGTAGGAACGGTTCTCCCTAAACAAGTACTGGGTCAGCAAACCCCTTCAATCCCAAGAAGTAGGATTCACTTTAAGTACATCATTGGATTGAAGACATTAAAAAGTTCTTTACAACCTTTAAGGTACCAAAAGATCGAAAGGTAAGCTATGCAACCTATATGATGAAAGGAAAAGCAACTAAATGGTAAGAATGCAAGCACCATTTATCTAGGGAATTGGTAGACTGGCAAAGGTTTTGAGAGTCATTTTATAACAAATACTTCCCTAATAATGTCACAGATGCCCGAGAAGCTACATAATATAATTGCTAGTAAGGCAAAATGACAATTGCTAAGTATAAGGTGAAGTTAAACCAATTGAGTCAATTTTTACTAGAACCGATCAAAGCCACCGATAGGTCATGTGCACATCATTTTTTGAGAGGTTTAGAACTAAATCTACATTATAAGGTAGGCTATTTCCAATTGACTACCTATATTGACATAATGGAAAGGGCGAATCGAGTAGAATAAGAAGCAAAAGGAGGAGCAACTTTTTAGGTTAGGAGTGGTGTTGGGGGAAAGAACTAGCTCGAGTATTTGATATCAAGATAAAGGTAAGAGGCCCATAATGCAGGTGTCATCAATCAAACTAATATCCATCTTAGTGCATCCTTATTTAGCTAGACTAGCTTTTTCAACTAGACCATCTTTTCCAACATTGACTTCACCCTTACCCTTAGTAGCTACAATCATAGGATACTAGTACTCGAGATGTTTTGGGCTACGTGAGGTTAATTAGTGCAGTTAGCTAAAAGGGGCATGCTTTTCTTGTAGCAAAATAAGGCATTTGAGTAGGAATTGTACTGAGAAACCAATTCCCTAAACTTTCCTCTATAACTACAAATAAAGGAGACATAGAGATTTTGAGTGTAGCACTAGCAAGAATCAATTAGTCGTAGTCCTGCAACTAGTGGTAGCTTAGCCAGTTGTAGCATAGCCACTAATAAAACCTCATAGAAGAACTACAGCAACTAAACCTTAGGGCCCGAGACAAAGAGCCCCGATCCATATTCATGCCCTACAACAACAACAGCAGCAGGACACTTACAATCAAGACACCATGGCAAGTATGCTTTTTATACGCTTCGCTAGTGCTTTCATATTATTCAATACTAGTATTACTCATTCATATATTGCAAATGATTTTTTGTACGTATATGGTTTGTAACCTAAGCTAGCTTGTAATTCTTTGAATGTGACCACTTTCTTAGGAGTTAGAACAATGTTAAATAAGATGTGCAAGGATGTTGAAGTGGAGATCCAAGGTTGAGTTATGCCTACAAATCTTTAGGCCTTAGAAATGTCAAATTATGATGTCACTCTAAGAGTGAATTGGCTATCTAAGTATTATGCTACCATCAACTGTCACTATTCGGTAGTCTACTTTGACATCCCAAGAGAAGACCCAGTTAGCCTGAAGTTAGAAGCACATAGACCTAAGGGTTTGCCTACATATGAGTTGTAAGGTAGTAGCAAATTGGTAGCATTAATAATTAAGCTATGTTTAGGATTGAAGCTTAAGAAAGTACCTGTAGTAAAAGAGTTTGCAAAAGTATTCCTTAAAGATTTGCCTAGTTTCCCACCAATCAAGAAAATAGAATTCTTATTAGCGTAATGCTAGGTATAACGCCAATCGCCAAGCCAGCTTACTAGATGACACTAGTAGGGTTGAAGGAGCTAAAGGTACAGTTAGAAGAACTGTAGAGTAAAGGTTTTATCAAACCGAATACATCACCATGAGGAGCACCAGTTCTCTTTGTCAAGAAAAAGGATGGTAGCATTTTGTGCATCAATTAGAGGGAGTTAAACAAGGTAACAATTAAGAATAGATACCCTCTACCAAAAATTGATGATCTATTTGATCAACTATAGGGAGCTCATTTATGCTCCAAAATTGAGTTGAGATCAAGGTAGCACTAATTGAGAATCAAAGAATAAGACATTCAAAAGATGGCCTTCAAAACACCGTATGGATTGTTTAGATTCTTAGTAATGTCATTTGGATTAACAAACACACCAGCAACATTTATGGATTTAATGAATAGGGTCTTCAAGGATTTCCATAATAAGTTTTGTAATGGTCTTTATTGACAAAATATTGATCTATTCAAAGAGTAGAGAAGAGCATACAAAGCACTTAAGGCAAGTGTTATGCAAGTTACAAACTGAGAAACTGTATGCTAAGTTCAAAAAGTGTGAATTTTGGATAAAAGAAGTGTTCTTTTTAAGGCATGTTGTACATAATGGTAATATTTTAGTTGACTTGGAGAAAGTGAAGGTAAGAGTGGACTAACCTAAACCATAGATAATGATTGAGATTCAATGTTTATTCGGATTAACAAGCTACCATAGCTATTTTGTTCAGGACTTCTTTAAGATAGCTGCAATTTGGTTTGAAAAGGAGTAAAGTTTGACTGGAATGATCGATGTGAAGCTAGTTTCTTAAGACTGAAAGAGAAGCTTGTATCAACACCAATTCTAGTACTACCCCAAAGTGGAAAGGAGTATAAAATATAAAGCAATGTGTTAAGCTAGGGATCAAGATGTGTTTTAATGCAAGAAGGGTGAGTGATCATCTATGCCTCCCGATAATTAAAGCCTTATGAGAAGAGTTACCCTACTTACAATATGGAGTTAGTAGCAGTAGTCTTAGCACTAAAGTTATGGCAATATTACTTGTATGGTGAGAGATATAAGGTATACATGGACCATAAAAGTATAAAGTACATTTTCACATGTAGAGAGTTAAACATGCAGTAAAGGCAATGGTTGGAGCTAATTAAAGACTATGATGTTGATATTCTTTACCACTCCAAAAAAGCTAATACGATGGTAGACACTCTTAACAGGAAAAAGGGGAATATTACTATACTCAGTACCTACCAAAAGCAGTTGTTGGAAGATATGCACAGATTAGAACTAGATGTGATTACTCAAGAAGTTAGAGCTAAGTTAGCAGGTATATGCATTCAACTAACATTAGTGGAAAGAATAAGAGTTGCACAGGCTAAGGATGTTGGTATTCAGGAAATTAAGGGTAGAGTAGGACAAGCTAGGGTAGTTACACTCAATATTGATGAAAGAGGAATCCTCGGGTATGGGAATAAACCATGCATACCTAATGATAAAGGATTAAAGAAGGAGATCTTAAGAGAGGCTCATTATTTTGGTTATTCAATACATCTCGGTAGTAGTACCAAAATTTATAAGGAGTTAAAAGACCACTATTGGTCGAATAATATGAAATGGGAGATTGCCAAGTATGTTTCTAAGTATATGACCTATCAGATGGTGAAGATTGAACATTAGAGGTTAAGAGAATCATTGTAGCCACTCCTTATACCAAAGTGGAAATGGGAGCATGTGATGATGGACTTTGTCACACATTTACTTAACACTAAGGAAAAAGCACAATACTAACAAAGATCACCCACTTCATACCCATTCGTCTAGGCTATACCTTGGAAAGGTTAGGAAAGTTGTACATGCATAAGAAAGTGATATTACATGGTGTATTAGTGACGACTACTTCTAATAAGGATACCTGATTTGTAAATAGATTTTGGAGAAGGTTATAGAAAACTTTAGGAACCAAATTACAATTTAGTATAAAATTCCACTCCCAGATAGAAGGTAGTCCAAAAAGGACCATTCAGGTGTTAAAGGATATGTTAAGAGCTTATGTCTTAGACTTAGGTGAGAATTGGGATGAACACCTACCTTTAGGGAAATTTTCTTATAACAATAGCTATCAAGCAACAATATAGATGGCTCCATACGAGGCATTATATGAAAGAAGGTATAAGTCCTCTTTACACTAGGATGAAGTTGGAGAGAGGCAACTCTTTGGACCAAAGTAAGTATAAGAGGTTGTTAATAAAGTATAAGTAATTAAATAATGTATGCAAGCTGCCTAGAGTAGGCAAACGAGTTATGCCAACTCAAATTGATGCTCTTTAGAGTTCAACATTGGAGATAAGGTGCTATTGAAAATATCTCCTATGAAAGTCATTTTCAAATTTAGGTTAAGAGGGAAATTGAGCCTTAGGTACACTGGACCTTTTGAGGTAATAAAGAAGATTAGTAAGGTTGCGTACAAACTAGCCTTACCATCTGCCTTAACAGGGGTACATGATGTTTTCCATGTATCATTGCTAAAGAAATATGTACCTAATAAATACCGAGAGGAGGCTTAGAGAGCAACCTAAGGTAAAGTTCTAATTATACAACTAGAATAATTGGAAGTACAAACGAATTTGTCGATGATGGAAAGACCTATAAAGATAGTAGATACCAAGCTCCAAGAGCTAAGAAAAAGGAGAATACCATACATCAAGGTGCAATGGGTGAATCACCCTAAAAAAGAAGCAACTTGGGAGTTAGAGGAAGAAGGAAGAAATGCCCAGAGTTATTCGAAGAAATAAGTAACTTTTAAGGGCAAAAGTTTCTTCAAGAGGGGTCGAACGTAATACCTAGGAAAAAATTCATGTTAATAATAATATAGAATAAGAAAGGTAATAACATAATGGTGGGCAATATTGTAAAGTTATAATTTAAAGAAGGGACATAACAGGAATTGCAAGGGTTATGGTTACAAGCCTTAACCTAGTTTCAAAAGCTTTTTTTTTTTATGGACCATAGTTTTACATTAGCAACAAAGAGAAGGCAGTATTCCCCAAACGGTAGAGCAACCCTATGCATTTTCTTAAGGTAAAACATGGAATTCTTCTTGTTTTCCTATGATTTCAACAATTAGACAAGAGATTAATGCCCTTAGGGTTTTAGAGGATACATGTTTGATGGGTATGGTTGCTAAGGTAATTTAATGAAACCAAGCTAATTGATATTGGACCTTAATTATGGTTTATTGTTTGTATATGGCTCAACCTAGGAGCCGGTAGTAGTAGAATCCTAGTGAGCACCTCGATGATCTTTGGGTGGTGATGTCCCTAGTAGGTTTGCCCATTGAAATGATTCGAGATAAATTAGGAATCCTGAACCGGAGGTGCCAATTCCTGGGTACGATGTTAAGTATTTTATTTATGCATATTATTTGCTATTGTATGGACAGGGTCTAAGTACCCTTAAGTGCCAATTGATGGGCTTAGATTGACGATAATAACTTATTGTATGTTAATTTTTGTTGCATATTTCAAATGTGTATTGTATTGTTTATTCATGTACATGTGCTTGCATGTTACACATTGAGCTTTGGCTTACCCCTTTATTTTTCCTTATAGCTATAAGTTAGTTAAATGAATATGTTATTTAACAGTAACAATGGTGATACATGTTACTATTATTAAGATGAGAAGAGTGGAGAGTACTATTATTATTATGGTGAAGATCAAGATTATTGAGTTTAGTTTAAGGAAGAATGTAGACACCCAATTTTGCCTCCTTTATTTTTATTTTTATTATTTTTCTTTTCTCAATAGGCCCTAAATTAGGAAAAACACAAAAAATAAAAAATTAAAGAAAACCTAAAAAAATTAAGAAATTTAGAAAAAATAAGAATTATAGAAAAATACAAAAAATCAAAATTAAAAAAAGCACAAAAAATAAGAAATCTTAAAAAGAAACCCTAAAAGATAAAAATTTTAAAAAATTTATAAAATTGAAAAATTACACAAAAATTAGAAAAGCTGAAAATAAAAAATTTTAGAAAATAACATGTTTTTAGGATAGATTTTTAATTTTAGTTTTGATTTAAAAGTTACGCCATTGAACCTAGGCTTAGATTTAAATCTAACTCAAGCTGACTGAGTCCATATGTATAATCAAATTTAATTTCATTATACAATGGACAAGGCACAAACTAACAGCTTAATGGTTAAGCATATGAACGTAGCAATGGGTATTGAGCATGAGGTCTTGGGTTTAAGTTTTTAAGGGGGCCTATAAAGTTTTTTATTTTTTTTCATCACATTAGAGACAGCTATGTGTTAGGATTTTACTACACCACGTGCCTTAACACATGGCAGGTCGAGATTGGACAACATGCTAACATGGCACCACGTGGCATGCCACGTCAACTGCCATGTATCACGTGGTGACATGTAACAAGTTGGGGTTGGTCAAGTTGGCTGACGTGGCTCCACTTCAACTGACTTTCCCTCTCTTTCCCTCAGTTTTCCTCTATATTCTCCCGATTTTTCTCCCTTTTCCTTCTCAAGAGCAACCCAACCCCCTCACTTTAGCCCTTGATTTCACACATTTTCCTTGCTACAACACACTAATTAATGGTGCAATTTCATTCCCCACATGGCTTACTATGAATTAATACCAAGAATGCATCTGGATTTAGTCAAATCAACATTCAAATCAAGCTCCAAAAAGTGGAAAAAAACTGAAAATCTGGAATTTGTATTCAAATTCGATTCAAGCTTTCCTTTGTTTCTAGGTTAGTTATGAGTATAAAAAGGGTATTGGGTAAGCTCATTACACAATCATACACAAACAATTCACAAGCTATAGAAAAATCACAAGCTCTCTCTCTCTCTCTTCCTCAATTGCTCTTTCTCTCTCTATACCTATGGTACTCTCTCTCCCTCTTCGTTTTTTCTCCCTTAAGCGCTCAATTGATTCACACCACCACCATAACTAAATCTCCCTAGCCACTAGTAACCAAGCTTAACTCATTTCGACCACCGCCGTAGCCGTAAGCACCCCCCATTATTGAGCCCCAACCACCGTACCCCCGATCACAACCGTGAGTAGTTGAAGATAATTGCCATCTACTCTCGCATCATGCCTATGATCAGTTAAAGACAGTTGCCATCTACCCCTACATTACGCTCATGATCAGTTGAAGCCCATCGATCATGCCAGTAACCCCTTCCAAGCAACTGCCTCAACTAACCCAACCTGATCCGCGACCAACCCATCCGACCCACTCCAGGTCCAACTCGCATACCTACTACATCCGAAGTCTAGTTTCGTTTTTTATTTATTATTTAGTTGGTGTTGTGTTTTTAATTTTTTTTATTTATTTATCATGAATGTAAATGTAATAATAAAGAAGAAAAAAATGCAAAGAAAAAGAAAAAGTAGTTTATTTAGTTATTTATTTTTAGTCTAATAAAAATAAAAATAAGTAGAAAAATAAAAAATAAAATAAAACTAAAATAAGTAATTTCATAAGTTAAAGAATAAAAATTGTTTTTAATACTTAAAGAAATCATGTCTTCAAAACTAAAAATTAAAAATAAATTAACCCTTTATAAAATTAGGGCCCTTTTTAGATTTTCCAAGAATAAAAATTTCAATTTAGGACCTTCCTTTTAGAACTTTCCTTAAATAAACCAAATTAAACTAAAGACGTAAATCCAGCTGTTTTTCCAAAATTAAAATTTGTTTCACCGACTAAAGTTTTACTAAAAAAGAACTACGTACGTCTAATCCCAAATGATTGGTATATAGGTACCTATGGGACGATAATAAAAATTAAAAGAAAAACTAATTTCCCTTTTTTTTTTTACTTTAGATTATTTTTTATTTAGTTATAGTAACCAATAACCAAGTTATGTCTTTCAAAATTAAAAAGTAATTTTTAAGTTTAATTATAATTTTGGAAAGTCAATAATACCCATGAAGGTTTAAAATTCCTAACCCTCAGACCTAAATCTCTGGTTTTCAAAAACCGTTTTACAAAATCGATTTTTTCTCGTTTGACTAGTAGCTAAGTTATAACCAATCCCAACTCTAGTCAAGTGGCAACTCCAAAGCTGTTTTTCAAAATAAAAGGACCGGTTTTCTTTAAACCCTACTCAAGGGCTAGTATGAAATAAGTAAGGTTTAATACTAATCGGTTTAAAAAAGACCTAATTTTATAAAAAGAATCAGGAGAGTGAAAAACCAAGCTCGACAAAGATGATGTTACATAATTTGAAGATTTAATTTCTATTATAGACTTTATTATTGTTATCAGGCATGTTTTTATTTGAATCTAAAATTGATACTAGATTGTTCCCTTTGGAATCGTAAAGACTCAGCTGGAGTTGTTAATTTTATTTATTGAGGGTATTATTATTATTAGTGATAGAAATCAACTCTTCAAACTAGTCACATACAACCGAACTGGAGGACTACAAGGACTCATAAAAAGAATACTAGGTTGAAACCCTATTCATGAAAAGGATTCTTATCTCAATCTTAACCTTTTACGCTTCTATGGACCTAAGTGTTGAGCTCTCATTAAAACCAATACCATTTTCGAGATACCAAACAAATGTACTAACCTACCAAGAAATCACACCCATTGTTGATCTCATACCATGCTCCAAGTAACTCTTGAGCCAACCAACATTGGACCTCTATCTAAGTTAAGCTATCAAGACACCTAACCTAGAAAAGATTAG
This sequence comes from Lumnitzera racemosa, assembly GCA_024138005.1. Taxonomy (NCBI): domain Eukaryota; kingdom Viridiplantae; phylum Streptophyta; class Magnoliopsida; order Myrtales; family Combretaceae; genus Lumnitzera; species Lumnitzera racemosa. The sequence continues at coordinate 28,191,895 of JAMXBC010000003.1, read as the reverse complement.
AATGTTCTTCAATACTAAATCTCTGACTTGAGCTAGACAAGGTCAACTTTGACTATTGACTCCCTTCTAACCTCGTCCCAACAAGATCCTACAACTGTAAAGCAGCCTAACTATTCATTTAAGTAGAGTTAGCCGCGTTACAAGGCCCCATTTGCTTCTTGACACATTTGTAAATACCCAATTTTTGCCTCCATCTCACCCCTTCCCCTTTTATAGGATAAGGTATCCTAGATTAAGAAAAATAAAAAAATAAGAAATTTAGAAAAAAAATAAGAAATTTAGAAAAAAAATAAGAAATTTGGAAAAATAGAAAAATAAGAAAAAGCACAAAAATAAGAAATCTAAGAAAAATACTATAGGAAAATAAGGTAAAACACAAAAAAATAAGAAATTTAAAAAATGAAAAAAAATTAGAACATTGAAAAAGTCACAAAAAATTAAAAATAGAAGATTTAGGAATTTAGAAAATAATAATTTGATAGAATAGATTTTAATTTTAATAAATTAAGGAGGAGAACCTTTGAGCTTGAGCTTAATTTTAAATCTAGCCTAAGTTAACCTAAACTATATATGCAATGTAATAACACATATGAATAAAGCATAAGCTAATAACCTAACGGATAAATAGTTAGACTTAGCATTAGGTTAAACTTGGAGGTCAGGGGTTTGAATCTTGGCAAAAGCATAAAAACCTTTTTTGTTTAAGCTGATATATTATCACATTAGGAACTGTTACATGTCAGAATCTCATTATGCCACATGTTTGACAAGTGGTAACATCAGGTTGGATGTGTATTGACGTAGCGCTATGTGGCAAGCCATATCAATTGCCATGTGTCATGTGAAGACACATAACAACATCTAGTTGGTCGGTTTTCTCTCCCTTTCTCGCTATTTCCTCCACTTTCCCCATCAGAACTAAACCAACCCCTTCACTTTGGCCTCATTTTTTGCACAAATTCCATTCGCACACGTATGGTTTCATGCTCTAATCTTGCTCACCACTCGGCCTACTTCGAATAGAACCAAAAAACGCATCGAAATTCAATCAAAAACACATTCAAATTGAGCTCCAAAATTAGCAAAATAACCAAAAATCTAGACATTTTCATTCAAGTTTGATTTCTGGTATCCTTGTTTTCTAAGTGAATTTATGTATAAATAAAGGGCCTTAGGATACGAATGATCACACAAGAGCTTCACAAACTACTCACAAGCTTTCTCTCTCTCTTCTCGACCACTTTCTCTCTCTACACGCCACCATCGCCTCTTAATCTCTTCAAAAGACTACCTTAACCACTACACTAAAGCAAAACAACCCCACCACGACTTTCTCCAACCCAATCAACCACTCGCCTCCAACAGCCACATCGTATACCACCCAAATACCACCACCAGCCACCAAAACCAAACACCACCCCAAGGATTAACTTAAGTCACGGCAACTTTCCTACCTCCACTATCTCTAATTCGAAACACACAAAACATTATTCACCCATTCATTTTGGTGGCCGAAACAAGCCGAACCACTCCATCTGAGCTGTTGCTGCCTTTGAATCCAAGTCTGACCCAAGCTCAATTCAAAATCCACTCCAAGTCCGACCTACGTAGCCATTACATCAGAAGCTTAGTTTTTCTTTTTTTTTTATTTCTTGATTTGATTATTTAGTTGTTGTTTTTTATTTATTTATTTACTGTGAATGTAAATATAATAAAAAAAAAAAGAAGAAAGAAAGAAAAAATGAAAAAGAAAAATAAAGGAAGAAAAAAAAAAGAGTAGTTTATTTATTTCTTTATTTTTTAGTCTAATAGATAAAATAGAATAAGAATAACAAATAAGATAATAAAAAATATAAAAATAATAATTAAATAATTTAATTTTTTTTTAACACTTAGAAAAATTAGGTTTTCAAAAATAAATAAAAAAATAATTAGGCTTTTTTAAAGTTAGGACCCTATAGAATTTTCCAAAAATAAAATAAAATTCCCAATTTAGGACTTTCTTTATAGAAATTTTCTTAAATAAATCAAATTAAATTAAAAGCATAAATCCAGCATATTTTCAAAATTAAAATCAACTTAACTCACTAAAGTTTTACAAAAAGAATTATGTACGTCTAATTCCATATAGAAGGTACATAAGCACCTACGGCAATGGTAAAAAATAAAAAACCTAATTTTCTTTTTTTTTTTTAGTTTAGATTACTTTAGTTATCCAATTAGAGTGACTAATAATTGAGTTCTATTTCATAGATTTGAAAGGTGATTTTTAAGGTTAAAATTAAATTTGAAAAGTTAGTAGTACCCGTAAAGGTTTAAAATTCCTAACCTCCGGATCTAAATCTCAGGTTTCAAAAACCGTTTTATAAAATTAGTTTAATTAATAGATCAGTAACTAAATTATAACCAATCCACCCAAATAGTTATAACTTAACTCTTTTTCCAACCCCGGTCGAATGGCAACTCTAAAGTGGTTTCCAAAATACAAATAAAACCGATTTTTCTTCAAACCTTAGTCGAGGTTCAGTATTAAATGAATAAGATTTTAATACTAGTCGATTTGAAGAAGACCTAATTTATAAAAAAAATAAAAATAAAAAATAAAAAAAGAGGTGAAAAACAAGGCTCGACAACATTTTTCTAGCACAGCATTCTAAAAGGATTCATTACTTTTTCCGTATAGAATATTCTTTATACGTTTTACTCTTTTTAATATGTCCCATATATTCTATTTGTAAATTACCCTTTTTTTTCTTTTCCATGTATGCCTTGTAATTCTAGTATGGTTATTATATAAACTCCATTTACTTGTACACAGACAACAATAATTTTATAATATTGAATTATTACAATTTTCATTTCATGACCAACCTTAGTGTTCTCATTTACCTTTTTAACTCTTATCTATTCCATTTAACAAGAACTAATAACGAGTGACCCTATAGTTCAGACCAATGAGTCATATCTAGAGAAATTGTAGCTTGAATAAGATCGGTGAATGTATCATATCTGATTAGTAGCTACTTAGATTTTGCTAATCCCCCTTTATTTTATCTTTTCGTTCCCATCCATTATGGTACTTCTCCATGTGTACAACCCCAGAGACACATCAATCAGTACTGAAAATGTAGTTTCACAAGTATTTAGAGGTTTTAGTTGTATTTCTTGTAGTTTAATGTATCAATAGAAGACTAAGGGCATCTAGCGATCTACAATGTCCTGAGTTTGGTGCGTTACACCATTTATAAGTAAAATTTTGCAAATCTATTTCAATGAAGTGGTTCTTCTTCTTAGGATAGCGATGAGAAAGAAGGGGCACTCTCAATGGTGACCAAAAGCTACTTCTTACGTAGGAAAAAAGAAAAAGAGATTAAAAAAGATATATAAATTCTATTCATAGTTACTTATAAGGTAACTAAGACTTGATAACATGTAAACAGAGAGAAAAATAATTTCTAGATGGTTTCATTCATAGTGAAAGATACACTTATAAGCATTGAGGTATTTGTTTAGATAGACACATTGACCCCAGTAGCCAATCCTAATTTAATAGATGTTTCTAGATTAAGTAGACATCCCTATAGTCAAGCCTAATTGATTATGTGCTATAATTTATCATATAATTAATTTATATTTAGTTTACATTTTGTTAAGTTCTCTCTTCATAAATTTTGATGATAAAAGAATAGGCTAATATATTTGAACAAGTGTATAGGAAATTTGACCTAATAATGGTAAAGAAATTTTTAAGTTTTGATATTAGTTAGAAAGTTGGTAAGAAACTACAAGCTAATCTCTAAAACCTAGTTAGTACCTCGGTTAAAGACTTCAAGTGTAGTATATGGAAACAAGCTTAGTACATGGTCAGAGACCAATTCAGAGGGTAGTTTGGAAAATTTTGAAGAATAAGATCAGAGTAGAATGAATCAATTACAAGTTGGAAATAAATTGAAGATTGAAGGCTTAGCTCCACGTAATTGAGTGTATTTGAGTAATACACTCAACTCCAATCCACTTAAGTTAGATTAAAATTCATAGGGTTCGATCTTAATTAATGAGGATAACTTGATTAGAATTTGAGAATGTATTTTATCAAATAATAGAATTTGTGTTTATTAGAATTATATTAGTTTTGCAGGTTACATCAAATCTCTTCAAATGTCAAAAATTCTAAAGACATAACATTGAATCACATTATGATGAGATTTTTGAAAAGAAGGTTTGCAAGAACAAAGCTCTATATGAGAACGAATGGCTATTGAAGGTCATGTTGTCCTAAAGTGTAAGGGATATGTAGTTCCGAATCTGCTGAAATTTCAAATTTTTTTAAGACTGGACCTATATCAAGTCAATTATTTACAAAAAAAAAAATGAATATCTCAAAAGATAAGGTTTAAGTTTGAAAAAGATTTGGATAAAGCTTGCAATTTTAAAGAAAATACAAATAAGTTGTTACCCAAATATCTCTAGATTAGTTAAAAGAAGCTATTTCGAAATTCAAAATCTATTGAAGATAAGCCAAAATCAATCCAAAATAAATTAGAAATATCAAGATTTTGATTGAACACATTAGCTATGACGGATTAACAATCTATATTTAAATTTAAAAAGTTGGATTTTGTGTAGATATTTAGAAGAAACAAATTCAATTTATTTAGATCTTTCCTTAGTAGAATTCATTGAAGCACATCTAAGGATAGTACCAACCTTTTTCCTGAAGTTTGGATAAAGTTTTCAAATTAAATTTAATAAAAGATATTTTTAAAAAAATAAGGAGGAAGCAACAATTCAATTAAGAAGATAAGGATTAAGCTTATGAAAAATCAAGAATTGGCTATTAAAGCATCAAAGTATATAAAAGAAGCTCATCTAAATTAGAAGCACACTTTTTGCAATAATTTAAAAAAAAAAAGAAAAGAAAATCATCTCGTGCAAAATACTTTATTAGACTTAGTTAAAGACTTCACCGAAATTTTATGTCCATCTTTTTCTCTTCTAATTTTGAACGAATTTCTTTGAGAGTTTTATTGTACATCTCTTAATTTATCGTATACTTCATTGAAAAGTGTCTAATTATGTAAGTATGTAGAAGGAGTTAGGTTAGATCTTTGTAAATCTATAGTTCATTGTGTGATGCTAGATAGGCAAATTAAAGATTTGTTGAAGCTAAGGGTTGGCAAGTTGTTGTAACATCTCTCATATTGATTTTTAAATAGTAGATTAGTGAAATGACACCGGTAAGGAAGATCGGGTCCCCAATAGTAGAGTTGAAAGAAAGCAACAAATATAAGTTCAAAACTCTTTAAATCTCTTACCTAATTCTCTTCTCCTAATCTTTTTATCAACTGTTATATTTTTATTTTTATTGTTCCAACATGATTAACTATTAAATTACAATAAATCACCTAACCTAAGTTATTAAGATTGAATTTAATCTTACAAAACTGAAAATGCTTTGAACCTTTTAAAGATATCACTTAACCCCCTCCTCCCTAACACATTTCATAACAAGAATTGTCACAGCCCAAAAAGGTAAAGTCATAACAGTCCCATCATGTGAACCATCCTAAGATAAAAATTGTCCCCACAGCAGCTATCCTAGACCTAGTTCATACCAAGCGTACTCGACTCGACTTTACTCCTTTAAAACATCCAATTCAATACCTATTTGATATAACCTATGAAGTAATCATTTGAAATAATTTGTAATAATAAACTTATAATTTGACCTTATAAAAGAGTGGCAGCAATTCCTACAAGTACCTGTCATTTCATATACAAACCATAATATTAAAAACTACCAAACCCCCTTAGAAGTGCTATGTAGTTTTTCTTAAAAGTTAAGGAAGTTAATGCTAAAGACAATAACTAGCCATTTCTTGTTCACACCTTACTCCTTATCCTAATTTGCTAGAGTTCTAGTTTTAGATAAGTGCTTATAATCCGTTCGGAACCTGCAAAACAATCTATAAAGGAATGAGTGATAACTTGCTCAGTAAGTGAAGTGGAGATAGAAGTAGGCAATCAACACATCACAAGTAGGGTTTTCAACAAAGTTGGCTAGGTACAATGCATGCATAAACAAATGCCATTGCATGATGTTATCCAGTTCATCATGAGATTAGAGAAATTGCATTCGCTCTAATTTGAGTTGAGGAGATTGACGTCGTACACTTCACGAATTAAGAACAAATCGAAGCTTGTGTAATGGAGAACACCCTCCTTCCGTAACCACCTTCGAACCACCACCCCTAACCTTGTTGCGACCTCTTCTCCTATCAGTTAACTCGACTAAGAGTGGGAAAATAACCATTTTAGCTATCCTTATCGAAGAAAGTACATATTTGGCTCAAGAATCCTACTAGCTATCCTTAGTAAGTTGCGATAAATATCAGGTTAGATGTTAGGTTGAGTTTGAATTAGTTTATTTTTAAGGAGATCAACCAAGCTCAAACAATTCAAGCATAATAATATTCACTAAACAATCATATCATAGAGTTCAACTCCCATTACAACAAATCGAAAACCAACCACAAATGCTGCATAAGCACAAATAGCTAACTATAATTACAAGCTAATACATACTAAAGTCCTTAAATATTCTAAAATAATATCCCAAAATGCTGTGAAGTATTGATCTCACTTACCTATATTGAAACTCACTCTGAAAAATTTGGAATATTAAGGCTTTACTTACTCAAAAGTCCTATATATTTACCAAAGCTCATATTTAGTTTTCATAAGATTTACAAAAACGTTAGGGTTTTATCTAGTATTTAGTTAAGATATTATTTATATAATTATTCAATAAAATTTCATATATTACATTTTAAGTATTTTATTTTATTATAGGTTATAGCAATTTACTTAATAATATCTAATATACGCAATTTACTACTATTTATACTATATCTTTTCGATTTTATCGAAACATATTTACTATTGCTTATATTATATTTTAATCGCGGAAAGATCATCGTAAAATGATATTTTCTATAATATTACAGAAAACATCTGATTTATTACTTAAAGTGATTCAATTTTAATAAGGTTAGTATCATGAAGTTTATATGAACTTGACTATACGTGCTACATGTTTGTTTAAAAGATTATCTCTAAATGGTATTTCTAATTCTAGTATATAGATAAAATTATATAGCAACCAATATCATGTTGATATTATCTTATGTAATGAAGAATATATTTTCATAAAATTTTGCAACAAAATATAATAAATCATATATACTCAAATTTTACAAAAATAATGATGTTAAATTTATAGGAATATAAAGTTCAATTTTAATAATTCTAGCAAATGATTATTACTAAAGATTTACTTATTTTATAAATTGGTGTTAATAATATACAAGTTTTACAGCTATCAATATTCTAAATTTATAACTTGAAAAAGGAAAGAAATTTAATGAAATAATGGACATCTCCTTTCTATAACTATTAAATATCAAATAAAAAAAAAAACAATACTTATAATATAGAAATAAGATTGCTTAAAAGTATCAAGTCCTCTCTTTTTCTTCTTCTTTTTCTTTTTTTTCCTTAGTCATCTTCTTCCGTTTTTCTTCTCTCTTTTTTTCATTTTTTTTCTTTACTTTCTTTTTTTTTTTTCTCTGTTCTCCTCTCCTCTCTTTCTCTCATCCCCTCCCTTGATTATGTTTTTCAAGTGGCATATAGCCACTTTTATAATCACAATTCCACCGCCTTAATAAGGCGGTTCACATATATATAATATATTTTTTAGATATTTTAATAAATTTAGTATATTTTATTCAATACCTATTCTAAATTTCTAGAATATTTAAAGAATATTCCTTCTTTTCATCACCAACATTATTACTAAAGAATAATTCATAGTTAAAATTTTCTTTTCTCACATATCGTTATTTCGGGAGTGTTTTAATGTAATTATTAGTAAAAATATTAGTAACATACAACATATAGTTAAGTTATATTAATTATTTAGGACTTATTTATATACATCTCATACAACATTTTACTCATCAATATTTATTATTAAGATCATATAGTTGATTGTGAAAGATTCATATTAAGCTATATCTAAAGTTATAAAACTCTATATTGTAGCGATTAGATTTAATAAACTTAATATTTCTAAAAAAGTTTCATATAAATGAGCTTAAAGTGAAATATTAAGCTATATTATTACTTTGTTTAAATTTTCTCCTAGTCATAAGAATTTAACTTAATTTCACCAACGTTATCATAAATCACAATTTCTAGAGTATCTTTCAAGTATTAAATTTTTCAATTAATTTCTTATTAATTTATATGATTATATATGTATGTTTAGATGTAATTCTAACATTCTCACACCAATGAATGCTTCTAATCAATTTAATGAAGAAGAGATATCCAACTAATTAGGTTTATACTAATTCAATTATTTTTACGTATTATCTCATGCCATTAGTAATATTATTATACTCATTATTCTATTGTTAAGATTCATATTCTTGTGATTACGAGTAATATTAGTATAAACTATTTTACACCTATTGACTTAATTTATAAATATATTTTTTTATAAAAAATATATACTACTCGAAAGCTAGCAAGTCAAAGTCATGTGACATTACGTATTATATATATTTTTAAACTTTTGGGTTAATATACAAGTATAATTATTATTTATACCGAATATATTCATAAAAATATATGTATGCTCATATAGTAAATTATACTATATTATCTCATTTTATAACTTAGTTAACTTATCTTTAAGTTTTTGTCGCATTCTAAGCTAAATTTTAAAGGTTTTGAGTGATTTTATATTATAATAAGTAATCATACTTTTAGGGGGTAAAATTGGGATTTTGGGTTATTATTTTCAAAATCTAATTTCACCAGGCTACTTTAACTAACTTCTCCATTTTAATTATAAAGTTTAAGCTCAAACAGATAATTTTTTTCTGAAAACCCTAAATTTAAGTATAATTATCCTAAATTTAACTTTAGGATCTCATATAGAGATAAATTCTCACTATTTTAATTGTATTATTGATATTCTTATTATATTATGAATTTCCAAACATACGAAAATTCATTAATTAGGGTTATCATGTTTTTTATAAGTTTCTAACCTAATCACCTTAATTTCCCGAATACTCTAGATCAACTATTGATCCTAATCGTACAAGAACAAGGCTTTATTCTTTATCCTTTGTCCTAATACTTAAATGTTGATGTCTTGATTGTTGATTTATGGGATATTACATTAATCAATTTAATCCTTCCTTCTTATTGTTTATTTGAAGCCAACATAACTTTTTAACTCATGTCCTCCTAAATGGTCTTGGAGGAACTTACAATTAAGTTGCCAATCTTGTCCCTTTTACAATCCCATCATAGAGGCTTTATCTGAAGTTCTAAAAAATTTTCTAAGTAGGTATGATGGGTTAGAGGAAGACAACATTTTTGCACACAAAGATGGATTTGATTCTCAAACTAGGAGAGAATCGCCTTCTAAGCTCAAGGATATTGGAAGATTCCTATATCCATATGATTGGGAATATTAAGATTCTTATGTGCTTTGTGATTTAAGTGCAATTGTGTCATGTTTACCCTAATTCTTTGTTAGGAAACTTTGTAAATTAGGACTTAAAAAAGACAATGACAATAACCTTTAAGTAAAGGATAGAATGGTTAAGAGACCTTTTGACATCTTAGATAAGCATTAGTAAAGTAGGTGTAGATGTAGGGGTCTAATTGCAGTAGCCATATGTATACTATGTGAGTAATGCACTACATGTGGCTTCAAAGAACTAAAACGAGATTATCACTTGAAGCAATGATTATGTTAGAATAAGGTAGGAAAAACCAATAGGTAATCTTAATGTCTCAACTGCACAAGTAATAGATAAGACAACTTTAAGAAGCATCAGGCATTCACCTTATATCTTAAGCAAATAAGATCAATTCTTTGCCTAGTTTACTTATTTGATATTAGAGAGTAGAGATTACTCAAAATGCTATTGTTTCTCTCTTTTTTCTAAGAGAAAATGTTAAATATTAATAGGCTCTTGAGTAAGATAGCATCCATCTAATCATCTAGATGATCAACAAATAAGATAAAACCTACTTAATTCATAATTATCTAAAATAAGCTAACTAATGGGCTCGAGGCCAATAGCTGTCCTTAATGCTTGAGCTTCCCTGAGAAAGTTTCTCGTATTGTAAGGATTCAAAGTAACGATAATCGTTATTCTGAGTCCATTTAGCCAAATCTCGATGAATTATCCTAATCTATAGACTAGACTCCTTACATTATGTCACTTAGACCAATAAGTGAAGCCTAAATAAATAATAGGCTTAATCCAATAACTAATATGATAATTTTCAACCCTCCAATTTTTTTTTTTTTTCATTAATAATCACAAAGTTTAGACAACTTTGATTCCAATCACTATTATGTGGCAAGACATGCCTCGAGAACCACTCACTTGTAGAGATACTTATAAACAGCCTACCAATACAGTCTCTATATCAGTAATGAATTCAAAGTTTGATCCTTTAACATATCAAGATTTACCCTTACCTACTTGGCGAACTTGTATTAGCAAAAAATAGAATATGTTAGTTTCCTCTTTGTCTTTGTAGTCATAGACATGGGGTATAATGATTATGTCGCTGCGCTTTTAGATAAGAGCACACTTTGAGAAACAAGAAGTCGCTGGCTTTTCCAGATGATACCTTCGTTGACTACAACAGAAGCACGAGAACTAGCACTTTCGCATAAAGTATGAGGGGCATGGGGTCTACAGACGACTGAACAATGTATCTCTGTTTCGATCGTGGAGAAACTTTCATATTTGTAATATCTCTAAAATTTACCTCCAGTATTCTAACTTAGAATATGTAACGTAAATTATAAATACATTTTTAAAACAATTAATTAGATGCAAATATATTCTCTAAACTTTTAATTTTTATAACTTCCGAAAATATATATATATATCATTCAAACAGCCACTAAAAGTTCAAAACAATATTATTGTTAATGGTCTTTTTACTAACAATTTAGAGTAAGTGCATATTTTTAAAGTTGCATAGAGTTGAAATCACGTTTTGTGAAGTTTGAAACGCTTTATATACGCTTAGTTTAAACTACAATCACAAGCATGGTTCTTCTATAAAATGAGGTAAATCAGTATATCAAATGCACTTGTTACTTTTTCATTTTTTTTTAAATTTATAGTTTAATTATTTAAATGGGAAAAGGTGGAACTGTGGAACCAAACTCTAGAAATGGCGGTAACTTTACTAGATGCGTTTTGCATCACTATTGACGGGTGAAGCGGCAAGACCCGTCCTTATCTACTTCCAGTAACGGATACGTCCGATTCATGGATACATAAGAATATAAGCGATGATACTACTAAATTACATATACGGTGTTTTATTTATAAGGATATTATACACATAGTATAAACCACGGCGGATGCTTCAAAACTCCAAAATTTCGCCACATAGAGAAGAACTCCGTTAAAACTTTCCGCGAATATATAAGGTTGTTAGCATGTTAATTTCAATGGCATCCCAATTTGTTTGAACTGCTAATTGAGGAAAATTATCGTCAAAAGATTAAATTAGTAAAAATATATATGTCGGACCAAATGAGGCGTTGTGATCAATTAGTACAATAAATATATAGAATTGCTCAAGATTGGACAAGTAAAACATGCTTTTTTCATGGTTACATCTGGCAGATGAACCGAAATTTTTCGTATCATACAATGTACGGTGTGAAACAGTTTCAACACGACATTTGAATCCAATCCAACTTATGAGAAACAAAACCAAATTATTTTCTGTTCATAAATGAGAAGAGTAATTAAATTTTCTTAGCACTAGGACAATTTCAACTTGTTTTGTTCATGTCCAGCCATCTTGCACAACTGCTAATGCTTACAGGTTTGGTGAGGAAACAATAACTTCAAAGATTTGCACAACTAACTCCTACTATATATATACAGGTTTCTTAAATTTACAATGTAGAATATAGCAATGCTGGTCACCTACCCACATTAATTGCATATCTTATATAGATTATAGATAAATATCAAGAGAAATACAAACATAAACCTAAAAATTTGAAATATTGATCAGATTCACCATTTATGTTCTTTTTGCTATTTCAGAAAATAAACGGACCAGGGACCGCTTGAATCGTTACGTGACATGCGATGAATCCACCAATCCTGTTAATTGTTTTACCAAGTAGCTTTTCCCAAGCACCTTCCACATCCTTTTTCCATGAGAGATGAGGCAGACATGGATAGCCTCACAGGAAATAATAAGAAACAAAAAACAAGAAACGCATGCTATTTTAATTATTGAAGGGCTTAACATTATACTAGAACATGAAAATACAAAACTCACTGTACATTGGGCTCATATAATTTCTAGCTTTAACTTGCACTACTAAGAAAGAGCAGCTTGACTAGGAAAATTGGACGCCATCCAGCATACTAATGCTGTGGAGTGAGTGACGGAAAAGACGGTATGGATTGCAATATCAACCTACGACCACTCCTAAGACCAGGCGATGAACCAAAGTTACTGTGAGGGGGAGACACCCTCTTACTATTGGGAGAAGATGTCTTTATATTAGTTGTAGGAGTGCAATTCCCTCTAAGAATTTCGGGAATATCATCTTCAAAATTTGTTTGTAGCGGTTTCTCGGAAATGGGTTGTGGCCGAAGAAACTCGGGTTTTCCAAACTTTTGGCTGGAATTCAACATGTAAGAAGGCCCAATTGTAGCAAGGAAAGACGACCTCGGTGGCTTAGTCTTTGTAGGAAGCACCATATGAGTCTCCCTGCTGCATAAAGACAATGAATTAAGTTGGAAGGGATTAAAAACATGCAAACTTTTTTCAGCCTAAGTTACAAGACCTGACCTGCAAATTCCTTGAGTTGTTACAAGAGCTGTTGGATTCTGATCATTATTGTTGTTGTCTTCAGTTTTCAGTGAGGTCCACCTCTCCTCATTCTTTTCATATCTCTCTATCTCTTCTTCCACAGTTTCACACTCTGTCCCTGTCAAAGCAGATACTGCAGAGGAAAGTCATTTCCTTTATTCATAGGTTGTAAAAAACATATAAGATCAAAAGGAATGTGCAAAAACCAAATTTTCACAAGAGGGGAAGAAAATACATCAGAAGAAAATGCATGGAAACAAGAAATTCAAGTGATAATATTTAAGAAATTCTCAGAGCCAAGGACAAAGCGAACACAGTGCTAGACATACCATCTTTCCGACCAAATGGATTTTTACACCCCTCACATCTACAGTTGATAGAGCAACCAACACCACCCTTTCAGAACAAAACACCTTCTGTCAAAAAATAGTAGAAGTATAAAACATCACAGAGGAAGCTGATGGGAAAACCTGAAAGCATTCACAATATTTCTTGAGACAACTAGACTTCTTGCAATTGCATCCTCTTTTATGTCGTGCTGAAGCTGGGGTTTTACTGGACTCATCCTATGAAGTAAAAACAGATACATAAATATCTTGATTACTAGTTGCTTTTGTCAAACAATAATTGCCAAAAATCAATAAAGCAAAAGCTTCTCACCCCAGTTTCAGTAACAGAATCAGAACCTCTAATTACTTTCGGGGCAAAGGCAAGTGGATTACGTGACTCTATCTGCTTTCTTGTTGCAAGAACCATATCTTCATGAATAGGCTTGTTGAAGCAATCTTGACATGCGCATGGCTCAATGCAGTAAACACCAGCAGCAAAGCACTCACAATAACTGAAAAAGAATAAAATTTTCCATGGTTTACATTTAAAGGTATAGGGACTATTGTCAATGAGTACTTTTGCAGGGAAACTAGAGACTCACAGCTTCAGACATTTTGATTTCTTACAGTTACAGCGCTTACATGACTCGGTTTCTCCAGCATGCTCTACTTTATGCCTGCAGATAAGGTAATGGCATGAAAAACAGAACTCGAAGTTAAAGAGTAGATGGGAAACGTAAAAAAAAAAGAGATGCTAACTATTTTACACATGCAAATATTCTATACTTGCCTTTTCTTGTTACTCTGGTCAAGCTCTTCAGCATTAAGATATGTAGGATCTTGAGGACTATCCTCCATAACCTCAATGTCTTGCTCACACCCAATTGGAACTGAAGATTTAAGAAGAGATTCTTGATGAAGTAATGTAGGGTTCAGGGAGGCTGTTGAAATGGGCGGTACAACCATTACTTGTGTTTCCATGGACAATCTTTCTTGCTTAATGACCCTGTAATCTTTGCCACTTGCAGCTAAAGCATTTAAATGCAATCCAATTCCAGGCAAAATGTGCCTGAAAGGATCATTTCCAGACTTCACAGGAAATAGATGCTTTGGGTTTGCAGCAGCATTCGATTCACATTGAGATGGTGTGGAAGTAGAATTCGAACCACTTTTGATGCTCTTACGATGAGATCCATCCATCTCAAAATCCAAACATCGTCTTCTCAAACCACGCTGTATATTGGTGACAGGATATATGGAAGAGATTCAGGCTTTATGTCATCTTAATAGAAGTTGCATATTTAGAAGGGGAAAGGAAGCAGAAAAATATTTCATAAAGATTATCTAGAACTAGCAAGTCTAGCATCTGCAATAACCGAAAGAATTTAGATGTATAAAAACCTTTGAGCTGTCAACCAGCATACGAATGAAATATTTCCTTAACTCATTTCCAGTATCCTGTATTATGCAGGTACTCAACCAAAATATCCTATTTGTGGGTCCTAAAACTCCTTAGGATAAGAATGTACTACTGAAGTTTCTCGGGTAGAAAATAAGTATGATCAACTTGGAGTTTATGTGTTAAACATTGTCACCACATTCTTTAAGATAAGCACACAATATATCTGCTCCATACAAATGAACTTGCTTAGACAAGAGACAGAACATACATGACATTATCTGCTTGCAAGTGATTCTAATATAAGTGATGAAATTTCACAAATTCACAAAATATGAAAACAATCTTCTCTAGGAAGCAACATATGCAAACAGCAATTTATGTTAACAATTAAAGGACAAATTTTTAATGAAATATTACCATTCTTTATCAAAAAACACACATATTTAGCTAAATTTAAAATAAAATTAATAGGTCTAAGGTGGCAGGAAAAGCTTAAAAATTATCATTCTCAGTCTCAATTACCTGGCCAGCAAAAGGAATGCAGGTATCAGGTTCATTTTCCACATTCCCAGTAGAGTAAATATCCATACATTTATCTAGATCATTATCGTCGAAGTTGTCCTGCACTTGCTTTATTTCATTCGGCTCACTAACTTCCATAGACTGGGACTGAGAAGATGGATCTTCCAATTTCTCATCTGAGATAATTTGATATGCCAATTCTGTTTTCTCCAAATTGGTGACGTCATTTTGAAAGAGCCTTGACATAAGTAAAGGGCTGTATCCAGTCCGAAACTCCGGTGATCTCTGAACAAGTCCCCTAAATGCCTCAGCATCATTTGGGGAGCTAAAAATGAGTATGTCGGCAGCATCTGAAATTGATTTTTCCCACTCATACCTTGCTGGTTCCTTGGTTTGCCGGTTGACTCTATCTACATTATTTACATCCTGATGCAGCTCCGGAGCCTTTGCAACAAGAGTGACAACTGGAGATGACATGTCAGGTTCTGAAATATTCTCTGAGTTTGGGCCAGAAGAGGGTCCAGGATCACGATCAGGGCTACCACATTCATACTTCAATGTCCGTGGCAGTTCAAGTGAGAACCCCGATTGTTCCACTAGTGGTTCAATGGAAGGTTCTTCATTGATAACCCCTGTATCGAAGCTGTTGTGCAGTTCAATGTCATCTGGTTGAGTAGTATCAACAGCGTTCACATTATTTACACTGGCCTTATTTCTTGTTCCAGAAATGTTCTCAATAGTTGATGATATCTCGTCTTGGTGCCTGAAATGGGAAGGAAAAAACAGACATAACGCAAGAAGCAGCTATCTTACAGGACAATAAGGTAAATAAGGCACATTAACTACCGGATCAGAAATCTCGACTCCCTGAGAGAATTGACATGAGGGGAAGTGAAAATAGGAGGAACGGAAGAGAAAGTGAGTGAGCTGAATGTTTGAGTTATATGTCTGGACTTCACTGGTTTGATTGGGGAAAGACTGTTGATATAGTTAAATACTGGTGAATCCTGCAAGTGACAGAACAAACATTTCATTTTAGAGAAGCAAATAGGGCAATCACTGCAGAGCATAATGAGCTAGTTAACTTATGGAAAACATTGGAAAATAAGCGAAGGCCCTTTCACTTTGCAAGAAAAGAACCCAATTGAAGACTCGGGAACTCTTAAATTTGCCTATCATGCGTTTGTCAGTCATGAGAAAAAGTTTAAAAAAAAAAAAAAAAAACCACTAGCAAAACGCATACCATACATACTATCTCTAAAATACCATTTTCTACTGCAACAACAAGAGAGGTATAAGGCATTTAAGACAGCACAATCTATAGTAAAAATGGGAACTCGCAGGCCCTAAAGTCATTACATACAACTATTCGAGAATATAATCAAGTGATGGATGGAAAATTAACAGTTGCTTGATAAACTTAACAGAACATCAGATGATTTATATCATGTCAAGAGCTAACCACAAAGGCAGCAACTTTGACGAAGTAACTTCAGAGAAGGCTGAAACTGATTTGTTTTCACGCAAGTGGATGCTTAACCAAACAACTGATTTTTTTTTTTTTTTAAATTTTCTTTTTTGATGAAGGGATGAGATCCACCTGACGACTCTAGAGAGGCATAAAGAGAAAAAGATCAAGTTGCAAGAGATTGAACGTCAAATTCAGATCCAATCACAAAAGATGGACTCATTACAAATAATCTTGAAAAAGAAAAGAGAGACAGCCAAAATCCACTCATAAATGCACAAAATGCACCTTCCGTTACATTTGACAAATAACAAAGTCACTGAAAAAGAGATGGATTTTGCAGTATCGTTAAGTAATCCTGAAGATGGGACTCGGAGTGAGATTAATTTCCTAAGAAACCACCTCTCCCACACAACCCCCCCCCCCCCCCCCCCCCCCCCCCCCCCCCTCACCCCCAAAAATAAAAATATATATATATATAGAAACACTGAGCTACCTTAATTAACCTTCACAATTAACTAAAAGAAAAGGAGGCATTTGAGAAGAATTCTCATTTTAACTCTTAACATATTCGAAAATGCAATTAGAAAAGAAAAAAAAAAAAGGAAAAAAGCCAAAAAGAAAAATAATAATCACCGAATTGCACAATTTATGGTCAAACCACATGAACAAAACATATAAAAACCATGCAAAGTAAGTTCAATCCAATAACTCGCCTATAGAGGTACAAAATTAACTTAATTTAATTAAATAAATTCCAACAGAAATGAAAAATGAGACAGATCTCTATTGAAGTAATTCTCAAAAAAGCCAAAAAAAAAAAAAACTACTAAAGAAGGATTTACACAAGCCAATTAGTTTCATCAAAAACCAATCTTTCCTACTCAATTACTCACTTTAAAGGAAACAAATAAAAACCAAAATTCCCTTATGAGAAATCAAGGTCAACCAAGTTGAGTTCAAACATGCATAACAACAACAACAACAACCAAAAAAATATAAAATAAAATAAAATAAAAACCAAGTCCACATGCAAAAAAATCACGAATTCGCTCAAAACAACATCAAAATGGAAAATTGGGTCTTCAAATCGAACACCAAAGAACGAAGTCATGAATTCCAAAATTTAAGGAAAAAGGTTGATTGACAATCACCTCAAACTTAGACATTGTGGAAGAAGCGATCTGGTTTCTCTCAGGAGTATCCATTTCCAGAGTAGAAACTTCTCCACATTCTTTATAGTAATCTCTTCTCTCTCTTAAAGGAAAGTGAAGTTAAGGTCTTTCTTTAGTAGTGACCGATAGTGAAGAGAGAAAAGATAGAGAGATTCAAGAAGGAGCGGGAAACCGTAAGATTAATTCTTTTTTTTTTTTTTTCTCTCGTGGGGTTCACTTTAGAGGTCCCTACCACCCCTTCTCTCTCTCTCTGTAACTCTTCTCCTACTTTCTCTCTTTTGGCACAAAACAGTGACTTGGTCTTTGAGTTTAATATAAACAAGTAATCAACACAAAAGAAGAAAAAAAAAAAAAAAAAGTAACGTAAACCCAACACACTTAATACGTGGATTTGATTATCAATATTAATAATTATTAATTTTTTTTAAAAGAAAAGAACAATAATAAAGTTTGGATCTTTGGGGAGCGAGAAAACGACAATAACAAAAGGGTGGCACTATGTAATCGATGTACGTGGGGCATTCTAAATTTTCGTCGAGTAACGTAGGGCTTCATGTGTTTTAGGTTTTGTTTGGAACCGTGTTGGGTTGCAAGTTGTAAGTACATGAAACCATGCAGAGAGTAAGTATTGTTGTGCGCGTAGTGGTACTGCAAAGTCAAATTTTAGTTACCTTATTTTCATGACTTACCGCCTCGTCCTTCGACAAAATCGAAACTGTTTCAATCCACTGCATCCGATTGGTTTCAAATAGTAAATTTTTTCGAAATTGCTCTGTCTTTAAATTACCAAGATATTATGTAGATTTTTTTTTTATATTCAGATATTTTATACACATAGATAATGGATTGAAATTCTATTCTAAATTATGGATAATCAATATGTACATATATATCGCCTTGATATAATGGGTTGCAAATCATGTTTTATCTACAAACCAATGTTAAAATTCATACTACTGCTAGAATCTATGAAGCAAATTATAATCTAAACAATCAATTGATTAAGTTATCATCATATTAATTTACATTGCATTTCAATTTTATTTCTGTATTTCTATTTTTCCCTAGTGATTAGTGTTTTATTTAGCGAAGATGGCTCGAGAAAAATACTTTCTAGAAAAGATCTAAAAACTACTTTTTAATATATTTTATACATCATGACTACTAGAAAATTTATGAACATTGCATACAGTACTTCAAATGGCCGTTTATAATTCTAATGTTGATTGGATCATGTCGTTTTGGTTAATATTCATAATTAATAACAGTAAATTGAAACTTAATTTTCAATGTCGATGAAAATTGTTGCCAATTTTGGTTGGTATATATGTTCATAGAAAGAGATGTTATTATATTTGGTTTAAAAGAATATAATTAATACTTTTCAACTATTCATAAAAGGACGTGAAAATGATATGGATAATAATGCAATGCACCCACAGCTATCGTAATTATTTTGTTTGAATTTGAAGCAATTATTTCATACATCAATGTATTATCTTTTATTTAATACTTAATCAATGAGTGAAGGTGAGATCATGTAACGTGACGAATTATTTATGTTGTTGAAAAATGGGTGGGATTTACCCAGCTAAGAAAACACGTGAATCTTGGCTTTAGCGTGATATTTTGTGCAGATACTATTTAGAATTGCGACAACCTAATAAATTCATCCAAAATATCATTAATTTATGTTCATTTTGTTCCAAAACCCTGGATATTTAGTTTCGAACTCCAATTGAATAAGATGGAAATATAAAATACAGAAAAAAGAGATTAAAATTAGTCAATCCAAAGAGATGTTATTCATATGTTCAAAAATTAAGAGAGAGATGTTATTCACAATATCACCTAGATAAAAATTGTGCTAATTTAGCATAGTTGTTAAATATGATTTTATAAACGAAAGTCATACATAGTAGTCAGCTAGATATTGCTTTTTGACCATATCTTTGAGCCGTTTAGTTGCAAAAGAATAATTACAAATATAAAGATAATAAATAAACGCATTCACGAACGTGGCTGGCCTTAGTAATACACGAGGATTAATATCCTTGAACACTAAAATTTTTCAAAACATCTCATCGGTTAAATTTTTTTAAAATATGAAAATCATAAATGTGCCAAAGCTTCGGTTAAAGTTGTGCAGTAATCAAATATTTATCACCGCAATGTCCCAAATTCTCTATTCCTGAGCTTCTTTTTTTTTTCCTTTTTTCTTTTTTCTTCCCCCGGCTTTCCTGACCGCATCTATGAATCATTGACAGCATCGAGTAGGAAAAAAAAATTCTTATATTTATAATCTAAAGAAGATATGAAATGTTAAATTTATATTTTACTCTTAGATTTTTCAATTATCACATACTCAAGCAAGAGTATAAGCATGCAAAGGTTCAGAATATTATTAAAACCACAAATTGAAATAAGATCTGCTTAACTATCATGAAAGGTACGATCTCATGATTTCAATTAGTGGTAATAGCGAAACTGAGCCAACTCCCCGTAACAAATTACATCCATTAACCATCTAAGTCTAGAAAAATGTATCCGGATGAAAGTCCCTTAAAATTCCATCAATGACAACTAAGTTTTCCTTGGCATATCATCATAAGATAGGTGTTTAATCTAGCCTCTGTAGTAGATAATCTGCCATCGTCCAACCTATTCCTAAAAAACAAATTATGGCTTATGCCAATGTATAAATCTTTATTTACCATAAAACAAGCACCTGAAAATAGTAAGCTTCCCAAAAGGAGTGAGTAATAAGCATAAACTTAGCATATCAGTCACCATAAACACATTTGTATGTCATGAAAAGTAAATTACATACGTATGTTTAATACCAAACTCGACAAATTATCAGTCATTATCTTATTTAGTGTGGTAAATGACAGTATTTTAATGTTTCCAAAATTTGGATTAGCTTTTAAACTTTGATGAACTTGTAACTTAGAAGTGCCCTTGTTTCAAAATCATTATTAGTATCAGTTATCAATGAATCTGACCCACTGCAACCATATGCAAAGGTATTCTACACTACCAAGACAACCCTACTATTAGTTTCTTTTCAATAGGCCAATTACCGAAACTACAATAGTTAGTTGGTTCACATACAAGTACTTATAAATAGGGATAAGCATAGATCGATTGGGTTCAGTTTTCTCTCCAAATCATACGGTTCGAATTGAGAATCTTTTCAAACCATAAAAATCCAGTTCGATTCAGGTTAATTTACAAATTAAACCATATCTTCTAATTTAGAAAAGTATATATACAAAACATGTAATCTCATGTAAAAAGTATTGAGTTGATTGAAAATAATAAATATTATCATAATAGAAATTAATTAAATTAATATTTCCGTGACTAAAACCTTTTAAATTCTTGTTAATAACTAATTTCATTTATAAAAATAACATATAGTACAAATTTTGAGTCAAGCTACATATATAATTTATATATTATGGTAATTAAAAGCATAATATATATATTTCAATAAATGTAAATAAAAAATTCTTTTATATATTATACTATTACAAAAGACACTTTTTACTTGAAATAAAATATTACTATATATTTTTTTTAAACGACTTGATTCGGTTTTATGGATTGGTTCAATTTATCCTTCTAAACCAACTATAAATTTTTTATTTAATTCAAATTGGGAATTTTTTAAACCAAATTGTAAAAAAAAAAAAATACGTATTTTTGGTTTGGTTTGGATTAATTCAGTTTATAGATTAGTTTAGTTTATTTTGGTCAATTTTTTCTCACCTCTGCCTATAAGCAATAATTTAATGCCTACCTACACAAAATATCCACTTTATCTAAAACAATGTAATTTCCAATCCAATATGGCTACTTATGATACCCGATGCTCTTGGACCTTCTGATAGAGGCACATGTACAAATAGCAACCAAGTTAAGGTGTCAAGAGTTTTAGAATCATTTCATTGTCTACTTCTACTAAGTGTAAGTAGTAGACATACTAGATTATACTAGATTGAAGCAATGTCATAAGAAAAAAATTTAACTCCCAAAAAGTAAAGATTACCTCAATTGATAATATCCTTATTATTGTAAATATTTATAAATTCTAGGTTTAGGACTTGATTTTTGGCTTATTTGGACACCAATAACTTTATACAAAGTAATTAGGCCTTTCGACAAGCTAATTTGGTCAACAAATAAGTATACCGGATTGACCTTAATGCTCCACAAGAGATATGGTCGAACACAAATCTAGGGTGATCAACTAGCAAACCGATTTTGGGAGGGAAAAAAAACAAAAAGCTAACTACATCCACGACGGTCGATCGGAGATGGTTACGAAGTTCATCATGTGATCTTTCATGGTTAAGCCTTCCAACTAAGAAAACCCTACTTGAATTTCCTCCAATTGAACCTAAATTTACTCGGTGAGCTAAAAGCCTTGGTTACTTGATTTAACAAATAGCCAAATATGAAAAATAACTGAAATGCCCGTAACTTCAAAGTATTTACTGGGGCATTTTATTAATATTATGGAATGGGTATTCAGTTCCCTATTAAAAATGGTGGTAGAGAAATCAAATTCAGAATTCTAAAGTAACGTTATATCTTATAATATTCTATGTATTTATCTTTATCAGCTATCATAAAAACCGAAAAAACAAAAAAAGTTAAACGAAATGGGATCATATCACTTAGAATTAAACATACGAAGGCTTTTAATTTTGACCTTGCAAGAATCTTGTTGCTTCCACTGTCCAATAAATTCCAATATACAACCCCAAATTACATGTTAAACTAATTAATAAGTTCACACAATACAAGGATAAAAATTTGAATAATTAATATAATTTTTTTAGACAATCAAATTAAACACAACCAAAATCAATAAATATGAAAATTCATAATATGAGCACAATATTGATATACTATTTGGGAAAGAAAAAAAAAAAAAACCCATTGCATTGTTATGAACGAATAGAGATGTGAATTTTTTTTTTTTAAGATAGTATACTTATTTGTAATATAATGATATAATAAAAATTGTGAAAAAATATTATATTAATTTATGATTCTGTTATAAAAGGCAAGGGCTTTTGAAATTACATAAAATTTGAACATAAAAAATATGGAGGTACATTAATGATACAATAAATGGTGCAATATTAAAAAAGAAAAGAGTTTTCAAAACTATATTGTAAAGTAATATAATAAAAAGCTAAGGAAATGTATTAATGATAACATAAAGAAGGAAAAGAATTTCTAAAACTATATATTATAATATGATATTAATTTTTTTCACTAGTTAGTATCTATATTATTAAAGTAAAAGAGAAGGCTTTGGTGTCTTTTTCTATATTCCATAAATGCCTTTTTATAATATCAATACTCCATCCAATTTGCTATTTTAAATCATATAGTATATATCTTTTATGATATTTCAACAAGGCCAGAAACGTGGATTAACCCAATTCAACTTTTATATTAGGAATAGCTACTTTTATATGCAGCAATTTTATATTTGTCAGATTATTATTATATTTACTATAAAAAATAATGCAGCAATCATATTGATAAATCCTTTTTTTTTTTCCGTTGAAAGTTGTAAAATTTGATTGTAAGATTAAATAGATAGTTGTAATGGGATTTTAATATAGTTGATGACTTTATGAACGCTATCATTTTTGTGGAAATTGATGAATTATGTTTCCTCAACGGGAATTGATTATTAAAATCTAATTTTTTACTAAGATGACGGATTAATTGAATAAGTTTACGTGTTACATCTAAAGGAAATGACACCAAATAAATGGACGAAACTACCATTTCTAATTCTAAATATATGTCCCCAAATTATTTACTTTTAGGTTTTAATTCACCTGAAAATAAAATAGAGGAAATAATTTGAAGAGCCTTATCAATTTCCTTAATAGGTGATAAAGTTTAAAAACATGCATCAAGATTCAAGAATATGCATCTAAAAACAACCCATAGGAGAAAGCATATGATTTGACCAACCGGTGAAGTGGTTCTACACTTTACGAATTATGACATTAAATAAATCAATATTTCCCCCCCTTAAGTAGAAGTGGAACGCTTAGGTACTACAGGCGAATATCTTTTTGACGAAAACCTATGTTGTTTCGGATGACGTGCCTATTGCACATCAAACCATAAAACCATTTCCGGAAAAAATAAAAACGGAACTTTAGAAGAATCCCTTTCACTGGTATTGACCTTCAGTCCTGAAAACCTCTCGCATCAATATAAATGCAAAGACTAGAAGGGTTCATTTTGTTTGAATCTTCTTATATTGATCCACACGGGAACGGAATAGAATTATAATAACATTATTGATTGTTGATTTTGATTTTACTAAAGTAATTTGAAGAAAAAAAAAATCAAACTCCATTATTCAATTGCTATTCATAACTTAGAATAATGAATGACTATTCAATATGTTTTATAATAAAGATTTTTTATGAAATTATATTACGTGCTTAAAATATAACTAAATACTATGATAGTTGTTCCAGGATGAATGAGACCATAATAGAATTACTATTATTACGAAGTGATTCAGTAGTTAAGAGTTGCAGAGCACCTTGAAAATTTAGCTGGACTAGGACAAAAGGGAAAAAAAAAAAAGGATAAATTCACTCTAAAGTAAAACTCTACATATCTAATTAAAAAACAACATTATTTCTTCTAACTTCTCTTCTTAAGAAACTCACAAACTCATTAACTAGAAAGATATTGTTATTCATTAACCCTATAGAACAACCAATCTGGTTTTGATAAAACATTCGAGAAGCAATTCTCAAAAATTCTTTGCATCATATTTTCGAAATAATTTTAGACAACACATTTTATAACTTTATTCAACAATATTCCTTTGAAATCCGAGGATATTCAAAATTTTGGGATCAATACTATAGAAGAAGTCTTCAATAATATTTAAAATATTAGAGATCAAGAGGATTTTGTGGCCCGAAGTTGCACACCAGATTCGTTGGTTAAAATATTTGTTATAAGGAAATCATCTTAAAGAGGAATTATATAATTTACAATTGAGGTGGACCTATTCAATTTTTGAAAAAGATAATGTCCCAAAGGACTTAGAGAGTAATAATTGCCATATTACGAATCATTAAGGGATACATGATCATCCTGTGAGTCTTTGGAGAGAGAACGTGACACCCTTCAGTCTAACTCCTAGGAAATATTTATGGTCACTAGTCAAATTCCTCCATCTCTTTTTTCCCTACCCTATCCTTATACTCTCATTAACCTTTCCCCATTCAGTGGCTATTTTTTCCCTTCTTAAACCACTCTTTTTTATGCTTGGTTCGTAGTTTGTTTAAGAACCTAAGCTAAACATAGGCTTAGGTCTTGGTTTAATCCGAGTCATCAAAAATGGGTAGGTCACGGGTTTGAAAATGGTTAAACTAATGCTCTTACAAAAGGTAATTCAAAGATGATCCTTAGACCCACTAGACCCTATTAAGTTGGTTCACGGTTCTTAGAAACCATCAAATTGAACTTTTTAATAATATTATTATGGTTCTTTGTAGTTTTCTTAGCATTGTATTTAAAAGTACAAAATAAAAGCAAATTAATAAATGATCGGTTCATATTCTCTCATCAAGTGAGTTAATAGAAATCTCTTTACTTTTACAAGGAAAAGGAGGTACACATGATTGCTACTTCATTTACAAGGATAAACACAATGTCGAAAACAAATAAAATAGTGTTATTACCCATACATTAAAAAAATATGGAAAGAATAAAGTCCTTGAAATGTAGAAGAAGTCATTATTACAATACACATATTATACAATTTTACAAGTACCTCTATTACTCATCTTACAATCAGCATTAGTATCCTTTTATTTAACACTATCATACCTATCATACTAAAGTATCATTACCTCATCTTTCTTGAGATCCTCATATATTGAAATTTCCTCATTTGTCTTAAGATCCTGATATGTTGAAATAGGTAATCAAAATCAAGTAAAACTTAGAGTTCAAGAGTTAGATATAGATGGAGATGAAAATTTCTTTAATGTTTCATTGATTTCAATACTAATGCTATAAAGTAGTTGCAATTATGGAGGAATTTGGAAAATAATTAGAGTTAATATGTGTTACAGTCCCATATGGGACTAAGTGCAATACTTAAGTTTAAGAGGTTCTTCCACCTATTAGGCTAGTTTTTTTAATTAGGTTCTCCTCTTAAGCTTAAGTAGTAATAATCAGTACTCTCGCTGAAGGGCAAATCCTACGAAAGGGGTAACTTGAAAAAGGAGTGACTTAGGAAAAGACTACTTAAGAAAGACCTACCTAGTAAATTACAATGTGAAATGTCCAAAGCGAAAACTACTTAGAATGGGTAGTCCAAAATAAACCAATGTAAGCATTAGCTTTCAAAATAGGGGTAATAACATTAAAATTCCACATGGGAAAGTAACATAGACTAAGTACAATACTTAAGTTTAAGGGATTCTCCTATCTATCAAACTAATCTTTTGGGTTGGACTCTTCCCTTAAACTTAAGTTGTAACAATATGTCTTGCAATCAATATAATCATCTCTTTTTGTGACACTACTTATATCAATTAGATGTAAGTATATTTGGTGTCTACAACTTCTACCAATTTTCTCTCCCAAGAAATCTATTTCTCTTCAGTCACTTACTTAAACTTCAACATTAGTCAAGTCTTTTTTTAATGGTGCAAATGTTCAAGCAAGTAACTAAAGTGTGGAGTAAATTGGGCTGGTTGATAAGTTAGTCGAGATACAAGAAAGGAAAGGTTTGCATCGAGTTTGGGAGGATAGGTAGTTGGTGGCAATCAAGTTCATAAATCATAGAGATGGAGAAAATTTACACCTATTCGTGGGCACTACAAAAGAAGATAATGATGAATGTTTTCCATGCATTCTTCTATGATATTACAACTATTGTAAAATGCTGGAAGTAACATTTCATTAAAGAAATCTCCATCTTCTTCTTTCTCTAATCATTAGCTTCTACTTCCTTCTTGATGCCAATCACCTATTTGAACATCTCAAGATTTGAAGAAAGATGATACAAGTTGCACAACAAAAGAGATGCTAAGATCTATTAGAATACCTAATATAAAGTGGTTGTAAAATTTAAGAATATGTATAAAAAAACTAACATAAGAGGCATTTTCAAGGAGAATGGAAAAAATATTCACAATCTCTTTTGAGAAAAGTTATGTTTATGTAATGCAATGAAGCTAACCTATGTATCTCTAAAATTGATCTAATGATCTCTTGCAGTTAAACGTCAATTGTTCAAACTTGGAATTATTTTTTTTAACATTTTTCTTTTTTTGTTTTGAAAATGCAGCCATGTAGAGGTTGTTATATGTAGCTTAAGATTTCATTTCATTAAGGCTACCATTTTACAACTACTTGCACTAATGTTGATTTATTTTTTTTCTTTTTTGCTTTTTAATATTTTTTCAGCCGATTATTGGAGATTTGATGGGTCTATGGGTCTTAGGGTATGATTCACACTTGGCCCTTAACTCATCATGTCTAGTCATAAGTTAGGTCTTGCTCTACATGTTGAGTCTAAGTTTATGATCCATTGGGGTGGGTCATGGTTGGAGCGCCGGGCTAACCTACCCATGTCTAGATTTAACAAAAGAAATAACCTCTTTTGATAACTTAAGCTAACGGCCTCTAAAACTAAGTCTCTAGGGAAAAGGGAGGCCTATAAGTAAGAATCTATCATCTATTAAGGTTCGATTCTTCTTATTCTTCTCCTTTATTCTAATGTTTATGTGCATTCTGTTGCTTTTCAGTATTATTAATTGTTATATTTAAATTTTCTTTTTTCATATATAAGCACTTGCACATACATATGATATGAGACTAAAAAATGCTAGAAAAGAATTTAAAAAACTCTTTTTAAGGATCTTAAAAATAAAGTGGAGAGTTTTTTCATAAAGGTAGATACCTTAAGAAACATATTGAGTTTCTTAGAGATAAAGATGATCTTAGATCTATTTCTCATTATCCTTTAGACATATTCATGTTTATCTACTCTGTCTCTAATGAAAATGAAATCTTATTTGGTCTTTCCATAAAATCAAAATTAAGGGTAAAAAGGTCTACTTTCACAGTCCATCTCTTGATTTACTACTTCAAGGTTTCAAACTGATACAAAAAGAGAAACTGAAAAGACAATAGAGTCAAGCAAACCCATTGTTGGTGTATGATGAAGTAGAGTTGAAATGATATTTTACAAAGTTTTAGCTTAATTGAGAACTTCAAACATCACATACACCTCATATTGAAATTTCAAGCAAAGGTGCTAGAATCTTAGTGGTGCTTGACTCATGGTACAACAGTGGAGCTCAATTTATATTTAAGCTCGATTAGTTTTGCGGTTCATTAGGCTAGATATTATGAAACTTAAACTCTATTTAGAGATTAATTCATATAGTTTGTAAGTTAATTTATAGCATCTTTAGTTAACTTCATAAAGATGAAATAGAATAGCTATTCTTCATATAGATTCATTCTTGCATTTAGTTGGCAAAATGACAATTCCATGAAATGACTAATGCAAAAAATTGAGAAAAATTGATTCTTTCACAAAACCAAGGAAATAGCAATTTTTTAAATTTTTATCTATTTATGAGATCTCAAAATAACTACAAAAAATAACTATTACTTCTCTCTTCTAATCAGGAAGAATTGCACTTCTATTCTTATTTTATTCCATATTCAAAACCAAACATGCCATTAGCTCATTACACTTTTGACTAAATTCAAATAGATTGAGAGTAAATTAAGTTCATTACACTTTTGTCTACCAGTTCAAATATAGTGTGAGTATTTAGCCCTTTTACAATTTTAAATTTTTTTTCCACAATGGTGATTTGATCCTTGTTCCATGCTAATATCATAGGTTCCATGTTACTCTAAGCCCAATTTCTCTCATAGAAAAAATTGCGTAAATTATGCAAAATACAAAATATATATATCTTCATACATTCTTCAATGTTATATATTTTAAACCTTAAATATAAATTAGATATATATCATTTCATAATATATGTCGGTTGATTTTATCAATAACATGATCTATATTAGATGATGTTAAAGAAGAAATTGTCCAACAAAATAGTTTAGGACTAAGGAACTTTATAGAGTTTCAATATTAATGAAGATATATAATTTACAATGCTCTTGTTTCCTTATGATACATTCTAAGATTATACTGGCAAAAAAGAAATATATATCATGAATTATATTACCAAATATTTAAAGTGATTTAGATGGTTCTAAGAATGCAACATGGGTGATATTGGGATGATCTTCTAAAACCTAAATCTACCTCTATAAGGTATTTTAGAACCTTATAAAAATCCCATACCTTTTATTTCTGAAATCTACCCTTAACTATAGAGTTCTTAAATATATGAGTAAGTTTTTATAAGATTCAAATAACTCTATAGGAGATTAGATTTAAATAGTTCAAATGAGATAAAAGTGATAATAGATTGACAAATAGTTAAGTAGAATTATGGTTATCCTTATCAACTCACAAAACAAATGAAATTTGAAAATCAAATGTGGTGTATAGTGTTAAACTTGTATAAGGTATACATAATGCATATATTAAACGAAAATATTTCTATAAATATATATATTTTTTATTGGATGGGGTTTTCTATCAAGTTTTTTTCTTTTTTTCATTTTTCTTTTTCAATCATAGTTCTTGCGTGATGACTTAAAAATGTTAAAGAATAATTCAAGTTGTGGAATCATATAATTTTAGCAATACTATTTCCATGGACGTGTTTTTTATTTTTATGTGGATGCAGTTTCTCCAACTAAGTAATAGTTGACGTGAGGAATTGGAAGAGAATCATAAGGGCTGGTGATTTTCAGTACGAGATAATACCATCAAAATGAACTTAAAGATGATATGATTGGAAACACTGTTAAAAAAGACAAATCAAACAGATACAATATATAACATGAAAGCCATGATTATAATATGAATAAATATGATTTAACTAATTATTTATAGTTATATATATATATATAAAAACATGGATATATAAATATATTTATATATATATATAACGAATTTGATGTGGATCCAATCCGTCAACACGAATTGTTACGTATAGAATTTTACTTTTCTTTTCTTTTTTTCTTTTTTTTTTTCTTTTTTGTTCAAGTATACCAGAAAGAACTCCAAGGTTGGAAGCTTCATATAAGTTGTCTGATTTCATCCTCTGAGCAGGGACGTACATACTATACTATGCTTTGTCACGTGAAAGGAACGTATACATACAGCAATATTTTTGGCGCATGTAGATATATTTAAACAATTAATCAGACGGAATACACCAAAAACATCAACATCAGATGAGAAATGTGAAATTTTCAATAATCTGAAAGAGCAAACATATGCGAAAGAACCATCCAATCGTAATAAAATGAATTGTTTCTTCCATGCTGGCATAGAGTAGAAAGCTACTATAGAACAAGATAGGGTATATAATGTGATGAGTAATGAGTGAACCAGAAATGATGTTGGACACACAAGTTACACTTGTCTACTTTTGTCTCCCTTACACTTTAGAAGATTAAATTCTATGAAACCATATTCTAAGGTATGTCAAATCTCAAATTTTATGGGTTTTTTTTTTTCTTGAGATGATTTGTTATGGTCAATATTATCAGACTTGGTTTGAATAATTAATTCGAATATATAAAAGGATCAATAATTAAAGTGGTTGAATCGTGTTCAATCAAGATTGAACTAGAGTTAAACCTAATCGATTTAATGGTTGAATCAAGTTAAATAGAATTAAATTGTAAAGATCAATTTAGATTTGACAATATTGATTATAAGATATACTAAGTATGAGGCATTCATTTTCATTCTAACAATACATCAACGGTAATAGAAGGAACACATGTTTTAAAATTTCAAGATTTTTAATTTTCTTTATTTGTGATACCTTGAAATAGCTTAGGATAGAACTCAATCTTTTTATATTATGTGCATGTGTACTTAAGTAATTATTGCTTTTATATCTGAAAACTGCATGATCCCTTATTCAATTGAACTAGCAAAAACGACAGCAAAAATATTAATCTCTCTTGGAATTGAGAATCTACACAAAATGTGCAAAGTAGAAGGTGTCTAAGCGTACAATGTTTGACGAGAAATATTTATGCTTTCCCTCTAATAATTTGTCGGTCTTTGAGATTTCAAAACTTTCTTGCACATTACTTATCAAAAAAAAAAGAAAGAAAAAAGAACCTTGCATATTGTTCTATTTAAAAACTTGGGATCCATTTGTTTCATAAAAATGGTTTTATAAACCTTTTTCATACTTTCTTTTTTATAATTAATCATTTAGAATTATAAAATATTATGGTAATGATCTTAAGACGTTACTATTATTATTGATTTTCAACAAAACTAACTATGAGAGTAAAAAATCATAGCCACATTGCCAATAGTGCTTTTAGCCATCACAAAAAATATCAATAAGATATAAGAAAAAATATTTTCATTTTGTAATAGAGGAAATCATTTTCCATTACATTATATTTGGAAAGATGGAAGGAAATTAAAAGGGATATGAAATAGGGAGAAAGAATAAAAGAGGAAGAAATTGATGGAAAAAATAATATATATATATATATATATTTGTTAAGAAGCAATTGATGAATGAAAGTGGAAGAAAAATTAATGAAATTTTATGTTTTATCAAATACCACAAAAATCGTTGTGATTTAAAATTATTGTCTTGTTTTATGAGTAAAAATAGTATTTTTATTTGATTTTCTTCTAGTCCTCTCCAAAAAGGAATGGAATGTTTTTAAGGGTTTTAGGAAAATTTTTCCCTTTAAATTGATTCTTTCCTCTTTTCCTTTCTTTTCTAATGAGAAAAAAGAAAGTAAAAATTTCCTCTCAAATTC
Organism: Lumnitzera racemosa; assembly: GCA_024138005.1. Taxonomy (NCBI): domain Eukaryota; kingdom Viridiplantae; phylum Streptophyta; class Magnoliopsida; order Myrtales; family Combretaceae; genus Lumnitzera; species Lumnitzera racemosa. Next base: position 28,160,059 of record JAMXBC010000003.1, on the reverse strand, counting down.
CTTTCCCCACCTTACTTGCCTCAATCCAAATACAATATTTAGTGTCTTTTGTGGTTGCTAACAACCATAACTAATGATCGACCATTGCTTCCATCATCACTTACAACTACAAGCTAGAAGTATTTTTAACCTCTTGTGACTACCATGCAAATATTTTAAATTGACTAAGCCATGGATGCAACATATAGTGCAAAGGGTTTGGAAAATTTTGAAACAAACACAACCTAGATGGCTTGTATACTTTTCTTAAGGTCTAATACTCCTAAACTATATCTGATCACTTAATTAGAGTGTGCTAAGACATTAGCACATGTTCAATATTAAAGAAACACTTTTAAAACTATTTTAAGGGAACTATTAAATATATTACCTAAACTTTTAGTCATTTTACAAGTAATTACTTCAATTTTTCTAGTACCAAATTCAATATCCAGTGATCTTTAAATGATTCGTTAATACTAAACTTAAAGCTAGTAAAGATCATTACATACAACCATGTATTGACACAATTAGCCTATGTATATTTTCTCCATAAAATATCATGAAAGCTCCCTTAAGAATTCCCACTTTTCTTTTTATATGTTTAAAAGATGGAATAAAGGGGAGACATCATGTTAAAGCAATGGGGAAACAATTATTCCTTCTCTAATTTCGACTACCCCTTAGAGGGTAAAGCCCCAATAATCATTAAGAATGGATTGCATAACACCTTAAGGGGTGCCTAAAGCTATTACCCTAAATTAAAAACATGGTAATATGTGACCTACTATCACATATAAGTCTTGGGGACTTATTCTTAATCGTGGTAGCCACTATATCTTGGGTAGGTGGTGCAACCTACTAAGGGTACCACCACAAGAAAATAGGAAAAATAAAATAAAATAAAATGTACCCTTTAACTTGATAATGCTAATAGAGATATCTTAGATTATTGTTGTTGTTGTTACTTGTATGATGGGATTTTCATTGATGATCGACCATGTGTAATGCACGTATAATTAATCTTAAAGAAGTCTTGATCCAACGACACAGGAACAAAGGATTCTTGAGAGAGGTGTGGGAGGAAACATAAGCAAGCTTGATATCTAGTGATGTGTGTAAGCCCTAAATATAAGCCTTGTAATCATAGAATTAGGTTTAGAACACGAAATTTAGGGCGATCAGCTAAAGGATCTGATTAAATATAAATTATAAATTAAAGTTACAAATATTAGTAAAAGTGACCATGTAAGTTTAAATTTAAGAAAATAAATAATAAAATAAGATAATATAAAATTTTTAAATTTTAAATATATTACACATCATTTATCGAAAATGTATAAAATATATTTTCGATAACTAACAAATTGCTAAAAATAAATTATATGTATACTAAAAATAATAGAATGATCTTCTTAATATTTAAGAGTATTTAGTTATACCTTACATGTATTTACATATAGGTAGAAATATGCAAAATTATCTAAGCTGCCCTAAATTAGCTAAAAATTTGATAAATAATGAAAGAAAATTATAAAAAAAATAAAAGAAAAATAAAAAAAAATCAAGGAAATAAGGAATACTCTAAATCAAGTTGTGCCAGCTAGGGAAAGTAAGAAAAAAATTTGACCAATCAAAATCAAACACTTAAAAGGTAAAAATGGAAGAGGATAAGCCAAAAATCTTATCTAATTAATACCTTAAAATTCCTTTATAGATCTATAAATAGTAAGAAAATTCTCTAAGCTCATTTAGTCTATTAGGAGTTTGAAAAAATTGAGAGAACAAAAAATTGGAGAAAAATTAGGGTTTTAGAAAAATTTTCACAAAATTGTACTTTTAAGCCTAACCCATAGGTCACCACTACCTGGCACCAAACCTTCACCACCACCATTACTGTCGTTGCCAACCCCACTCCAAACTAAGCGCTTAGATTTGCCGACACACCCTAGGCCGTCGTTGGTGGTCGAAAACCCAAGAGTTAGGTGAGTCTCAAATATCATCCGATTTTGTAAAATTTCTTAAAATTATTAATTATACCTAGAAATTTTTGAATTTTGTTATCTTGATATTTTATTATATGTAGATTTAAGGAAAAATAATGATTAAGTTTAGTCACGTCTATAAATGTAGAGTTTTTAAAAAATTAAATAAAACCTAGTATGTTTAGAATTAGAAATAAATAGACTTAAGAGTATAGTTTGGAGCTCAAAATTTTTCTGTAGAATACTTAAATGATACAAAATAGTACTATGAAGCCATTTTTTTTAAATTAATTTTTGAAATTTTTAAATAATTTTTTAGCCTTAAAATGATGAGAAAAATGAGTAGTTTTTGGATTAATTACATAATTAAATGATTAATTACTAATTTAGAAGGTAATTAGATGTTTAAGGATGTTAATCTCTTATGTGAAAATATAATCCTAGCATTTGGAGTGTTAATTGCAATTTATATGGGAATTATGTAGTAATTGTGAGTAATTTAGTAATATGTGAAATTGGAATTTTAATAAATGTAAAATAATCGGTTAAATTGGATAATACAATAATAATATCAATACATATCAAATCTAATACAAAAATTAATTTTAGGTAATTATACAAGAATTGTAAAATTTTCTCACATCAGAAGTAAATCCGATACACTAATCAAGATTAGAGTACATTGAGTACGTTAGAATACTGAATTAAGACCTAGTATGATATTAAAATACTTGAGCTTAGCGTGATTAATTTTACATTAAGGTTCAAAACGTATTTTAGGATTACTCGTAGTTGAAATCGAATTAAAACCTAAGCTGGAATCAGATTCGGAAATCGAACCCCGAACTTACGTAAGATGAATCGTAAGTAAATAATAGGTATATAAGGAGAATTGAGTTAAATCCTAACTTAAAATATGTATCATCTAAGTATAAGTACTAAAAAGATCATTTTTATATTATAAGACACACAAAAACAAATCAACTGCAACAAATGGTTGTGCAACTCAAAATTCCAAGTAAGTTAAGTTTAATGCTACATTGTATTTTAGAGTACTATTTTAGAATACTCAAAGACTTAGGTTTGTGTATATTTAAGATTGTAAGCAGTCTTATGCATGTGCTTATATATCTAATTTCGTGCTAAAATCTATGTTATGTTTTATGGTTGTTACAATTAGAGTGGTGTGGAATTGTTTGATTACTCTAAACCGAATATAATCCTAATTGATCTAAATACCCTAAAAAGACATGCATTATAACCTTAAAGGGGATCATTAGGATTCTTCAACTAAATATCGAAACATTCGAAAAAGATAGCGCTGAATAACAAGTTAGTCTTTTTCTCATCCTTAACTGAATTAAGTGATAGGAGAGGAGGTCGTGGTGAAGATAAGAGTATTGGTTCGAAGGATTATCTTAGAAGGAGCAGTGTCTCCATAGTATAAATTTAGGTTTGGTTATAAACTGTTGCATAACATGAAAACTCCTCAACTAAGATTAAAGCAGATGAAAATACTTTGATTTCATAATGGACCGGACTGCGTTATGTAATGGCACTTGGTTGTTGCATTTCATAAAAATAATTGCTTGATAACCTTGATTATGCTTATATATATTCATGAGTCTTCAATTCAACTTACCGAGCTCTGATTAATTATGCCATGTTACAACTATCTAGAGGTTAGTTCTCTTTTGAAACTCTAAGGAGTAAGAATCAACCAATCAATGATCAAGCTTTTGTTTAAGGTCTTGTTAAAATCTTTAGGATGAAGAACTGATGTACAATATGTAAACTAGTTAGCTATTATGATATGATGTAGAATCACCTAGGAATTTTATGGTAATGTAAACAATTATACATATTGACTTATGGTTTAAATTGTTATTGTAAATTTTAGTTAAATTCTTAAATGTACTATTTACTTCAAAGCGAAAAGTTGTCAATACCTTGTGTAGATTGTATCTATAACAGTCACTATAAGGTCATTTCTTGTTATAGGTTAATTTATACGACAGAACTGTTACAATTCTACAACTTTGAGACATAACTATATACATGTGTGACAATGGATCAAATATGATCATTTTGATGTATTCTTGACTTGTTCTTAATAATTTTGTTATATGATCTTTTATAGAGTCATTCCAGCAAAATAACAGTGTTTTGTTAAAGCTTTACTAATGTTTCAAATGTTGCAAATGAGGACGAAAAGGCTTATAGAATTTGGCTCCTAATCTTAACTGTTAAATGAAATGACATGGACAAATTAGATGTTGATGATGAATATTAAATCATGTTCAGTGATGGATGGCTATGATTAAAGTCTCATTAACCTTATATAATCATAAACATTGGGCTTAAACTAAACCAAACTAAGCCTAAGCTTTATAAGCTTTAAAAGAACATAAGCCTAATTCCTTATAAAAGAAGCCCATCTTCGCAAATTATGTGCTTAAGGTAAGGGCATAAAGAGCTTAAGTAAGTTCAACTTATTTTTCGTATGTGAGACAGTCGAGCAAAGCCAATAGTGGAAAAAACTAGTCCAACAATACCTGTTGTGAGCTTACCATGCCAAATCTCCTTAAGATATCTCCAATTAGGCCTTCTTTTCTAAAATTTGTCACTAACCCATTAAACCGGTCTAAGACATTAAATTGGACCAAAATTCAATTACCAAAACAACACTATGTTTATTGTTATTGCTTTTAGGGCTAAAGGGGGTCTATTCTCCTTGTAAGTTATGTAATACAACTACAAGTTAGGTGGCATGATACTTCCTATAACAATTCCGACTATCTTTAGGGTGTAAGGTCTTGATAGTACAATAAGACTTCAAATGTACTTTTAATAAGTTTTAGCAATCATATAAAAATTTACATGTATTAAGTCTTTTACGTATTTACTCCTCTACTTAACAGTTGTTTATAATAAATTATTATATTTTGCTTTATATGAAATCTTATTTTGCATGTAATATTAGGTTTCAATACTATATTCTTGAAAATTTTAAGAGTTAATTGAAGAAATGATCATTTTGAACATGCTTTTTAAATTCTATAAGAGAATTATTTATAATTTAATAATTATATCTTAATAAGAATTTTTATATTTTATGCCACATGACATGATATGTATACATCATGTAACATGCCACAGTATACTATGTGGCACTATATGGCATTAAAGTATTATGTATAAATAAGCCTAGGTTAATGAACAATTAACTTTTTAAGGGTGACAGCAATACATATTGTCCAATAATTAGCTTACAATGCTACATAATCTAACATTAGAGAAGGTAGCAATAAACACTTGAGATTTTAACTAGGAATTTTAATTAATTATAAAAAAGTATATGTCATAATTGCAAAATGACCCAAAAATTAATTAGATAATGAGATGAAATCTACTAATTGTATGATTGCAAATGATCAAGCTACTAAAGATTAATGGTTTGATGATAGTAATGATTTTAGGAGATATAAAGTTTGATGTACTATTTGTTATCACTGTAAACAAAAGGGTCATGTGAAGAAGAGTGCCTTTAGTAGCAAAATTAGGGCTACGCTTAAGATGGTAGAGATAGAACTGCGCTTTGGTGTAAAAGTTGTTAAGCTAAATGATGGTGAATTTTTCTAGCATTTGAAGCTCTAAGAAAATATGTAGAATAGGTTTTAGATTGTAGAAGTGTTATCACATGTGTTGCATGAGTTATTATTACACACTTACGAGCCTACACAAAGTGATTCTATTGAAATGGGAAATGGCTAGTGAAGAGTAGCTAATGCATGTAAAGTCCTATTAAATTGCACAATATGTGAATGTGCTGGTATTGGATTTGAGATATGTAATAGAAGTATCTTATAATGTTTTATCTCTTTGCTTTATGGATCTTGGTAGTTATTGAGTATAGTATGATTTAGTAGCACAAAAGTGTTTTATCTTTATGGTTGGTAAATTTTGTTCATTTTGTTAGGGATGTTGATCTTATGGTAAGAGTATCTTGGCACTTATTATCTACTATAAGAAAATATATGTTGGCTGTATGATGGAAAATTTCATTTTACTATCATTAAGTGTTAGATGAAGTTTTAAGGTAAAGAATCTAGAGTAAGATGGAGCATAAACGGTCTAAGAAATACTTGATGACTTAGAGTATGCTAGCTAAGAAGAGTGAAATATATTGCCAATGTCAACAATCTTAGCTAAGATGTAGTCATGTCTAAGTAGAGGGATAATGTAATCTAGGCATAAGATGATGAAAGTTGACAAGTATATATAATACATTGAATGGTCTAGAGACAAGCAACTAGTAAGATTAAATGAAAGGAGCTTCATTGTAGTTGTTGCTCAAATATGAGAGTAGGTGTATTAAGTTATGCAAATTTAAGTTATAAGTAGAGATATATAGAGTTTATATCACAAATTTATAAAAAAAACTCCATTATCAAAGAATAGTTAGGCAAATAAATGAGCTAAGGTCTAAAGAGACCTTTTTATATCCTTCTTAATATCCTCTTTTACATTTTCTTAGTATATAAGATCATGATGGTAAATGAGTAGAGCTTTTGAAGGTTTAGGCTAAGCTCATTTAAAATATTATTGAGTTTGAATTGTGCCAAGCCTTTATTTAGTTTGAAAATAATAGGCTTAAGTTCAATCTTGGCTTGTTTACATTATCAAGCCTAAATGAGTTTGAGTTAGTAAGTCTGTTCATAAGCCTAAATAATATAATAAATATAATAAATTAACATTATATTTCATATATATGTAAAGCTTACAAGCTTGCTAATGAGTCAACTCATGAGTAGACTTGCAAGCGTAAATAGAAGTTTAAACGCAACTCATTTACAAATTAAGTTTTAGAAGCCAAATGTTATATTATATTTTATATATGTAAAGCTTACTAGACTACTAATGAGTTAGCTCATAAGTAGACTTGCAAGCATAAATAGAAGCCCAAACTCAATTCAGTTTACAAATTTAATTTAAGCTGAGCCTAGTCAAGCCAAGCTTAAAGAGAGATGAGCTTGATTAGCTATCCAACGACTTAACTTGATTATAATCTTAACTTCAATACTTCTATTATATATAGCAAGGTTGTTAAATCGGTTGTAATCTAATAATATGAATGTTAATTTTCCAATAGGATAAATCAAATTTGAATTCTTCCTTTCTTAAGTTGTAACATAGTTAACTAAAAAATATGTATTAGGATTTGGCTTTTTGTAATAGATATATATATATATATATATATCATACATATAAACACATATATATAGCTTACGATTCCTTGTTTTAATATTGAATTTTGAAATAATGGCTTACAAAATAGTAATGTCGACATATCTCTTTTCAAAAGAAGCAGCTCAAAAGTGGAGCCAAAAACGTAACATGATGGTAAAAATAACTAAACTTATGGTATTTTTTATTACTTATTTTATGTTTTAAATGAGAAGTCTCAATTTGGTATCTTAATTGGATAGTTATTGAAAATTAAATTCGTTCTTTTTTCAAAGATAACCACCTTAAATCATAAAAACCCACCCTATTTTTCTCTCATTATCATAATATGCTAATTTTATGATTGTTTCTTATCTTATTATTCATATTTTTTTTTCAACCACACACATGATCGAGGCATAGTCTGATAGTACAGTTTTTCAGGAATTTGGAATTTCAAAATATACAAAGCACAGTTGTTATTTTTTTTTTTTTTACTTATATATCAACTATCATTTGTCAACTACCTTTCTTTACAATCTCATTAGTGTATCTGTATTTAAAAGCAATTAGCAATATTTTATACTTTTTGAGGTCGACTTTCTCAGATAACATGCATAAAAGCACGCAAACTTTGTTTAGCGGTCCAATGAAACTGCCTGTACTTTAAAATTCGTATCATAGATTCTGCGACCACATGCTCCAAATTACTAGGACAAAATTCTAAAAATTGTTTCTACTCTAATGATTCATTTTTTTAATTTGATTCTTTTCTTCGTTTAAGTGTCTTTTGCATTCCCAATGAATGAGTGATAGTGTGGGGTATTTATCCTTAGTTTAGCTTTGTTGTGGTGTTTTTTTTCCTTTTTTTTTCTTTTCCAAATACTATTATTCATAAAGCTATATAAGTAACTTAGTGTTGTGGTGGTTTAATTTATTCTTGAGTGCTTTCATAAAGCTATATAAGTACATTTACTTCATCCGAATAAAAATTTCCAAAGCTACATATTTGGATTATATCGACGTTAATTCTTCATTTTTAAACCTATTTTCACTAAATTTAGTGTTACTATAGATTTAACCTTTAATTAAGTAAAATTTTAAATATGATGTAACGCACCAGACGTTTTCCAACAACTCAGTAGGGAAAAAAAAAAAAAAGGGACAAAGTGTAACTGAAAAGTATAAAGACATACATATAGTATCTCAAATCAAATATTAAATGTAAGCCTAATAATAAGAGAGTGTTCGGTGAACTCATATGCATTAATCCACATCATTTTACAATATATCTATATATTTCTTTTTTTTTTTAACCAAAACTTATATATTATGATTATAGAGAAGGATAAAAAAAAAAGAATCTAATCTATATCAATAAAAGATTAGTAATTATATAATTAAACTGTAATCTTGACACACATATATATATATATATAATTTAAAATTTTGTTCCTATACACATTAAGAGTCATTCGAGCAGACGTACAATATGATCTTAAGTCTTATCAGTTGGTAGCTCTAGCAGTACAATCTCCTTCATGAAATTCACCAACAATCAAGCTCGGAAATAAATGGTGTGCAATATCGAAATCAACGATCGGTGTACTTGTCGCCATATTTTCAAGTTTAACGTCCATCATTGTATCGTATCTACACGTCATAAAAGTCCCCATCTGATGCCCTAATTCTATAGGGGCAATGAGCAGTGTCCTGGCCCCTCTAAGTATACCCTGTAGTAGTAGTACAGAGACAGAGGCAGATAGTGGATTTATCAATATTACTGGTATTGATGGATGTCACGTGAGAAGCCCTTTCCTCCATTTATGGCCAAACCTATCCCAACCAAAACACACCGCCAACCACTGTGAGTAACCCTTTGCAAATCTTAATGATTCATTTGCTTTCCCAACTCCCCACAACTGCAAATTATAACATTCTCTTCCTCTTTCCTGCAGGGCTCTGAAACATGCATATTCATGCGGAATCATGGTGTCGATTACGTGTCTACTTTACTAGCACGTGCCACTTGTATACTCTGACCCTCCCACTTTACTCATTCCCATCCGTTCTATTAATTCCTGCGTAATGAAATTCTTTTATGTAATTTAAATACATAGGTTCGCCCTAGCGGCACACATTAAAAGTTTAAAAAGGAAGTGGGTATAAAGGGGTTTGATAAAGCCCTATTTATATACTATAAAATAGGTATATGTTTTTAACCTCATGAAATCTATAAACGGTAAAATTTACATAGTATATGTTATCTTGTAAAATTTATATATTTTTATAATATTAAAATTCAGAGGAAAATTTTTCAATATTTTAAATAAATTTGTATTTCCATAAAATCCTCTTCATTCAAATCATGCTAAGGTATACTCTCTACATGTTTAGAAAACGATAATATAAAACTTACTTTATATAACATCTTAAACAAAAGTGATGTTACAAAACAAAAACGGCAAAAGAACATATTCGTGAAGAAGGCTAACTCTCTATTTGTACAGATCTTTCAATTTACTACAATGTTTAGTCCAATTACTTAAAATATACAATACTAAATCCATTATAGTCAATTTATAAGTATAATAATTGGTGGAAAATATAAGATAAAGCGCTTACCTAACAGCAATAACAATTGAGGTCATTCAATATAAAATACCTTAAAATCCATATTCTGATACACCTTAATATGTAAATTCTAGATACACGACGTTATATTTACACCACCGTCCCATGGGAGTAGCTTTTGCAATATTGTAACCATATAGAGTATTATGGGGCGTAGGCAACGAATTACCCCTCGATGCTAGTTAAAGAAGAAAGATTTACACTTCTTAATACTAAATATGCACTTAAAAAGACCAAATACATGAAATGATGAAAATTTTCATCACTTCAGTTGTGTCGTTCAGAAAAGCATTCAAAGCCCAGAATACGTAAATTGTTTCAATCATATAATTATTACTAGTTACTAATATAAAAGTTGTTGTATTAAATAGTGTGTCTAAGGCATTTATTTCCAGGCATTAAAATATTCACACGTTCAAGATTGCTTATTTGTTCTATAGAAAATCGAATACATGTGGTAAAGTAAAAACATATAGTAATAATATTTCTTCTTTTTGGCCACTTGACAAGTGCCCTAAGGCGCTATCATCATTTTTTTTTTCTTGAAAGAAGAAAATTTTAATATTTCTTTTTTGATACCGATTACATATTTTATGAAAAAAAAAAATGAATGTATGGAAAAATAAAAAGTTTCTTTAGTTAGTATTTTAACAAATGCTTTTAAGATCTTGTTAAGATTTTTACTATTATATATATATATATATATATATTAAACTTAGTTTGTTTTCCTTTTTTTTTTTTTTTTTTCTTCCTTCCCTCGATATATTTTAAAACATTTTAAATTTTGATAATTGTACTACCTCTTTCAACTACTAGATTCGCATTTCATTTTAATCTACTGTTGGTCACAAAATCCGAATATATGGTGCCCTAAGGTTAACAAAAAGCACACAACAGAAAAGTTAAAGTTGGAACTTCACACCTATGGCAACTATAATTTTCTATTCACGTATGTGATTTCATGATGAGTGATGATCAAGACAAGAATAAAGGGGGAAAAGTCTTCTTGACATTTTGTGAACGTCAGGGTTTGCAGAAATAATAGAACAAAAGCGCAGTTGACCCACTATTTTAGGACTTTAACCTCCCCTTATGTATCGGGATGCTCCAATTTAACTACTACAGTCCAAAAGAAAAGGCACAAATAAAGTAATGATTGGTACAGTGTCTTGATCCCCCCATGGTATATGATACGAAATCCACTTGATATGTAGGTCAGAAGTTGTTCAGACAGCATTTTTTCGATAATTTGGTATGAAACCAAGAATTATACTTTTTATTTAGGTACATACGGTTAAGTATGTGCTCCTACTCCAGTGACTTTTACTTTTATAGTAATTGTTATTTTTGTTTTTCATGATGTTGTGGTGTGTTATGAACAGACTTCGATTTGGGTCGTTGACAAATAGACGAGGACGCGCCTGTTTTGGATAAATTATTACTCATTGGTTGAATGAGTTTTACTTCTTAATATCAATTTTTGTCGGTAGTTTAACTTTGAAAAATTCTTTTGGCGAGTTGTTTTAGATAAAAGAGAAACCGAGTGAACTTAGATATAAAATAATAATAATTGACCATGGGTTTGTGTTATATTTAATTATCTTTTGAGCTTCTTTTTTGATTGGACCTAATACTTTGGGATTCTTCAATTATTTATAACAATCAAATGACATGAGTGATGATTAATTAATATTCCCGACTCTCAAGGATGCGGTGAAAGTTTTCAAAACTATTTGTCGATTAAGTAAGCAAAGTCAATAAATAATACAAAAAATGAATTTGCACCGATGGAAGGGGAAAAAAAACCGTGAAGGGAAGTTAGAATATAAGAAAAATTAAATATATATATATATATATATTCATCCTAAAAATTAAAAAGTGCTCGCACATTATTAGATCTAATTTTATGTCATAATTTAATTGTTTTCATAGTATAAGCACAATTAAGAATAAAGGGGAAATCACAAATATATATGCTCAAAATTATTGTATAGGTGCTTATAAACTATCTAATGTCTCAAAGTACCCGTTCATCTTCTCATTGCTATTGAAAATATGTATATATTCTTCTATCCTTAGCAAATTTCTGAAACTATTAATTTTTATGGTTCTTTTAGGAACACTTTTGGGTCTTAACAATAATTTGGCGTATGTGCAAATTTTCACAAGATCATATAGAAGGTCAAGTTATGCTTTAGATGCTTATAGGGTCTATTTACATTTAACCGATTGCTTTAGAGGTGTATTGCAATTATCTAAAAGTGAATTAAATGTCTAATTTCATCAATCATGTTTGTCTTTGTATAGGGATGAAATTTATTGGTATAAGCCTAGTATTCACTTAGACTTAACTCCTTAAGTTAGGGAATAGGGCCTACAAAGTCTGCTTTATATTTGGGATGACATAAGGAGAATTAACTTAGTAAGATCAGAATAGAGATCATTGAACCAAATCATCCGCATCCAATCTTTCTCAAGTAGGCTCATGCACTCACGAGGAAAGCTACTAGCTTAAGACCCATTAGCAAGCTCATTTAGGATAATTAGAAATTGAGCAAACTCCACCTCATTTATTAATCACCTAAATGATTTGACGAATGCCATTATACTTAAGAGTATAAATGTTCATCCATTCCTCCTCATTTGAAACTCTTGGAGAGAACCAATGAATAACATTACTTTATAAGAACTTTGCTTTTTAAGATCAAACAAGTAGTTCAAGTAAAAAATGCTCATTTGCTCAAGCTATAAAGTGATGTCTAAGGTTCCTTAAGGTTGTTTCATTTGTCACTTGAGCATTTAAAACACTGAAATTACATATTTCTCCTCTTTGGCTCACTCTCTCTTAATCATCCCATGAAATTGTTTTCACATCACTTCTTTAAAGCCATGTGTAGTACACAACGTACATAGTACTGATGTAGGTACTCTAACGGGGAACCCGAATCTATAGTTCATATGATCGAGATTATATTTTTTTGTTTGTTTAAATGAGTAAGTTGCTAAGATGAACTAACCTTTTTTGCCTTGAATAACACAATGTCGAGATAATGTCGCTAACAATACTTGAACCTTAGATAAAATTTCAATTTATCACCTAAACTTTCAATTTATCAAATTTTAGTAGCTAAGTGAAACTTTTTGTGTCATCATTATCGCCTGCTTCATATACATGCATTACACTACAAAAGGTTGAACCTATAGTAGGGATTAAAAGTCCCAACAAAGAGTTAAATGTTCCCTACCACAGCTTTTCATAGGGGATAAGTTCCCTACAAATAATGGCTATCAAAGGGTTGTACTATGAAGTCATTGTAAAGATCTATTCCCCATAAAAAATAATACATAGGGAGCAAACAACTATAAAAGGTCCCTTATGATAAATTGCTAACATATATATATATATATATATATATATCAGTGGCCTTTATGGGGACATAGTTCCTATGAAAAGTAATACTTATAAACCCTACAAATTTCACATTTTGGTGCTAGAGCCAAATTTGAAGAACCAATAGATATTTCATAGGCTCAATTAAACAAAAAAAAAAATTAAAACCCTATAAAATTTTAAATTAGAACCATAAAATGAACTTGAAAACCATAAAATTAAAATTTGAAAAGCCTTAATCACATACGAAGACCTTAAACTCAAATACGCATGATCATAAATTAAAAACCTAAAATGAATAAAAATCCTAAACCTCCAACCCCTAGAGTCATAAGACCTAATAGTAAACTCTAAACACAAAGGAAACCTAAAATAAAACATTTAACTCAAATTACATAAATTGTATAAAGTTGATAACAAACGATGAGAGATGTCTTTATATAGTAACGATCAATCAAATTAAGTCAATTAAAGTAATAAATTAATGGAATTACTAACTTATCCATAATGATACATTTCTTGAAAAGTAAAGTTAAAATCGTAAGCGTATCTTAAAACCCTAAAATGCTAGAAGTCTTAAAACGACTTACAAACTCTAGTTTAGTGTTAAAGACCCCAATTTAACTAATAAACCCTAATTATATAGCCAAATTATTCATTAATTATTAATAATTCGCTAAATCATTAAAAATCCTAATTTACCTTCTAAAATTATAATGGATTAATGATAATTTATTCTAATCCTTAGGAACCCTAAATTAATTAGATAAAATGATCCAATAGGTTTGATTAACTTAGTTAAATATGAGAAACCCTAAACTATGTCCAATTAGGATCATATACCAATAATTAGGGTTGATAAGTTTATTTTCATCTTAGTTAGTTAGAAGCATTCATGCATCACGATTAATTAGGAGAAAAACACAACTAAGAATAAAAACAATGCAAATAATTAATTGGAAGACATGATTAGATAATGCATTCACTTTTAGAAGGCCAATCCTTAACCAATTTAGCAAAAATCATGAAAGCAAATGGTCTCCACTTTATGTTTGTACCATGTAATCAAGAATGGAAAGGATTTGCTCCCTACTACATCTACTCATGATCAACCCTTATCAACCATTTTATCTGCATTTTTATTTCACCCTCTTCCCTAAAATAAACCCTAGAAACTGTTTCTAAATACACATATTCAAAACAAAAGAAAAATAAGAAGGAAGGGAACAAGAATAAGCTTCTCTGATCTACTTGCACACCAAAACACTTCGAGCCATAAACTCCCACCACCACCACCTACAAATGACACATTAGCACTTGTAATTGCTTCCTCATACATCCCCTTAGGCTTTTGACAAACCTCCCCCACCCTTAGAGCTCTTCTCGTCAGCTAAAAACTAAGTAAAAGTGAGCCATTGTTTTTCTATAAAGGTAAACCTACATTTTTTCCATTTTCTTTCTAGTTTAAGTTTATAAGCATGGTTCTTAGGCCAAGAAACTAGGGAAAATATCCTCAAAATGTCAAGTTTACATGTAATGTTTATTTGCTCATACATATGTATTTTCATAGGTTTCCAGTGTAGCAAACATATTATATATAACTTCAAAAATACACAAATTGTATTAAGATGATATATTGAAGAAAAGTAGAAGAATTACTATGAAATCTTCATTCCCATGCTAGGGTCGAAATATATGTATGTGTATCCCTATCATATTTTTTATTTCCTCATGTTTATTTTGGTAGAAAATAGTTTTAGATACATTTTAGTGGTAGTTTAATGCATATTCTAATGAGTTAAGTACATGACGTATAAAAAATCCTAAGAAATTATCTTAAACCACCCTTAATATGCTGAATAACATGCTGTAAAATCTTGATTAATGGGTTAATTACATAACTAAATAAATATAATTAAGATTTAAGACTTAAACTTGCAAGATAAAATGCTAAGCAAGGTCTATAATGAGTACTTAGGCTTAAAATGGAGATTAGGCTTAAAAAAATCCACTTCAAACCCAACAAACCATTAGTATCATATCTGGAACTCATAATAAAATGGGCCATTTAATATGTTTGGTAAACTATTAGACCCATTAGATTAGGTTAAACCCAAGACATAGACCCCAAGATATGAATTGGACTTAAATTGAATTAAAAGACCCACAAATCAAGCCTTGAGGCTACTTAATCACTTAGGACCGGTAGGTATATTAGATAAATCAAAATTAATCAAAGATTTTATTAAACCTACTAAATAATTCAAGGAGCCCCTAATAAGCCGAAGTGTAAGTAGAACACATTACTAGTTAAAAGAAGTAGTTTATGCCTTAAAATGACAAAAGATGAATTTTTGGCTTATAGAGAATAATTAAGAGCCCACTTAATTGATATGATATGATTTGAATTGAATGTTAAATGAGTCATTTAATGAGTTCAATAAGTTATTTGGCCTAAGTAGATACCTTATTCTTAACATCCATAAGTCCATATCTAATTTAGGAACCCAATTTTCAAAAAAAGCTAAAAATATGAAAAATCCAAAGAAATGGAAAAATATAAAAAATTGAAAATAAAGAAAAATACCAAAAAATTGAAAAATAATAAAATGCAAAAAACAAAATTGAGAAAAAAAAAAACCAAAAATGAGAAAAAGCCAAAAGGAAAAAAGAAAACCCAAAAAAAATATAAAAAATTACAAAAAGGTGTCGTACAATGGTCCATTTAGATAGGTTCGAAGTGGAAATAATTTTTTAAGGTCCAAAATTGCTTTTAAAATTAAAATAAATATATGTGATCTGACTAAATTAAAAATCTCGAACAAAAATATATGTTTATTGAAAACCAATTTTTCTGGCCCAATTAAACTACTTTTTTAAAAATATTTTGAAAATGCTTTTTTCTAAGAGACCATGACTTCAAACCGCATCTCAATTAGAGTCAAAACAAACATTTTATGGTTATTTAAAATTTCAAATAAAAAACCCAACATAGGTAAAAACTGTGGTTCTAATTTGATCGAATCAAAAAAATATTGAAAATATTTTGAGTATATGTTTATTAGGCTCCACATATTTTATAAAAAAAAAAAGGAGATGGTATCTTTGTCGAATGAAATAATTAATCATATATTTACTTAGGTGTCAATAAGTGGAGATTAAAAAAGGGGGGGAAATTGGAAAAGCAAAATGGCAAGTAAAAAATTAGAAGAATCAAAAGGAAAAAAAAAAAAAAGGACACATGGTGGCCATACATGTCACCACGTGTTGTGCTCTTAGAGTACTACTTAGCACCTTATGGTTGCAGTACGTGACACCATATGGTTACACCATGTGGTACCTCAATTAACTAGGTTAACCGCACTCGAATTGACGTTGCTCCCCCACCCCTCTCGCTCTGCCTCTACTCTTCATTCCTTCTTCTTCCACAAACAAAATAAGAAATAGTAAGTCCCATTTTCTTGGCAAGTTACATAATTTTCTATACCCGATTTCATGTATCATTTATTAAGTAAAAAGTTTGAAAAAAAAAATGAAAATGAAAACTCAGGAAATCTTCTTTATGGGAAAATGATTTTTTTTTTAAGTTATTGTTTAGGAGAATTAAAATAACAAATTTGAAAGTAAGTAAATGCCCATTTATTATACCATCAACAAGATAAGCAAATCCAAGCAATTTTCTTGTAATAATCTAAAATAAATCATTACAAAACTAAAAACCACTCCTCCATAAGATAAATCAACATTAATTCATCCAAACTTTCTATAAAATTGTGATCAATTTAAGCAAAAAAGGAAGAAATTCAAAAAACAAACCCAAGTGCCATTAACAAGTGAAGATTAAATCTTTCTCTTAAACAGAAAATTTTTTGAGAGGAATCATGAATCAACACTAAAAATAGCACATTCTCCACGCATTCAAAGGATCACATTCATTAGAAATCAATTACAAATCCACAATATGCTAGTTTATCTCTCTAAATGTTTGTAACTTAAAAAGCCATTCTCTCTCTTCGATTCCTCTCACTATAGAGAAAATTCCTATGAACATGCTATTCATGATTATGAACAAAGTCCAAGCTTTGATTTCATCCAATTTTGAGGAGAAAGATTGAAAAAAAAGTTATGAAATTGCTAGGCACTAAGTTGTTCTTTTCTAAAAAACTTGATGGAGGAATGCTTGGGTTTTCCAAAAATTGATTTAAGGCTTTTGAAATTCAATGTCTTAGGTGTCCAAGGCCACCAACTACACCCTAAGAACAGCTCAAAAACCACCTATACCAACCAATTTTCTTCCATTGCATAGGTAACTTTTCAACTTGTTTTTGTGATTTTTAAGCTTATTCATAAAAGAAAAACTAAGAGGAAAAACGAAATTTCCAAAAAAAATAAATAATTTATGTGGAGCATGCTTTGATGTTCTTTGATTTACTTTTATGAATCTAATTTGTTTGTGATAATTGTATTAGATATTACATGTCTATGTTGATGTTGGGCTTAATAAATTAATTAGCATGTTGCATTGCATACTTTGAATAATAATGTTATATTAATTGTTTAAGTGCTTTAATCAACTTGTTAGTATTATGTTAATATACTCTATAAATATATTTTTTTGCATGTTAGCATAATGATTTGGGAATATTACTATAGGTTTATGGTTGATTATGTTAATTCTTGTTTGTGAGCTTTGATGGTGTTTTCAAACAAAGAGGTGATTCCTTTCCCCAAATTTGTTTTTAATAAAATTTTTTTCATAAATAAACAAATAAATAAATTGGTCTTTTTCGGAAGTTAATAATTTTTCTAGGATTTTCTCGAAAGTGGACCAAAAAACTTATTTTTCCAAAATTAATATAATTTAATAAACCTAAAGTAAAAGTAATTTTTAAAAAATAAAATAAACCAACAAACTAAAATTTTCATCGATTGAGAATTACGTAAGCTTGATCTTACACTACGGGTACTTAGGTACTTTAAGCAACCTAAAATAATCAAACTTTTGTTTTTCCCCTTTTCTTTTCTTTTTAGAAAATACAAAGCCCAATTTATTTGAAAAACATATTTCAAGCTTATTAAGTGATCTTGTGGATTTCTTTTATGGAAACCGCTTAGGTTTTAATAAAATAGCCTCCAAACACAAGTTTTTTATTTCTATTTTTCTAAAGAAGTTATTTTTTAGAAAAACTCGTATGTTAGCAATTGAAACTAGAGTCCATCTACCCATATGCCTTAATTTCACATTTTCTCAATTTCAATTAGGTAGCGACTCCTTTTTCAAAAGTCATTTTTTTTTTAATTTTTTCTTAGTTTGGTCAAGAAGTTTATAGTAAGTGTGCTGAGCTTAATATAAATCAGATTAAGAAAAAAGAATAAACCAAATTTCCAGCTTAATAGATTTGGCAACTCCAATAGAGACTGGTTTATGGGCTAGCCATAAAAGAAATTTATAAAATTTAATTCAACAAACAAAAATAATAATTGAACTTTAGTTTTTCCTTTTAGCATTTAGTTTTTTATGTATATAATTGTGCTAATGTAAGCCTCAGTGATGCAGGAAAAAAAAAAAGGGAGCAGTAGGGTAGTGGAGGTAGGTTGGTGTTGGCCCAATTAGCCTCTTAAGGAGATTTTAATCATAATGTGTTTTCATATACAATCAAACCTAAAACATCTTAGGAACCTAAGAGGAGTGCCATTGTATAAGTTTTGAGTGATGCAGTGTAACCACCATTCGAGGTCAAATTGGCTAACCCTACTTAAGTTTCAAATGGGTCGATGATCTATGTGAAGCCTTTTGACACTTAGAGACCTTTTAGAACCTACTCAATTACATTCATGAGCTTATATGAGTTGGTAAGTAAATCGTATGTGACAAGTGCTTCAAAGTCAAAAACTACGACATGACATAATTTGAAGTGTCCATAATATTTTTTTTTCTTTTGACAACTTGTAAAAGACTAATGTACTTTGTAATCTTTTTTGTAATTTCTTGTATTTTTCCTATAAAAGAAAAAATACATAAAATTATTTATTCATTTTTTATGTAGAAATTTTTAGGATAATGAAGGATGGGATATACATCAACAAACCCAAGGACACTAAGGATGCGCTCAAGAAATAGTTCCAACCTTTTAGCCTTAAGCAGCAAGACCACATCAAAATAAAGATTGGGCTATTATGTCTTTAATGGAAATTTCTATCAACCTTGCTTTTATACTAGCCTTAATTAATTTCTAGAATCAAGAACTTATGGCCTTTTGTTTTAGGTCTCACCAATTATGCCCATTAACTGAAAAATACACTCAAGCACCTACCAAAATGAGCGAGATCTACCTTGAAAAAGGCACTCACAACATCTTTAGTGATTTACTGGGAGTGAAAAAGAATGAAATAAATTGGACCATGAAAGAATGTATTGGGAGATACTTTAAGTTATCTGATTTGCTAGATTAGTTTGTGGAAAAATTCGGATTCTAAGTGAAGTGCGACATCTTTTGTTTAGGCTACTAGAGATGGTAATGCAATTGGTGCGATGCATATATTTTAGCAGTATTTGAGACCTTCTTGTTTCCAAAAGGTGCATTTAGCATTCATTTCCAAGTTACAGAGATAGTGGCCTAGTTTTTAAAAGGAAAATCGTATGCCCTAACCCTCTCAGCTAAGTAAATCAGATTACTGAATCACCTCAAGACCAATAGATATGGAGACATAAAGACTTCCCTGATCCAGCTTATGATTTGGTTTATCGGCTACATGGTGATTCACCAACTCAAGTTCCACAAGCCAAGTTTGTTGTGAAGATCGACATAATCCTAACCTTTGTGAGGGTCGCATTGCTAAAATATCCTATTAACTGTTAGGTTGAGGTCCTTCAAAATTTTATTATTGAAGACTTAGTATGAGTAACTAAATGGTATGCCACCAAAGAGATGATAATGGGTTGTAGAGATTATGAAGCAATTCCACTTATTGAGATGAATTGGTGCACAAGTTATTATCCAACTACTATGATTCAATAGGTTAGGTTGATTCAAACCACAACTATAGGCCTTTATTAAATAGAGCAACCATTGGCTATTATGACTATCACCTTATGATCAATGAAAAGGTATCTCATCTACTTACTATCAAGACTTTGTGAAGCAAATGAATTCTGATCCCAACACTTCAGTTAGAGCACTTATAAGAGAATGCTAGGAAGTATCGAGTTAGGAAAGATTATGTCGACCAATACGTTAGAAAAGTAGGCCAAAAACAATTCAAGGCCCCTAATATGCTGTAGCTAGAATAAAAGAGTCCTATCCCTAATATGAAAACTTACATGAAGTAAGTTTAGACCTGAGTAGAAGTTGCCTATGAAGATGCAAACAAGTTAGAGAGAATCTGGAAGGCCCTATATAAGGCACCAAAGTAGTAGGTTGAGACATTGGAGGATCGGTTTACAAGAGCGCTTAAGAGGGTCCAATAGTTAGAAGCATTAGTAGAGCCCAATCCATCCAAGAAGAAGAGAAACAATGAAGTAGGATCTAATTAACCAATCAAGAGAAGATACAGCAAATAGGCATTTTAGCTTAGAAGATTTGTTTTGGTCTTGAAATAACGAGTTATAATCAAACGCCATCATTTGCAGTTTTAATAAAAATAATATTTTTGTCATATTATGGATTACTTGCTAACCCCAATGTTAGTATCTTTATGTTCTCACAAGCATCTTCATTTTATATTCAGTTGTTTATTTTTTTGTTCCTTATTGCCATTTCATGCATGCAAAAAAACACATAAAAAAAAGAGAAAAAAGAAAAAAAATTTAAATATTCCAAAATTAAAAGGAATTTTTTTTTAAATGTAGGTTTTAAAAAGAAGGAAAAGGAAACGAAAGTTATTAAACAAAAGAGAGTCATAGGAAGATTTTTTTGCTAATAAGTTTTGAGTGTTTGCCTCTACATAAGTATTGATTGTGATCGAACCAATTAGGGTAAGTAAGCTCATATGGAGTCCAAGTGGAATGGGCTTAAGTCTTGCCTTGCGCTCTATGATTGCTGCAAAAAGCACACCCACAGGGGTCTTTCAATGCTCAAGTTAGCAAGAAAGATTAGAAGGGAAAAGGAGTGAGCACTAAGGGCCAAAGGGATAATGCTCATCCCAGATATGCATTAGGAAAAGTGTAAGAGAGATCCTTTTAACTTCACAGCGATTGGCGCCTTTTATGAGAATTACCTAAACATATGGTAGTCTAGGGTTCGCCCGTACTAGTTGCTAACAAATAGCATGCACTATAGTAGGGACTGAGCTACTATGCAAGCGATCGATTATGACCAGCTAAGCAACCAAATTTGCAGCCTAGAGGTTTGAAATCTGTAAAGACTATCAAGTGTACCAACCATACTATGGATGTCAAACGCCCATTAATGAGTTGCAATTGAGAGCAGACGCTAAGGACAAAGGTCAAGGAAATGGTTAGCTAGTGCTCGACCGAAGGAGAGTTGAGGTTTAAGTTGATGCTAGATGATTAGCATATGTAGCCTTAATGGTTAGACCAATCTATTTGAGGAGAGCATTGTATACCTTACTAAGTAATTTGCAATACAAAGGGTGAGCTTGCTGTCAGTTTATGTGCACTTTGGTCTCTCACATGATGGGCTTTGCATGTTGGGCCTTAGTCCTTGCAAGAATTGAGTATCAACAGGATGTTTTTTGAAAATAGCTCGCAAGCAGTACATTTCCAAATGAAGTCTCATAATCACTTGGCAAAGACCCATAATGGCGATTAATATAAGCAACAACACCAATACTAATGTCCCTATTGAAGAGAAGGTCGGACTTTTGGAATAATCAATGAAGAGTATGGGTAAAAAATTGAACTTTTGATTGATAGTTTTAGCTTCTTGTGTGTAACTCAACCTGCCTTTGTAGTAAACTACAAACCACATGGGAAAGGGATTACCATAAACCCATAAGAAGGTAAAGAGACGAACCTAAAATATTTGCAACCAAAGGTAGAATTCAAGGTTCATTCCGAAGGTTTGAGAAGGGAAAAAACAAATGGAAAAGAAGTTTCTACAGCAAATGAATGATAAGATGAAGGCTTTTGAAAAGCAAGATAAGTTTGAACAAGCAAGCATCACTGACATAGCTACATAAGATAGTTCAACCTTCCCAAAAAAGTTCAAGGTACTTGATTTTGGGAAGTATGATGGAATTAACTACCTGAAGTTGCGCACCTAGCTATGTGCTAAGAAAATGAGCAAGTATGCCCAGTATGATCACTTAATGGTCCAGACCTTCAAATATAGTTTGACCAACTCAACCTTGACTTAGTATAATCAACTTGATCTCAATCAAGTCAATACTTGGGAAAAGTTTACCCAACCCTTCTATAAGCGATATAGGTTTAGTTGGAAGTTGCCTCCCTGATGTAGGATTTAGGAACTCTTCATAGCTTAATGAATCTTTTAAAAATATTCTCAGAGATAGAGGGCCTACGCTGTAAGGGTATCTACCCAAATACCTGAAATGAAGCTAACATTCACCTTTATTAATACCTTAGAGAAGTCCTATTTCAATCATCTTATACCACTTGTCTCAGCCAGCTTTATTTAAGTGGTAGTAATAAGGTCAAGGATAGAGAGTACGATTGCATTTGGCAAACTACCTGCTTCAAACACTCAAGATAAGAGACTCACCCCCCTCAAGCCTAATGGCAAAGGGAAAGAGCCTATTATAAGCATAGTGACCATTAACCGAAACCCAGCACCTATCCCACAAACATCCTACAAGATGACTCCAAGCTCAATAGCCCCAATAGCTCTAGCCCAACAATACCAACCACCATAAATCTATCATGACCCTACAAGGGGCCTAGTAGGATTACCTAAAACTTCTATAATATGTATGCACTCATGATATGAAAATTGCCTTGCAAATCAGAGATTGCAAGAGTCTAAGTGATTAATCACTAAGGTTACTGATTCTTAAGTAATTAATTTACCATAGAATACAAATATAAATAACTATGAGTATCTGATATCCCACAATTCCTCAGAACCGCAAAGAATCGGTATCCTCTACCAAATAATAAGATAGGATATACCAATATTACAAAAGAAATACAAGAAAAATTAAATTATCAACAAAGGTTGCTTATGTATCATCTAAAGAATACTCAACTATTTCTAATACTAAGATACATATCTTTATCTCACACTTGGCACTCGAGACTTATCCCAATCCCAATGTAAGTAATCTTGCAAAAAAAAAAAAAAAATGAGGGAGTGAGCATATAACAGCTCAATGAGTTCGTTCCTCACCACCACCGTTCAAGCAAGTTATTACACATTCTTATCACACATGCAAGCAAGCTATCTACATACAAAATGAATGCAGGTACAATGAATGCAAGCAATACATTCATAGGAGTCCGGAACTATGGAAGGTGTAGAATTACATCATCTACACTTCGATTATTCCCTGTACTTACCCGCACAGGACACCTTAGCTTACTCGCATTAGGCTATTTAGAGGCCTCACCCTACTAGGCGGCATTCGACTATTACCCTAACCGAGAAAAGATTTTAATTCAAATAGAAGAATTCCAATTTAGAACTACCTACCTTCCAACGCCCTTCGGGCACAAACTTGTGAGTCCATCTCGTAAGCCAAAATTTACCAAGGCTTTACAAGCACAATAAAGTAAGTCCTCTTACTATCAAATGGAGAACCTATACTAACTTTGCCTTAACTATAAAATATCATTTCTAGCACTGCGACTCTTATTAAAATCGTACAAAATACGTTTAAGATTAGGAAAACCTTTTTCCAAAAATACCCTTTTCAATATTTTGCAAAGCTAGCACTCTCCATCCATACATTTACTGGGTCATAAACATGCGGCGAATAGAACTAGTTATTTAGATCAGATATTTATATTTATCAATTAAAAAAAATGATCACACAGATGATAGTATACAAGCAGAACAGTCATTCAAACATACAAGCAATAGCAAGCAGCAAAACATCATACAAGTAATACGTACAAGCAAGTAGCAGGTTTAGAACTCTCTTACTTGGATTATTGCTCATTCTCTAAGTCTTTGAGGTTTCCAAGACTCAATATCGAACGTCTAAATCAAAATTGTAAAACTTATAAGTATTCTGAGAAATCAAACTTCTTAGTTAACTAAAAGTTTACTGTAGTTTATCTAATTCCCCAATATACCCCTAAGTCTTATATTTATAGAGTTTATCATACTTAATGGGGTTAATATTAATTATTTTCTTATATTTGTAAGTTATGGGATGTTCGTTATATATTTTGTAACTTTTTTCATTCTAATTCCAATACTTGTAAACTTATAGTTGTTTTTATCGTTTTCAAACGCACGTTTACACAACAACGTCCGTTTTGGACGTTGTGACTCGTAATTTAAATTGTGATATAAAAATATCACCAAAATTATTATTTAAGTTTAAAAATTATAAAATATTGATTTCGCTTTTTCTTAACATATTTATGATTTAATAATTATTTAAATCATATATTCAATATTTTTATTATTTTGATTGTATTTTTCTATTTTTGAGATTTTTAATTTTATTATGATTATTATTATTATTATTACCTTTATTATTTTTACTATTCTCATTTTCTTATTTATTATTTCTCTTATGTACCTCATGATTATACCCATATGTATATCCTTATAATATATATTTTATAATTTATTTTATTGAAAAATTACGGTATCATATATATATATATATATATATATATATATATACATACGTATACACCTTACATATTTACGGATTTAGTAAATATATTACATATGCTAATACATATTCGGTATATGTATATGTGTTTATTTAAAACATATTCTTATATACACATTCATGTATTCATATATTTGTATTTATATATATATATGTCGAAAATTGCAATCGACTATAATTTTATCACTGTTGAGTAATATTTAACTATTTTATAGGTTTATGTCTATAATTTTAAGGTTTGATCAAATTTGGGTTCAATTTTGATTAATGGTGCTTAAAGCAGTATTAAGGTTTTAATATATGATTTAGGGTTTTGTCAATTTCTAAGGTTTTTACTCCTTATAATATATTTATATTTATGATTTATTAAATTTTTATCTTGCTCGACTTTGATAAGTCTTCAAGTCATCTATAATCTTAGGGTTTAATTCTTCTCTTAAATAGCTAAATTTGCAGGGTTTACAAAACCTAACCTAACCGACCTCCCCAAGATTCACCAATATCTTAGCTCCCTTAAGCTAAGTCTTGGCCTGCTTGAGAGCTAATCACCTCATTGACTTTAAACTACCCAATGAAAGATACAAACTTAGAAACTTTGATTCTGATGCCAAATGTGAATACCATCTCAAATAAGTGGGTCATTCTATGATAAGTGTTGGATGCTCAGAAACAAGATTTAAGGCCTAATTAACACCAAGAGAGTACAGTAGGATTTTATTGAGACTCTTAATGTCAAAACAACCCGCTTCCAAATCATGCTACTGCAATCAACATGATTAGTAATGGGGAACCTTAGCTCATGATGGATTTAGACGAGCTACCTATCCCTGTTGAGTACATGGTTTGGCTCCTTAAAGATAAAGGATGTTTACAAGGAATTAATCTTCGGAATAGAACCCACACCAAGCCAGCCATCTATCAATTACTTCAAGAAGATAAGGTAAGAAAGGAAGAAATACAGGAGATGATGATAACTAAACCTTGAAACCTCACCTACAAACAATTGAAGGAACACAGGCTAGCAGAAAACCTATGATTATGTCACTGAGTCAAAGCCGAAGAGAATTCAAATACCTGGTGGATACATGGATCGAACTCATGATATATATCGAAGGAATGCCAACTAGATGGGTGCTCGAGTTTGAATAAGAAGATAATGTGGGCCATATGATAAAAATGATTGGATTAAGCTTGAAGCTAATTACAATCCACTATAATAAGTAACCCGAGGAACAACCTATGTATGACGAGACTAGAAAGCATGTGTTCAATGTCCCAATTCCTCCTAAGAATTATAAAGTGGCACCTTTTAACTACTATAATCTCAACTAGTCAAAGATTGCCACAACATTGTCAAAAGGATTACCAAACGAGGCCAAATTTACAATCTAAGAGAAGAAGTGGGGCAAAACATGTGAGCATAAGGAGAAAAAGAATCTAAGTTGGACGCTTTCAATAACATGATCAAAGTTAGTGAATATAAGATCATGAACCAACTGACTAAGGTTTTGACTTAATTTTCCCTTAAAGGGCATCTACTATCATCAAGCTAACATAAAAAGGCTCTCTTTAATGTTCTTAAATAAGTTTAGGTTCCTCAAAAGATCTTAGTAGATAAGTTAGGGTACATAGTTAGTTCCCTACTTACTATTGATCATATCACCTTTTCACTTGAGGAGTTAAGGAAAGATGGGAATCACTACACTAAGCCTTTATATATTGTGGTGAGATGCCAAAAAAAAAAAAAAAAAAAAAGATTGTGACTAGAGTCTTCATTGAACATCTATCCCTTAAATACGCTCTGTTAACTGAGATCAAAGCTAATGAGAGTAAGCCTAACTCTATAGTTTTAAGGGCTTTCGATGGGTCCAAAAGAGAGATTAGGTGGGGAAAGTGGTCCTTTAAGAGTAATAATTAGGCCTCAGATATTCAGTGTAACATTCTAAGTACTAAACATCCCTAAGACCTTCAACTTGCTATTGGAAAGGTTGTAGATTCATATAGCTGGTGCAACTGCTTCTAGCTAACATTAGAAGGTCAAATTTATTACTAATGGTTAGTTGATCACAATCTTAAGAGAGAATCATTATGACATCTACAAGGAGACAACAATCCCATCCATAAGGAGAGAAGAGCTGGAGATTTTTTACCATGTACGTATGGTCGATGAGAAGAAAGAAGAAAACAAAGACCCTACATTTAAGAAAGGGTAAATTGGGACTTTTGATTTGGTATGTACCCGTAGAATAAGAGTTCACTCAAACCTATTTTTGCTAGAGGGAACAGGGGTGATCAATCGTATAATACCCCTGTAACTTTTTCGTTACTTAAGGAAAGCTTCATCAAACTAATACCAAAGGTAGTAATAGAAAGAGAAGACCAACCTAAAGAGCCAATGCCATTACATAACTAGTCAAATGATAACCCCAAAAACTTAGGGGCTAGAGGCAATGTATCGTCAAAACAGAAATGTGAGTTGATTAAGTTCACTAAATAAGATGACATATTTGCGTAGTCTTACGAAGATATGCCAAGATTAAACCTATCAATTGTAATGTTACATCCCAACATAGTACAAGACGTACCATTACATTGGAATACTTATTTACAGTCAACAAAAGTTTTACTCATAAGAAAAGAGTACTACAATAGTAATCAGCTTCATACCTGTTTACACAAAAGTGTAAAACCTCCAAACATAACTAAGTTAAAATGTATAGTATTTTTTTTTCTTTTATTAAATGTGTACAAATCCTTCTTAGGATTAAAATCCAAATGTGGTAAGGTTTCTTCCAAAAGTAGCTGACTCTATTCTATGCGCTCTCAAAAGTCTTTCCCCGAATTAATGATGGTGCCCAATCGATTTTCTTTATGACTTGAAAATATACAAGTATCCCCTCAACTCTCTATAAGCTAAGTGAGAGCAAATAAAACAAAATACAAAACAAGCACAATGAATATTTACAACCATCATTATCTTAAGGCATACAATTTCATATCTAAAATTACCAAGATAAGATGCCTATGCAAGGAATATGTGCTACACTCATGCATGAACATGCATCGGTATCAATATCCTAATTTAGCTTAGCTCCAGTTAGTTGATACTCCTAGCATCTAAATACAAAGTCTAGGAATCTAAGGCAAAAAAGAAGCTATCAAAACCTAGCATGTAACTGGCCTAGTTGAAACCACATGAAATGGCCAGAATTTATCAAGCAATGCAAATCTATATGCTCAAAACTTAACCTAGCAAATATCTAAGTTTCTAAAAACTTGACTTGTAAGTCCTTTTATGCCATGCCATAATGCAGTAAACAACACAGCTTAGTATCAGACACGAATCCCAAGTACTATATCATAAACACCTCAATTAACTTAGATTCTACTTCGTTTCCAAACATTACAATTCAACCTTTCATATAAAGTTCACTTAAATGAACACCTGCAAGGACAAATCAATTTCCAAGTTTTTCAAGCAATAAAATGTCTCCACAAATCAGTCATATATGAGGAAACACTTCATTAAATTAATACATATTTAACAAAATCATATATCTAATTAATCAATAACATAATTGCAATTTACAACACAATTGGCTTCAAATCAAGTAGATCCAAGTCTATTTGCACAAAAATGAAAATATCCACTAACTAAGACTTAATAGTCGTACAAATCCTAGTCTACACAACATGATCCTTCCTTACCTATCACTCATAGGAAAATACAATCTCTAAGTCAATTACAAGTTGAAATCGAACCCTTATAAGCTTATGTTAGCTTATTCTTTCCCTATCATGTTTTTTAATTTCGTTTGACCGTATCTTATTCATTTTTTATCTAATTTTAATAAACTTCATATCATCATAATTTTTATTTTAAGTACTATTAAGATATCTTAAAGAATAAGGCCTATTCATATGGTTATGTGTAAAAATATCCTTTCTCACTACCAACAATCATACATTACCGTAACTTCATAATTGACTTGAATAAGCTTTAATTATAAACTAAAAACCTAAAAATCACAAGTCTCAAACTTGATCAACATTTTTTATGTATCAAAAAATGCTAATCTTATATGAATTTAACAAAGTATTTTATTAATACTAACTACTATGTCACATATTATGCTGATATATAAGTTTATATAAGGAAAATTCATAATAAATAGTATATAAGCTCAATTAATATCACCAAAAATACCATAAACTCGAAAATATATATAGTTTTATACTAACCCTCCATAATAATTATCTAACTCATCACCTATTTTAACAAAAATGGCATTTTTAACTCAAAATTATGGAAAATTAGGCGAATAAGCAAATTTAATTATAAGATGAAAATGAATTGTTCCAAATATCCTTATAAACTTCTATAAGTCAAAATATGTAAGGCTCATTAATTAATATATTCACAAATTAATTATTTTGACAAATCAACTAAATTGCCAATTTTATTCAAAATAAATATAATAAATAGTAAGCATGTTTATTTTAAAAAATTTGTTTCCATAATTAAATATACATACATATATATATATATATATTAAGTGTATTATATACAAAAATTCAAGTGGAAATAACAATGTTTAATATTTATAAATATTCATTTAATTTTCCCTCAAATGGGGCAATTTCTTAAGCACCATATATTTCCACTAATTAATTCTTTAAAATAAAATTATCACATTAATCTACACCTAAAATAACCCAAAAATTTATTTTTTTTTTCACAATCAATTAAGAAGATTTAATATTTTTAAAACATTAAATATCTTACAGGCAAAAAACAAAGTAAGCCGAACTGATGACCTACGACCACCCTCTAGTGATGACTTCTTATCCTAAAAACTCCTCCAGCCACCAAATTTCTAACCTTAAGTGGCCGCCACAATGGAATTCCAATACCCTCTTGAATCAATTCTAATTAGCAGTGCCCCTATTCTCGTTCTCGTTTTGTTTTTATTTTATTTTTTCCAATTTTTCTAATTTTTGCTAAAGTGTTTTATAGTGTTTCCAAATTCCTAAAATGTTATAAATGAGCTTTAAGTCTCTTATTTATAGATTTAAAGGAGATTGCATATTAAAAAGTTAATTGACATGTGTCATTTCCTAAATTTGATACCATGTAAGTAGGTAGTGTGTCATTTTCTTAACAATCTAGTGACTACTAATGTTCTCCAACTTCTTCCATGCTGCCACATCATGTTATGCCAAGTTGATGGCTTATCAAGTAACTTTTTGGATAATTTCATCCATTTTTGTATTAATTTATCTATATTTTATAATCTTATTTTAATATATACACATTTAGTACATATAATATATATTTTTTGTAAATACATATATATATTATATATAATTCCACTTCGTTTATTATTTTTATAAATTAAATAACTTATTTTCAATATCTCGTTATATCTTGAAACTTGAATTTCAAGTTTTCAATAAATATTAACTTTATCGATAAACTAACATTTTTATCAAATTAATTCTTTTATATAATTTATTTTGAGAAATTGACTTTATTATAATACTTCTTCTAACTTTTATGGCCTTATTGTAAGATTTAAACTAAAATAGATAACATTACTTGACACCCTAAATTTATAGGGTAAGAACCTTAGGTATTACATCCAACCCCCCTTACAAAAAGTTTCGTCTTCGAAACTTAATTTCAAGTTGAATGACATATATTCATAACCTGATCCTAGTAAAAAGAACAATCGATGATAGGATTACTAACTTTGTGTAACCATTTCAAGGTATTAAGCTCTCATCGATTAGGCGATTCACATGTCACTTCAAGTATTAAGCTCTCATCGATTAGGCGATTCCCATGTCACTTCTTCAGTGGTACGTCTACTCCACAAGACCTTCACATATTTAATGTCTTAATTCCTTAATTTCTAAACCTAGGCACATAACGTTTTCTTTTAACTCCACTAGAGGTACATCCAATCTCGTTGTTGGATTACCTATAAACTTTCTCGAGGTTGAAATGTGAAACATATTATGAATTTCTATCATTTCGTTAGGTAATTCAAGTTCATAGGCAATTTATTAATCCTTCTCTTAATTTGAAATAATCCAACATACCAAGGACTTAACTTCCCTTAAATACTGAATTGTTTCACATCCTTCATTGGTGATATCTTCAAGAATACTCAATCGCTTATTTGAAATTCTAATGGCTTTCCTCTAATATTCATATAATTTTTCTATCGTATTTGAGTGGCTTGCATTTACTCCCTAATTATTTGTATCTTCTCCTTAAGATTTTATAACATTGATGGTCTAATAACTTATTTATTTCTTACTTCATCCCAATAAATTGGTGATTTATACTTACGTCCACATAGTACTTCATATAGAGCCATCTGAATAGTATTATGATAACTATTATTATAAGTGAATTCTACTAATGGCAAATAATCATCCCAGTTATCTCTAAAAATCATTACACATGCCTTTAGCATATATTTTAAAGTTCAGATTATTTACTCTAATTACCCATCAATTTAGGGATGATAAGTAGTACTAAAGCTTAACTTAGGTCCCATTTTCGTTTGCAAAGATTACTAAAATCAAGACATAAAATGAGAATTACGATAAGATTTTATCGACATTGGAACACTATGCAAACAAATTATCTACTTGACATACACTTCTACTAGCTAACAGGATGTCATCGTTTGCTTATAACTATGAACTGTGATGTTTTCGTGAGTCTATCCATTATAACCCATATCATACCATATTGTGTTGTCTCTTTGTCCTTGGTAAACTACTCATAAAATTCTATGCTCCCACTTATATTCAAGTATAGGTAAATGTTGTAACCATTCTCCCAGCTTTTGATGTTCGGCCTTTAGCTTTTGGCAAGTCACGCAATGTGATATATATTGTGTCACATCTTTCAATCTTATCTACCAAAATTTCTGTTTCAAGTCTTTATACATCTTATTATTTTCAAGGCATAGGGAATATTTTGCATCATGCGTTTCTTCCAAAATCACCTTCTTAACTTCTAAAACCTTTGGTATACAAAGTCTTTCTTTAAACCTTAATATTCCTACATCATCAATTCTAAAGTTAAGCTGTTGCTCAATACAATGTTTGATCTTTTGTGACTCCATACTCCCTTGTGAGCTTCCTTGATGCACTCAAGTAATATAGGTTTTATTTTCAAAGTAGCCAACATACTACACTCTTCTCTTATTACAACTTCCAAGATCAATTTCTTCATCTCTTCAATCAATTTTTGTTTATCTGTAATGAGCGTAATAATACTACTAAACTTCTTTCAACTTAATGCGTCAACCTCTACATTAGCCTTTCTAGGATGATAATGAATTATAAGATTATTATCCTTTAATAATTATAATTACCGCCTTTGTCTCAAATTCAATTCCTTTTGTGTAAAGTTATGCTTTAAGCTCTTGCAATCAATGTATACCTTACATTTTTCATTATATAAGTAATGCCTCTAAATTTTTAAAGCAAATATTATAGCTACAAGCTCTAAATTATGAGTCGAATAGTTTCCCTCATATGGTGTAAGTTATCTTGAAACATAAACAATTACGTTATCATTTTGCATTAACACAAATCTTAGTCCATGGTCTACTCCTTAAAGCATCATAATAGATTGCATACTTTCCATATACATCTGGTACCATTGGCATTGGAGTGATTACCAACCTTTTCTTAAGCTCCTAGAAGGTTTCTTCATATTTATCATTTCATTCAAATTTAGAGCCTTTTCGTGTTAATTAGGTCAATGGAATGGCTATCTTAGAGAACTCCTATGTAAATCTTCTATAACAACTAGTCATCCCTAAGAAACTCCTCACTTTCGTTATAATGGTCTACTTTGCCCATTCCGTTATTATTTTCACCTTAATAGAGTCAATTGCTATTCTTGTGCCAGATATTACATGTCTAAGAAACCCCACTTGCTCCAACCAAAACTCACTCTTTTTTGGCTTTGCGTATAGTTGGTTGTCCTTAAGGGTTTGAAGAACAATCCTTAAGTATTTCACATGTTTCTCTTTACTCCTCAAGTATATTAAAATATCATCAATAAATACAACTATGAACTTATCTAAGTACTTTTAAAGACATAATTCATCATGTTCATGAACGCAACAAGGGCATTTGTTAACTTAAACAACATCACTAGAAATTCGTAATATTCGTACCTAGTCTTAAAGGCAGATTTAGGTACATTCTCTTCCTTAATTTTCAACTGTTGGTAACTAGATTGTAAGTCTATCTTTGAGAACAACACAGATCCTTTCAACTAATCAAATAAATCATCAATTCTAAGAAATGGATATTTATGCTTTATCATTACTTTGTTCAATTCTTGATAATCTATACATAACCTCAAACTTCCATCTTTCTTTCTAACAAAAAGCACCAGTATGCCTCATGGTGATTTACTTTGCCTCATAAATCCCTTGTCTAGCTTCTTTAGTTTCACTAATTTAGTAAGAACCATTCAATAAAGTGTCTTAGAGATGGGTGCAGTACCAAGTACAAGAACTATGGTAAATTCAATCTCTCTATCTAGTGGTAGTCCAAGCAAATCCTTAAGAAAAGCCTTAAGATATTAACACTTCTGGTATATCTTCCAATCTCACTTCTTAAACTTGAGTACCCATTACTAAGGTTAAAAATTCCTGTATTACCATTAGTTAACAACTTCCAGATTTTACTTACCAAGACTATTCGAAGGATTGCCTTTTTAAAACAAAATTTCTCTCCATTAAGCTCCTTAAATACCACCATCTTTCCTTCACAATCCACACTTGCTTAATGTTTAGTTAGCCAATCTATCCCCAATAAAACATTAAATCCTTTCATATCCAACACTACTAATTTTGTAAGCATTTTATAGAGATCCATACACATATTACCCCCTTTCAACTTTTGCTGCACAATTTATTCTCCTCTAGAATGGGTTGTCACTATGAAATCATATCTTAGAGTTTCTATTGAGAGTCTATTTTTATCAACATATTCTTTAGATATATACAAATGCATTGCTTCCGTATGGAACAATGTATAAGCATAGTTACCTTCTAAGTGAACCAATCTTAAAATAACACTCACAATTATATCATTACAATAGGATACATGATTTACGTGAACATGTAATGCATAATCATATAAAGGTATCTAAAGGTCACAGGGTTTGAAGCTTGTACCTACAACTATGTTGTCATCCCTACTTTTCTCATCCTCGATTGCATATACCCTTCCTTAAACTCTAGGTCTAGCTCCAACCTCTCCCGATCAATTATTTCTATCAATGGATCTAACCCATTGGCTTGGATTTGATCAAGCCTTACCTATTGATTTGCATTACACTAAGTGGCATTATGTCCTATCTAGTGGCATTTATGACAATATATACCTCTAAGATTCATGTTCTGACATTACCTAGCCAAATGCTCAACTTCTCCACACCTAAAACATTTCCCTTATAGTTCCAGACATTATATAGCTCAATGCTTACCATCACACTTCTAGCAAAGTGACATAGCTCCACCCAACTTCTAATTCTTGGTAAGGGGTTGATAAACCCTTTTCCCTTTTAAAACCCTATGCTCGCTGCTAGAACTCCCCTATAAATTTTCTTTTCTTACTTTGCTCTTCCTCTACTA
Organism: Lumnitzera racemosa; assembly: GCA_024138005.1. NCBI lineage: Eukaryota > Viridiplantae > Streptophyta > Magnoliopsida > Myrtales > Combretaceae > Lumnitzera > Lumnitzera racemosa. The sequence goes on along the minus strand of JAMXBC010000003.1, from coordinate 28,125,395 downwards.
CCCTTCATAAGTCACAAACTTTCTCAATTAAACAAGTCTCAATAATAATGTTAGCATATCGCATTAGCCTTGTCCTTTTTAACTTAACTTGAAAATAAAGATCAAGTCTAACTCTAAACTTACCAACCTTAGTTGTTTCATTATTCTATACCGCTTCTGGAACAAACTTCAACAACTTATTAAATTCTTTCATATTCTTCGATAGTCTTACTTGCTTACCTCAACTTATAATACTATTTACACATTGCTCCCTCTTACATTCAAGAAAATATTACTCTAGAAATGCATCCTTAAAGGCATTCCAACCTATAAGTTATGTCGTTGTCCGTTTTTTACCCTTTCACCAATTATTCTCACATCCATCCAACAAAATAGTAGCAATCCCCACTTTCCTATTTTCTTCCACCTCGTGCATTGCAAATGCTTTTTCTAATGAATTGATCCACTCTTCCACAACAAAAGGATTAGTTTTTGTCCCATCAAACGGTTTTACTATACGTTGTACCCAAGCTAACTTATCCCCATTCACTCTATTAGTCCTAATCAAAGCAATTGCAATTTGTTGTACCACATCTATCACTTGTAAAGGCAAAGCTAACTTATCCTCATTCGCGTAAGAGTAGATGATGAATCAGGATTCCCACTTGTACATGTTTGAACACCATTTTCTAGATAGTATCAAATACAATAGACACAATCAATTTCCTTATAATGATTGCTACTAACAAAGTTAAATTCACATGATATCTAGCTACCCTGCACACCTCATACGTGTCTATTACTATAGGCCATAATTTCTACTTTGATATAACCTAAAGGATGTCATATCTCAATATTGCACATGACGTACTATCATATAGGAATACCTATTTTCATTTAACAAAAATTCTATTTATATCAAAAGAGTACTATAATAGAGTTCAACTTCATACCTATTTACACAAAAGCATACAACCTCCAAACATAACTAAACTTAGAATACAATATATTTTTTTCTTTTATTACATATGTTTGAATCCTTTTTGAACTAAGATTTAAAATGTGGTAAAGATCATTCCTAAAATAACTAACTCTGCCACGTGCTCTTAAAAGATCTTTCCCTAATTGATGGTGGTGCTCAGTTAATTTTCTTCTTAATCTAAAGATACACAAGTATCCTCTAAGCTCTATGTGAGTTAAGTGAGGGTAGATAAAATAAAACACAGAATAAGGATAACAGACATTTGCAACCATCATTATAATAAGGCATACAATTCCATATCCAGAATTACTAAGACAAAATGTCTATATAAAAAATATGTGCTATGCTCATGCACGTGATATGCATCAATATTAATATTCTAACATAACCTAGCTCTCATTCAATTAGTCAATACTCCCAAGCATCTAGATATAAAGTTTAGAAACTTAGGGTAATAAGGAGCAATATCTAAATTTTAGTAAATTTCATATCGTCATGATCTTTATTACGAGTATTATTAAGATATCTTAAGGAATAAGACTAATCAATATGATTACAAGTTCAAAAATGCTCTTTCTCACTACTGACTTAATCGTATGTTATCATAATTTTGCAATTGACTTAAATAAGCTTGAATTTTAAACTAAAAATCCTAAAAATCACACTTCCCAAACTTGACTAGCATATATTATGTGCCAAAAATACTAATCTTATATAAATTTAATAAATATCTCACTAGTACTAATTACTATGTCATATATTAGGTAAATGTATAGGTTTATATTAGGAAAGTTCATAATAAATAATATGCGAGCCCAATTAATTTCATAAAAAATAACATCAACTCACAAAAATATATAGTTTTATACTAAGCCTCCATAATAATTATCTAGCTTATCATCTATTTTTACAAAAATGATGTTTTTAGCTTAAAATATTGAAAAATTAGCCAAACAAGTAAATTTAATTGTAAGATGAAAATAAAATATTCCAAATATCCTCATAAACTTCCATAAGTCCAAATATGTAAGGCTTATTAATTAATATATTCAAAAACTAATTATTTTGATATATAAGCTAAATTGCCAGTTTTATTCAAAATAATATAATAAATAATAAACATGTTTATTTCCAAAAATTATTATTTCCATAATTAAATACATATATTAAGTATATTTTATACAAGTGTTCATATTACAAGAACAATTTTTAATATTTATAAAAATTCATTTAATTTTCACCCAAATAAGACAATTTTTTAAGCACCCTATATTTCTACAAATTATTACATTAAAATAAAATATCACATTAATCTATACCTAAAATAACCCCATAAAACATTTTTTTTCATAATTAATTAAGTAAATTAAATATTTTTAAAGTATTAAATATTTCATAGGCAAAAAATGGAACAAGTCGAACTGATGACCCTCAACCACCCTCCAACAATGACTCCTTGTTAGGAACACTCCTCCAGCCACCAACTTTCTAACCCTAAGCAGCCACCATTGCAGATTTCTGATATGCTATTGAATTGGTCCTAACTAGTAAAGCCCTTATTCTTGTTCTATTTTTATTATATTTTTTTCTAATTTTTGGTAAATTGTTTTCTTGTGTTTCTAAGTTCCGAAAGGTAGCCAACTTCCTATCACAGCTAGGCTCACATTCCCCTACACCAACAATATGGTAAAGTATGATGCTTACATCTTGAGCTTTAAGTTAGTTATAAACATGAGGGTTCTTTAGTTGGAGGTGCATGGAGACTCCTATCTAATTATTCTTCAAACAACAAGTGAATACATGACAAAAGATCCTAAATTGATGCCTTACCATCAGCACCTTACTGAGTTGGTAGAGAAGTTCGGTGACATCTCCTTCACATATATATTGAGAACTCAGAATTAGTTCACGAATGCTTTTGCTACACTAGCATCAATGGTTTAGGTGTCAAGTAGGATGAAAATACAACCTTTGAATATCATGATGGAAGACAAGCACGCTTTTTACCTAATAATAGAAATCAACAAAGATAAGAAACCTTGGTTTCATGATATCAAATATTTTCTTTAGACTAACACATACTCAGAAGGGATAAGTAAAAAAGATTAGAAAACATTAACAAGGTTGGCAGGCCTCTTTTTGCTCAGTAGCGCTATCTTGTATTGACGATCATTTGACACTACATTATTAAGATACCTGGACATAAAAGAAGCAAGTATTCTGATGCAGTAGGTACATGAAGGGGCATATGATTCACATGTAAATGAACATATGTTAACTTGGAAAGTAGGTTATTATTAGTCTACAATGGAATCAAATTGTATCGTACACATAAAGCACTGGCACCTATACCACGTATATTCTAACTAGGTGAATGCTCCCCCATGAGTTGCATGCTTTGTCCTTACTATGACCATTTTCTATATGGGGAATAAATGTTATTTGTCCAATTAACCCAAAGGCATCAAATGGGCACAAATTTATCCTAATGGCTAGCGATTACTTTACAAAATAGGTAGAAATTTCCTCATATGCAAACATCATTGAGGAAGTAGTAATCAAGTTTTTGAAACGAGATATAATTGCCTGATATAAAGTGCTAGAGTCCATCATCATAGATAGCACAAACCTTAATATCAAACTAATGACGGAATTGTATCAATAATTTAAGATTACCCATAGGAATTCTACACCATAGAGGCCATAGATGAGTGAGACAGTGGAAGTCGCCAACAAAAACTTCAAAAGGATTATCGAAAAAATGACTGACCTCTAAAGATTAACATGAGATGTTGTCTTTCACACTCATGGCCTACAAGACTTTCATTAGGGTATTGACGGGAGTTACACCTTACCCTTTGGTGTATGGAACCGAGGAAGTTTTGCCTATTGAAATAGAAATATCCTCCCTTAAGGTATTAGCAGAAACTCAATTAGATGAAGCCGAGTGGGTTAAATGATTGGATCGAGAAAATTCACAAAGCCCCTCAACATATAAAGCTCATTTCCTCCATATTTAGAATACAAACAAAATGCAAAAGACAATGTCCATCTGTGTTATCCCAAAAAAATAAATAGCTGAGACAGATGTTTAAGAGTTTATACTAACAGGCACATTAACCAGAGTGCTAGAATAGATAGAAAGATGCCAAATATATCATAGAGCAAATCTCTGAATCGTATTCAGCATTCTAATATTGAAATGAGATAAGCAAACTCCTTACCATAGCAAGAGGTGCCAATAATCCATATATTTTGAACATCATCTCAAAGGATTAAATCCATCATCACCATTAAAAATACAAATTTAAGTTCCAACTTAGAATCCGCTAAAAAATAAGAATGTGTTCCAAACAATGGCTTGATGCTAGCCCTAATCACTTACAACAACAACAATTACCATAAGCTGCAAAATAAACAGCAGGAATTAAAGAAATGACCACAAACTCCCTTATTGAATTGGCAGAGGATGAAACAACTTGATACCCTGCATCCTGTACTAACTCAACCACTCACGTAACCTGACAGCCACAATTTCAGAGATCTTAAGAATGAGTTGCAAATAAGAGTTTACGCATAAGGCCAGAAAAAATAAATAAATAAATAAAATAAGTGTATAAAATGACCTGATGCACCATTCTAGAATAAAACCATAATACCATCCAATATCCGCTAAATTAAAAAAAAAAAAAAAAAACAAATGGTATAGCAAGGTCTCTAAAGGCTCCAAACAGCACGATTAAAAGTGTTCTTGAAAATCAAACTGAACCTTACCTAGGACTAGTGGCCCTTTTATTAGTTTCAAGAGGTGAGGAGGCAACCTCTCCACATACCACTGCTTCAGGTGGATTCTTTTCCTGACATGGGCCAACGTCCTCTGCATCAGATGCATTGACAACTGCATTTTGTGATTCCTTCGCTAAATCATCCGAATTTGAATTCACCTGCAAAAGTTCCCATTAATATACCTCTTCACAAAAGATGTAAACAAAGAATGAAACCCATAAATTAGAAAACCAAGTCCTAAGTTCAACCTCTCAGCATCTCTCAAAGAAAATCTCTTTCCCTTCCAAGTACGTCTCTCCACTTCCACTTTACTGATAAGATCATTATAAAAATGCTTCGTTGACTAACGAGATCATCAAATTAACCAAAAATTAAACCAAACCCACAATTTGCTCTACATTAGAAAAACAATCAAGTCCCAACCCCTAAAATCTTAAGCATCTCCAAAAGCAAATTTATCTGATTTCCCTTTCCTTTCCCATCACTTATTTTTCATTTACCTTAATAGATGGTTATCAGGATGCAAACTAGACTGGCAGATTCACTAACAAAATAAACTGACAAATTGGCCTATGTTTAGCCTTAAAAAAAAAAAGACTTTCCTCCATTTACAATCCACTTTCATTGTGCTTTTTTGAGTAACCCCAAGGAATTCAAGGAACCCTATGAACAAGTGTACCATCAAACCTAAAGGAAACCATGAGTTGATCCATGGGATCTCAATATAACAAATATAACTCCCCACTTCATTTTGTAGTAGGGATTGCTTACAAAACCTAAAAGATAAAAATGAAACAAAAATCTTACTTGACCAAACCCGTCATTTGTTCTACTGGTACTACACAAAACAAACTCTATTTCCAAATTCTTTCTTCATTTTAAGTATAGGTTCCTCAGTTAACCTTGAAAACAAGCTTCCTTAACTAACAAAACACTAGAAAAGATTTTTTCCAGAAAAAAAAAAAAAAAAGGAAGAAGAAGAAGAACTGCACATAAGAGATAAACCAAACCCATTACCAGAGGTACCGAGACAAACCAGAACAAGTTTAATTCCTGAAATTTCCATCTTCATTTTAAGTCAATGGATTCTAATAAATCTTTCTGAGAACACTTGGTAAAAAACCATTAACACAAACTTAAATAATAGATAAGATAAATTAGTGTCCGGTATTCAAAACCCAATTGCCCAAAGATACAATCTTTCATCTTGCATTAAAATACTTCGGTTGAAGGTGGGGGAAAGCAAGGAGCTCTGAGTACTTACTTGGGTGTTATTTTGCGCTTGTAAATTAACAATCTTTTTTAGGGATTTAGCACCCGAAGAATCATCATCACTCCCTTCAAGCAAAGCTTTTAAACAAATCACTTGTTGGATCGCTTGTGATTTGATCCACGAAGGCCTCCTCATTCCTAACAAGGCCACGTGTCATACCTCCCATTACGGAAAAAAGAAAACCCAACAAGCACAAAACTGGAAAACACGGGCAAAAAAAAAAAAAAAAAGAACCTTTATCTTTGAGGAAATTGCGGCAATCTTCACGAGTAAGCTGTGAAATGTCCTCTTCCGTTAGTTGGCGTAATGGCTTGTCAAGGATTGACCTGAATGACGCCATCACGCCGTCCTCTTTCGTCAGATCCCTCCCCCAATCCCCAACAAAAATAATGAAAATAAAAATTAGAGAATATCTATTTTACATTTAATATCTCATGGGTTCGGGTTGGGGTTTATGAGGTAATAGATGGGTGTTCAGTGCAGCGCAGTGTCGTGTTTCATCCGAGGAGAGAGAAAGAGAGAAAGCGGCGGGTTTGGTTGGGTCGAAAAGAGGGAGTGGTGAGAGAAGTAGGGAGGAGGTGGGGCAGAGAGAGAGAGAGCGAGAGGGGGGGGGGGGGGGGGGGGGGGGGGGGGGGGGGGGGGGGGGGGGGGTAGGGAAGGATGCTATTTTGGGAAGCTACAATGCATGCTGTGATGCTACCTAGCTGTTTTGTCTGAATTATTATGGAGTGTTTTAGTTTAACCATAGTCAAAAGGAAGAAAAACAGAAATCATTAGCATTTTTTTTTATATATATAACGCTAATAATATAATATTTTCGTCTTCTCTTTTTTCTATTTAATCCGTTTTTTCATTTAATTAATTACTAATGTACTCTTTATTCCTTTGCTTTTTATATTTTTCCATTTTCCTACTTAATTAATATTCCTTTTTATATATTATTCTCTTTCCCATTTAACTAAGATATATTTTTCATCTCCCTTTTTACAAGTAAATTTAAATAACTCTATTGTTACAATATCCATTTTCGTTTTTACAATCAAATATTAGTATCTCTATTTTTACAATAATTCTACTCTTTTTAATAATTGAGTATTAATATTTCTTATTCATTCAAAACATTTTCATACCACCTAAATTCTTATTCAATTTATACTAATGTATTGTTTATATAATTTTTCTTCATTTACAATAGTATTATGGAATTCATATAAAATATAAATAATTGAATATTTCATATAAGGATAAGTTGTGATTTGCACTATTTCGTGAATTATTTTTATAATTATTAGAAAATATCGAAACTATACACAATTCGTATAATTCAATAAATTTTACGTACAATTCTTATAGATTATAATATTGTCTATAAACTATATTATGATTAATAGAAAATACTAAATTTATAAATAATTCATATAATTTGATAATTTTCATATATAATTCATATGGATGAAACTCATATACATCACTATTTATAAACTATATTGTAATTAATGAAAAATGCTAAATCTATACATAATTCATATAATTTGGTAATTTAGACGTACAATTTATATGAATATAACCTGTACATATCATTATCTATAAACTATATTACATATTTTTTTGTTCATACAATTAAATTCATTATTTATTGAAATTAAAAGATACATACTATATAGTTTGGATGTAATTATAATGCGTACCTATAATTCATATAGTAGTAATCCATATATATTATTGTTAAAATAAAATATTATGTTTATTATTGACTCGTATTGCATACATAGTACATGTTCATAATTCATACATAAACCATGCACACTATATACTTAATAGTTTATATATATCATTGCTAATATACTATAATGTACTATATATCATTACAATAAGATTATATACCAATGTTTTATAAATGACTTTAGTACAGTATATATAATTTCATGTTTGAAAATTGTGTTTTATAATATTATTATGTACGTAGTGTTAAAATTTTATACGATACTAGTGTAAATTTTATAGTGACATGTATATTAAAATTAAATACGATATTTAAATTATGTTTTACTACAACTATCGACTATGTAATGTTACTATTAACAGCTTAACTTACCATTAATAACAACAATCTAAGATATTTAAATTAGCATTATCAAGTCAAGGGATACATTCTAATATTTCTTCCCTAGTTTCTAATGGTGGTACCTTTAGTAGGTTACGCTTCCCACCTAAGAGATGGTGGTTGCCACCAGTAAGAATAGGTACTTAAGTCCTACATGCGATGGTGGGTCATGTACCACTATGCTTTTAATTTAGAGTGATAGCTTTAGCTAACCCTTAAGGTGTCTTATGATCCATTCTTAATGGTTGTTAGGGCTCTATCTTAGGTAGTTGAAGTTAAATTGTTGACCCATTGGTTTAATGATGTCATATTTAACGATGTGGCTTTTTTCCCCCTTCATTCCATCTTTTAAATTGTTGCAATTTAAACGTATAATAGTAACATAAATATAAATAATTAATAGATAATTGTACAATTTTGTAGAAGTTCATACTTTTTACGAGATTATAATAATAGTTATAATAGTAATTTTAATAGTTATATTAGAAGAGAAAATTAGTTACTTACAACAAACTAATAAATTGAAATGTATTTCTATAAATAGAATAATATCAATAAAAATAGATAGACATGTTTTAATTTAGAAAAGTGTCATTATATCCTTTAGAGAGTGGTTCTCTTAAATTAACCAAAATCAATTTCCATTTTCATTTTTATCATATCTACTCTTTCATTGATGTATGTATCAAACTTCATATCAATATCCATACCATCATTCACAATAAAATGAGAATTACAAGTGCTAACATTTAGTCCTCTCATTACTGTAATGATAGGATCAAAGAACAACAATAAACAACAAATATGGTAGCATTACAAGCAATGATCACTACATTAGCTAAATAAGTTAATAAGATGCATATAATATTGCAAGATTCTTTGCAAACAAAGATAAGATTAATAAGATTGACTATTCTATAAGAACACGATGCATAGTGATGAGATTCAAGTTAACCCAATGGTTGAATAGTAAGATTAGGACGAAGATAAAGTGATTGGATAAGAAGCAAACGTAGAAGGGAATAAGGAAGAGCAGGTAATAGAGATGGAGGGTAAAAATGATTTCCGATTAGAGAATCTACTTACTTTAAAGGATAATGTCCAGATTGCACATGGAAAGAAACCTTGAAATTGACGACTATGATAGATAATTTAATCAATACGAGATCATCCGCGACATATTCCAAAATCATGTGCTCTAGGTTTGTTTCGTTGTTATGGAAAAGGTTGAATATGTTCGTGATGTCCATATGAATATTTTACCCATGATGGATGCATTCCTTCCACATTCATGGAACAATTCCATAATAAAAGGAAATACAATTAGGCAAAGGCTGCATTATCATAATCATTGTATTCATTATATATGGGCCATGCAAGGTATTAAGAGGATGTGGATTTACAACCTTCAAATAAAATACAATATGGGGAAAACAAGGCATACAAGACCTCCAGATGTTATAATTGGAGAATTTCAAGATCATGCTCTTTCTATTTCAATCTTGAGGATAAAGTTGTTTTAAAGATATGGGGAAATTGTTACAATTCAAATATATAATAGTAGTATAAATGTAAATAATCAATAAATAATTGTATAATTTTATAGAACTTAGTATTTTTTACTAGATTATAGTAGTTATTTTAGTAGTTGTATTAGTTATTGTATTAAGAGGAAAAATTAGTTATTTGTAACAAACAAGTAGATTGAAATATATTTCTATAAATATGATAATATCAATAAGAATAGATAGAGAAGTTTTAATTTAAAAAAGTGATCTTGTATCATCTGGAGAGTGGTTCTCTCGAATTAACCAAAATCAAATTTGATTTTCATTTTCATTACATTCACTCTTTCATTGATTTACTAGTGTTATACTTCATACTAATATCCACACTGTCATTCATAATATAAAAGGGATCATAAGTGCTAACATAAACATAGCAAAAAAATAAATAAACAAATAAATTTGACATGGGAATTCTTCATGGAGCTTTCATGATATTTTATTGAGAAAATATACATAGGGCAATCCAATTAAGTCAATATGTTGTTTTATGCAATGATCTTTAACAATTTTAGGTTTGGTATTAATGAAGTCATTTAAAGATCATTGGATATTGAAATTGGTACTAGAAAAATTAAAGTAATTACTTATTAAATGATCAAAAGTTTAGGTGACATATTTAATAGTTCCCTTAAAATAGTTTTAAAAGTGTTTCTTTAACATGGAACATATGCCTATGTATGAGCACATTCTTTTTAAGTGATAGAATATGTTTGAGGAGTATTAGACCCTAAGAAAAGTGTCTAAGCAATCTAGGTTGTGTTTGTTTCAAATTTTTCCAAACCCTATTCAATATATGTTGGCTTAGTAGATCTAAAATATTTGCATAGTAGACACAGGAGGTTGAAAATACTTATAACATGTAAGTGTGATGGAAGGCATGTTGACAATGGTCAATCATTGGTTCTAGTTGTTAACAACCACAAAAAGCACTAAATACTATGTTTGGATTGAGGAGAAGTATAGTGGGAAAAGGAATTTGAAAGGAAACTTTTACTTTTATTTTTTCTTATTAGAAAAGGAATGAAAAGGGGAAAGAATCGATTTAGAGGGGAAATTCTTCCTAAAACCCTTAAAAACATTCCACTCCTTTATGGAGAGGACTACAAGAAAATCAAATAAAAATACTATTTTTACCCTTGAAACAAGACAATAATTTTAAATGTCAATGATCTTTATGGTATTTGATAAAATACAGGATTTCATTCCTTTGCCTTTTATCTAAAAAATATTATAGTTTTTCCCTTTAATTTCTTCCCCCTTTAATTCTTCTCCCTACTTCATATCCTTTCTAGTTTCCTTCCCTCTTTCCAAATATAATGTAATGGAAAATGTGGAAAATGATTTCCTCTATTGCAAAATGAAAATTGTTTTTCTTATTTTATGTGATGGCTAAAAGTACTATAGGCAATATGGCTATGATTTTTTACTCTCATCATTAGTTTTGCTTAAATTCAATAATAATAGTGATATCTTAAGATTACTACGATAATATTTGATAATTCTAAATGATTAATTGTAGGAAAGAAAGTATGAAAAAGGTTTAAAATAATTTTTCTGAAACAAATGCATCCTAAGGTTTTAAATGGAGCAATATGCAAGGTTCTTTTCTCTTTCTTGATAAGTAATGTGCAAGAAAGTTTTGAAATCTCTAAGACTGACAAATTATTAGAGGGAGAGCGTGAGTATTTCTAGTAAAAAATCGTATGCTTAGACACCTTTGACATTGCACATTTAGTATAGATTCTCAATTCCTAGAGAGATTAATATTTTTGCTGTCATTTTTGCTAGTTCAATTGAATAAGAGATCATGTAGTTTTCAGATATACAAGCAATGATTACTCAAGCACACATGCGCACAATATAAAAAGATTGAGTTCTATCCTAAGCTATTTCAAAGCATCACAATAAAGAGAATAAAAAAATGTTGAAATTTTAAAACATGTGCTATAGATGTATTTTTAGAATGAAAATCAAACGCCTCAAATGTAGTATATATCATTATCAGTGTTGTTAAGTTCAGATTAATCTTTACGATTCAATCTTAGTTAATCTGATTCCACTATAAAATTGGTATAATCTAACTCTAGTTCAATCTCAATTAAACCTTAATCGTGTCTAATTTCACTCTTTTAAACATTAATCCCCTTATATATTCGGATCAACTACTCATACGAAATTTGATAATATTACTCATAATAACTCACTGTCCTCTATAATAATAAAAAAAAATAAAAAATAAAAACCCACAAAATTTGAGATTTGACATATCTTAAAATATGGTTTCGTAGAATTTAATCATAGTGTAAGGGAGAGGAGGGTAGACAAGTGTAACTTGTGTGTCGAACATCATTTCTGGTTCACACATGACTCATATACCCTATCTTGTTCTATAGTAGCTTTCTACTCTGTGCTAGCATGGAAGAAACAATTCATTTTATTACGATTGGATGGTTCATTCGCATATGTTTACTCTTTTAGATTATTGAAAATTTCACATTTCTCATCTGATGTTGATGGTTTTGGTGTATTCCGTCTGATTAATCATTTAAATATATCTGCACGCGCCAAAACATTTGCAACTGTATGTATATGTTTCTTGCACATGACAAAGCATAAGTTAATACATATGTCCCTGCTCGGAAGACGAAATCAGACAACTTATATGCGAAGCTTCCAACCTTGGAGTGCCTTCCGGCTTACTCGAGGGAAAAAAATAATAATAAAAAATAAAAAATTGTATAGGTAACAATTCGTATCGATGGATTGGGTTCGTATCAAATTCGTTTTATATAAATGTATTTAAATATCTATATCTATACATCAATATATATAGTCATAAATAATTAATTTAATTATATTTATTCATATTATTATCATGTCTTTCATGTTATATGTTGTGTCTTATTTCATTTGTTTTTTTAACAGTATTTCCAATCTTATCAGATTCGAATTCATTTTGATTATATTATCACTTTGTACTGAAAGTTATCGGTCCCAATGATTCTCCACGAATTCCTGATGTTACTTAGAAGGAGAAACTGCATCTACATCCATATTGAGCACGTATCTTCATTGAAATAGTTTTGCTAAAATTATATGATTCCACAAATTGAATTATTCTTTAACATTTTTAAGTTGTCTAGTAACAGCCATTAGCAATGCAATTAAGCGGGTCGTTATAAAGTAGTCAATCCATTCGATCCGACCTAGAGTTAGATTTTAAGACTGAAAAAAAGCTTAATAAAAAACTCAATCTAATAAAAAATAATATATTAATAAAATTATTTTCTCTTAACCTACTTACCATCCACATCCTGTACAAGTCTTGCACTATACAATTTCATTTGTTTTGTAAGTTAACAAGAGTAACCATAATTTTACTTCATTTCTTTTCACTTTACTTTCTTTTTTATCTCATCTAAATCATATAAAACCCGTTTTTATAAGATTATTTAAATTCTATAAAAACCCATCTGTAGGATTCAGAAATAGGAGGTAAAGTCTGCAGTGTTTTTATAGTATTCCACTATAAAGGCGTAATCAAATTTCGTGCGACCCATCCAAACCTACCAATTGTATCCCTCGAACCATCTAAATGACTTTAAAAAATTGGTAACTATAACTTCTGGTATGTATTTCTCTTTCTCTAGTATAATCTGGGAACGTATCACAAGGAAACAAGTGCATAGGAGATCATAAACCTTCGTTAATATTTAAACTTTATAAGGCTCCTTAGTACTATACCATCCCGTTGAACAATTTCTTCTCAAAATCATCTGATACAGATCATGTTACTAATGAAATGAACTGACATAAATTATGAAATGATATATATCTAACTGATACTTAAAGGTTTATATAAAATAACGTTGAAGATTAATAAATTTTGTATTTTGCATAACTTACACTGTTTTACCTCGAGAAAAATTGGCCTTGGACTAACATGGAACCTATGATGTTGGCGTGAATCAAGGACCAAATCACCATTGCCGAACTGTAATAAATGAGCTAAACATCGCAATTTATTTGAATTGGTCAACAAAAGTGTAATCAACTTAATTTACTTGCAATCTATTTGAATTAGTTAAAACTGAAATAAACTAATAGCATGTTTGGTTTACAACATGAATAAGGTTGGAACAAAATTGTAATTCTTCATGATTGGAATAAGAAAGCAGTAGTTATTCTTTATAATTATTTTGAGGTTTCATATATAGATAAAAATAAAAAGTTAGCTATTTTCTTGTTCTTGTCAAGAAGTTGATATTTGTCTATTTTTAACGGTAGCAATGCCATGGAATAGTTATTCCCTTAACCAAACATAGGAAAAAATCTATAGCCATTATGTTCCACCCTTGTGAAGTTAACCAAATATGCCACAAATTAACTTGCAATCTATATGAATTAATCTCCAATTAGAGTTGGAGTTTCATAATATTCAACTGAATGAACTACAGACCTAATTGAGCTTGAATATAGATTGAGCTCTACCCTTATACCATGAGTTAAGCACTACTAGTGATAGGAATTAGATTAGTAAGCCCTTGATCTGAACCTGAGCTCGAGGATTGGAGAGCATGACTAGATAAGTTTTTTTTTTTTTTACGCTCTACAATTGAAGAGTTCGAACTACTGCTGTCTGCCGACTTGATGGCCTACTCAAATTAAAACCCTCTTATTCTTATCAACAGTCTCTAGTTGTCAACTAGAGGTACACTCGGACAACATCTTGACCTATCTAACCATCTGCTGAGCTAACTTGAATCTAAGCTATACCGAGTACGTCCTTATGGAATTCATCTAGGAAGAGTCACTACTTATCTTGGTATTGTTGAACGATCAACTCGACTCAGTATCATTACTTCGCAATAGCCAAGCTACCCATACAATTTGTTTGTTTTTGCTAAGTGCATGGCCATTGATCATCCACCATGTGTCCAGGCACCCCTTGTGACAAAACTTTCCGTACAGAACGTTTATTTTATTGAATTTTCATTTATACCCCTCGGATATTCCTTGTATCATACTTATTTTAGATATTACCCTTTTTAATTTTTTGCATTTTAGGTAAGATGACATAACTTTTCAGGTACAAATATCGATTGTAAATGTAGCCACAAGATCATCAGATATTGAATATATTTCTCTTTTTATGAGCACTGTCTTTATTTGCTTTTTTACTTCACTTTTATCATAACCCTTAAACAATACTAGGTAGTGAGTACCCTTATTGGACCAGCTCGTATGTCATATTAAGTTGAGCAGTGAGTCATTGATAGTTCCTTTGTGTATAATGTCCTTCGAGTGGATCAAGGTTTGCTTGTGCGTTTCTTGGTTCACGTACATTTCCCATCTTCGTTTTCAAGTTTTCTACAAGCTTAGATCTACCCCCTAACATCGACCTTGTTCGTCTTTGGCTCAAATCATATTAATTCGGATTCTAGCACCTTGTTTGAAATTTCAATACTAGTTGCACTTGATCTTTGAAGTTTTCAATTAAGTTAAAACTTGTAATGTATCATTTCAACTTTACTATATCATATCACAACAATGGGTTTACTTGATTCTGTTGTCTTTTCAATCTCTTTTAAGTTTTAGTTTAAAACCTCAAAGTAATAAATCAAAACATGGATTGTGAAACTAGACCTTTTTGCCCTTGATTTTGATTTTATGGAAAAACCAAATAAAATTTCATTTCCATAAGCAATAGAGTAGATAAACACATATATGTCTAAAATAATTCAAAATAAATCTAAGATCATTTTTATCCTTAAGAAGGTTAGTACGTTTCTTAGAGTAATACATTATCTCTTAAGGAACTACCTTTATGAAAAAATTCTCTACTTTATTTTTAGATTCTTAAAAGGAGTTCTTTAAATTCCTTTTTGGCATTTGCAAGTCTCATATTGTATACATATGTGCAAGTGTGTATGTATGATAAAAGAATAAAAATCAAACATAACAATCAATAATGTTGAAAAGCAACGAAATGTGCTTCATTTATTTTATGACAAAGAATATTAGAAAAGGGAGAAGAATAAGAATAATCGATTCATAATAGACGATTGATTCTTACTTACGGGTCTCAAACTTTTCCCTAAGGACCTATTTGTGGATGTTCTTTGCCTTAGTTATCAAAAGAGGTAATTACTTTTGTCAAATTTGGACATAAGTAGGTTAGCCCTATGTTCTAACCATGACCTACCCCTATGGATTATAGACTTAGACTTAACATGTAGAGCAAGACTTGACCTAACCCATGAGTGGACCTAAATGGGTTAAGGGTCAAGTGTGTATCATAACCTAAGACCCATAGACCCATCAAATCTCCAATAGTTTGCTAACAAAATAGTAAAAAGAAAATAAAAAAGGGAAACCTATATCAATGCAAGCTATTGTAAAACGATGGCCTTAATGAAATGAAATCTCAAGCCACATATAATAACCTCTGAAAGGTTGCATTTGCCATAAAAAAAAAAAAAAAATCCAACTTTAAAGAATTGGAGCTTCACTTCAAGAGATCATTACAACAAGTTTATAGACACATAGATTACCTTCATCACATTACATAAACATAACTCTTCTTAGAAGAGATTGTGAATATTTTTTCCATTCCCCTTAAAAATGTCTCTTACGTTAGTATTTTCTACATATTCTTAAATTTTACAACCACTTTGTACCATAGGCATTCTAATAAATCTTATGGTCTCTTTTTGTTATGCAACTTGTATCATCTTTATTTAAATCTTGAGATGTTCAATCAAGTGACTAACATTAAGTAAAAATTAGGAGTTAATGATTAGAGAAAGAAGAAGATCGAGATTTCTTTAATAAAATGTCTATTTCACTTCCAGCATTGTATAGTAGTTGTAATATCATGGAAGAATGTATGAAATACATTCATCACTATCTCCTTTTGTGGCACTTACTTATAACAAAAAGGTGTAAATGTTCACCTCTCCATCATTCTTGAACTTGATTGCCTTACTCCACCCTTCATCTAATTTACTCCATACTTTAGTCACTTGCTTAAACATTTGCATTATTAAAAAAAGACTTGACTATCATTGAAGTTTGAGTAAGTGACTGAAGAGAAGTAGATTTTCTAGGAGAGAAAATTAGTAAAAGTCTTAGACACTAAACATACTTGCATCTAAACAATACAAGTAGTGTCACAAATTAAGATGACAATATTGATTACAAGACATATTTAACTCTGATTATTTTCCATGCATTCCTTCATAATTGAAAGTATTGTACAGCACCAATGTTAAAATCAATGAAACATCAAAGCAATCTTTATATCCATCTATCTCTAATTCTTTGACTTTATGCTTTACTTGATTTTGATCACCTATTGCAACATATCAAGATTTTAAGAAAGATGAATTAATGATTACTCTAGTATAACAGGTATTATAGTCTAAATAAAATGATTACTTTAGTATAATGGGTACTTGTAAAATTGTATAATGTATGTATCACAAAAATGACAACTTCTACATTTTAGGGACTTTATTCTTTCCTCTTCTATTATTTTATGTTTGGGTAATTGTACTATCTTATTTATTTATTTATTTATTTTTGGCATTGTATTTATACTAGTAAATGAAGTAGCAATCATGTGTACTTGCTTTTCTTTATAAAAATAAAGATATTTTCTATTAATCCACTTAAATGAGAGAATGCCAACTGATCATATATTAATTTCCTTTTGTCATATACTTTTAAATACAAGATAAAGAAAACTATAAAGAATTGTAAAACTATTATTAAAAAAATTAATTCGATAGTTCTGAGAACCTTGAACTAACCTAAGAAGATTTAATGGGTCTAAGGACCGGTCTTTGAACTACCATTAGTGGGGGCTTTGATTCAACCATTTTGAGATCCATGACCTACTAATTCTTTACGACTCGAATTGAACCAAGGTCTCAAGCCCATGTTTAGCTTAAGTTCTTAAACTAGGAAATAGGGATAAATAAGAATGGTTTAAGAAGGCAAAAACTAGCCATTGAATCAAGAAAGGTTAATGTGAGTATAAAGATAGGGTAAGGAAGAAAGAGATGGAGGAATGTGACAAGTAACCATAAATATGTCCTAGGAGTTAGATAAAAGGGGGTCACGGATGGTCATGTGTCCCTTAATGAATCATAATATGGCAATTATTACTCTCCAAGTCTTTTGGGACATTATATCTTTCAAAAATTGTGAATTATATAATTCTTCTTTTAGATGATTTCCTTTTAACTTATATTTTAACCAAAGAACTTGTATGCAATTCTAGCTACAAAATTCGCTTGTTCTCTAATATTTTAAATATTATTAAAAAGTTCTTCTATAGCAAAGAACTACCAACAACCTATAATACAACTATTGTAAAGTTTTGAATATCATCTAATAAACTTATAAAATGTACTGTCTAGAATTATTTTGAAAATATGATCCAAAGGATAATAAGAATTACTCCTTAGATGCTTTCTCAAAACGAGCTTAGTCATTCTATATGGTTGATGAATAACAATATCTTTCTTACTTAAGAGCTTATAAGTTTCTTAAGAAGAGAAGTTAGAAGAAAGGATTTTTCTATGGAAATGTTGACGATATAGCATTATTGTAACACTAGCTAAGATAACCTGTTATAGAGGTTAGCGTGTAACCTTCTCCCTCCCCTTTTTCCATTAAATTACTTTTTCCATTTATTTAATTATCATTTCCTTTTTATATTTCCCCCTTTTCCCATTTAATTAATATTCCTTTTCTCATTTAATTAATTATTAATGCCTTCCTTCCTTTTTATATTTCCCTCTCTTTTTTTACAATTTAATGTAAATATCTCTGTTGTTACAATATCCCTCTCTATTTTTACAATCAAATATTAATATCTCTATTTTTATAATATATCTCCTTCTTTTTACAATTAAGTATTAATAATTCTTTTCTTTTTACTCCCTTCATTGAAAATATTTTCTTATCTCCTAAATTCTTGTTCATTTTATACTAAAGTATTGTTTACGTAATTTTTCTTCATTTATCATTTACATTATTGTTATGAAATTCATATAATCTAGAAGTAATTAAATGTTTCATATATTTTCTATAAGAAAGTAATAAGTTGTGATTTGAATTGTTTCATATATTACTTTTATAATTATTTTAAAATACTAAAACTATACACAATTCATATAATTTGGTAAATTTTACATGCAATTCACATGAGTAAAACTCATAAATACCACTGTCTATAAACAATATTATGATTAATAAAAAATACTAAATCTATACATAATTCATATAATTTGGAAATTTACATGTACAATTCATATGAATGTGACCCGCACATACCATTTTTTATAAACTAGATTATGATTAATAGAAAATACTAATATATATATATATATAATTCATATAATTCAGTTGTTTGTACATACATCCATATGAATGTAACTCGTATATACCGTTGTCTAAAAACAATATTATGGTTAACGAAAATATTAAATTTATACATAATTCATATAATTCGATAATTTGCGCATACAATTCATATGGATGTATCCCATACATACTATTATCTATAAACTATATTATATATATATATATATATTTTATTCTTATAATTAGATTCGTAATTTATTGAAATTAAAAGATACATACCACATAGTTTGGATATAATTATAATGCACACATATAATTCATATAGTAGTAATCAATATAATTATTGTCAAAATAAAATAGAATGTTTATTATTGATTTGGATTGTGTACATAGTACATGTTTATAATTCATATATAAATTGTGCACATAATATACATATAGTTCGTGCACATAATATACATATAGTTCATCTATATTATTGCTAATACTCTAAACTATATTATATATCATTATACTAAGATCATATATCAGTGCTTTATAAATAAAGTTAGTATAGTATATATAATTTTATGTTTGAAAATTGTGTGGTATAATATTACTATTAATATGAAGTGTTAAAATTTTATATGATACAAGCATACATTTTATAGTGACTTGTATATTAAAATTAAATATGATATATAAAATATTTTTTAGTACAACTGTCGATAGTGTAATGTTACTATCCATAGCTTAACTTACCATCATCTAGAGAGAACCTATCATCTTCGGTAGTCTTTTACTACAAAGGAAATGGGTTTTACTGGAATGGAGTACATGATTATCGATAGTTTAACGTTACTATCAACAGTTTGACGTTACTGTCGACAGTTTAACTTACCATCAACAGAGAAAACCTACCATGTTCGGCGATCTTTTATTGCGAAGGAGTTGAGTTTTACTATAATGGACCGCATCACTATTGACAATTGGATGGTATTGTCGATAGTTTTCTGTATGGACATGTCACTGTCAATAGTAACATCAAATTATGGACAGTTTTTAAAAATTAAAACATTTTGCATTTCGATATTTTTACAATAAAGTTCATTCCCTTCATTAGTAAACACAAAATTCTCCATACTAAAACCCTAAGTGTACCTTTAATACCCAAAAATAACAAAAATAACAACTCATTGCAATTTGAATATGGATTCTAATAGGCATGCATTTTATTTAGGTTGTGACAATGAAGAAAAATACAATGTTCATGATCACAATATTGAAATCGATGTTTCATATGATGAATTGCATGATAATCTAGCCTCAAGTGATGATGGAAGTAATGGTTCTTCTCAACATAGCAATGTGATTACCATTGACAATTTTTCATCCTATATAGGTTTGCATTTAATTAAATTTCTAATAGGTGAAAAGTTTGCATCTTCTCCAAGAGTCAAGGATTTCTATAATAGATACATTGCTATAAACGAGTTTAGCACTTGTTTGTGTGATAGTAAAAAAAATAAGCAAAAGTAAGTGAGATTGTGTCTATAGGTGTGCCATAAGGAGGGTTTTAGGGGCCAGCAATATCTTGATAAGACTGACCAAAGTGTGTTGACTAGAATTGGTTGTCTAACTATGTTTAAAGTAAAACTCATGGAGGAGGATGAACTTTGGGAGGTCTTAGTTGTAAATACTGAGCACAATTACAAGCTTGTGCCACCATTGCATAATTGCTTCTTAAATTCGAATAAGTCTATGTTGGATGTTGATCAAGTTCAAATCAAGAGCATGTTAAATTGTGTTATTCGAGCGCATGTTATAATGGAATATCTAGTTCATCAAGTAGGTGGATATGAGAAAGTGAGATTTATAAAGAAAGACATATACAACTACATGGATAACCAGAAGCAGATAAATACCTCTGATGGTGATGTTAAGGCAACCTTAGCATTCCTAGTGAGCCAAAAGGAAGCTAATCTTGGGTTATTTTTTTAGTACATTGTGAATGGAGAAGGAGAACTTAGTTAGATGTTTTGGTCAAATTCCATAAGTCTGCTCGACTATGCATGTTTTTGAGATGTCATTGCTTTTGATTCCAAGTATTGATCGAATAAATACCTAATGTTGCTGGTCATATTGGTTGATGTTAACCATCACCATCAAAATTTCTTATTTGGCAATGCATTATTAGATGATGAGACGAAAGAGGTATATAGCTAGTTGCTTGAGGTGTTTGTACGTGTAATGAAAAGTAAAAGTCCTATGTCAATTATCACATATGGGAATAGGGCAATACGGGCGGCTACCATTTTTGTTTGTCCTTAGGTATAGCATCACCTTTGTTCATGGCATCTTGAGAGGAATGTAATATTTCATGTTCATAGTGACTTATTCCTACAAGATTTCAATAGATGAATATTTGAAGTAGAATCTATTGATGAATTTGAAGCAACTTATGCGATATCTTAAAAAGGCATGAACTTGAAGGTAATGAATGGGTGGAGCAATTGTACTAAAAGCAGTCCTCCTGGGTATATGCATATTTGAGGGGAATTTTTTAGGCTTTTATGTGAACTATGCACAGATGTGAGGGAATTTACTCATTTATAAAAAGGAAGAGGTTCTGTTTCTAGGAGGTACTAGATGTACCAAGTAGTTCATCACTTTGAGAAGGTCTTAGCTAATTTGAGACATGTAGAGCTAAAGGTTGACTACGAGAGCGTACATACAAAACCAATTATATGTATCATGTTCAAGAGTTTTGAAAACCATGTAGCCTCTATACATAGGAGATCATAATTTAAAAGAGAGAGGTCAAAGATTTAGCGAGAGGCCTTATGGATTCCATACTTTCGCCATGACAACCAACCTAGGGTAACCATCCACACTGTACGCTATTATGAGTACCCTTCTAGACTTCTAAAGGTGACATTAAAAAATTTAGACCAATCTATTAATTGTGAATGTTGACACTCCAAGACAATTATATTTCCTTGTAGCCATGCTTTTCATGTGGCTAAATTACAGTTTTTGAATAACATACCTCAGGATCTTATATTGTCAAGATGGATTAAATTTGCAAAGAGCATTCATGGAGATGATGGGGGCTGTGTAAGGCATTAAAGATGCAATCATGATAGAACAAGAACAGTATAATGCACTATCAGTTGCTAGCCAAGTTGTGTGTCATTTAGGGTCAAAATCGAATATTGCCTTTTCCTAAGTAATAAAGGAAATTCAATGCTATTAGTTTTGGTTTCTATTAGACGGAAAATCTTTCTTTAAATAATGCTTTTGAAGGATTCCACATAACCACCTATTAAATAAAATGAACATTAACAAGGTAAAAATGACTCTAAAATGATTCACAATTGAAGTTTGGTAACAAAACTAGAATAGCATACCAATTCTCTTGGGATCTTGTCAAACTTCTATATAACTTTCCTTACTCTTTCTTCGATCCATGTCTTCAACTAGGGTGTGTCTCACATCGATCTATCAACTACCGTAATGCCTAGTGAACACTTGTTAATAAAATATAGTTAAAAAGGATACAATATGGAAAATTGTAATAAAATAGATACATAACATAGGTAAGAAAATATATTCAACAACTATATTACTAATGAATCATATGCTACTAAATGTCAGTAAGGGTTTTAAGGATTAAAAACGTACCATGAGGAACATAATACAACCTTACATATAAAAGTTACCAAAAACTATCTTGAGCTATCCAATATGTATAAAATATAACTTCACTAACCTCTCTCTTAACTAGTTGTTCATTTACCTTTAGCTTTTTACCTTCATCCTGTCTGTGTAAGGATAAACTAAGGAGGAAAAAAAAAACCATTACGTTCTAATAACAATACAAATATAAATAAAACAATTAAAAACAAAAAAAAATGGACATCTCGAGTCATACAAGTAATGCATATACGATGTCATTGGGCGCTTCATCTTTTTTTCTCCAAAAAATCACAAACCTATAGTATATAACAATGCAATCACTAAAAGTAAGTAATAATAGAATTATGGAAAGTAAACAATTAAGTGAATATATAACAATGTAATCACTAAAAGTAAGTAATAATAGAATTATGGAAAGTAAACAATTAAGTGTAGCAAAAAATTGTCTATAGAAAATAGCTAATTAGTTAACAAAACAGATAGTACTATTGATAGTGATATTTAACTATCAATAGTGTATCTATGATCTATGTATTATCAACTGTCCATTGTCATTGTCGATAGTGAATCTTAAACATAAAAGCCCCTTTTAGGTTTCTATTGATAGTGATAATGAACTGTCAAGAGAAGATCAAAATTATGTATTTCCCCTTTGTGCAAAGTGTCAATAGAGATTGAGGTTGCCCAACAATAGCAGCCCCACTACAGATTTTAAAAAGATGTTAAATTGTGGGACCTAATACAAACTCAAGCACAAAATCCTAACAATATGATGAAGAAACACAAAAACCCCAACATCTACTATCGACAGTAGAATCAAAACGTAAAAATCCTAAACCCCCCTCACCTTACCCCTCAAAAAAAAAAAAAAAAACAAATTTTCATGAAAGAAGAAAGAAAAAATTATGAGAAAACATACCTAGATGAATTTTTTAAGGATTATGTTATTTAAGAACACAAAAAAGCCTCTTCTATATTATGGTAAATACGTTTTTACTATAATAGAATTTCTTCTTACTTTGACTGAGTGAGTAAAAGTGTTTCTGTTTTTAGGTTTTGGAGTTTCTTATTTTATTTGGTTTTGTTATTTTATTATTATTTAATTTTATTTGTTAATTTGCTTTTTATTTTTTAATTCACAAACCCATTAACTTGTGCTTCAACTTGCATACAATGATATTTTAATAAAAGCAGTTTATGATAAGACTATTTTGCTAGCGTTATTATAGAAACCTTGTGTAAGGTAAAGCTAATTACCTAAAAGCGACAACAATTAATATCATTCATTATTATCTTTTAATCATTTTTACCAGTAAATATAGAACATTTTAGAACTTGTATACTGTATATCTTAGTATATAAATTCTAGGATGGTACATGATATCAAGACCTTGTACTTACACCCTATCCTATTGGAATAGCTTTTGCAATATTGTAATCATATAGAGTATTATGGGGCGCGGGCAATGAAATGACCCTTCGATGATAGTTAAAGAAGAAAGATTTAAACTTTTTAATACTAAATATGCACTTTGAAAGACCAACTATATGAAATCGGTTTTTTAGCAAGTGGACACAGAGCACCTTCAAAAATTTCCATTACATTTCTCAACTGGTCACTTGTAAACTTGTATAATAAAATGGGAAGTGTCGTTCAGAAAAGCATTCAAAGCTCAGAATACGTAAATAGTTTCGATCATATAATTATTAGTGGCTACTAACAAAAATGCCGTCCCATTAAATAGTGTGTCTAAGGCATTTTTTTCCAGGCATTAAGATATTCATAAATTCAAGATTGATTATTTATTTTATTGAAAATCAAAATCATGGTAAAGTAAAAACATATAATAATAATACTATTTCTTCTTTCCGGTCACTTGACAAGTGCCCTAAGGTATTATCATAAATTTTTTTCCTTGAAAAATGAAAATTTTAATATTTCTTTTTGAATACTGATTACATATTCTATGAAAAAAATGAATGTATGGAAAAATAAAAAAATTTCTTTAGTTAGTATTTTAACAAATGCTTTTAAGATCTTGTTAACATTTTTAATATTATATATATGTATTGAACTTTTTTCTTTCCTTGAATGGATTTTTGAACTTTTTAAACGTTGATAGTTGTACTACATCTTTTAACAACTAGATTCGCATTTCATTTTAATCTACTGTTGGTCACAAAATCCGAATATATGGTGCCCTAAGGTTAACAAAAAGCACACAACAGAAAAGTTAAAGTTGGAACTTCACACCTATGACAACTATAATTTTCTATTCACGTATGTGATTTCATGATGAGTGATGATCAAGACAAGAATAAAGGGGGCAAAGTCTTCTTGACATTTTGTGAACGTCAGGGTTTGCAGAAATAATAGAACAAAAGCGTAGTTGGCCAACTATTTTAGGACTTTAACCTCTCCTTATGTTTCCGGATGCTGCAATCTAACCACTACAGTCCAAAAGAAAAGGCACAAGTCAGTGTCTTAATCCCCCCATGGTATATGATACGAAATCTTCTTGGTATGTAGGTCAGATGTTTTTCACACAGCCTTTTCTAGATAATTTAGGATGAAACTGGGAATTCTACTTTTATTTAGGTACTTAGGGTTTAAGTTTGTACTTGTGCTCCAGTAACTTTTACTTTTATAGTAATTGTCATTTTTGTTTTTCATGATGTTGTTGTGGTGCGTTATGGACAGACTTCGGTTTCGGTCGTTGACAAATTATATAGATGAGGACACGTTTGTTTTAGATAATTTATCGACCATTGGTTGAATAAGTTTTATTTCTTAATATCAATCTTTGTTGGTGGTTTAATTTTGAAACATTCTTATGGCTAGTTGTTTTAGATAAAAGAGAAATCGAGTGAACTTAGATATAAAATAATAATAATAGTAATAACTGACCATAGATTGGTGTTATATTTAATTATCTTTTGAACTTGTGTTTTGATTGGACCTAATACTTTGGGATTCTTCAATTATTTACAACAATCAAACGACACATTTTGGAGATGAGTGATGATTAATTAATAGTCCCGACTCTCAAGGGTTCGATGAAAGTTTTCAAAACTATTTGTGAATTGAGTAAGCAAAGTCGATAACTAAAAAAAAAAAAAAAAACTTGCACCAATGGAAGAGTGGGGTGTTTGCATCCGTGAAGGGAGGGTATAAATAAAACGAAACATATATATATATATATATATATAATTCATCCTAAAAATTAAAAAGTTGTCCTACATTATTCAATCTAATGTTATGTCATAATTTAATTGTTTTCATAGTATAAGCAGAACTAAGGATAAAGGGAAAATCATAAATAGATATCCTCAAAATTATTGCTCAGGCACTTATAAACCATTTAAAGTCTCAAAGTGTCGTCCATCTTCTCATAACCATTGAAAAAATGTATATATTCTTCTACCCTTATTGGATTTTAAAAATTATAACTAATAATTTTTGTGGTTCTTTTAGGAACACTTTTGGGCCTTACCAATAATTTTGGATATGTGCAAAATTTTAGAAGATCATATAGATGATCAAGTTATGCTTTAGAAGTCTATTTACATTTGATCGATTATTTTGGAGGTGTATTGCAATTATCTAAAAGTGAATTAAAACTCTAATTTCATTGATCATGTTCGTCTTTGTATAGGGATGAAATTTATTGGTCTAAGCCCATGATTTATTGGCTTGACTCATTAGGCTAAGTAACAGAGTCTAAAGAGTTTGGTTTATATTTAAAATGATTTAGAAAGAATTGACTTGGTGGGCTAAAAACAAAGATTGTTGAACTAATTCATTTATCTCTAATATTTCTAAGGTAAACTCATGCACTTATGATGAAAGTTACTAGTTTTAGAAAGCTAATAGTTTTAGACCCATTAGCAAGCTCATTTAGAATAATTATGAATTGAGCATATTTCGTCTCATCCATTGATAACCTAAATGATTTGATAGATGTCATCATACCTAAGAGCTTATAAATATTCAGTCATTCCTCCTCATTTAGAATTCTTAGAGAGAACCAATAAATAACATTACTTTATAAGAACTTTTCCTTTTAAGATTAAACAAGTAGTTTGGGCAAAAAAATCTTTATTTGCTCAAGTTACAAGGAGATGCCTAAGATTTCTTAAGGTTGCCTTGTATGAAACTCATGCATTTAAGACACTGAGATTATATATCCTCCTCTTTAGCCCGTTTTCTTTTAATTATCTTGTAAAGTATTATTTTTAGTTCACTTATTTAAAGTTACATGTAGTGTAAAACTCACGTAGTATGTACGTGAGTACTCTAAGCGGATACTTGCATCTATAGTCATTATGATCAATCTTATATTTTTTTTGTTTGTTTGAACGAGTAAGTTTCTAAGATGAACTAACCTTTTTTGCCTTAAATAACAAATTTAGGGATAATATTACTAACACTACCTAAACTTTAGACAAAAGTTCAATTTAATTTATCACCTAAACTTTCAATTTATCAAATTTTGGTAGCTAGGTGAAACATTTTGTGTCATCATTACTACCTATTTCATATACATGTATCATCATGTGTCTCATTTTGACTAGTGATTGGACTAACAAAATTTAGATCATACATAATATGTAGTAATAATGAAACAAAAAGTTCCAAGGGGTACTACACTTGACAAGTGGTAAGTTCAGGTGATAAATTGAATTTTCGACCATACTTCAAATAAGTATTTTCAATATTATCCCTACAATTTAATACAAATTTTGTTATTTAGATGTATCATATATATAATGATTATATGTTCCTTAAACTATTATGGAAAAACAAACCTCACCTCATCTACAATTCCTCTTTAAGTCATAGAATCAAGGCAATGTACAAATAATATAATGCATATGCCTTAGAGTCTATTAAGAGGCTTTATTGAGATGGTTAAGTAATTAGAAAAATACAAAGGGTCTCTCTTGAATCATATTAAGGCTACAAAATACTTATCTTATTAAGTAATAGAAAACAAAGGCTATTAAGCTTTCAGCCATTGTATTTAAAACATCACACTTTTAAGCCACTTGTCAAGGATGCTTGGAAAAAAAGTAGTAATAAGTTTATATCGTTGACAAGTTCAAGTGTTAGTTAAAAAGTGTACTTATCAGATTTTTGGAACTATTAGGTTAAATACTGCCATAGCGTACGTCTCTACAAATCTACATATAATAAGTTTCTAAAAAATAATAGAAAGTATGAATCTTAGATGGTTACATTCATCCAAGATTACAACACAAAATACATCATAATAACTAAGTACATGATGATAGAAGACAAGTCTTCAGACTTTTCTCACTTCTCACATGAAGCTTGATCTTAAGAGAAAAGGTTTAGATAAACTCATAAATGGAAATCTTGTTGTGGTGATATAGTACCTTAAACTTGAAATATGGGTAAATCTATAGAGGTGTCAATAAAATCACATCTTAATGAAGTGGGATACACTTTCAAACTCTAGATGAACAAGCAAATTGACAAGCATTTGTTATGTGTAAGCAATTGTATCAATGCAAGTACTAGATGTGGTCTTTTAGCAATCGGTATGAAATCCATGGTATGATCCAACCCCTTTCAGGCTGCTTGCACTAGTTATCTACAACGTATCCATATGACTAAAACACTTTGAAAGTATCTAAGCAAGCTGGTCTAAAATAGTGATGTAGTTTATGGCTCCATCATCACATGCAATGATAACCTTTAACTTAGTTTGTATATGGTGGAGCTAGGTCGTTCTTAGCTTCTAATGTACCATCATGTAGGAGTGATTACCCTAAAAAAATGTAGAATACATGCTATACATATTGAGTTTTAAGAGTTTTTAATTAGTCTGATTCAAGGTGACCATTGAAATATTGCAACAATCATGTCAATGTACTAAAGTGCACAAAGGTATGGATCACAAGGGAAAATCCATAGTCATAATGATGTAAGAAAATATCACTCCTTATCAAGCAATTCCAACACATATACATATAGTAAGATATAAATATATATCTCAATGTACATATATATAATTAAATGTTCTCATTTCTAAATCAACTAATTTGTGACATCCTACAAATATATATACATACATCCCTTCAGCCTATAAATGAAAATTAATTAATTTAGAAAATTGGCTTAGGCTTGGTATTAAAGTTTATCTTTTAAGACATACAAATAAATAAAATATATAAATAAAAGAAGACTAACCCATAGGTCTAGCTTTGATCAAATACAATAGACTAGGTAAACTAAGATGGCTTATATATACATATATGTTTATTGTTTAGAATGGAAGGAAGAGGCTAGTATCATGCAATACTCATTTCTTAACTACAATAACTTATATCCAAATATATGTTTATGTCCATAAACTATAATTCTATTGATGTTGGGATACTATACTTACATAGACCCATTTATAAGACATGTACATAGCACAACATGCACAAGCTTGCTTATAGTACACAATAAACACACTTTTGAACAGACACATACGAGAAAAAACATTATGCCTTGGGTACAACACACACATAATTGAACACACATTTGAGCATAATACATATGCCCTGAATAATACAAACACGAATACAATACGTTCACTTGCGTAGACATACCCATGTGACATAAGCATGGTAAACTCATGCAAGCAACAGGCTTTATGAATATATACAACACATATAACTATCACAACATACGCTGCACACCTATGAACACAAACTTGCAATGCCTACTATTGAAAAAGGATAGCACATGCATACCATTAAACTCTTATTACGCACTCATGCACATAACAACACCCATGTAGTTTTTAGATATCTACACACATGATACACTAAGAGTATGTTTATAAGGATATTTAGCACATATGCACATGCTAAGTATCCCTTTACTCTTTATATTTGCATAGCACTATAAGGTGCTTGTAAGGATCGAGGTACTAATGTTAGTATCGGTTGCATACAGTGGTGTGCAGCATTTTTCTTTTTTCTTTTTTTATTTTAAAAACCTTATGTTCAACATATGAGGCCATTTTGGCCAATATCAACATCTACCAATTTATTATTGGAATATTATACAGATG
The DNA here is from genome assembly GCA_024138005.1 of Lumnitzera racemosa. Lineage (NCBI taxonomy): Eukaryota > Viridiplantae > Streptophyta > Magnoliopsida > Myrtales > Combretaceae > Lumnitzera > Lumnitzera racemosa. The sequence continues at coordinate 28,095,559 of JAMXBC010000003.1, read as the reverse complement.
AAATATTATATTTTGCATAATAATAAATAAATCAAAATTATAATGTGAAATTTAATGAAAAAGTTATGCTTAATTTAATATTTATTTTAAACATATTTTGTGTACTATTTAAAATGTAATGATAGTATGAGACCCTTAAAAATATATAAATTTTGATAAGTAACTTTGATTAAATATCATTTTATAAAGTGAAGAGTTGCTTTTAAGAATTGGTTGTTTAGAATGCTGATATGGTAGGTTAAGCACCTCTTTTAAGTAGCCCTTTATAAACATACTACGCACTTAATCACTTCTTATTATAAGGTATATTCACAAGTAACAAACATATATGTAGCTAAAAAAGTAAAACACATACTTTTAATACTTATTATGAAAAACAACAACAAAATACTATTTAGACGACTCCTACTCACCTTTGCATGTACTCATTCATCATAATAGATTGAAGGTATCTCTAATTTGTCAAAATCTCCTTAAAAACATAATGAATATGCTATAGTCATTACGTTCCTCTAAAATCAATTTATTTGACCAAAACTCAGTCTCTAAACCATTCTTTATTGATACCTATGATTTTCTAGTTCTCAAGAAAATTTTATTTGTTTAAATTGATTAATATATAAGTTAAAGTTTTTTCATAGATCATAAGAAGTGAATTAAGATTGGATTTTCCTAAAAAAGGTTGAAAATTTGACTTGAAAACATATTAGTTTACTATGGGTTGCTTTTCGGTGGTGCCAATGACAATTATCAATAGAGATCTAAGCTAAGCTTAAATTAATGGTGGTAAGTTTGAGCTAAAATGGATGAAGAAGGGGGTTCTAATGATTTAATGTAGGCAAATTAGAGAACCTTTTATACTTAGATAAAATTCCTAAGAGATAGATTTAGTTTGATTGGATTACTTTGTGCCTACTTTCTAGTAGAATGGCAATAGCTCAAAGGCTAGGATAGTAATGGATCATTAGAGAACTTTTTATACTAAAAAAAAAAAAATTTCAAGTGTTAATGATTAGTTTGGTAGGATTACTTTTAGTCAACTTTCTAGTAGAATGGTTATGGCTTAAAGGCTGGTATGGCAATGGATCAATAGAGGGCATATGGCATTGTCATGCGGTGGTCTTGTTTTTGTGTATAGGTACAGGTCAGGAAGAGATAGAGGTAGAAAGTTAAGGGATTAAGCTATTTATATAGAAAGAGATAGAGTATTGTTTATAAAAGAAAATGAATAGTGTTGACATGTCATTTTTACTCCAATGTAGGGCACTGGAGTTTGCTTCGGCGTGCTTGGTGAATGCTTAAGTTAATGTGGTGATCATGAAGTAATAAACCTTAGTTCAAAAAAGAAAAGGAGCGAAAAGTCTTTTACCTAGTGGCTTTATCTCTTATAGGAGAGAAGCTAGGTTATACCTAGAGTGTGCCTGTTAATGGTCTTAGGTTGGTCAATTTAGGCTTGGGGGCTCATATACCTATAAGATAGAGAATGGTTAGTAAGGTGATGGAGTATGCATTATGTTTAAGCTATGACTTATCGAAAGGCATAATAAGCGGCCAATATCCTGTCTCTATAACCAACATTTAGAAGGAGTTTTTTAAGGTTGAAAGGGGTAGAGTTGAAGATGTATACAACTTACCACCCCTAAATTGATAGTCAAATGGATGGTCTTAACAAATGCATTGAGATGTACCTTAAATGTATGATAGGGGATTATCCTGCTGTGAAGCATGGCCAAAAACAAACAAAGCCGGTCGCTGGATGAGTCCAAGCTTATAGAAAGCTCAAAAAATGGTAAATGGGGAAAGATACTGAAAGAGTGACAAAGACGAGTGGAATAGTAAGCAAAAACGCACGAACAGTTCCAGAAGATATGACAAACTAAAGGAACTTCCAAAAACTCACGGTACGATTCAATATGACGCACGAATTGATCTAGTGAAATTATTCACCACCTAACCTTACTTAAGGAAAAGGATAAGAGTGATGTTGAGAGTAAACAAGTAATGTTTATGTAAGGAAGAAAGTATTCAAGTGTATTGAATGCAATATGAGCTATTATAGTTACAAATACAGGGGTATTTATACCTATGAGTTAGGGTAACTTACCTAAAAGGAAAAAGATAATAAGGGCATTTCCTAAAGAAGCAATGTACACGATACAAGACAGTAAAAATGAATATATAAGGAAATCAATCATTAGTGTTATAGATTCTCCATACAATACTGTATACGTGGCGATGCTGCATTGGCAAGGCTGTTAAGGGATGCGGACAAAAGGTACGGATGGGTCCAAATTCTCTATTTCTCGACCTCTCGGCAAGGATGATGCCGAGTGATTGGCTGGCTCAACATTAGAGTAGTAATCAACTTGGCAAAACACAAAATAAAGGGCGGTCATTCGGCATGGTATTAAAGATGACTCGGTAAGTAAGTACTCGGCTTTGGTAGGGGTTGGTTAGAATATAAGGATTCATCGTACCAGCCCCTTTGGTCTTCTGGCTTGGCTGTGTGTCGAAGGTTCTGTAACTTGATTCCCATCACTCCTTCCAAGTTGTTTTGGATTTAGGATCAAATCCGAATGGTATTCGCTCAATTTTCTATCAAGGTGATATGGACTAAGATCAACAATGTTAATGGCATTGGAAACCCCATAGTCTTAAGGCAGTTCTAACTTATAGGCGTTGTCACTGATTTTCTAGAGGATTTTGAAAGGCCCTTCTGCTCTTGCAGATAATTTATTCTTCTTCTTGTTTGGGAACCATTCCTTGCTGAGGTGTAGCCATTCCAAGTCTCTTGGCTGAAATTGTTTGGCCAACCTACCCTTGGTCCTTTCTCGCATTTTTTTGGCAGCTTAGTTGATAAGCCAAGTAACCTTATCGTAGATGTGCTCAAGAGATTATACTTTAGCCAAGGCGTTAGGGTCCTCTTACGCGGATGCTGGTACATGGGAGTGGTCAAGGAGCAACTTGAGATTGAATCCATAGACCACCTCGAAAGGAGTCTGCTTAATGGTATCATATACGGTACAGTTATAGGCAAATTTGACCACTAGCAGGCAGACATCCCAATCAACTAAGTTTTTACCTACTGCAGCTCGGAGCAATAACCTTAAACTATGATTAACCACCTCTATTTTGTCGTCAGTTTGGGGGTGACATAAGGTACTAAAGAGTAATTTGGCTCCCAACCGATGCCACAAGGTCTTCTAGAAATGGCTCAAGAACTTTAGGCTCCTATCGAAGACTACACTTCTCAATATGCCATGTATCTGCACAATCTCCTATAAGAAAAGAAAAGCAGTAGTCGACGCATCTTTAGTTTTGGTATAGGGTACAAAGTATGTTATCTTACTGAACTGATCTAAGATAACCATTACAGAATCTTTGCCTCGAGAAATTTGTGGTAGTTTAAGAACAAAGTCTATACTTAGTTCACTCCATGGCCTCGTTGGAACAAGTTGGGGCATTGCTTTCCCTTGTTCGGCTCGGAACTTGGCCTTTTTGCACACTGCACACCTTTCTACAATTTGGTGCACATCTCTTTGCATTTTCAGCCAAAAGAATTGGCCATTCAATAGTTCATAGGTCCTCTTCTCTCTAAAGTGTCTGGAGAGCCCTTCGTTATGGGCTTCCTTAATTAATAATTCCCATAGGGAACAAGTCGGCACATACAGTCTACCCTCTCAAAACAGATAGCCATCCTCTACATAATACTCATTCATTGTCCTCCCATTGATGTATTGCGAAATTATTGATTCAAAGTGTAGATCCCTAGAGTACTGCTCTTTGATACTCGCAAAACCAAACAGTTTGGTTTGAAGTTCTGATAAGAGCATATGCCTCTTCGAAAGAGCATCTACAACTACGTTACTTTTTCCTTGCTTGTACTTAATCACCAAATTGAACCCCTCGAGGAATTTAACCCGTTTCCCCTACAGCTTCCCGTTTCCCTTACAGCTTCGACAACTTGGTTTGACTTCAGAAGCACTTCAGTGATTCATGGTCAGTATACATGACAAATTCTCTTGGCAATAAGTAATGTTGCCACACTTGCATTGCTCGGATTAGTGCCAAAAGGTTCTTATCATATACGAAGTAGTTCAGTTGTAGTCCTCGGAGCTTCTCATTATGGAAGGCAATTTGTCGGCCTTCTTGCATCAGGACAATACTTATTCTAACACCCAATACGTCGCATTTCAGCTCAAAAATTTTGTCAAAGTTAGATAGTACTAACACCGAGGCAAAGGTCAATCTTTCTTTTATGTCGGTAAAGCTCCTCTCTTCTCTTTCTCCTTATTAGAAGTCTGTGTTTTTCTTTGTTAGCTCGGTAAGTAATGCTGTAATTGTGCTAAAGTTGTTGATAAACCTTCTGTAAAATGAAGCTACATTGTGGAAACTTCTTATGTCGGCACAAGTAATAGGAGTTGGCTACTTGATAATTGCTTTGATCTTCTTATCATCAAATTGCAAGCCTCTTCCATTGGCTACATATCCCAAGAATATCACTTTTTCTTAGCAAAAGCAACATTTCTTCAAGTTGCTGAATAGTCCCTCGGCACGAAGGATATCTAAGAACGCTCTGAGATGTTCAATGTGACTTAGCATGTCGGTACTATAGACTAGGATGTCGTCAAAGTACACCACGATACACTTCCCGATGAGATGTATCAATACATAGTTCATAAGTTTCATGAAAGTGCTCGGGGTATTGGATAAGCCGAAAGGCATGACTATCCACTCGTAAAGTTCATATCGAGTCTTAAACGCAGTCTTCCACTCATCTTTTGACCTTATGCGGATTTGATGCTAGCCAGACTTGAGATCAATCTTGTTCAAAATCTTAGCTCCACTCAGTTCATCCAACATGTCTTCTAGCCTCAGGATCGGATACCTGTATTTGATTGTAATTTTGTTCATGGCTCGACCGTCAACATACATCTGCTAGGCTCCATTCTTCTTTGGCACTAGAAGTGTAAGCATGGCACAAGAGCTGAGACTCTTTCTCACATAACCTCTTTTCAGCAACTCATTGACTTGACATTGGAGTTCAGAAGCCTGTTCGGGATTCATTCGACAACCTGGCTTATTTGGTAATGCAGTGCCGGGTACTAAGTCAATGCAGTACTTTATGCCTTGAATTAGGAGCAACCCTTCAAGTAATTGTTTTGGGAACATGTCGGCATAGTCATCTAGCAACTCATTGATTTCTTAGTGAAGCTTACTCTACTAATTCATTTCCAAGAGTCATCTGACCAACGATAAGGTTGGCTCGTTAGCATTGATGGCTTCCTCGAACTTGGCTCTACTCATTACTAGAGCTTTCGTTGATCCACGGGCGAGTTTCATTTGTAACTTGTGAACTTCTCTCGGCGGCATCAGATTTAATGTGATCTTTTGGTCATCCTTTTTTAGCATATATATGTTCCTGTTGCCGTTATGCATAACTCTCCTGTCAAACAACCATAGCCTACCTAGCAAGATATGGGAAGCACACATAGGCAGCACATTGTAAAGGATTTGGTCAGAGTAATTCCCTATAGTGATTGGTAGCAGTATTTACTGAATAACATGTAATGCTCCTTTCTCACTCAACTAGTGCAACTTATATGGCCTAAGATGAGTAACAATCGGTAGCTTCAGTTTTGAAACAAGATCGACCTATGCTACATTAGTGCAACTTCTTCTATCCATAATGAGAGCATACATTCAATCATTCACCTTGCAGGTGGTATGAAACAAGTTCTCTCTCTACTCTCTTCTCGTGAGGGTTCCACTTTCATAGTGTGTTGGACAACCATGAGTAACCGGTCTAAGTCTTTAAGAAACACATTTTTCTTAATCAGTTTTTTCTCAGCATTTTCTTTCTAGGCAGGAACCTCTTCCTCCTTGGGTTCCTCATCCGTATTCTCTACTTCTACTTTCGGGATGTCTCCTTTAATGACCATCGTCCTTCGATTTGGGTAATAAGTAACCATATGTTCGAACCCTTGACACATGAAGCACTTGATTTGGCTGGTCTTCCTACCAGATCCTTACCCCCCTCTCATATGTTTGGGTCAGCACTACATCTTCAGGTTGGCCTTTCTGCTCGGCTTTAACATTAACTCTTCTGTTCAGTTCGATACTACACTGGGCTTGGTGACTTACCTGTCCTGGTCGGTTAGTCGGCATTCTATTTGTTACTTGGCTCCTTCTTTGCCTCTCCACTCGCTAGGCAATTCTAACAGTTTCATCAATTGTGTCAAATCGTTGGAGCTCAATGATTTCTTGGATGTCTCTTCTCAATCTACTAATAAACCTCAAAACTGTTCGGGCTGGTGGTTCCTCTACTTTGCATCTTATCAGAAGTATTTGGAATTCTTAAACATACTTATCAATAGTTCGACCTCCTTGTCTCAACTCCTGATGCCGAGTGAAGGTATCTTGGAGATACATTTCCGATACGAATCTGTTTCTAAGTACTCTCCTCATCTCAGGCTAAGTGTTAATCTCTCGGTATCCCCCTCTTCTTTTCATGGCCTAAAAATTCTTCTACCACATAGCGACATATCCAAAGAATTCAACAACAACAGTCCTAACTTTTTCATAATCCTTATATTCTCTTCCCAATCCAGATACTCGTTAGCATTCCCAAATCCATTGAAACTAGGAATTTGAAACTTTACATCGTCGGATGCTCTAGGGAAGCTCTCTCAGTTCTATCCTTCACTTTACTTATTTGCTAACTCCTCCACCTCGAACTAGTCAAGTTGGGTTTTAACCTTTAATAGGTTGAGCAGCTTGAGGAATATTTTCCATAGCCCTAGTAGGTCGGCAAGACAGGGCATGAACAGCTCAGGTTAAATCTATCAAGAGATTAGCTATCTCATCAAGTCTCTCATCAGTGCTTCTAAGAGTTCCTTGAGATTGTCGTCTATGGTAGATAACTCCATTGTCATCACCAGTGCTAACATTTATACTCAAGCCTGTTATTTTTCCTCACAAAATCAAACTCAAACAAACACTTTAGAAAGTGAATAGCCAATAACACAGTAGTCAAATGAATACAATAATTGACTTTGTTCCATACATACAAAACAAAGCACAACGGAACTTCTAGAAGAACTAACTTAGCTCATATGAAACCTCCTTTCTAATACCAAAGATGATGTGAATCGTAACCAAGAATAGACAAGGCTGGTTGCTGAATGAGTCTAAGCTTGTTGAAAGCTCGAAAAAGGGTTAATGGGGAAAGATACAGAAAGAGTGACAAAGACGAATGGAATAGTAAGTAAAAACCTACGAACAATTCCAAAGGATATGACATACTAAAGGAACTTCTGAGGACTCACAACAGAATTAGATATGATGCAAGAATTGGTCTAGTGAGGTTACTCGTCACCTAACATTTCTTAAGGAAAATGATAAGAGTGATATCGAGAGTAGACAAGTAGTGTTTACGTAAGGAAAAAAGTACTCAAGTATATTGAAGGTAATTTGAGCTGTTATAGTTACAAGTACAGGGGTATTTATACTTGTAAGTTAGGGCAACTTGCCCAAAATGGAAAAGACAATAAGAATATTTCCTAAAGAAGTAATGTACATGATACAAAAGGGTAAAAATCAATATATAAGGAAATCAATCATTAGTGCTACAAATTCTCTATACGATACTATACACATAACGATGCTGCATTGGCAAGGTTGTTAGGGGATGCGGACAAAAGGTATAGACAAGTGGGCTTGTTCAAATAGGAATGGCCCAGTCAGTCCAAATCCTCTATCTCTCAACCTCTCGTCAACAATGATGTCGAGTGACTGGTTGGCTCGGCATCAGAGTAGTCATCAACTCGGCATAACATAGAATAAAGGGCGGTAATTCGATATGGCATTAAAAGTGATTCAGCAAGTAAGTACTTGGCCTCGGCAGGGGTTGGCTGGAACATAAGGATTCATCGTACCAGCCCCTCTAATCCTTGGGTTTAGCTGTGGGTCAGAGGTCCCATAGCTTGATTCTCATCATTATCCTAAGCACTTGGCTCAATACTTATATCTAATAGAATGCTAGTACAATATTAACTACTACACTAGTACAATACTCAATAGCAATTGTGAAATAACCTCATATGTGCATATACTATAATACTTTTGTCACATGCATTGCCATTAACCACTTAGAGAAATGTGGTTTATCTTTTATCTATATGTATAATTTCAGCTCTCTTAATGATTTCTCAAAACACATGGAGCATATAAATAACTGCTAGAGCAAAAGGTCCTCAAAGAAAGAAAATGGTTTTCTCACTTTGTTGGAATATATTAAGTCAGCAACTTAGTTGGCTATTATGAAGTTAGTTTAGATAGTTAGTTTTTACTATAAGTAGTTAGTTATATGTAGTTAGCAAGTAGTTAGTAGTTATTTATATTAGGAGCTCTATAAATACTTATGAAAACTGGTAGAGTTAATTAATTGGATTCGGTACATTTTTATATTTTGATTCTTCCTGATTCTTCTTTGTTCTGTTTTTTTTTTCCTTTCTATACTTCATTTCTATTTTACTATAGTAACAATTCTACTATCAAACACAAGTAGTATTTTTGTAGTTACTTTTTCTTTCATGGTGTTAGAGCATTTTTATTGAAATCTCTATGGAGAAGGAGTTTAAACAACTGTCTAGACCATACTACTTGCATTCAAATGAGAATCCTTCTCTTGTACTAGTATCTACAATCTTAACTAGAGTAAATTATCATTCATGAAGTCAAGCAATGAGAGTAGCTTTATTGTTGAAGAATAAGCTTAAATTTGTCGATGGATCCATCAAACAACTAGATAAGAATGATGAATCATACTCAGCTTGGGAAAGGTGCAATATGATGGTGCTTTCATGGTTCGTAAGCTCCTTATCCAAATCTATAGCACAAAGCATAATCTAGATAAAAAATGCAAGTAATGTTTGGAAGGATTTACATGATCGATTTTCTCAAGGAGATTCTTTGAGAATTTTCGCTCTACATGAAGAAATCTATAATATACAGCTAGGTTTACTTAGTGTTACTAAATATTATACGAAACTTAAGATTTTGTAGGATGAATTGTTGGTTTTGAAACCTTTTCCCATTTGTGAAGGACATGATGATTGTACTGTTGTAAGTACAATGAAGACATATCAAAATTCTAATCAAGTCATCCAATTCGTCAAAAGATTGAATGATTCCTTTGCTTTAGTTAAGACACAAATTCTATTGATGAATCCATTGCCAAATGTTAATAAAGTTTTCTCATTAGTGACTCAACCAAAAAGAAAATGTTATCTAATGTATAGTAAGGATTCAATGATTTAAGTGCCTATGTTGCTAGATCAGGAACACAGAGGAAGTTTCTTAATAATAATTCAAAAGGACCTGTTTATTCTTCTTGTGGCATAAATGGTCATACTGTTGACAAGTGCCATCGAAAGCATAGTTTTCCATTAGGTTTTAAAGTAAGATCTGATCCGAGAAGTGATGGTTCAAGGAGAATAAAACAAGTAAAATTTGTCCAAATGAATGAGGTAAGTAATCCTTTCTACTTTACAAAGGATCAATATTACAAACTTATTCGGTTGCTTGAGAAGGATAAATCAAAACATGTTGAATCAACATAGGCTCAATTATCTATTCAGGTTATTCAATCTTTTGAAGGTATTTGTTATTCTTTTGTTAATTCTTGTTTCAAATAGAGTTAGATCATAAATATTGGGGGGTGATCATGTTACTTGTTCTTTGAACAATCTCTCTTCTTTTAAGTCTGTTTCTAATATGAACATACGGTTGCCCAATAATCATCAAGCACAAGTTACACAAATTGGTAAAGTGAAGCTAAATGATTGCTTAACACTTGATGGAGTTTTATGTGTTCCTAACTTCTAATTTAATTTGTTGTCAATTAGTAAGCTTACTTCTTAGCTTGTTGTCAGCTTATTTTTATTGCCAAAGAATGTTTCTTACAGGAAGTGAAGCATTAGAAGGTGATTGGATATGCTAAGGTGAATATAGGACTTTACTATTTTTCAAGTGAAACTTTAACAAATAAGGACAGTAAAAGTTATCCTCTAGCTAGTAGTCTAGTTCAAAATAAACATTGTAATTTGTGGCATTTTCAACTAGGGCATTCTCCAAGTGAGAAACTGAAGATAATTTCTAAATTGTGTCCAAAAGTTTAAGTCAATAGCATAGATGAACCTTATAACATTTGTCATTTAGTAAAGCAAAAAAGATTACCATTTCCTTTAAGAACTACAACTTCTGCTACTCCTTTTGAGCTTGTGCATTTTGACATATGGGGGCCGATATAAGTTCCTATAAGAAATAACAAGTGTTATTTCTTAACTATTATGGATGGTTTTAGTCATGTTATTTAGGTTTTCCAAATGAGATTTAAATCAGAGACCCAAACTTTGATGAAGCAGTTTCTGATGTATGTTGATACTCAGTTTAGTGCTAAGGTGAAGGTTATATGGACAGATAATGGGCAAGAATTCAATATGCTTGAATTTTATGCTTCTTATGGAATCATCCATTAAACTTCATGTGTTCGAACTCCACAACAAAATAGTGTTGTAGAGCCTAAGTATCAATACATACTTCAAGTAGCCAGGGCACTAAGACTACAGGTAGGGTTGCTTTTACAAGTTTGGGGAGATTGTATCATACATTCAATCTATTTGATCAATAGACTTCTTATTATTGTTTTACATAATAGCAGTCCTTACCAGGCTTTGTTTAAAACAACACCAGATTTTACACAACTTCAAGTGTTTGGGTGTTTATGCTTTGCTTTTACACATGATCAATTACGGCATAAATTTGATCAACAAGCTATTAGGTATGTGTTTCTTGGATATGTTAAGGGAGTGAAAGGCTATCACATTTCTGATATAGAGAAGTAGCAAGTCTTGATCTCGCGAGATGTTATTTTTTATGAATAAGTTTTTCTATTCCTTCATCATCAAAGTTCGGATACTTCTTCTACTATTGATATCATTTTTCCTGTGCTTCCTAATAGTAGTGTTTATTCTAATCATTCCATACATAATGAAAGTTCTATTGATGTTTCATCTTCACTTCGATGATCTAATAGAATTATACGGCCCCCCATTCATTTGAATGATTATGTTTGTGGTATTAAGACTCCTCATTCTTTGGCCTCTGTTTTAAGTTATGAACATCTTGATCCTTAACATAAAGCCTTTGTTTGTGCTATTGATAAGATTAATGAACCTAAGAGCTTTAATGAAGTAGTGAAGTTTCATGAACGGAGAGAAGCCATGCAGTTTGAAATTTTGGCACTTGAAGCCAACAAAACCTGGGAACTTGTTGAATTGCCTAAAGGTAAACAACCCATTGGCTATAAGCAGGTATACAAAATCAAGTATAAGGCAGATGGAAATATTGAATGCCTTATTACTAATATGGTTTCATTTTGCAGTTACTTTATTATTGACAAACGGGATGGTTTTAAAATCTTTGATTCCAATTCTAGGAAGCTTTTATATGAATGAGGTAAGCTACTTCCTTTTAGCGATGTTATATTACCAATAAGCAAGGAAAAAAGTTTTTTTCAATCATGTAATGTCATATGGATGATAAATATTTACTTACAGTATTCTATAATGATAGAGAATTTGAATAGAATTACCAAATAAAAATAAGAAAACATCGCTCATATGTGGAAGAAGCAAATATTTATATTTAAGGAGTTCAATTTGTATGTTTGAATTATTGAAAAGTATTTATCTTCCTGAAAGGGACTTTCGAAATTGAAAAAGAGGTAGTAGAGCCTCCTAAGCTTGGCAAAGTAACGGTAGGGAAGGCATTGAAAGAAGATACAAGGGTAAAGAATCATTCTCTTGCCACTAGGCCATTACCACCTGATATTCAAAATCTTAAAGTGGCTGATCTAATAGAACATGGATTTGCACTCTTGGAATCTGCAACCTATCTTAGCTGGCTCTCTGATGAGGAGGTCTCAGGCAATTACTAAAATTAATGCTATGGCAAGTAGACATGAAGATTCTATTATTTGGCCTCTTGAAAGAAGCGGCCATTACACAGCTAAATCAGGATATTACAGTTTGTTTAATGGTAGAACAGCACAAGATAGTAGCAAGCCATCATCTAGTTATGCGGTTGATTACAGGATTTGGAGGCCTATTTGGAGCACCAAATATTCTACTAAAATGCAGCATCATCTATGAAGAGTTTCCTCAAACTCTCTAGCCACTAACTTTAGTCTTTTTCTGCAAGAAGATTAGACAAGATACAAGGAGTTTTACTTGCGACCAAGATGAAACAATAGAACATCTATTCTTTCATTGTAATAATCGGGTAAGAGATATTTGGTCTGTGTATGGGCAATTGAAAATGGATGAGCTGAATAATCCAAAAACAAATGCATGGCTAGAAAGTTAGACAATGAATGGCATGTGGTCAGCTAGCGAAGTAAGCATGGTTTATTAAAAAATTGCAGTGATTCGTTGGCAAATTTGGAAGCACCACAATGATTGCGTATTCAAGAAGAAGCAGACAGATTCTCAGATAGTTGTTCATATAATTCAAAAAGATATGAAGGAGTTAGATTTTCTCTTAACAGATGGCAACTACACACCGTGATTCAATAGCTGCGTACGTAAATTTTGACAGATGTAGAAGAGTTGCAGCAGAAGACGTCCAACATTACAGCCAGTAGTGAGATACAACGACAGATACGAGCTTGTGCTGATGGAAACCCTTTTGGTTCTAGTTTTAGTCATGAATAGTAGAGAAGGACAGACGTAGAAGACACACAACGAAATATGTCCAATCGTACTACCCGTAGTTAGATGGAACAGCAGATTTCGAGCTTCTACTGATGGAAATTCCTTTGGTTTAGGGAGGACGCAACAATAAAAATAAATGTTGATAATACGACTGATTTGTCAATGAGAGTGGGAGGAGTGGGAATTATTTGTCGAGACAGCCCTGTTAATCTTTTGCAAGCCACTTCATTACATTTGAAGGATGTTGACAGTATTGAGGTCGAAGATTATGCGATTAAGGAAGGTTTGCTCACACAGCATGTAAGAGGAACAAGCAAACAGACTCGAAGATAGTTCTCGATCAAAGTGACTGAAAGAATGCCGGGCTCTTGGCATAAAGCGCAAATGAATGTATGGATTGGGTAGCTGCTCAAGGTAAATCTGAGATGAGCCATAGTTTTTGGGTTAATAAACCCTAATTTTAATATACTTTTCTTATGTCCTTGGATTGGAACTATTGGCCTCTAGGCAATTTCTCTTAATGAGCTTTCTTGCTCCAAAAACAAGAAAATTAGATTACTGTACTGTAAATAAAGCAATCCTAATCAATTTAATACGTGCATGCATCAAGTCCTTTCATCTTACTTATATTCCCTTAGAAGGGAATAAGAAAATGGATACATACATTGATCTTGAGTGTTGTCTAATATTATTTCACAGTATGATAACTTAGTTTCGTCAAAAGAAATAAAACAGGCTGCTCATCTAAGAAAGTTGCTTCTTCTTTGATGATCGTGTAACGTGGGTTTCTAACATCATAGTTGACGGTATTTCGTCTTCAATCACTTGCATTCAGCTAATGACACTGTCACTTCATAACACCACTGTTCATTTAGCAAACATGAGTTCGATTTTTCTTTCAATTCGTTCTTTTTCCTTTTTTCTTTTCTTTTTTTTCCATTTTTGTTTCAAGAATTTGAGTTGAATTTTTAAGTCAGTTCATTCTTTCTATTTCTCTCATTTTAAGAATTAGCCAACGATGTAATTATTGGTTTTATTATAATATATTTACAATATAATTTAAAATATAGACGTGGATAAAACTTGCCCTATCTGGAGCTTTTGACATGTTGAATTGGAAGTTTCAATATTTATGCATGGATGGAGAGAGTGTGCGTGGGTTTAATGAGTTGTAATGCAAAGCAAGTCGTGAGTCAAGACAATTTGAAGCACCACAATCAAGTTGCTTCGTTATAGTAGCATTAAACACTAAGAAGGTGGACAACACAGGTCAGGGAAGAATAGGAATGGTTGGTGGAGACAGTGATGGAATTGCCATAAGCAATCGAATTACTCGTGTGTAGTGGAAATGCCGCCACGAAACAGTGGAAACGATCGAGAGGCTGTCATTAGAGAGTACGAAGATCTGGTAGTGCTAGTCACAAAACCAGGAAATTTACCTAAACGTACACTAGAATCTCTATATTCGGTGTTTTTGTCATTTTGTTTAGACAAGTTATCACATTAATTTAAAGTTTGCATCTTTAACCATTTTTAGTGTATTTTTTTTTTCTTGGATTGGATGTTGTAATGAATGTTGAGTTTTTTTTCCCCCTAAAAAACGATTTGTTTGTCTTTTGACACAAGAAAAACAAAGTTGATGAATTGTTCTACAATGAAATTCCCAATTTTGGTGTTTTAGTTTTTCCGCTCCGTGAAAAATATAATTATTTTTAAATCTACAGTGTATGTACAGTGTCCACTAGTATATTTTTATCCCAGTATTAGGCTGATATCGGTTTTGTCACCTTGCTAAGGGTTCGACGAAAAATTAATCAAGCCCTGAATTTATTGGCCAAGCCTGTCCCTTGGGCATAATTTTGGTTGCTTTGAATTTTAAATATATTAAATTTAAAAATATTGTATTTTAAACCTTATTTTACCATTTTAAAACTAAAACCGTTGTAATTTAATTATATAAACATAATTTTTTAATGGAATGGATTAAATTTTATTCCTTTCATAATAAAAATTACTTTTTTTTTAAAAAAAATGATTTTAAAAAGCTCGATTTCAAATCATATAGAGGAAACTTTCTGTTGCATTCATGTTGAACTGGGAAAAAAAAAATAATAATAAAATCCTCAAGTAGTATTTTAATCATGCGAATTAGTTATATTTAAGACATCCCGACATAATGAAATGATTGGACTGTGTGTTTCACGTATACTTGATTTATGAAAATATAAGATCCTCTACAAGAGTTTCGGATGGAAAAAAGAATAATGAATATATTACTTTAAGAGAAATGACATCACGAAGCATTAAGGCGAACGGCGAACAAAAAGCACACATACATTAATATTGTTATAAGTGTTGTATTTATATTTATCGAATCAAACTAATACATCTGTTTAACTTTCACAATTAGACATGGCTCGGTAGGATGGTCGACACAAACATCCGTACTGGAAAACATTTCTCTTACTTTAAATTGATTAAACAAAAAAAAAACAACGAAGAGAGAGAATATATTGCTTGAAAACTTAAAAGGCTCCTTACTCGTGAACATATACAAATATAATATTACCGGAACGAGTCACTAAATATTTTTTCGGCTGCAAAAATTTCAAGTAAAAGGAGATTCTTACCATGCATAAATATTGAAACTATTACCTTCATTAGTCGCAAGTCGCAACGCATCACAAACTATTAATAGCAAAAAACGACAAATAAAATTACAATTAGATAACATGTACATACAAATCATTCGGACCAATAATACTGCAGATGCTTAGATATTTCCAGTTGAAGCCGTGAAAGAGCATGAAATCCTATTATCCTAATTGCCTAAGTAGCACTATTTTATAATTTTTACTGACCACAAATCATGCAATCACAAATTAGAGGAGGTCGAATGGACAGTCAATCAGTCTAATATGGATGGTAAATAGATGATAATTGGAATCATCGCACCAGCCCTAGGAGGCCATAATGAGCTAATCTATAAGTCCCCATTCTAATGACGTTAATTTTACTAGGACAGGCGATAACAATTAGGGATAAGCTATGCATGGTGAATGGATGATGCTTGACATGGTATATAAAAATAGGATCTTTGGAACAGGAAGCATCCGATAAACTCATAATTCCTCCAACAAATACTTTGGTTTTGTGTTTCTTGTTTTGAATTCGTACCACCCCCAAATAAAGGCACTACAAACGTGATCCTTTGCCAAAGGGAAGGCCACCCCGATAATGGTTTTGTGGCTTTTTAAATTTGCTAGCCACGTACCCATATGAAGGTCGGTAAAATATTCTTGTCAGTAAATTATAGATCTCCAAAGTATTACCATTTATCTCCTCCTCCCTCACGGTATATGAGTTCACAATTTTCAAGGCTAACTTATATGAAAAGTTTAGATTTGGAATATCACATATTCATCAATTATTATTGGTGTTATGGCCAATGTTCCTTAACCCTTTGTTAAGAGTTTCTATGGACAGAGCCGTGTTTGAAGTTTTGGTGCGAAATCATTGCACTACTACATTTGGCAAAAAAAAAGAAAAAAAAAAGAGGAAATTCGCACGTCCCCTAACTATTCGTAAGCATTCGTGCCGTGTAAATAGCAACCATACCCCTTATCTCCTTAAAATCCAGACGGTTACGCCTCTTACTTCGACTAGATGAGCCGTTACACAGTCCTGGAAGCAGCAGAGTTTGTCCATTACAAGTTCATATCTTACCTCATGAGTTCCTTTCTCCCAGTTGTGACTTCCAAAGTTATGATAACAGAGTCCATGTTTTGTTGCTTGCCTTATAGGATAAAAAATTAGATTGACATATGCTCTCTCTTGGACCGTATACCACTGTTTGTTTTTGTCATTATCTAGTGGTATCTCTTTTCTTTGATTAAAAACTCTCTCTTCGTTTTTGAGCCTGCAGTGCGTGCTACTTTGGGTGGTTTTGCTTATTTTGTAATTTCATTTGTTGAGATAAGCGACATTTCCGCAATTTTACTAGCAAAGATATATAATTTCTTTACTTTCGAACAAAAAGAAAAAGAAAAAGAAAAAAAGGAGAATGTAACACATGTGATGTGGATCAATGTTACGATGCATCAACCATGTTCCGGTCACGATCAAATGCATGCCCGTAAGGAATATACCAAAGACAGGACCATTACCTTCAGTGATGAGGCTAGTTCAAAGAAGTCCCCAACAACAAAGTCAATTCGATCTTCAACTCCATAGATCTTAGCAACGTAAGAAGCCATTTGAACCTTTTGAGGATCGATATCAATAGGAACGACATAATTACATGGTTGAGCGAATTGAATGGCATTGCCACCGATATTGGTGAAGCAATCAATGACGGGCCAACCGACGCATCAATCCAATGGCTCAGTTACTCACAGCACCATGGCCAATAGGGTCAAAAGTCCAAGCTACTACAATTTCATATGGAGACATCGGCAAGATTGAATTTCTTGGTGGATATAAAGTAGACATGAAGTTTGATAATGATAGGAATTGACTCCTCAAACTGATCATGTACAGTCGAGTTAGAGAACTCCAAAAACTCAAATGGAGAATATTAGCTCGAAGCTCCATCTAAGATAAGAATTCCTAATTCAACCTTCATGTTTCACTTTACTGTTGACCTAAGTTGATAGGAACCAAGATATGAGATTTTTGACTCGCAGCTGAACTCGAGGATTGGAAGGCCTGACAAGGCAGATTCTCCTATTCTAGTAAACTCTTGCTAAAGCCAAATATCTCCTTGCTGACTTGTTCTGCAAGCTAAGTCAAATGACTACCTATTTCTTCGAGATTGTGTGCTAAGAAACAGTATGCTGAAAAACTGCGAATCCTCACTCTTTCATTCATTCCTAAACCGACCACTTAGTTGGCGTCAATCTTGTTGAGATGCGGAGAGAGACTGTAGACTGATCCTTAGCTACCCTTGCATGGATAAGCAACCTGTCCATATACTTTTGTCTGCATTCTCCAACGACCTCGCCAATGTGTCCTTGCTATGTGTACAGAACCACCTAAGGAATCTGCTTCACTAACCATTACTTTTCTGGAATATTCATTTTTACCTTTTTATATTTTTGTACATTACTTCTTTAGGGTAATACCTTTTTTTCTTTTCCTTTTTAGGTATATTGTCATAAATTCTCGAGTATAAATACCCTTTGTACTTATAACTGTAAGGGAGAGATAAATTAATATTAATACACTTGAGTATTTCTTCCTTATGTAAACACTATGTTTACTCTCAGTAGCACTCTTATTCTAATCCTTGAGTAAGGCTAAGTGGTGAGTAATCTCGCCAGACCAATTCATGCGTCATATTAAATCGTGCTGTAAGTTTTTAGAAGTTCCATTGATGAGTCATATTTTCTAGAGCTATTCGTGGGTTTTTACTTACTTTTCATTCGTATTTGTCCTTTCATACATTCCTTATTGCTTTCTTTTCAAGCTTTCTACAAGCTTGAACCCATCCAGTAACTAGCCTTGTCTGTTCTTAGTCATGGTTTGCAACATCTTGGTATCAAAGAGAATGTTTTGTTTAAGTTGACATTTGTTTTTTAAGTTCTATTTATACTCTATTTTGCGTATGTAAAATAGAGTAAGTTACTGTGTTCATCATAGCTGCTATGTTTGCCAACTATTATTTTCCTAAAGTATTTGTTTAAGCTTTGCATCTATAAAAAAAAATGATATACCTAAGTGTGAATGTTGGTATGGGAGATAATAATAGTAGAGTTGTCCACTATGGCCGATAGTTTCAAGGAACTTTGAGAAGTACAGATGAGAGATTGGATGAGGTGGCTAAACTCTTAGTAGATTAGACCCAAACCATTCATGCATTGGCTTGTCGACCAACTGAAGCTGCATAAAACACCCCACAAGCTGCTTAACGTATTAGAGGTCAGAACCTAGCTTGACTCATTCGAAGTAAAGGAATAAGCGGACGGGTAAGATGAAGGATACACCTGAAGGAACTAGATGAAGAGGACGAGCAAGAGTATTTTGAAGAAAAGCAAGCTAGAGTCCTTAGAGCATTTAACCATGTAAAACTTCAGATTTTAAGCTTCAATGGATTTAGGAGTATTGATGAGTATTTGGAATGGAAGAAGGCGGAGCATGTTTTCAAATATTATTAGTATGAGGATTTTGAGAAAGTGAGATCTGCTATTATTAAGTTTTCTGGATATGGCATTATGTGATGGAAGAATTTTCAGATGATGAGGAGACATGAAGGCAACAGAGAAATTAATACTTGGCTCGAGATGAAGAGAATACTCAGAAATAGGTTTGTACTTAAAACTTATCTACAAGATACTTGCACTTGGCTTCAAAAGTTGAGACAAGGAGGTTGAATAGTTAATGAGTAAGTTAAAAAATTCAAATGTCTATGATCCGTTGCAAAGTGGGGGAACCATTAACTCGAATAGTCTTTAGATTCATTACTGGGTTGAGAGTTGACATTCGACGCATTGTGAAACTCCAATGATTTACCATAATGGATGAAGTCATTAGAATAGCCTAACAAGTAGAGAGGTAAAGAAGGAGCCGAGTACTGACTAAGATGCTGGATAGCCGACTTGGACAGACGAATCACTAAGCTCAGTCAAGTACCTAGCTGAGCCAAAAGATGGATGTCCGAGTCGAGCAGAAAGGCTGACCTAATGCGGAAGTGTCGACTTGAACTTATGAGAAGGGGTAAGGGTCCAATAGGAAAATAAGCCAGATCAAGTGCTTTAAATGCCAAGGGTTTAGACATATAGCCCCCTAGTTCCCGAACCGAAGAACTATAGTGATTAAGGGAGACATCTTAAAGCTCAATGTAGAAAGTACTAATGAGGAACCTAAAGAAAAGGAGATCCTTACCGAGAAACAACTGATTGAGGAGAACGTGTTTGCTGAGGACTTGGATTAGCTGATCATGGTTGTCTGATCCATAATGAACATAGAACCCTTACGAGAGGAGGAATACAGAGAGAACTTGTTTCATATCACCTATAAAGTAAATGATCAGGTGTATGCTCTCATTGTAGATAGTGGAAGTTACACCAATGTGGCATTGGTCGATCTTATTTCAAAATTAAAGTTGCTAACTGTTGCACTTGTTGAGTGAGAAATGGGCACTATATGTCACTTAGCAAATATTGTTGTCGATCACTATAGGGAATTACTTTGATTAGATCCTTTGTGACGTATTTCCCATGTGTACTTCCTACATGTTGCTAGGTAGACCATGATTATTTGATAAGAGAGTTATCCATGACGGCTAAAATAACACACACATGTTCGAGAAGGATGGCTAAAAGATCACACTAAACCTGATGCCACCAAGAGAAGTTAATAAATTGCAGACAAAACTTGCTCTGAAATTGAAAAAGGCTTTAGTGATGAGTAAAGCCGAGCTCCGTGAGGCCATCAGTGCTGATGAGCCAATTGGTCAAGCAACTATTAGATTTAAAGGAGCTAGGTAAACTACCTTAGGAAATCAAAGTTATTGGATGGATATGCCAATCTGTTCCTAGAACAATTACCCGATGGGTTGCCCTTTACTCGAGGCATAGAACACTGCATTGACTCAATACTCGATGCCATATTGCCAAATAAACCAACCTATTAGATGAATCCCGAATAGGCTTCTAAGCTCCAATATTAAGTCAATGAGTTGTTGGAGAGAGGTTATAGCCATGAAAGTTTCAGCCCTTGTGCTATGTCAACACTTCTAGTACTGAAAAAGGATAGAAACTAGCGAATATGTATAGATAGCCAAGTCATGAATAAGATCACGATCAAATATAGGTATCCGATCCCAAGGTTAAAAGACTTATTGGATGAGTTGAGTAGAGCTAAGGTCTTTAGTAAGATTGACCTGAAGTCTAGCTGCCATCAAATTTGCATGAGGTCAGGAGATGAATGGAAGACTACCTTTAAAACTCGACATAGAATCTATGAATAGATGGTAATGCCATTTGGCTTGTCAAATGCCCTCAGCATTTTCATGCGACTAATGATCCATGTGTTAAGACATTTGATTGGGAAGTGTGTTATGGTTTATTTTGACGAAATCCTTATATACAGTACTAATATGCCAAGTCAATATGAACATCTTCGAGCCGTGCTAGATATCCTCCGTATCGAGAGATTATTCAACAATCTCAAGAACTGTTACTTTTGCCAAGAGGAAGTGGTATTCTTGGGCTACGTAGTTAGTGGAGAAGGCTTACGAGTGGATAATGACAAAATCTGAACAATTGTAGAGTGGTCGACTCCTACTACTTATACCAATGTAAGAAGTTTCTATGGACTGGCTTCATTCTATAGACGATTCATCAAGAATTTCAATACCCTCACTACATCACTTACTAAGCTAATAAAGAAAAACACCGACTTCCGATAGAGAGAAAGGGAGGAGAGAAGGTTTACTGGGATAAAATAACGATTGACCTCTACCTCGGTGTTAGTTTTACCTGATTTGAGAAAATATTTGAGCTAGAATGTAATGCATTAGGCATTGGAATAAGAGCTGTCCTAATTTAAGAAGGCCAACCAATTGCCTTCCACAGTGAAAAGCTCAGAGGACCACAGTTGAATTATTCCATGTATGACAAAAGACTTCTGATATTGATCCGAGCATCGCAAGTATAATAGCACTATTTACTACCGAATGAGTTTGTCATTTATACTGACCATGAGTCGCTAGGTACCTCCAAAGTCAAACCAAGTTATCAAAGCAGCAAGTGAGATGGGTTAAACTCTTTAAGGGATTCAATTTTGTAATAAAATATAAGGAGAGAAAGACTAACGTAGTTGCAAATACCCTTTCAAGGAGACATCCTTTTTTAACCGAACTATAGACTAGGTTGTTTGGGTTCGTAAATATTAAAGAGCAGTATTATGAGGATCCATACTTTGCACCCATACTTGCGCATTGTATCAATGGGAAGACAGTAGATGAGTATCATATGGAAGAGGGATACTTATTTCGAGGAGGAAAATTATGCATAGCAACTTGTTCACTATGGGAGTTGTTAATCAGGGGAACCCATAGTGGAGGACTATATAGACATTTTAAGGAGAAAAGGACATGTGAATTGCTAAGTGGTCGATTCTTTTGACTGAGAATGAGATGAGATGTGCACTAAGTTGTTGAGAGCTATGCCATATATAAAAGGGAAAGCAATACTATTGCCTGTTATGATGAAATTATGGACCGAATTGAGCATGGAATTTGTTCTAAGATTATCACAAACTGCCTAAAGCAAAGATTCTGTAATGGTTGTTGTAGATCCGTTTAACAAAATGGTATACTTTATACCTTACTCTAAAACTAACGATGCTTCGACTATTGTTGCTCTTTTCTTATAGGAGGTTATGCAATTACACAGTGTGCCGAAAAGTGTAGTCTTTAACAGGGATCCGAAGTTCTTAACCCATTTTTGGAGGACCTTGTGGCATCAAATGGGGACTAAACAACTATTCAGTAATTTCTATCACCTCTAAATTAATGGCTAAATAGAGGTGGTTAATTACACTTTGGGATTGCTGCTCCGAACTGTAGTGGGTAAGAACTTAGCTAATTGGGACATTTGGTTACTAGTTGTCGAATTCACTTATAACTGAACTGTACATGACACCACTAAGTAGACCCCCTTTGAGGTTGTTCATGGTTTCAATCTTGAGTTACCCCTCGATCACACCTAGATATTGTAAACCGTAACCAAGAATAAACAAGGTCGATTGCTAGATAGGTTTAAGCTTGTAGAAAGCTTGAAAAGGAAGTGGTGGAGAATGTGTGAAAAGGACAAATGCAAATGAAGGGTAATAAAAAACCCATGAATAGCTCCAGAGGATATGATGCACTAATGGAATGTCCGAGAATTCATGGCACAATTTGATATGACGCACGGATCGGACCAATGAGGTTACTAGCCACCTAACATTGCTCAAGGGTTAAGATAAGAGTGATGTTGAGAGTAAAAAAGCAGTGTTTACGCAAGGAAGAAATACTTAAGTATATTAATGGTAATTTGTCTCCTCATCATTTGAAAATTCTTCCACTGCATGGCGGTATATTCAGAGAACTCAAATGCAGCAGTTCTCACTTTCTCAAAATCCTCGTATTGATAATATTAAAAAATACGCTCCACTCTCTCTTCTCATTCCAAATACTCATCAGCACTCCTTGATTCATTGAAGCTCGGAATTCGAAGCTTCACATAATCAGATGCTTTAGGGACTCTAGCTTACTTTTCATCAAAATACTCTTCCTCATCCTCTTCATTTAGTTCCCTCAGGTCTATCATTTGTCTTACTCGTTCGCTTACTCCTTTACCTCGAACGGGTTGAGTTGGGTTCTAGCCTTTAATAGGTTGAGTAGCTTTGGGGTGTTTTACGTAGCTTTAGTAGGTCGGCAAGCCAATGCATGAACAACCTAGGTTAGATCCACTAAGAGATTGACTACCTCATCCAGTCTCTTATCAGCGCTTTTAGGAGTTCCTTGAGATTGTCGGTCATGATCGATAACTCCATTATTGTCATCTCCTATACTAACATTCACACTCAAGTCAATCATTTTCTTCATATATTCAAAGCTCAAACAAATACTTTAAGAAAGTAACAGTTAGCAAACACAGCAGCTAAGATAAACACAATAACTTGCTCAATTTCATATATGTAAAACAGAGTTTAAACAAAACTTTGAAAACAAACTCCAACTCAAACAAAACCTTTGCTTTGATACCTAGATGTTGCGAACCATAGCTAAGAACAGACAAGGCTAGTTGCTAGATATGTCTAAGCTTGTAAAAAGCTTAAAAAGGAAGTGATAGGGAATGTGCAAAA
Organism: Lumnitzera racemosa; assembly: GCA_024138005.1. Lineage (NCBI taxonomy): Eukaryota > Viridiplantae > Streptophyta > Magnoliopsida > Myrtales > Combretaceae > Lumnitzera > Lumnitzera racemosa. Next base: position 28,071,929 of record JAMXBC010000003.1, on the reverse strand, counting down.
GGACAAATGTGAATGAAAAGTGAGGGAAAACCCACGAATAGCTCTAGAGGATATAATGCACTAATGGAACTTTCGAGGACTCTCGACATCACTCTTATCTTAACCCTTGAATAAGGCTAGATGGCGAATAACCTCATTAAACCAATTCGTGCATCATATCAAATTGTGCCGTGATTCTTCGGAAGTTTCATTGGTGCATCATATCCTCTGGAGTTGTTCATGGGTTTTTACTTACTCTTCATTCGCATTTTTCCTTTCGCACATTCCCCATCACTTTCTTTTCAAGCTTTCGACAAGCTTGGACTCATCCAACGATCAATCTTGTTTATTCTTGGTTACAGTTAGCAACAAAACTTCTCTTGTCTAAGCTGGCCTGCAATAAGTATAAGCTGAGCTTCTCATTGTCGAGCCGAGTTCTAAGTAGTAGAGCTAAGCTACTTCTTCCTTTGTTCTTTTACTGAGCTATTCATGCCAAATAGGCCTTTAGACTTAATAGTGAAGAAGCATAATATAGGATTTGCAATCTTGCTCATGTGCTTACTCTCATTGCTGACCTCTCAATAATGAGAGTAGTGGGGACAAGAGGTGCTAGAAGGAGAATATGCTTACTCTATTACCCCATTTAGCATAGATGTTGTTTGATTTGAACTATCTGCTTACTCCATAGCTCCAATTAGCACAAGTCATATCCAACGAAGACTACTTGCTTGCTTCACATAGCATAGGTTATATCCAACTCAAATGACCTACCTGCTTTACTTGTCTCTTGAAGCATTGTTAGTTGGAACACTACTAACTTGACCAAACCAGATAACTTCATCGACAGGACATTAGTCCGTACATCTGAGGAACTCCTTGCTTTGGCCTCTTTAGGATTAACTTAGCTTCGACCTCCTTAGTCCTTACTTCGACCTCTTTAGGCTACCTTGGCCCCCTACCTTAGCCTTTACCTCCTTAGGTCCACCTCAACTTCTTTAGACCCCACCTTGGCCTCTTTAGGCTGGCCTTGACCTCTTTAAGTCCACTTTGGTTTCGGCCTTAGCCTCCTTAAGCCCCATCTTAGCCTCTTCATGCTTACCTTAGCCTCGACATCTTTTAGGCTCGCCTTAGCTCAGCCTCTCCAAGCTTCGCCTTAGCCTCTCTAGGTTTACCTTAGCTTCTTTAAGTTTCGCCTCTTTAGGCTCATGTCGACCTCGTTAAGAGTTGCCTAAAACTCTCTAAGCCTAGCCTCTTTAGGCCTACCTCAGCCTCGACTTCTCAAGGTCTTACCTCTTTAGGCCTCCTTTAGCCTCTTTGGGCCTTGCCTCTCTAAGCTTACTTTGGTCTCTTTAGGCCATGCCTCAATTGGGAGCTTATTCATGCACTTACTCCCTTTGCCAAACTCCTCAACAACGAGAGTTTTGACTTGGGTGGGGGGGCCGGGGGGGGTGGGGGGGGGGGGAGGGGTTAGGGGAGGAGAGAGAAAGAGAGAGAGAATGTTGATAGGTCTTTTTGAACATAGGCCACCTAAGCCTAAATCCATAAGTCCACAATGAAAGCCTAACTTTAATAGTCCAATTTAAATACAGCTTGATCTCATCCATTATAAATAATAGATGAAGCCTCCATGTATGGGGCTCTCTCTCTCTCTTTTTGGGCTCTTTAAAGGTCAAGTTTTACTCATAACCACTATGCTAATTTAAGTATCGCAATAGCCATGTTGAAACACTATTTAGCGTTATCCTTATTGCCCTTTTTCCTTGTCTTGCAGGTTTCATACGATAGAAAAAAATTATCTTAATCTCTATAAGTAAAACTCGGAGACAACAAAGCATATTATGAAAGTGCTACATGGTGAAAAATTTAAGGTCCAATAAGTGCTGTCGTATTTTCCGTAGATTTTGTATATCTAACCCCAGTACGATAACGGCCGAAAAAAAAAATTTCCTACTACGATGGAGATATTAACGACTAATCCGTTCTTTAACCACAAAACATAATAGCCTAGCACATTAGGGAATGACATAGATGTATGAATCGCCCAGTGGTGACACCGGATACGGGCTGACAAAAGATTGGTATATGAGACATTTTATAATGTTTTTCTAAAAAGTGTTTGGCATGCGATAATATTAATACCTAATTCTTTTCCACGTCTGAATGGCACAATTCTATGTTATGTTACGTCAGATTCAAGGAGTAAGTGTACCCATAATATGAATAAAGTGCAGCTTGACAAACGTGATGCGGGCACAGAATTTAAGTACCTTGCTTGAAGTCTGGTCATCTTGGCAGCCCAATTTGTGCATGGCGACAATCTCTCCAACTCCTTGTGTATAAATTCTATCCACGCAATGTGGAACATGATTAAGAAAGAACTGGCATATACCGAATGAAAGTTGAATTGACATACCTAGTCCTGGGCGAATCCTAAACTTTCATTTTTCTTAAGCTTAACATTGAGGATGTAAGCATGTTGTCTTCTTCCCATGTATTCTAGTGATATTCGTGGTTTGAGTGCTTAAATATATCGACCATCCTTGAAAATTTTTTGGATTATACCAGCATTCCTAACTTTTTTATATATAAATATACCTCTATTGGATAATGTTAATCTATGTAATAAGCTTTAAAAATATATAATTACTTTGTAGATAAGTCCTGCAATTACATGATCAACCCTGGTTGTTTTCACAAAGGCAAGATTGAGGGTATTATTGGTATTAACTTTAGAAGATATATATAGACGGTTGATATAATTTATCCTAAGTAATATAAGCATATCATGCATCATTTACAACCATTAATTTCCTTCCAATTTTACATGTGCTGTGATTTAATTTGGCTATTAATTACAGAACAGTACAATAAGCAAAAAACATGTAAATAACAAGTTAAAGAAAGAAACAATTCGACACAGATATTAACATGGAAAAACCTAAAAGCTAAAACTAAATCAGCTCCACTAAAGTAATAATGTAAGTACCGTTAGATATTGTAGTATGAAAACATACAACGGAATTTTAAATTTTTATTTATAAAATTTACCATATGATCTATGTATACATAAATAATATTAGGAGAAATCAAGTTATAAGAAAAATTGCCTTTCCATTTACACAAAATCTTCTCCTCCTAAAGATGAAGTTCAAGTGAGATTTAATTCTTACAATGCTTTTTGCGAAATAATATACTCTATTCACCACTAAGGCACTAAGTATTGTCTCTCTAATGATTTCTATTCATATTGTCTCTCTAATGATTTCTATACATATGAGAAAATGAATAATTCTAATCCTTTATATTGTTAAATAGCTTGGATTAATATATATATATATATATATATTAAAAAAAAAACTTTTCTTCTGTTAATGGATGGAAATTTTTTTTTTTCTCTTTCCCCTTCTCTCATATATATATAAAAGGTAAGGGGAGAATCTTTATAAGATTAAATCTTTCTTATAAGAATAAATAAGATTTAATAACCAAATCTTTTTAAACTAATAATCATATTTTATCAAGATTTAGATTATATGAATATCTACTTGACAATTAAATCTTTCTTAAAATATTATACTATTTTAGAATAAATTAATTATCTCATTAATTCTAATTCTGAAATAGTCAATGACATAATTTTAATATCTACTAAAATTATAATTAATTAAACTTGTTCCCATAAGTCATGCTATTGTATGCAATCCTCTGGGTTTCTATACACGAAGATAATGTTTATTTAAACATAGATTAATATAACTATCTAGCAACAATAATTGATGATCTAATGTAATAGAAAAATTGTGAACTAAAAACCATTATGAATCGATTGCTACATAATTAAATCTCATAAATGATATCTCAATTAAATCATTGCATATAATATCATCAATCTTCGTTTTCGAGATAAAATAGACTCAGTAAAATCTATTGTAGCCATAGGCTTATAAGTTACTATTATCTCAACCAAGTGGCCCTATATATTGATTCTCTAATTCAGGAAAGTGAAAAAATCTATCTTGACTTATCATTATTATTTTTCTATTTCATATCGTGCTCAATAACCATAGTATTTACAATAGTTATTAAGATTATGACATCAAAGTATAGACATTTTATATATAGGAGATATAAAAGGTCTTAAGTCTAAGAATCATTTACGCTCGTTCATATATAGTAAAGACTAATGACATTAAATATGTGATATCCTCTATTAACGAGTTATTTCTAAAGTACCAATTTAACTTGATGCACTCACTTGTATAATTTGGATATCTTTTCCTTGGTCTAGTGAGATAACCTTAATTATACAACATGTTGGTCTAAACATTTATGCTTCCTCTAGATATGATATGATATGATGTGATGTATTAGTCTAAACGATTATCTAATTGAGGATGATTTAATATAATATGATATCATGGAATCTCATTAATAATATACATTTATTATAACTTAATATATCTACTAATTATTTATGGAACTTTATTATAAAATATATATGAGAAAAAAAAAACATAAATACAATAAATACTTACATTTTATTAATAATATTTATAAATACATCAAAAGTGTCTTAACACATTGTATACAAATTTTAACACATTGTATACAAATTTTAACACTATCACTTGCATTATTGCCAAACACCATGGACTTTAAGTACTAGAGTCTTCACATGGGTCTCATGTTTCTATTAAGGTAAGGCCTTTGTGAGTGGATTTGCAGCATTTTTTTCTATCATTACTCGACAAACCAACGCATCACCTTTCTATATTATCTCTCTAAGAATGTGTTGAACCTCTAGTGAAACCTTGGTTTCTTAGCTTGAGCTTGATCTATAGCTACATTGTTATCATAATAAAGTGTAACTGGATCAACAATGCTCAGAACTACTCCTAGTTCAGAGATCAGATTTCTAATCCAAACAGCTTCCTTAGTTGCTTCAGAAGCAACAATAAACTTTGACTCTGCTATAGAATCCACAACTGTCTTCTATTAGGAACTCCTCCAACAAATAGCTTTACTATTTAGGCAAAATACATGACTTTGTTACGATTTTAGATCATCTCGATCTGTTTGGAAACTAGTATCGATATATCCTCTAACAACTAGTTCCTCGCCACCTCCATAAACCAAGAACAAATCATTTATTCTTCTCAAATACTTGAGAATAGTCTTAATAACAATCCAATGACCCTTGCATAGGTTGGTCTGATATCTACTTGTTATGTTTATAGCATAAGAGATATTTGGTTGCATACATATCATGGCATACATGGCCCTTTCTAGGTATTTTAGGCAAACATAATTTTGTTTCCCTCCAATTCTCAATATACAAATTAAACAGTTATCTAGCATTTTTGTATATTTTGTCCGGTTTTACTCACATTTTGTGCTGTATTGTTCGACTCGTATATGAAAATATGATTTTCGGATCAGGAAGTATCCGATAACTCATAACTACTCCAACGAATACTTTGGTTTTATATTTCTTGCTTTGAATTCTTCATCCAAGTCATGTTGCTGAGTAAGTTTACACAGCGTACTACCACAACGCTGTAGAGTGTAAAATTGAAGAGCCAATAAGTGCTGTCACATTTTCCGAAGATTTCGTATATCGAATCCTAGTACGATGGAGATATTAACGACTATTCATTCTGTTACCACAAAACATAATAGCCTAATTCGAAAAACCTAGTGAAGAATGCCTGTGCACGTTAGGGAGTGATATAGATGTACGAATCGCCTAGTGGCGACATCGGATACGGGCAAATAAAAGATTGGTATATGAGACATTTTATAAAGTTTTTCCAAAAAGTATTTGGCATGCGATAGTATTAATACCTAATTCTTTTTTCATATCTGAATGGCATAATTCTATGTTATATTGCGTCAGATTCAAGGAGTGAGTGTCGTGTACCCATAATATGAATAAAGTGCAGCATGACAAACAGGATGCGGATACAGAACTAAATACCTTGCTTGAAGTTTGGCCATCTTCGCAGCCCAATTTGTGCATGACGACAATCTATCCAACTTCTTTAGTGTATAAATTCTATCCACGCAATGTGTAACATGATTACGAAAGAACTGGCATATACCGAATCAAAATTGAAATGACATACCCTAGGCGAATCCTAAGCTTTCATTTTTCTTAAGCTTAACATTGAGGATGTAAGCATATTTTGTCTTCTTGCCATGTATTGTGGTGATATGCGTGATTTTAGTGCTTAAATATAGGACATACGTCGACTTTCTTTGGAAATCTTTTGGATTATCCCGGTATACTCAACTTTTTTCTATATAAGTATATACCTCTATCAAATAACGTTAATCTATGTAATAAGTTTTAAAAATATATCAAATACTAGTAGATAAATCCTTCAATTACATGATCAACCCTAATTGCTTTCACAAAGGCAAGCTAATGCATGTCAATGGGCGATAAATGTGCAATTCAAAAGATTGAAGGAAGGTATTGGACATAATTTATCCCAAATAATATAAGGACGTCTTGCATCGTTTACGACTATTAGTTTCCTTCCTATTTTACATGTGTTGTGATCTAATTTGTTTATTAATTACACAACAATACAACAAGCAAAAACAAGATAACAACAAGTTAAGGAAAGAAACAATTCGACACGGATATTAACGTGGAAAAACCCAAAAGCTAAAACCAAATTAGCTCCGCTAAGTTAACAATGTAAGTACAAGGTTCTCAAATGATCTCTCAGAGCAAAAACTTTACGATCGGTTCCTCTAGGTTTTCTCACAAACTTGCATATCTCCATAATAGACGTAGCATATGTTTGGAGTTACAAGTCAAACATACTTCATATCTCCCTCTTCTTATTGAAGGTAAAAAAAAAAAGGAAAAGGGGAAAATCTAGGAAACACTTTTTGGCCATAATACTATACAACAGAGGAAATAATGTTAATCTATATGTGAGGATTTCAATGGACCAAACCTTCAGATTGTCTTAATGATGATAAGACACCTTCCACAAATCTTATACCATGTTACAACAATCTAATGTCCCTAATAAACAAATTTAATCATTCTAAAAGCTTAAGTCAATTGACAAATTCACAGCAAATATGCACAATGGCTTCAAAATTAGCAAATCAGCATGCATGTACCTTTGAGCTTTACCTACTTTTAGTTTTTAAATATTCGGTCTTATCAACTTTAGCCTCAGGGATTTCCTATGCACTGCAATAACCCACTAGCCCTTGATACCCAACAACCAAATGACAGCATCTAAATACTTTGTAATTGGTATCGAGTTTTGAACTTTCCCAGTATTAAGAACACTTCTTCAGTTATGCGAGTATGCGAGTCTCAAGTCACCATATGTTGTTCAGGCCTTTTAGACACTACCTTCCTCCAAACTCTAGCTCGTCCCCTATAAATAACTTATGAAGTAAAATAGGTTCCATTATCGTTTTGCTAAAACGTCCTCTTGAATTAAGTAAATTTGCATGCTTAAGCCATTAATGGTAACTATCGCATGAAATTTGGTAAATATGTATATTAACTACCTAATTATGCATTTTCAAATTAATTTTGAAACCTCAAATTTTAGAAATTTCCCCAAAATTCACATAACTTCCATAAACCTTGCGTGCATGAAAATTTAAATTGAGTTCTCACGTACAATTGGATAAGTTCAATTTCACTAAGAAAATTTTTGGTTCACAAAAAGTGCAATTTTTGAAAACTTTGTAATTATACATAATCATTGTAAAAATTTGTATGCATTTTGAAATTCACATACAAAGTATAAGTACATTTGCCGACATCTAAGAACATTGATGTACATTAGATAATTTAGCAAATTACTTAAAATCAAGAAAAAATTTTTCTAAAGCAAACAAAAGAAATAAAAAAAAAAAAATTCATTTGTTCTATTGTTTAATGTAGTCACTCCAATCCTTAAGTCAAAATATGAGAGATGAGAGCAATAGCAATGAGGTAAGAACTTAGAAGTAAGCCAAAGTCATCTTACTAGCGAAGGGAGCCCCCATTTATAGTAGTTAAAGTGAAGATATATTCGGAAAGTGGATATATTTGACTCCGACCTGAATGGGAAAGTGTATCTTATTATTTTAGGTAAGAACCAAGATTCTTGGAGGTAAGGGGGCATACAGTAGGTCAACAGTCCTACATAGGTCGAAGTATTCGGTCTATGTCCTTTTGGTCCTTCATTCGAGCTTCTTGGATAGGTCTTCGGTTCTTAGGAGGCTTTAGCATAAATGCCATAAGTAGGGAATGATATTCTAAGAATGGCTTCTAAGCTAAGAGTAGCTTAGGTACCAGGTTTAAGGATGGATTTAGGAAAGGGATTATGAAAGAAAGGTAAGATTTGGACTTCTTATCTTGGCCTTAGATCAAGATAAGTCCATTCATGGTCTAACTAGGTCAAACCGAGCCTTAGGAGCCTAGTTCCCAAATAGCCTATTGACACTATTAATTATATATATATATATAATAGATTAATGTAGTATTATTGTATAGTGTACTAGGTTGTAAAAATTATGAAGTTGGGTTAAAATGTAACTTTTATGAAATTATAGGGCTATTATGTAGATTTGGAGAAGATAGCAACTTCGGATGCAAATTTTAGAAGTATTTCTAGAGTCCACATGAAAAAGTACGTAGAGTGGAGTACTAACATGTACAACTTGGTGACTCGAGTGTATTTTGTTGAATTAGTGAAGCTCGTGGGCAAGACAGTAATATTTCTTAGTTTTGAAAAATTTTAATTCATTAAATCTACATGAAATTAAGATTTTAAAGACATGAGTTACATAATTTTTGGATAAGTATATGAATGGTTAGGGTTTAGGACCCCTAGGGGCAATTTGTCCATTTTGCTAAATTTCTCAAATATGCTTTCAGATTCTTAGCTTAAAATTATATTTGAAAGAGCATTCTAAACACATGTGTCTTGCATCGTCTAGATTGTGAAATACATAAGCTCAAAAAAGGCAAAATAGATATTTACCAATTTTATACCTTAAAATTGTAATAATATTATTATTCTTAAGTAATAAACTGATCACTTCTTGTTATACTTAAACTACTCAAATATGTAAAATGTCCTGAAAAAGATAATTTGAAACCTCAAATTTTAGAAATTTCCTTAAATTTCACACAACTTCCATAAACCTTATATGCATGTAAATTTAAATTGAATTCTCATATGCATTTTTTTTTTGCCTAAATAGAAATTAAAATCAATGTTCTCAAATTCGAGTAGACCCTTACGGTTCAACTCAATTCAATTTGATTAGTTCGATTCAACTATGATTTAACTCCGATTAAACCGCAATTGAACCCAGTTTCACTTCTTTAACCTTTGACCCTGTCATATGTCTATGCTAATTACTAAGGCTCAATTTAGCAATGTTGATTAATATTAGATTGAAACTAATTCAAGTATATTAGCTATCTCATCTACTTTAGGGTTAGCATGAAAAAGATATAGCATCATTATAAAGAAGATCCTCTTATGAAGAAGGGGTTACATAACCTAATTCTAAGGATATATCTTTAAACTTACTTGCGTAGCTACCCAATTAGTAGCTACATTTGCCTAATGTGTCACCTATCGAACTTAGTTGTTTTAAAATAAGGAAGAAGCTTCTCAACATATTTAATGAATGGCAACAAAAATTGTGGTGCATTGGTAAGGGTGCACTAGGCTTCATATATGACTGTATAATCCATTTCAAAAATGACCTCCTCCTAATCGAGAACCTTAGCATATTAAACAACTTTCGAGAAATAGTCGTCGCCTCAGTGCAACCAAGACACTTTATCCGACATGTCAAATAGCCATCGCCACAAACAAGACCTCTATTGTTCCTAATAATAAATCATACTGTTGCATTACTAGGTAAACCATCAAATGCTCCATCTGAATTACATTAAATAACCAAACCCTATGGTGCCTCCCATTAAGTCCTAGCCCCGCATAAGAGGTGTTGGTTGCTGTTGATAGAATGCCTAGAAAAAGACTGATGTGTCTTTAGGACTAGCACACATGGATGCTACACTATAACAAACAGAAAACAAAATAAATTAGGAAAACTCGAGAGCTACTAGTTAGATATTATACACCAACTAACTCTACTCAACCTAATCTATCAATATGATATGACGCCTAAAGTGAATGTTAGGGTTACTTGCAACTATTTCTTGCTAAAGAGAATAAATAAGAATTAGTAGAAGATAGCTGATCTTCAAAAGAGAAATATCTTAATTCAATATGACAAGTAGTGGTGTTTGCATTACAAGAGAAATGATGCTTATATGTATGCCTTCCTAAGGTTACATTATGAGTCTCATACTTAACAATTATGAATCGAGCAGCTAAATTTAGGATATCGGTGTAACTAACTTGATAAACTTAAAAATTTATGTATAAGATCGGGACAATAGTTGAAGAAACCTTGTGGGCTAGAATATTAGAAATGTAATAAAATAACAATAATATAGCTAAAATAATACAATTTATCTATATTATATATTAATCACCATAATAGTGTAAATTATGCTTCGTTAGTTTGTAAGTTTTTGTAGAAACAACTTATATATGTAATAAAAAAATTTTGAGACATAAAATAACATAAATAATATATACGTACATGTTACGTGTAATTTTTAAGTATACATGTATACACGTATATAGTTAAAACACCTCAATATAAGCAAATTAAGCTAAAATAACCTAAGAAAATTAACTAAAATTATTAAAAAGTCACCAAAAAGAAATTCATGGTAGCTAGGAAGTGGATTATAGGACATGTGCAATCTCTAAGACAAGTGGTTGGCAAATGGGATCAAGAATCATGTAAAAAGAAAATAGTGTATTTAAGCTAAAAATTTATAGGAGATAGAAAGAGAAATCATTTTGACTTCAAAATGGTTAGGAAAATTAAGAAAAACCTATTGTACATGCAAAGTAGGGTTTAGGAAAATTAAGTGCTGAATTAGGAGAACAAAGGAGGAAAATTAGGAAACCTACAAATAAGGAGTGCAATCTGATTATTGGAGGGTACGAGCGATTGAAAGATTACTAGAATGTGACCATCACCACCACTGGAAGCCATAGCCATCGCTCGTTGTTGCTGATAATGAAGGAAGGCTTATTGGTGGCTAGAGCTTCAAAATCTAGTGAGGTCCCATTCCCATCCAATTTTGATAAATTTTATAAAAATTGCCTAGAAAAATATGAAAAAATTTATTCTTACATATTTTTGTGTATAGAATCTAGGAAAAATATCAATTTATATAAATTTAGTAGCTAATATATACATCCTTAAGAAATTGACAAAATTGGATAATTTTCAAAGTTGAAATAAATTAGGTTAATGATATAGTTTCCACTTCAAAATTTTTCTACAAACTATATTAAGTTGATACTAAAACATTATGTCAAAATTTTTTGTGATATTATTTTCCATATTTTTATATGATTTTTGAGCTAAATTGATGCTTAAAACAATATATTTGGTGGAAATTATGTGTTTCCTTTGATGATTCTACATAGCTACTCAGTTTGAATCACCAAAAGGAGTATATATACTATTTTAGAGTGTTTAGGGTTGAGTGTTATAGTGAGGAGTTAAGGGAAGTTAATAGTTGGCGTTGAATATGGAAGTTAATATTTGATCAATTTAAGGAATTTGATATAATTAATAATTTGTGATGCAATATATGAAGTTATGAGATGTAATGAGAACTGTGAAAAGGGTGTTTGAAGTTTTATTGTTGATTTTCAATTGATGTTATAAATATAACTTATAAGGAAGTTAGAAAAATACACTAATTATAGGATATTGATAATAGGCAAAGGATGATTTAAAGGCTTTTAGTAATGGATAATGCACTTAATTGATGCTCAAATGATAGTTCAAAGGCAAAATTCTTAAGTAAATGTGAAAACAAGGGAGACAGAGGTTTAGTCAAAGGATGTTAATATTAAAACTTTCATAGAAAACAGGGTCAGAGGATTTTTGAATAAAGAGTTTAAGTTGGAAAAGTTTAGAGGATGTCTTGGAGGATAAAATCAATATAATAAATAATCCCTAAATAGTTTAGAGACAAACTCAGAGGATTTCTAACTAAAGAAATTTACTATGAATTCACTCAGAACCAAACTCAAAAGATTTTAGCTTAAAGAAAACCATTATAAATCTGATAACTTAGAGGATTTGGCTGCTTAGGGTTAATTGTGAAATTCATTAATTGATTAACAAATCATGATTTATAAGTGAAAGTAACTTAAGAAATTTATGACTAAACAACAAAAAACATATAAACCAACTAATGATTAAGGAAATAAGGATTGGAAACTAATATATTTTGAATTTTTAGGGGTAATTGAAGAATAAGGAGACAACTGTCATGATTAGGGTGTTTGTTAACCCAGGTAATTTGGGATCTATGTGTTTAGTATATAAAAGTATCAATCAGGATACTTGGAAAAGTAAGAATACTTGTTTGTGGTTATAATTAGTTTATATGTATGTATGCTATATGTGTGCTTGAGTTACTGATTGATGAATTAAGAGTTGAACTCCAACTGTTGCTTTCTACTTAAATACATATATATTGTCTTACATATATGAGCTTAGTTGATCACCTGATAAATCGAATTAATCTTGAACTGATTAAAGACCTAACTTGACATTCATGATAACCTAATAGGGATAATGATTAGGTTGTCAAACTAAATACCAACATTTCGATGAGGATAGTATAAATGGTCATTTTCTTATCTTAGTCAAATTGAGTGACAAAAGAAGAGATTATGGAAAGGTTAGGAACTGTGGTTCGAATGTTGTATAGGGAGGAGAAGTGTCTCCATTACATAAGCTTGAATTTAGTTTGATAATTTCATATTGAATCTCTTTGAAATCTAGGTTAGAGTACACATAATTACTCTAACTTCATAATAAATTGGTTAAATATTTTGAGATGCTATATCATTTGTTTGTTGCATTTACATTTAATTAATGATTGAACAACCATGTTTGTAATGTATTCTTATAACTCCGTCCCTTCTTATTGAGCTAGTATAGCTCACATCCTAATAGATTGTTTTGTAAGTGTAAAGTAGTTTCAGAAGATGCCTTATTATAACTGTCCACAAGTTAGTTTCAATAGGTCAAGAAGTGAAGTGATGAAGTTTAGTGATTATAATAAAGCCCAAGGCTCTTTTGTTTTTCTTTTGTAGGAGGATTATAAGGTCTTCTTAAGAAGCTTTATAGTCTTCCCTGGATTGTTGTTATATAGATATGTAATGTAAGTTTTACTGTAAAGATGTAAAGTTTCTTTGAAAACTTTTGACTCCTGATGTATATAAGGTAATGTAATGAACATATTTATCTATAAGTATAAGAGTATATATGTTGTTAAGTATTACTCCACAGGTTTAATATACTATAGGTACCCATCTGACTACTTCAAATCTGGTTGAGTTGTTGCTCACCTTGTATGAATTATATCTATGTCAGCAATTAAAAGGATAGTTGCTAGCTTAGGTTAGTTTATATGGAGGGATTGTTACTATTCCTAGAGTTTGGGATGTGATATGCATAATGTAAGAAAAGACCATAAAGGGTTTAAATTACCAGTATTGTGTTAAGATTTCTAAAGTTGATGCTAAAAACGGTAAAAGTGGTAAGAAATATAATACAATCTACGGAATGAATGATTTTAGAATTTCCATGCTAGCTAATAGTTAGTAATTTTCACAAATGTCAAAAATAAAGTTTAATTGATTACTCCTAGAGAAATGAAGTCTTTTGTAATTGAGATAACTTGGCATGTAAGGAAGATAGCTTGACAATGATAGAAGAAAGAAAATGGATGCTTGCTCAGGCTACTACTCTAGTATTGTACCTAAGGCAAGGGTTTAATCTGGTTGAGTGGTAGAATTGGTTAGCTTAGGGATTAGCTCGATGCTCAATTGGTTGAAGATCTTCAGCTTGAAGTTTATCCTATCTAAGATCAAATCTTGGGACTTTAGGCAGTTGAAGTGCAACAAACCCTAGACATAGATGAAATCTCTATCTCTTAATGGTTCTTGAGCTAGGGCATGTTAAGTGACTCTGTACAGTCCCTTAGCTCAGCTCCTAGTGATTAGATAGTAGGGTTGATTCATATGAAAACCATTACTAAATCATGCATAACAATAGGATGAGAGCATTCATTTTTCCTATATACATCACTATGATTAGATTGTGCTTATGCACTAAAAATCCATCCATTTGTTGCTTCAGCTAAATGAACACTACCTAAACCACATAATCTATCATAGACATGCTTTGAAATACTTTTCTTTACTTATTGCATCATTGACTTCATTTCCACTTTTTATCCTTTATTGAATATCACAATTAGAAAGCTAAAATGTCAACTTCCACTAATGTTATCGTACTAAAACCATAATTGAATTAGCATTTGGAGTCTCGTTAATGAAACGTGCATCACATCTTGCCTTCCAAATAGTCTACATAACAATAGATAGTTAAGTAAAAAGGAAAGTAGCCTATATTTATTCATTCCAACATCCTTCAAACGAATATTCAACCAACGATCCAGTAAGGAAACATTCATACTATCTACCTAGATACCAAAGATTTAACCAAATTTGCTTGATCTATAGGTAACTAAGAAGAACATGTTGTATTGTTTCATCCTCCAAGCAAATTTATAGCTCTTGGAAAGCATTATACCTCTTTATACTAGATTAAAAATTTCAAAATAGAATTGTTTAAAGCCCTCCACATGAAATTTTTCACTTTCAATGAGAAAGAGTTATATCATACCCTTAACCATGTAGTTTGCTCGACATGTTGAGAGGATAACGTTGTTGAACCTAAAAAAACATAGTTGTTCCTTATAAAGTAGTCTGCCAATCCTACTAAGCATTTTATATTCTTTTCATGTGGCTATATTAGACCATTCAATAAACCTATATTAGAGACAAGAATTTCCTACATGAGTTGCAAAAAAGAACACGTTAGACTATGTAGGTGTTAGCGTTGTTCAGCGTAACCATTTTGATACTTAAATTAGTAATTTGGATAGCATTTAAGTATATAAAAGAGAGTAAATAGTAAGAGTATTCAGAGAGTCTCACAATGATTGTCCTTATGTATTTATAGAGTCTTATTTGATAACTGCATAGGAAAATAGTTAAATTGCCATTGGTACATACCTCCTCCTAAATTTAAGCATGTGTTAATTGTGGGGGCTAAAAGGTAGTTGAGCCATTACCAAAAAGAGTAATTGTCAAATTGTTTGTTCCTTTATTCTAATGTTTGAATATTTAAGCTTCATAGATTAGACCTTAGTGGTTCAACCTTTAAAATATTGGTTAGTAAGGTTATTTCGAGCTAACAAAGCTCCCAAGATAAGTTAACAATCTAGATCCCAACTTGTAACTATTAGTTAAAAATTGTCTTAAGAGTGAACAAAGATACAACTATTTGTTTTGAAGTATTCTCTACTTTTGAATTGGTTGGCAGTTAGTCGAACATCCAAGTGAAATTACTTCTTTAGATTTGGTGTATTTTGTTATTTTCTTAAATATCAATCCATTATCTCTTCTTAATTATATTGTTTTTGTGCTTTTTTTTATTCTTTATCAATGTTGTGTATTAGCCCTATTTTTGTAAGTAGATATGTTTGTAAATTGCTACAATTATTCTTAATTTAATAGCTTTGAATTATAAGATATATATGTGAAAATTTTTGCTAATTATCAAATTATTGTATCGGTATACTTCATATATTATTTTATTGTGTCTATTAACCAATGATAATTATAATCTCCTATAATGGAAATTGATAAGACTTTTTCAGTAATATAATCAAATTGTAGGTATTGCCATTTTATAATTATCTAGTGATATACGTGTATGTCTTTTCTTTATGATTATCGGAATAATGAATTCCTTTTTTACACGATTGTATCAAATATCAATATATATATATATATAGCAAAAAATAAAAAAAAATGTTATAATTAGGGTGTATAGAGAAAATACTATTTTTAAGAGTAGTTTAATTTTTTTTTTTAGAAAAGGATATCGAAAAAATGTATCCTTGATGTAGAATATCATTTTCATTCCTTTTTCTTTCTACTCAAAACCTTTTTGATATTATAAAATTCATATAATTGAAAATTTTATCATAAATAATTTTTATGTAACAATATCGTGATATTTCAATATGTGTTATAGTTACATTCTTACATGTATGTATTTTCTTTATGATTATCCAAATGATAAATTCTTTTTTAACATGACCGTCTCAAATATTAATTTGTATATATAGCCAAAAATCTTATAATATTTTAGGATGTGTAGAGAAATACTAGTTTTGAGAATAGTTTATTTTTTAAAACAAAAAAAAAGAAAGATATCGGCAAAATACATCCTTAATGTATGTGACACTGATTCTATCATTTTCATTTCTTATTCTTTTTGTATCAACACCTTTTTGATATTATAAAATTCATATCATTGAAAATTTTATCATAAATATTTTTATGTAACAACACCATGATATGTCAATATGTATTATAGTTACTTCTTCATAACATTATATATATATATATATATATATTTATTTATTTATTTTTTAATTAGCGTGCTTGATTTTTCGATAGGATATGACTATTACAAAATAGCTAATTTATATTTATATCATCATGTCTTTTATTTAGTGTTGAAAATTTCTTAATTATATGGATAACAAATTTACAAATAATTAAAATATATGTTGTGTACCTTTACTAAATTAGTTGCATCATTGTTCATTATATTAGAATTTACTCTTTATTATTATCCATTCATGCATTATAATTTAGAAATTGCGACTCTGGTGTCTCATTTTGTTAATCTTGTAATATCGATTTCTACATAATGGAAAAGATTTTAAGTAAAAGATATATTATAAATGGATTCTATATATAGTTCATGTGTATAATATTATAGGAGATGATTCATTTAAAAAATAATTCCTTGTTATACAAGTCAATATAACAAATTATTTCTTTATATAGGAATTACTTCCTCATAATATAAATCGATGGTAAATGTTGTAGTTTTTTTTTTTTTATCCATTGTACATTCATGTATGATTTTAATTTCATACCGTAAAAAAGTCATTTTATTGTTGTAGCTTTTATTTTGTTAATTTCATACGTATATGTGTATATTATTATAGTAAAATATCAATAAGGTTGTATTGTAAGTAAAGTATTTATTAAATACATATGGATTTAAATTATTCATGATATATCACGTGGATTACATCATTTAATGAAATTTAATGCTAAATTGAATATGTAATGTATATTATATTTTAATTTGCACATTTTATTAGATACTTTTATTAAAATGTACTTGCTTATTATATTGAAGTTGTTACCATTCATATAATTAGACAATTAAATTTGCAATTGTTGCAAATTATCGATTTATAAGTATGTATGTATACTATATTTACATGCTTTATTAAATTGTTGTCAAATCATATGTCTAAATTGCTATAGTAATATGTAGCAATAATTCTTTTTTCCATTTTGTTTTCTTTTTTTTTTTACAAGATTATATTGCACACATATCATCTCTGATAAATATAACTGTCAATTTCAATATATAGGTTGTGGTGTAGGATGGACATAACTTTAACCATATAATATAAAAGGTAATTGATTGATTGCAATAAAAACATACAAATATATATCTAGGTGTACATATCACATAAGTTTATCTTTGTTTATATGTTTTTAAATCATTAGTTATCTTGCAAAGTAGACCATTTTCTAAATTAAATCTATTGTAATTTTTGTTTTCTTTGGTAATAGCTAGGATATCAATATTTTCCATATTATGTTATCAATTTATTGAGCAATTGTGTTATTCATTTGATATTATCAAAGACATATATAATATGTATAAAACTAATTTCCAATTTATAAATTATTTAGGATGTATAAAGAGTAGATGTGATTATTTTGAAAACCCTATTACTGTTTCTTGTAGCATATTCTTTTACGAAAGTAAGTATACGTGAATTCTTTAAACTTTTGCCAATAACCAGTGCATGAATCATTGGCATACGCCCCATTTTTATTAAAAAAAAAAAAAAACAAGGTAGTTTCATTGTTGTTTCAGCTTATATTTGTAATATAATTACGATAAAGTAATATTGTATCTTTGTTTATAATTTGTCCTAATGAATGTCTTTGTAATAACAAAATGAGATAATTATAGGTAGTAATGTGTCCTAATTTATTAGGTTGTATATACAAATTCTTGTGCAATTATTATTTTGATCTTCATATTACATCAAGTGATAAAGAAGGGACTTGCAAGGATAAGAATCCCTTATAAATGGATTATTTGTGTTTTTGTATTGTGCGAGTGCACTCATACAACAAGTGCTCTACTTTGACTCATAGGCTTACCAGGTATTGGAGATACTCATTATTGGTAAAAGCTCATATCTTGAGACCTCCACTTAAGGTATGAGAGTGTGGACTATAGGGTAACCTCACACCCACATCTAGAGCTTCAAATTAATATTGGGTAAATGGAAATTTAAAATGGTTAAAAACCTAAGTACTGGAACTTAAATATCATTAGTGCCATAAATCTCTAACCTTGACTTTGGAATATGTTAAATCTAAAGTTGTATACAGTGATTGGTCAACTGCATACATTAATTAGTACATTGCTTGTACATGTATTCATATGAATGCTTAATTAATTGGTTGATAACTTGTTTGTTAGTATAATAAGAGGGATATCTTACCAAGTTAGATGTTAGCTCACTCCCTAATAATTTTTTTGCAAGTTGATTGAAAATTGAGAATTGGGATAAGAGCTAAGTGCAGAGTATTAGTGTAAAGTACAAATATTGAGTGGTGTACTAGAAAGTTGAAACTAAAATGTGAAGTGTAGGGTTAAGTTGGACATTTAGTGTAATGAGCATTTACTTGTTCAAATTTTTATACCTTTAGTAAGAGATATTGATTCTCAGTGATTCACGGTAAATATCCACTTTAGCTTGAACTTTAATAAATCAACATACATGTACCTTTATTCAGCCTTGCCAACTTTAGCCTTAGGGCTTTCCCATGCACTACATTAACATAAGCATGCATACTTCGAGTCACCAAATATTATTCAAACCTCTTTGATAATGCTTTTCTCCAAACTCCCATCCTTTATCAATACCAAGAAGATACTTATGATCAATCATCAGTAAAAAAACACATTCATTTTTTTGGTAATATGAGATGGTACACTAAATATACTATATACCAAAAAGTTAGTATGTAGGAACTTTTATCACAATTGCCATAAAGAAAGCACGAAGCTCGACTTGAGCAGAGGCCTTCTAAGGCCCATTGACAGCTAGATGGCTAGATGCTTAGCACTCCCTAAGCATCAAGTTCTTAGGACCAACCATCTGCTTAGGCATGCTTGGGCTACAAAGTCCCTCTCAGCCCTTAGGTCTATGCTTACTACTCGAGGATGCTCTTTCTCTACCGACACTCCTAGAAAGAGAATGCATTGCTTGTAGGTTATTTGAAGCCTCTCTTCTTTACCCTTAGAGTCGTTTGTCTTTAATGCCTATACCTCTTCTCTCCCCATTAATTGTGACCCAAAATTTTTGGTACGGTCATCACACAACATCCTTTGAGAATGTTAAAGCTTTAGATTACAAATGCGGTTGCCAACGTGGTCATGGTTGATCAACACTCAAAACTACCCTATTAGCCCCTTACTCTACCAGCAACAAGTAAGAATGAACTCTAAGTTGATACATGCCCCTGGTAAGTCAGCTCCATACACTATAAATAGTGTAAGAAGGCAATAGGTAAGAGAATTCGAAGCCCCAAAACTCTAAATCTCTTACTCTCAACTAGAATTCATACCTATTTAAGTACCTTCTCTCTTAGGTAGGGAGTACCCAAACGCCTCTTTGTTTCCCTTCCTCCTTCCCTCCTTGTTGACTTAAGTGCTAGAGGACTTTCGTGGATAAACCCATAAGGAGCTTTTTATAGGTACCAAGAAGTAAGAAATTCATCCAATCTTAAGGCCTACCATCCCTTTTATGGAAGACTTAAGCCTAACTTACTTTATCACATCCAATTGATTTCCTTACGGTCAACAGTTACCATAAAAAAAGATACATTGTTACAAAAAAGAAAAATGCATTAAAAGAGAAAATACAAAAATTAGTTATCTAATCTTAAGAATTCCCTATTTTACTACTTTACCTCTTTTATATTTTATTTTTACTCTCTTTCTCTCTCAAAGTTCCCTAAAGTAATAGTTGTTATTGTCTACATTTTTTTAAAAAACATGATGTCACGAGATATTTTTAAAATGTAGATAATGACGACCGTTACTTTTGCAACCGTAGATACTTTAATAAATATAAACTTTAGAGAATCTATTTCCATGTAATTATGTTACCGTCATGACCCAAAAGGATAATATGTTACAGTCAGCCATCGGAATCTTCCATGCACACCACACAAGATCCCCAAATTCCAATGTTGATCAATAGCTCGAACTTGTTTTATCTTCTTGGTGGAAGTAGTGGAAAATACAATGTCTAGATAGATGCTAAGTCAACGAAGAGTCCTCGACAAGGCATCTTAGTATCAACTAATACATACAACTGGGTCCTTGTTTCGTCTCATTGTATATTGACGATACCGGGGGCTGTTCCTGCTTAAGATATTAGAAAAGTATACTACGGGAGAGTAAATTCCAATGTCATGAACCTTGCATAGGAAACTTTGAGCTGTGAATCCAATACTATGTTGATGATCCATTAATGTCGTCAATATTTTTATTTATTCGAAATGTTCCCAAAGAGTAACTTCAGTTCTTTGTCTTCGAATTCTAATTTTATACTCCAATGTGATGTATATATATATATATATATATAAGATATCCACTTTATATATGAGGTCGACATTTACCTTCTCTTTTAGGGTATATTATGCTGAAATACTCCTTCATCAGTATTGAAACGTTAACAATATCCTAAATTTTGAAAAAAAAAAAATAAAAATGCAACACTATACTTTCTATCAGAATTTTAGGAGTTGTTTCATTAGTCTAATTATCATTCAATGTGTTATTTTAAATTTAGCATACAACTCTAAGAAAGGACTTATTTGAAATTATGCACTTTTCAGGATGTGTTTGCCTAATTTACACTTCTATTCATTAGGAAGCCAAAATTCATTTTTTCGTTGTACTCATTGGATGGAAGACAGTCCCATCTTGAAAATGTAGTTCCAATTGACGTTATTACTAATACACTACGGATTTTAGACCTTGTTTCCATTAAGTTTGTATCAGCAACTATTATGATATTACACTTTAATATATATTACTCCTTTACTTTAATATTTTAGATTCTTTTTTTTAAATAATTCGCTCAATAACTTGTGGCATTTGCATCGGTCATGGTGCGAGTTGGCTTAGGATATAGTAGAGCCGTAGAGGTGATCAAGGTGGATCTGGTTAGTTAGGTCTGGAGCTGGCTTACTCACACACAGATGAATTAAGAAGCCTACCATAGCTTGGCTATCGAGCTAGAAGTCCTAACCTTGCCCATCTAAGGCTGCCCTTCTAGAGGGGCCTATTGCCCACGTGCTTTTTCTTTAAGAAACGTCCTCCTTTGTCGTTTGAAACCCTCTAATCAAGAATTCTAAATATCAGCAATAAAAATTATTGACTTCTATTGCTATTGTAGATGAGGCAATCTGGTTGCAGTGATCACATGCGTGTAATATGAGTTTCGTACTATACATAGCTTTAGAGGAGTGATGCAGAATAACACGTAAGGGACAATTTAGAGAAGAGAAAGTATGGAGAATGAGTAGGTAGTTTCAGGAAGTTTTGAATGCACTCATGATAGGTAGAGGAGTTATAAATTAAAGCATCAACTCCACTATTTTAGATGATAGGTAGTGTGTTCTTTGCTTTGAGCTTTATTTGATCTTTTAGCATAACATAACAATGCCATTTCCCTTAATAGTCAAATGAGGAGGAGTTTAGAGTATTTATAGAGTTAAACCATAGATAACATCTATCAAATCGTAATGATAATCGATAATCGATAATCGAGATGACCCCTCTCGCTAATGCATTCTTTCATGGGCTTCTATTGAGTCCAAACCCACAGCAAGCCTCTATATGTGCATGAGTTTCCCTAAAAAAGGTTGAAAATGGACTGGCCAATCTAATGCTTTCTATTCTAAGCCTACCATGTCATGTCTCTCTAAGTCATCCCAAATTTACATTAGACTCCTCAAGCCCTACCACTTTGCTTAAGGAGTTAAGGCTTAAGGAGTTAAACTCAAATAAATAATGAGTCTAGCCTCAAACTTAATATGTCAATTTTCAACCCTTTATATTTTGCCCCTAATCAAAATTCTTGAATAAAGTCTATATATTTTAGGCATCAATTACTATTTTTGAATTGTTAGGTCCCTACTTGGTGCACGTGAATTGTAAAGAGCCTTATTGCTGCGAAGTGCACTTACACAACTAAAAGCTTCATTTAGTCTAGAGCCAGTGTTGTAAATTTATGTATTATGTAGCACAGTGCGTAATCTTACAGCACCGTTTTAAGCCCCACAACTAAGCAATCCGAGGTTTCGATCGGTTGAAATATCCGATCGAGCTTAAATTATAAAATAAAGTTAGAAATATTAGTAAACCGATCACATAAGTTTGAATTTAAGAAAATAAGTAATAAAATAGGAGACTACAAATTTTTCAAATTTTAAGTATATAACTCGTTATTTATTGAAAATGCGTAAAATGCATTCCAGTACGTAACGAATCGCTAGAGATAAATTATATGTATACTAAAAATTATAAAATGACATAAATAATATTTAGGAATATTTATTTGTACTATATATGAATTTACATGTAGGTATAAATACACGTAATTACTTAAAATACGCGAAATGTGCTAAAATTATACTAAATAATTAAAGAAAATTCATAATTAATTAAGAAAAAATCAGGAAAAATCAATAATGATCCAAATCAGGTTGTGGTAGGTCAGAATCCATAAAATAAAAATTAACCAATTAAAATTAGACAATACAAAAGCCAAAAATCAAGGACATTAGGCAAAGTCATGTTTAATTAATGTACAATAATTACAGTAAACCTCTATAAATAGCAAGAAAAATTCAGAAGCTCATTTGGACAATTAGAAATCAGAGAAAATTAGGGAGAGGCGAAAATTGAGAGAAAAACCAAAGAAAAAAAAAAGGAAAAGGAAAACTGTGCAGTTAGGGCCATAAAGGAGAACCCAGACTCGACGGGCAGCTGGGAGTGGATGGCCACCACCACCACAAGGTGGTGGCAACGCCTAGGCCGACCGAAAATGCCACGGTGGCCCACAGTGGTTGGAGCCACCCAGAGTGGTGAGTCCAATTTCCAGCCCGATTCTTATGTAATTTTGCAAAAATAGTATATAGTTTTAGAAAATTATGAAACTTGTTATTATCAGGTTTTATTGTATGTATATTTAGGGAAAAATAATGATTTAGTTTAATCACGTCTGAAAATATAGAGTCCTTAAGAAATCGTGCAAAACCAAACATGATTAGAATGGAAAATAAATAGGCTTAGGAGTGTATTTTGGAGCTCAATTTTTTTCTGTAGGATGCTCATGTGATATAGAATAGTGCTATGAAGCCATTTTTTAAAAATTAATTTTCAAAATTTTTAAGTTAATTTTTAGCCCTAAAATGATGGAAAAATTGGGTAATTTGGGGTTAACTAAGTGATTAAGATATTAATTACTGATTTAGATAGTAATTAGATGTTTAGGGATGTTATCTCTGATGTGGAACCCTAATCCTAACATTTGGAGTATTAAGTATGGTTAATTTAGGAAATTAAGTAATTAATATAAGAAATTAGTAATATGTGAAATTGTAAATTAATAAATCTAAAAAATTAGGGTTATTTAGATAATATTCGAGTAAAAATCAGAATGATATTACAGCTGAATTAAGATTGAATTTTAGGTAATTATATAAAAAAGTAAGATTTTCTCACATCGGGGATAAATCCGATACCCTAATTAGGATTAGCGTATACTGAATAGCTTAAAATACGCAATTAAGACCCAATAGGATATTTGAATACTCGGGCTTAATGTGATTAATTTCACATTAGGATTCGAGCATGTTTAGGACTTAGAAATCGAACTAAAACCTAATTTTGAAATTGATACAGAAACCGAACTCGAACTTAACCCCAAACCTAGAATAATTGTAAAAAACTTAAGACCTATATAATTAGGTATATTAAACCCTAAACAACACATAACAATATGCGTTATAGGATAAAATGAACCTATAACAGTTATATGAAAAACTGAAACTACGTTTATGTTATAGGGATGATCGGCAATGGCCTGAGCAAGTCGGACCTCGAGTGAGTGAGCGAGGAGTCGAGGTAAGTTAGGATTAATACAATGTTGTATTTTGGAAGGCTTGAGATTATGCTTGGTTATACTTGTTAGATAGTTGGATGTGTGCATGTGCTTGATTATGGGTGATACTATGATTCTGTTTATTGCTCTAGCATGTATTGTATGATTTGTATGAAATGATTGATCACCCTAAACTAGACTTAATCAAATATACGACCAGTAATCATAATCGGACATGCATGGCAACCCGTTAGGGGAACTTAGAACTTTCCGGCTAAATACCGACCCCTTCGAAAGGGATAGCGCAGGATTGCAAAATGGTCTCTTCTTCCTCCTTAGTCGAACTAAGTGACAGAAGAGGAGGTCGCAGTGAGGGTGAAGACAATGGTTCGAAGGTAGTTGTGGGAGGAGCGAGGTCTCCATTACACAAGCCTGGATTTGGTCGTGAGCTGTTGCATTAATGGCAACTCCTCAACCCGGATTAGAGCGGGCGCAATTTTTCTAATCTCACGATGGGCCGGACAAAGTCGTGCGATGGCATTTGCTTGCACATGCATTGCACTTAATAAGTTGATTGAAAACCTTGTTGTGTTTATGATATAGTTTTAAGTCCTCCATCCTAACTTACTGAGCTGTGGTTGCTTACATCCCTATAGATGTCGTGCAGGTGCTGGTTAAGAAGCGGCAAACAAGTACTCTGAAGCTAGCAACTGCTGGATCCTGGGGAGTGAGGAAAAACATTGGAGAATAAACACATATTTTTAAGGTCTAAGTTTTTATTTTAGAATTATTTTTCATTTCCGAATGATGTAATAACTAGGAAATATACTATAGAGAAATATTGTAAACTTTAACTGTAATAACTGAATTATAACATATATATATATATATAATTCCTCACTTTTATAGGTAAATGATTTATTTAAATTACAAACTATTTACTTCAAAGCGGGTTAGTCGTGGACGCCTTATGTAGATCAGATCTAAGATAGCGGTTGTAAGGCCAACTTCTATCTTAGGATGGTTTACACGGCGGGACTGTTACGACTCTGCCGTTTCGGGGCGTGACAACCGTTTAACTATGTGCATCACTTTTTAGAATGTTGGAGACATGTTAACCCTACGATAGCACTAATAAATCTTCAATACTATATAATTTTCCATAAGCTGACTCGGTTTTAATATATACATTATCTGTCTCATTGGGTTGGCTCCCTTATGGTAATGCTAATCTTGATTTTATTGCCTTCTTCTTTTTATTTTTATTTTCCTCTTTTTTTCAAATCTCATTCCCTCAAAAGGAGTTACTATGCCTAAGAATATTCTGGAACAAGTTTCTTTCTTCTTCTTCTTCTTTTTTTTAATGATTATAACTTAGTCGTCTTGATCTCTTTTCTTGCAATTTCAAGGATCGAAAGTCTTAAACCATTCAATAATATTTGCACCTTTTATTTATGCCAAGATGAAATTTTGAGTAAACCTATAGCGAAGATACGGTATGTTTGGATCCTAGTACTTTCTCTTTTCTTGAGTAAATATCAACCAAAAGAATCCATTCAAAATCTTCTTATACTTCTCTCATGTGCTTTAATAACCATCTATATCCTTTTTTTTTTTTGAAAATTAAACTTAATTGATAAACACCATTGGGTTCGATCAAATCTACTAAATCTTTTATGTAAATCTTCAATCTTTAAGCATTTCTCTAAGTGTACCAGCTAGCTAATGGGCTTCAACGCTGAGTGTTTTCTTCATATTTTTTTATGTAGACACGCACACGTGTTTATATATATATATATATATATATATATATATTAATCTTTGTCGCATGTATGGCTAGAAGTCGATCTGGTAATCAAAGAAGGAAGAACCTTCGACTCTTTCTCTTGACTTTGGTTAAATATGAATTAAAGAAGGCAGCGACCATTGATAGCGGATCTGGCTTTGTGCATCCAATATCAACCGTATCACTCCGGTCATTCTCCTTTATCTACTTAACAATTTGCCTCATTGATCTTTTTTTTTTTTTTTTAATTCTTCAGTCATCGTGACGATTTCTTTCTTTTCCTTGTCTCTTGATATGAACTTCTTGTTTCAGTTTGTTAGCGACTTAAAAAACTGAAATGTGAATAACTCCAAAGCAGGATCCAAGGTAGGCTCATTCTCTATATTATTTATTGCCACCAGTTGTGATGCTAATTTTCCTCTTGTCATTCATGTTGCTCGTGTGATTCTTGCTTGCTTCAAATCTTCATATTTTTCCTTTTTTTTTTCTTTTTTCAAATCATCTCTCAACACTTTGTCCTTCGTGTTTCATAATCCCTGAATTATTTGTAGCCTCTTGATATCATATGAGTGATCCTTCTTCATCTATTTTCAATTCTAGCTCCTTGCTTTAAAGTTACATATGAAATAAGACAACATGATGGCAAGGAATGGGTATTAACGATAGTTTCCTAACTATCATGATTAATAGTGAGCGGGTGATAGTTTCCTAGCTATCATGTCCTTTATCCATCATCATAGCGTATATTGATCATAGTTTTTTATCTATCACCACTTCCACTTGTCGCCTTAACTAAACATGGTAACGGTGTGTATCAATGAACAAGTAATGTATTTTGAGCTACGATTCACTATTGTGCTTCAACTCCTCATCATAATTTCTTTCACCCAAAATTTTGGGGGGCTTTTTTTTTTTTTTTTAATTCCTCTCTAGTGTGCGTATGCAGTACTTGCTAGCTTATGATTCTTGATCTTATCAAATTACCTATTTTCTTTTTGTGTAATTTGCAAGTAGATGTAGTGATGCATCTCTAGGGCCGTATACATTAAGGAGCACTACAACGAAGAAAAACAAGAAAATAAAATGAGGGTTTTAGCAAATCTGTGAGTTATTAAGCTGGATATGACATACCAACAAAATCTAACACGGCCTAAGACTCGTTGGATATAATGCACTAGTCTGAGTGATAGGGTTGCTTACCATAATCCTTACTAAAAGGATTGATAAGAGCGGGTAGAGAAGCATTTTCTAAGAGAAAAGTTTCAAGGGTTTTCATTCAAATGTTAAGCCTACTTCAAACCTAATACAAGTGTTCTATTTATACAAAAGGGGTAAAGTTGTAAATAAATGAATAAAAGGACACCTTAGTGGCATTCCAATAATAACAAATGAGACAAGAATAACAAGGAAAATACAAGAAAAAGGAATTCCAAATAACATAAGTAAAAAGAGTAACTGCACAAGATTTTCAGGTGAAGGGCTAATGTTGGATTCCAAGGAGTTATTGAAGACCTTGGAGCTTTAGCTTAGGTAGACTTGAGCTTCTAGACAATCTGCCTTGCTTGGGGCTAATTTGATATGTCTATGGCCGACTTGATGTTGCTAAGGCCAACCTCAAATAGCGGGGCCGACCTGACATGGGAATAGCCAACTTGTTTTGGTCCGACCCGGCATGGCCAAGTAGATATGGAATAGCTGAATAGTCTTAGCATACTGAGTAGGTTTTGGTCAAATAGACTAGGGTAAGCTTATAGATCTCGGCAAAGTAGAGTAGATGGTTAGAGTAGGATAGAGTTGTTAGATTAGAGCAGATCACACCTAAGTAGACTTAGAAGGGTAAAGTAGACCTTACTAGAGTAGGGCAGGGTGAACTTAATATAGTAAGGAAGACCTAGCAAAATAGGGCACAAATAATAGGCTAGGACAGAACTTGCAAACCACGTCAGGTCTTCCGATATTCCTAGGGTTCATAAATAGGTTTATAGGAGAGCTTGTTCAAGATAGAGTAAAGTGTATTTAACTTTCTAGGCTATGTCATCAGATCAATACTTGGAATCCTATCATCCCCTCCCTCTTAGAAGAGTTTCAACCCAAAACTTGGTAGTTGGCGATTTTTAATCCCTCCAGGGTCGATAACTAATCAAATCCCTCTAGGATAACATTGAAATTTAAACACAAGCGTACTGTAGTAGCTATGGAAGGAACATAGCAGCCATAAATAGTAAGGCAAACAAAAACTTCATTGCAACTTCACACACTCCCTTGTAGAACCATACTTTAATACTAGTAAAGCTAATGCGTCTTTAAGGTTGAACACACGGAGAAGCACCACAACAAAACAAACTAAGACGAAGTAAAAGAAAAAGTTAGCAAAGTTCGAGTAGCTACCGAATGGATATGACACACCACTTAATCCTACTTAGCCTACAATTCGCCAGATATGACACATCGGTCTAAACTAAAGGATCACTTGTCACTACTCCTTATTAAAAGGAATAGATAAGAGTTAAGAGATAAAGAAAACAGAAAGGTTGCTTAAAATAAATAACTCTGTATTAGAAGCTGAATTGAATGCGTACAAGGAGAGTTAGGGTTTATATACCTGTTCACTGGGGTTGCTTTACACGTATGAGAAGACAAAAGGGTATTCTACACTAAGTTACATAAGACATATTAAAAGGGGTAAAAGAGATAAAGAATATTTAGTACGGAAAAGAAAGAATAATTCTAAAACATTATGTCAGAGGACATGTGTTGCTTGGTGGCTGGACATTAGAGATATGATACAACATAAGTGGAAGCAGGAATGCATTATAGTCAGAAGCCGACCTGATTTAGATCAGGTTAGGAGCTAATCAGTCTAGTAAAAGGTCAGTTGTCTTGGAGTCAAGTACTAGTAGTTAGTTGGAGAGCTTTGCTCGGCTAGTCTTTCCTATGTTGTCTTCTAGATAAGGACTTTGTAGTTGGGTAGGAGCATATTGGATATATGTGAGGATTTAATAGACAAGTTGGTGGGAGGTTGGATCAGGATAAGAGTCCTCGTCTCGGCTATGACTAAGAGCTAGTATTTTTTGTGCGAGTCCTTAAAGTCCTTTAGCTCGGCTTCTTATGATTGGTTCAAGGGGTTGATTCCTATCATCTAAGCTATCAACTTATTGGAGTCCACTTAATATCTATCTCTTTCTCCTTCCCCAAGTGGTAGTGATAGCATTTTGCTATCACTGACTATTTTAAAGTTTAAGAATAGCACCATTGGTGGCAAATTAAAGGATATTATAGATCACTCAAATGGTCATGTGTTATAAGTGCTTTTGCCCTAGAATAAATGGTTGATGTAACCATTATGAAAGATTATTCTTCTAAAAAACGTACAAAGAAGTGGTTTCTATGTAATTCCTCTTACTAATGGGATCTTATATTTCATAGTGTAAAAGCCTTCAAATTATAGAAATAGAAGGAATGAGCTTTCTCTTTCAACTAATAGTGTGTGGTAGAAGGACATGACATATTACCCTCACTCCTGTATGCTAATAGTGGAAATTGAATGTTATGACAGGATCCTTAAGTCAATAATAACTTCATTAACTTATAGAAGTGCTTAGACTTATCTTTAAGGTAAAACATTGATTGCATAAGAGTAGTTAAGCTATGTTGTTTACACATCCGTATGATTATAATTTCACTTATGATAGTAGGCCTTAAATTATGCCTCTTGTTGTAATCCTTGTGATCACATGATTATAACTTTGTCTATGACGTAATCAAATATTCCTCATCTAGCACTGTGAAACAATGGGCACTATGAGACGATACATGTTGCAAGGTAATGCGTATTGTGAGACAACACATGTTGCGACGTGATGTACGCTACAAGGTGACACGAGCTAAGATGCAATGCAAGCTGTAAGAAGTCACATACTGTAAGGCGCTCAAAGGTGTAGACAAACATGAATTGCCATCATATGGTGTTAGTGTTACACCCCGAAGTCACAGAGTTGCAACAGTCCCGCTGTGTAAACCATTCTATGACAGTAACTGGCCTCACAGTGCCTACCATAGACATGACCTACACAAGGCGTGGACGACTCCTCGTTTTGAAGTAAACATTCCGATTAACAATTAAACTACAATTACGATAAATAGTGCAAATTTCTAATAACATGTACAATATTATATATATATATAAGTCCATAGAGCTTCCTAGGAAGTTTTACATAACATAACAGTTCACTAGATTACATAATAACTACCAGTCTTTCATTCCTAATTACATGGTCATTTTAGTTATACACTATACTAAGTAACTTGATCCTCACACCCTTGGCTTCCAATAGACTAACCTCTGGGTAATTGTAGGGCGGCATAGTGCTTTGAGTGTTTAGAAATCAGAACCTGCAAAAGGATCTATAAGGGTATGAGCAACTACAGCTCAGTAAGTTGAATTGGAGACTCATGAATGCATACAAGCACAGACATGGTTATCAAACAATTATTTTCATGAAATACAACAATTAAGTGTCATCGCACAACGTAGTCCGATCCGTTGTGAAATCAAAGAAATTTCACTCGCTCCAATCCGGGTTGAGGAGTTTCCATGTTATGCAGCAACTCAAAACCAAACCCAGGCTTGTGCAATGGAGACCTCGCTCCTCTCGCGACTACCTTTGAACCATTGATTTCACCCTCGCCGCGACCTTCTCTCCTGTCACTTAGTTTGATTAAGGATGAAGAAGGGACCATTTTACAATCCTGTGCTATCCCTTTCGAAGGGGTCGGTATTTGGTTGGAGAATCCTATAATCCTCTAACGGGTTGCAATGCATGACATTTTTAGTTATTTGGGTCGACTGAGATTAAATTCCGTTTAGGGTATTCAAACAATTTCATACCAATTCAATCAGTCACAAAATCACTCACAATACGAATTCAGCACGAATTCAGATACATCAAACACATGCGTAAACTACTTACAATCACAATCATATATAAGCCTAAGTCTTTGAGTACTACAAAACTAGCTCTATTACAATAAGCAATAACCGAACTTACTTGGATTTGCTCGATCGCTTGATCCCTTAATCGCAAGCTGATTTGTCTTAGGGTATCCTATAATACAAATAGGTCTTTTTAGTACTTAAAATTTACGGTTTCATGTTCTAAGTTATATTTTAATTCATTTTTTTCTGTATATGCCCATTACGTTTTAATGATTTGTGTACTTTATTTCAGTGTTCAAATCCTAAATGAGATTTTAAACTTTGATTTCTAAGCCTAAAATATGCTCGAATCCTAATGTGAAATTAATCACATTAAGCTCGAGTGTCCAAATATCCTATTGGGTTATAATTTGGTATTCTAAACTATTCGGTACACGCTAACCCTAATTGCGGTATCGGATTTCTTCTCGATGTATGAAAATCTTATATTTTGAGACTTTTGCTTAAAATTAATGTTATTTTCAGATTTATTATTTTTCTGATTTCTATTATAATATTATCTAAATAACTCTATTTTTTTAGATTTGTTAATTTACAATTTCATATATTACTAAATTCTTATATTAAGTACCTAATTTCCCAAATTAACCATACTTAATACTCCAAAGGCTAGGATTAGGGTTTCACTTCAGAGATTAACATCTCTAAACATCTAATTAAGATCTAAATCAGTAATTAACATCTTAATCACTTAATTAATCCCAAATCACCCAATTTTGCCATCATTTTAGGGCTAAAAATTAACTTAAAAATTTCAAAAAATAATTTTAAAAAAATGGCTCCATAGCACTGGTCTACATCATATGAGTATCCTACAGAAAAAATTTGAGCTTCAAACTACACTCCTAAGCCTATTTATTTTCGATACTAATCATGCTCGGTTTTGAGCAATTTGTTAAGAACCCTATAATTGCAGATGTAATTAAACTAAATCAATATTTTTCCCTAAATTTACATACAATAAAACCTTAGAATAACAAGTTTCATAATTTTCTGGGCAAAATAACTAATTTTACAAAATTATTCAAAATCAGCACATTTAAGAAACTAACCAATCCAAAGCTTTTTGGCCGTCCAAACTCGGTCCAAGGCTGTCAGCCGGCCTAGGTGGTGGGGCTAGAGTGGCTTGGTGGTGGCGGCGGCTCGGTCCCAGGTGGTGGTGAGTGGTGGGTTTAGCTCACTTACTCAATTTGCACAATTTTCCCCCCTTTTTTTTCTAGATTTTCTCTCGATTTTTTTAGTGTTGCTATTTTTTGTAAATGCTAAACTGACCAAATGACTTCTAGAAATTTTTCCCCTATTTATAGACATTTGTTGTAATTAATATGCATTAATTTGATAAGACTTTGCCCATTTTCCTTGATTTTTGGCTTTTAGGTTGTCAAATTTTTTTTGGATGATTTTTCTTTTGCAGCTTTGGACCTGTCACGACCTGATCTTAATTCATCTAGATTCCTCTAATTTTTTTCTGATTTTTTTTATAATTAATTTATAATTTTCCTTAATTATTTACTTAGTTTTTTGCCAATTTAGGTAATTTCACGTATTTTTATCTACACGTAAATACATGTGGAGTACACGTGAACATTCCTAATTATTATTTTGGTCATTCTAAAATTTTTAGTATACATATAATCCATCTTTAATAATTTATTAGTTATTTGATTATACTTTTTGCATTTTCGGTAATTAGTACTTATTATGCTTAAAATTTGAAAATTTTATAGTCTCCTATTTTATTATTTCTTTTCTTAAATTCAAGTTTACGGGATCAGTTTTACTAATATTTCTTTCATTATTTTATAATTTGGGTTTGATCGGATTCTTTAACCGATCGTTCTAAACCTTGGGTTCTAAGTTCAATCCTACGGTTATTTGGCTTGGCTTGGCTTGGCTTTAGGGCTTACAGTTAGTATCATAATGAATCATTAAGGATTCTTTCTTTGCATTCAAACCTACAGATGGTCATCCTTATTGATGTATCATTTTATTGAGATGTTCATAGGTAGATAAAATACTACCCCTATGATCATAGTGATGAATTAATTACTAATCCATCAATATCCTTTCAAGTATTGCATTAATCAATACTATTCCTCCCTTAGTTACTAATGTGTTCTGATTAGAAAGGGTAATAGCTCTAGGATGGAAATAGGCATTATTATTGTTTTGAAAACATTATGCGCTTTTGAGAAATAACAATGCCATTAAGGATGAATCATTAGTCTTAAAAAGGGAATGGTTGGGGTATCAGGCACTATCTAACTTTAAGGATGGGAGTAGGCATCACTTACCAAGGAGAATGCTTTGTTATGAGGAGAAGGTAATAATTAGTTGCAAAAACATTGCCTAAACTTAAACATGAAAGGCAAGATGCCAAGGCATTACGTAGGCTTAAGGCATGATAGCTAGGATGCTAAGGCACAACTTGGGCGTAAGGCATGACCGTAAAGATGCCAAGGCATGGCCTAAGCTTGAGGCATGACTTCTTAAACTATTAATCATAGTTGAAGCACAAAGGCTATGACATTGCAGCAATGCCTGTACTTAAAGCATAGAAGCTAAGCTGCTAAAGCGTTGCCTATAAGCTAAGATGCGAGGTCGTTGCTTAGTCTTAAAAGCGTAGAAGATTAAGATGCTAGGGCATCACTTAGGCTTAAAAATATATGGGTTTAATGGAAATAGATAGAAAGAATGATCATAAAATGAAAATTCATTACTGAATAGAAAAAAATGGTTTTCTTTATAGAAGAAATAATAGGTGTTACCCCCATCTCAAACATTTAATGAGTTATTAATCGCTGTCATAAGACTTATACATCAGCATCTATGCGTCATGAGATGAGAGTGGATTACTTATGACATCATTGTCTTCAATAATGAGCTCTCCCTTTTAGATCCTATCGTGAAATATTTGCTTTAAACTTCGACAATCCTTGGTAGGGTGGTCTATTATTCTGTGATATCGACAATATTTCAGATTTCTTCTATCATCTACTATAGGTTGACGTTTAACCCTTGGTAATTTGATATCTTCATTTTGCAGCCAACGGTTGAGAATGACATGTACCTTACTCCTTGGGCATAGGAAGGGAGGAACTCCTATCGAACTTCTTTCTATATTACTCTTAGGCCTTTATTGTTCCATGAGTCTTCACCTTAAGCTAAGAAGACGAATGTTGTTCGTTTGTTAAGCTTACCTAATTCTTCCCATTGCCTAGCTAAGGAGTTATTAGTCTTTTGTGAATTCTCCATAAGTTCAACGAAAGAATGTAAAGAGAGATTCTTCAAGTATATTGCATACTTAGGGAACATCCCTTGAATGCAAATTTTCATCAATTTTTTCTCATTGTAAACATCTTAAATGTCTAATGAGCATTCTCTAAAATACATGATTTATTCCATCAAGGCCTCTTGGGGTTTCTATCGAACTCACCTTATATTGGTCAAAGTGATCTTCTCTTTAGTAGAGAAAATTTTTTCCAAAAACATCTTACACATGCTCCCCCATGAATCAACTGATCTGGGAGGGAGATTAATTTACCATGTGTAGCCTTTCTTTATGAGATACTTTGAAAATTCATTCAGTTTCAAATCATCATTCAATTTGCAAATAGTTAAAGTCTCAATAAACTTCATCAAATGATCTTTGGCATTTCCTTTCTTACTATTGAATAGAGAAAACTGAGGACTCATGTAATCCTTGAGATATGGTTTATCAACAATATACTGATTAAATGGGAGCTTGAGATCAAACACTCCTGTAGTTGAATTTGTTTGTATCTCCTTAATGAATACATCCAAGTCTCCCTTGGTTACAAATGAAAGTCTTAGGGTGGATGTAGTAGCTTCAACTTGTATAGTTAAGGTAGGATGGAGGCGACCAATAGACCTACCTTATATAAAATGAGAGATAGTGTATAAGGACAAAGAGCCTTCAAGTTGGACCCCTGTATCTCTTGCCTCAGGTGTTAGGTTTTGCATAAGTGCAGGGTTTGGTGTAGGGGTTTGCTCATCACTTCCATAAGTGGTACTTTTTATAATAGTAGGAGGATTGGATGGCTATACTACTTAGGTAGCATGTTACAACGTAGCTTTAATAGGATTCAATGTAATCATCCCTTATTGAGCTACAGTTATATCAGCTAGGCCAGATGCACATTAAGCAAACATCATCCTATGATTCAATGTTTGCAAAGCTTCTCAGAGCTTACGTATCATCTGAGCATTGTTGGGTCCATTCTCTTGTGTATTGTTGCCTTGATTGGTTTATTCTGGTGGCAACATGACTTGTTTGAGAACTTTACGATTTTCTTGTTGATTGTGAGTAATACTGTTAGTGGGGTTAGTCGTCCTCTTCTTACCAAGTGCCATTGTTAAATTGTCAAAGTCCTTTGCCTTTAGTAGAGTCACCAAAATGTAGATAAGGGAATCCAGGTGCAGTGGTCACATGAATGCAGCGTAAGTCTTGAGTTACATGTGGCTTCAGAGGAGTCACATAGAATGACACATAAGGGGTGACTTGGAGAAGAGAAAGTAAGGAGGAGGAGTAAGCAATCTTTGGGAGCTTCAAATGCATGCATGATAGGTGGAGGAGTTATAAAGCATCAACTCCACTATTTTAGATGAGAGGTGGTATATTCTTTGCTTTGAGCTCTGTTTGATCTTATACGATAGCAGTGTGATGGCACAAAGCCATTTCCCTCAAAGTCAAATGGAAGAAACTTTAGAATATTTATAGAGTTAAGCTATTGACGAAATCCATCAGATTGCAATGCTAATCGATGGTCTAGATGATGCCTCTTATTGATGGATTCTTTCATGGTATTTTGTTGAGTCCAAGCCAATGGTAAGCTTTTGTATGTATATGAACTTCCTTAAGAAAGGTTGAGAATAGATTGACCGAGTCAACAGTCCCTACTCCAAGTCTATTATGTTACGTCTCCCTAAATGATCCTAAGTTTAGATCGAACTCCTTAGGTCCCACTATTTAGCTTAAGGAGTTAAGTTTAAATAAATAATGAGCCTAGTCCAACAATTGATATGACAATTTTTAACCCTTTACAGTTATTATATTCGTCATTTTTTTATTATATAGAGAATTTTATAAAATTGATATTTTGAGGAGGAAAATGTGTGAAACAACTTACTATTACTTAGAAAATGTTTCAAATAACTGACAATTACTTTTATTACTTAAGTTTATATCTATTTTACATCATCTGATATTACTTCAAATATATTATTAGATCCTTTATATAAAATTGTTCGTTCCTTTTAGGGAATCAATATTCATTTAAGGAAGTTTTTTTTGGTCAAGTATCTAAGTGTTTTTGCCATTCTAGACCTCTTTAAAATTAATTAAGTTATGCTGAAGGATTCAAACCTAAGTTTAATTGTGTACTCTTAGGTATGTGATTCCTTATTTTGTAAATTGCATTAAACTATAACCAAATAAGTTTAAGTTCTACCATGTTTGACTAGTTGTGCACGTAGGCTAGGTATGCAATTAATCTAGTTTATTTCTAGCCCAGAACGATTTGCTATTTGTGGTTAACAATAAAGCATAGAACCGATTGGAACGGATGGGTTATAGACCAAGTATTTTGAACGAACTATAGGTTAAAATACTCAACATAAAGCAACTGTTTTGGCGTTGAAGCTATTTATGTTTATAAGCAAGTCATTTATATGATAGTTCAACTGATATAACTCGAGTTATCCACAGAGAAACTATCATTTGAGGATAATATTTGACTCGTGTTAATGGTTGTTATTTGATTACCATATGTTGCATAATATTAAATTATTTCGCATGTAGTTTGAGTAATTTTGCATTCTGATAGTTAGCCTACCAAGCTCATTTGAGGATCTTATGTTTTAGGCGCATGCCAAATGTTAAAGAAAATTGATGAGTATGTTAACTTAGGTAAGAACTATGTATGGATTGAAGAGGGGAATTATGATAGCTAGTTTGATTATCCCAAGGATTTAGCTCAATTTTTTTTTTTTTTTAATTTTAAACGGGACTAACTTTCTAGTTTCATCATTATTGGATTTCGTTCTACACTTGGAATTCATAATGTTGCTGAAAGATCAATTCAATTCTTTTAAATTACTCCAATTATTTGAACTATATTTTATTGAAATAATGGACTAATAAGCAGGATTCTAAAACCATGCATATTCTTGGCTAATGATGTCTTGAAAAAGTAAATTTTTAGTCTTTAATATTTATCCATTTTTCTGTTTAGATCTTCAATAAATATATATATATATATTATATTTGAATATTTACTATTTTCACTCTTACGAAAGTAGAACATCCATTAAATCATTAAAATTTCCATATGTCTTGAGCATAAATTAGCTTCTCATTAGCCTTGGGATAGTTAATGTGGCTAGGATTTGTACAAATTTTTTCAGCCCACTTTTTTATTTTGAATTATTTTTATGTATTTTAATCATATTATATAATTAAATATATTCAATATTATTTTTTATTAAATTAATTATCATAGACCATTTTAAAGCTGATATAAGTCATCGATTCATAGATAATTCAATAGATTTAATTAAAATCCTATCTTTATAAGGCTTTAAAAATGTGAAGAACTTAAATTAAGAAAAAATAAATAAATACTCCAATAGAAAAGTGAGCGGACGTGTAAAAATTTACTTTTTTCTTTTAAGTTTCCGTTTATAGATATTTTTGTGCTTGAGATGTATCCATAGTGTGACTTACACTCTTTTAATAACAAAATAAATAAATTTTATGTTATTGAAAATTAACATATATGATTCTGTTGCTCCTACGGAAAATTCAGTAATCATTGCGATGTTATACGAACTTCTTTCCTTCTTAACCCAGAAATAATGCAAATCCGACTCATTTCGTTGCTGAGAGGGTGCTTCATCCGTCTTGCTCTTGTTGTAGTCTTATAAAGTTGCCAATTTTCTTTTCTCCCTCCTGCCGGCGTCTTCAATCCAAGAATCCTCCATCAGAGCGTTTTGCACCACGTATTTTATATATATATATATATAGTGTATAAATTAAATTCTCATATGTATAATATACACAATATACAAATGATAATTATTTTAAAAATTATCAAATAAATTATCATATTATATATAAAAATTTTATTAATACTTATAGCTTATAAATCTAATAAATCTTTTATCAATCCATCTTTCATCAGAATGGGTGACAGGTGATTCTAACGTTTATCTAATTTGATATGATGTCCGAACCTAAAGAGAAAATCCCACTAATATTTAGGCTTTATTTATGCATGAGTAATGTTCAATGAACCTAGCTCATATGCATTCTACCAGTACAACTTATATAGAAAGAATGTATACGGTCTATACTTCGTTGCATGACACGCATTTAAATGGAACAAGAACGCAATCTTCATGGACCCCCCAAATCAAATGATTATTTTGAGCCTTGAATACGCCAACAGAAATAATAAGAAGAAGATGACCTAACTCGGGCTCCTTTTCGGAAATGATTGTTCCCAAGAGAATGTAAGAATCATCTATTCGGCTATTTGTGAACACCCTTCCATTAGTGGAAAGAATAACTAATTTTCTAATGAAATGATAAATTAGGACCCAAGTAGTTGTATTATTATAGTATTTGGGAAAAAAAAAATTTATGTCATTATTTTGGGGCTTTGATATTTTATGTTAATTGGAAGATTATGTAGAAGCACTTTCTAAAGTTATGCAAGAATTTACTAGAAGAAGTTTTCATCTATATTATTAACTAAAAATTCTCTGTTTTGGACTTAATACCGTCATTATATCTCGAAATTCTTTATATGTCCTTTACAATTATGTCTACATTATTAAGTAAAAACTCTCTCTATTTTAAAATTTTTTATGTCATTTAAAGTTTTATTGAAGTTTATCAAAGCAAACTAATGAAAATTTTATTGAAGAGTTTTATTGGAATTCAATAAAAAATTGTAGCTTAGAAATGGAAACTCCTCCTCATTACATTTGTCTTTAAAATTTAACATTACAATCTCCAATTAGGCTCTTTCTTCTCCTAATTACTATCTCTCTCACACATATACTCTCTCTCTCTCTCCCTCTCTCTTCACTATTTGAGCAATCAAAAGATCTTTTGCTCAAAATGCTTCAAACAATTTTTTTATTGATACCTCTTTGAAGGCAAAAATCTATTTTTACTGGTAAAGGCAAGTACGATGTTTGCTATTTTTTATTCTTTTTGGTCTTTAAGGATTAATTTTGATGTTTTATTCAAATTTATTTTTTTTTTCTTTTTTCTGTCCAATCATATTTATACAATTCTTTTGTTTGAGTTATGCAGCAGCAGCAGCAAGATCATTCATGAAAGTAACGCCGTGTGAGGAAGTCACTTTTCCTCTTTGTTTCATTCATATAACAATAAATCTAACTCTCTATAATTGGCCCTAAAAATTGAGTTAATTAAATTCGTTGATTTTTTTTGTTTATATTACAACACACTGACTTTTATGTTTGTTTGTACAGCCCTTTTGGTTTTACTATGATTTTGTTATGATTTGTATAAACTTTGTAATTATTCAATTAATGGTTTAATTGTCATTCAAGGGTTTCGGATGAGGTCCCTAAAAAATATGCAATCTTTTTTTCTCTCACAACATTCTTTTATTATCATATTTAATTTTTCACAATTGGTCTTGTATGTGATTTCATGATTTTTCAAAAAAATTGGAGCAAAAAGTTAAGCAGTGAGAATTCAATAATTCAAAAGAAAAGGTATTTTACTTGCATGGTATTGTTATGTTTTTAAATGGGTTAATTTTATGAGGCTTTTTACCTTTCATTTTGTTATCAGCATTTTTTGCTATATGAGTATTTGACAGATAGGGCAGTGAGAATTTGATTATTCGAAAGAAAAGGTCTTGCATTTGAATAGCATCACCATAATTCTATAGTTTTCAAAGCATTTTATAGTTACTTTTTGATTA
This sequence comes from Lumnitzera racemosa, assembly GCA_024138005.1. NCBI lineage: Eukaryota > Viridiplantae > Streptophyta > Magnoliopsida > Myrtales > Combretaceae > Lumnitzera > Lumnitzera racemosa. Next base: position 28,031,652 of record JAMXBC010000003.1, on the reverse strand, counting down.
ATATTTTCTACTATAGAGTATTTGACATTATATTAATTATTTTGTAATATATAACTCTTTTATATCTATATTATTAAAACAAATGACACCACATATCAATTGTTTCAACCATTTCATGTTATGATGCTTTGGAACAAGACAAGCTCGTGTACTTCAAAGGTGAATAGCAAAAATCAGTTTGGTTTGTTTTTCTTTTTTATTTTCTTTAAACTTCCACTTGGTAATTTATTTAGTATAGAGATACACCGAAAATAGGGGGAAAAAAGGGTTTTTGAATTCTTTTTTGTAACCTTCCAATATAGTGATTTTATAAACATTTAAGAACCTTGGTGAGTAGTATGAAATTTGATGTGAAGATCATATGATCCACCTTTTATACATTTTTCTATAATGATATATTCATTGTACTTTCTTTATAGGAAATGTATTTGCTACCATTTTGTAGAGTTTGATGGAACATAAAAGACAAACTCTAAAGAAGAGGTATGACAAATTAATCATGAAAAGCTTCTTCATATATTTTATTCCATAACATTCATAAAATTCACCATGTAATATTTTCTTTGCTGTTTTTGTTTTGCAGATCATAATCAAATAAATTACCTCTAGTAATACAATTTATACCAAAGAGTTTTCCATTGCTAGATATAAAATTCACCGAAATGACATTTTCTTTGCTATTTTTGTTATGTAAGGATATGACAACTTCTTTGATGAGTCATATTAAATGTGATTAACATATTTTAGTCCATCTTAATACATTTATAATGTATATTCCAATTGTATGTTTCCTCCTTTTGTGCATTTTAAAGTCAATTTATGTGTCCCATTTCTTTCTTGAACCATAGGTTGTGTGTATGATTTGATTTAATAATTGTTTTATATTTTAAATTTTATTATATAGTGTATTGATTTTTGCACATGAATAGCAAGTGCATGTTTTAGTTTTTTTTTTTAATGCAATCTTTTTCCCTATAAATCATTGTGAATAACAATCAATTAATGAGATATTATAAGCTTTTCATTTATTTAAGCAATATCATGTTCATTAAGAAATCATTTAAGCAATTTAATATATTAAAAAGGAATGACTCATTACCATGGTTTATAAATGATAAAATTACTCTAATATATTTAAAATAGAGACAATCAATATTAATGATAGTAAAGATTTCCTTTTCATTTAAATTCCAAATTATTTATAGGAACAAGATGTGTCATTTAATGACGAATTTTCATTCATCAAATATGAACACAATTTAAACTGCATTAAGAAATTATTTAAGTTACTTATGTTGTTGTAATGAATGATTCATAATGTCTCATTCATTTGTTACTATCTATCACATGAATAATAAAATGAATTTGCATTTAGACCATTTAAAATTGAAGCGGAAACCATAAAAGGGATAAAAGATATTAAGAAATTATTAGAGATATTTAAAGTCTCTAAAATTAATGGCTTACTATCATGGTTTGGAATGTAGATGATTGACGCCATTCAATTGAAATTTGAATTAATTAGGGAAATTGAAACATATTATTAATTACAAAAAAAAAACTACAACAAAAATACGTGTAACCAATAAAAATATATAATATGAAAAGGTAAGAACCTTGAAACATCTTTTATAATAGATGGATGCATATTTATTATTATAATATCTTGCATTATTACATTTCTTTCATTAAATTGTGGTAGATGGATGCACAACCATTATATGTTTATCTAAACTAAAAAAGAACAAATATTATATATGTTAAAAATATAAGCCACCATAAAAGTTATGAAGCTCCTATTTTCATTCCAATTTGTTGGAATTTAGTCTTGAATTAATCAACATAATGTAAAGAAAAGTAAAAACTATTAAGATGAAGAAAATTTACTTATCTACTGGAATTAATCTTCAATTGATTTTGAGATAAGTGCATACAATTTGAAGGGATTATTAAATGAATTTATTGAGAAAATTTTAATTTTTAAATATATGACAAAAAAAAAACTAGCTTATTATGCTTAAATGTTATAAATAGTTAATTAGCTATGTTACGATAAAATAAGGTCAAGGTTGTTAAACTTGCAATTATATCTAGAATCGCTAAAAGTTTTGTAAAATCAAAACATAAAAATGTAAATTTTTATAACTTATGTAAAATAGCTTTAAAAAACTGTGAATATACTTATAGTAATTATTTATAACTTGAAATATATTATAAAAATGAAGAAATGAGGAAATTAAATTCTTTTTCTATAAAAAAAATTTAATATATAATTTAACTTATATAGAAGAAGGAAGAATAAAGTCAAAACTAAACTTTTTTTCCATTATCTTTCTTTTGAATAAAGTAATAAATTAAAGAAAACTAAACATTTCAACTTATTTTAAGTTATTAATAATGCAAATTGAAGTGTATAATTTTCCTTATAAGGTTTGTTATTATGGTTGAAACATGGATAAAGGCTATAAATATAAAATGAGGGAGTAAGAGATAAGAAAAAGGAAAAAAAAAAGAATATTATAGAATAGATGATGTAAGGCTACTATAATCGATGACCTATAAAAGCTTAATTCTATTTTTTTTAGCTCATTTAATTAAGATATGTAGAATTGGTAAATTCAATTAAAAATATAGGTTTCTACTGAGTTTATATGTAAACTTGATAAAAAATATAAGTTTTCATATAAAAGTGATTTTATACTCGAGTTAATTCGAAATAATTTCTTAAAATTGTAAACTTATAGCACTACATGATAGAATTATAATTTTAACAACTATGAATGTCAATGTTACAATTTATACCTTAATTTTGCTACTTTTTATAACTATATACTTAGAGTTTGATTTATTTAATTATATATACAATTGAAAATTTAATTGCCACCATATATACCTTAGTTAATTTTTGAGATAACTGCATACAATTTGAAGGGAACATTAAATGAATTTACTAAGAAAATGTTAATTTCTAAAGACGTGACGTTAAAAACTAATTTATTGCGCTTAAGTGTTATAAATGGCTAATTAGCTATGTTATAATAAGATAAGGTCAACATCATAATTTATACCTCAATTTTTCTACCTTTTATAATTACACACTTAAAATTTCGATTTATCTAATCATACATTTCATTAAAGATTCAATTGTTACCATATATACTTTAGTTAACTCTAATTTATAGTGTTAGTCAATCAGCACTACAACCAATGGGTTAGTCACTCACAATCTTAGGGGAGTTGTGCGATCCCTAACTAGTAGCTACCAACTACCCCTATAAAATAATGGGTTACAATACACTTAAAAAAATGTGAGTTGTGAGATTTACTAGTGATCATAAGTGATCACCTATGGCTATAAGGGAGTTGCGTAACCTCCCTATGATCATAGGCGATTGTCCCATCTATTGTTTGTACTTATTAGATTAATAATACGAATTAAAGTTAATTAAGCTATAGGCGTTTGACAACTAAATCTTTAATTGAGTGTATAATTAGATAAGTCAAAATCTTAGGTGCATAGTTACAAAAAGTGACAAAATTGAGGTATAAAATGTGATATTATTAATAATTTCTAGTATTTTGTCTTCATGTCTAATGAATTATATATTCACTAATCTCATTTATGTATAAAATTTAGGTTTAAAATTTTCATCAAATCTATATACTCCTCTTATCAATCTCTATAACTTTAGTATCATCTTCATCATACTTTATTTTTAGTAAGTAACCCTCTTTTATTTCTATTGATAGGCAATTTTGTACGTGTCCCTTAAGGCTCAATTTGAGTGAAGACCATGACCCATTAGCAAAGCAAAAACCCAAGCAATTTGTTGCTTTGCTATGCAATCTCCTTTAGTATCAGGTTGCTCGAGCACCTCATGGTCTCGAGCCTCTTACCTTTGCTTGAGTTGCTTAGCGACCAAATTACCTTTATTTAAGCCTCCTTGTAACCTACTCACTACTTGCTTGGCCACATGGAGCTTCATGGCCTTTCTCAGAACCCCAAGCATGTGTTCGCCTAGTTAGAAACACCTTCTCCTCAAAGGGCATATAGTAGAAGACTAGCACATGGTTAGGGGATCAACGGATGTTCCCCCTTCAAGGTTTTCCTACTTTTTCCTCCTCCTTCTCTCCTCAGTGATCGTCCTCCTAACATCCGTAGTATGGCCAGTAAACTCGACAACCTTGAGAGTACTAGTATCCTAGGTTTAAGACGTAGCTGCCAACAATTCATGACTAACTATCTTACAAAGCTACCCTATTACCCCTGTAATGCATGTTTATTGTAAGTAATAAGTTTGGATGAACCCTAAGCCAACATGCATCCCTAGCAAGTAAGCTCCTTGTATTATAAATAGGACTAAGAGCCAAAGGTATGAGATCTCTCTACCACTTCTTGAACCACACACATATACACAACAAGCTTAGTACCCCTTCCATATCTTTGAAGAGTGCTCAAAACCTCCCTTGTGTACACACTTCACTTCTCTTCACCTTTTTGTTGGTAACTGAAATATTGAAGGGGTTTCGTAGATCAATTCATCGAAGGCTTATTGTAGGTAATTGAAAATAAGGAGCACTTCCAACATTGATGCTTATCTATGCTCTTTAGACCCGGTCAATTACACCACATCAACAATTTCCATTTTTTCATGTTTTCAAGAAATAATACATGCAACAAATGTGTAAAGAATTTTAATGCTTTCAAAAAAAAAATGGTGCATAAAACATTCTTGCATATTCATTAATTCTTATAATTAGGAGATAAAATAAAGTTTAATATATAATAATTTATTATATCATTTTTTTAGATTGTTATTAAGTAAACGCATCGAAGGTATATGGTTTGCTAGTGTGTATGTGTATATGTATATAATATACCCTTTTGCAAAGTTTTTCCATATATAATTGTAAGTAATACTAATTTTTATGATAGAATTCATTTTGAAATATTTGTAATTAAGTTGTCAAATCTTAATAGTTATTCACCTATAAAATTTCAAAGCATTATGCAATCAAATTTTATCTTACTATACGCTACTATGTCATTATATCTTAATATTTTTTATGCCATATGGCCTTGGTGTGGCATGCTTAAAAGTATCACTCTAATCTAAATTACCAAATTAACATTGTGAAATACAAAAATTGAATAAAAACTCAAGCCCTAAAAGAAAGTGAGGAAGTTGGCTACCAGCCTTTGTAACATTATATATTCATAAGCTTGAGACCTGTGATTAAAGGTAGGTACTTTTAGTGATCATTGTGCTAATCTTAGCTATTTGGAAATTAATAATAAAAAAATTAATGACCACTATGTAATAACTTTATTTCAAATGGATTTAAAGATTTTTCTTTTTTCCTTCTAGATTAGTTGGTGGTTCTAAATCACCGCTAATTATATATCATCGCTACTCATTTTAACCAATGGGTCAATTGACACATGGATTAGGATTGGTTGCGACCCATCAATAGATACTGTGGATAATAAGATTACTGACCTCCAACTAGAGGTGGCTTCTCCATTCATATGGATTATTCATGGTGTAGTGTCACGCTTTTATGTATTATTGATTTATAACCTCTTTCTTAATTCCTTGTTTATTCTAAATTTTTTGAGGTAATTTAACTTTTGATTTTAAAGAATTAATAACTCTTTCTAGGATAAATTGCAAACATAAATTTATATTTGCTCCATGTGTGCGTATGTCCTTTATCTTTCAAATTAAATGTGTAGATCCCCAAACCTTTCAAAAATATATTCCTATATCCATTTTCACTTTTTCTTTTCTTTTCTTTTCTTTTTTTTCAGTAAGCAGACAAATATCTTATTATTAAAAAATAACAACCAAACAGAGTTCAAGAAGGGATTAAACTATAACCTAAAATCCCTTTTCTCCAGCAAAATCGCTCCATCAGGAGCACCAGCAAACAACATAGAATCCTTAACCGAGGTAGACGGAGGTCTCAAAAAACAAGAGTTTATCCTAGTTTCTAAAATACAATAGAAAACATTATTTGGCAAAACTTCTGAAAAGAAAAGATCTTCAGCGTTTTGGGCAACATTTGGATCCAGTGCTGCTTCTTCTGGTGAAACTGTTCCCTACATAATTAGACGACATTTGGTAAATAATTAGATTCTAAATTAGTCTTCGTGATTAGACCAATAGCCTGTATTGAATCAGTCTCAAAGAGAACATTTTCCCATCCTTTGTTTTGAGCATAAAAGCAACTATAATAGATAAGATTCGTTTAAATAGATATTCTCCCCTCAATACTTGTACGGAAACAGACATTCTCCCCCGAATGCTTCATTCTCGTCCACAAAACACGTACTCTCTCTCTCTCTCCCTCTCCCTCTCCCCCCGCACACCCACACACACAGGCACTGACACTCCATAGTCCCCTATTCATTATGAGATGTCATTTTTCTCCTCCTCTTTTCTTCATCTACATGGTTGTTATTGCTTTATTGGTTCACTTTGCAGCATAAACATGAAAACGACGTTCATATCGTACTAGAGTCCACCGACCCACCACCCCTTGTCGTCTCATCACCATCTATTCTATAGAACTCTAAAAAGTCAATTTTTCCCAACTCTTCCTCCGACCCTAAATTGCATGAGTGCATGCATATTCGGTTTGGTAGCTAATATGTACATAAACTCATAACCGGCTTTGGTTGCTCTTAAACGTCAAATATTTTTCATATAAGAACTAAACCTATCTCTCGTTTTCCAATTTGTCTTAACATAATACTTCTGGATCGTCATCATAAGCCTTGTGGGGGTGTGATCAAGGTTGTTTTCAATCGTTTTACTTTTATTATTAAATTGATTATTACTGAACACATTAAAATATAAATTTTTTGCAAGGTTTGGACGTACTAGAGGTCAACTTTTAGTGGAAATATTCCATTTTAATTCTTGAGGAAGGCATTTTTTTGTCACAAATCACAAGTGTGGAATTGGGTCATCACTTATGTGGTCAAGTTTTATCCTTTCACTTGATCAATACTTCATACACCTTGATGCTGACAGTATGATGTGGACTTCAACATCCTTTTTGTAAACTTATCTAGATTTTGGAGCTTTCTTTGTTATAACAGGATTTGTGGCACTTTTTGTTCTTGGGTACTAGTTGTTTCTTGGTGATGGATATAGAGAAAAGTGAAGGTGAGAAATCTGAGAGAGAGAATGGAGTTTATTTTAGAGCAGATAAGTTTGATCTTAAAAGTTTGGATATTCAATTGGAGAAGCATTTGAGTAAGGTTTGGTCAAGAAATATCGAGAAGCAAAGGCCCAAGGAAGAGTGGGAGATTGATTTATCAAAGTTGGAATTAAGGTATGCCATAGCTCATGGGACTTATGGTACTGTTTACAAGGCAATTTATGACAACAGAGATGTTGCAGGTATTTTCCACTATGCGGCAATTTACTGATTGATGCCTTTGTTATTGCAAGCTGTTAATTAGAAGAACTGACCATGAAATAGAAATTTTGAAACCTTTATTTGTTGCTTTTTACTACTTTGATTATGTCTTTGTTGGTATCAGTTAGAGGAACTTATTATTCTATGGATTTATCTCTAATTGCCAATCTGACTTACTTTGGTGTTTATTTTCGTGAAAAACTATTATTGCATGGTTTCTCTGCTATCGAGGGGAATTTTCAACTATTGTGAGATTGAAATTTTTAGTCAAATCTGTTATATTTGGATTCATGGGAGGCGGTGTTGCCTATTGTTCAACCAGAAACTGATATGTCAATGAATCCCATGAGCTAACAAGGAAATTCGCATTTTTGAGTGAAAATCTGCATATTTTACAAAGAGGACAGTGAACAACGATGTTTTTATCTTTTTTTTTTTTTTGGGTAAATAACAACAATGTTGTAATGCGTGAATCGTGATGCAAAGGGGATGAATTGGTTTCACCTTATGGCCGTAGATTGATTGTTAGAACTCACCATGCTGAATCTGGAAGAATGAAAATACACGTCCTTTCATTGATGGTTATTTTTCATACAGAACAATAACTGCAACGTTTCTATGGTACCATAAGGAGGAGTTTTAATTATTACGAATAAAATTTTTTAATGTCAATGAATTCCAAGAGCTAATATGAAGTTTGCCCTTTGAGTGAAAATATGTGATTGTTGTAAAGAGGATTAGCGAATGTCAATGTTGTAAAGCATGGTGCGAAGATAATGAATTGGTTTCACCATATGGCAGTAGATTGGCTGTTAGAATTCACCATACTGAATCTGAAAGAATGAAATACTTGCCATTTTGTATTGAGTTATTATACTGGCTTTCTTACTTCTATCTTCTTTTACATCTTTTAGTGAAGCTGTTGGACTGGGGTGAGGATGGTGTTGCTACGGAAGCAGAAATCGCTAGCTTGCAGGCATCCTTTCAGCAAGAAGTTTGTGTTTGGCATAAGCTTGATCATCCCAATGTTACTAAAGTAGGAACTCCTTCCTCCGCTCTTTCCTCTTTTTTTTTTTTTTTTTTTTTCTCCCCTTTTTCATTTCGACTAAAACCTCTGTCATTTCAACTTTGAAAGTGTTAATTTATTCCATAGTCCTGCTTCTAAAAGCTGGAAAGCCTATTGTCTTTTAAGCTTACTCATTGTGACGTAGTAGTTTATTGGAGCTTCAATGGGAACTTCGGATCTCAAGATCCCTACAAAAGGTTCTTCGGGTGAAGCACATTCTGTTCCTGCTCAAGCATGTTGTGTTGTGGTGGAATATCTTCCTGCTGGCACTCTGAAACAGTACTTGATAAGAAACTGTAGGAAGAAACTTGCCCTGAAGATTGTTATACAGCTAGCTTTAGATCTTTCCAGAGGGTTGGTTCTTCATAACCTTTTTCACTATGCTGTTTCTTAATTTTCAGATGTTTCTATTGATACTGTTGGAAGTAATTTTACTTGTAATGAATATGCAGTTTGAGTTATCTTCATTCCCAGAAGATTGTACATCGAGATGTTAAATCTGAAAATATGCTTTTAGATTCTCAAAGGAATCTAAAAATTGCTGATTTTGGAGTTGCCCGTGTTGAAGCTCAAAACCCAAGGGATATGACTGGTGAAACTGGTACTCTTGGATATATGGCTCCAGAGGTATCCTCAGATTTCACTTATAGACATTTTTGCACTGGCAAGGGCTAAGATATATGATGAAGAGTTGGTTGGACGAGATACTTTCGAAGTGCTTTTTACCAAAAACAGATGTTCTTAATGCATGTTAAAAATATAGATGTCAACCAGTTCTCTTTACAGATTGATTTTTATCATTTTGCTTGTTTGTATCCACCTAATGATGTTGCTGAACTCATGCCTTTTGAAATTAGTTTTCGAATCTGACGGGGTGTTTTTGTTATAGGTTCTTGATGGAAAGCCTTATAATAGAAGATGTGATGTTTATAGCTTTGGCATATGCTTGTGGGAAATTTACTGTTGTGATATGCCTTATCCAAATCTGAGCTTCGCCGATATATCTTCAGCTGTAGTCCGCCAGGTTAGTTTTCGTGAATTTTGTACTTGTGATCTTTTTTACCATTGATCATGAAGTGGATGGACCTGCAAATGCTTTCATATATCCTCCATTATAGGGCGTGAAATCAGTTGAACCTTTTGCCCTTTTTGGTATTTCTAAAAAGAACTTTCCTAGTCCCGAAACCAGGACTGGTTTTTAAGAATTTGGTCGATAGTATATATTAGCCATTCTTTTTTCTTTTCTTTTTCAATCTCTAGGTGGATTACAATGCAATAAATTGGATGCTGAGCAATGGATATTTTAGTTTTATACTTTTGCTCATGTTGAGAGGTAGTTCCAATATACAACTTAGATGGTTGGCACTGGTACTACTGTTTACATGAGAAATCTGAAAAATGAATGAAAAATATATTCTGCTGCTGTTGTTGTTCATATGTACTCGTGTAGTTTCCATGGTGTATTTGTTGCTGTTGCTAAGTAGAATGTTTTCTCGGTTACATTGCAGAATCTACGACCAGAGATTCCTCGATGCTGTCCCAATGCGTTAGCAAACATCATGCGAAGATGCTGGGATGCAAATCCCAAGAAGCGTCCAGAAATGGATGAGGTGGTTAGAATGCTGGAAGCAATTGATACAAGTAAAGGTGGAGGGATGATTCCTGAAGACCAGGCTCCGACTTGTTTCTGTTTTTTGCCATCTCGTGGTCCATGATCCTATGTCCGGCATTGAGTACTATCAAGAATCCGTTTTCTTTCGTTTCTCAATAGTTGAAAGAACCCTTTAGGAAAGATTAAGTGAAAGCGAATGGAAAGGAGATCTTCTGAGTTTCACTCAAGTGGTGATTGCTTTTGCTTTTTGTAATGTCAATGCCAATGTTATCAGCTTTTCTCTAAATGATATAGGAAGTCTTATCTCATACAGTCACAGATTTTGTGGAGCTTATCGCATACAGCTTACATACATCTGCCTGGCTTGTATAATTTTCCGTACTTATGTGATTGTGATTATTTTGAATAAACTTTTAATTTTCCTTGTGATATTAGAATCCATGGATTAGCTCTTCTAACAGATTTTTGACATATAGTTCCTTCCCCGTATAAATTTTTCCTCCCATGAAGAATAATTATCATAGATGCTCGAAATTTTAGATTTTCAGTTAAACTTGACCGAATAGTCCTGATCTTCTCAAAATCATGCCAATTTTGTGCCAAAATTCAATTCAAAGTTACACACTACACAGACAAGCGGAAAAATAATGTATCTTGACTAATGAATTATTTCTCATTAAGATCCCAGTGACCTCAGGACCCAACTAATGGTTTGCTAAATGTTGGGATCTTGCCATATTAGTACATCGTAAGAAATTAACAACTGCTAATATTTCCAGAATGTTGATCTGTTTTGAAGATAAGACTATTGCATTTTCCCCAAGGTTCAAAAGAATAATAACAAATGGCAAAAGCTGCTTAAATTTGATAAGGCAAAAAATGCTTCATATAGCAGTACAAATTTGAAGCCAACATGATCGCATTCCTTGGCTCCTGTATAAAAAGTTAGCACACAGCTAGCAAAAGATTGAGAACCTAGGCTGAATCAACTTCCTAAATTAGGGAAAACAGAATCCACGTATGCATGGTGCATTGGATCAGAAAGCCACAGTTTAGCTAAATGATGACTTGAGGAGGTTTGTCGATGCATTTCTTCAACAAGCCATATTGTGGCTTCAGCTTTGCAAGGATGGATTATGAAATCTAACGGTTGGTGTTCATCTTCAGAGCCAATTCTCTCTTGGTCCCACTGTTTGAGAAGGACATTGGTTAAATAATGCAGTGGCTGCCCATATAACTGTTTCACTGACTTGGCTAATCCCATCCACGAGGTGAAGGGAATAACAGAACCCCGACGCATCGGTATTGGGACCTGCTTCATGTATTGCTGGTACATTTCTGCTCGTTTTGCAAGTGCATCTGCATCAGAAGGATTGGAAGTATTATTTCTCTATCATTATCGATTTAAATAAGTTGGATATAAATAGTTGCTATTCATATATCAGTTCATTAAATTGGTAACATGAAATATTGTTATGGCTGCACGATGTGTAGTAATAAGTAGTGTGCATGTGTGTAAGTGTATGCAGTAGCAATAGCAGTGTGTACTGTTGTGGTGTTTGTGTGTAGTGGCATGTATGTGTTATATTTTTAATTTGTCATGTGTTTGAATTATAAATAAGATCTCATCTGTGTTTAGTTATGTAGCAACTTCTGTATTAGGAGAGGAAATAGAAGCTGTTAAAAGGAAAAGAAAACTGCACTTGTAACCTGCTTTTATACAGAAAAGTGCTATTTCCCAAAATAAAATAAATTAAATTCCAAAGGGATCTTAGGTTCTTTCTCAAATTGAGCCCTTTTAATCCCTAGATATTATCTAAAGATAGGTAAATTAGGAAGAAAATCACACAAGAACAAGTTAGAATTTGATTTTGTTCTAAATAGGCCCAAAGCTTGAAATTAGCTCGGATCCTGCAACAAATTGAGCCCTTAACGGTAGTGCATAATGTTTGTGACAGATTCTTCAACCAAAAGATATGCAACAGTAGTAATAGCAATTTCAGCTAGGAATGCAAAGGCGGTGTCACCAACTGTCATTCTGAATTGTTCACATCTTCTTCATAAGATGTTGACACCATTACTATAGAGATACCAAGATCATCCCCAGATGCACTTTGCTCTAAAAGGAGGAGATAGTGGTGATAGACACGATATGGACAAGGCTGATTTCATAAACACAAAATCCATCTTCTGGAATACAAGCACTAGAAGGAAGACATGGCAATATCTTTGTCCATTTACCTCTAATGTCTGACATCATAAACCATCACCAACCTCCATGTTGATGACAAAACCAGCAACACTTCAAAACTACATAATTTGATTCCAGTTTGGAATACTATTTGAGCCCAGAACAGAAGTGAACTAAGCTAGAGGCAATGCATTCGTATAAAATAATATGATAAGCAATAAATCAATCACCTTGAGACGACAATTCTTTGGGCATTCTTTCAAATGTACTCGAGTTGGAAGAAAACCTGCCATTCGACCTGGCATAATTAGCTGGATCTGTATCCACATCTGAAGCTGAAGAGCCATCCGATGAAATAACATCTATCTTGTCATCCATCGGGTAAGGCCTCTTCATGGTACAGACTGCAATATGTAGAACATATCATCACTAAATAAAACGCCTCCCCAGAAAGCAAAAAGGGAACATAAATAACAAAACAGCACAATTCTTTTGAAAGAAGCACCTATTTATACCGAATAATTTGCATAAATTCACATACTAATATACGTATACCTCGACTCTTTAATGCATTCACTGTCAATGCAGTGATGGCAATGTACAGCTAGTGTGAACAACCCGTAGTTCATCACTATTTCGCTAGCAATCTATTTCCGTGCTTAAAATACAAAGGAAATGCATCAGAGGTCCTAATCCTTCATGTACCTCTCATTAAGGTCAAAATCTTTCAAAAGTATGAATTCATTCCCGAGGCATTTAATACATGCTTTGCGTAGGTCATTTTGCCGAGGTCCGCATGAAATCACATCTGCTCTTGATACCATATTGATGGAAAACAATACAGAATAAATATCCAGAAGCCACGAATTTCACCAGTTAAAGTTCGAAAATAAGAACTTGACTATTTTGCGAGATCAAAAAGGGGAAATTATCAAACAATGTGCAAAAAGATTGAAACTTTTGCAAGGACAAAGTTATAATTCAAAATGCCCATAGAGTTCTGACATCAGCAAGGGAAAAATCAAGTCTTCTCGTAAAAACACATGAAGAAGTTGCACTAAACACGGTATGAACATACTAGATTATGCACTGGGTGATGAAGATTACAACTCTATATACTCAGCAAGTTGAAGAGATCAAATACCCGAAATCCGTGTATGAATGATTTTGGTTATTAGGCTTGAACCGCACCTGATGGCTTAGTTGAGGGAATATCAGGAGTTTTTTTTTTTTCGTAAGAAAAGGAAGAGAACAGAGATTAATTGGAAGAGGGGGTTTATTGGATTTTGGGAAAAGATTCCCACGCGAAGTAAACACTCAACAACTGCCGACCGCTGACCTTCCACTCTCAACACTGTCGCGTGGTACTATGCAGAGGTTCCGAACTTTGGTACCGGAAGAGTAAAACAAAATGTGGAAAAAGATTTTTGGTTGGCACATTCAAAATAATTAAATAAATAAATTTTTATGGAACTTTTTTTAAGAAAATATATTTTCTTATTATAGTTATTATTCATCAATAGATAACAGTTCTATGTCTTTATAAACTTGTTGCTTCTATTTCTTTACATAAATAGTTGTTTTACTTTTAAATAACAAGACTCTTATTATATTATATTTCAAATATGAGAATGAGTTGAAATGAAATCATCAATTTAGGCTTTATTTTTATTCTTATGTTTAGGAGTATACTTTAAAATTGGAATTTAAAATTTTGGCTTTAATGGGAAATCGGGTTCTATCTTTGATAAGAAAGAATCGCGATTCCATTCCAATCTCATTAATCACAATTAATTAAAATTATTTTTATAATCTCAAAAGAAATTATAGTATGTAATAATTACGGATCTTTTTGATAAATAATACTATTTGAATATTTAATATAATTCATTTCATTCCATTCTTTAATCATTTTTAAATATAAGAACAGATTTCTTATTTCGGTATTCATTTCATTCCATTCTAAACCATACTAAAGTGACATTAAAACCTTCCATTTCTTCAAACAATTAAGAAATAAAAAATTATTATTATTGTTGTTGTTTTTATTGTAGATAGTTAATTGAGGACCATAAAATTGGGTTTTGCAATATAACAACACAAGATTTAGGTAGAAAAGGCGGTATTGTAAATTAAGAATAACTAATATTTAGAGAAAAAGAATTTGAAGAACCAAACCTTTTTTTTTTTCGGTGGTAACATATTAGCTTACATTACTCAAAAACAATTAAGAAAATCAATATCCCAACAACAGCAAGTTCAAGTAGATAAGATCAGCCTAGCTCAACATGCAAAATATAAGAACCATAAAAAGAGCTAGAGTCATGAGCTATAAAATTAAATAAAAAAATAGGAACAACGCCTTCAAAAGTCACAATATTTCTTGTCTTTAAACCTTTGTTGGCTAGTAGATCAGCTACCAGATTTTGATCACAGCTTGCCTTACAAAAAAAAAAACAATTTGATCAAAGTGAGAAATCAGGGAAATACACTATGCTAACACTAGATGGCAAATATCCGAATTGGCACTTGGTTTCTGTATTGAGTCCACCGCCAAACTCGAATCCGACTCAATAATAATATATTTCAGGTTTCTTTGACTTGCCCACTTCATTCCTTCAAGGATTGCCTTTTGTTCCACTTTACAAGATGAAAATCTAGTCTACATGTGTAACCCGCTAAGGACATGGCCCGACTCATCTCTTATTGTTACCTCAATGCTTAAAACTCTACCTAGTTCAACTACAATGCCATTACAGTTAATTTTTATCATCCCCTTCCTAGTCTAATCCAAGTTGATGGTATGCTCCCTGTTTCTTGCAGTTTCTTTTTACGGTGAAGTGTCCACCATTTATTTGTTTCGACTCTAATGTTCTGAACCCTGGTCTATTGGAAGACTTGCTCATTGTTGAAAACTGTATTGTTTCTTTTCCTCCATATGCTTCTAAGCACGAAATGGATATAAGCTTGTCTTTGAGGGTTAATTTCCTTCCACCGCTTCCTCCTCCAGTAGAAGTTCTCCTTTAGTCACAATAATCAAACCATATTTAGATTACATGTAAAGAGATTTTTTGTAATAATTAAAACCCCTATAAAAGGTTCTTCATAATCGTTTTGAATTGCTAGGAGCATATGTTAATTCTTTTCTTTTATGTTTTCCAGATAAGTGATATAAACGGACAAGAATGAGATATAAATAAACGCATTAGAAGTCCTATTAAATCTTTTATTTGGTTTTGGCTTGAAATTTCTTATAGTCAAGGAAATGAAAGCGAATAAAAAGGCACGTTTTTAATGCCAATAAAAAATTATCTATATGATATATAATTTGTTACATAAACTGACATAATAATCAAGTGTATGCGGTATGACACATATCATAAGTGATTGTACTTTAACGTAAATTTATAATATTATCTTTAATCTTAAGACTTCCATTTTAAGTTCCTAAATTCTTAAGAGGAATTTTACACTTTATCTTTAAGACTTTAGAAAGAACTTTTAAAAAAAAATTTATATTATTTATGGTATCCACAATAATAATTATTTTTAAAAAATGAATGAATTGACTGTTGGATTATATTAACTAACTGTTGAGATTTTCTGACTTTTAATCAAAGCTTTAAAAGGAAAAAAAGAAAAAGAAAAGAAAGAAATCAGGTGTGATGCTCTGACAAGCACCGCTGTAATGGCAAGAAACATGGTCAATGCCAAAGCACTTGCAAGGAGCTCCCTGAGTATTGAAAGCCGTTTGAAGGAACACACCTGCAGATGGCCTAATGTGATTTACGTACTCTGTAATATTATTATACAGTTCTTATATCCTTGTTATTCATATTTATATATATATCTAAATATGTGTGTGTGTGCATGCCTATGTTTTTTGTATATCCCAACTAGTCTACCCATATTACTTGGGGGGGGGGTTGGTGTGGCAGAGATAAAAGAAAGTAACGAATAGAAATACAAGATATGGGGGCGATGGAAGTGATTCTTAAATTAATTTAAGAATTTGAATTACAAAGTGGTTTGAACATATCTATTTTGCATTTTTTGTTTATTTTGAAATATCTAAAATGAAAATTTCTTTTTGGTTTAACTAATTACATCAACCAAGTCAAACAAGATATGTCCATTAGAATCATGAATGTTCGGAATTATGTTGAAACGCTCTAAAACCATGGGTTTAACTAGACTCTATTGAAGATATGTTATATACAAAATGCAGTCCTATATACAAGTCTAATTCTTTATTATTTCATACACTAAAAGTGAATATAAATTCACCTTGATCACTCTTAAGGATAGCAACATTACATGAAATGTCCAGGATAGAAAAATCGCAAATCAAATATAAAATCTATGGTACGCATGTGTGTGTTTATGATGAGTAGTAATGTAACAACAAAAAGGGGCTATAATAATTTTTAATATATATATATATATATACATATACATACATATTTATATATATTGTTAATTGTTTAGAATTTCCTTAGGCTTAACCGTTTAGCTGAGTTGGAGATAAGGCCCACCAAATAAAATACATGAACTAAGAGTGAGCTAAGGGTAGCTCCAATACTTAAGTTAATAGAGAGGCCCTTAGTAAGGTGGAACCTTCATTATGAATACTCAAAAAAGGTCTAGAGATAGAGTAAATGTGCACTTGATGCAATTATGTGCTATTAGGGGTGGTGGTCCTATTCTCGAAGTTGGACCTGGATCTTCTTATCTACAATGCTGCCCAAAGAGTTACAACGAAAGGACTGGGCCTTTAGGATCAAGTCACTTAAACAATAGTAATGGCTTTAGCTTACACTTCTATCCTTAGATGGGAGCCGGTAAACTAATAGCATATCCTTCTTATAGAAATGAATATCTTTTGATAGGATACCTGATGAAAGGTCTCATCTAGATGGCACCTCACTATTCTTGTAGGTCGATGAGATCTTATAGCTTCTCTTGAAGGTCTTTTATGTAATCCTCACAATTAGCTACTCGGGGTTTCGATCGACTAAAGGATCCGATCGAGTCTAAATTATAAAGTAAAGTTAGAAATATTAATAAAAATAATCCTGTAAGTTTGAATTTAGGAAAATAAATAATAAAATATAAAATATAAAATTTTAAATTTTAAATATATTACTCGTTATTTATCAGAAATACATAAAATGTATTTCAATAATTAACGAATTGTTAGAAATAAATTATATGTAGACTAAAAATCATAGAATGATCTAAATAATGTTTAGAAATATTTATTTGTATTATATATGAATTTACATATAGGTAGAAATACGTGTAATTACTTAAAATACGCGAAATGTACTAAAATAATGCTAAATAATTAAATAAAATTTATAATTAATTAAGGAAAAATCAGAAAAGATAATGAATGATCCAGATTTAGGTTGTGGCAGTTGGAGAAAAGAAGAATAAATTCAACCAATCAAATTAAAACAATAAAAAAGACAAATTGGAAAAAGATAAGGCAATTGTCTAATCAAATTAATACACAATATTTTCCCAAGACCTCTATAAATACCCTAAATTTTTTAGAAGCTTATTTTGGATGTATAGAATTATAGAAAATTAGAGAGAAGCGAAATTGAGAGGAAATTGTTATTTTACAAAAAATTCCAAAAAAAAAAAAAAATTGTATAGTTAAGGTTTCAAAGGAGAACTCAGACTTGGCGAACAGCTAGGAGTGGACGGTTATCACTACCACCACCACACAATGGTGGCAGTGCCCATATGGGTCAACACACCTATGGCCACCAGTTTTGGTAAGTTTCAATTTCTAACCGAATTTTCTTAAATTATTAAAAATATCAAAATTAGTTGGAAAATTATGAAATTTATTATTCTGGAATATTTTTATATTTATTTTTTAGGAAAAATATTATTTTGATAAAAATATGTCTCGTGATATGTGGTCTTTAAGAAATTGAACAAAAACGAGCATGTTTAAAATTAGAAATAAATAGGCTTAGGAATGTAGTTTTTGACTCAAAATTTTTGTGTAGACTGCTTAGGTAATATAAAAGAGTGCCATAAAGCCCTTTTTTAAAAATGAAATTTCAAAAATTTTAGATAATTTTTAGGCCTTAAAATGAGGTATAAATGGGTTAATTAGGTAATTAAACAGATAATTACTTATTTAGTACATAATTAGACATTGAAATACAATGAAGAATGATACTTGTAGCCTTTAGGGTGTTAGATATAATTATTAGGGTAATTGTGTAGTAAATATGTAATAGGGAAAAAATACTAAATTTTAAGTTAATTTTATAAATTAGGGTAATTAGTTGTAAAATATAATTTGGGATTAATTTAAACATTTTGAAATGTTAATTGATGCTGAGAGATGGTAATTAGAGTGATAGGAATATTAGATGTGTATTATGTACATAATAGGTGATAATATATAATATGTAATTATTAGAAATATAATAAATAGATGATATTAGAATAAAATTTGATATTATATAAATAATAGGAATATATAATAAATCTGATAGAAAACTTAAATTTAGGTTTTTAGTATACCAAAAAATAATGTGATTAATTTCACATTATGGGTTGAAAAAAGTTTCTAGGATTCATGTATAAAATTGTATTTAAAAACTAAACTAGAATCTAATTTAGAAATTGATGCAAAAACTGAACCAAAACCTAGGCCCAAACCTAGAATAATTGTAAAAGATTTGAGAACTTAAATAATTGAACATATTAAACCCTAAATCAAAGATAACAATAAGTATTATATGATAAAACAAACCTATAACAATAATATGAAAACTAAGACAACGTTGGTATTATAACGATCATTGCCAATGGACTGAACGAGTCCCACCTTAAGCGAGCAAGCGAGAAGTTGAGATAAATTAAGATTAATATAGTGTTGTATTTTAAAGGCTTGAAATTATACTTAATTGTGCTTGTTTTGAGCTGATGATATGATTTTGATTTGCTACTTGGTTTGTATTATATGATTTGTATGAAATGATTGATTGCCCTAAATTGAACTTAATCAAATATACGACTTATAAACATAAATCGGACATGTATAGCAACCCATTAGGGAAAACCGAGGATTCTTCGGCTAAATACTAATCCCTTCAAAAGGGATAGCGTGGGATAGCACAATTGGTCATTTCTTCATTCTTAGTCAAACTAAGTGACAGGTGAGGAGGTCGCGGTAAGAGTAAAGTCAATGGTTCGAAGGTAATCAAGGGAGGAGCGATGTTTCCATTGCATAAGCCTGGGTTTGGTTGTGAGCTATTACATTAATGGAAATTTCTCAACCCAGATTAGAGCGGATACAATTTCTTTAATCTTATGACAGGTCAGATAACGTCGTACGATGGCATTTACTTGAACATGTATTGCATTTAATAATTTGGTTGATAACCCTATTTGTGTTTATAGTATAGTTTTAAGTCCTCTATCTTACCTTACTAAGCTGTGGTTGCTCACATCCCTATAGCCATTGTTACATATGCTAGCGATGAAGTGGCCTATAATCATCTTGACGCTAGCAACTACGGGATCTTAGGGAGTGAGGATATAAACAGAAGACCAAATTCATTCTCTAGTTAGATTTATTTTAAAACTTTTAGCATTAGTTTACAAATTACTCAATTAGATTGTGATTAGATTGCTAAATCTTGCAAATACACTCAGATTAATTTAATGTGAATATTTATTTTTCTTAAATTAATGAGTAAAAAATTTATTTAATTTATGAACCGTTTACTTCAAAGCAGGTTAGTCGTAGATGCCTTGTGTAAATCAGATTTAAGATGGCGGTTGTATAGTCAGCTTCTATCTTAAAATGGTTTGCATGGCAAGACTATTATAACTCTACAGCTTTAGGGCATGACACTTTGTTTTGGTAGGAACTAAGCTCAAGTGTTAGGATATGTATAACACTTTCCCCCTACTCTCATTATTAATAGTAGGGTGATAAAAGTCGATTTGGATCTGGCTAATGCATAGGGTTATCGATTAAGCTAATTCTAATGTGGATCTTCTTTATTATCAAGGCTTAGGTGTAAGCCGAGTTCATTTTGACTCAAACCTTCTTTATTGCTAGGGCCTATGCATAAGTCAAGTTGATTCTGGGATATGAGCTGAAGCAACATGAATGGTTAGCATTTAGGGAAGGGGTATGTTGGCTTAAGCAGTTAGGTCAGTGAAGTTGAGCCTCGTTTTTCCTTCCCTAACCAAGTTAATAGTGTCAGCATTCTAATCGATGGGAATTAGGCTACAGGGCCTTTGACTTGGAGTTGAGCCTGAGGACTGGAAGGCTTGACACAACGGATTCTCCTTTTTCAGTCAACTCTTATCAAAGTCGAGTATTTCCTTATCGATACGTTCTACATGCTGAGCCATATGATTGCTTGTTTCTCGTAAATAGTATGATGAGAAGCGGAAAGTTTAGAGAACAACTAATCCTCATTCTCACTTACACTTAACCAATTACTTACTCGGCATCACTCTTGTCGAGATGTCAAAAAAGAGACTTCGGACTAACTAACCTACCCTTGCTTGGACAAGCAAGCTAACTGTACTTTTTTGTCTACATCTTTGAACAACCTTGCCAATACAGCATTACCACATATACAGAATCATGTGAAGAATCTGTTACATCAATGATTATTTTTCTTAAATATTCATTTTTACCTTTTTATATTTTATACATTATTTCCTTAGGAAATGCCCTTTTTGTTTTTTCCCTTTTAGGCAAGTTACCTTAACTTATGGGTATAAATATGTTTGTAATTGTAGCTGCAATTAGATCAAATTACTATTAATACACTTGAGTATTTTTCCTTCCTTACGTAAACACTACCTATTTACTCTTGATATCACTCTTATCCTAACTCTTGAGTAAGGTTAGGTAGCAAGTAACCTTACCAGACCGATTTATGCCTCATATTGAATTGTATCATGAGTCCTCGGAAGTTTCATTGGTGTTTCATACCCTCTAGAGCTATCGTTAGTTTATACTTACTCTTCATTCACATTAGTCCTTTCCATAGATTCCCCATCACTCCTTTTTGAGCTTTCCATAAGTTTAAACTCATTTAACAATCAACATTGTTTATTCTTGGTCATGATTTTCATCATCCTAGTATCAAAGCGAAGGTTTTGTTTTCATTAGAGTTTGTTTTCGAAGTTCTGTTAATACTCTATTTTACATGTGTGAAATAGAGTAAGTTATTGTATTTATCTTAGCTACTATGTTTGTTAGTTGTCACTTTCCTAAAGTGTTTGTTTAAGCTTTAAATCTACGAAAAAAATGATTGACCCAAGTGTGAATGTTGGTATAGGAGACGACAATAATGAAGTTATCCACCATGGCCGACAGTTTCAAGGAACTTCTAAAAGTATTGACGAGAGACTGGACGAGGTAGACAATTTCTTCGTAAATCTGACTCGAGTTGTTCACACATTGGCTTGCCAACCAACTGAGGCCGCACAAAACACTCCACAAGCTACTTAACCTATTAGGGGTCAGAACCCAGCTTGACCTATTCGAGGTGGAGGAATGGGTAGATGAGTAAGATGAAGGATAGACTTGAGAGAACTAGATGGAGAGGACGGGGAAGAGTATTTTAACAAAGAGCGTGTATGAGTCCCTAGAGCATTTGACCACGTAAAGCTTTGGATTTTGAGCTTCAATGGATTTGGGAATGCTAATGAATATTTGGAATAAGAAGAGAAGGTGGAGTATGTTTTGATTATTATCAGTACGAAGATTACGAGAAAGTGAGAACTACTATTGTTGAGTTCTTCAGATATGAAACCATGTGGTAGAAGAATTTCTAAACCATGGGGAGACGAGAGGGCTACTGAAAGATTAATACTTGGTTCAAGATAAAGAGAATACTCAGAAACAAGTTCGTGCCAGAAATTTATCTTCAAGATACTTTCACTCAACTTTAAGAGTTAAGAGAAGGAGGCTGAACTGTTGATAAGTATGTTTAAGAATTTCAAGTGCTTATGATCCGTTGTGAAGTGGAGGAACCATTAGCTCGAACAATCTTAAGATCCATTATTGAGTTGAGAGGTGACATTCGAAACATTGTAGAACTCTAACATCTTACTACAATGGATAAGACCATTAAAATAGCCTAGCAAGTAGAGAGGCAAAGAAGGAGTTGAGTATTGGCTAAGATGCCAACTAATCAACTTAGACAGGTGAGTTACTGAGCCTAGTGGAGTACTAAGCCGAACCGAAAGATGGATGTTTAAGCCAATCAAAAAGGCCAACTTGACGGCAAAGTACCAACTCAGTGTCAACTCGAACTTATGAGAAGAGGTAAGGATCAGGTAGGAAGACAAGCTAGATCAAGTACTTCAAATACCAAGGATTCGGACATATGGCCACTTAGTGTACAAACTGAAGAACCTTAGTGATTAAGGAAGACGTCTCGAAGCTAGAGGTAGATGGTACAGATGAGGAACTTGAGGAGGAGATCATTACTGAGAAAGAAAATGCTGAGAAAGAACTAATTGAGGAGAACGTGTTTACTGAGGACTTGCATCAGCTAATCATGGTTGTCCGACGTACAATGAACATAGAACCCTCACAAGAGGAGGATTAGAAAGAGAATATGTTGCATACCACCTATAAGGTGAATAATCAAGTATGTACCCTCATTGTGGATGGTGGAAGTTACACCAATATGGCATAAGTCAATCTTATTTCAAAATTAAAGTTGCTGATGGTTGCATATCCAAAGTAGTGTAAGTTGTACCGGTTGAGTGAGAAAGGGGCACTATATGTCACTCAGCAAATACTACTGCCGATCACTATAGGAAATTACTCTGACTAGATTTTCTACAATGTACTACCCATGTATGCTTCCCACATGTTGCTAGGTAGGCTGTGGTTATTTGATAGGAGAGTTATCTATAATGGCTACAAGAACACATATATGCTTAAGAAGGATGACTACAAGATTGCACTAAACCCGATGCTACTAAGAGAAGTTAATAAATTATAGACAAAACTTACTCACCAATCGAAGAAGGCTCTAGTGATGAGGTAGGGCTGATAGGAATCAACCCTTTAGACCAATCATAAGAAGCTTAGCTTGAGGACTTCAAAGGTTCGTACGAAAAATACTAGCTCTAAGCCATAGTCGAGACGAAAACTCCTTTCCCAACCTGACCTCTAGCCGACTTGTTTGTCAAATTCTCATGTGTGTCTAATATACTCCTGCTCAATAGTGAAGTCTCAATCCAGAAGACAACTTAGAACTAGTCGAGCCGAGCTCCCGACTTGATCCACTAGTGTCTAACTTCAAGATGGTTAACCTTTTGTTAAGCTGATTGGCTCCCAACCTGATTCAAATCAAGTTGGCCCCTGAATGTAACGTATTCCTACTTTGCCTACGTCATATCATAATTGTAATGTCTAGCCACCAAGCAATACGTATCTTTTGACACAATGTTCTAGAATGATTCTTTCTTTTCCGTACTGAATATTCTTTGTCTCTTTTACCCCTTTTAGTGTATCTTATGTAACCTAGTATAGAATACCCTTTTGTCTTTTTATACATGTAAAACAATCTTAGTAAATGGGTATATAAATCCCCACTTTCTTATATATGAAGATCATTCAATTTTCAATACAAAATCATTTACCTTAAGCAACCTTAGTGTTCTTGTTATCATTCAATTCTTATCTATTCCCTTTAGTAAGGAATAGTGGCGAGTAACCCTTTAATTGAACCGGTGTGTCAAATCTAGCAAATTATTTCTCTAGTAGGATCGAGTGGTGTGTTATATCCACTCAGTAGCTGCTCCAACTTTATTAGCCTTTTCTTTGTTTCTTTCTTATTTGCTTCGTTGTGGTACCTCTCCATGGGTCTAACCTTGGAGGCATCCAAGGCCAAGCTTTGAGAGGCCATCAATGCTGACGAACCAATCCTTATGTTGGTCAGGCACCTATTAGAGATGAAGGAGCAGGGTAAATTACCTTAAGAAATCAAAGAGTTGCTGGACAAGTATGTTGACCCATTCCCATAACAGTTACTTGAAGGGTTACCTCTAACTTGAGGCATAGAACACTTCATTGACTTAGTATCCAGCGCCACACTACGGAATAACACAACTTATCGAATGAATCCCGAATAGGCTTTTGAGCTCCAACGTTAAGTTAATGAGTTGTTGGAGAGAGGATATACTAGAGAAAGTCTCAGCCCTTGCATTGTGTCGGCACTTCTAGTGCTAAAAAAGGATGGAACCTAACGGATGTATGTCAACAACTAAGCCGTGAACAAGATCACAATGAAATACAGGTATCTGATCCTAAGATTAGAAGACATGTTAGATGAGTTGAGTAGAGCTAAGGTCTTCAATAAGATTGACCTGAAGTCTAGCTACCATTAAATATGCATGAGATCGAGAGATGAAGATTGTGTTTTAAACTTGGCATGGACTCTATGAGTGGATAGTCATGCCATTCAGCTTGTCAAATGCCCCAAGCACTTTCATGCAATTAATGAACCATGTGTTAAGACATTTGATTGGAAAGTGTGTTGTGGTGTACTTTGACGACATACTGGTCTACAGTATCGACATGTTGAGTCACTACAAGCATCTTCGAGCCGTATTGAATATTTTCTATGCTAAGAAATTATTTAGTAACTTAAAGAAGTATTACTTTTACTAGGAGGAAGTGGTCTTCTTGGGATATGTAATCGGTGGAGGAAGCTTACAAGTGGATGACAAGAAGATTTGAGCAATTATAAAATGGCTAACTCTTACTACTTGTGTCAATGTGAGAAGTTTCCACAGATTGGCTTTATTCTCTAGACAATTCATTAAGAATTTCAACACTCTCATCGTACCACTTACTCAGCTAATAAAGAAAAAACACCAACTTGGCTTTGCCGAGATAAAAGAAAGATTGACCTTTGCCCTGAAGTTAATTTTACTTAACTTCGAAAAAATATTTGAGTTGGAATATGATGCATTAGATATTGGAATAGGCGTTGTCCTAATGCAAGAAGGCTAACCAATTGCCTTCCATAGCGAGAAGCTCAAATGACTGTAGCTAAATTACTCTGTATATGACAAGAAACTCTTGGCGCTGATTCGAGCACTACAAGTATAGCAGCAATATTTACTATTAAGAGAATTTGTCATATATATTGCCATGAGTCACTAAGGTACCTTTGAAGTCAGATTAAGTTATCAAAGCAGTAGGCGAGATGGATTGAATTCCTTGAGAGATTCAATTTTGTAATAAAATATAAATAAGGAAATAGCAATATTGTTGCAGATGATCTTCGAGAAGACATGTACTTCTAAATAAATTGTAGACTAAACTATTTAAGTTTGCAAGTATCAAAGAATAGTATTTTGAGGATCTATACTTTAGACCCATAATTATACGATGCATCAATGGAAGAACAGTCGATGAGTACTTGTTTCAAGGTGGAAAATTATGTGTACCAACTTGTTCCCTAGGGGAGCTGCTGATCAAGGAAGCCCATTGTAAAGGACTATTCAGACATTTTAGGGAGAAAAAAACGTATGAATTGTTGAATGGTCGATTCTTTTGGCCAAGAATGGGGCGAGATGCACACCAAGTTGTTGAGAGCTGCGCCATATGTAAAAAGGTAAAGTGCCGACCTGAAAAGTGGAAAGTAATGCCATTACCTGTTCTAAAGAAACCATAAACTGAATTAAGCATGGACTTTGTTCTCGAGTTACCATGAATTGCTTGAAGCAAAGATTCTGTAACAGTTGTCGTGGATCGGTTCAACAAGATGACACATTTTGTGCCCTACTCTAAAACTAACAATACTTCTTCAACAATTGTTGCTCTTTTCTTGCAGGAGATTGTGTGGTTACATGGCATGCCGAGGAGTATAGTCTCTAATAGGGACCCAAAGTTTTTTAGCCATTTTTAGAGGACCTTGTAGCTTTAGATGGGAACCAAACTACTATTCAACACTTTCTATCATCCCCAAACTAATAGCTAAATAGAGGTTGTTAATTGCACTTTGAATCACTACTTTGAGCTACAATGGGTAAGAACTTGGCTAATTCGGACATTTGCTTGCTAATGGTTGAATTCGCTTACAACTAGATAGTACATGACACCACTAAGCAGACTCGCTTCAAAGTGGTTTATGGTTTCAATCCTAAGCTGCCCCTTGATTATACCCTTGTACCTATACCTATGTAAAAGGACCTTAATGTTAAGGCTAAAGCATAATCTCTTCAACACATCTATGACAAAGTCACTCGACACATCGACCAAGTTACTAGAAGAATGTGAGAGAAGACTAAGGGTAAGACGGCTAAACAATTCCAGCAAGGAGACTTGGTATAGCTGTACCTCAGCAAGGAATGCTTTCTGAGCAAAAGGAAGAATAAATTATCTGCAAGAGTTGAAGGAACCTTTAGGATCCTTTAGAAAATCAATGATAACGCTTACAAGTTGGAGCTGCTTGATGATTATAGGGTATTTGACACCTTCAACATTGTTGACATCAGTTTATCACCTTGATGGAGAGCTGACTAAAGATTGTGTAGATTTGATCCCAAATCTAAATCAACCAGGAGGGAATGATGGGAATTAAGCCATGGGACCTTTAACTCGTAGCCGAACTTGAGGATTGAAAGGCCTGACATGGTGGATTCTCTTGTTCCAACCGACTCCTACTAAGGTCGAGTATATGTATTCTACATGTCGAGCCATATGACTGCCTATTTCTTATAGATAGTGTATCGAGAAGTGGAAGGCCAAGAGAATAGCTAATCCTCATTCTCACTTACACTTAGCAAATTACTTACTCGGCATCATCTTTGCTAAGATGTCGAAAGAGAGACTCTGGATTGACTAAGCCAGCCCTGCTCAGACAAGCAAGCTAATTGTATTCTTTTGTCTACATCTTTTAATAGCCTTGCCAATACAGCATTACCACGTATACAGAATCATCTATAGAATCTGTTTCATTAATGATTATTTTTCTTAAATATTCATTTTTACCCTTTTGTATCTTATACATTATTTCCTTAAGAAATGCCTCTTTGTCTTTTCCCTTATAGGTATAAATACTCTTGTAATTGTAGCTTCAATCAGATTAGATTACCATTAATATACTTCAATATTTTTCCTTCCTTACATAAACACTACCTATTAACTCTTGGCATTACTCTTATCCTAACCTTTGAGTAAGATTAGGTGGCGAGTAACCTCACCGGACCGATTGTACATCATATCAAATTGTGTTATGAGTCTTTAAAAGTTCCATTGGTACGTCATATCAAATTGTGTTATGAGTCTTTAAAAGTTCCATTGGTACGTCATATCTTCTGGAGCTGTCATAGGTTTTTTCTTACTCTTCATTCGCATTAATCCTTTCTACACATTCGCCATCACTCGTCTTTGAGCTTTCTACAAACTTAGACTCATCTAGCGACTGGCTTTGCTTGTTCTTAGCCATGTTTTCTATCACGAATAGGTGCACCAAATGTTCAAGTCTATGATTGAGCCTTGCTCTTGCCCTCAAGCGTAGTGAATAGGTGCTGACATGTTAAGTGAATATGCTGAGTGTTGAAGTCTATGGTCAAACCTCACTTTTTCCCTCTTAAGCTAAGCCAATATGGGGTAGGGTGCCCTTTCATCTCCTTCTATAGTTGTTAGATATCGTAGACTCTGTAATGTTAAATTTCTTGATAGTTATTCTTGTCTTTTCACCTTTTTGAGACTTTAACTCAATGGTTTTGAAATGTCATGGGACATCGCAAAGCCATGAATGAGATTGGACCATTGGCATATGTTTCGCTTGTAGATTGGGTGCAAAGATTTAAGCATAGCATTGAGTTATGCCTTCTAAAGGATCTGGCTTGTCCATTCCTTTGGTTTGGTTACATGTATTATTAAGAATGTTGTATGCGTTTATAAGAATCTACTCACAAGAGGATGTCTTGTAGTTTCATAAAATTCCTTGGTGTGCCATCTTGAATGCCATTTATTATGTTTGGGAGTTTCAAGGAACTTTACTACTATAAATTAGGGTACTCGTCTTGATTTGCATGCATCTTCTAAAATTCTTTGTTTATGTTTTCTTCTTGTCTTTGTGTGTTGGCTTTCCTTCTTTGTGTATTATTTTTATAGGTTATTCAACTTTATTGAATGGTGGTTAGAGGCTTCCTTGTCCTTATAAGTTGCTTATGAAGTATCGTGAGGGTAGTACTCCCCCTTCGAAGCTATAATAATGGTAGTGCTAAGTTATCAACTATTACTTTTATCCCCTTTTTGAAGTTTAAAGGGTTTGGGGTATTGTACTAAATGATCTTACGTGGAAGGGAACAGATGATGGTGAATCTTACATCCTCTATTGGCCTTATTTTTTAAGCTCATGAAGGGGACTCAAGTGATTGCTTGTAACTACTTTGTAAGCCCTGTAAATTTTTCTCTTTAGATTTAGAATTACATTAAAAAATTGATAGATATTTTCAAGAGTCAACGAGATCGAAAGAACTAAAACCAATAAAAAAAAGGGGAATTAAAATAAAGTCTTAACACGAACTCAAAAATCTTAATATAAAATTCATAAACTCTAATCGTGTACAAAAATCTTAAACCCTAAATGCATATAATGACAAATTAAAACCACAAACCCTAGGGACGGAAAACCTTAAATTAAAACCTAAATGTAAAGAAAACCTTAAAATTGTAAATTTAGCTCAATTTACATAAAATTGTAAAAAAAAATCAATATTAGATAATTAGAGATATTCTTAAACAATAACAATTAGCTAAATTAAACCAATTAAAGTAATATATTAATAGAATTACTATTTCACCCCTATCTTTATGGTAGTAATGCCTATATGTATATATATGTAAATATAATCCTAATCACTTTATCTAGTATTGAATAATTAAAGACGATCTTAAATATTAGCAATTAACTAAATTAAGTTTAGAGAGTAAAAATTTACAAATATACCCCATGAGTATGTATCATCTATACATGTGTAATTTTTTTTCACATATGATTATTTATAAAATGTGTCATATAATTTCAATTGACTTAAATTAAGCCAATTAAAATACTAAATTAGTAAATTGACCCTAGATTATACTAGATCACATAAATTGAATCTCAAATGAATAGAAATGTTTTCAAATAGTATTAAATACTTAAATTTAGCCAATCTAAGAAACAAATTAATGGAATTATAATTTTACAATTATAATTCCTAAATAGCACCATATTTGTATATATGTGTGTAAACATAATTTTTAATCATGTATGTTGAAATATACCATACACCAAATAATATCAATTAATTAAATGTAAGCCAATTAAAGTATTAAATTAACGAAATTACATTTTGCCCCTAAGCCATATGAAGCCTTACATATGTGTGTGTGTATATATATATATATATGTACATTACATTTAATTTCTTTGTATATGTTAAATTATAACTTACACAAAGTATATAATATTTCATTATACATTACATAGTATGTTTTACTAGTAGATTTTATTAAGAGTAACATAAGTGTAGTATACCCGAATAAATTTATCTAATTAATCAAATCTAGCCTAGCCTAAGCCTATAACATCTTATCATAATCTAGTCTAACTAAAGCCTATTATTAAACAATACATAAAAGTAAGATTTAGTCATCCCCTTTTTCCAAGTTCCAACCCCGCCATCCCCTTTCTCATGAGCCCTCAAATATTTTCCTTGCTAGATAAGTTAAACTCCATTCAAATGAAAAGACAACACATTCTTATTCTTTCTCTCCAAATTGACATTATACCCCTATACATACCCTTAGTTCCATTCATTTTTCATATCTCACATTCTACTCAATATCTCACCTAGATCATCAACCCTTGCTCATTCCTTCTAATTTCTAACTCACCATCAACACCATTTCTTCTTCTTCCTTCTTCCTCCATCCTTCTTGTTACGTCCTCATTTTCTCCTCTCTTTTTTTCCCCTTTCCCATTGGCTACTCATTCCTTATTTAAACAAAGGAAAACGGGGCAACAATTGCTTGCCACAAATAGCATCTTCGTTTCATAGTATGACAACCTTAATGACGCAAACAACCTAAGGTAAGCTCGTAACTTTTTTTGGAAACCATTAGCAGTTGTTAAACCATCAAAATTGACTGGGTTCTTTTCTTTTTTGTCCTCTTTCCTTTCAATAATGCCATCTACGTTGTTCATGAGTCAAGGAGCGTAGCAGGAACGTTGTTGAGCTTCGTGTGTCCATTTGAGCCTAAAGAACCACCAATCGTATACTGTTGGAGCAACCATAGGAGCAAAAAGGAGATGTCAATGTCACATCTCAAAGTGGTTGGAGCCATTAAAAGAAAAGAAGGGGTAAATCTCTTCTAAATCTGCTGTGGTTCTCATAAACTTAAATGAACCATAATGTCGTAGATATGGGTAATGTGACTACTTAATTCTTAATTAGCCACAACAACTCTAGAAAAAAAAAAAAGAAGAAAAAGAGAAAAAAAGAAAAGAAAAAGAAAGGTTCACACGTACAATAGATATTTTGTTGAATAAGTGAATGCTTGTAATAACCATGGAGAATAAATTAGTTATAATAATATTGAAGATGATAAAAGTGATTAATTAATTAATGAAATAATAAATGGGTATGTTGTTCACTACGTTAGCTAGGATGAATGGAAAAAGGGTTTTGATAAATCATTAAGATGTTTTCTTTCATTTCTATTAATCTTGATGAGGATTAATATATAAACATAGTGTAAATAAGTTGACAAGGATTTACAAAAATTTTGAAGTATGCTAAATAGGACACCCAACTTAATCGTAAGCATAGAGGGAGAATAAATGACCCCTTTCAAATCCTTTGGACACAGTAGATTCAAGAATTTGAATAAATAAATAAAAATAATCTTTTTTTTTTTTACCAAGATCCATTGCTAAGGTTGAATAGTAATAGGCTAAGTAATATATATATATATATATATATATATATATATTTAGGATAGTGTACAAACCAACACCTACATTGCCAAAATCACATAAGGTAGAAAACATTAATTTTGAAAGTTTCCACTTCATCAAATTCATCACCAAAGCAGTATGGAATTGTAAGGAAAAATCGAACTAAGAAAATAACATTCAAATAAAAAGCATGTACATACTTCTCCTTGACTAATAGGATGCAATAGAATTGACGTTGAATCTTTGCATAAAACATGTTATTAGTGTAGCTATTGAAGGCTCACCATGCTAAATGATAAGTTAGGGAAAAAATATCTAGTTTTGCTACCTTTGAATAAATGTTGTTGTTAAAGTATATTGTTCCCAAATAAAGACAATTGTATATCATAGGCTATAAATAAGTGAATTTTATTTTATTACTAAATGTGGTTCCTTAATGATAAATTATCAACCATTTGAGAACATCTACACTGAAATAAATCATAGAATGTATGTATGTATATGTATATATATGGCTACATATATATACATTAATTGTGGCTTCAATCAAGTTAGAGGTCTTATCGTACCTTAATTGTGGCTTCAATCAAGTTAGAGGTCTTAAGGTTAATTCAAAAATAAATAAATGATAAATATAAAATATCCATATAAATACATAAATAAACAAATGAATAAGTAATATATTTATATAGATGTGAATTCCATCACCTAAAACAAACCCTACCATTGAAAAATATCTTTGAAATCAAAAAAGAAAAAACCATTAGATGATTATTAAAATTAGATTTAAAAAAAAGTTATGCATGATTAAATAATTAATCAAACCAAGAAATAAGAGTAAGGTAGTTAGGTAATTAGTTAGTTTAGCACTATAGATAAGTAATCATTAGGTTTTTATTATTAATTTATCCATCAAGTGACACAGATTAGCAGGGCGAGCTACCTATTGGTATTTGCAACTTGTAGCAGTTGTAGTAGGTGAGTACTCCTAATGACTCTATACTTGTTTGTATTTATAGTTAGTATATTTAAATTATATATGTTAATAAATTGATACATGGGCTTAGGTTGTGCATGTGATTAAATATTGGTTGCTTGCTGTATTAACTATGACAACTAAATATTTGATTGTGACATTGACTATTATGCGAATGGATGGCTTATGATATGGGTTGAACACCTAATAATTTGACTTAATTATATTCAACTTATTTTAAATTAAATGGATTATACATCAACCACGTATTGCATTTCTTATTCTGGTTGTCACCTCATGTAGAGGTAAAGAGAGGCCAAGCGGGGTTTGTATTTATATATTAGAATTAAAGTGTTTTAGTATGGTATACTTGTACAACATAATCTTACCCTGACTCATGGACTTACTAGGCATTGGTGACGCTAATTTTCTAGCTGCAAATTGAGTCTTGAGACCTCTGTTATAGGGCATGGTATGGACTACGAGAGCTACCTTACCGCCAAACTTGAGGCTTCGGGTTTTATTAGACATTGGAAAATGTGGAAACTATTTTCTAAAAAAATATGGAATTTCAAATCGTAAAAAGCCCATATGTTGGAATCGGGTTATGATTGGTATTAATAAATCTCTAACCCTCATTTGGGAAGGCATTAAATCCAAAGTTTTGTGCAACACCTTGTTAACTACATACATTGTTTGGTATACTGCTTGTTTATGCATTCATAGAATTATTTAATTGATTGTTTAATATCGAGAAATGTAGTAGAAAATTGACAATTAGAAGTTAAACTATAGAGATGATTTGGCACATTAAATTGAAATAACTTTGTCTTGTTTAAGTTTCTATAATTTTTAGATGTTTTCAAATTTCTAGAATTTATTACCCTATCTTATTATTTGGTAAGGGATATTGATTCTCTTCTGTTTTAATGGAATGTGGAATGGGTATCTATTGTTAATTTTATTTTATGTTAAGTTAATAAATTAAAAATTGGAAGCCTTAAGGATTAATTACATAAAGTCTTGCAATTTCTGACATATAAGGTAGTTTTCATATTATGGATTCATGCATGATATGAAAATTTTTAGACAATCCTGTTAGGTTCCAATTAAGGTCATGGTATGGTCAATAAACATCATAAAAATTCCTAAAACCTAATTTGATCTAAAGCCCTATTATCTCTAATACTTTCTTGAATTGGCCAAGTAAATTAATTTCTAAATTATCTTTTAAAAGACTAAAGTTTCTTAAACATAATTTTAGGCATGATAATAATATTTAATCCAAGTATTTAAAACACTCAAGACTTAAATATATTAACTTATATAGATTATATATATAGATGTGTTTATACACTTAAGAAATTCTAAGAAGCTCCACTTAATTTTAACCTACTTTTCTTTTAATCCTTTGTAAACTTTGGTTTAAATCATGCTATGTCGGTTTTCTCAAACAAAAGCTTTAGTACATTAATATCGTCCAATAGCAAATCATTTTTTTTTCTTGTATATAACCAAAGATGTCTCTTTTAGTATAGTTGAGAATCCACCACATCAATTATTTTGCTCTTTAGTCCATTCAATATTCCAACCAAATCTAGGACACTTAAGCCTTATTGCTTTATTTAGAACTATCCATGTAGTTAGAATAGCCTAAGAAGAACTCCTTTCCATTTTCAAATTATAGTTAGGAGTCTTTATTTGCTGGAGTAGCCACGTGAACTCTGCCCACTCTAAAAGTAGAGGTTTGACATTTGAAAACCTAAGATAGTAGGAAATCTTCTTGCAACAGCTCTTCTAGGATTTGCAATGGCCATTGGACTTTCTCTTTAAGTTTTGAATAAAAAAGCTCACAGCTATAACTAGGCAAACCATCTTAAGACTACCTTTGCTCTTGGAGTCCTAAAACTATACCAATATAACAAAGCTTACCGACTCTTATCTTGACAGTAAGGAGAGGGTGGTAAATAATAACTCTTCTCCTTTTCTCCTTCATGTTTAGTAATAGAACTGTCCCTATGACTGGCTTAAACTATTGTTAGGTCTGAAAGGTGGTCAGTATAGAGTGTATGGATTCTTCGTAAGGTCTAACTCTATCCTTGAAAGCTCCATGCGAGGTAAGTTACTATTGCCTCACTCACCATAAGTCATCCTTCGAGTTGTATGATGTAAGGCTTATAAACTTAGCACTTATAAGAGCTATTGTACATGGTAATATGATAAGGCTATAAGTAAGTCACTAAGCTAAGAGTTGTTATGTTGTGTTGTGTTGTGCTATTAACTCAATCCTTGTATTAGTATGCTATGATACTCTACTATATATGTGTTTTTTTATTGTCCTTAGGTAAAATAAGTCCTTTACTTTGCTGCTCGAAGGCATCTTTATTGAGTTAAGCTTTGTGTCACATTTCCATTTTGTCCTTGTGAAGCTCACGCTTCCTTTTTGTGTTGTCCTATTGTATTCTATAGAAGGAAGCCTAGCTCCTGTTAGTTATGTTGTATCTTAACAACTTGTTGAGTCCTTGTGTGTAATGTTGCTATAATGTTCTCTACTCTTGTTTTAGTTATGTCTTTGTGGAGTCTAATTCCTTTTTATTTTATTTCCATAGTGTTCTATAAAAGTCAAGTCCCTCTATCATGTGTATAGTGTTAACTCCTTTAGGTCGCTACTCTGTTTCACATCATGGGTAGTGCACTGGTGCTACCATTGAGTCATATGACAACTAGTTAGGCCTATCCTTACCCATGGTGATTTCATTTCCAAACAATGGTTGAGTTTGTACGTATACCTTTTTGTTCTTCTTGTTGCGTTGTAGCAACCAATAAGAACTATGACAAAGTTCTTTTCCTCATTCCTTCTTGAATTATAGTCGAGTTGCATTAACCATGGTCTCTTAATCCTCATGTCACATAGTTTAGAAGAGTAAAATAGTTGACCAAAAGCTACAGCTAGAGCTTAAGTCTTTGGAAACGGGTGCCTTACATTATCTTTCCTTGTTTAGTTGCTACCATTAGTCATTAACTATAATAGGATTCAAGTGCATGTATAGGGGAACAAGCAGCAAACTGATAACAGCAAGCCAAATCCTTGTGTAATGTAGTGACCTTACTTAGGTGCTCCCACTTGCAAGTTCAACTTAGCTTTTCAACGTTTGTTGTTGCCTAAAAAGAAGCCATGATAGGACACGAGCTACAACTTACCTTCCCCCTATTTTCTTGGAGTGTACCTGCTACAATTTGTTAGAGTACACATGCAACTAAACTCTAACTTCCATCCTGATAGGAATTAGCCAGTGACTATCTCGAAGTTGAGGTCAAACAGTTTGTGCTGAGGCTTAGCGTTTGCCAAATGAACAAAAGGTAGAAAGGTAAACATTCAGCATTAAGCTTATCATCTGCCGAAAAACTAAGAGCACATTGCTAAGAGTTGGAGGCCCAAGATCGATTTGGTATGGCATAAATAGACCAATGTCGACTAATTCAAGAACTCGGCAATTATGGGCTGACCTTTCGGATGTCTCGGCCAAGCATTGTAAGACTTCAAGGGCTCCTTCCTGAACTTAGACATCCAATTTCCAACCTCACCTAGGTCGGATCCTGTTCCTTCCAGGACAGGCCAAATGATTGTGTGTCGACTTCTTTTATTAAACACTCAGTGTTGTATTCTTGTAAATATTTTCCTTATTTTAATTATGGGTCCATTCTTTAGGGTTTAATGCCTTTTACATTATTTACAATTTTGCCGCTAAGGTTTAGGACTTATTATAAATAGCAACATTTGTAATCAACAGAGATGATACATTATTAGAAAAAAAGAATATTCCTATACTTGGAACTTTCCTCTTTCTAGCAAGGTTATACTTGAGTTCTTAGAGTTTGCATTTCCCAGATTATTAAGTGTTGAATAACTCTTTAATCTTTCTTGTATTCTTATTAATCTTGGTCCTAAGATTGTGGTGAACCCTCATTTGAGCTGGTTAACGAATTACATTTAATCTTCATTTGAATCCCAAGTGACGTTTAGTGTTTAGGAGTTGTATTGAACCCTATTTTGAGCTCAAACCCCTGATTGTGTTTGTATCTTGGTATGTAATATCCATACACATTCACTATCAAAACATCCATTTCACTCCTTATTGTTCATACCCACTTAAACCCTGATTACCTCATTCTTGGCTCAAGACTTGCTGCTGTATCAGAGTTTTGGGGAGACACGTATACAATGTCCTTCAAAGATTGCTTCATCATTTGAACATCTATTAGTTGTCATCCTATAGTGTAGCGTATTGTTCGTGTTTTTAGTAGTCATGTTTGTCAATCATAGGAAGCTATAGAAGCTGATTAATAATTGTTTCTAGGTTATTGTAATTATGCTTTTATTGTAAATTGTGTTTGTTCAATTTCATTTGGAAATACTGTACGAACATGAATGTTTGAAGATAATGTCAATAATAGTGGTGATAGCCCTTGCGAAAGCTTAAGGAGACATGTTGATAACTTGGAATATTAGATTCAAAATCTCACTAATTCTATCCAAGAGCTTATTGATTTAGTTAGAGGCCACAGACATGCTGGTCGAGAAGAAAGAAGGGAACGAACACCTACCAATAAAATTGGTTCTAATGAGCTATATAATGATGAACGATAGCTGAGAAGAGCTATCGAGCCAAGAAAACAAGAAAACTAACTTGAGTCGAGAAGAGGCAATGATAGAAGTGTTAACACCAAGAACCCGAGAAACCAAAGAAGAGAACAAGGCTAAGAAGGGATATGGCCAAGCAAAGTTCTAATAGAAGTGGCCGATTCGAGGTGAATCGACTAGTTCGGAATGTAAGGGATGAATCTCGAGTACAGGGTTAAGGACTTGACAATATAAAGCTTAAGCTGCCAACTTTCAGTAGAAGTTTCTTACTAGAAGAATTCCTTGATTAGATTCACTAAGTCGAAAAGCTGTTTGAGTGTTATGACTGTAATGGCCGAACAAATGTTAAGTTGGCTTCGTTAGCCCTTGTTGAATATGTAAGTCTTTAGTGGGATAAGTTGGTTGCTAAGTGACATGTTGAAGGAGAAAGAGCCAGTCAGGACTTGGAGGCTCATGAAACATCTAATGAATTAACGCTTCGTGCTGACTCACTTCAAGTAGGATGTGCTCCATGCTTTCCACACCTTAAATAGGATCGAAATACTATCAATGAGTACTTACAAGAGTTTAAAACTCTAATGACAAGATGTGAGATTACCAAACCAAGGGATCGTACCATTGCTAAATTCCTGACTGGACTCTAAGACGACATTGTCGACATAGTTGAACTTTAGCCATTCAATTCATTAGATGAGTTGATCAACCTAACCTTGAGGGTAAAACATTAAAGGAGGAGGAGACACTAGAGGTTGACTAACCAACCTCAACAAATCAACCTTGAGCTTGAGAACTATGCTGAAAAAAGGCTAAAGAAGAAGATGGAGAGAGGTGGGTTTAGCCGACTTAATCATGCTAAGACAAAGAGAGCTGAGAGAGAGAAAGTACATGGTATTAAGGCTCGAGAAGTCAAATGCTTCAAGTGCTTAGGCTACGGCATGTTGCTTCTCAATGTCTGAATAAAAGGGTCATGGTCTTGAAGGACAAAGGACCTGAGACTCAAGTAGAAAGTCAAAGTGACAAGAGTTAAGAAGATGAGTTAATAAAAGAAGATGTCTATGCTAAAAATCTTGATGAACTCATAGCCATGACGAATAAGTAAGTTGACCTAAAAACAGACCCCAAATAAAGGGAAAATTTTATTTCATATTCCCTATTTAGTGAATGGGAAAACCAGTTCCCTTCTTGTTGATAGAGGAAGTTACACCAATGTCATCTCTGCCAAGTTAGTGGAGAAGACGAAAATGCCAACCTATCCATTTCCTCAACCTTATGGCTTGAAGTAGTTTAATGATAAGGGTATGGTCTATGTGCATAAAAGAGCTCGGATAGCATTCAAGGCAGGACAGTACGATGACGAGATTGACTTTGATATGGTCCTTATGAATGCTGCAAATTTACTTCTTGGCCGACCTTAGGAGAATGACTGGAAAGCAATCCATGATGGCTTCCTCAACACTTATACAATTTAAAAAGGCGAAAAGAGCTATTACTTGACCTCTATGACCATTGAGGAAATCCAAAAACACTCAGCACCCACAGTGAAGAGAAAAGGGAAGAGATGTTTGTTTGGCATTTAGACCCGTATTCATTGTCTAAAGTTGAGGAAGACTTTGTTTTAGCCCCACAATAATGATAAGAATTAGCTTGTGACTATCTCGAAGTAAAGGCCGAATAGTTTGTGTCAAGGCCTAGCAGTTGCCAAATGGCCAAGAGATAGAAAGGCAAATGCTCGGCATCAGGCCTATCGTCTAGCGAAAAGCTGAGAGAGTGCATTGCTAGGAGTTAAAGGCCTAAGATATACTCAGCATGGCATAGATAGTCCAATGGTAACTAATTCAAGAACTTGGTAATTATGGGCCAACCTTTCGGGTGTCTTGGCCAAGTACTATGAGACTTTAAGGGCTCCTTCCCAAACTTAGACATCCAATCATCGACCCCACCCAGCTCGAATACTGATCCTTTTAGGACTGGTTAAGTGACTGCATGCCAACTTCTTCTATTAAACATATAGTTTTATATTCTAGTGAATATTTTCCTCATTTTAATTATTGACCCATTTTTTGGGGTGTAAGGCTTTATACATCATTTACAGTTTTATCACCAGGATTTAGGACTTACTATAAATAGCAACATTTGTAATTAACAGAAATGATACATT
Source organism: Lumnitzera racemosa (assembly GCA_024138005.1). NCBI lineage: Eukaryota > Viridiplantae > Streptophyta > Magnoliopsida > Myrtales > Combretaceae > Lumnitzera > Lumnitzera racemosa. The sequence continues at coordinate 27,992,587 of JAMXBC010000003.1, read as the reverse complement.
ACTAGACAAAAGAATATTCTTGCACTTAGAACTTTCCTCTTTCGAGCATGGTTACACTTGAGTCTTAGAGCTTGCATTTGTTGGATTATTGAATACTGAGTAACTCTTTAATTTTTCATGTGTTCTTATCAATCTTGACCATAAGATTGTGGTGAAACCTCATTTGAGCCAGTTAGTGAGTTGCATCTAACCCTCATTTGAATCCCGAGTGATATTAGTGTTCGCAAGTTGTATTGAACCCTATTTCAAGCTCAAACCCCTAATTAGGTTTGTGTCTTGGTGTGTGATATCCATACACATTCACTATCAAAACCCCCTTTTCACTCCCTATTCTTCATACCCACTTGAACCCCGATTGCCTCATTCTTGGTTCGAGACCCACTATCGTATAACATCCCTTATTCTTCTTTAGGCCAATTTAATCCTACTCTAGTTACTTCATAACTTAAGTCCAGTAGAGTATCATTAATCTTATAAACTAGGAAATCTTATCATTAACTATCTTTTCCCAAAAATGCGAACCTAAAGAACTTTAATTAATAACCAACTAAAGCTTAGATAAATATAACAAAACTAAGTAAATACAACAAAGCTAGGGATTATGACAAAACCTTTAAATACAAGAATAGGAGTATAACAAAACTTTGATACATAGTTATTAAAAATTTAAGAATCAATTCTTCTTTCACAAATATTTGAATAATTATATTAAAAGGTCCTTTTGATTAAGTGATTACGATTAGGATTTCGATTTACCTACAAACTACTATGATCTTTGGCATACCATGGTTAAGTGAGTTTCCTATGGCCCCATGCTTATGTATGCTTATAGTTAGTAGAATTAAATTATAAAGTAAATGGTTGATGTGTGGGGCAAACCTGGATAATGCATGTATTTGATATGTTGAATGCTATGTGAAATTGAATAATATATACACTTTACAATAATCTAATTAGTGCATTTAGCTAAGGTGTGAAATGTTTGTGATAATTCCTTGCTCACCTATGAAATGAACCTAAGTATATTGGAGTGATATCAATAATTGGCACATGTATGCTCATGTCATTCGCATATATTTTCTAGCTAACACATTATATAGAGGTAATGAAAAGGTCTGACAAGGGTTGTTATCTTTGGTTAATATGTATTATTTATATGATGCACTCATACTATATGGCCTTATTCTAACTACGAACTTACCATGCACTGGAGATGCCAAATGTGTACTAAGAATCTTGTCTAAAGACCTCCGTTCAGGGGTAAGTATAGACAGTTGGGCCTACTCACACACTACACCTAGACTTTAGTTTTATAAAATTAGAAAAAATTGATTATCTTTACCAGGTGAGAACATGGAGTCTTCACTCATGATATAAGTCTAGATGTAGTACCTAGATCTGTTGAATCGAAGTTCTCCAACCTTAACTTCGAAGGGCGTAAATCTAAGCTATATGCAATACCTAAGCAAGTGTATGTATTTGTTTGGCATTCTGGTTTCTTATGCACTCATATGCTTTCTATAATTTGGTTGATAACTTGTTTTGTTCAGCATGGTTGAGGATTCTCATAAGTAGTTGGCTCATATCCTTATAAATTTTTGTTGTAGACTTTAGACTTCTTTCTTTTTATTTTTTTTTATTTTTTGTTGTACCAGGCAAGGGGATGCTTATGGTAGGTTCTAAGCAGATGGAAGACCTTTAGGAGGGTTATTGAGTGATGAGAGCCGCTTTATATATTTTTACCGTAAGACTCTCTCTTGATGGATAACTATAATTATTATTCTCTTTGGTAGCTTTTAGACTGCAACGGATATTAGGGAGGACTTTGAGTGTTAGATGCCTAAAGTCATACTATAATATCAATCTTTTGATGTATTACAACCTTCTTAATTTAAGTTTCTGAAATTTATATTAATGTTCAATGGCTTGATGTGCATTTTACTTGATATAACTAGAAGGATGGCCAGGTAATAGGGGAGCCTTGTGTATTGTATACAAGATTAATGAGTGATAGGGGTACCGATCCTTGGTTTTCTTGTGATACAAGGCAATGTGCCATGATTAAGGTATCCTTCAAGGCGTAACATGCTCCTTTAGGGCTTGCCAATGTCTTCCTCTTAAGCATCTCTCATTGTATGCCTCTATAGTTTGGTTGGCAATGGTAGTAGGAGTTTAGTCACTTGGTGTGCTACATCGAACTAGTAGGCCAAGTGGTTATTGACTTTGTTGTTCCACTTCTTCTTGGTTCCTAACCAAGAGGTAGAGCCTGTAAGCTCTTAAAATCGCTTTTAGGGCAACCATATCTAAATTTAAGGTTTTCAAAATAACTTATTCAATCAAGTTCAAATTTTACGACAAGGTCACGAAAGTTAGTAGAAATGACGCAATGAAGTTAGATTCTAAAAATAATTTAATAAAATCCTAATTTTAGCCTTAAAAGTATAATTATTTGATATAGCATAAAACTCATCAAAACTTCTAGATCCGAGCCCTGAAATATAATAAGACATTGAGAATAAATTATTTAATTTGTAAAAGTAAATAATATTACATAAAATAATATATGAAATATATATACAGTAACAAATATACCCAATATATATTATAAATATATCTGTAAACTAACCTAGAAACCTAATAATGTGTAAAATAAGCGATAAATTTGAAAAATTAAAAATAAAATATATCTTAAAAATTAATAACATGGGTAAAACATAATTGAATGAAAATGATTAATCATTATATGTATCACTTATATAGGATATATACACTTAAATTAGTAAAACTACTAAATATTATTATATTATACCTTAAAAGTTTAAATTTCACCAAAATAACAACTAAACCTAATCTAAATCCTTGGAAAAAAATTTGGTTGAGATAGAATTCATCATAACATTATAGAAACAGGTGAATTAATGAATCAAAATGCATAAATAAGGGAATTTAGCCACCTCATGCTTAGACAAGATAAAAAAGAAAAGACAAATAATAAACACTTAAGGGAAAAAGAAATCCAATCGCCTCAAACAAGTATAAAAAAGACTCTAGGATATTAGTTTAGACATTTATCTACTTAGAAACTTAAAGGAAAATTTCATAAAAATTTTAGCAAAATAGGAAAAAAAAAAAAGCAAGTGATTAACATAGGACGATTCCCAACCTAAACCATCACTTGCTATAGAACCTTATCAAACCCTAAAGGAGCAACACCTGCCCTTATCAACCGATAACCCCTAACTACCGTCTAGTCACCAAAGCTTCAACAAACATCAGATCTAGTATTTTTCCATGTTTTTCCCTATTTTCATAAAAATAATGAATTAATTAGAAAAAATTTGCATAATTTTATTTTTTGATTATTTTAGATATACTTTCATGTGGTAAATTTAGTTTGATAAAATTTTAAATATTTTATATATTTCCTTAAGAAAGTATACTATTAACCTAAATTTTTAACTAAAAAATAAATGTATTAAACAATATTGTTTTGAGCTCAATTATTTTTTTTTTGTAGGATCCTTATTACATCTAGTTTAATGGCATGTAGCTTGATTTTGATTTCATACATATCTAATATTTATTGTATTTTTTATCTTAAAATTGCTAAAACTAAATTTTTTTGAAATAAATTGATTTTTATGAAAATAATTAATGAAAATAATATTTGATGACTTTTGGCCACTTGTAATAATGTCAAGACATGTTGGAAATTATTTTGCATGAAAATGACGATATTTGCCTATAAGGCGAAAACATAATTTCACTTATTTAAGCGATAATCATAGTTACACAAAAAAAGTTGTTAGCTAAATTCAACATATTTTTCCAAGTTGATAGGAATTTTTGTAGAATTGTTTGATGATCTTGGCTAATTATTATAAATTTTCCTAGTTTAATAGCATAATTTATTGATCAGGATATGTTTTTAGCAATATTAAGCTAATATACACCAATTATTTGATAAAATCATAGTTATACTTTGATCGGATATGATTACAAGTTGTTTTTGTTTTGTAATATTATATGGCCTAGGTTAATGACATATACATGCTAGGGATTAATAATACTTGTCTTATCATGTTTTACTTGAAAATTATGTAAAAGTATATTTTATTTAGATAATATGATATTACCTATTAGATAGATTTGCATCTATTTGTAATATATAAGAAAAATATTTTTCAAAAACAAGGTTATTTTAGGTATTTAAAAAAAACTACTAAAACCTTACTTAGTATAAGTTGCCTCCTTCTTACAAAACCCTAATAGTTACCAAATATAGCTAATTCCCCTCTCCTTGTGCAAAAACTTAAGACCTTCATCTAAACTCAACCTAAAAGTGGCAAACAAGATTGATTAAGGTGAGATTCTTGAAGTTTAACTGTAAGAAAATTCACAATTAAGCCTCCTAGCAATCTAATCTTCTTGTTCCTTGTAGATTTCAATCGGTTTTCAAGTGTTTTAAATGGAAGTTATTGATATTCATCAAGTGGCAACTCTTTTGGGTGAGTAAGGCAAGTTACATAAAGGATTTTCTAAGTTAAGCTAGATTCTCTATTGAAAAAATGCTTTGGAGGATGAGAACTTAAGATCCATTAGAGGTTTAATCTAAGATTACATATTTTATAAATTGTAGGTGATATACACTAGTTCATTTTCAGATTCCACCAAGTGCTTGACTCATTGCGAGTTATATGAGCTTTCACTTATAATTTTGGATTCTTGCATTGGATTTCTATCATTTGGTTGGAAATTAGTGTTTGTAACTGGATTTTAATGTTGGAAATCATTGAAATTACATGTTGTAGGATTCTCTTGGAAGGGTATAGGATTTTGGTTTAGGCCCGAAGGGTTTTGTTCTTTAGAACAGAAGCTGATAGGCCGTACCTAGAGCAAATAAGGGCGACTGTATCATGTGGGTCCAAGCTTGCAAAAAGCTTGAAATGGAAAAGTAGAGAAATTCAAGAAAATTAGATAAATAAAAAAAACCCACAAATGAGTTCCAAGGATATGACATATCGAGGAAAACTTCATGGACTCACAAAACTAGCTCGATATGACACATGAGCAACTCGATGAGGTCACTTACCACCTAGCCTTGTTTAAGGGTTAGGATAAGAGTTAGGAAAAAAAACAAACACAGTATATTACTGTGTAGTATATTCAATATCTAGACTTTTTAGTGTTATGGCTATATATTGCAAGGGTATTTATACTTGAAATGTTAAGATAACCTACTTAAAATGGAAAAGACAAAGGGGTATTTTCTAAAAGAAGTAATATACTAGGAATAACAAAAAGGTACTAAAGAGAAATCAAAGAAATTAATAATTGGTGTAGCAAATCCCTTCACGTAGGGGTTAGACATGTGGTGGCCAATCATTAAGGCAGTTTTGGCAAAAACAAACAAAGTTGTACGGTTAGGTTGGAGGCTACTGAGTAGAAGTGCCCAACATACCTGGGGGTTCTTTCAAGGAGATGTTGGCTTGGATGAGTTTTGGGATTCTCAACTCAAGCAAATGGTCGACTTAGGCAAAGTAGAGTAGATAGCATGGCTAGTCGAGAAATTAGTAGAATATGAATCAGTTAGGCATATAATGATTGACAGAGTTGAAACAGCTCAGCTTAACATGTGAAGTTGTTTGGTAATGAAGGTCAGCTCAACTTCAGTTAGAGTTAGCTAGAGTAAGAGAATTTGCTTCGTCAGTCCTTTAAGCCCTCAAGCTTAAGCTCAAGCTCAAGTTAATGTTCCAGTTGTCTAATTCCCATCATCCTATCCGAGTTGATTTAGATTTGGATCAAATCTGATTGGTCTTCACTCATTTCTCCTTTAAATTGGTAAGGACTAAGTTCGGCAATATTGAAAGCATTAGAAACTCCATAGTCCTTAGGTAATTTATTATCATTGATTCTCTAGAGTATTTTGAAAGAACCTTTAGCTTGGGTAGATAATTTACTTTTTCTTGTTCGGAAACCTCTCCTTACTCAAGTGTAGTCATACTAATTCGCTAGGCTGAAACTGCATTATCTTCCTTCCTTTACTCTTCTCTCTCAACTTCTTGGTAGCTTAGTCAATATGTTAGGCAAGCTTTTGATAGATCTACCGAATAGACTATACTTGGGTTCTTACTTCATGGTCTTCTTTCTTGGGCATGGGTGTAGGAGTGTGATTAAGGGGTAACTCTGAGTTAAAACCATAGATAACTTTAAAGGGTGCTTGTTTGGTGCTGCTATGTACCATAGGATTGTAAGAAAATTCCACGACAGGCAACTAAACATCCCAATTAGTTAAGTTCTTCCTCACTACAGCTCAGAGTAGTGATCCTAAAGTGTGGTTAACTACTTCGTTTGGCCATCGATTTGAGGATGACAAGAAGTGCTGAAAAGTAGTCTAGTCTCCATATGATGCTAAAGAGTTCTCTAGAAATGGTTCAAAAACTTTAGATCCTTATCTATTACAGCACTTCTTGTCATATCATGCAAACAAATAATCTCTTGTAAAAAGAGAAAAGCAATAGTTAAAGCATCGTTAGTTTTTGAATAGGGTATAAAATGCCATTTTACTAAACCTATCTACGATGACCATTATTGCATCTTTGCATCGAGTAGTTTATAGTAATCTGAAGATAAAGTCTATGCTTAACTTAGACTAGGGCTTAGTTAGAACAAGTAAAGGAATTATTTTCCGTTGCTTAGCTTGGCATTTGGCCCTCTTATAGCTCATGCAATTCTCAAAAACCTGATGTATATCGTGTCTCATCTTAAGCTAAATGAACCTCCCATTCAAAAACTCATGCATCATCTTCTTACTTAAATGTCCAAAGAGCCCTCCAAAATGAGCTTCTCTTACTAGCAGCTCCTTAAAAGAATAGGTCATCTACTATTCTTCCCTCTATACATTATCCAAATATTCAGCCGAAATGGGGGTCTTGAGGATATTGCTCTTTAATGTTCTTCTATAGCTTAACAAGAAGAATATGTCGCCTTAACAAAGCATTAGTAACTACATCGTCCTTACTTTATTTATACTTGACCACAAACTTGAATTCTTCTAAGAATTCAATCCATTACACTTGTCTTTTTGATAACTTGGTTTAACTTTTGAGGTGCCTTATTGATTCATGATTTGTGTAAATGACAAACTCTTTCAGTACTAGGTAATGTTGCTATACATAGAGTGCTCGTTTAAGGGCTAGAAGTTCTTTATCATATACAGAGTAGTTCAATTGAGATCCTTTTAACTTCTTGCTGTGGTAGGCAATAGTTTGGCATTCTTGTATTAAGAAAACAGTTATGCCAACACCAGATGCATTACACTTAAGCTTTAAAACCTTCTCGAAGTCAGGTAAAGCTAATACAAGTAAAAGGTCAATCTCTCCTTAATCTCATTAAAACTTCTCTCTTCTTGCTCTTCCTACTAAAATTCATGTTCTTCTTCATCAACTTAATAAGGAATACAACAATGGTACTGAAACCCTTGATGAATTGTTTATAAAAAGATAACAGTCCATAGAAACTTCTTACCTCAACATTAGTGGTTAGGGTCAGCTATTAAATAGTTGTTTGGATTTTCTCATCATTAACTTGTAAGCCTCCTCTACCAATTACATAACTAAGAAAAATCAGTTTCTCTTAGCAAAAACCACACTTCTTCATGTTGGTAAACAGTCGCTTAGTTCAAAGTACATCAAATATAGCTAAGAGAAGATCTAAATGGCTTAGTAGGTCAATACTGTACATAAGGATTCGTCAAAGTAGACCATGGCACACTTTTCAATCAAACTTCTCAACACATGATTCATCAATCTCATGAAAGTGCTCGGGGCATTTAATAGCCCAAAGGGCATGGCCATCTACTTCTGCAGGCCATATCGGGTCTTAAAAGCAATTTTCCAATTCATCCCCTTACTTCATTTGAATTTAGTAGTATCTTGACTTCAGGTCAATCTTACTAAATACTTTAGTAGCACTCAATTCATCAAGCATGCGATCTAGCCTTGGGATAAGATATCTGTACTTGATCTTAATCTTGTTTACAATTCTTCTGTCCACACATATTCACTAGGTACCATCCTTATTCGACATAAGGAGGGTCAGCATAGTACAGGGGTTGAGACTTTCCTTTACATATCCCCTCTCTAATTGCTTATTGACTTATCTTTAGAGTTTTACAGCTTGCTCGGGATTCATTCTATAAGCAGGCCTATTCAGCAATACAACTCTTGGTATCAAGTCAATACAATATTCAACCCTTAGGTAACTATTCGAAAAATAGGTCTAGATACTCATCCAATAGTTCTTTAACCTCTGAGGGTAACACAACTTACTCTTTCAACTCTAATAGTCATCTGACTAACAAGAAGGTTGGTAGGCCAGCTTTCATAGCTTTTAGGAGCTCGACATGGCTCAAAATCAAGGATTTCCTTGATCCTTGAGCTAACTTAGCTTGCAGCTTCCTTACTTAACTTGGGGTCATGAGGTTAAGGTGGTTTTCTTCATATCTTTCTCAAACATATATGTGTTCTGTAACCAATATAGATGACCCTATGATCAAATAACCATAGTTAGCCTAGTAACATATGGAAGGCACATATAGGTAACACATTGTAGATAATTTTATCAAAGTAATTTCCAATTGAGATAGGTAGCAATAGTTGCTAAGTGACATAGAGTGCTCCCTTTTTGTTTAGTCAATGCAACTTATATGGTTTTAGATGTGAAATGGTTGGCAGTTTGAGCTTCTTAACTAGTTTGGCAGACGCTACGAGTAGCTCAGTGAGGTCACTTACCACCTGGCCTTGCTTGAGGTTAGGACAAGAATAGAGAAAGGGAGTAAGCATAATAGCTCATAGTGTAATATATTTAATATTTGGATTTCCAAGTGTTGTGACTACATATTACAAGAATATTTATACCTGAAATGTTAGGGTAACCTACCTAAAATAAAAAAGACAAAAGGTGTATTATCTAAAAGAAGTAATGTACAAGGAATAGCAAAAGCATACAAAATATAAATAAAAGAAATTAGTAATTAGTGTAGCAAATCCCTTAGGGGCTAGACATGTGGTGGTCAATCATTAGGGAGCTTTTAGCAAAAACAGAAAAAGTTGTATGGTTAGGCTAGAGGCTACTAAGTAGAGGTACCTAGTAGACCCGGGGGTTCTTCTGAGGAGATGTTAACTTAGATGAGTTTTAAGATTATTAGCTCAATATTGCTAAGCCAATGGTTGGCTCAAGCAGAGCAAAGTAGATAATAAGGTTAACCAGGCAATTAAGGGAATATGAATCAAGTAGGCATATAATGATTGATAGAGCTGAAACAACTCAGCTTGGCATATGAAGTTGTTTGGAGAGAATCTACTTCGTTAGTCCTTCATGCCCTCAAACTTGAGCTTAGGTTAATGGTTTAGTTGTTTTATTCTCATTAGAAGTAAGGTGTCTGGATGCCTTACCTGCTAATGTTTGGATGTTAGGCCACTATAAGTGGTAGAAGTTTAACATCTAAATGCCAGTCTCTATAGCATCCAAACACCATGCCTCGATAAGAACTTCCTTATTTTCTAAGCCTCCTTTCTTTTTCTCCTTCTTCGACCAACTCCTTACTTAGACTTCTTATTTCCATAAGATTTGATCTTTATCTTAAAAAGTGGAGATTTAGAAGCTTTAAGGTAATCCATCTAAGAGACTAAATAGAGGAAGTTGGGAATGTAAAATAACTCTTTGAGATTACAAGATAGATTTAGTTGAGTATTGTGTTAGTAAACCTATGTAACTTTAATTGATACTAGATTGTAGAGAGACTAAGTGCTGTTAACTATTTAGTTTCGTGTTATACAATTGGCTACTTGAATCGAATTATGAAGGGACTAAGTGTAATATATCATCTCTTAAGTCAGGTACTTGCATCCTTTAAGCTTCATGTTATCTCGCTAGTTTATTAAGTTGCTCGGTGAGCTAGGTATGTAGTAAATGGTTGTTGCTTGTACGTATTAGGTTAGAATGAAAATAAATTAACTAAAGTAAACTCAGACCTAATAACATGTTTTGTTGGTTGTGCTTGTCTTTGCCTGTCCTTCCATATAAGGAGGAAATTACTAATCATATGTGAGGATTCCTTAATAAACTCACCTATAGGATGATGCAACTAGTTCTAGTGTTTTATGGTTTTCGATTCCTAGGTGTTAGTCATATGACCCTCATCATATTATATGGTAGTAATTTAAAAGACTTATAATACTATATCTATCTATATATACAAAAGATCATGGTGTGGCAAGGTCACAAGCACCCCTTTGTTGTATGTTGACTAATAATCAAGATAACAACCAATTGGTTGCTTATTTTTGCATTACTTACATGTGACATATTTGTATTAGCTTCTATGTGTGTTTACGTGCTATGTATTGGGATTCATCTCATTCTTTTCTTTTTTAAGCATAGCTAGTAAGAATTTTATCATCTATAAGTAGCCTTTTGTTAATAGACTGGATGATTTACGAGATAAGATTTAGTTTCATTTGGAGTCTTGATACTCTTAGACACTTTAAGGACTTTATTTTCTCATGGCTAGTTTATGTTATCTTCTAGTATGCTTTTGGAACAAGAAGACTTTCTATTTAGACTATGTATTATTTATGGGTATGGGAGCTTGTGCGACTCCCCTATTACTTAAGAACTAATTTATGATATTTATGGATGATTTCCCTTATGGAGAGATAATTATGAGTAAATCTTATGTTTCTTGCATGTTATGGATGATTTGATGTGCTATTGGAATTTATGGGATTTAGAACCTCAATATACTTCGAGCTAGTTAGAGTATGTGATGATTTGTAATGCCAATTAGGGTTCTTAGATCATTACAATATATTAGGATTAAAAATATCCTTTGAAATAAAGTCATATTACGTATCATTGATTTATATAAACCTAATGATACTAAATTTCTTAAAATTGGATAACATTTAGAAATAAAAGACATTTTCTATAATATTACAGAAAACTATCGTCCTATGATGACCTTTCCGTAGTTAAAACATGATTAGACCGATAAATTATATGCTTCAATACTGTCAAAACGATATATTATAAATAATAAAATAACTACATGTATCAATTAATATTATCTAATTTAACATAAACTATATAGAAAAATATAATAATGCATATAAATATATTAGATAATATAAAATAAGTGTATAAAGCTCATAGTACATGTATGTATAATATACTTTTGGTGTATATATATATATATATATGTATATATATGTGTTTGCATATCTATATTAGAGAAAATATAATCAAGTAAGGGTATTGAGGTGATAATATACCTTAGGTAATGCATCTCTAAGGTCGTATACATGAAGGCCGCACCACAACAGATAAGAATGAAAAGAAAGTAAAGGGGTTTAGCAAGGTCTAAACAACTACTAACTAAATATAACTCACCAATTAACCTTACCCGTCTTAATCTTCACTTCATATAACATACAAGGATTAAGGTTGCTTGCTACTAACTCTTGCTAAAAGAGCTAGATAAGAGCTAGGAAAAGTTACAGGATACATTGGTTACTTAGCAAAAGGAAATTGTAATTCAATAATGAAAGTATGATGTCTATGTACAAGGAAAAAGGGGGGTTTATCTACAACCCCACTAGGGTTGTAAGTGTACTAAGAAAAGATAAAAAATGAGAAGATACGAAAGATTCATTAAATACACTAAAAAGATTAGAAATAGTAAATAATGTCCTATACAAAAAAGGTAGAGAATCCTTCTAGAACGTAGTGCTTAAAGATACGTATCAGGTGGTGGTTAGTGGTCTGTAATGCATTTGGTTCTATTAAAGTGAATTCTCAGATAGCTTGGCATTTGTTCAAAAGAGGTTGGGAGGTTTGAAAATTAGGCAAACTTAATCTAGATCAGGTTGGAGGTCAAGCATTCAGAGTTATTTGGAGCTTCTTCAAGTTAGCTGGTTGGGCAACTCGGCTTGGATAGATACCTAGCGCTTGGTAACTTGGAAGCTAAGCTTATCGCAACTATAGTTTTACACTTAAGCCGGCAAAAGTATAGAAGTCTGAGATCAATGAAGGAATCTTTATCCTAGAAGGGTTCTTGAGCTAGTGCACTTTGAGTTAACCTTTGCAATCCTTTAACTCGGCTTCATGTGACTTGTCTAAAGAGTTAATTCCTATCATTTGGCTAGGTTAGAAAGATTTGTCTTCAAATTTGAAGGGGCTTCTTAAGGTTGCTCTTCCTTGGCATCTTTAGTATTGTCCTCTACTCAGTATGGGATCGAGTCAGATATGTTAAAGGTAGGAGAGACAACATAACTCTTAGGTAGCTCGACTTGCTAAGCATTGTGGTTGATCTTCTTTGGGACTTTGAATGGACCATTGGCTCCTAGGGATAGTTCACTCTTTCTCATGTGTAGAAATCTTTTTAGGTTAAGGTGGACCCATACTAGGTCGACTAGTTTGAAAGAAACTATTTAATGGCCACAACTGCCCATCTCTTGCTATCTTTCTTTGAACTTAGTAATATTCCTTGTCACGAACTGGTGTAGCTCTTTTAATACTTTGGTGTGATCAACTCCGGACTAGCTTTCTTTTATAATTGCGGAAGTGCCAATCATACCAAATAGATAGTGGGGTTGAGGCCATAGATGACCTCAAAAGGGGTCCTTGTAATAGTGTTGTCGACGGTTCAGTTGTAAGCGAACTCTATAATAGGTAGGAATAAGTCCCAATCTCTCAAATTCTTCCCCACAACAACTCAGAGTAGGGTACTTAATGTCTTGTTCACCACTTCAATCTGGTCATCAGTTTAGAGGTGGCTACTAGAGTTAAACACAAGTTTGGTCCCAAGTCTCCTTCAAAGTGTCTTTTAGAAATAACTCAAAAATTTTGTATCCCAATATGATATGATAGTCTTTTGTACTCCATGTAGGTGGATAACTTCTTATAAAAATAATTCAACAATCTATAAAACATCGTTAGTTTGGTGGCATGAAATGAAGTGTGCTATCTTATTGAAGTAATTAACTACTATAAGGATCGAATCCCCTCACCCCCCCCTCCCTCTCCAGATGCTTAGAGAAGCCATAAGACAAAGTCTATGCTAACGTGGAACCAAGGTAAGGTTAGTGTTGGTAAAGGCATGTATGCTCCATGTAGTGCTCTATTTCCTTTTGCTCATTACACACTTCATAGCTTCTAACCATCTTATGGACATCTTTGCCTAAACCAAGCTAGTAGAAGTTTTCTCTCCATAGGTTGATATTTTAGTTTCCCTAAAATTACTAGATAATCCACTACTATGAGCTTCTCTAGCTAACAACTTGCACGTAGAACATCTTTGTATGCATAGCCTCTTCTCCTTGAGCAAATAGCTATCCTTCAGGTAATATCTTCCAATAGTAACTCCTTCTCTACACTTCTTAAGGATAGGGCCAAAGTGTAGGTCCTAAGCATAATGTTTGACAATGAGAGAAAACCTAGTAATTTTGCTTGCAAGGTAGTCAGTAGGGTTTGCTAACATGATAAGGTGTCATGATCGCATTGGCATTGCCCTTCTTGTGCTTGATTATGTAAGAGAAGTCTTCCACCAACTCTAATAATTTTGCTTGACTCTTCAAAAGTTTGTTCGGACTCCCAAGATGCTACTAGTACTCATGTTCCATATAAATCACAAACTCTTAAGGTAAAAGATAATGTTACTATACAGTAAGAGCTTAGAAAAGAGAGTACAGCTCTTTCTTATACACAAAATAATTCAATGCAGCACCATTAAGCTTCTCCCTATGATAAGCAACAGGTCAGCACTCTTGCATCAATATAGTAGCAATACTAATTCCTAATGCATCACACTCTAGTTCGAAAGGTCTATTAAAGTCAAGTAGAGCTAAAATAGGAGCAGTAGTAAGCTTCTCCTTAATTTACCTAAAGTTCTAGTCAACTTGGCCATTCCATTGGAATCCTTTACTTTCTTAGTGAGCTCAATCAATGGGATAATAATAGCACTAAAGTTCTTAATAAACCTTCTGTAGAAAGAAGCAAGGCCATAAAAGCTTCACACTTCAGCGATGCTCTTTAGCGTCGACTACTCCAAAACAGCTTAAGTTTTCTCCTCATCAGCTCAAATTCCATTTCCTGACTTTACAAAACCAAGAAAGACAACTTCACTTTGATAAAATGTACACTTCTCCAAGTTTCCATATAGTTTCTCAACATGAAGAATATCAAAGACAGCTCAAAGATGTTCTACATGGCCAGTTGGTATTATATACTAATGTATCATTAAAGTATACAACTACACATCGTTCGATTAAAGGGCACATCATATGGTTCATAAGCCTTAATTATGCTCAGTACATTAATAAGTCCGAACGACATAACCAACCATTTGTAGATACCATGCTTAGTCTTGAATGCTATCTTTTACTCGTCACTAAGTTTCGTACAAATCTAATAGTAGCAACTCCACAGGTCAATCTTCGAGAACATTCTGGTGCCATGAAGTTCATCCAAAATGTCATTGAGCCTTAGTATAGGATATCTATATTTGATAGTAGTTTGGTTGATAGCTCGGCTATCAATGAATATGTACCATGAACCATCATTCTTTAGGATAAGTAAAGCAGGTACAACATAAGGGTTCATGCTCTCTTTCACATAACCTCACTTGATGAGCTCGTCCACTTATCATTTCAGCTCAACAACTTGCTCAGGATTCATCTTGTAAGCAAGTCTATTCGGTAGAGCTATGTTTGGCTATAAATCGATTCAATGCTCAATACCTCGAACTGAGTGTAGTATTTTAAGTAACTCATCTAAGAATAGGTTGGGAAACTCTTTTATCAAGTTTCGAACCTCCTCAGGTCTGTCATCCATTTCTCTCAACTCCAATAACCTTTTAACCTAAGAAAGCATATGCCCTTCAGTTTTCTCAATAGCTTAAAGCTCTCTTCAGCTAAGCACTAAGGCCTTCTTTTTACTAGCTCAAGAGAGCTAATTATGAGTCTCATTTACTTAGCTTATCATCATGGGTTACAATATAATTTTCTTGCCAGTCTTCGTAAAGGCATAGGTGTTCTTGAATTTGTCATACATGATACATTGGTCAAATAACCAAGGTTTTCCTAACAAAAGATGTGAAGCTTCCATGGGTACAACATCACACACCACTTCATCCTTGTATATAATTCCCATACAGAAAGGTATAGTTACTTGCTCAGTCACATATAGAGTACCCTTATCATGCAACCAATGCAGCTTATGGGGTTGGAGGTGCTTAGAGATCAGTAGACCTAAATTTTGCATAAAGGACTAGGTAACAACATTAGTACAACTACCCCAGTCTATAATGATCATGCACACTTGTCTCTTGATAGTATAATTGGTATGAAACAAAATTTCTCACTTGTCTTCTTCATAACTCAACATCAAGTTTAGTACTTGTCTCAACATTAAAGTCATCACTTCTCCCTAGTTGGCATGGACATAAGTCTCCTCCTTGTTCTCCACTTTAGCTTCTCCATCATTCTTTTCTTCATTTTCAGGCTCACTCTCATTGGTATTATCCACTTCATCACCTCGGAGGACCATAACATGTTGGTTTAGACATAGCAACCACGTATCCATAACCTAAGCACTTAAAGCATTTTTTTTCTCACTTGTCTTACAACCTGAAGTTTGTCCCTTCTTATACATCCTCATAGCTACTCTATTACTAGCTCAATTCTTTAATTCAGCTCAGCTAGTATCAAGTTGGTCAATCTTCTTGTCTACTCAAACAGGTCTCATAAGCACATTGTGAGCAAGTAAGTGCAAAATAGGAGTTTGCGAAGAGCTTGATCTAGGTTAGATCGAGGTATTTCGCTTCTACTTCTTAACCCTTTATGTTATTTTAATAGCTTCCTCTAATATGAGAAACCTCTAAACTTTGACAATATTCTAAATCTCATATTAGAGCCTTGAAATTAACCTTGATATAGCATGGGCTTTAGGCTTATCTACGTTAGCTTAGATCATCAACATCTAGAATTCCTTGACATAGTTATCAACAGCTTAGTTTCCTTGGTGAAGTTCTTGTAACTTTGCAAAGGTATCTTGCAAGTAGGTTTCGAGTATAAATCTCCCTCTTAATAGTCTCTTCACATCATCCCATGTGTGTACTCCACGTCATCCGTCCCTTACCCTGGCCACATGTAAGTTTTTCTACTACATAGTAGCATACCTAACGAACTCAACGGTAGTAAGTCAAACTTTATCAACATTAGCATACCCATAGCAATCAAATACGCTACCAGCTTTCTCTTCCTACTCTAAGCACTCATCTGCATTAACACTTGCTATAAAGGTTGGAATATGGACCTTGACATTGTTAAGTCCTCAAGGGTCTCGACACCCTCACTCTTCTACTTCATAGTATTCTCTTTCCTCTTCTTCTTCTCCATAGGCCTCTACATCTACTTCCTCATCATCTTCCTCAATTTCCTCCAACTCAAGTATTCATCAAGCAAGTAGGAATGCTACTCCTCTAGCTCGATGAGGTCTTACTAGGCGATTAGCTTGGCCAACATAGCCATACCTTTGTTCTTGCACATTTTTTGCCCATCCATGATTAGGCTTACCCTGCAATTGTTACCTATTGCCCTGCATAGCTATGACAAGAATCTTAATAAGATTGGTAAGTTTATCAAGTTTATCATTAACTGATGCTAGGGTCTTATTATCATGTTGATTACGGTCTTATTGTCAAGTTGACTACAGCCAACATGAACACTACTGTCTCGGTTGCTAATAGCTCTGTCAACACCAGAATCCAACATTATGTGATACTTCTTGTTACTATTTTCTACAAGAACTACCTTAACAACATGATCTTAACAAAAACTCTATTACTCACTATAACTTAGAATCATACTAACATACTCCAACTACCTCAATAATCAACACAACACAAATGTAACACAAAAAAACATACTAGCTCCGTTTTTGCAGTAGAAAAAATGGAGTATCATGAATGACCACACTTACCCTTCACAAACTACTTATAATAAAACCAGAAGAATTCCTTACTACCACTTATACTACTATGGCAGCCAGATAAACCACACATACAAACCACTATAGCAGCTATGGAAGAACATAGCAACCACTAATAGTAATACAAACAGGAACTTTACTACAACTTCACATACTCTCTCATGAAACCATGCTCTGATACCAACAAAGTTAATGCGTCTCCGAGGTCATACATATGGAGGCCACCCCACAACGAATAGGAATGAAAAGAAAATATAGGGGTTTAGCAAACTCCGAATAGTTACTAGTTGGATATGATACACCAACTAAACCTTTCCCAACTTAATCTTCACCTAATATGACACATAAGTAAGGATTAAGGCTGCTTGCCTCTAACTCTTGTTAAAGAAGTTAGATAAGAGCGAGTGATGCGAATCCACGAATACATGGTGGACGTAAACCACGAATGGGTATTCAACGTTTAAGTAGGATGAGGAATAGGAAGTAGAAGGGATTTTTTACGGTGAATGTGTATGAATATCATGCACTAAGACACAAACACAATCAGGGGTTGAGTTAAAAATAGGGTTCGATACAACTCACGAACACTAAATATCACTTAGGTTTCAAATGACAAGTTAGATACAACTCACTAACTTACTTAAATGAAGGGTTCATCACAATCTTAAGGACTAGATTGATAAGAACATAAGAGACATTAAAGAGTAAAGCATACTTAATAATCTAAAATGGAAGCTCGAAGAGCTTCAAGAATATCCTTCCTTAAAGAGGAATGTTTAAGTGTAATCTTTGTCTGTATATTCTTCTGATCCTCCTAGCTAATTACAAAAGTTGCTATTTATAGTGAATTCTAAAACCTTAGTAGCAAAAGTGTGAATAATATACAAGGCCCTTAAACCCCAAAGAATGGCCTGCAATTGAAATAAGGAAAATATTTACAAAGTATACACAACTGCGCATTTAATAGAGTAGTCAACATACAATCATCCAAGCTGTTTGTGGGATCTGACCCAAGTAGGGGCTGGTTAGTAATCAGATGTCCAAGGTGGGGTAAGATGTTTAAGAGTCTTATTGTGCTTGGCCAAGCTCCCAATGATATTAGCCTGAAATTGCTGCACTCGTGGATTGGTTGGCATTAGCTTTCCTATGCTATGCCAAACTGTTCTTTGGCCTTAAAGCTTCGGTTGTTTAGTCTCTTCCCGCTTCGGCAAATGACAAAACTAATGCCAGATGGTTCCTTTTCCTCCTTTCATCCTTCAATTATCAGTCTAACCTCGATAAGAGCAAGTTAGTCTTAGGTTAGGATAAGTTGGCTTCAGCTTTTAGCAAGTTTACATTAGCCTCTGATAGGTTGACCTCGACCTGAGGATTATTGTGGACTGATTCCTACCAGCTAGAGAAAGTTAGAGAACACATTGGTTATTCTGCAAAAGGAAATTTTAATTCAATAATGAAAGTATGATGTTTGTGTATAAAGAAAGGGGGGTTTATATATTAGCCCCTTTAGGGTTACAAGTGTACTAGGAAAAGACAAAAAGGATAATATACAAAATATTCCTTAAATATACTAAAGGGGTAAAAAGGCGAATAATGTCTTGTATAGAAAAGTAGAGAATCTTTCTAGAATGTAATACCTAAAGACACATATCAGGTGAAGACTAATGGTTTGCAATGCATCTGGTTCTACTGAAGTAAATTCTTAGATAGCTTAGCATATGTAGGATTCAACTTGAAAGAGGTTGGGAGGTCAAAGAATTGGGCAGACTTGATTTAAATCAAGTCAAAGCTTAGACATTTAGAGTTATTTGGAGCTACTTTAGGTCAGGTGGTCAAGTAGCTTAGCTTGGATAAATGCCTTGTGTTCAGTAGCTCGGAAGTTAAGCTGATCACAAGTACAATTTAGCCTTTAGGTCGGAAAAAGTGTAGAAGTCTATGATTGATGATGGAATCCTAGTCTTTGAAGGGTTCTCAAGATAATACACATCGAGTTAATCCTTGCAATCCTCTAGCTCGGCTTTATGTGACTGGTTTAAGAAGTTGATTCTTATCATTAAGTGTATAAGAAAAATATATATGTGTATATATATATATATGTATATATATATGTATATATGTAACTTCATTAAAATAATTATCTAATGTAATATTTCAACCAAGTTATGTGATAGTATAAAGAGCTAAATAAAACCTTAGTGTTTTCATAAATCTTATGAAAATTAAATTTGGTTTTTGGTATATATAAGACTTCCAAGTAAGCGGAACGCTGAAGCTATAGATTTACTAGAGTGAGCATTAGTACAAGTAAGTAGAATTTATGAAGACTAGAATATATGCTCGCTTATGGTTGTAAGTAGTAATTGTGTGCATGCTATGCCTGTGCTTGGTTATTGAGGTGTTGATAGACAGCTAAGTTACATGTTTTGTTGTATTGTTTGACTTTACTTGGTGTGGTACAAATTGATTGATCACCCTTAGCTAAACTAATTAGAATAGAAATTTAATGCATTACATCCTATTAAGGGATGGTTAGGTTTTTCTCTGACTAAATTTTGACACCTTCAATAAGGTATATTGAACTGGCCTTTTCCTACCTTTAGTCAAACTAAGTGATAAAAGAAGAGGTCATAAGAAGATTGGGGATATTAATTCAAAGGTAATCACGAGAAGGGTAAAGATCTTCATTGCATAAGCTCAGAATTGGTCGTAAGAGAATATTGTGGCCTTTATTAATGTACCCTAAAAGAGGTCTTACTATCTCATAGATGGGTCCTTCGAAGACAACTACTAGAGAAAAGAATGGTATGGGTTAAATCAAAAAAATAACAAAGAAATGAAAAATGGGGTTAAGCAAATCTGTAAGCCACTCATGGATGTGACATACTATTCAAGCACAATATCGCCTGCACAACCTTACTTAAGGGCTGATATGAGCAAAGGAAAAAGGCAACACTTAATTTCTTGAGAAAGACACTTGAAAAATGGGTAATTTCATTGATTGAAGAGGTAAAGAAAAAAAAAACCTACATGCGAGCTAAGTACACAAGCTATTTATACTATGTCTACTAGGTTACAAGTACAAGTCAATTTACAAAAAAAGGGTAATGCACAAATGCGAAGATTAAGTATAAGAAGAGAAGGATAATGTTGTAATCCTTCTAGAAACCGTCTCCTCTACCCATTAGGTGTTTGATGAGAGAGAAAGAGGACATGTGTTTACCCAAGAATGGAAGGTGTGTCTACAAATGACAGTTTTTAACACTTAACATTTAAGTCAACATATAGGTGGTCTTCTATCAAGTTAGGTGTTTAGTCAGGTGCATAGGCTCAATTAGTGTAGCTTCTTTAGGAAGGTCAGAATTGGTCACTATAATACTCCAGGTAAGTGGGATAACTTGGAGTTCTTCATTATATGCACTACACTGCAAGTTAAAAGGGATGAAATTAGGTCGATAACTGAGTACTTAGGTTGTTAAGTTCGCTAAGCCTTTTTCTCTAAATCGGGTAATGGGTCTTAGACCTTGATTCCTATCATTCCCTCTAAGTTGTTTAGGATTTGGGATCAAATCCTCATATTGTTCGTCAAGTCGGTCTCTGTCCATAAGAATTTAAGGGCTTAAATCAACTAAGTTGAAAATGTTAGAGACCCTTTAACCCTTTAATAGCTTAAGTATATAAGTTATCTGGTTAATCTTTTGAAGTACTTAGACGGGTCCCTCAGCTTGTAGTGATAGTTTGTTCTTTCTTTTGATCAGAAACCGTTCCTTACTTAGATGTAACTATACTAACTTGCCGGGTTGAAAGTATGTCTAGCCTCTTCTTTTAAGACTTCTTCTTATTAGTTTATCAATAACTGAGGTCAATTGATCTATTACTTATTGGTATATCTGTTGAAAAGGTCATGTTCGATCAATGACCACTTAGTCCTCTTGGTTTGATATTAGGGCCATTGTTTGATCTAAGGGTAGTTCAAGGTAGAATCCGTACACTACTTTAAAAGGAGTCTTCTTGGTAACACTATGAGTGGAATGATTATATGAAAACTCTACAGTGGGTAGGTAAGAATCCCAATTAGTTAGGTTAGGTCTAATTATAGCTTAGAGAAGAGATCCTAATGTACGGTTGACAACATCAGTTTTTTGTCAGTTTGAGGTGGCAAGACATCCTGAACAATAACTTGGTCTTCAATTGATGCCACAAAGTCTTCTAAAATTAGCTAAGAGATTTTGGATCTTAATAAGATATAATACTTTCTTACAAAAACAAAGAAAATATAGCCGAAGCATCGTTCGTTTTGTTGCAAGGCACAACTATCTTACTAAATCAATCAACTACAACCAAAACTGAATCTTTGCCTCTTACCATTCTTGGTAACCTAAGCATAAAGTCTATACTTATGTCATTCCAAGGTCAGGTTGGTATAGGTAATAGCATAACTTGCCCTTGTTTAGCTTGACTCTTGGCCTCTTTACAAATCGTATACCTCTCAACAATCCGATGGACATCTCTCATCTTTCTTAGTGAGTAGAATCTTGACTTCAATGGATCATATGTTATCTTTTCACCAAAATGCCTAGATAATCCTCTATCATAAGCTTCTCTCATAAGAAGATCTCGTATTAAGTAGGTTATTACACATAGTTTTCTAATTTGAAAGTGATATCCTTTCGTTACAAAATAATCATCAAAAGTTCTTCCCACTCTACACCAATCAAAAATAGGTCCAAAGTGTGGATCTTAAGCGTATTACTCCTTCAAGCTCACAAATTTGATGATATTTAGACTTTAAGTCTATCTTCAAGAACACACTTGCTTCATGGAGTTCATCTAACATGTCATCCAATCTAAGAATAGGATACCAACATTTAATGGTAATCCTATTCACAACTCTGCTATCAATATACATTCTCTAACTTCCATCTTTCTTTAGAACTAATAAGCTAGTATGGCATATGGACTCATACTTTCTCGAACATATCCTCTTTCAACAAGTTTGTTCACTTGTCATTGCAGCTTAGCTACTTGCTCAAGGTTTATTCTATAAGTCAATTGCTTGGACAATGCGGCTCTAGGTTGTAACTTAATGCTATGCTCTATCCCTCATTTTGGTGGCAATCCTTTAGGTAGTTCTTTAGGGAATAGATCAACAATTTTTTTCAACAAATCTTAGATCTCCTTAGGTAGATCTTCTCATTTCCTCATCTCTAATAGTCTCTAAATAAGTAGAAAAGTTAGCTCATCCTCTACAATAGCTTTTCTAAGTTCGATTATACTCATCATTAAAGTCTTCTTACTCTTTTGGATGAGTTCAAACTGCATGTTGCTTACTTGGCTTAGAGTCATAGGATAAAAGTCATTAGATTAACCATCTTTCTCAAAGCTATAGGTATTCAGATATCCATCATGCATTACTCTTCGATCATACAACCACAGTTGATTAGTAAGATATGAGACCCACAAATAGGTAATACATCACACTTGATCTCATCCTTATAGTTCCTAATTGAGATAAGTAATAACACTTGCTTAATGACATGTAATGAGCCTTTCTCATTCAATAATGTAACCTATAAGGTCTCAGATGCACAGTAGTCGGAAAATTTAACTATTGCACCATCTTAACAAATGCTACATTCGTATAGTTACTACTATCTATTATCAAGGAGAAAAGTTGTTGATTTACCTTGCAGGTAGTATGAAACAAGTTCTTGCATTGTTTTTCTTATTGATCATGTTCCTCACTAAGAGCTCGATGAATTACCAATGTCATCATATTCCCTTGTTCTGGGTAGACCTCTTCACCTGTAACTTCTACCTTCACTTCATCTTCTCCTTCTACAATTTTACAAACTTCCTCATTAGTGCTATAGACCTCACCTCCCTGGATAACCATAGTTCGGAGGTTTGGACATTGAGATGATGCATTCTTAAAACCTTTGCATTTGAAACACTTTATCTCGCTATTTTTTCCTCTTAAGGTCTAGCCCTTTTCAAATTCCTTTTATTTTCCTCTTTGTTCCAACCTCACTCCTTCTCCTTAAGAGGTTTATCTTTCTCTCGTTCCAGACAATGAATGAATAAGCTTCTTGTTGTTTCCTTAGACAATTTGGCTATTAGGTACAAGTTAAGAGTTGAAGTTCTTGTAAGGTCTATTCCTTCTCTGTCTCTCAACTTGTTGAGCGACCTTAATAACTTCTTCAAAACTTTACACAGACAACACTTCAATGATCTCTCTTAGGTTGGTTCTTAGTCCAACAACAAATCTAGAGATAGTTTATGCTTCATGTTCTTCTACATCACAATAGATTATTAGCATTTGGAACTCTTGCACATATTCATTGATAGTTTAGTTTTCTCATCATAGCTCTTGCAACTTGGCAAAAGTGTCTAGGTAATAGGACTTAAGGATGAACCTTTCTTACATAACCTTCTTCATCTCTTCTCATGACCTTACTTCATGTTGTCCTTCTCGATTTCTATTAGCATGCAATCCCTTCCACCACATATGGGCATAGCCAACAAATTTGTTAGTAACTAGCTTAACTTTATCTCCTTTAGCATACCAACAACACTCAAACAAGTTCTCAACTTACTCCTCCCAATCTATGTGTTCATTGGCATTTCCACTTCCTAAAAAGCTTGAAATCTAAATTCTCACATTATCTATACCTCTGGGAGCTTAGGTAACTCTCTCTTCTTCCTCATACTCTTCCTTACTTTCTACTTCATCAAAGTTGACCTTTAGAAAATCCATCCTAGGTTAGAATCGTTGATCAACTCATCTTCTGAAGTTTTGAGCATGTTAAGGTGCTCAATTAAGTCAAATTTCTCTTCTATTAACTCTAGGAGGTCAAACATTCCTCTCCTCCTCATAAAACTCCTCAACTTCACTATTGTCCTCATCATGCAATTCTAGTCTTTAATTAACTTGACACTAAACTCCTCCAGTCTGTTCCTAAGGTACTGGGCTATTTGCTTCACTATAAGGAACTTCTTAAGCTCGAAGAATTTCTAGATTAGCTTGGTTCTCAACTAGAGTGTTCTCATTAGTTAGGCCATCGACCCTACGTACTCTATTTGCGCTCGTAAACATCAAACCGTACATTGTTATCATCATGTTTTCCATCATCTTCGTCATTTGATTCAACCACTCATTGATGGTCCATTCTATACGGCATCCATGACCATTAACATCATTGTCATTGTCTACTAACACTACATTCACACTTGAATCCATCATAGCTATCACTTAAAGAACCTAAAATTCTACCACAATAACTCAGAAAACCCACAAATTCATAAAAATCACAGTAACTTCAATCGCTACTACTATGTTTTATACAACATAAAATAAGGCAAACAGAGTATGTTCTCACTCTCAATCTACAACGGTAAAAACCACATAAATGCCCAAATTTCAAACACAGAGAATGTCACAAAAACAACTTAATACCTATTTTACTAATAGAAACACCACTATAGATCTACAACAACTTCAACATAAACATTCTACACAACTTAACAACAAACTCCAATAATACCCAATCAAAATTGTATCATAACTCAACTCACGACCCTGCTCAGAATCTCGAACTTTGATACTAAGGTAATGTGCCTCAAAAGAGGTCTTACCATCGCGTAAATGGGCCTTCTGGAGACAACTACCAAAGAAAGGAAAGGAATGGGTTTAAGGCGGAAAACGGTAAATGAACAAAAGATGGGGTTAAGCAAATCATGAGATGCTCATGAATGTGATGCACCACTTAAGTGCAACACGGCCTACAACTTTGTTGAATGTGACTCATCGGTCTAAAATTATAGGGTCGCTTACCAACACAACCTTGCTTAAAGGTTGCTATGAGCTAAGAAAAGTGTAACACTCAAGTGCTTGAGAAAGACACTTAGAAAAAGGGCTAATTTCATTGTTTGAAGAGGTAAAAAAATTTAAAAAAAAAAAGCATATAAGCTAAGTATAAGTTATTTATATTATCTCTACTAAGGTTACAAGGACATGTCAATTTACAAAAAAGGATAATGTACAAATACTAAGATTAAGTACAAGGAGAGAAGGACAATATTGTAATCCTTCTAGAAACCGTCTCCTCCATGCATCAAGTGTTTGATGAGAGAGAGAGAGAGAAGAGATGTATTGACCTGGGAATGGAAGGTGTGCCTACAAATGACAGTTTTTGACACATGACATTTAGGTCAACATATAGGTGGTCTTCTATTAGGTTAGGCTCTTTTAAGGAGGTCAGACGCTTAGGCTCGGTTGGTGTAGCTTCTTCAAGATGGTCGAAATTGGTCACAATAATACTTTAGGCAAGTAAGAAAACTTGGAGTTCTTCATTATACATGTTGTATTACACATCAGAAGGGATGAAATTTGGTTAAAAACTAAGTACTTAAGTTGTTAAGTTCGCTAAACCTTTTTGTTTTAGATCGGATAATGGGTCCTGACCTTGATTCCTATCATTTATGATTGGCATTGTGGCCATCATATGACAATTCCCAACTCGAGTTAAAGCGAATACAATTTCTCTGACCTTATAACAAATGTCGTGCAGATGGCACATTACTTGTTCATGCATTGGACGTAATAATTATTTGATAACTTAGATGTTTTGCTCAGGTTGTATATGCTTTTAACCTACTGCCCCTTTACTAAGCTGTGATTTGCTCACTCCCTTATAGATTTGCCTATAAGTTTTGATTAATCATAACATGGGATGATCATCACCAAGTGCACAAAGGGTTTGATGAGGGCTTAAGTGAGAAAAAACTAATGTAGAACTATATTTTTAAAACCTTTTGGTTTCTTGGAATTAGCTAGGTCTCTTAGCCGATCTAATAGGATTCTTACTTTTGAGTCATGAAACGTACTATATACTTTTGTAAATATACTTTACGTAGTTTTAGTGTAAATATAAGTTTGTTATTTATATAAATATTAGTATAATTGTGAAACTGTAAGTACTTCAAAACGGTTTGTCATATGAGTCATGTGAATATCAAGTTCATGCTAGTGACTAAGTGGTTAGTTTTTGTCATAAAACTAATATACATGACAAATTATTATGACTTAACAACTTTTGGGATGTACTAAGGCCAATCTCCCACATTTGAATAAAGGCATGGGAAAGGGCACTATTTGGCCCTAAGACATTTAATGGAAGGTAAGTGCACTTATTAAGTTATAGTATAGTAAAATGGATACAAGTCTATTTGTCAATCCCTCGAGGACTTTTATATAATTTAGTTGACATACTCAAATTACTGGTAATTCTTCCTATTTTCCAATTATCTAGCTTAACAATTAAACTTGAACTAATTAATTAAAAGCCTAACTATTAAATAAACCCTAATTAACGTAAACTAAAACTAACGAAACAAAATAAATAAAAATATAAGAATATAAACTAAATTATTAAAGAAAACATAAACCTTATTAAATCCATTATTTACTACCTAGCTTTATGCAATATTTAATCTAAATTACTTATTGGACTATATGAATTCCTTAAATAATTTAACTAGAATTGCTTTTACTAATTAACTTCTAACCTTAATTATACTCGACTTGAATTGCTTATGTAATAGAATATATTAAGATCACATTAAGTCCTTGAATTCCACTCTAGGTTACCTTAATTTGAAGAAAACAAGTAGCTAATCACTCAATTCTACTTTAGTTCCTTCTAATTGCATCATTCAATTCACAATAAGATCTCACAATCTCTCATTCCATTCACAATAAGATCTTGCAATCTCTAAAGTGAACTTTAACATTGAATTAATAATCTCAGTAAATATTAATTCAACACAATAAACTACAGTACAATTAGATTTTAATAGTAAACATCATTAATTAAACAAACAAAACAACAGTTGCATAAAAAACTAGAGTTCAATAATGATTTACTAAGAAAGTTGAACTAAAACACAAAAACAAGAACAAAGAAAAGAAATAACCCTTATTCCACATACTTTTTATTTTGCCCTAAACTCCAATTTATCTTTCAAAATATGGAATTCTTTTCACAATAACATGATCACACTCTAAGATCACACTTGTAAACCCAAGCGTAATTTCCATTATAATTGAAATTGACAAATTCCATAGATACAAGGATCACAAGTAAGATTCATAAGTGTAAACTCAATAGTGATCTTTAGCCTTCAATTTTCAATAAAATCTTTCTTCTTTGCTAATGTTCTCAATTGCATCATTCATCAAAGCTTCAAAATTTCTTCTAATCATCCAAAAATAACCAAAAACATAAACAATCTCTTTAACAAAACCTACAAATCAAATATTTCATAAATAAGCCTAATTCTTAACGATCAAAATAAATGGGTACTAAAATATTATCAAAACTACCTAAAATATACATATATAATAAGTGTTATCAATGTTGTAAATGTTCCATCCTTCTTTAGTTAAGGAGCTAAAAGCAGCCATAGAGCTCTAGAGCTCTTTCTGTTCCTTCTTTTATTAGGCTTGTTATTTTAGGGCTTTCAAGGTCAGGAGATCAATTTGAAGCTTAGCTTGAGGTTTGTTTGATGCTTGTAGTTATCATAGCCTTTTTATAATATACTAAGTTGATATGGAGACCTTTATGTTTGTAAGTGGCATTAGGCTTTTTTGAGTAATGAGAATTTGTTGTTGATCTCTTGTCTATGCATTCTAGTGCATCTTGATTATACTTCTTTTTCTTTTGTTCTCCCTTTTGCACTATTTTCCTTTCTTGTGCTTTGATGATGTGCTTCTTTGCATAATTGTGATAAGCCAAGCAAGGCCTTTAACTTATAGCTATTAGGGTCTCATTTTAAAGATTGAGTGTGTACGATCCCCATTGAAGATGTTCATGCATTCCATATATGACTCAAAGAACCTATCTCCACTAGGATTACCTATTAATGCACAATACTCTATGATTTAGGCTTCCTACTTTTCTTAAGTCAGAAAAGCAAGCCAACTAATTGAAAGCTTGATGGGACCAACTAGACCTGTCAAGTTATAATATAATAAAACGGTCTTGAGTTGGAATATTGATCCCTTAGAGACTAATTATGAATTACTAGTATTTCTTCTTATTTTCTTATTATCTAACTTGAAAATTAAGTATAAGTTATTAAATTACTAAATCTAATTAAACTAAATTATTCTATAAGAACAATAAAACAAGAATAATAATAATAATAAAACAAGAAAGAAATAGAAATAATAAAGATTATCAAGAGCAATGAATTTTGGTATTCAAATATTGAATTTCCCCTTAGAATTTATGTCACATCTAATCTCATTCTTGTTTCTAAATCGTGAGATATCCTAAATTGAATTAGCCGAAATCACATCTCAAATTAACCCTTAAGCTCAATTATAGTCTACCCAAACCACTTTTGCAATAGACTATATCAAGACATCATTAAGTCCTTAAACAATATTATTAAGTTACTCTAATCTAGAGAAATTAAATGGTCAAACCTTAGCTTATTCAATTACTCATAATTACATCAATTTGTTCACAATAAAATCTCATAAACTCTATGGTGAACTCTAACACTGAACCAATGACTTGGGTAAATATTAATCCATCGCAACAAAGCATAACATAATTAGACCTCAATAACAAGAAATCATGAATTGGATTAAAATAAAAGAAATAATTCTACATAAATTCTAGAATTGAATATTCATATACTAAAAAGAATAAATTAAAATAGTGAAAAGAAAGTAAAAAGAAAAAGGAAAATAAGCACGTGAAAGGGATAAGAGACAATCCTCTTAGGGTTTACAAAACCTAACTTCTCCTCTTTCTATCTCTATCTCTAAATTACAAGGTTTATGTGGCTATATATAGTACAAAAGGAATATTGAAATATATCTTCAATGTATCTTCAAAATATCTTGAAATGTCTCCTTGTTTTCAAATTAGGCTCTCAATAAAAGATACATAAAAGTATGGTATTTTTTATAATTGCAATTCTTTCAAAAAAATAAGGAAATTCATAAGGAATATCATATTCATACCCTAAGATCATAGCCATGATTCTTGGGCTTAATCTTTCTCTGCTCAAAAATTACAAATAAGTGAAATAGGAAAAGAACGCCCAAATCATGATTCTATTTGGTTATCATTCTTTCTTATTTTCTTGCTCCTTTGCCATGATTTCAGTTCATGACCAATAGTTTTAGGTGTGATCCATTTCCAAACTTCAAAACTTATAAAAATCATCTTTTTATCTTTCAAAGCTCGATCAAATTCTTTATATTTATCAAATAAAGCATGAAATCAAAATATAAACTAATTAAGCAACAAATTCACTAAAAATACCTAAGAAACATATAAAAACACAACAAAAATATGTGTAAATTAGTATTTATCGACGCTTCTTGAAGTTTGTATGTGAAGGCTCCTTCTCCATTCATCCATCGAAGGGTGGGGAGCATCTCGTGCACCTCTAAAAGCATGCACACACATTGCTTGTCTACCTATAGAAAGGCAAAGAAACTGTGACCATCGATGGGCATGTGTCTTGTTTACCCACAGAGAGTAAAGGCTAGGTTTGAAACTTGTTAATAGTTTGAGTGTCTCATTCAGTCGTGTAAGGGCGGAGACCAGATGTGAGGCTTATCAATAGGCGGAGTGTCTCGTTAACCTATGGAAGGGTGGAGACCAGATATAAGGCATGTCAATAGGTTGAATGTCTCGCTTACGGGTGTAGACCAAATACGAAACATGTCAAGAGGCGTCTCGTTCATTCACGACGAGCAAAGACTAGACATAGAACCTACCAATAAGCTGAATGTCCCATTAACACGTAGAAGGGCGAAGACTGGATGTAAAGCCTGTCAAAGCCTATCAAGAGGTTAAATATCTTGTTCATAGGTGGATGATGGAGACCGAATGTAGAGCCTATCAATAGGTTAAGTGTCTCATTCAACTATAAAGGGCAAGGATTGGATGTTGATAAATGTGTGAAATTGCACATTTATCCTCACTTAAAGCACACATTGAAGCATGTTTCTGCACTTTTATTGTGAAAAGTTCAGCAAAATATATGTTTTTGGATCAATTGTGTAAAGACTTAGAAGAATGATGAAGATTTGAGCTTTTAATGATTAATGTGTTATATGCACATCTTTAGTCTCCTATGGTTTCTATGCTCTTTTGAAGTTAGAATATGCCGTCATTTTGAAGGCTATATGATGCTATTATATTTCTCTGTATTCATGTCATTGTACTTACAAGCATGCTCTTAAATGCACATGACTTTCAATTACAAGAGCTTAGCTGTTGGAGGGAACAACACTTTTGGAATCAAGGCAGAGCAGTTCCTCTTTGTGAAAAGTAGCAGATTTGATCTCCAAGCCCAAGCAAAGAGCAAGCAGACCAAGAAGCTCCAGCTTACATGGTAGCTGTGCTCTCCAAGAACATATTAGAGCAGCAATCCTGAGCTAAAACTAACCTGAGCACCTAGATGCCGCTCCAAACCTTCTACATACCAGCAATCATTGGAGCTACACATGAGCTACCCAGCTTCTTCTTGAGATCTTTGGACTCTAGCTACAAGGCCAAGCATAGCAGCATCAACTCATATGTTCAATTTGGGGATAACTTTGCAGACCATAATTAAATAATAGGGGCTTCTCCTTAGTTGGTTTAAAGAAGATATGTTGAAGTGAGGCATAGTGGTGTTGACTTAATAGTAGCGTGTGAGAGTGCCTTTTCTTTGATTCATTTCATTTTCAAGTTAGAAAGCACCTCCTGTGCAAGAAAAGCAATCCCACTTTCATTTTAAAGAATAAACAACTCAGCTGCAAAATTTTAATTCATTGGTTGCTAGTGTTAGAGAGTCAATCAAACTATAGAACTTCCCTTCGGATTTGCACAATTCAAGCAAGAAACAGCAGCTGCGACACTCCACATGACAGCTGATATGTGGCATAATTTGTGATTTGGAGCTTGTCGGCTACTGTAATTGGAGATAAGCAACCAAGGACTTAAACAGTTGCTTGAGGCCCAGCAGCTCCAAAAGATGAACAACTAAGTCATCCACATTCTATTTGTTGACATATATGCACTTCCTTTTTATTATTGAGCTGAGTTTGTGAAACTTCACTGTTACTATTTTTACATAGACTGCCAAAGTCAGTGGCTGAGCACCCAATTGGCACTCCAAAACTCCAAATAACTAAACTTGATGCTCTCTTTCAATTTGAGCAGAACAAACAAATAGCCACGCCCCCAGAACTTCAATGTTGCAGTAGCATGTTGTGAAAACCAAGTAATAGTGGAGAGTGAAGCACTCATGATAGCAAAAACCACCAAACCGAGCTCCACATGAAAATAACGACCAGCTGCAATGAACTGCAACAGAGCAACCTAGCCGAGAATTTTGCAGCTGTACTATAGCAGCAACTCAAAGCCATAGGGTCGTGAACTCCATGCAGTGAATAGCAGAACAACAAGCACAAGTGACAGCAGCAACCCGAGCTCATACTTGAAGTAGCACCTATAGCAGCTGCAACAACTCATTCCATTCAATTAGCAGCTGCATTCACTTCAAATACCAGCAAGCCGAGAGTGCAGTAGCTATCAACACATCAGTAGCTCACGGCACACTCCAACAATAGCATCCTAACTTGAAGACAGCAGCTGTTGTTGACTTCAGTTCACAGCAGAGCCACTCCAACGTGCTGGACAGCAGCTACTCCACCAGCCAAGTCGTGCTTCCTTTCTGAACGGCAACAAACAGCAGCAAGGCTTACAAATCCAAGTTCTAGAGATCGTGATAGCTGCAGCAACCGAGGACTTTAGCAGCAGCAGAACATCAACACATGACAGCTGCAATTCACATTGACGCGGGAGCTCGAGCTTATTCCAACTGATCAGAGCAAGAAGCAGCAACCAGCCCAAAACCGAGAAAATGAGGATTACGAACTCAAGGAGCAACTGAGAAAGCATATTATGTTTGCTTCATTTGAAAGAATCTTTAGCACACTCAATTTCTAGTCCCGACAGTAATTTGTGAAGAATCAAAACCAAGAGCTGCACTTGGGCCTGGTTATCTGTTTAATTCAGAGAAGTAAGCCCACGCCAAGCACATTTATACGCAATATAGCAGTCGATTAATTTGGTTGTGGACTGTGCTTTGTCACGTTAAAAAGCCCACTATCATATCTAAATTACACATGCCCACGTGGAGAAAAATAGCAAACACTCCAGAATATTGCAAAAGGTCCAATAGCATTCATTTCGAAAAGAACATCCGTGGCATGAAGTGGACATCAGCTAGATTAAATATTCTCATTTGGGAATCATGCTTCCAGTTTGGGGGGCATTCTCTTTTTATGTCATTACCAATTAGGGTCCATGTTAAAAAAAGGCTGGGGGTGACAAGTGTGAAGAGCAGGGCTGAAGGGTATTCATTTTGGGGGAGTCGAATGATATATAGAGAGAGGAGCTGGAGAACATCAAGGGGAGGAGCCTCTTTCAGAAATTATGTCAAGAGCATAAAGGAGTAGCTTTCGCATACACAACAAGCAGCTTAGTCATTTTGGGAAAAGAAACTGAAATCGTCAGTAAGCCTCATTAATTTTTCCTTGTAGGATTCACTTAGAAGGCCCACTTGTCTATTGGGAGGATCACCGATAGGTGGAGAATATTCTGGAGCATAAAAAGGGCGAAGGGACACTCGACAGTAAAAGAAGAAGATGAGCGGTAGCTTAGAGGAGATTAGCCGAAATATAAAGCATAGTGTAGAGATTGGAATCAAAAGAAATTGTTTATTTTTTTATTTTAATAATTTTTTCTTTAATTTAAAGGCACTAAAGCCTTTATCCTGCTCATTAAAGGAATTTCTAGATATTAAATATATTTAAATATGTTGATTTTATATCAGGAGTTAAATTTAAATATATCAATTGAGATGTTTTTTTATTCTTATTATTTTAATTGTTATATATCTTGATTCATTCAGGTATTATAATACGATATTATACTTAGCACATATTAGGTTTTGTATTAATGGATTTAATGAACTAATGTATTTTATGTATTATTTTGATATCGATTTTGAGTATTTTTCTATTACATTCTTCATCTTTCTAATTAGTGCTTAGTTAATATTTTTTTGTTAGATAGAATTAGAGATATTCAAAAAGATTCTAATAACTCTTGATGAACATAACTTAAATTTTTTAGAAGGCTCATTATAAAGATATATTGGTTTTAATTAAATTCATAAATTTACACACTTAATGCAATTAGAAATATGATTCAAGTCATAGGGAAATGCTTGGTTCATATTTTTAACTAAGTAGTGGTTTTAGTGTGAGCGAATTATTGTTTTCTTAATAATTATAGATAAATTGCTTTAGTGAATAGATTTGTGCTATAATTAAAATTCTACTACTCCAAGAGGCGGATAAGTTTTAGTGAGTTTAGTTAAATTCCATTTAGTTAATTTCGAATATTGCATCGAGGTATTGCATTGATTCAAATGAAAATAAATTTACGAATTCCAAATTGATCTTTTTATATCCTATACTTGGGACTTTCATAGCATAGTTAGGACATTGGATTTAGTGTTTATTTTATTAATTAGTTTTTTATTTCTCTTAATTCAATTATTGATAGCTTAGTTTAGGAAAATACTCAAGCGGTTTAGTACTTAACACCTTACCCCCTATGGAATATGACCTTAACTTATTATTTATACTACTTCTATGACTCAATACACTTATCGATTCATACTTAAATTGAGTCAGGTTTTTGGTATTATTGCCCAGGAGCTTCAACTTTGCTAATATTAGATTAGTTGTTAATCTCTTAGACTAGGCCTCTTTTCATTTTCATTGTTTCCTTTAATTCTTAATAGTTTAGCTTTTTAGTAGTTTTGTTACTCTCTTTCAATTAATAGTTGTAGCTGATGGTTCTCTTCTTAGTAGTTAATTCATTGATATTTTAGTGCATTTTCACTTAGTTTGATCTCATGTTGGTGTAGCTTCTTGTTGCTAGTTTATGAATTGCTTGTTTGATATATTTTTTCTTATTAGTTGCATTTTATAAAAAGAAAAAAAAGTCCAGCTTTGTTTCTATTTCTTAGTATTAGTTATCATTGTTTGTTGCTTGTTAGTTTGATGATTTCATGCTTAATTTAGCTATTAGTTAGTTTGCATTTAAATATTTGTTAGATTTTTACTAATTTGATCAATTGTTCCATAATTTATGACTTCATTTCATTGTAGTGTTACTCATTTTATATATATATATATATATATATATATATATCTTCATTAGTAGAATCATGCTTTGACTTGTTATTTTGCTCTTAGTGATGGTAGTCATGTGCCCTATTTTATAAAGTTTCGATCTTTGTTCATGTTTGTGATTTTAGGCATGATCTTTGTTGCTTTGTGTTAAGTTAGCTTCTTGCTCGGTTAGATTGTTGTTAATTCCTAGATTTGTATTCTCTTGTTAGTCTATTTTGTTACTCTTGCTCAATTTACACATCCTTTGCTTAATTTTTCATGGTAAAAGTTGCAATTAATTAAGAAAAACAAAAAAATTCTCTAGCTAGTCATTAAGTATTTAGTATTGTTTACCTTAGTTTGTTGCTATAGATTTCAATTAAGTCGAGTTTAATTTAACTTCTTGATAGCTTAAGCATTTAATTTTTCATTAATTTTCCTATTTGTGTGATTTTCTCCTTTTATATTTTGCATTTTAAAGAAAAAAAATTTT
This sequence comes from Lumnitzera racemosa, assembly GCA_024138005.1. Taxonomy (NCBI): domain Eukaryota; kingdom Viridiplantae; phylum Streptophyta; class Magnoliopsida; order Myrtales; family Combretaceae; genus Lumnitzera; species Lumnitzera racemosa. The sequence goes on along the minus strand of JAMXBC010000003.1, from coordinate 27,957,788 downwards.
CCAATCTTGTCTTATCATCATGTTTCTTGTGTTTTATATACCATTCTTGTGAATGTTATGTTTTTTCTTGTCACTTTTGATGTTAAAGTAGTGATAGTTTACTTTAGTACTTAAAGTTTCAATCTTTTTACATTTTAGGAGTAGTCTTTTTGAAATTTTAGTTATTTTAGTTTGCAAAGTTCTGAAATTTTTGGAAAATCCATAAGAAGTTTAAAAATTTTTGAGAAAAGCCAAAAATATTCTTCCTTTAGGTTTAGCTGATGTATGTCTAGTGAAAGAATGTCTAATTTGATTTTTCTTTTTTATCTTAAAATTGACCAAACCTTTCACTAACATTTGAGAGAAAGAAGAGTGACTATTGAGTAATTAAGAATCAATGAAGGTAACGAGAATGGAGATGATCATAATAAAGATGATAATAATGGACACAATTGATAGATTTTAGGTGGAAATGAGGATGCAAATGGTATAGGTAAGTCAATTTGACTGTAGACTTTTGGAAGACCCACATGACCATTTGATGAACTCTTTATAGATTTGTGTCACACTCAAGAGTAATGGAGTTTCAGATGATGCGATCCACCTTTGCTTATTCCCTTTCTCTCTTAAGAATAAGCCAAGGAGTTGGGTAAATTCCTTGCCTACACAATCACAACTTGGGATCAATTGATAGAAAAGTTTTTAGCAAAATTCCTTCCACCTAACAAAACTGCTCAATTAAGAAATGAGATAAATTCCTTCTACAAATATGAGGGTGAAACATTTTATGAAGTGTGGGAAAGATTTAATGAGTTGCTTAGGCGTTATCCTCATCATGGTATACCCATACAATAGTTGATTCACACTTTCTATAATTCACTAGGTGACCAATTGAGGATAATGATAGATGTGGCTTCTAGAAATAGTTTGATGAGAAAGAATGCAGAACAAGCCTATGAACCCTTTGAAGAGATGGCTTTCAATTCTTTTAACTAGCATATTGAGAGAGCAAGGCCAAGGTAAGTGGCTACTATACATGTATCAAATACTGTTGCTAAGCTTTAAGCTCAAGTAGCTACTCTTACAGCCCAATTGAGTTGTTTGCAACCTATACAGGGGATAGGCTCGAGCTTTGGTCCACTTGAGAGTAGTATGCCTTTTATAGGTCCTCCTATGGGCTTTCCAAATTATTTGGCAAGGGATTTCTACTCTCCTGGTTCAAGGAGCTACTACAATGGATTTTTGCTAGTGTTCAGCTATTAATAACCAAAGTATATGGCCTACTGGTTGGTTTATGGAGTGCTTTAGTTGTTTAAGTTGGTGCACTTGGAGTTCATATAAATTCACTCAAATTAGTTATGGAGAATTGAGGTGCAAACTAATACATATTGTAGTTGCTATCATTTCGAGCTCTCGGCTTGTTGTAATATAGTAGCAACTGTCATGAGAGTTGGAGCTTGCGAAGAAGCCTGTTTGATTGGAGTTCACGTATTCGACTTTGGTGTTGTAGGGGTTGATAGTAGTAATTTATCCTCATGTTACCTACCATACAAACCAACAGAATAATTAAATTATTTTGGGCATCCACATAAAGAAAAAGCATGTTAGCCTCCACTAAGGCTTGTGAGATAGGAAAATGATGCATCTCTGGGGTTGGACATACAGAGAGACAACACAATGAACCGAACTAAGAAAATAAAATGGGGGTTTTAGCAAATCCATGAGTTATCGAGTTGGATATAACGCATCAACAAGATCTAACATGGCCTAAGACTAACCGAATGTAATGCACCGGTCTGAGTGATAAGGTTGCTCACCACAATTATTGCTAAAAGGATTGATAAGAGTGGTAGAGGAGAGTTTTCTAAGAGAAACATCTCAAAGGGTTTTTTCATTAATTGTTAAAGTCTAGCTAAAACCTTATACATGTGCTCTATTTATACATAGTGGCAAACCACTAAAAGGATTCCTTAGTGGTATTTTTGTAAATACAAAATAAACATAAGGATAATTTAGGAAAAATACAATAAAAGGGAAGTCTAAAAAACATAAGCAAAAATAAATGATCAAATGATAGGTCTAGGTGAGGAATGGACGAGTTGGGCTTCGACATTTAGTAGGGTCGGTACCCCGAAGCCTATCATCATCCCCCTCTTGAAAAAGTTTCGACATGAAACTTGATAAGAGATTACTTTAACTTCCACCTGGATCAAAAACAAATCTGTAAGAGTAAAATAAAAGCAAACTACAACAACTCAGCTCAATGATCAAAGCAAACATAGTCCAGTGCTCCTTCCACTCATCATAAGTCTGATCAATCAAGCTCTTCATTAGGCACCCTTCCTTCCACTCATCATGTACCCTATCAATTACCCTTAAGTAAATTCAATAGCTATCAATCATGGGGAATAACACAACTTCAAACTCAAGTAGGACATGAGCTCAAACTACTCCACTTCCTTAACTATTCTTAGAGTTTTATACTCTTCTAAAGTTAACTCGTCAACCTCATTTACAACAGTTATTACCTCATCCGCTTCCTCACAACTGGTTTCCTCTTTGATCACCATGGATGGTGTAATAATCCCTTCATCAACTCCCTCTTCCTCTTTGATGGCTTCTTCGAGAATTTTCTTTTCAACCTTCCATCTCTCTACTGATGTTTTAACAATTAGTAAATCATCTTCAAGAATAGCCAAGGCAATAGGATGGATCACAACTCGTTTTTTGTCATAGAAGGAATAAGTATTCTTCAAGAGCATGTAGCTCATGTTATGACTCATCTTCATGGAGAACCTAAACACATGTAACAATCACCAACATCAGCCACAGCAAATAAAATTTTATCTTGAAATTTTCTAATAGAGAAGGCTATTCTTGCTTGTGTCGTCAATTGAATAACTTCATCATAATAAAACAAAGTCATATGGATTTGAGTAGTCTATAGTTTCATAGCCCAATCTTCCAACAAAAATTTTAAAGATGAAATTCATAAGATAATGACTAATCTGGATTAATATAATACCTCGTTCAAGTCTTCCTCTTATGTAAAATTTATTTGATGCCACAATGCATACATTAAGCTCCTCTGCCATCTCCTCAGTAATTGTGAGTTCGACAATTTGTTAGTTCACTAATTTCAAGTCTACACTTTGCACAACTATGTCTAATTATTCCACTTGAACAAGAATTTCTTGGTGAATAGTAGTGCCAGTACAGTAGTACATCAGCAACCCTATCACGGTTTATGTTTGGCTCTCTTTACAGCAACTCGCTTAGACTTCAATTTAGCTCAACACTTAGTTAAATTTAGATTTTGGTCTTCATAGGCCAAAGCTCAGCAAATCTTATGCTCTCTCGATGTACATACGATTCATTTTGCTACTCTATAAAGCAGATTGGCACCTTAGATTTGAGCAACTCAATGAGAAACTTCTTACACCCAAGAGCTCCCCAGGGCTATCTTCGAAAGAAGCAATACATACACAATAGCACAAACTTGATTCTTAGGTCACACACTTTGACAGTTAGCTTGGTGATTGGGGTACAATACGTAACTTGTCTATAAGTTTTAGCAACATGCACAGCATAAACAAGCAAAATAGTATTCACACAAGCTTGGCAAAATTCAACTCAGTAGCTCGAACATATAATAGGTCTATGACTCGAAAAGTGAACTTAGTAGCACAATTTAAACAAAACATAACCGTGGTAAATTTCTAAAGAAACTGACCTTACACACAAACACTTTGGTCCACACTCAACTATTATAGAAAAGGTTAGAAATCATTGGTTCTCGCATATAGTTAACACTTTACTAGTTTGGCTGCTTTAGGAAAAGGACAGCTTGGCCTCAACTTCTTTGCCGTTCTCCTTAGACTAGCACACATATTCTGGCTAAGCTCCAATCACCAATCAAGTCTACAATACTCTACGTCGGTCTATACACACACTATCTTGAATACATCAGCATACAAAATTTACAATTTAGAGATCAATACAAAATTCAATCCTCATCAGCTAACTCAACAAAAGTTCACTTGAACTGTACGGCAATACACATTCTTGATAATTTACATAGAAGCTCAAGTGAAGTTCATAGCTCAAATAAACAAGGAATAAGCAGTGCAATGCAGCTCACTTCCACCTCACTTTAGCAATGATCACCTATGCAACTCAGTTCGGCAACAGTTACTCCTCGTTACAACAGCAAGGTGACTTAGACAACTCAAGGCACAATGCATTGGCTCCTCAAAAATGTTGTTTAGTTTGGTTGTTTTGGGACTAACAATTCAACACGACAAATTTTAATCAGCTTAGCGTTTTCGAAAAATAGTCAACAATTCGGAACCTAACGCGCTCCTTCGTTGGAATCGTGATTTGTTACCAATAAAGCTGATGCATCTCTGGGGTCGAATATACAGAGAGGTACCACAACAAATTAAACCAAGGAAATAGAATGGGGGTGTTAGCAAATCAATGAGCTATCAAGTTGGATATGACACACCAACAAGATCTAACATAACCTAAGACTTGCCGAATGTAACACACCAGTCTAAGTGATGAGGTTGCTCATCACAATCCTTGCTAAAGGGATTGATAAGAGCTAGTAAAGGAGAGTTTTCTAAGAGAAAAGTCTTAAGGTTTTTTTTATTATTATTAATTGTCAAAGTCTAGCCAAAACCCTATACGTATACTCTATTTATACATAGTGGCAAACTACTAAAAAGATGCCCTAGTGGCATTTATGTAAATACAAAATAAACATAAGAGTAATTTAGGAAAAATATAATAAAAAGGGAAGTCTAAATAACATAAGAAAAAATAAATAATCAAATTATAGGTCCAGGTGAGGAATGGATGAGTTGGGCTTCAGCATTTAGTGAGGTCGGTACCTTGAATCCTATCAAAACATTAGTTAAACACTCCATGTCCTTGTGTTGGAGTTGCTTGGAGAAGCTCAAAGTTGCTACTAGTCAGTGTTTAGTTGCTTTGTTTCAACTTAGTTGCTATCATTAGAGTATCATAGCTACTGAAACTTTTATTACATAGACTACTACTGTAGAATTGAATAAGAGCTTAGCTACTGTTTATCACTTAGAATTCTTGGCTTGCTGTTGGAATGCTCTAATCTATACAAAAGAAAAAGCTACTGTTAAGTCAATTTAGTCTTTGAGCATGAGAGAAATTTGCTTAATTTAAACTCAATAGCTGCTAAAGCTAAGAGGAAGAGTAAGCTGCTGCTCTAGGCATTCAAGACAGTTTATTTGGAGCTTCTTATTAGCAACAAAGGAGCTCTACTTGATGCTTAAATTGCAACTATTGTAGCTGATCTCTTTGCTTATAAGGAGCTTAAATTCTTGTTGTTAGATGAATTAGAGGAAGCCGATGTTGTTGTGAACTATAGCTATTACGTGGAGCTTAGCTATACTTAGTTCTCAACTACACCAAATAAGTTGTGTTGAACTTAGAATGAAATAGAAGATGCTTGGATTTAGTAATTTGCTGTATTGTTCATTCAAGATGTGCTTAGTTGGTCTTAGCTCAATTAGCATTCATGTTTACTGCTACCCTTTGCTATGAACTTAGTTGCGAGTTGTTATTATTGTTCAATTATAGTTTATCTTTGATTTAAGGAGCTCTACATCAACTTAGTTCTTAGCTATCTTATGTTATAGCTACTGCAACTACAAACCAATAGCTTCTTTGAATCACTAACTCTTACAATTATGTTAGCCAACTAAAGCTTTATCTAAACATAGTTTTTCTTGCAGTTTGATTGTTGCGATTTTGATCAGCCTTCAAGTGCTATTATAAGAGAATGGATTTGCTACGTTCTTTTTCCTTTTTGATACTTCCACATTAAGGACTCGCAATTCTTCCAAGAAGAAGTTATCGACCTAGTTGAATAAAGCAATTTAACTACTTTATCTTATTTGGTGCTTCTCACTTCACATCATTAAGGGAACTACTACAAGTTAAATTAAAATGAAGAGCTCGATATATAATCACTCATTCTTTAGATTCTTCAAGCTACTATCCTACTGCTCTCGACTTAATGAAGCTAAACTTTCTTGGAGGAGCTACTATGAGTTGGTCTCTTCACTTGTTTGGTCATGGAATTTTAATGAGTAACAACATGTTGTAGACTCTTCACTGAGTTGCCAACCTGAAGCTCAATCCCACTAACTGCATAAGTTCTATTGAGCTATTGTAGATGGATCAAGTGAGCTACTTACTGTCTAGCGCTTGGTCCATCAAAACTTCTTGCTAATAGATATTGCTCAAGGATTCATATAACTACTAGTAGCTATTATCTTGTGCTCAAGTAGGATGTTTGGCAACTATCATCACATGAAGGAATGTTTAGACCAATGAAACACTCACTATATATAACCTTAAAACTAAGAATTGAACACTATCATGCATAATTTGCACCTAAGAACAGCCAATAGTTTAAGTAGATTCTTGTAATCCTATACAAATCATTTGAGGCTGAATTTTGATCCTTTTTTAAAATCTTAACAAAATTGATCCAAATACATGCACTATAGCAACTTTAACTCGGAAATAATAGTGACACTCTAAAAAAAATGCATTAAATGTGCTATTTTAGAGAAGATAAATATGTAATTCTACACATTCATCAAATGTGAAGCCTATTGGTAGGCTAAATGTCTCGTTCACCTACGAAGTGTAGAGACCAAATATAGGTGGAGCCATGTATGGAGTGTTAGACAAAACTTTGCTTCATTCATTTAGATGATCTTTAGTATAGAAGGAAATAGCAAAAGGTTTTTTGTAGGAGGATATAAGTGTAGGGATACCCATTTTAGTGCCTTAGGTTACCCTTATTCTATGCTCTTAGGATGGGCTTACCATTAAGCCTTTCTAGCCAATAGGCACCTTTCCTCCTTCTCTAGCCCAAATAGGGACTTCCCAAGTAGTTGCAAGCTTGCTGTAGGCCTTCTCTAGACTAGTGGCATCTAACTTTTGAGCAATAAGGTCACTAAGTTGGAAGGCTTTATGTTTTACCTCTTATCATAGTATTGGGTCACGTTTTATTGATAAGTTATGACTCAGAGTCACACTTGATCTTGAAGTTCTTTTAAGAGATCTAGGATGACTTGTAAATTGATCTTGTTAACTTATAGGTTTGGCTCCTAGGTTCACGTAGTGAGGACCTTAAGCTTAATAGGGAGTATGACTTTGATGTTAAAGGCTAGGAGGAAAGGGCTTTTGTTAGTTGCCATTTTCGGTATGGTGTAATATTTCTAGAGGATATTAGGGAACTTGTCTACCCATAAGCCTTGAGCTCGGTCAAGTCACTTCTTGATGCATCTCTGGGGTCAAACACATAGAGGAGCACTACAACGTTAACAAATCAAAAGAAAAACAAGAAAGCTAGCAAAAGTCTGTATAGTTACCGACTAGATATGACACACCAATCGATCATACTCGACCTACAATCCTTTGAATGTAATGCACTAGTCCGAACTATAGAGTCACTTGCCACTACTCTTTACTAAAGGGAATAAATAAGTGTTAAGAGTAAATGAGAACACTAGGGTTTCTCGATAAGAAAACTTATATCTTCAGATGATCAAAGAGTTATAATCCCACTAGGGTTACAAGTATACATGAAAAAGACAAAAGAGTAATTTACAATTGGGATACAAATATGATACTAAAAAGGGTAAAATAAATAAAGAATATGTTGTATAGAAAACTAAAGAATCCTTTTAGAATACTATGCTAAAAGACACATATCGCATGGTAGCTAATTGCTGGTCATTTTGAAATATAGTACAACTCAAACTAAGTGAGAAAAAGAAAGTATGTGGTTAGAGCCAACCTGATTTAGATCAAGTCGGTTCTTAACCAATTAGTCACTAGTGAATATTCACCTCAAACTGGGTCGGACCCTAGTCGTTTTGAGAGCTTAGCTTTAGACAGCTGTAAACACCTAATTTTTGCCCATCCGTAGTTCTAATTTATTATTATTATTATTATTATTATTATTATTATTATTATTATTATTATTATTATTATTATTATTATTATTATTATTATTATTATTATTATTATTATTATTATTATTATTATTATTATTATTATTTAGATTTTTTTAGGAAGTAAATTATTTTACAAACAAATAGTTTTAGTTTTAGCTTAGTCCAAATAATTATTTTAGAGAGTCGCGTGGTTTAAGTACAATTTAATTATACTGAATGTCAAGGCACAGGCTAATGACCTAACGAATAAGTATTGAAGTATTTGATATAGAGTTAGGTTGAGGACATGGGTTTGAGTCTCGCTAGGAACCTATATGCTTTTATTTTTCTATCCTTTTTACTTTTTACAAGAAGTGAGTTGAGCAATAAGATCACATCTAATGAAATCATTTTTGTTTGGATTTGAAACATTATAAAAGATTTGAATTTAGTTTGATTTTTATTAAATTGGATTTGAATTAATATAAATGATTCAGATCTAATTTAATTTTTATCAAATCAAATTAAAATCAATATAATGGATTTGATTCGATACGATTCGTTTTAGACTTTATAAATACGAACACGCCACAAATCCACAAAACCCAGTGACTGTACACATCCGTATCCTTGGCAGAACACACTGTCTTTAATGTAGCATGCTCACTAACCATACAACACTGTCTAACAACAAACACATAGCAGCTACTGTCCACGTGTCTTCAAAACACCACACAATCACTGGAAGCGCATGCCTTGACATCGCCCTCCTCTACTGCTACTGCTCCGATCACTACTGGACACTCCGCAACTGATGCCAGCAGCCCCATGACATTGATTACCATCCATTGTTGGTCGACACAACATAACAACTTCACCGCCACAGCCAATACATAAATAGTAGCTTCACAACCACTTATAACTTAGAACCGACGCCATCCTCCTCGTCCAACAGCACACATAGATACGTTCATCGATCAACCGTGATCCATGACACATTACAGCCTCACCCTTTCTCTTACATACACATGACCAAAAAACTACATTGTCCTCTCCACGCTGATCACAAACACATGGACTTATACAACCCCTACACATCTAGCAGTCACGACATACGATCAATGATACACACGGTTCATGACTCACAGCACTCATCCATGACAACTCCATCACAAACAACTACAGTCATTACAGACGCCATTACACTGCCGCTCACCGATCGCACACAAACACGACACCTGATCAACTACACCAAGCAACGACTGAACTAAGCCATACGTAAGCATGATCACCAATAAGCCCCAAGCATAATCAAAGCACGTCTACTGTCCTTCACTGAATATCAAGTCAGGTTTAACATTTTTTTTCTTTATTTATTTCATTATTGTTATTTTATAATCATTATGTTATTATTTTGTTAGTTAGTTAGTTAAATTCATATATATGTATATATACTAGTTTAGGAGGCTTTTAATATTAGTTTTTATATATTTAGTAGATTACATAATTAATTAATTTAAATGGATAGTTATTAATAGTAGAAATATAGGTGTAAATATATTAGCTTGGGATTTTTTTTTAGGTTCTTTTTTTAGAAATCACCATATAGAAAATTATTTTTTTAGAAATAAAAATTAAGAAAAAAGAAACTTTTTGCAAAAAGATTATAGCATCTTATAGAGTCTTTTTATCACTCACGAGTTAGGACTCCCTTTCGATTTTTTTTTTTTGTTAAATAAACCAAATCAATTAAAATGTAAACTTGGTCGTTTTTTTTCAAAATTAAAATCAATCAACACATTAAAGTTTTTTTGGAAAGAACTTTGATCGTCTAATTTTGGCTAGTGGGTACATAGGCACCTTCGAGGCGATGATAAAATCTGTATAAACTTAGTTTTTTTTTCTTTTGATTTTTGATTTTTAAATATTATAATTAGAAAAATAATCTTAATTTTGATAAATAGATAGTGATACCTGTTAGGGTTTAATAGGTCAACCCCCGAATTCGAAATCCTCTTATTTTTCATTTGAATTGAAATTAAAGACCGGTAGCTCATTGTAATCAATCCACGCAATTGATTATGATTTTTTTTCCTCGACTTTGGTCGAGTGGTGACTCCAAAAACTTTTCCAAAATAAGAAATCCAAAATTTTCCAATTTCTTTAGTCGATAATTAATATTAAATAGGTTAGGGTTTAGTACTAATCGGAAATGGGGAAATTAATTTTAAATAAAAGAAACCGAAAAATCAAGATCAACAACAGTTATTGAGGCTAGTAAGCTTAAATATTGTCATGATTATGGTACAGCTTCTTAGCAAGTAATTATGCCGCCCAGAGGATCAGCACATCTACTTGGCAATTTCAAAGACAATGTTGGTATATGAGAGAGCTTACTACTCAGGTCAACAGTAAAGTAAATCATGGAGGTTAGAATAGGAATTCTTGTCCTGGAGAGAGCTAAGAGCCATTACCCTCCTTGTGAATCCTTAAAGTCCTCTAGCTCAGCTACATGTGATCAGTCCGAAGGGTTAATTCCCATCATTTGCTTAGGGGTTAAGAAGATTTGACCTTAAATCTGAAGTGGTTTCTAATTCCTGTTTTTTCAAGGCACTTACGAGATCTTCTTCTTTTAGTTAGTGGAGAATTAGGTTAGACATATTGAAATTGAAGAAAACACCATAGTCATCAAGCAAATCGATTTGGTAGACATTGTAGTTGATCTTCTTTAGAATCTTGAATGGACCATCAACTTGTGGAGATAAGTTGTTCTATCTCTAGCGCGGAAATTGTTCTCAATTGAGGTGAATCCATACTAAGTCTCCTGACTTGAAAGAAACAATTCGACAGCCTCAACTAGCAGTCTCTTATTGAACTTAGCTATCTTCCTTGTTGTAAACCTCGCAACTATAGGATTATATTCAATATGTAAAGTTTAAGGTGATCGATTAAAGAATTTAATCGAGTCTAAATTATTATAATAACGTTAGAAATATTAGTAAAAATAACCCTATAAGTTTGAATTTAGGAAAATAAGTAATAAAATAATAGAATATCGTAATATCAAATTATAAATATATTACCTGTTATTTATTAGAATGCATAAAAACAAGTTCTGATAACTAATGAGTCACTAGAGATAAATTATATGCACTAAAAATCATTGAATAATATAAATAATATTTAAGATTGTTTACTTAAACTCTATATGTATTTATGTGTAAGTAAAAATACGTGAAATTATTTAAAATACTCATAAAATGCTAAGTTGATACTAAATAATTAAAGAAAATTTCAAAAAAATAAAGGAAAAATCAGAAAAGTGAAGAATTGTCATGATCATGGTCGTAGCATATTGGGATTAAGAAGGAAAAATTCAACCAGTCAATTTAAGGCATGTAGAAAGCCAAAAAGGAAGGGATAAGGCTAAATGTCAACTCAAATTAATGAAAACAAAAATCCCATCCAAATCTATAAATACCCAAACTTTAGATGAAGTTCATTTGGTCTATTTGGAATCCTAAAAAAATTGAGAGAACAATAAAAGAGAAAGTTAGGGTTTTTTTTTAATTTAGGAAAAATCTATACAATTAGAGCATTTAGATTAAACCCACAACCCACGACTACTTAGAAGTGAACTGCCATCACCAAAACACCTTCCTACTACCTAGTCTAACCGATAACCATAGGATTACTACTAATGGCCGGAAGTCCAAGGGCTAAGTGAGTCCAATTTTAACTTAATTTAATTTAATTTATTAAAATTATCAATTTTATCTATAAATTATGAAATTTAGTATTACAATGTTTTTATGTATGTAGATTTAGGGAAAATATTGGTTTAATTCAATTCTATCTAGAAATATGTAGTGCTTAAGAAACCGTGTAAACTTAAGAATGTTTCGATTTGCAAATAAATAGCCTCAAGAGTGTAGTTTTAAGTTTAAAATTTTTGTGTAGACTATTTAGGAGATGTAAAATAGTGTTTTGAAAACCCTTTTTCAAATGAATTTTTGAAAGTTTTAAGTAATTTTTAAGCCTTTAAAATATATATAATTAGTAATTTTAGGATTAATTAATGGTTAATTGATTAATTGAATAATTACTGATTTAGTGTATAATTAGATGTTTTAAGATATTCATATCTAATGTGGTATGATAATTGTAGCATTTGGAGTATTAGATGTAATTATTATGACTATTACATAGTAAATATATGTAATTTTAATAGTATGTGGAATTGGAATTATAATAAATATAAAATAATAGGTTAAAATAGATAATATAATAGTAATATTAATACATAATAAATATAGTAGGAAACATAAATTTAGGTAATTATATGAAAAATGTAAAATTTTCTCACATCGGAAATAAATTCAATACATAAATGAGGATTAAAGTGTACTGTGTAAATTAGAATATTAATTAAAAACCAAAAGTAACACATAGAATACTCGAGCCTAATATGATTAATTTCACATTAGAGTTCAAAATGCATTTTTAGAATTTATATATAGTAACCGTAGTTGAAACTAAATTAGAACTTAAATTAGAACCGAATTTGGAAACCGATCCCAAAACTAACCTAGAATGAATCGATGATAAATAATTTGTATATATGAAAAAAATTGAATTAAATTATAACCTAAAATGTATATGTATCACAAAGATATAAATACTAAAAGAGCATTTATATTATAAGTCAACTTACGATAAGTTGAGTAAGCGAACCAAGGATTCTAAGTAAATTAGGTTCTATACTTTATTGTATTTCGAAGTATCATTTTAAAGTACTCAGAAGCTTGGAATGTGTATGATTATGCTTACAGGTAGTTATATGCATGTACTTGTATGTATTTGGCTTTATGCTGAAATCTGTGTTATGTTTGATGATTGATGTGAATTGAATTATATGAAATTATTTTATCCTCCTAAATCGTACTTAATCATAACCAACCAATATACCTTAATTAGACATGCATTGAACCCTTTAAGGGACCATTATGATTCTCTAATCAAACACTAAAATCTTAAAAAAAGATAGTACTGGATAACATAATTGTCTTTTCTTCTTCCTTAGCCGAACTAAGTAACAAGAGAGGAGGTTATGACAAAGATAAGGGCAATGGTTCAAAAGACAGTCATGGGGGGAAGCGGTGTCTTTATTGCACAAACTTGGGTTTAGTTGTGAGTTATTACATAAACACGAAAACTCCTCAATCCTGATTAAAGTGGGTAAAATTACTCTGATTTCACAACGAACCGAACTACATTTTCTGATGGTATTTGCTTGTTGCAGTGCATATAATTAATTATTTAATAACCCTATTTGTATTTGTTATGCATTCATAAATCTCCAACCTAACTTACTAAGCCGTGGCTACTCATACCCTTATAGATTTGCTTGAAGGTTCTAACTAATACACTGTAGTATAATTACCTTAAGGTTAGTTTCTTTTTCAAGCTATGGGGAATAAAGATCAACCAATTGTACAATCGAGTTCTTAAAATGCCTTATTAGTATTTTTAGGTTTATGAATTGGTATGTGATATGTAAGTTAACAGACTACCAAAATATGTTTAATTTCCAAAGATTATAAACAATATGAATGTAATTATATATATAAATATAACTTAAAGTTCTAGCTTTTTATGTAAATCTTAGTATAAATTTTAATTGAGCTATTTACTTTAAAGTGAAGAGTTGTGAAAATCTTGTGTAAATTATATATATGATGGGGACAATAAGGTCAATTACTATTATAAATTGGTTTACATAGCGAGACTGTTGCGATTCTACAGTTTCGAGGCGTAACACTTGTCACAGTCTAGTAAAGCTATTACAATTCTTGGTCTCGGTCGACTCCAAATTGACTTTCTTCAGTAGTTTCTAAGGTACTGATCAAATCTAAGGAGACAATAGGGTTAAGGTCGTAGATGACCTTGAATTGGGTCTTAAGCTAGTGTTATGGATGATTTAATTGCATGCAAACTCCATAACAAGTAGACACAGATCACAATCCTTCAAGTTCTTTCCCATAACAGTTTTGAGTAAATTGCGTAGTATCTTATTCACCACTTCAGTCTGGCCATTAGTTTGGAGGTGGCTATTGGAGCTAAATACAAGTTTAGTTCTAAGTTTTCTCCAAAGAGTCTTCTAAAATCGCTCAAAAATTTTGTATCTCGATTTGAACAATAGTTTTCGGCACTCCATGTATTTGAACTACCTCCTGCAAAAACATATTAGCAATATATAAAGCATCATTAGTTAGATAACACAAGGTGAAGTGTGCCATTTTGCTGAAGCGATCCACTAATACAAAGACCAAATCTTTTCCCTTGGATGTCTAAGGCAACCCTAAGGCAAAGTTCATGGTGAGGTCAGCCCAAGGTAAGGTTGGTTTTGGTAACGGCATATACTCTCCATGGAACTCTCTTTTCCCCATAGCTCTCTTGCACATCTTGTAACTTCCCACTACCTTATGGACATCTTTGGTCAAACTAGGATACTAAAAGTTTTCTTGCAATAGATCAGCTACTTTGGTTTCTTTGAAATGACCAGATAATCCACTACTATGAGCCTCCCTCACCAACAACTTATGTATAAAATGGTTTGATATATACAACCTTCGGTCTTTAAATAGATAGTCATCTCTAAGATAATATCCTCCAATAACAACTCCTTTTTGGTAATGGGACCAAAATGAGAGTCATGAGCATACCACTTTAGCATTTCCTTTCCTGTGTCAGATCATGTAGGAAACCCTTCCATAAACTCTAGTCACTTGGCTTACCTTTTTGAGAGTTTATTTTGACTCCCAAGATGTGTAAATGACTCATGGTTAGTATAGATCACGAACTCTCGTGGCAATAAGTAGTGTTGCCAGATAATAAGAGCTCGAAAAAGAGAGTACAACTCTTTCTCATAGACAAAATAGCTCAATGCAACAACACTAAGCTTCTCACTATAATACGCAATCGATCATCATTCTTATATTAAGACAGTATCAATTCCAATGCCCGACGTATTGCACTCTAATTCAAATGACTCGTCAAAAATTGGTAAAGATAGGATAGGGGAGGAGGTAAGCTTCTCCTTGATCTCCTTAAAGCTCTATTCAATTTAATGATTCCATCAGAATCCATCACCCTTTTTTCTTTAGCTCAATCAAGAGGGCTACAATGGTATTGAAGTTCTTAATAAATCGTTTCTAGAAAGAAGCAAGGCCATGAAAACTTTATACTTCAATAACATTCTTTAGCGTTGGCTACTCTAAGATAGCTCGGACTTTCTCTCCATCAACTTGGATTCCTTCCTCTAATACCACATATCCATGAAAAACCACTTCACCCGATAGAACGTACACTTCTTCAGGTTCTCAAATAACTTCTCAGCTCATAAGATTTCAAAAATAGCTCGAAGATATTGAACATGGTTATTCAGGTCAATACTGTACACCAATATATCATCAAAGTATATAACCACACATCGTCTAATTAGAGGACACGAGGACGCATCATATGGTTCATAAGCCTCATAAATGTGCTCGATGCATTTGTAAGTCCGAATGGCATAACCAACTGTTCATAAAGACCATGCATTGTCTTAAAAGTAATCTTCCATTCATCACTTGATCTCATACAAATTTGATGGTAACCACTTTGCAAATCAATCTTTGAAAATATTTTTTCACCATGAAGCTTATCTAACATGTCATCGAGCTAAAGTATCAGATATCTATACTTGACAGTAATTTAGTTGATTGCTTCATTGTCGATGCACATGTGCCATAAACCATCCCTCTTTAGAATAAGCAAAACTGGCACAGCATAAGGACTCATGCTTTCCCTCATGTATTGTCTCTCCATGAGTTTGTCTTTTCAGCTCAATAGCCTACTCAAGGTCCATTCTATAGGCAGGTCAATTTGGTAGGGTTACACCTGACTATAGATCGATACAATGCTTTATGCTTCAAACCAAGGGTAGTCCTTTAGGCAACTCTTCAACAAATAGGTCAAAAAATTCATCTATCAAGCTTCAAATCTCATAGGAACATCCTGTAAATCTCTCATCTCCAAGAATCTTTTAATCAATAAGAACATAGGCTCTTCATCCTTCTCAGTCGCTTAGAGCTCTCTTTAGTTCATCACTAAGGCCTTCTTACTAACTCAGGTGAGCCAATTATGGGTCTTATTTACTTGGGTTAATGTCATGGGTTGCAACATGATCTTTTTTCATCCTTAATAAAGACATAGGTGTTCTTTTATTCATCATGAGTACCATATCGATCAAACAACCATGGTATTCCAAGCAACGGTTGTGAAGCTCCCATGAGGACAACATCACACACTACTTCGTCTCTATACACACTCTTAACATTGAATGGCACAATTACTTGCTTTGTGACGTATAAAGCACTTTTATCATGAAGCCAATGTAATTTGTAAGGTCGAGGGTACTTAGAGGTCAACAGTCCTAACCTCTACACAAAGAACTATACGATAATGTTAGTACAAGTTCCTCCATCCAAATGATGGTGCATAGTTGTCCTTTAATGGTACATTTCTTATGGAACAGATTCTCTTTCTGATTTTCCTTAGAGTTCAATAGGGAACTCAGTACTCATCTCAGCACTAAGGTCATCACCTCTCCTTAATTGGCATAGATACAAGTCTTCTCTTCCTCTTCAACTTCAATCCTTCCATCATTCTTCTCCTCCTTAGGCTCGCTCTCATCAGTGCTGTCTACTACATCTCCTTGAAGCACCATAGCAGGTCGATTTAGACACTTAGCAGCCATGTGTCTGAAGCCCAAACATTTAAAACACTTCACCTCATTTGTCTTCTGTCTAAAGGTCTATCCTCTTTAATATGTTCTTAGGGTCTGCTTAGCTTCAGCTCAACTTGGCCTTGCTAGCCTGTTTGGCTTTCATCAGGTCAATCATCTCTCTTTAACTCAACGTGAATAGGTTGGCACAAAACTGAGGCTCGAGAAAATGTTGGCCCAGGTCAACTTAGAACATTTCTCTTCTGTTTTTCAACCCTCTATGCCACCTTAATTGCTTCTTCCAAAGTGTAAAACCTTTATACTTTCACAATGTTATGATTCTCATAATTGAGCCCAAAAATGAACCTCGATACTATACAAGCCCCGTGTTCATCCACATCAGCTTGGATCATCAACATTTAGAATTCTCTCACACAGTAATCAACAGATTGGCCTCCTTCGTGAAGTTCCTGTAGTTTGGCAAACGTATCTTGCAAGTAGATTTCAGGCACAAATCTACCCTCATTAATCTCTTCATCTCATCCTAAGTCCTTACTCCTCATCTTTCATCCCTTTCTTTAGTTGCATTCGGATTTTTCCACTACATAGTGGCATACCCAAAGAACTCAAGTGCAACATGTCAGACCTTGACAACATCTATATATCCATAATAGTTAAACACTTTCTCTACCTTCTCTTCCCACTCTAAATATTCATCTGCATCTCTACTTCCACTAAAGGGTAGAATTTAAACCTTAAAATTGTCTAGTCTTCAAAGAGCTCGGCATCCTCACTCTTGTGCTTAATAATAATCAACATCTTCTTCTTCCTCTCCACACTCCTTAGCATCTATCTCCTCATCATCTTCCTCATTCCCCTCCAACTCTAACCTCTCCTAGCAACTCAGTCTATTACTCCTCTATCTCGAGGGGGTAAAATGAAGCGATTACCTTGGTTACATTGGTCATAGTGTTTCTTAAGAGCATTTTCTAGTAGATTATCGTATTGTACACTCTAAGGTTGTTGTCTATCAACTTGCATTGCAGTAATTAAACTCTTAACAAGATTAATGAGTCTATCAAGCTTGTCATCAACTAAGCCTGAAGTGTTACTACTATTATGACCACAAATAGGTTGAGCACTACTGCTCCGGTTACCAATAATACTCTAAACACTCGAATCTGACATGGTATAATACTTCTCAAATAGATTAACAACATAATACAAGAAAAATATTGCTACCTTACTATCTAAAACTTCAATTAACACACTCTAACAACTTCAACACCCAATTATCACTCGAACAGAATAAAAATGAACTTGCTTTGTTTTTGTAGTGAAAAACAGAGTAAAAACATAGTAACAAGGGAACCATACTTACTAACACAAAAATCTTCACTATACAACTCACAACTCCAAACTTACTCCACATGAACACACTAAAGCAGCTACTAGAGGAACACAGTAGCCACAACTAGCAAACATGAACCAAAACTTTACTACAACTTCACATACTCCCTTTTAGAATAGTGCTCTAATACTAATGTCACACCCTGAAGTGGTAGAGTCGTAACAATCCCGCTATGCAAACCTTTCTAAGATAAAAGTTGAACATACAACCATTATCTTAGACCCAATTTACATAAAGCATCTATGACTAACCTACTTTGAAGTAAACAATTCATAAATTAAACAAGTTATTTAACTATAAAATTATAAGGTAAAATAATCTGAGTATATTATAAGATTTAGTAGCTTGAACATAATTTACTTCAGAAATACATAAAACTTAAAAGATAAAATTCAAACTTATGCGTGTAACATTACCTTAGTTTTATATCCTCACTCTTTAGGATCTTACAATTGCTAGATTTAACGTAAATATAAGCAGCTTCTTAGTTAGCACTTACAACAACGTCTATAAGGATGTAAGCAACCACAGCTAAATAAGTTAGGACAGAGACTTGAAACTATATAACAAACACAAACACGGTTATCAACCAAATTAATTAGATGCAATGCATGCTCAAACAAATGCCATTACATAACATTGTCCGGCCTGTCATGAGATTAGAGAAATTGCATCCGCTATAATCTAAGTTAAGGAGTTTTCATTAATGCAACAACTTACAACTAAACCTACGCTTATGCAATGAAGACATTACTTTTCCTACAATTACCTTTGAACCATTGACTTCACCCTTATCACGACCTCCTTACTTATCACTTAGTTCGATTAAGGATGAAGAAGGGATCAATTATGCTATCTGGCACTATCCCTTTCGAAGGGGTCAATATTTGACTAGAGAACCTACCTTAAGTTTCTCTTAATGGGTTGTTATGTAGGTCCGCTTTAGGATTTCAAGTCATATATTTAATTAATCTATTTAAGATGTTCAATCATTTTAGATAAATCGTGTAAATACAAGCCAAAACAACAAATCAAAATCATAGCATCACCTCAGAAACATGCATATGAACACAACCAATATCTAACAAGCACAATCAAGTACAATTTCAAGCCTTCAAATACTACAAATTAGTACTCCAAAATACAGTAACGTATTAATCCCAACTTACCTAAACTTCTTCCTTGCTCACTCGAGGTGTAACTTATACTGGCCATCACCAATAATCCCTATAATACAAATATTGGTTTAGATGGATATGTTTTGTTATGTAATTTAGATACGTGTACTTTGGTTTATGATCTTCTTACATTTAGTGATTTAGGTCTAAGTCTTTTAGAATTACTTCCCTTATTCAACTAGGTTTCGAATTTGTTTATTGTTTCGATTACGATTTCGGCTTTTGAATTAGATTCTTATCTAAGAATAATCTACATTTAACGTGATCACTTATACATATGTATATATATACATATAAGCTTTAAATCATAGGTTTTAAGTTTGGGATTATAATTTTACGCATATATCCAAATTCTATATCTCCTAAACCAAATTAGTTCTAAATTAATTTCTAATTCAATTTCTGAATCAGTCTCTAAATTCAGTTTTTGTTTCAGCTTCTAATTGTTGTTTTTATTTATGAACCTTAGGAATTCTTCCCAAACTAATATACACATCTAATGATTATGTTTAAAGTATCCTAAATTTATGTTTTAGCTCCTAGTTAATATTTCAATCAATACGGTACACTGCGTTTCTAATTTAACTACCGAATTAGTTCCTGATGTAAGAAAATTTCACATTTTTCATATAAACACCTAAATTTAAGTCTCCTACCAGATTTTATATATTTATTCCTATTATTATTATAATATAATTTTAACCTAATATTTTTCTATTCATCAATTTCTTATACTTACATATTATACATTATCCCTTAATATGAACATAATATGTACATCTAATGTTCCCATCACCGCAAATATCATCTCCCAACATTAAATTAAAATTTACACCAAAATATCCTAAATTAAAAAATTAGCTTAGATTTATTATTTTTACCTATTACACAATACCCTAATAATTAAATCTAACACCCTGAATGTTACAAATAGCATAGTCTATCAAATTTCAACATCCTAAAACATATAATTATATACTAAATCAGTAATTACCCATTTAATTACTTAATTAGCCCTAAATTACCCGTTTTATATATCATTTTAAGGTCTCAAAATTATCTAAAGATTTCAAAAATTCATTTTTGAAAAAGGGCTTTATAGAACTGTTTTAAATACTCTAACTAGCCTACACAAAAATTTTGGGCTAAAAACTACACTCTTAAGTTATTTATTTCTAAATTGAACAAAACTTAAGTTTGTGAGGTTTCTTAAAGACGATATATTTTCATGTATTAATTCATCAAAATAAATGTTTTTCTTAAATCTACATACTAAAATATCTTAGAATAACAAATTTCATAATTTTTTAAGAATATTTAATATTTTTACAAAATTAAACAAAATCGAATTGGAATTCGAACTCACCTATCCGATTGACTTCTAGCCACCAAAGGTGGCTCCAAGTGTGTCAACTAGAATGGGCGATGGTGGTAGGGTGGTGTGAAGGGGGCTGTTTGTTTCCAAGTGGCCATTAAGTATGGATTCCTTTCTAAAGCCCTAATTACATAGTTTTTTTTTTATATATAATTTTTGTAAATAACCTTAACCCTCAATATTTCGGTTATCTCTAATTTTTCTACTCTCCCAACTAATCAAATGAGCTTCTAATTTAATTTAGATGTTTATAGGGCTACTTAGATTTTTTTTTCTCATTAATTTGACTTGACACTAGCCTTATCTTATCCTTTTTTTACTTTCTATTTGTTAAATTTTAATTGGTTGATTTTATTTCTTCTATTTCCAAGCTGTTATGACCAACTCTAGACATTTCTTCATTTTTCCATATTTTTCTTGATTTTTATTTAATTATTTATGAATTCTCTTTAATTAATTAACATTATTTTAGCATATTTTACATATTTTAAATAATTTTGCATATTTTCACTTACATGTAAATTTATATATGGTATAATTAAATACTTTTAAATATTATTTATGTTATTTTATAATTTTTTGTATACATATAATTCTTCTCTATCAATTCATTAATTATCGGAATTTGTTCTAAGTGTTTCTAATAAATAATTATCAACTTACATAAAATTCGATATTATAATAATTAATTATTTTATAATTTATTTTCCTAAATTCAGACTCTTAGGATCACTTTCACTAATAATCTTAACTTTGTCATAAAATTTAAACTGGATCGAATAATTTACTCGATCGTCCTAAATTCTACGAACCAAACCTCGAATAGCTGATTGCAAGGCTAATAATCAATGAAGCTAATGCTCCTCTAGAGTCAAACATACAGAGGAGCACCACAATATTAACAAATCGAAAGGAAAACAAGAAAGCTAGCAAAAGTCCAAGCAATTACCAACTAGATATGACACACCAATTAATCCTTCTCGACCTACAATCTAATGGATGTGATGCACCAATCGAGTCACTCACCACTACTCCTTACTAAAGGGAATAGATAAAAGTTAAGAGTAAATGAGAGCAATAGAGTTGCTCAAAAGGGAAACTTGTATATTCTGATGCTTAAAGAGTTATGTCTGAGTACAAAAAATAAGGTATTTATACTAGCCTTACTAAAGTTACAAGCATCCATGGAAAAGACAAAAGAGTAATTTACAATTGAGATACATAAATGATAATAAAAAGAGTAAAACAGACAAAAAAATTCTATATAGAAAAATAAAGAATCTTTTTAGAATGTTGTGCCAAAACACATGTATCATACAATAGTTGGTCGTTAGTTACTCTGAAATATAGTACAACTCGAAAGAAGTGAGGAAAAAGAAAGTATGCGATTAAAGCCAACCTGATATAGATCAAGTCAATTCTCAACTAATCAGTCACTAATGAATATTCACCTCAAACTGAGGTTAGATCCTAATAATTTCAAGAGCTCAACTTTAGATAGTTATTGAAGCTGGTAAGGTTGAATGTTGTCATGATTATGGTAGAGCTGCCTAGCTAGTAGGCATGCCTGCTTGGAGGGTTAACACGTCTACTCAACAGTTTTGAAAACAATGTTGGTGCATGAAAGCTCAGTACTCAAGTCGGCAGTAGAGTAAATCATGGAGTTTGGAATAGGAATTCATGTCCTAGATGAGACTACGAGCCATTATTCTCCTTGTGAGTCCTTGAAGTTCTCTAGCTTGATTGCACATAATCGATTCAAAGGGTTGATTCCTTTCACTTTTACTAGCTACTAAGAATAACTTTGCTAGTGGATTTGACTTACTTGTTAGACTACAAATAGGTAATGAAAGTATAACAAAGTTATGAGCCCCGTAGTTTCATATAATTGTTTAAACATGTAATTTAGGGCATTAATAAAACTAACTCAATCAACCTAGAAATGTATGAGTAGGCTTGAGATATTAAATGAGGATACCCTGTAAACTCGGATAGTAGAAATATAATAAAATAAAAATAATATAGTTAAAATAGTGAAATTTAACTATATTATATATTATTTATTGGAATCTCGTAGAATAAACTTTGATAAGTAATAAATATTTGGAGATAAATTACATATATAATAAAAATATCATATGACATAAAATAACATGTATAATATAAGTGTATGTGTTATGTATAATTTTCAAGTATATGCATATACCCAAAATTAACTAAAATGCCTAAATATTAGCATTTTAAGCCAAAATGAGATGGGAAAATTAATAAAAATTCTTAAGTAAGTTAAACAATTGGGAATTTCTTTAGATAGGCACATGGAATTGTTTTAGGTAGGTATAGGAGCAATGACAAACCAAATCATGCAAAAGAAAATGGTATACAAGTTTGGATTAAAGAAGAGAGAGGGTACAAAATTCCAAATCAAATCCAAAACCTCAAAAAAAATTTATGAAGCTCTCAATAACAATCTTATATGCAAATAGAAGTTAGAGAAATTAATTTCGAGAATAAAAGACACAAGAAAAAATTTTGAGAAATTATACAAAAGTCGAAAGCAATTTAAGATTGATGCAGTACATGGGGATAAAAAGATGTTAGAGATAGGCGGCCACCACCAAGCAACAGTAGAGCCACCATCTAGGCCAGCTAACACATTTAGATCGGCCATTGGTGGCCGGAGCTCCAGTTTCCGATAAAGGTCTTAATTTAGTCTAAATTTCATTAAATTACAAAAAATATAAATATTATTCAGAAAATTTTACAAAAAATTATTCCTGCATAATTTCATGGGCATAATCTAGGAAAAATATTTCTTTTTTGTAAAAACTTTAATAGTTACAGTATACGTATACGTGCTTAAGAAATCAATGAAATTAAGCAATTTTCAATGTTGAAATGAATACGCCTAATAATATAGTTTTGAGCTTCAAATTTTTTTGCAAACTATCTACTATTGATACTAAAATTCTATGCAAATATTTTAAACAAAACTATTTTTTTAATTTTTATTTGATTTTTGAGCCTTAAATTATGATTAAAATTGTATTTTTTGTAAAAATTATTGTATTTTTCTTAATGACCTCACTTGGATTCTAAACTCCATTGGTTATTGAAGTATTTTTAGTGATAAGATGCTGTTGGATGTAGCTTTATTGGAAGAAGTTAATAAAATCAAGTGTATGTCACTTATATGAGATGTTGTGGCAATTGAAAAATTTGTAGATGATGATGTGATATACTAAGAATTTAGAAATGGTGAAGTTGAGGAAAGTTGGTGGAAGTGTTAATTTGTTATTCTAAATTGATTTTATACTTGTATCATGGAAGGAAAGTGAAGTAAATTAGTTAATTAAAGGATGTTGGTTAAGGGTAGAGGATTCTATAAACGATTTTTCACTAGATTAATACTTAAAGGATGAGTCAGAAGCAAAACTTATGAATGAATTGTAAAAACGGGGGATTCAGAAGCTTAGTTGAAGGATGATATTCATAAAAACCCTATAGATAACAAAGTCAAAGAATATTTCAAAGGTAGTTAAGGGGGAAATGGTCTACTTGATAATCACTTAGAAGTTTAGTCAAAGGTAAATATTCAAAATGAAGTACAGTCAAGAAGGCTTAGAGGCTAAGTTAGAGTGAGTATTTATAGGAAGTCTAAAGTTGTGGGTCTTAGAGGAAAGTTTAGAGGAAACATTCCTTGAAATTATGAAGCTAATTAAACTCAGATGATATCTCAGAAGATTTCTATTAAGAAATTTAAATTCTAGTCGATACAATAACTTAGTTAGAAGGCAACTCAGAAGAATATTTTGAGTAATTATAGACATGTAAACATTAGAAGTTTCAGAAAGTAATTCATAAGGAATCTTAAGTAGTTATCAGACTCAAAGGATGATTCAAGGGATAATTCTATTAAAACCTTAACCATGATATGGTTTAGAGGATAACTCAAAAGTTTCCAGTTTCCAATTTAAGAATTGCAAGGGTGATCTAGCTTGAAAAGTATCTTAGAGAATATTTGTTGAACAATCTTAAGTATTTACCAAACTCAAAGATTGATGTAAAAGATAAATCCATGGTAAATATCAATGTCTATGTAGTGTAGAAGATACAGTAAAAGCTTTTTTAGTAAATACTTCAAGGACATCTTAACTCAGGGGATAGCTCAAAAGGTAACATAAACTTATAATACTATTCTAAACTTCTAACACTTAAGGTGTAGACTAATGAACCAATGACTAATCGATCTAATTCTATTATAAATGAGTAAATTAGGAAAATTTCATAATTTATATGTAGAATAAAGTACTACATCAAGGGATCACCCATTAAGACAAGTGAACAATTGAGTTAGCAGGCGATTAAGTTCTAAGTAAGTAAGATCAATACTTTACCATACTTTAAAGTATTATTAAGAATACTTAAAGGTCTTAGTATGTGTTTTGTTTGTGAATGTAAGTTATTAGCCTGTATGTGTGTAGTGCCTATGTTTGAGCATTGAACTGCTATTATCGAGTACTGAATTATATGTATTTGTTGCTTTATGGTATTACCTAGTTTGGTTTTGTATGAAATTGCTTGATCACTCCAAAAGAAATCTAACATAAACTCGATGTAATTACTAACCAGTTTTGCATCACAACCTACTAGGGGAAATGATTATGTTTCTCGGGCTAAACACGGACACTTTGATGAGGATAGAAAAAATGGTCATTTTCCCACCCTTAGTCAAACTAAGTGATATAGGAAGAGGTTGTGGCAAGGTTGAGGACCGTAGTTTGAAGGTAATCTTAAGTGAAGTGTGTTTCTCCATTGTACAACCTTGGTTTGGCTTCGATTCGCAAAGTGTACAACATAAAGCTCCTTAAAACTTGGATTAGAGTTGGCACAATTTCTCTGATCTCACGATGGTCAGTTAATGTCGTACAATGGCATTTAGTTGAACATGCATTGCATTTAATTAACCTTAATTGAAAACCAGGGTTGTTCGATGACTGATATGTGCTATTGTCTCCATCCTACTTACTAAGTAAGTTGTCGCTCACTCCCATATAGCTATTTTTCAAGTTTCCAGTAGAATCACCTATACCACTCTAAGTGTTGAAAGACTAAAGGTTGAGGTCAGCAAGTGAGATATAAGACCAATTGATTGGATTTCTATTTTTTCCATTTGACTTTACTAACCCCTAAGAAAACCAATAGGATCTCTTTAGGTGACCCTCTAGTTTTCAACTGTATTTATCAGTATTATGTTTTGTAAAACTGTGGACTTTTGTAAACCTATATCGTATCTTCTTTTTTTTTCTAAAAGTTATTTATAAAACTTGTTTTCTTCTCAAATTTTTATATCATAAAGTCTCTTTCAAAAGTTCTGCACCACAGATTAATACTAAACCAATATTGAATTGGATGACTCAAAGCCGTGGAGTGATAAAGGCCTAGTGTTAACTATACCTATGTTATTGGCTAACTTCTAGCTTAGGTTAGTTTATAAAGTGAGGCTGTAACAACTTTCTAATTTGGGGCGTAACAAAAGTTGGGTTACAATGCTCTTGTAAAAGTCTCTAAATTAGTTATTATAGAACTACTTCCCATTGTCCATCATGATGATGTAAGGGACTTCAAATTGGCATACTATAGATTGCTAGATGAAATCCCTGATGCTTATCTTGGTTATTCTAGCTACTGCCTTTGCCTCCGTCTCCACCCACTTGGTGAAGTAGTCCACTACAATTATGATGTATTGCCATTGGCTGGTTGCCTTAGAGAAGGGACCAAAGATATCAATCCCTAACTAAGCGACTAGCTAGGGGCTAGTGAGAAACTTGAAGGTATTGCTCAAGGTCTAGCTCATAAGGACATGCATTTAGTATTTCTCACACCTTTAAACTAGCTTCTTAGCATCCTTTTTCAAGGATAACCAATATTAGCCTAGACGAAAAAATTCAGTCAACAAAAGTAGTTATGTGTATGATTGCTACATTTGATGGCGTACACTTCTTCTAACACACATTCAACTTCTTGGGGATGCAGACATCTAAGATAGCGTAATTTGACTCTCCTTCTGTAGAGTTGACTGTTGATAAATATGTAACCTATTACTCGTTACATGAGGATTCCTTGTGATTTTATGGTAACATTATATCCTTGAGATAAAAGATGATCAAGTCCATCCAACTAAGTGTGTTTGGCATAATGAGCACATTGACCAGGCATTCATGTATTCAATGAACACCTATTTGTCTAAGCTAAAAAGGGAGGTTGAGGCAAGTTTGGAGAGGTGATTTGCCTTTAAGTTTTCCACTTGGCAGATCTTAGTGATAGTTCAAGACAAGATGTACAAGTATGAGGTCCTGACTAATGCTAGATACCTTGCCATTGCCTTATCTTTGACCATATAATCCCCTTTGACCTATTGGACACTGAGTCGGGAGTCAAAGAAGATTTCATGTCTTTCTACTCCAATCCCTTTAAACCTTCACTTTATTCTTGCTTACTTAGAAACCACACTTAAAGGCGAACCTAACCTTTACCCTATGAGATTCATCGAAGACTAGCCTACCTACTCACTTCTTTAGAGGATGAACCATATACATGGAGGATCTAAAGATGGTAGTCGGGTAGTAAGGTCAATTCTTCTAGGCAAGTGAGCTCATTAATGAAGTCAGTAAGTATTTAACCTTAAATGGCCTAGCAAGGTCAAAATTAAGCATCAAAAGCACAAAACTTAACTACATACTTAACCATCTCACTTGAGTTGCTTAGCTTCTGAAGGATCTAACTAAGGGGCTTATCAAGGAGGATGATCATATGGTGTCCTTTGAAGTAAGGTGTGAGCTTTCTAGCTAATATGACTACCGTAAACGCGAACTTCTCAATAATGGAGTATCTAAGCTTGAATCCGTAAAGGACATAGCTAACATAAAAATGGGCTTGTGCTCTTTCGCATCAACTTGAAGCAAAAGGGAAGAGAATGATCTTAAGCTAATTGTAAGATATAAGTATAGATCTTTCCCATAGATAGGCTTTGATAGCATTGGAGTAAATGTGAGAGATTACTTAAGCTACTCGAATGCTTGTTAGCAATGGCCTATCCATTGAAAATTGCTTAAATTTTTTAGGATCTTAAAGAACTCAAGACATTTATTTGCTGAGCCTAGATGAACTTGTTAAGTGTAGCTATTAGTTAGGTTAGCTTTAGACATCTTTAACCGTCTTACAAAGCTGCATGTCTAAGATGGCTTAGATCTTTTTAGGGTTAATTTTTATACCATGTCAAATTATCATGACGCCAAGGAATTTGTTTGCAACTATTCTAAACACACACTCTTATGGTTTAAGCTTCATGTTTTAGTGTGTAAGGATGAAATACTACACTAAGAATCCCGCATCGGGGTAGGGGATTGAGTTTCTTAACAAATTTTTGCAATAAAATGATTAGTGATTCAAATGACTATAAGAAATAAGTAAAAAAATAATGAATAAATTGTAGAAATAAAAAGAGATAGGGCTAAAGAAAATTAATCCCAAATTTAAGGTAGAGTTTGAATTACCCCTTATCTCTACGAACACCCAATGATTTAATCAAGGACTTTGCACACTACTTTTATTAATTTCAAATTTAATGGCTCAAGGGCCTATACTCAATCTTGATTATATAAGTTTCTCAATTACAATAACTCTTAATCTCAAGTATAGTGCACTCACTAAAGGTATTTGCAAGTATGAATCACTTTACACTATACTGTGGTTTACAAGAATTTAGCAAATAAATGATTATAAGACAATTTGAGTGATTAGCAAGTGAACAAAAGAAATGTTAGTATCTTTTAGCTCTATTCTATACTCTTCAACTACCCAAACACTTGTATTTATAGCTTATCATGAAAAGTAGATGTTAGAGACAAAAATCCTTCAAGTTAGTTGCATTAAATGCCATCCAATAGTTATATTTGTACATAATGTCTGGACATCTCCACATATAGCATCCAAACATTAAGCTTGTTTTCAATATAGAGGCTTAGTGTCCTAATACTAAGCCCTAAGGTCTTAAGACACTAAGCCCTAAAGTATCAGGACACTAAGCAAAGCAAGAATCCATAGAAGCACGGAGTCCAAATGCCCCCCAAGAATAGCGTCCAAACGTTGCTCCTTATTTCATATGCTTACCTACAATCAAAGTAACAAAAACACCAAGCAATACAAAAATCCTTCTTTATGTGATGAGTTAATGTGTTCTTAAGAAATTACAAATTATATGTGATTTAATTAACTCATCTAATCTTAATCTTGAACTAACTCAATTGATTTAAAGGTTTTGTTCTCATCAAAATAAAAAAGTAGTCTTTAAATTCAACAGAGGGTACACAATGTCTTGTTTGAGTCAAAGAGGTTGTGCTTGGGGAACTTGCTTTCAAAGATCTCATCGTTGATGTAGATTTCAACATTGCATCCAATTTCAGGCTTGAACATTTTTGTACTAGTCTTTGATAGGTATTGTAAGCATTCTTAAGGCCAAAAAACATGACTCTCTAGTAGTAGGTATCAAAGGTGGTAACAAATTACGTGTAGACCTAATTGGATTCGTCCATGCAAATTTACTTGTTTCTTAAAAGGCATCTATAAATTTGAGGTATGAGTGGTTAGATGTTAAATTTTATAGTTGGTTTATCTTTGAGAGAAAAAAGCAATTCTTCAAACAAGCATTGTTGAGGTCTACATAGTCGACGCATATGCATAACTTCCCATTTTTCTTTCTTGATTAATACTATATCAGCTAGCCAAGTGACATAAAGCTCTTCTCTGACGAAGTCTACTTAAAGGAGTTCCTTAACTTCCTTTTTTACTGCTGCCTAGCACTCAGGTGCAAGATGCTACCTTTTCTGCTTGATGACCTTTGCATTAAGGTCAATATTGAGGCGATGGTTTATGAAGTGGGTTAGTAGACTAAGCTTGCTAGATGGGGACTAAGCAAAAGCCTTAGCGTTAGCTTAGAGGAACTCAATGGGTACAGTTAGAGGTTGGGAGACACAATTGTACTTATCTGTATTGTCTTCTTAGGCTAGTGGTTGATTTGAATGTTCTTCATTATTCAATAAGCTTACCTCTTTTATGGAGCTAAAAGGTCAGATCGGTTTCCACTTGTAGAATATGCTTATAAAAAACAACTTGCAAGACCGAGGCACATCTAAGTCGATGCTATAGAGGCTTACTCCTACCAGGATTAGAAATTTAGCCTTAAGATTTTTAGTAGAAGTATCCATTCTGACAACGTTAAGAGTATCTTTACTAAGAGTAACATTGAAGGGGGGCTAGGTGTCAACAATTAGGAAATCAATTTAGGTCTCTACTATGTGCTCTATGTCACCAAGCTCTATGGGGAGAGAATGATCCCAAACACCTTAATAGGCCCGTTGTTAAAGCTGTATAAGTCATTATGGTAAGGCTTCAACTATTCTTGGATCTTGTCCTTCATTTAGGCAAACGTTTTCATAAAGATAATGTTAGTACAGCTTCCGTTGTTAACAAGATTCTTATGACATTAAAGTTCACAATTTTGGCTTCAATGACTAGGGCATCATCACGTAGTAAGATGGTCCATTCTATGTCTACTTCAGTGAAGGAAGCTGAAGTGTCAAGCTTCCATCTCTTGGCTTAAAGATGGAAGACCTACTAAAATTTCTTAGGTTAAGTATAGGATTTACTTTAGGAGTAGGACTTACCTCCTGATATTAGATTACCCACAATCGTGCATATAGTGCCATATGAAGGTCAATTGGCAATATTAGCAATGGTAGATGGTCCTACACTTGACTTTTCTTCATGTTAACCTCTCTTTGGTAGTTAGGCAGCATAGTTGGGTTAGTTAGCAACATATTTGTTATGGTAGCCCCGCTGCATGGCATCATCAGTGGCATGTTTTATTTGTATGCATCCTTACATTGAGATTCCACAATCATGGTTTAACTTGCAACTTTGAACCGTTGCACTTATGGTTGGGATGCATGCACTCTAGCTAACTGAGGATTCCACAATAGTGGAATTTAAGTAGGATTTGCACATGAGGCTTACGAGTTCGTAGTGATCACTAAGAAGTAGGATCACCTAACTCTTAACTCTAGAGCCTATTGAGCTTTATATGGTAGAATTATGACTCTTTGCATGAAGGCCAAGCTAATCTCTTACTAGGGTTGATCTTAGCTCTCCTTATTTATTCACCATTGTTCCAATTGTCTTCTAGCATTAATGTCGTCTTTTTAAATGATGTATGTAGTGACTTTCTAATAAAACTTGACAAACATTGATGATGTCTATTTAGCAAGGCAATAAAAGAGTTAGGAGCAATTTTTTACCCCTTATATTGCTTTATGAAGTGCTACATTCATGTCAAGATGCAGAATCTCAAGCATGGCTATGTTGAAACATGAGAAGTAGTTCTATAAGGACTCTTCTAGGCATTGAAAAATGATCAAGAGGTATGGCACATCCCTCTTTAGTTGTTTCCTTGTCATATAGTGCTAAAGGAAGCACTTGTAGAGTTCTTCAAAGCTTGCATTAAAGTTAGGTTTAAAGCCATTGTACCAATTGCAAGTTGCATTTTTTAGGTGATTGTAAAGGCATTGCATGCGATGGCATCATAAATGTCATGCAAATTCATAGTATAGTTATAGTAGGTCATGTAGAGCATAATGTACATTATGCCATCATACATCTCCATTTAAGGGGTCTT
The DNA here is from genome assembly GCA_024138005.1 of Lumnitzera racemosa. NCBI lineage: Eukaryota > Viridiplantae > Streptophyta > Magnoliopsida > Myrtales > Combretaceae > Lumnitzera > Lumnitzera racemosa. The sequence continues at coordinate 27,926,349 of JAMXBC010000003.1, read as the reverse complement.
CACATTGGGAGGAAGAGTTCCCCCTTATATGGCTTAGATGAAGGGAAAACATTCAATGGAAAATGTTATTCAGGGGTCTACTTGTTCTCTAGATACCTTGATGTCTTGTAGTTTTGTGATCATGTCATTAATGTCATCTAAGTTGAATTTTGTGGGAGACTTCTTAAGTTATGCCTTACAATGTCTAATGTATGATTTTTGATGCAATTCACTATGTAAAGAAATAAGTACCTACTGTCGAGATAAGACTCACAAGTTGGGCTACGATGTACTATTGTTTCTTTGCATATTCTAGCTAATGCTTCAAACTAAACACTCCTTTAAATAGGTAAGGCATTTGCTCTTTGCCATCATTTCAGCATTTATTACTACAATTAGGTAATAACATCACCTTGCAACATTTATGGCCCTGTTTTATCTAAGGGTAAACCAATGGAGGTTCTCGATAAGTCAATATATGGGTTAGTGTTTAATTGTTTTTCATAAGTTTCAATGTTTTGAGTGTTAGCCATAGTATGCGGTGTATATAATGGAAACAACCATATAGGTGCTAGAATGTTGATTGTTGAAAATTTCCTTATGCTTATCCGTTTAGCTAAGTCAAAGATAGGGCCTACAAAATAGAACCCATGAGCTAAAACTACACTGCAGGTGGCTTAAATGCATGCACTCTAATGCTCGAGTTAGTATAGAGGCCCTTGAGAAAAGGATACTAATACTTAGATGAGGTATAGAAATAAAGTGCATGCGGTGTGTATAATGGAAACAACCATAATAGGTGCTAGAATGTTGATTGTTGAAAATTCCCTTATGCTTATCCGTTTAGCTAAGTCAAAGATAAGGCCTACAAAATAGAACATAAGAGCTAAAACTACACTACAGGTGGCTCAAGTGCATGCACTCTAATGCTCAAGTTAGTATAGAGGCCCTTAAGAAAAAGATATTAATACTTAGATGAGGTATAGAAATAGAGTGAACGTATACTCGAGATTGTTATGTGTTATCAGCGGTGATAGTCCTATCTTGGAAGTTGGATCTGGGTCCTTAGTTCTACAATGCTACCCAAATAGTTATAAGGGAAGGATTGGACCCTTAGGATTAGCATGTGAATAGTGGTGATGGCTTTACCTGGTACAATTGGTGAAAGATCTTGTTTAGATGGCACTTCATTATTCCTTTAGGCCGACAACATCTTTTAGCTTTCTCTTGAAGGTCTTCTATTTTAGCAAGAACTAAACTTGAGTGTTAAGGAAGGAAGATGAGGAGGAGACCTCATTGGCCTACAAGCCTCCAAGGCCACGGATGTACAAGGGCCTAAAGGGCTTAATTTCACATATAACGTACATATATATATATATATATATACTTGTAAAATTATATATATGCATGTACATATAATTTATAATACATAAAATGTACATGAAAAGAGAAATCTAATGACTAGTTAAAATTAACAATCAAAGGAAGAAGGAATGTTACATTGCAGATATACATTGACATGTATATCTATGGGACAAAATAGCAAATTCCTTGTCTCCTTTTGTGACAATCCATGTTGGTCATATGGTGTCCCATCGTATCAAGTTGTCTCTCTATCATGTAAAGCCATGTAGGGATTTGTTAGCCTCACTTGCATAAATATTTATGAACAGTCTTTTTTATATAAAGAAATAAAGAATAGATAAATCAATGGATCAATAGCTTTATATATATAAATAATTAATAATTTTTGTTTACGTAGAAGAAGATATCTAGCTAAGCAAATGAATACCTTCTATTATGACAAATATACGAATAATAATAGTAATAAGAAATAACAATATCTATATTTATGCTTGATATATGTATTTCAAGATAACATAAAAGGAAAGTTTAAATAAACCTCTAAAAGTTAGATTAATCAACAAGTAACCTCCAAAAGTAACAAATAACACCTAAGTTCTAACCTTAATACTAAAGCACTCCCTCAAACTTATTAAGGTATTTTTCAGTACCCCTACACTTTAACTTAAGTGCATTTTTTATTTGAAAAATATAAGAGTACATTATGTTGTCAAAATTAGGGGGCGTTTGTAAAATTTGAATATTTGGAAGCATATTATATTAGAACCAAACTTTAGGAGGTTATTTGCAACTTTTTATAAAATAAATTAAGGAGTAAATAGAATAAGAAACTAAACAAATAAAATATATGCATGCATATACTTGTGTAGATATATACATGAGTAAATCATAATTTAAATTGAATGAGACATCTAAATAAGAATAGAGTGATCTTCTTTATAAACAATTAGTATCAAATTGTATTATGTGCACAAACGTGCGATGTAATTTAAAAAGGAAACAACACAAAAAGATTTGGACAAAACTCACCTAAAGGCTATATATACCTCTTTAAAGAAAACTCTATGCTCCCTTTCCTAAATTACTCTAGCAAAATTTATCTTATATGATAAGAGAGGAAGAAAGAGCTAGATTGCATATCTTAAAGAAATAAGTATCTCAAATCTCATCTTTTAAATTTCTTAGGAGTCAATATTTACTAAAACATGTACTCTTAAACCCTGAAATTCAAATTTGGGAAATTGTAATGTGGGATAATATTTTCCTTTTTATAATGAGAAATCCAAAACTATATAAAGATTTCGAATAAGAGACCACCTGTTGTGGAAAAATTGAACCAATGAGCAAAATTTCTAAGAAACAACAACAAATTTAGATTGGAGTTTGAAGTCCTTAAAAGTGTTAGGGATACCCTTGAGATTCTATAAAGTTTAAGCAATAGAGAAGTAGACTAGTGGTCTAGCTATCTTAACTATATTCTCGGAATAGTGAGACCTAAGAAACATCTTTGTGAAAATATTTTGCTTCTCAATTGCATGTCTCTCGTATGGGAGACTATAAGGTTCTACTATTCTTATGTATCGCACCCTTAATAAAAGAAATTACTAAAAATAGATAAAGCGGTAGTCTAGCCTTTTTTTTCCATAAAGTTTAAGGAAATCCTAATTCAACTCGTGATGGAGGCCAAGGAGAAATTCAAATTTAATAAACTAAATTGTGAATATGAGGAAATCCAAACGTAGAAGAGTACAAGAATTTATAGGGAAAATCACTTGATTATCCACTTTAAATATATTTCCAGTTGACCACCTTTCCTTTTAGCCAATCGAAGGGAAAACCAACATAATATCACTTAACCATAAAAAGCTAAAAATTTAAAGAACATTCCATTTAATTGAAATAAAAAAAAATTAGAATTTGTTAAAACTTAAGAATAGTTAATATAATAAGCTAGGTAGACTATAAACTATATGTCATCTATTTGTTAAATTAGGAAGACTCTATAGTATAAGCACTCGGAAGTAATTATATAATGCAATCACTTTTAAGTTATAATAAATCACCTTGGATAATAATAAAAATAAAACTATTGATAAGTTTTCATGAAAGTTGTTAATAGTTTCTACGGTAACCATCCATGGCTTCTTATATTGTTAATCGATTATACTTAAGGGTGATTTACTATTAATCAAACATGATTGTACCATATAATCTATCTTTGAGTGATTGTACCATATAGAATTTTCCTTTAAACTATGTAGAAATTGTTAGATAATTTACTCAGAACACTTGGAGTTTTCCCAGTTAGTGAAAGAGGAGAGATTGTTTACCGTTGCTTGTGTGATTGTGCATGAAGATTAGATTAGTGAACCTAAAAAGAATATGACTCTTAATTAACTTGCCTAGTGTATGTGATTGCACCCATGTAGAGATTACCGGGAGTATCGATGTACCGGAAGTAGTTTGGTAGCAATAGCATCCCATGAGGACAACGATCCTGGGTATTGTGATTCCATACATTAGATGTTAAACTGCCATGTGCGGATAGGTACGTCATTGACTAGTTAGTCGAGTCGCTATGATATGGGTCGATCTTTAGAGACAAAGTTTTAATCGTGTTGCATGGATCAGTCATATCAACAGATTAAATAAGTGTTGAAGTTAGGATAGGAAGATTAGTTTTTTTTTGTGCAACGGAATATATAGACCTATGAGCATGTCTTTTTATATAGGTCTGTTGGGGAGCAGGTGCCTGTATCGTTTATCACACCCAAACATGATCACAAATCATTATTTGTGTACGAGCTTCAAGTATGTACATGGCTTTTATCGTATGGGATTCACGTGTGTGCGTGTGTACATTTGTTTGGCATTTTGTTCACCAAGTTTAGGACTTTCTTTTTCATGTATAAAATTTTGGGCTTAAGAATCCAAGTATATTTTAACTGATTCAAAAAATGACAAAAATAACTTGTAAGCACTCCAACCTTAGGGTAAACAAACGCCTAAAAAAATTTAAATAATCATAAGTGGACAATATATATTATCATCACTATAAAAAATAATTCGATATACAACCTACTTATTCTGTAATGGATTTATTTTTACTTCAAATTTCTTTCCTTCTTTTTTTTTTTTATATTTTCCTCCGTTATTTTTTCGGATGATGTCCACCCAGCATTACAAGCAGTCGCCCAACCCACCTGGCCAACCCCGAACCACCCTGCCTCTAGGCCTAGCCTCGAAGTGGCTGGCAAAGGCTTTTGTTTTTTTAACTCCTCTTCTGTTACTTCTTGTTATTTTTTATTATTTTGAAATTATTTAATCAAATATACATTTTATCAAATGAACTATTTATAAGCCAATAAAGAGCCGACACATATTTGCTAATTACTATATATATATACATATACCGACCAGCCCGTGGAACAAGTCCATTTGTTGCCCCCATGATCTTGCCTCGCTAACCACCATAAACCGTACTATAATACAGAAATCTGGTGATTGCAATTTAGATTAGAGGTATCCCGGGGGTTGACTAACAGGTTTTCCAGGCAACAAATGCATACCGATGCAGGCGTTCATCAAATTGTCCATTATTGAGCGATGTGAAATGAAGCAGAATACATATGGGTCACCATGGACGGTACAACTTTGAATCAAAAGAATTTTTCATGTTCTTACAAATAGAAGAAGAAATTCTTGCCCCTCTGCATATAACAATACATAAATTAGTTACATAGGCTCTCAATCCTCTCATTGAATCTTCTATTTGTGGAATCACCACAAGGCTAAGCATATATTGGTGATAATGAAATGTATACGTACTACACAACTTTGTCTGAGTAAGATCTGACAGAAACATTGTCAGACAACAAAGATGATCAGACAAAAGGACTCCCTTTAAGTCCACAGCTGCTCGGTTCAAATGAATTAGGATTTTGGTTGGTTCTTTCTACTTTTCCTAAGTAATAAAATGAATCAATTAAATGAAAACCAGGTCATAATCACAGGTGCATCCGACTATCTCCGGACAGAAGAGAATGTAAGCTAACACGTGACGGTAGTTTTTTCCCTCTTTGCATCTGCCAGCCAAACCTCTCAAGGAACTCCTCTATCAACCTACAAGTTTGGAGAAATAAGGGAAAACAGCCTAAATTAACTTACTATAATTCCACGAAAAAATGGAGTATACTTACAGGCTACAGATAGCCTTCTGCGAAGATGCAAGTTCACGATCAGGGAAAGCATCTTCCAACCGAAAACTCAACCAAACATATAGATCCAAGACCTGATTTAGGTGAGAAAACAAAGCAAGACAGATTTTAGCATGTCCTGCTAAAAGTATCTGAAATATATTGGACCATATTACTAAGGTGCAAGTCCCTCACCTACAGACCAACTAAAATAACAGCTGAAAATGAAACAGGAAATTATTTTGGGGAAAAGGAATAGAACCTTGTGAATTGATTCAAGTTCTTTCATTGCATTAGGTGTTTTAGGCACAGTAAGAGACGCAGGACTGAACATTTCCCGGAGATGAACAACACCCTTCTTTGCATAATTTTCTGCAAACTGTTTAAATCAAAACACATTAGTTCACTCATTCAACTCATTGATACAAATTAATGTTAGTCATAAATTCAAGTGGTGATCTTACTTGGGTAAGACCTTGAGATGATATCTCATCATCCATGTCAACAGGACTGCAATTAGACATCAATCAAACTATCAATTATCAATGATGTGCTAATGAAATCCATTAAATACAGGATCACAGGCTAAAATCCCATAACATTCCTTTTTTTCGTTTGAATCAACAAAAGTTTGGATAAGTGCCTAGAAATATTCCCCAATCTGTTGTCCTTCTGAACTCATAAGAAATTACATGTTTACTGAAATTCAGATTGAAATTGAAATCATATAATCCGAATTCTGCAAACACAGCAAAAAATTATCTAGCAGCGATTGAGATGCACATGACTTGATGACAAGACTACTTTAATGTATTGATCCTATCACCAAAAGGAAAGGTAACCCCTAACAGTATTTTCAACATCACTTGTTTACCAGAGATCAAAGAACAATAAATTGGACTGAAGTTAAACCATATAACCCAGGATTCAGCAAACTTAACGAAATAAACTTAGTAGTACGGACTTTTTGCATGTGACTACGTGGCAGAAGCTCTTTTACTGAATAATAATGATCTTATTGCAAATAAACGATGACCCCATAGTACTATTCTTAGACCTTTCCTAGTCATAAGGAATCTAAGGGTAATGAAAATGACATAGCATAATCAAGAGCAATAAAGGTGACACATCAAGGAGCAACTGAAAATTCTAATACATTGTAGCCATGTTTGAAGCAACGGAGCTTTTGTTTAGAACTACCTATGAGATTTGCCAATACCTTTATTTATAGTTGCAAACCCACAAAAGAGCAAAAACCAAGAGATGGAACTAGTATCTGTGCATAGCTGGTATTAGTAACAGTATAGCAGTTAAGGAGTCCAATGAGGTGTTGCAATATTGCCCATAAATAGATGAGTCATGGTATAGATACGGTAAGTAATAGAGAGAGAGAATTCAATCATTCTGCCATATTCTCAAAGTAAACAGTGCATTAAGGAGCTCTAAGCTCTGTTCTTAGGAGCATTTTTGCTCTGGAGCATGTTGTTTGTCTTATATTTAATATGATCAAAATATTTTAATTCCATGGGATTCTAGCAGAAATCCCTTGGAAAACTCATCTTTTTCAGAAAGGTGATCTCAGAGTGTAGCAGTCTCAACATGCTCGCTGGATCATTTCATATGTCACAAATATTACCTTATACAAAAAAGGTACTTCTCCTGCAGACCCAGGGGCATTTGATCCAGAAGAGTGGCAACTTTCTGAGAAAACAGAGAGCTTGACTCTTCAAAATTTCACATAAGGTAAAACAGAAAAATAGAGAACTAAAACTGGTTTACATGAGTATGATGGCAGAAAGCAGTGGCAGATAAACAAAAATATAGACAATAAAAGATTGTTCCGCTGCTGCCTATCTCATTCTTGATGGAAAAAGTAAAACAAGATAAAATAATGATTAGAAAGAACAGAACATACCAACAGTTCTTCACAGTTAGTGATAAAATAATGTTCAGATAATTTGGCATTCTCTGAGAAATGCTCCTGTAAAAAAATTTAGGGACACAAATGAAAGAGGAACAAATAGAATCAATTTACTTTATAACAAACTCAAACCTAAAGATGGAAGAAGTTAGAAGTAAGCACTTTATGGTATGTGTGACCATGTCTTGGTGAAAACTTGTTCAGCGATTGAATTCTTGAACTCACCGTAATTGCTTTAGCCTTAAGAGACATTTTCCATTTTCAATCCAGCCTTTAAACACTTAATGGTACTCCCAATGGGAATGCAAATTTTGCCAAAATGGGTCATCAATACAAGCTTTGCAATCTCCAAGTGGAAACCCAGTGATCCAAGTGGAAATGGGTTCCTTAACTACTTAGGCTCTTCATTACACCATGCCAGAAAGTGAAACAGCAAAGATGGATACCACTAATAATTTATTTTATTAAAACATTATTGCTTAAGCATGTGGTGACTCTCTCTCTCGCTCTCTGAAACACTTTTAACCCGATTCCTGTTCTCAATGTGACTGCAATAGTGCAGCTAACGAGCAACTTCAATTCTTAAGTTTCAACTCATTATTGCTCCCTCAGGTCTTTGCATGTGTATATGAGAATACTCTGGCGGAACTCTTGCAATCTTCTGGACATATGTCAAGCTGACCATCATTGCTTAACTGAAGAAACTGCTTTCTTAGACATGCAGAAAGAGCACTTGGATAATTCCTTACATGATTTCAGTTATATTTTGGCTAGTACAGCAGATTGCATCTAGCAGGTCCTCTGAAAAAAATTGCAACTTGTGTTTCTTAGTGTCCTTTTCATCCTTAATAATGTTGATGCTATTTTCAAATCAATTCTCTTCTTGTAACCAATAATTTATTGGGAAGAGGCGTTTAATATTCCTGGGTAATCTTAAGCACATTGTTTTGCAATCAACATTTGATGTATTATTCTTCCATTTAGAATGTGATTGCACTCCATTCCCTTCCAAGAAAAAACTCCTGAGGCCTTAGATTGACTTCATGGATGAGCAAAGGTACTCAAGTAATATGCAACACAAACCCTCTTCAGATCTATATCTTGTTAATGATATTGATATTTCTTTGGTTGGTGGAATGGAATAAAGGAAGAATAGAATGGTTTAACCAGGGAAATAAAATAAGGAAGGAATATCCATTCTATCCATGTTCCTTTTCTGGTTCCAAAAATGATGCAAGGAATAAGATGGGAATAACCCTATTTATAGACACTGGAAAAATAATCCTAGTTATGCTTTCTTCTTCTTTGTTTAGCCACTGTCCCACACCCCTACTTAAGCTGGATCCAATCTAGCTGGTGTGCCCTTGCAGTAATTCACGTCATAGATCACCTCACTAAGCAAACCCAGGCGCTTCAGCCCTAGGTTCACTGAGTCACATGGCTCAAGCAAACCCAAGGCTCAACCCAGTGATTGAACAGTGAACCCCCATGGTTGAGCAAAGTGTGAACCCTTCACTCATACCATTAACATGTTGGCTCCCTGATGGTTAACAACAGGTCCAAATTGAAGAAAATGCATCAGTGAAGGAATAGAGAAGATCAATGGTCAAAATTGAGGAATAAGTAGAGGGCATGGATTTTGTTGCCCTGTGGAATAGTTACTCCATGCATAATATTTAACTGAATTACAAAATAAGCCATACTATAGGAATAAGGAGGATTCACTCTTCCATTCCTCCAGGCTCCAAACTAATGTAATATGAACATGTAGTAATTGCACATAATGCAATGGAAAACGGTAGCCATGACGTTTCAAGTCCTGTTTGAACCTATGGTTGAAATTCGAAGAAGCATGCACTTCAGTAGGAACTTACCAATATCTGCCGAAGACCTTCTTCACGGTGCAAATGCGAATACATTTGCATAAGTTCAAACGTAGGGAACAATCCAGCAGACTGCAGAGAGAAGCTTATTCTGGTTTAGGTACATTCAAAACCATTCAATAGACCATGGCATTGGTTTCCAATTTATCAAATAGAACCATACAAATGCAGTGGTCAGTCAATCTAGTCATACATCAATTACCTCTAGAGTAGGAGATGGGGCATTAAGGGATGAATGGAGTAAGGGTAAATCCGCAGCATCCATACAAGTCACTTCACCAACCGGATACTTTGAACCGTATCTGCCAGCTCTACCTACATCAGAAATAGAAAAAACAGACCTGTTATCTTTGAGTACAAGTTTAGAGTATCAACTTCATAAGATATTTTTGATTGATTAGAGGAATGGTCATAGGATTGAGACCTTTTCAAACAAAGGATAAATTTTAATGTGACAAATAGCATAGTCTATGAAAAGTATGTTAGTGATAGAAATTGATACTGTCATGAAACCTAAAAGAAAGATTAGATAAGAAAAGGAACACCACAAGGATGGAGGAAAAATTATTCCTTCAAAGGTCATCTCAATGTCATCAAATTAAAAGGCCCTCCCAGTATTTAAACATTAACTTATTTATTTGGAGGATATCATTAAAGTATAGATACAAGGCTCACCTACATTTACACAATAAACTTTTCTCATCTCCTTTATGTATTTATTTATTTTTGGGGATAACTATTTGCATAAGCTTTCCATTTAAGAAATGAAAACATATACATATTATACAGGAATTAGAGCACAAGAGTATCAAAACCAAAATAAAGACTCCAAAGATTGAATGATTTTTTCTGAACTATAAAAGTATCCGAAGAAAATGCCAATGAAGCAACGATAGGATAACAGCACCTATGTATAGGAGATTACTCCATGTTTAATTCCCACTTACAATTAACAGGAAACTAGTGTAAACCAACATTAAATGTCTAGACTAGAATAGAAAGAGTTAGATTCTGATATGAAACCAGGAATTACAGTATCAATTTTATTTAATATGAAGTAAATACAAACCCTAATTTAATGAAATTAGTACTAAAAGATGCACATTCCAAAGCAAAATGCTCCTCACACAGAACTCATATCTCCTTACATACTCTCTAATAGAAAATTATCAAAATGCCTGAATACCTGCTCACTACTACTCATCCCTATTTATATTACTTCTCTTCTGTTTAAGGGCCACATGGCAACACTTCATTGGACTCCTTAACTACTATATTATTGATACCAGCTATACCAATATTACTATTGATTATGCCATCCCTCTAAAATCACCTTGTTCTCAAGGCAATCAATTAAAATTTTTCAGGTGATGATTTCAGTTAACTGTCATTCACCATGGATAGGCAATTGGTACCAAAATACTTCAGAGATTCAATACCACCAGAAGCCATGAGCATCTTCCATCAAAAGCAAACTGATCACCAAATAAATGAATTTTCCAAAAGCAATGGACAAAGGAAGAGAATGGATAATAAGTGCTTGACTCATCTTCCTTGAATCCTCTTAACTCTTCCAGCTGGTCAAAGAACATCCATTCTTCCATATTGATTCCCATTTGCAATATAAATTATCCTTGCCTCCAAAGTAACAGTTCATGCTCAATCATATGTTCAACATTTGCAACAAAACCCCCAAGGAACTCCTGCATATTGTTCATCTCCTCAATTGAATTTGACTGAACATCCATGTTTGGCAAAAGCTCGTTATATCAAAAAAACAAAGCCCATTTCAGCTTGTTTCTTTATAACACAACTGAGGTCAGTTGTGATCAAATCTGATGGTGGTTGTAGTTGCTCGCTGGGAGTTAATTCCATTTGATGACAACCAACAACAGGTTCTCCTAAATGAAGTTAGTCACAGATCCATCTTGTTCACCTACTCTAGCTTTCAACCTTCGCAAGGCAACCAAAACACTTCTAGACACCTCAACTCTACCATGGTAGGACCTCTCCAATGGTTCTCCGATGCCTCGCAAGTGTTTGTGGAATGCAATGCAACAGTCAATTGCATCTATAGTGACAAATGTTTAATGTTTTTCGATTGGGGATTTCTTAGGCCACCAAACCCAACATTCCAAAGTAAAGAACACTAAGGTAATGAATTTAAAGAGAAAAAATGCTCTTTCCTCTAAGCTTTTTACTTGTTCTAAATTTCACATTCAACGATCCGTTTGAGTTTTTGATGTTGTCTCATTCCAATAAGACATCTCTAGCTGACCAATTGCTTCCTTCACCTATAAACTTAATCTAGTTATGATGTACGCTTATAAAATCTCAATTCGGCTTCTTTGTTGTCATCTTCCTTATCATTCCTTCTTTCTAAGGTTTCAATATCTCCTATCTTAAGTGGTGTGTCATACACAAGTTGCCTCTTCGCCAACCCCATATCTTGTAGTGTGTCTCTCACTAGTCACTGTTTCATTGGTGTCCTTATTGCCATTTCCCTTCAAGATTTTCCAATCTTTTCATCCCTTCCTTCAACTAGATTTGTGGTCACATTTTTCCTTGCTCACCAAGCTCCATTGCATCTACTCTCACCACCACCCCATTATTAAGGGTTCACAAACTAAGCAAACCTCCTCCTTTAGGATGAAGCCCCCTCTAACAAGCATCCTTTCTCTAGTGTAGTAGAGAAGGGTGGTCCAGTAAGTTATGTTCTCTCTACTGATTTCAATCCAAAGCTTTTCCTTTAGCTTTCCTTTGTTGAACAAAGATGCTTTTTCTTCCTCCTCTTCAGAGGACCTTCCCCTCCCACTTAGGCTCTCCTATGTCTCACCTCCATCCAACTCTTCCATCCACCTTATGTTACACCCTCTCCCTTCCTCTTCCTCCTACAAAAAGGAGTCAATCCTCTCCCTTCCCTTCTTTCCTCCCTTCAATCTTTCTTCTCTTCTCCCAATGTAGTAGTCTCAAGAGTGGAAGCCAATTCTAACCCAACTTCTAAACCGGACTTAGATTGCTTACTCCTTTTCTTCCCTTCATCATGGATGGAGATGTCTTGGTTTCAGTACCACCTCCTTAAATGGTTTAGCTTGGAGCAAGTTTGTAGAGACATACCTTTGTGAGCCATTTTCTTGGTAAGAGCATTCCCTTTCTAGTCATTGAAAAGATTGATCATGCAATGTGGAACCACTACGTTTTTACTAAATATTGAGCAATGAGAAGGGTTCTTTTCTCTTCAAATTTGGAAACAATAGTCAAGTTGGAAGTCCTTGAATCTCCTTGGTACTTTAACAATCGTCTTCTAATCCTACAATGATGGGAAATGGGGATGTCTTTCCTACATGAAGATTTTATATCTCTACCTATATGTGTCAAGCTTCAGAATGTGCCTATAGAATTTTTTCATAGGCAAGGCATTAGCTAAAAAGTGAGCCAACTAGGAAAACCTATGATACAATCCAAAAGTAAGATAGCTAGAGATAATTTACTTCTTACTTACCAAGATGGAAATCAGTAGCTACTCCAACTCCCAGAGAAGTGCAAACACCTAAATGGATCATCTTTACTAGGATTTCACTTTTCTAGCTACTTAACTAACTCTAACTTCTGCCCCTTTTATTTATATACTCCTGACAAAACTCCCCTTCTTACTCCTTGATGTGGCCTCCCACTTATCACAACATACTCCACTCACTGACATGGCAACACCACTTATATATATATGCAAACACACACACAACTAATAACCACACAACATATATAATATGTATAACTAATGAGGAACTATCCTCTTATAAACCCTTAGTAAAGGTTCATGCACCCTTGGGATTATATCACTACTTCCCCCTATAACATTGTCCTTGTTGTCAGGGATAAATTCTGGAAACTGCAATTGGATGGCTGTTGAATCCTCCCAAGTAGTCTCATCTGCAGTAGCACCATCCCACTGAATCAACAGTTGTGGAACCTCCAAGCAATTACAAAGTTTTAAACATTGAACCAAGACTTTATAAGGACAAAGATCATTCAGGCCTTCATCAGAGAACATATCCGTAGGAAGATTGGAAATACAGGGAAAGTACCATGAGATTTCTTTAGTAAAGACGCATGAACCACCTAATGCAAGCAACAACCCATAGGCAAATTCCACTAAATGCCACTTTACCCACACAACCAATGATTTGGAAAGGGCATAAAACCTAGGAGCCATCTTAGAACTCAACTTCTTGACCATCTTAGATATAAGAGCAGGCCTCAACTTAAGAAAAACCCAATCCCCAACTTGATACTCAACATCTATCCTATGTTTAGTAGCAAAAGAACAATTCTGCAATTGCACCTTCTCTAAATTGGCACTTAATGTACCAACATATCATCACAGCAATGCAAAGGTACCCATAGTATAAGACTTAAGACTTCACCTATAAAAAAAATGGGTAATGACAGTGGTGGATGCCCACAAACCACCTCAAAAGGTGTCATGCTAGCAGAAGAATGAAATGATATAGTATAGGAGAATTCTGCCCTCCCTAACCAATTGGCCCAAAGGATTTTCCAAAGCAAAACAACATAAATAATACTCAAGCCAGCAGTTTAAAACTTCAGTTTGGTCATCCATTTCCAAATGATAAGCAGTAATAAAAAGTAGGGATCATATCACAGCACACGCTGCACCACAGATGGAAGCCAAAAACTTCTCCACTTTTTGCGTCAAAGTACCAGCATATAGCCATGGTAATACTCTAAAAGCAGCAACTAATTCAGCTAAACTGCTATACATATCAGCTTCACAGTCCATGCTTGAGGGAGAATCGTTTTGGAAGCAAAAATGTTAAGTTCTTTAATGCCAATGCCAAGAGTGAACTTCTTTAATGAAACCACAAGCCTTTTGATCTTTTCCTTACATTATCTGGTGAACCAGGTATAAAGAATTATCATCACAAGGACCACAAATAATTAACATCTTTAGTATTCAGCAAAATTTTATTACTTGAAAAAAAAAAATAGTAATCAGAACTAACAGGTTTCAGTATTTTCAGAATATCCTAAAGAAATGATGAAAGCTAGAAGTTTCTGCAACTTTCAAAGCATCCACAATAAAGGAGAGAGCTAGGATATGGCCATGACTGCTCTGGTTATATTAGAAGCATCGAACATTTGACTAAATGCTCCACAAATACCTGCAATTTGCTTGATTTCAGATACAGTAAGGGGGCGCATCTCAAAACCATCAAATTTCTTCATAGTTGCAAATACAATCCTGGAAATATTCAGATTAAGACCCATTCCAATTGCATCACTTGCAACAAGGACATCAAACTCACTGGTTGCATCATTGAACCTCGTCGCCTGCAGTCCTAAAGGAAAGAATCTAAGCAACGCTTTTTTCGAAATACAACATAGCCAAACTTTAAAACAAAATGCTGATGACGATGTCGCACACAGAATGTTATGTTAAAGAGAAGGGTTATCAGGGAGGGGGGGAGAAGAATCAAATCTATGACCAATAAAGCATAAAAAGGGGAAGGAGTTTTTTAAATCAGCAGAAGTACCCTGTACTTTCACTCAAAAGTATATAAGAATGCAAGGAAACAGAACCCAGTAGGTTAGACATATATTGATTAGAAGAAGAAAGAAGAAGAAGAAGAAGAGAAGGCTTAGACTTACAATTCCTAAATGGATTTGATCATAGGCTTATTGAAATTTCATTCAAATAATTGCAAACTTATCATGCTCTTCTTTCACATAATAATGCATATATCATGACGTGATAAGAGACATTAATGCTGGATATATTCAGACCATAAAATGCAGCCAAAGCTCTAGTAGTCCTAGATAAAACCATATGGAACTTGTTTTCCCCAGTGGTAATGTGCGGGTTTTTGTTTTGGCATCACAAACTCCTAATGTTACATTTAGTACAAAGGAATGGTCTAAAATGGAATAAAATAAAATGAGAAATCACTTTCCTCATTTGGAAATGCTCATGGAATGGAATGGAAAAAAATGAAATAGTATCAAATGCGCAAACAGTATTATTTATCAAGAATGCCCTTAATTATTATATATCATAATTTCTTTGAAAGTTAAATAGATGTCTAACCTACAGTTAAATCCTACTAACACCTTCTATTGCAATGATTATCCTCAATGCCTTAGGTAAAGCAGAAGCACAACAACCCGATGGTGAACAATGTCATCAGCAATAAAACTAGAATACCAATCCATGTCCAAAGCTTAGGGGACTAGATTAGAGTGCAAAATGATACATATGCTGCGTATCCTCTACATCATGAGTCCATGGTGCACTAGTATCATTTATACCAACAGATTCCAAAAGATGCAAAGTTTGTTTGTTACCCCCACACAGACACAGCCATAATTAGACTAGCCACCTGTGAGCACATAAAGCATCCTTCAAAGCATAGGGAATGTTGAAGTCTAACTTGCATTGTACAGGTGGCCTAAAAAGTGTCCTCAGAGAGAACTAAGCCCATAAGCACATCCAATTAGTCATGAGAATACTCAAACTTCATCCACTAGGTTGTCCAAAACAAAAAGAAAAAAAAAAAAAAAAGAGAAAAATAGACTTCATTTGCTTGGCCAAAACCTTAGAGCATCTTTTCCCACTCAAATGAGTACCAAATTATTATAGTTGAGTTTTTAGTTGTAATATTCTTCCACAAACACTCTAGGACCATCCACTTCAATGAATAGGATAGATGGGAAATGGAATTAGAATTCTAAGGGAATGGATTATAGAGGGAATGCAAATTATAATGTTTAATTGAACAAGAAGTGCATTGAGAATGAACCTGTAATAGAAATAAAAAAGACAATTTTACCCTATCCTCTTCCTTCCTTTCTTTCCCTCAATTAAAAAAAAAAAAAAAAAACAAATTTTCCCAATACAACTTCATCCAAAAATCTAAAATATATATAAAAAAAAACCTAAAATATTAAAAAAAAAAAAAAAAAAGCAATAGATTCCTCTCTCTCTCTCTCTCTCTCGATCTTTTTCCTCTCCTTTGATCTCTATCAACAACAAAAACTTCTAAAAAAATAAAGTGAACGAGAAACACAATTGGATTTTGGTAGCTTCTAAGGAAATGAAATCTTAAGACAAACAATTATAGAAATGATTTATAGGAAAAATCAATAACGATGTATGGTGTGATTTTAGTTTGCACAAAATCAACAATCTTTAGTGTAAGAGATGACGATGATATGTGTGCCCTCAATTTAAGATTTGACTTTGATTTGAGAAACTTGTGTTGCTACTTTGAGAAGTTGCAGAGTTGTTTGTTGCTATAAGCGTAGGTTGTCTGCATAATTGAAATTGTGTGCTCGAAAAGTTGTGGTGAGTGGCTATTCTTTGAGCCACTAGATGTCTTGTAGAGGGCTCAACTATGTATGGTTAGATATTTAGTGTACATAAGGAAGAAGACTAGTGGGTGTTTTGCTCAAGGCTATTGCTGATGGTTTCACTGACAATAATAGCAATTGCCAGAGTTTGATGATGGTGGTAGGTGGCCGTGGTAATGGTGCTGTTTTGTAGAAAAGGAGAAGATAAGGAATAGTGAATGTTTATTTTACGAGGAATTGCAATTTTTTGGCTTGGGTAAAAAATGGTGATTCCTTATTTCTAAGAATTGGGATTTTATAGGTAATTGCAATAACAAAGTAAAAATGTAAGCGAACAATATAATGAGACCCTTGCAAAAAAAAGAAAGAAATGAAATAATTATTCCCAAAAAAAGAAAGAAATGAAATAATTATTCCCTCTAAGTCAACATACCATCAGTTTTTATTAACATCATGCAATTGTAAGGTAGGAGATGAGGAGTCATCTAGTTCTCTAAGTTTGTATATAAAAGACTATGCATACGCTCATACAAGGTAATTGCCTACTAAGTTTTCTATAATCCCTTTTGGTTCAACAAAGTACAATTAGAATTGTCTTGTAAATCAACCCCTATAATATATACTTTTCTAACGAAAGGCTTAAAGAGATTATTTAAACAGTATCTAAGATTCAGTAGAAAAAGCATACCCTAAAGACCATCAAGTAGGAAGAGCATTGAAAATTTCTTTATATATAAATTCATAGATATATAAAAAACAAGATTAAAAATTTATCAATCATGATATGTTGTTTAAAGGTTTTATTTCTAAAGATAATAACAATTTTAGCCCAACCAATTAAAAGAAAAAAAAAAAAACAAGTAATTACATAAGCATATTCGGTAATTTGGAGATTTTCCTTCAACAAGATATCAAGCACAACATATGCTACTATCATATTTCACCAAGAAACAAGTTAGCAATCTCAATTAATATTTAGTGAACTTTTTAGATCCTTATGGCCATCACAATGTCAAGGAAATTTAAGTAGAAGTCTAAACCAAGTTTAACTCTGTCATAATGTGATTGATGAGTTTCGTTAGCCTCTCAAGTATATTAGCTTTTGACTGGTAATCATGAATCTACCTATATTAACAAAGAACTAAAAAGAGGAAGGAAGAGGAGGGGCCGGGGGGGTGGGTGGGTTAGGGATAAGGGAGTTGGGTTGGTTTGTCAAGCAGCCGGTTGTAAAGTGCAAATTTTATTTAGTATGCCCTTATGGCCTTTCATACGAAGCAAATACCAACATTTTCAAACTGGGCTAGATTAGCCAATCTAATTAACCCAATCATATTGGTCTAACAAGGAACCTATCCTAAGGCTTGTCCAAATGGGGCTCAAAACTTGGAGGAATGATTGAAAAAAATTCTTCAAAAGGGGCTAGTGGAAAACTGATTCCACAAATAGAACAGTAAAGGTGCCTTTTCTAAAAGATGCTACCTTTATCTTATATAATTTTTAAGAAGAAGGCACCTTTATAATTTTACAGCTAAGCTTTTCAAAATGGCACCTTCTCTTATAGTAAAATGTGTAGTAAAGGTGTTATCTAGAAAGGCCTTCCTTGCATTTAGAAAAGTGAATGTGCATTTCTAAGTAGCACCTTCATTGTATGACAAATAAAAACCCACAAGTAGAAGGCAGTTGACACTTAAAAAAAAAAAGCAGCACTCTCTTTTTCTCTTGCGCACACAATTCCTCTCTAACATTGCAGCATCTAACACCTTGTTTATTTTTGGGAAAAATATTCAGCAAAAAATTCCTAGTCACTCTTATTTCTTCAAATTTTACATGCATTGTTTCATTTTCAATGGAATTTACTAAACCTTAGCCTAATAATGTAAGCGTTTGTGTTGATGCATTTTTGTCCATTTAAGTGTTGACAATTTCGTTATAATTTGTATGTTGGCACATCTCAGTCATAAAAGAATGGTCATTTGAGTGTGTTACACTATGCACCTTAATTGTTCGATAAAATGCTTGTGAAGACCTTATATGGTTAAGAAGATAGGCAATGGTATGTGGTCGAAATGTACAGTGCATAATGCACTCCAAGCTAACCACATGTTACTTGTAATATTACTTAACAATTTACTTGATAGGCCAACTATCAGACAGCACAAACCCATGCTAATCACGGCATCCAATTGATGCACAACCATGTACTAGTTACTTTATACCCCCTACGTTTGGCTAAGGAGCTCATACATGCAAATAATAACTCGGACCAAGCGGATTATGACCCTTCAGATCCCTATAAGTAAGGCGAATCCACCTAAATGAGAAGACTAACACAACAGCATCGATAAGTTTGACATAATCATGATACTGTACAGCTATCCCATGCCCTAATATGCTCCCTACATCCTTAGCTAAGGAGCCCATACAAGCACTTGATTACTCGAACCAGGCGGATTACAACCCTCGAAATCCCCTTAGGTAAGACAGACACACCCAGATGAAGGGGACTAGCACGATAGCTTCAACAAGATTAGCATGATAATGGTACTATAGACCTATCCCATGCCTTGACATTTTCTACTCATCCATATTTAGAAGTGTTTTTAGAAGTCAAAATTATGATTTCTCTGAATTGACAATTCCCGCATTAAGGTAGATTCCACTTTTTTCAAGGAGCAAAATCGATTACATTTTACCCATATTGATAGAAATTTACAAAAATACATTTTTGATATATAATGTATTATTGCTTCAATGTGAAATTAAGCACATTTTTTACTAATATCACTATAATACATTAATGGAATCAATGGTCATGTGCACATTTCCTAACATAGGAATGGATTTGCCATGCTATTCCTATTTGCACTCTTTTCCATTCTAGTTCATTTTAGACCTTTCTTGTATACCAAATATACCATTAACTCAATCCATGCTTGACTGCTAAGCAAGGCCCAAGGGTAGATTTGGAAATATATTAAAAAATATTAAGGAATAGCTATTCATTTGATCATGTCAACGAATAAAATTCCTCATTTTGCAGCAACAGATATCCCTTTGTCTTATGTGAGTCAAAATCTGATCCAATCTTGACAACATTGCAAGATAAAATCTGCAAAAGCCATTTTCCACTTAACAATTGGGGTTAGCTAGAGGTAGTAACCCGAGAATTGTGGAATCCCAGCTAGAAAAATTCATGAGATTGCACTCCCCTAGCCAGGAATGTCCAAGTATTATCAGAAGACATTCGGAAGTGCTTACAATTTTCTAGGATTATCCATAGTTCTTACATTGTATTTTTATTGATATATCAGCATTAAGCTCAAAGGATTCAGTTATTTAGATAAGCTAACAGGTTCATTCTAACTTAAAAACATATTAAAGCAATCTCATCAAACTTAAGATCAACAGAAAAGCAAAACCTAATCAAGGTCAACTTCAAAAAAAGACTACTGCTAAATTGACTCAAACAAAGTTCACTTTTACAATGATAACCTCTTGTAAATTGTGAAAGATGCACAGAATGTGGATGTTAAGGGTTTTGCTATGTTCAAAGTCACTAAAAAACTGAAGCTACTAAAGGGCCATCCCAAGAACTTCAACAAGTCTCAATTTTCTGAGTTATCCGAGAGAGTCATCAATGCAAAAGAAGAGTTATGTTCTTTCCAACTCTTGAATAGGAACAACCCTCCCCAAGCAAATTGGAACAAAGAGAAGACCTTGCATGACAACTATTACTATTTAGTTGCTTTGGAGGAATCTATGTTGAGGCAAAAAGCTAGAGCTATTTGGCCGAAGTTAGGGGACAAAAACAAGTTTTTCTTCAACTCCTTAAGACAAAGGCAATATGAAAATATCTTTAGCTCTATAGAGAATTATCAGGGTGAGATGGTGTCTTCTATGGAGTCCATCAAATCCATGGTTGTTCAATACTTCAAATCTTCTCTCACATAACAGTCCCCTTCCTTCTCGGGTGCTAGTAGATTGGAATGAGGCTTTCTGACCTAGAGGAATAGACCTTAAGAAGGTCGGTTACAAATGGAGGATATTAAGAATGCCTTATGGTCCTTAACCAAGGACAAAGCTCCAGGACTAGATAAATATAGAGCAAATTTCTTCAAAGCCACATGGCACATTGTGGGTGATGATGTTTGTGTTGCAATCAAGGACTTCTCTGCATTTGAGAGAATGCTCAAAGAGGTAAATTCTACCTGTCTAGCACTAGTTCCCAAGAAAGATAACTTGTCTTCCTTTTCAGAGTTCGGACCTATAGCTCACTGCAACACTTAAGTATATTTCAATCCGTCCATCTTTGGTCAGTAAGGAACAAATAGCCTTCATTAAGGGAAGAAGAATTGTTGACAATATCTTTATTGCACAAGAATTCCTTAGGGGATATAACTTAAATAACAAAGGGAAGAGATGCGCTTTGAAAATGGACCTCAAAAAAGCTTATGGCAAAAATGGACCTCAAAAAAGCTTATGGAAATGTAAAATGGAGTTTTCTAAAGCAATTGTTGAAAAGTTTTGGCCTCCCATAACAATTTGTGATGTGGACCATGGTTTGTGTATCAACTCCTATGTTTTCTATCAATATTAATAGCAAGCTTATGGAATACTTTATAGTATCCAAGGGTTTTAGGCAAAGCAATCTCATGTCTCCTT
Organism: Lumnitzera racemosa; assembly: GCA_024138005.1. Taxonomy (NCBI): domain Eukaryota; kingdom Viridiplantae; phylum Streptophyta; class Magnoliopsida; order Myrtales; family Combretaceae; genus Lumnitzera; species Lumnitzera racemosa. Next base: position 27,904,975 of record JAMXBC010000003.1, on the reverse strand, counting down.
ACCTCTTCGATCTAGTGACGAAGGTTTTCACAAGCATTATCAAGGAAAAAGAACAAATAGATGATTTTCACTGGAAATGTTGGAATAAGTAGTTTTCTCATTTATGCTTTGTAGATGATATTCTAATCATTGTCAAAAGCGTTCCTTCCACAATATAGCTTATCAAGGACGGCTTAAATGAAGAACCCTAGAAAGGGCCATGTTTTTCTTAGTGGTGTAAACTAAGAGGAAAGGGAGCTGATTCTAGACATCTTGGGTTTTGATGCTGGCGTCCTACCTATCCAGTACATAAGAATGCCCATTTCATCTTCAAGTATCTCAAAATCCGATTGCAAACTCTTGATAGATAAATATAAAGCCCATTTTAATCATTAGACCAGCAAATTTCTATCCTACATAGGACGTCTACAATTTGTGAAGAGCATCATTTTCTCTCCACATGTATATTGGTCTTCTATTTATATCCTTCCTATGCATGTTCTTAATCAAATTGAAACTAAATTGAAGTACTTTTCTAGAATGGAAATGAAGATTCTTGAGCTAAAGCAAACGTAAGGTGGAAGGATATTTATAAACCCAAAATAGAAGGTGGATTGAGAGTTATAGATATCAAACTCCGCAACAAAGTGGCACAACTAAAGCATATTTGGATGTTGTACATGGATGATGGATTTTTCCTATGGCCTAACTGGATCGAAAATGAAATCCTTAAAGGCAAAAGCTTTTCGCATATTGAAATTCCCAATGTTGCTTCTTCGACTTGAAGGAAAATATTACAATCTAGACCTCTAGCTAGACAACTCTTCAAATGAAAGATCAGAGATGGAACTTGAATTTCTTTCTAGTATGATAATTGGCATCCTAACAGACCTCTAATTGAATGGTTGCAAAAACAAGCATCACTTAGGCTACCCTAAGGATACTCTCTTAAGCACCTCCATTGTGAATAGAGTATGGAGATGGCCCTCTAGAGATAGGTAGCAAATTGTCACTAGAGATCTAGGTGATCTTAGTCCACTTTTGAACTCTTTAGATTTTCTATTTTAGAAGGAGGCACCAATGACAAGTTTATCCATTAACAACACTTATTCCTTAGCAAGAAGCAAAGAAATGGGAGTGGACAAGTACTCTTTTGTGTGGCACAAATGCATCATGCCTAGACACTCACTGATTTTATGGCTTATTGTGCAAAGGAAATTGTTAACCATGGAGAAGTTGTATAGCTAGGGTTTAATTGACATAAATTGTTGCTACTTGTGTTTGGATGGAGCAGAATCATGCCTAGATTCTCACTGATTTTATGGCTTATTGTGCAAAGGAAATTGTTAACCATGGACAAGTTGTATAGCTAGGGTTTAATTGACATAAATTGTTGCTACTTGTGTTTGGATGGAGCAGAATCATGCCTAGACTCTCACCGATTTTATGGCTTATTGTGCAAAGGAAATTGTTAACCATGGACAAGTTGTATAGCTAGGGTTTAATTGACATAAATTGTTGCTACTTGTTTTTGGATGGAGCAGAAAATCATGACCATCAGTTTTTGCCATGCCCTTATGCACAGAATTTTTGGAAGAATATTAAAGAGGTCACTGCATGACCGGATCACAAACCATCGGATTCTTCTAGTTTGGAAAACTTCCTACTTGCTGTTGGTAATAGATAGGTGAATGCAACCCACATAAAATCATTTGTTGCTGGCTGCTATTTCCTATGGATAGAAAGGAATAGAAAAAGAGTGGGAGAGCCTGGAATTTCTTTTGAAATAGTTCTACAAATTACTTTATGTTGTATTCTTAATTAACAAAAAGCACCTAGCATTTATAGGCCATTTTATCAAACTAAGTATCCTTTTGTTTTGGTGATAATTAGTCCAATTTTATAGGTTTCTTGGTATGTTCTTTTTGTACATTTCTTGTATGCATTAAGGAATGAAATATATTTCATATTAACCCAAAAAAAAAAAGTTCACTTTGACAATCTAATGGCCAAATCACAAGCAGTTAAAACATTGCATCACTTGGCAGGAAGTGGTGAAAAACTTCTCAAGAAACAAGGGTGAGCATATACCTGTCTTGTTCGAGTTTCAGGCGGCAATGAACCATAAACTACAGAACAAAGATGCTTCCCTCCACTTTCAATTTGTCTCTACATAAAAAATAAGGGGAAGATGAACCTTAGCAAGGACTCACTCTATAGGCCCATCAAATGCTGAATATCATGTTCAATTTGATGCCTTTGATATGTGAAAATCAATATGATTCCCTCTGATGGTTTAAGTAAAAACCCTTGTAATAATAAAATTAAAAAGAAAGGAATATGGCAAAACTATCAAATGATAATTTTTTCTGAATCATTGCTAAAAGAATTTCATAATTTTCCAATTAGAATTTTAGTAGATCATGAAAATTGAGTACTAAATTTGTGGATACTAGACCTATAAAACCCATTCAAACGTAATCTTTATAGAATATACAAAACATTTCAAGATTCAGTATATATCTTTCCTTTCTACCAACCTCACCCTGGCGTTACCATCTTCAAAAACCCAACACCCACCCCCCCGCCCCCAAAAAAACCGCTTTCTCTTTCTTTAAAAAACCACCACCACCCAACAAAAATAGGGAAGAAAGAAAAGATAAAATTAGAACAAGTAGACTGTATATAAGACAAATTGTCATTGACTAGGGTTAAATAAAAGAGGGTGATCTTCAGACCTTCGTTCTGTATATTGCTTGCCGCGAAAAGGTCACAATGCAGTCACCTGTTTTTATGTTAGAAAAAGATCCAAGAGGATCCTTCAAGGGGACCAATGGCAGAAGTCTTTCATAATACTGAACCTACAGTGGGTGAGGAGGATAGGGTTAGAAATTCACAAGAGGAAAAAAAATGACCTGGACATCCAACTTCTATTTTCAATATTTCAGCCAGGGAAAAAAAAAAACAAAAAAAAAAAGGGGGAACTTCTGGAATCAGAATATAAAAATTTAACTCAATAGGCATAGCCATCATAATCGAGTTCAGTAAATCTAATTGCCATTAAACATGACAGAGTTAGATAGAAATAGTAAATAGCTCATTTTAAATTCAAAAATGTGCAACAAGATTCATTAATTTTCTTCACAAATACATCCATCATGCTCTCACCATCAATGTTAACATCATAGAGTGCTCTCTTTCCATGTTTATTACAAAAAGGACAAGAAGATTTTTGACTGAACAATTGAGGGGTACAGAATATACCACACCCTGGTTGTTTATTTGTGGATAGATGTAGATATATTTTACAGCAATTCAACTATCAAATCAACAGAATCTATGATCCTAATTACAAATTTATATACCTCAGAAGTCCTCAACTTCATTTACTATTGATATTCTTATCATGATTAACTTCTCCAGATCATTGGCATTTCAAACACCAAGTGCAGCCACCAAAAAACAAGGTTGCAAGCAGCATATTTTCACTAAGGCAGACAAGTAGGATTATCCATCAGTGATCCTATTAACTCCATGCTAATCACCGTCAAGTTGACAGAGACTTCTTTCACTCTCCTATATGGGACAGGCATTTCCTTCTTGGGGTAATTGGACTGGCATTGATAGAGTAAATTTCATCATAACCTAACAATAAGCATAACTAAATATAAGAAGACAAACAAAACTTCCTTCCAGAATGAATAACTAAAGAAGATAAAAGTAATTGGTGGTCCAGGTCTTGTTCAATTTCCAATTCAAATCTGAAGAAAATGTAATTTAAGGTGAAGAAACATTCTGATCATGGCACAATACCAGCTTTTCAATCCTTCACCAATCTGACTATGCTAACTATTCTGCATCAACCTTACAAATGGGGTGATTACTTTATCATCTAACTATTGTCTCTATTGCAGAACAAAAGCCACCAGTAGAGCAATGCCATGGCATACTTGAATAAGATTGATCTGCTTCTTCTGGAATATATTCATATGAAAGAGCTGATTTTGCTATTATTCTCCATTCATGCTCAATGTGTGTCCAGACTAACTTTTGGGATTTGCTTAGGAGTAGTTTTGCATGAGATATAAGGCTAGACAATGGGATGGAAAATTGAAAACATAGAAGATAAGTAGCAATGAGTCATTGGAGAAACTTTTCGAGATTAAAATAATCAGCTTGTTCTTATGTGGCAAATAAAAAAATGATAATTAAACTAGGCAAATGAAAGCATGATTATCTACAGGAGAAATGCCCAAAATTACATACAAAAAGAGGGTAAAGCACATGTCTACGATTTAAAAAAAAAATTATATAAATCTGAATTAAATGAAAAATATTATATAAATATAGACTTTAAATCACATTTAAAAAATGTGATATTGAAAATAACAAAATATCATATTTATAAAATACGATTTAATATTTACATTACAATAGTTATCTCATATTTAAGAGATGTAACATATATTAATGGTATATATGTCGTATTTCTCAAATGCAATATAGATAGTATCCATGTCTCATTTAAAAGATGCGATATTAATGTAATTAAATGCATATCACATTTTTAAAATGCAATACAGGTACAAATACCTATATCGCATTTAAGAGATGCGAAAGAAGCTTGGTAAATTGATAATATTTATTATACAATTGATAAATACGTAATATTTATTATATGTAATGGTAAACAAATAAAATTCTCTACAAAAAGATATTATTACCTCAATACCGTCACCTGTCACTTTTAGAATATCTTGAATAAGTGGAACTGCCGCAGCATCTCCACACAGATGAAGTTCATCAGCAGCAATCCCTAGTAATGCTCTTGTAAAAGAAAATCCCCTTGTTTTACAACCCAACATCTGGAAAAGGACTTGAAAATTGTTAGAACAATTTCTTGACTACCGAAAAAACAACATGAGAAGCATCTACTCAGTACTTGAGTTCACCATCACATATTGTCAGAAGTAAGCTCATCCCATTGATCTTGTTTCATTGAAAATCTTACCCCTAAAGAGCATACTTACTATCATGAAATTTGCAAGGATTCAGTCATTTTTTAATAGAGTTCTAACACGACAAAGGCCATTAACATTTCTTCCCCGTAACATTATTGAAAAAGGATCAAGTCTATTCACCTATCATTAAGCTTGCAAAATTATATAAACAAGAAAGAAAGGCCATTAGAGAAAAGAAGCTCTAGAAACTAAAAGGGAGACTTGTTCAAGACACTTTCACTGAAGGAAGAAATTAGACTAGTTGAGCTTTGTTTTCTTTGTGTTATTTTTCCATGTTACCTTGAAGAGACTTAGCAATTTAAGTTAGTTATTTTCTGGTGCATTTATGTCAGTTTTCCATGCCATTGTTTGTAGACGTTAATCAATAGGATGTGGCATGCATCTTTATGAAGTATTTATGTGTATTATGTTCTTTGTACTGCCTAAATTACAGATGACATTTAATACGTCTTAAATAAAGGAAAGGGAAACATTTGCAGAAAAATTTCAGAAAAGATTATTAAATAGATTTTGGGTTCTCTCTATAATTGAGTCCTATATAGTGATCTTGGGATGTCTCTTTAGTTAAGCCTTAACACATAGCAAGATGAGCAAGCATAGAAGAAATTTCCCATTGACTTCTCTCTAACTAGACCCATAATACAATCTCAAACACAATCATAAACACTGATACAGAGCCAGAATACATGTGATATGATCCCGAGAACTAAAAGTCCTATATTACATGTATAAAAGAGGCATGAGAATAAACAATGCGGCTGCCAAGTATTTTTAGTATTAGCTATTGTTTCTTGTATTCTTGTATAACCTAGTGGTTGAATATCTAAGCATGTATAGCTCTAGACTTGTATTTCTTTCATTTTGCAGGTTGTACTTCAGGAACTTGTATAGTCGGTTCTAGAAGCTTCTACCTCTAAATAGCTTGATGAGGGAATGTAGGAGATAATGACCAGAATTGATAGGGCATGGATCAAACTACACAAAAATAGGTAGTTTTACTAATATCGATTGAAAATTGATACATATAATCCAGCTATGAATCATTAGCACCTAACTAGGGTTTATTTTCTTTACAATTTTCTGGTCTCCTTGCTGCTACATATCTCTACCACTTATGAGCTGCTAGGAATTATAGGCACAGCCATAGTACAGCTGTCAATTCTCCAGAAAGTTCTAGAGGATTCTAATCAGATATATCTACTAACTATTTTTACTGCTAACTGTAACCTGCCAAACAAACAATGTCAAGCTGTGAAAATAGCAATAAAAGAAGTGCTAGCAGAAAAATCAACAAAAGAAGAACACCGTAAGCTTTAGAAAGTTTCAATAGCCTTGAGCGCCTAGTATAGACACATAGCAATTCCTTGTGGATCCTCAGGCACGTACCAAGAATTACATAGCTCAGGAGTTAGTCTGAGAGCACATTTGCACTTGAGGTGTCATAATTAGAATCTGTTGTAAAATTTACCTTCCATATCAATAGGATCCTCTAATTTTTCCCTAGAAGAGAACACTAGGTGTAACAATTTGGCACCATCTGCAGTTGTGCCTACTTAAAAATGACAAGGATGGAAGCATGTGTTGATCTGATGGAGAAATCTGTTCCAGATTTGACTATTGAACTGTATAACATGGAGCAATTAGTGTGAAACCTTACCGATGAGCTTCGATCATTAGTTGCAGATCTATAATTGCAAATTTCGGAAGTTGTCCAACATTCTTCGTCACGTGATGCAAGAATCAAAGCAGCTCAAGATGGAATATGTTGAAAGTCCTTTTGAATGATCGTCTAGGGCAATCACCTCAGGAGGAAGCTGCGATACCTTCTCCTGCCAATCGCGGCAACTCCAATTCAAATAGAAATGATCGCAATGATGTTCGCATTCAATGAGATAATCAGATTTACGATTTCTTTCCAGCACATCACCACCATAGTACTCACTATTAGGTCACTTCTTTTGATTGACAAACCCGCAAACAATCTCATACTCATGATCAAGATCACCATGTCACTTGCATGAAAGATGAAGAATATTCTGGAGCTTCTTCAAGGTCCAGCAATGATGTTCACGAGTAAAATTGTTCCTCTCCTGATCATTCTGGTGCTTGTGCAAGATTTCACAAGAGCACTCCAGGTGTTCACCAGAATGCTCGATTACAGAAGTCTGATCATCCTGATACTGGAACTTGTACTGCTGGTTTAAAAGCTTCTAGGTGTTTTCAATAAGGCCTAGAGAGGGAGTGTAGGAAATAATGACCAGAATTGTATAGCTTGAGAGTTAATTTGAGAAACATTTGCTCTTGAGGTTTCATAGGTGGCGTCAGTCGCACAATTTACCTTCCATATCAATAAGATCCCCTTTTTTTTCCCCAGAAGAGAACCCTAGGTGTAACCACATGGGAGACTTCCATTGTCTTCATCAACAACTTGAAATATTTATGACAATGTATCAATAAGATCACGCAAGTGATAGAGATGAATGATAACATGAAAAGGTGATATCCAATGCTTGTCAACAAGAACAAAAGTCAACAGTCAGAAGAACCATCTGAGGGAATTTGACATCAGCACTTGGGAAAACAGAAATCTGTAAGGGGAAGGAATGTACAGTAACAAAAAATCTGCAGGGAATTGGTAGAAATCCAGAAGTGGGAAATATTGTTCCCAAAATTTCTAAACAAGATTTTCCATGTCTTAAAATATTGTAGACGAACATTCAAAGTGGTGGCTGAGGATTTGGCTTTAACAGATAGTGATCAGGTCTTAGATGGTTGATGGCAAGGACTTCAGTAAGCTTAAAATCATACCAAGCAGTGTTATGGTCTACATAATCAAAAGGTCCCATGCACATCATCCAAATTTGAAGTTCTTGCCACAGCTGTTCAATCCATTTCCTGCCTTAAATGCTTTTTTGAACCTACCATCACCCTGTTGCACCACAAAGTCACTGAGGATGATACATGAGATTCTGCTGCATAATTCAGTATGCAGTATACCTTATATCTGCCTAAGGTCAGGTGCATTTTAGAGGATGGGAGTAATCTTAAGTGCCTAAGTTCTGATCAAGACTTTTTTTTTTCCTCCCCCTTTTGGCTAAGTCAATCAAGACTCTTTTTTCTGTTAGAGAAAGAAATTAGATTAGTTGTGCTTTCTTGTTTCTCTTTTTTTTTTTTTTTTGGGGAATGATTTTTCCCATGTCATCTCAAATATATTTGGCATTTCAAGTCAGTTATTTCATGTTGCAACTATATTTTTTTTTTTTATGCTAGGTGTTGAAATGCATAGGGGTTAATTAATAGTAAATGACATGTGTCTTTATGATGTATTTACATGTGTAATATGTTGTTTGTTCTGCCCAAACATGGCAGTAAAATGTGTACTTGCCACTTATTAGTATAGAAATAAAGACAAAGGGAGACATTTGCAGAAAGTTTTCATGAATAGTTTCTAACAGATCTTGGGATCTCTTTGTAACTAAGCCCTAAATAGATATTGGGATTTCTCTTTAACAGAGGCCCAACAACTACCAAGATACATAAGGAAGGAAGAAAACTAGAAGAAATTTACTATTGATTTCTCCCTAACTAGACCCTTAACAAGATCACAAGCACAATCCTGTAAGAGAGCAACAACACAATTGCTAGTAAAATCTGGCCATAAACAGTTTAACTAAAATTTATAGGTCTTCTATTTGAGAAAGCACACAATCAAGTACTTTTGCAGAAAAATATATTATTTTCTAATAACCAGAATAGAGTATTATTTTCCTGCAGCATTTAATTTAATCTGCCTGCATCAATTTAATATCTCATATAAATTCTTTGAATAGGGAACTAGAAAGAACAGCATGAAGGAAACCGATATGCAGGAACCAGAGGATGCCAAAATCACATGCCTGAATTTCATCTATAACAGCACAATGATAGTCCGAGGTAACGTCAGCCATCTCTACTGTCACTGACTTGTGCTTTGCACCTTCAACTTCCTCCCTTTCCTGCCCGGTAATCAAATTACATGGAACTTTTGCTCTGTTCAACCTCTTGGCAACCTCCCAGGCCAACAATCTCAAGGGACCACAATATATACCTGCATGACTGGAAAGTTAATTCAGATATTTCCCCCTTTTTTTCAATTACTTAAAGAATGGTTGATGCAAAATTAGCCAGATAAATGTACAACAGCAAAAGGAAAATGCATCAGACTGCAGTTATACCATTTTCTCTCTCTTAAAAATGTAGTGAAAGAAATTCCTCTCTATCTTTCCTCTCCCCGCCCTCGCTTGCTCCTGTGTCTTTCCTCTTTCCCCCCTTTTTTCTTCACCTTCCCCTCTCTCTCTCTCATCCTAGCTCCATCCCTCTTCGCCCCTCTCGCCCTCTTCATCTTTCGCCCATCCTCTAGCCTTTTTCTCCTTTTTACCCTTCCTTTCTTTGTCCCCTTATAGTTGCTACACCACCCTCTCCCCTTTTGTTCTAAGTTTTGTCTCTTTTTTCTTTTATTGGGTCAATTTTCTTTTTCCGTTTCTTAGTTGTTCCCTTGCTGGATGGTTATTTCACTGGTGTTTTATTCACAGTAAGTTGCTCGTGTTAGTTGCTTCTTGTCTCCATGAGAACTTTCATCAGAACAAACAAGAAGGTATCATTCAAGGGCCTTGCATGCAAGAGCCTTAGCCTTGAGATCTGTTCCACCCCTTAGTCAGGTAAGGAAGAAGAAAAAGTCATCACCGTCAGCTTCCATTACAGAGGCGAACCAAGCTTAGGTATACGCTGGTCGGAAAGTGGCAATAGTTATTTCTTCTTCAAGTTCAAAGATGAACATAGTCTCTCCAAGATCCTTGGACAACCTTGGTACTTTGCAAGCAATCAATTGTTTTGGAGAAATGGAATATGGAAGAAAATTATGATAGAAATCATCCAAGGAAATTTCCTGTTTGGGTTAGGCTATGGTGCATTTCAATGCAATACCTCCATAGGGAAGGCATAAGCTACACTACAAGCACAATTGGATGACCACTACAATTAGATCTTACATTGGCTAAGATCAAAAGAATCTGGTATGTTAGAGCATCGGTAGAGATTGAAGCGGGAGTAAAACTCCCTCTCTCGTTTGCTATGAGAAAATTAGACAGCTCCCTCACCATATGGAATACCAAAACATGCCCCTTAGCTTTTCTAAGTGTAAAGTTTTTGGCCATAGTACATCTAAATGTGGGGAAGAAAGTCAGTCTAAAGAAAATGGTTTTAGAGACTATTTCAATGTGCAGATGGAAACGAATTTGGGAGCTAAGGTTACAAAGGAAGTGAAATCCCAGGCTAAAAGCAAGGGCAGTAATGGTATCATGTTTAAAGAAGTTGACCAGCATGAAGTTGACCAGCATCCCGCTAAACTTCCTAATACACCCAGAAAAGGGAAAGATGCTGCAAAACAAACCCCTTCTGAGGAATCGGATAGTTCCAATCCTTGTAGACAGATCCTGGTTGGAGAACCTTCTTCCCTTAAGGATTCTCCACAAGATGATTCTCCTCCCGATGAAGATTGTGAGTATAGGCTAGAAGACTCAGATGTTTCCAGTTCATCCTACATGCCAGATTCATTGGAAACATCAAGTTATTATGACAAACCGATGGGAGATGATAATCCAAAGTGGAGTAAGGTCACTAAGAAAAAGAAATCTGGAAAGAAAAATTGTAACAAGAGATGATTGGGGTTGAATCCACTCAAACGCAAAATTAGGGTTCTAACCCTTTTTGTTGCTTTTATCTCCTTTTATCAATTATTATGTTAGCTTCTTGGAACATAAAAGGTCTTAATGACCCATTAAAAGCTAATACAACTAAGGAATTTTGTTTTGAACACAATATTTCTCTTTGTGGTATTTTGGAGACAAAAGTAAAACATTACAATGCTCACACAGTATGGTCAAGGATCCTTCATTCTTGGAAAAAAGAGCAACATCCTAGAGGGAGAGTTTGGGTGGCTTGGAATCCTACAATATGGTCTGTCCAAGTGCTGAATTCTCAACCTCAATTTGTCCATTGCAAGTGCCAGAGATTGAGTGATGGTTCCTGGTGTTGGGTTACATTTGTGTATGCTGCCAACTCTTCCTATGAGAGGATTTCCTTATGAAATGACCTTAATTTTTTAATAGACTCTATTAGGGATCCATGGATGATCCTTGGCGACTTCAATGAATATAGAAAATTTGAGGAAAAGGTAGGTGGAAATAAAGTCATCGCCATGGGAATGGAACATTTTAATGAGTTTTGTTACAAAACAGAACTAGAAGAAGCCAACACTAGCAGCAACCTCCTAACGTGGACCAACAAATGTTCAACCAATCTTATCTCTAGAAGATTGGACCGTACTCTCATCAACTTATCTTGGTTTCAATCTTTCCCCACAACGATTGTTAAAATTGAGCCACCAAGTGTTTCGGATCACAGCCCCCTTATAATTTCATTGAATCAAGACGATTATTCTAGTAATGTTCCCTCCAAGTTCTTTAACTTCGGAAAAACTAGCCTAGCTTTTTTGCACACTATTAAGAAGACTTAGGAGAAGAGAATTAAGGGTACCCTTACATATGAGGTGGTAACCAAGCTTAAAATGTTGAAGCATGAGTTGAGGAGACTCAATCGTGAACTTTTCTCCGAAATCTCAAAAAAGGTAAAGGAAGCAAAACTCAAACTGGAAGGAAAGTAAGTATCAAACAAGCAAAATCTCCTTTTTGTAGATTGGGAAAGAGAAAAGAAGCTTTTTGAAGATTATTACTTGAAACACACTATAGAGGAAGCTTTCTTACACCAAAAGTCAAGAGACACATGGCTTAAAGTAAGGGATAAGAATTCTAACTTCTTTTTCAAATCCTTGAAGCAAAAAAGGTTAAGAAATGGCATCTTCTCCCTAAAAGAGGTGGATGAGACAAGCATTAAGGGGAAAAACGCATTCAAGAAGCAACAGTACAATTCTATAGAAGCTTGCTTGTGAATGATCAAGAACCTTCAGGAGATTGGGGAATCTTGCATAACCTTGTGCAATCCAGGATCAAACTATCAGATTATGCTCTTCTAATTAAACCAATAATAGATGAGGACATTAAAGAAGCCATGTGGTCCTCGAATAAGGATAAATCTCCAAGACCTGATAGATACGATGCTAATTTCTTCAAATACACTTAAGATATTGTGGGTAAGGATATTACAATGGCCATTAAGGATTTCTTTGCAATAGGTAAATTACTAAAATCCATAAACTTTACTTATTTGGCCTTGGTTCCAAAGGTAGACTCCTCTGAATCTTCTGCTGATTTCAAACCTATTGCTTATTGTAACACTTTATACAAATTCATCTCAAAAATTTTATTTGATCGTCTTAAATCAGTTGTTGCAAGCTTAATAGGTAGGGAACAGTCTACTTTCATCAAAGGAAGACGAATTGTAGATAACATCCTAGTGACTCAAGAATTATTGAATGGTTATCACAGAGATTCATGGATCAAGATGTGCCATCAAAGTCAATTTCATAAAAGCATATGACCGTGTAAATTGGACCTCTTTTAAGTAGACTTTATCTACCATGGGCTTTCTCCCTCTCTTTGTATCCTAGATCATGGAAAGCATATCAACTCCAAAATTTTCTATCTCTATAAATGGAGAATTATCAAGTTAGTCTTCCAGTTCTCGAAGACTTAGGCAATGTGATCCTCTCTAGAAATTCTCTCATGTTTCTTTAGAAAACTTCATGAAAAGCCTGGCTTTAAATATCATTAGAGGTGTAAAAGTGATAAGTTGAAACACCTATGCTTTACGGATGACCTTATGCTCTTTTCTAGAGAAGACTGGTCATCTATTATGCTTATCAAAGATTGCATTGATGATTTTTTCAAGCTCCCAAGGCTTAAATGCAACCCTTCCAAAGGCAGTGTGTTCTTTAGTGGAGTAAAGATGGAAGACAGAGAATTCATTTTGGATAAGTTAAGTTTTCCACAAGTATAATTGCCTATTAAGTACTTATGAATTCCGCCTATAGCTTCTAGACTATCAAAGAATGATTGCAAGGTTCTTGTTCACCAATTTTCAAGTTGAATCATCACTAGACATCCAAAGCTCTCTCCTATGTAGGAAGGTTTCAATTGGTCAAAAGCATTCTATTCTCTCTATAAGTTTATTTGTTGTCTACCTTCCTCCTTCTTAAGAGTATTCTCAAGGGACTTACTACTAAAATGTAAAGATTCTTATGGAATGGAAATAATGAAATGAAGGCCAAAGCCAAGGTGTCATGGGAGAATGTGTGCCTTCCTAAAGAAGAGGGCAGTTTGGGAATATTAGACCTCTTTCTTTAGAACAAAGTAGCTCAAATCAAACACATTTGGAACTTATGTATGGATGAGGATGGCTCCTTATGGTTAAGATGGTTTAAGAATGATCTCTTGAAAGGAAGGAATTTTTGGTCAATTCCAAAACCTTCCTAAAGTTTCTAGACTTTGCTCAAACTCCTTCAAGCAAAGGAGTAGATTGGTCCACTCTTTAAATGGAAGGTTGGGAACGATTAAAGAATCTTACTATGGTACAACAATAGGCACCCGAAAGGATCATTGGCATCTTAGTTGGGTGAGTGAACAATCTATAACATAGGATGGTCGAAAGAAGCAAGGGTAAGTTCCATTATCAACAAAAATACGTGGTGCTGGCCAGATGGCAACTTTTGGCAACAAATTAGAGATCATCTTCATCCCCTAGGAGCCTTAAGTTTGGAAAGGCTTGATGTCCTCGTTTGGAAGGAGAAACCAGGAGTTCCTTTCTCTATATAAGAAGCTTATAATACTCTTAGACAATCCCATCCGAGAGTGCTTTGGCATAAGATCATTTGGAACAAGACAAACCTACCAAGCCACTCATTCATTTTATAGCTAGCTGTCCAAGGAAAATTAAATACCCAAGACCTCTTGTTTAGATGGAGCATTAAAAATAGGAATTGTTGCTACTTTTGCAATACAGAAGAAGAATCCCATTTGCACTTATTTGCAAATTGTGAAGTTACTAGGTCTATTTGGAAGGAAGTTTGCCATGCTTACAGCATTAACAGTTTGGAGATCCTCACAGCCACCTCGGTTTTGGAAGTTGTGTTGTTTTTCGGACAGTTTTCAGATGGCCTTAGAAAAAAGATCCCATTGACTGTCTTTTATTTTCTTTGGAAAGAGAGAAATTGTCTTAGGACTTGAGGTCTCCCCTCTCTGCTTCTGGCTCTTGCTAGGAAGATTTTGTTTTACTTAGGTCACTCTCTTTGTTGATTTTGTTTAGCCTTGTATAGATCTCATGAGTTTAGCTATGGCTCAATCCATTAACCCATTTGTTTTTTGTTAAGGATTGATATCTTAAGTGATCTTTGTATATTCTCTCTTTCTCATATATATAAAAATCAACAAAATACTGACATTACCGCCAAAAAAAATGCATCATATTAAATTTTCTATTAAAAAACACAAAGATTGAGAATATACCAGAAGTGCTTAGCTCAAGCCGCTTAAGAGCACCATATGTTTTTCCACTATTTGTTGGCCCTACATGGAGGATAACCTTGCGACTTTTCTTTCTTGCAAGTGGGTACCAGGTATGAGGAGAACTGCAGAAACAACACCATTAATTGTGATAGCCTGAAGATGCTATTAGAAAATGACAACATGGATAGTTGAGATGACTAGCACAATCATGCAACTAAAGCTGAAAAAAAAAGAATGTTGAGAGCACAATAAGGTCTCATAAGATTCTCATTCAGCGCTTACAGGACCTCGTTAGAGATATGCACCATGGACCCCCTTTCATGGGCATGGGTTTTAACACTGACAACTCATATGTATTCAATCTGCTTATGTTTGTTCCAACTTTTTGTTGCCCCTTCATGGACCATGCGTAGTTCTATTCTGCACATAACGCACACTAAGAAAAATATCTGACTATAGAGACAGCATATCACAAAGATCAGACAAACGTCCCATAAATTTCAAAGATAGCATTTATATCCTTCAATTTTGAATTTTGTGTGTCACGCAATGACTTGTAACCCCAGAAGTGGGAAAGTTTTCCAGCATCCTCCATCAAATTTCATGCCTCAATATATCTTCTTTTCTTCTTTTGATAATACAGTAAAATTACACTAAATGTACCCCAACACATCATGCAACTTGTAATAGGATATACAGCATCTACACTTCTTATAAGGAGGATGGATTCTTTGTGACTGGAGCACCCTTCAAAAGTGAGTTTGCCTATTAGCAAGGAGTTCACATCCTCTCTTACCGATATCCACCTCCCTTTCAAGTTTCAACTAAATAATTATCTATGTTCTCCAAGAGATTCAATGAAAGAACAGAAGGAATTGCTATTTAGCAGAGGAAGGATCTGAATGCATAATGCTTCATCTGCTTGTCTAAGATTTAACACAAAAATATATACACAAGCAGATTAAGCAATATGCATTTAGATCCTATATATCTATGTATAGGATAATTAAACAAAACTACATTGTTGGAAGTAAAATTTATTTATTTGCATAAGCTTTATCCATTGTTACCCATGAGCTGTGAAATGCCATATAAAAAGAATCTAGATGAGTTTCTTACGTCAGGTCAGTGAAATCGAACTTGCTAGTGCCAGCACAGAAATCAATTTTTGGGCTAAAGCTGCCACTTCCATATTGCCTTACAACATCAAGAAAATAACCTGACTTCAACTCCAGCCGCAAGGAGCATGGACATACATTTTCTGGTTAGTTAAGCACAAAGTGTTAAAACGATACATGCACCATTAAATAAAGAAAAATATGCAATTGCATATGAACACATCTATGATAAAAGTAACAATTACAAAAAAGCTAGTGCAGCTCAATGCTTACAAAACCAGCAAGCTGATCCCCTCATATAAAAATCACAAAATAAATATACCACTTTCAACCCCACTTAAACAAGTATCTCCGCAACCAATGTCGACAGTTGCGACACAGGGGCAGCTGCAAGTACTTGTTTCATCATTCTAAATCATAATTCCTGTGAAATACAACATCAATAGCAATCTCCGACCAAATAAACCATTAATTCTTGCCCCGGAAAGATATTAATCAATCTACCTTTACTTAGCAAAGTTTCAAAATTTTCCACTTTACAACTATCAATATACATACATTCATGAATCTTAAGAAATTCAACCACTGTATTTCTCCCTTTTAAAGATATCAACAATCATATTACGGTTCCAACAAAAATTCCTAGTTTTCTTCCACTTAACAACTTTATCAGCAATCAAACAGCAACAAACAAGCGGAAAAATAAAGCCAAAGATCGAACCTTGAAGAATGCGTGGAACTCCAAATCCTAAAACTCTTCGGTGAAACAATGAAGAGGCCATTTTGCAGTCGAAATTTCAATTTGAAATTATGTTAATCTTCTTATGTCAAAACAAACATTGGATTGGAAATGAAGAAAAACTGGTTCTTGAAGTTGTCCAAATGATGATTGAACTTAACAAGTTGAAAAAGAAAAAGATCATATGTAATTGAAGTAAGTGCTTTTTAATAATCAGGAGTAGAAGAGAAGAAACCAAGTCTTTAAGAACAATTAGAAGGGGATCATTGTTTGCCGCTCAAGTGCGAGAGTCATGTGCGTTCTTCTATTGCTTCAACGCTGATATCGGCTGTCTTGACAAGCCCAAGAAGAATGGCTTTATTTTTATTTTTCTTTTTGCTTTTTCCAGATATGATATATTTATATAAATATAGGTATCGAAATTTCATTTCATGCAACTTAATTCCTCTTTACACCAGTCCTATGGAGTCATAATAACCCTTCACCCTTTTTTTTCCTCCTTTTTCTTTTGTATATATAATTCCATAAAACCTATAATCGGACTCAAGAACCAATCCATTCTCTAAACTCGAATTTCCAATGCATGGAATCTTAATTGATAGAGGTAGTTGTATATGATATATAGGATTAGATATAAACTAGTCAATGAATTAGATTTAGGTCTTTGTCTATAAATATCTTTTATATATAAAATAATTTTCTCCTCATTTACAATGTATACACAAACTTAAGCACATTTAACCTCTTATAGAGGACGCTGTCTCTCTTAGATGAATGTCTTTTTAGTATTTATAAAGAAAAGTTGACTTAGCCTCTCTATGGTAAATAAGAAGAATCTAAATGATGTACATGGTGCTAATCAAATCATTCAATAGTGGAAGTTAGGATGATTAAAATGGAACCAATGATAACCCATACCATCAATTGTATTCAAGTGGTTTAAAATAACATGATTAGGCTTGAGGTGAGGTTAACGTAAGAGATTATATTAGCCTTAAACCTAATGTTGAGTAACCTACAAAGGTAAGATGAAGTCATAAGGGAGATAATTACTTCCTCAAGGAAGGAGCTAAAGGATTTAAGGGCTTGGTTTCACTGCATATTATAGCCAAATATGTGACAACTTAAAGTTAAAATAATAGCAAAAGCATATGTATCAAGATCTAAGAAGTTCGTGGGCTTAGGAATATTAAGGAAATTGACAACTTTCTCCGAAGTATGAAGCAGTATTTTAATGCAATCAAATTACTAGACGTTACATATAAGGGGGCTCATATGTCCTTGGACAATTTTACCATATTTTAGTGGTGTAAATTATTAAAGAAGATAAGTAAGGAGTTGGAATAGTTAGAATGTGGAACGATTTTTTGGTTGAAATGCAAGCTCAATTTCATTTAAGCAATATAAAAAGGGAAGCTTAAGCAAATATGAGGCCATTAGTGCAAAAGGAGTCCAATAAGAGCTATGTGTAAGAACTCTATTAACTATCGTGAGAGATTCCTGATAACTCTTATTTTAAATACATTTCACATGGTGATTTTATAATATTTCCCTTCCATATTTGGTTTTCTTGAAAGAAATTGATACTTAATTGAGTAAACTTTTTATTTCAAGGTTTGAACGCGTTTTTGGATTGAAAACAAAGAAAAGGAATCAAGTTTTACTCAATTTGGAGTTTAAATAAATGAGTTATGAAATTTTGAAGTTTCATAAACAGTAAGAATTCTAATCAGAAAGTTACACAATTTTTGACAAAACTGTATCCCCAGGCTGTGTCCATCCAGAAGATATGCCAAGGTCAGAAAGTTACACGACCTGAGACACGTCTGTGTCCCAGGCTGTATCTGGTGACAAAAACAGAAACCTTACAATACATTATAAAAGGATTTACTAGGGTTTCGCACAGAAGATTGGACATTCAAAAGAGAAGGAGGAGCAAAAGCGAAAGAAACACTTAACTTCAAGATTGAAAAGATTTTTCATCAACAAAAGGGGTTTTTCGTGTTTTATTTATTGATTTTGTTGCAATTCATTTTTAGTTTCATTATGATAGCTTAAGATTCTTGTATTTAGGATTATGGAACTTAGGGTTTCATGTGACTATTGGATTGATTGATAATTTTCAATAAAGTTTCTATTTTTTCTTGATTCAATTATGTTATTTAATTGTTAATTGATATTTCTAGAGTATCAATCTATGATATTTCTAGAGTATGCATGATGATTAAGAAATCATATATGTAATGAGATCTTGACATAATTGGAGAGAATTACATGTGTACTTAGAGATAAGATATATGTTTCTTCCGAAAAGTTGTTCTTTTGTGTGGAAATTCAATATACATTAATGCGATTTTAAATAATATTGCTAAGTGAAGAGATTCCGATAAATAATTTAGGATTAGGTTAATATGCTTGAAAAAGGTGTTAACTTTAATTGTGAATCCCTTTGGTCAAGAATAATAGAGATTGAATTAAATACATTTTAAGCGGTTACATGTTAAACATTAGGGGAAATAATTCCTAAATACGTTATTATCTTCTTGAAATCGTTCTTAATTTTATCACTTTCTAAATTGCTTAATCAAGTCTCATAATTAGGATAATTTGTTAATTTTAGTATTTTTAATTCATTCAACCCATCACAATTTTCCGGTTAGATAATAGAGCTAAAGTTAATATTAGCACTCGAAGTCTCTGAGGGATCGATTCAGACTCACATCCGCTATATTAAAACTAATAGGTGCACTTACTTGATATTAATTCCCAACATAAATGATAAGGATGCGATGTTTGTATTTCTTTATGGAATGTAAAGGTGGACCTAAGTGGTTTAAAATAGAGTAACTATGCTTGAGGTAAAGTTACCATGAAAGATTATATTAACCTTAAATAAGACATTAGGTAATTTACAAAGGCAGGATGGAGCTATAAACAAGAGAATTGCTTTCTTGAGAAAGGAGCTAGAAGATTCAATGGCTTGATTCAACAATGTATTATAGCAAATATGTGCCGACTCAAGTTAAAGTAATAGCAAAAGCACATGGGTTAAGATCCCATAACTTCATGTGTTTAGGAATTTTGGAGAATTTTGCAACTTTCTCCAAAGTATGAAGTAGTATTTTGATGTAGTCAAAGTATTAGATGTCACATAAAGGTTAAGAAGGCTCATATGTTCTTGGATAATGTTACTACATTATGGTGGTGTAAATTACTAAAGAAGTCAAGTAATGAGTTGGAACGGTTAGAGAGTGGAAGGATTTTATGATTAAGATGCAGGCTTAATTTCACTCAGGTAACATGGAGAGGGAAGCTTAAGCTAAGATGAGACAATTGTAGCAAAAGGAATCCAATAAGAGTTATGTGCAAGAACTCTATGAGTTATCATGAGAGATTCCCAACATAAGTGACAAGGATAGTGTATTTGCATTTCTTTATGAAATTTAAGGATGGACTTAAGTAAAACTGAAGTAGTAAGGATTCTAAACATTAACCCAAGCCATAAATATAGCTAAAGGCTTGATAAAGTACAATTTGGGCAAACATGCTAACAATTAGGAAGAGAAGGGAGACTATGATGAAGATAGGGCCACTAAGAAATGTTAGATCCAAGTCCAAGGTAAAATGGGAAGGCTTTACCCTAAATGTGAGGTACCCATGCATCAGGTAACTAAGTAAGAAGAAATAGTTTAGCTTCTTATGCATTAAGGACCATAAGGCTAAAGATGCCCAATTGTGAACAAATTAGCAATCGTAGTAATAGGAGAATTTCAAAAGACAAATCCCATTTGTTCATATAATTTGAAAAATTTTAAGAGAACTCAAGAATAAATAAGGCTAACAATTCGTATTATTGTGTCATATCTCATTTTTATATCTCAATGGGTTCATGTCTAAATAACCTAAATATGTAACATAACTCATTTATTAATCATGAATGAAAATGTAAACCAATGACCTAATGTGTCTTGTGTTCAAGTTTAACCCATTTATATTAATATGACAATTTATGCTACTATATTATATCTCATTTAACTTATATCCGATATCTTTTATCAATTAAAAAACTATAACTAAATCCATAAAATATATATAGATATAAAGAAAAAAGAACGATAATAATATTTAAATTTTACAAAAACAAATAACATAGTATTTTAATGCTTAATAAAAATTTACAACCCAAATAAAAGTTTTTACTAATATAAAATCTTATCAAATATAAAATATCTAAATATATAACATCACTAAATTAAGTAGAATCATGGATTAATGGATCTTAATATTAGTATTAGTTTGATTTCCAAATATATCACATTGTTTCTTAAATTTTTTAGAGGGACAATTAAAAAATCTACACATAAGTTCATAATTTTTTACTTATTTTAAACTACAATATAATAAGAAGAGTATATAACTAAAAATATCTCATATCTTTAATTGAGCTTTAACTTAGAAAAAAAATGATTTGTGTAACAAAATACAAACATGAAAAAATATATAGCATGTTTAGGTCTTAATTCAAATTGGGGCACGAATTTAACCGTATTTAAATGAGTCGACCCATTTGTATCTTATGTCAAATCTTTCCATATATTAACATGTTTCAATTGTGTCATATTGATATGTAGGGTATCACTTAGGCAACAAGAATACCTAGTCAATTTATAGTATAGATAAAATGGATTATAAGTCCAAGTATCAATCTCATGAGGAACCTAACATAAGAGTAGTATTTAATTATTTTTAGCAATTATATCTCTAAACTATTCAATTACCTAACTTATACAATAAAAGATTTAATTAAATAAATTAAGGTGAGAAGGTGGAGATTGCTATAACAAAATAACTAAATTAACATAAAATAAACAAGAATAATAATTAAAACAGTTAAATAGGAACAATTAAATAAGAATGGTTAAATTAGAACAACAATTAAAATTAAAGGAAAGAACATGTTCTTAAGTAAATCCTTAATATTGTTTGATACCTAATTTTAGGTAATTTATTCACCAATTGAACAGTAGGGATTTCTATGATGAACTAACTTAACTCGCATTTCTGGTTAATTCCTAACCATGAAACCCTTTCTACTAAAATCACTTTTGAATAAAGTATCGCAATATCTCATAACACTCTTGAATTCTACTATAAGGTTTCCCCAATTCAAAAAAACTGAACTACTAAACATGTTGGTCAGCAAGTTTTACCTAATTGTGTCAATCAGTTGTATTACATGTTCTTATGAATTCTATAATAGACTTTAGTAATAACTCAATCACAGGTATATTGAATTAAAGCATACAATAAAAACAATACAATTAGATCATAATATCATAATATGAAAAATCATAGATTAAATTTCATTCATAAATATAACCTACCCTAAAACATTGGGTTTAACAATGATTTATTATGAACTTAAGATATAGATATGAAAATAAAAGTAAAAAGGAAAGAACAAAGGAGCCCCCTTATAATTCTATATCTTACCATCTTATGCTTGAGAGGCTCTTTTTTGCAACCTTAAGTCTAAACATGTATTTATGGGAAGTGAACCTAAAATTATAAGGAAAACTTAACAAAAATAAAAGATTTAAAAATCATTGCAAGTCTACGATTAAGGTCTACAACCGTTAAGCTTGGGACGTATACTTGCACCTTATCTGAAAATCTTCAGATTTCAACAAAATTAAATGATAAGAGGAACATAAATAGGAATTACAGCCATGGTCTTAGACTGTGTTGTTTATTAGACTTCTTTCTTACATGAAATTCTTCCTCTTCAATCCTCCATCAATGCTTTCACTTCAAAATTCTTCAAAACTTGATAAAAAATTTCAAAACTTCATTAAATGCTCCTGAAGTCCCTAATTATAAAATTAAACAAATTGAGCTCAAAACATTATAAAATTAACTAGATTAATATTTAAAATAGCACAAAATAACTATAGAAAATGTATGTTAATTTTATGTCATCACATATCATGTCATATTCAGGTCCTAAATTGCCAATGCTAGAAATAGAAAACTATCCTCTTAAATCAAGCTTAGAAATTCAAATAACTTATCCTTTACTTATTAATATTTATGCCAATCTCGAGTCTCAATCTAAGCTTAAGTGATGAGGAGCTTTTAGATTACAAGGATTTTATTATTCAACTCTAGCAAAGTGAACTAAGGTTATGTGGAATCATTGGTGATATCTAAAAATTTTGTTGCTTAAGTATAATGTGATGCAAAATTCTAGAGCTATATTTAACAAAAGCTTAAAAACTTAGGTGTGAAGTATTTAATCATAGCATACTCTTTAAACACATATACAATTCAATATCTCCTAATACTTTTCCTTACACTTAAATTGTACATTGTCTCAAGCGTACACAATTGTTAAAACACTAAATATAAATGGAAAAAGAAAATTAAAGAGAATTGGAATTTCCCTAGTTTGTTATGCATTAACACTAAACATTTGTCAATCTCCTTCGATAATAATTCCATTTGTTTTCAATTAATGCGAGGTAAGCGTACCTATCATATTATAGTGAAGCAAATATGAGTCCGAATGTTAATCCTTTAGAGATCCCCAATACTAGTATTAATCTTAGCTCTATTATTTAATCAAACAAATTAAATTCAAGAACTCAATTCTTTAAACTAAAATTGTAGTAGCTAATTACTTTAATAATTAATCAAGAACTAAAGAAGAAAGCAAAATATTAAAGATTAACTTCAAGACTCAATGTCATACCTAGATCTTAATTCCCTATATCTACACATGCAACTTTTCCTAAAGATAATCTAATTCAATCATTAAATTTTTATCTTTTTTTTTTACTAAGAGAACTCTCTTTTAAAGTTAATAACTTTATTAAACTTATTAATCCTAATGTATATATTACCTAATAGAATCTCTTCCTTATAGCATAGTCCAACATCACATTAATATGCAATGAATTCTCTTAAAAATAATATTAAAAAAATTATTATTAATCCAGAAGAATTTTGCAATTTATCTCTAACATTACACAAACTCTCACGAACTATTCTAAATTTAATTATATAAGAAATCTTTCGATTTTCTTACATATTATCATATTTAAATTAATAACTTGCAGAATTATCAACCTAAAACATGCAAACACACATAATTGGTTTAGAAAAAATAAAGATTTTCATTAGATCTAAATAAAACCAAGCGTCACATGTGAGATCTAGGTTTCACAAAACCTAGATATAAAAAGTTATACTTTCTGCATATAATAATCTAAAATCAAAGAATAAAGAAAAATAGAAGAAATAATTATGAAATCTAAAAAAGTTCGAATCTTAAAGTCTTTCTTGTATCTTACTCTCTTAAGTGTTCTTAGTTTGAAAAACTTTCATAAAGTTATGTCAAAAGTTCTGTCTAAAAAACTCTAAAGAAGCTTTATATAGGAATTAAGAAAAATAAGTTTGTTGCAAATGACACGACTTAAAATATGATCGTGTCTCCTGGTTGTGTGCTTGATTGCCATTTATGTTTTTTCTTTTTTCCAAAACTAGGAACGATACAACCAAAGACATGGTAATGTCACTAGCTGTAATACTTGAAAATAAGTTTCAAATTAGCTTAGAAACAATACAATCATATCGTTTACTTATGTTGATCTTCAAAATTTCATAACTTGCTTATTTTAACTCTGATTTGAGTGAAACTTGTTTCTATCTTTTCATTTTCTCATGTAGATTGTTTCAAAAACTAATAAATAAATTTTTGCTCAATCAAGTATTATTATCTAAAAATAAACTCAAATTTCAAGAGAAAATCATAAAAAATCACCAATTAAAATATAAACAATTTAGAGTTTATCATCAATCAATTTCAAGTTCCTTGCAATATACATAAAATAACATGAAACTACAAAAAAAAAAAAAAGAGAGAGAGAGAAAAGGGTTAAACGAGAAGAAAAACCAAACTACTAGACTATGATTACATCAAATTGTCAGTTGATTTGTCTATCCCTGAGGAAACTAAAAAAAGATTCAAATGCAATCCAAGCAAGTAGTTAAAAGAAAAATTAGTCTCAAATTATGCAGTCATCCAAATAGAAAGGTAAAAGAAACAAGATTTTGGCAAATAAAAAGAAAATGAAACTCAATCCTTATTGCTTTCCTCCTCGACATCCTCTTCAACTTCAATCTCTTCAAAACTAGAACTAGAGACATATTTTGGTGATGGTGGTATGGGGATCCTCTTGTGCTTTAGGAGTGCCTCAACTATGGTCCTAGTATGCCTCACCTCCTAAGAGAGCTTCTTTTCTTTCTTAATCAGCTCACCCATCATCTTCTTAAGTTTGGCCATCATAAATAACCTAGGCCTCCAAAAAGATGTAAAAGGCTTCTCTAGTGGTATCTCAAGCATGTTTACACTAGTGGCAACTTCTTGGATCTCATTTACCTCTCTAGGCACTTGTAGTGGTGGTGGAAGCTTCAAAGCTCTAATAAAATCAAGAGTCGTAAAATGTATCTGGTGACTAGCTCCATCTTTGTAAGATTATCAAACAGCACCAAGTTCTTCATAATGTAGGCAATGAATGGCCTAACAAAGGTATTCTTGGCTTTACTTTAGTAGCTTAGCTCTTGAAAAAGAATGCAATCCCAACCTCCAATTTAATTTGGTGTTGCTAAGCCAAGCTATGAAGAACAACAATATCTACCATATTTACTCGATGTTGTATTTCTAACTTACAAAACTCCTATCTAAAATCCAATAGATGATCCTTAAGGTAAGATCCCTTGAATTCGAAGCTTTAAATTACTTATGGTTATAAACTGATCTACTTGTACTTAACCTGTTCCATACCTACACATCACTAACTCCTCATAGCAGTATGATTGGTAACCTTTCAAACTCCTTATGATACATTCCCAGCACCATTGGAAGCCTTAGAATGGCATAATCACTTACTGACTATTTTGCACTCCATTCTCTATGCAGTGGTAATCCAAATTGAAAGTATCGAGGAACTCCAAAGTTAATTCCATATAGGATGGCTCATTAATGGTCGACAATCCGTCTTATCCTTTGAACTCTAAGTATCTCCTTACCAATTCCTCATACTTAGCTTTTGCCAAGTTTTCCTAACAAATAATGATGGTAGTGTTAAACCCCTTTTTATAAAACTTATTATATTACTTCTTATGAGTTGGTTTGGTAAATCAAAGCATTGGGTGTATTTGAGGGCGAGTGAAGGTACTAGTGTTAACACTATTGCCACCCTTCTTGATGGCATGTTCTACATGAGTTATATCTCGATTACTTAAAGAGTGAAAGAAATCAAGCAAAAATTGTCAAGAAAAGGGGAAAGGGGGAAGCGAGGGGGTTGGGGTGGTGGTGAATTTTACTAAGAGAAAGTAATAGTATGGGTTTTTCGAGAGGGAAATAGGTCACGCCTCGAAGAGGTAGAGTCATAACAGTCTCGCCGTGTAAACCATTCTAAGATAGAAGTTGGCTTTACAACTGCTATCTTAGACCTGATCTACACAAGGCGTCCACGACTAACCCACTTTGAAGTAAATAGTTTGTAATTTAAATAAATCATTTACCTAAGAAAGTGAGAAAATTTATATATATACACTATAATTCAGTTATTACATTATTCAAAAATGAAAAATTCTAAAATAAAACAAAACTTAAACCTTAAGAATATATGTTTTTTCTTTAAATATTTTTCCTCACTTCCTAAGATCCAGTAGTTGCTAGCTTCAGAGTAGTTGTTAGCTTCAGAGTAGTTGTTTACCGCTTCTTAGCCAGCACCTGCACGATGTCTATAGGGATGTGAGCAACCACAGTTCAGTAAGTTAGGATGGAGGACTTGAAACTATACCACAAACACAACAAGATTATCAATCAACTTATTAGGTGCAATGCATGTTCAAGCAAATGCCATCGTACGATATTGTTTGGCCCGTCATGAGATTAGAGAAACTGTGCCCACTCTAATTCGAATTGAGGAGTTGCCATTAATGCAACAGCTCACGACCAAACCAGGCTTGTGCTATAGAGACATGGCTCCTTCCGCGACTACCTTCGAACCATTGACTTCACCCTTACCATGACCTCCTCTCCTGTCACTTAGTTCGATTAAGGATGAAGAAGGGACCCATTGTAATCCTGCGCTATCCCTTTTGAAGGGGTTGGTATTTGGCCGGAGAGTCCTAAGTTCCCCTAATAGGTTGCCATGTAGGTCCAATTATGATTATAAGTCGTATATTTGATTAGGTCAAATTTAGGGTAATCAATCATTTCATACAAATCATATAATACATGCCAGAACAATCAACAGAATCATAGCATCACTCATAATCAAGCACATGCACACAACCAACTACCTAACAAGCACAACCAAGCATAATCTTAAGTCTCCAAAATACAGCAACGTATTAATCCCAACTTACCTCGACTCTTCATTCATTCACTCGAGGTCCGACTTACTCAGGCCATCACCAATCATTCATATAACATAAACGTGGTTTCAGTTTTTCATATAACTATTATAGGTTCATTTTATCCTATAACGCTTATTGTTATATTTTGTTTAGGGTTTAATATACCTAATTATCTAGATCTTAAGTCTTTTACAATTATTCTAAGTTTGAGGTTAAGTTTGGGTTCGGTTTCTGCATCAATTTGTAAATTAGGTTCTAGTTTGATTTCTAAGTCCTAAATATGCTCGAATCCTAATGTAAAATTAATCACATTAAGCTCGAGTATTCAAATATCCTATTGGGTCTTAATTTAGTATTCTAAACTATTTGATACATACTATTCCTAATTGAGGTATCAAATTTATCCCCGATGTGAGAAAATCTTACATTTTTGTACAATTACCGAAAATTAAATCTTATTTAGATTTATTATTATTCTGATTTTTATTATAATATTATCTAAATAAATTAATTTTTTTCGATTTATTAATTTTCAATTCCATAAATTACTAATTTCTTACAATAACTACCTAATTTCCTAAATTAACTATACTTAATGCTCCAAAAGCTAGGAATAGGTTTCCACATCAGAGATTAACATCCCTAAACATCTAATTATTATCTAAATCAGTAATTAGTATCTTAATCACCTAATTAACCCAAAATTACCCAATTTTTCCATCATTTTAGGGCTAAAAATTAACTTAAAAATTTCAAAAATTAATTTTAGAAAAATAGCTTCATAGCACTGTTCTATATCATATAAGCATTCTACAGAAAAAAATTAAGTTTCAAACTATACTCCTAAGCCTATTTATTTCTCATTCTAATCATGCTTGGTTTTGTTCAATTTGTTAAAAACCTTATATTTTCAAACATGATTAAACTAAATCACTATTTTTTCATAAATCTACATACAATAAAACCTCAAAATAACAAGTTTCATAATTTTTTAGGCAAAATAACTAATTTTACGAAATTATTCAAAATCAAGGCAAATAAGAGACTCACCAGTTCGATACTTTTTAGCCGTCCAACTTTGGTCTAAGTGTGTTGGCCGGCTTAGATGGTGGGGTTGGAGTGGGGTGGTGGTAGTGGCTCGGTCCCAGGTGATGGTGAGGTTTGGGTTTGGCTCACTAGCCTTATTAGCACAGTTTCCTTTTCTTTTTTTTTTTTCTGGATTTTCTCTTGAATTTTTTAAGTTCCCTATTTTTCTCTGATTTTAAACTATCCAAAGGATTTCTTTGAAATTTTTTCCTATTTATAGATGTTTTGGGTAATTAATATGCATTAATTGGACATAACATTACCACATTTCCTTGATTTTTGGCTTTTATGTTGCTTACTTCAAATTGGATAATTTTTCTTTTTTAGATCCTAATCTGTTACGACCATATTTGCATCATTCCAAACCCTTCTGATTTTTTAAAATTAATTTAATGATTTTCTTAAACTAATTTAATAATTTTCTTTAATTGTTTGCTAAGTTTTTTGCCAATTTAAGTAATTTCGCTTATTTTTATTTACACGTAAATACTTGTGTGGTACATGTAAACATTCCTAATTATTATTTAGGTCATTCTATGATTTTTAGTATACATATAATCTATCTCTAGTAATTTATTAGGTATTAAATTACACTTTTCACCTTTTTAATAATTAACAAGTATTATACTTAAAATTTGAAAATTTTGTAGTCTCCTATTTTATTACTTATTTTCTTAAATTCAAGTTTACGAGGTTATTTTTACTAATATTTCTAACTTTACTTTATAATTTAGGCTCGATTGGGTCTCTCAACTGATCGAAACCTTAAATGGCTAGTTGTGGGGCTTACAAAATAGATGGCGAGCAGGTTCATGGTGTGATTCCCAGCCTGATGCATGCTTACCTCTAAGCATGATTATAGGTAAAGATTACGAGCATAATCCTAGCCATAATTCTCTTAACTTCCCTTTTACCATTTTATCTTCACAAGGACCATGCTCAGGTTTACATGTGTGAACCTCAATCGTAATTCCTACTGACTTCTGAACCTAAAATTTATTGAATTTTTGTGTTCCTTATCCTAAAATCACTTCTTGAAGGATAAAAAGCATGATTAATCAAATTACCAAAGATCTAATTTTAAGTGAAATGCAAATTTATTGGAGTGATTGATGATTCTTTGCAAGATAAAATCATTGTAATTCCAAAACAATTGACTACTTAAGAGATAAAGAGATAAAAATCACCCATGCAAGGGGAAAAACTGATAAAGTCTAAAAAGAAATATTAACTTAACCTAAATAAAGAATTTGAAACAATCGATAATTCCAAAGAGACGAGATAAAAATAACTTAGGTTGCCTCCTAGGAAATGTTGTTGATTAACCAATAATTATTTCACACTGTTGGTTGCCTAGTAATAGCGCTAAGAACTTGGTTGATAAACAAGTGTTCCTAGTCAAATTATAGTATAAAACAAATTATGAGTTAAGTTGTTAATCCCATAGGGAATCGGTAAATTAAGAAAACCTTAGATTTCTAGTAATCCTCCATAAATTTCCAATTATCTAATTTAACAATTAAGAATAACTAAATAAAATAAAATCTTAATTAATAATTAAGAATGGCAAGAACAAATAGGAATGAGTAAAAGAAAAAAAAAAGAATAATAAAAGAAAATAAACAGTAAGATTAATTAAATTAAAAAAAAAAGATATAATCTTTAGTAATATTTACCACTTAGTTCTATGGAACTCTCAAATCTCAATTACTTCTTGGACTGTAAGAATTCTTATTGTGAGTGAACTAGACTCTATCTCTTAATTAACTCCTAACCCTAAGCATATTCTATTTGAATCACTTCTATAATAAAATATCTTAAAATCGTATTAAAATCTTGAATTCCATTATTAAGTTGCCTTAATTCAAAGAAACTAAACTAACCGTTTTAGTCTGTTGAATTACTTCTAATTACGTTAGTCTATCTACTATAGGAGCTCCAAACTCAAGCAGGCTCACATATTAATTCAACACCCACTAATATTGAATTAAAGACAATCAATACAATATAATTAGACTACAAAGTTGATATCATTGGTTAAATAAGAATGTTATATATAAACTAGGGTTCTATAAAGATTCACTAAAAACAAACGAGTCAAAATATGAAATGATTCAAGAAAGATAAAAGAAAGGAAGAGAGAAAAGAGAGAAACCCTTACTACTTCTTTACCCTACATAACTCTTTTGAAGGGGCTCTTTATAACAACTAAGCTTAAGCTCTTACTATAGAATTATAAATGAAGGTTACAAAGAAATTTTCTAGAAATGTGTAATTCTTTAGTCAATAGCACGATTAATCCTTAAGATTAAGGTTGTGAACCCTAAGCGTCGTATCCTTTACACTTGAGACTTCTTAGATTTCATGAAAATTTTTGGACAAGAGGATCACAACCAGAAACACAAGTGTGAACTTTAATCATGATCTTTTTCAAACTTCAATTCTCATTTGGAAAATTTTTGCTCAAATGGTTTGACCAATATATCTTCTATTAAAGTTCTAAATTTTGCCAAATTTTTCAAAAGTTCATCAAAACCTTTTTAAATATCTACAATTGAAATTACAAACAAACAAACTCCAAATTCTTCATAAATAATGCATATGATGAATAAAAGCTCTACAACTCTATCACAAAATATGTATGCTAAATGAGTATCATCAAGCTTGAAAATAAGAATCACTAAACTGGTTTTTTCTATTCTTGGCCTTGCTTGCTTATTTGATGCATAAAAAATAGGCTTGAAAGAGGTTGTTTAAGTTCATTTAGGCTTCAAATACCCTTAACAAGAGTTAAGCTTATAATTATAAAGAATTAGGCTTCTTCCTTTATAAGCTTAAAATGACTTGGGCCTCGATTTAACCTTACGTCAAGTGTAAGCCTAAGCTTAAAACTCATCATCTTATAAAGGAAAGGAAGCTTCATTACAGTAATGTAATTCCTCAGAAGAGTTATCATGTTAACTAAATATAAGAATAGGTCTATAGAAGATGAATAATTATGGTATTCTACCCATATTAAGTCCAGCAAACATGTTGTGATGTAAGTAATATAAATGTCACCTCTATAGGGGAGGACCTTAATCATGAGTTTGAGTATGATATGTTCCCTTTACCATAATCGTAACATACGTATTAAGCTACTAGGTTACCTTAGGTAAAGAGAAAAAGTATCAAATCGATTCAGTAAAAATTATTGTATTAAACACATCAAATAATCACTTTAGGGAAAAAGAAATGAACATTGCTATTTTTAGAAAAAAGAAATCCTAGAAATATGGCCATTGACAAATTAACCCAAAAATACAACACTTAATATGGTATTTACCATAACACAATTTTAGATTACAATGAAATCGTATACTCAACATATGATTTTACGTTTTTTCTTTTAACATTAACATAAGATTTTACTATTATGTCACGTTTGATATATAAGAATATTCTAAAATAGAATAGATTTGAATGAAGTGGAGTGAAACAAAGTTAACACCATATTGATAATCTATTCTTGTGTTTGAAAAAGCCAATGAAATGAAATGTGTATATAGTAGTAATTGTTAAATTCATGATTCCATTTTTATAAATTACTTCCAAATATGAGAAATAGGATGAGACCTGGAATAGAATTTAGAATTACGATCCCATGCCAAGTTATTCCTATGTACCAAATCAAGTTTAAAGCACTCAATTTTATTGGTCATAATACATCGCTAGAAATTTCTTTCTCATTTTGCTATTATTGTTATGTTATATTTATATAGCAATCTTCATGTTATTGATTGAAGACTTCATCCATTATGCTAAAGTGATAAAAGTTGGCTTTGCTTGTTAATCCACCTTTTTGCTCAGCTAACTAGTACATGTCTACTAAAAAAATGGCCTTGTTAGACTTCGGTCATGAATTGTTTAATGCAATTCCTCACCAAAATGTATTTTATTGGAACACCCTTCTTTTGACCTATATAAGAGAGCATGATTTTACGAAAAGATGGTACTTTTTGATTCTACTAACTATATGGAGTTAGTTATTATACTATGTTGTTAGGGCAGAG
Organism: Lumnitzera racemosa; assembly: GCA_024138005.1. Lineage (NCBI taxonomy): Eukaryota > Viridiplantae > Streptophyta > Magnoliopsida > Myrtales > Combretaceae > Lumnitzera > Lumnitzera racemosa. The sequence continues at coordinate 27,873,052 of JAMXBC010000003.1, read as the reverse complement.
AAATTGAAAATGGGATGTTATGGCAGACAATTGAGAAGGGTGAAAATGAGTAATGATGCAAATGTTTCTATAGTGAGTTTTCTAATTAATATGTATTTTAGGTGTAGGAGCTTTTGGGAGGCTTATAATATGTATAGGGAACAAAATTATGATACACATTTGTCTCAAAAAATACTTGCTCATAGCTTATTATAGGGAAGGTGAAATAGGGAGAGCCTTGGAGCTCTTTCACAAAGATCTCAAGTTGAGTGATGATGTATTTTAAAAAACTTCACTATATAAATTTGTAAAAAATAATCATGAGGAGGAATCTTTGAAGTTGTTTGTACAAATGTGATATCATAGAGGTAAGGTGTATAAGGGTTGGCGTTAATTTAAGATGCTAAATGAGGATTATAAAAACTTATGGTATTATATAAATTATAAGGCTTATTAAATGACCAGGAGATAAGCCTTAACTCACTAAAAACCCTAAGAAAAGAATATATATATATAATGATGAGTATGCATATTTTTTAAGTTATGAGATATAAAATCACACTTTTAAACTTTGGGTCTATTTGTTTGCATTTAATTAACAATTGAATGTAGTACATTTGCAATTTGCCTATTTTCTACTAATCTCTTTCGTATAAGTACTATAATTATATGCTTTTAGGGTGAAAGAAAAAATGATTATATTTGATAAAACCAAATCTCATTCGATAAGATATTTACAGAGAAAAGTTTGTTAATTTATATTTGAAAGATATCCTAAAGATGAAACACTATTATTTTATCTTCGTCAAATAGATTTTCTTCGATTATCAAACCGTAGTCTTTGTTGTGTTTTCCTTATTAATGTATCTTACCTTCACTATTGGTAAAGGAATTGGTTTCTTTATGTAAGTATAGATTTAAAACTTCTTCTTCCAAAAATAGATTTGAGAATTTAACTTATCATTCTTCCTTCCCAAAACTTGATTTTAATGGATAATACAATTACTTGCAACACGAACAATGATGTAGGAGATGTATTTTACAACCAAGATGACGAATTACTAAAATTTGAGTACAATGATGAAGTAATGCAATTCATGCTAAGAGCTAAGGCATTGAAGCTCACAAGTAAAAAGCAAAAGAGATGTGTACAGAAGATTGGATATATGGAGTTTTTCAAGGTTTATTTAGGTTAAGGTAGTAATAAAAATTAAAACCAGAAATTTATTTATAAATCAATTTTTTTCTTTTTTGGTGTATTATGTTTTACGATAATGTATTCTTATTGTGGAATGAGGATTACACGAGATGTATAGATAGCAATTATTGATCCTCTTTATCCATACCACTCAATTATAACGGTCTTGATTTTTATAGAAATTATCATAGTTATTGATTCATAATATATATAACTATACTATCTAATTCTACTTGAAATAACAATCACTTCCACGAATAACTATTCTCTTCATTAAAAGATAGTATTTTCATTCATTCTTCTAATCAAACTATATTCATAAATCATATTAGTACTACTAAGGTGTTATTTCTAAGTTTTTTTCTAATATATTATTGAGTGCAATATGAAAAGAATCTTATATATTGATAGAATTGACTATGTCATGTCCCCGTGCCCTTACACTTCTTAATGTTTTTTTTGTCCCTCAATTCACATACAACCCATTATCAGTACACGAACTTCTTACATATCAGCTACTTACAGTTGAGTTTAATCAATTCTAATGTCTTTTTAAGGACTTGAAAACTAAGTAAGCAATTGTTGTAGTGAAGATGTTAAATGGGTTGTATGTTTTTCAATTTGAAGTTCAAAGACTAGCTTTAAGCCCTTTAGATTGTTCTTCTTTACAATTTTCTTTCTGTAGTAATTCTTTAATAGCTTATAAAAAACATGTACATTTGTTACATGCTCAATTAGGCCACACATCCATTTCTAAACTTTATCATTTGAATGGTCATAAAGGTTTGGATTTGACTAATTTTCTCTGTAATACTTCTCAATAAGCTAAATTCTATAGACTTCCCTTTTCATGAAGTAGTCTTTTGTCATCTTCTCCTTTTCATTTGCTTCATCTTGATGTATGGGGCTATATCATCTTCCTTCCTTATTAGGTGCTAAGTTTTTCTTAACTATAGTGGATGGTTACTTTCAATCCACTTGGACATACTTGTTACAACATAAATCTCGAGTATTTTCCATTCTTGATAAATTTTCAAGTGCATTTCTAATCATTTTGATGATGTTCCAAAATATTTGAGGTTATATAATGGTAATGAGTTCATGACAAATGCTTTTTGATGATGTTTCAAAATACGTAAGTTTAGGTAATGGTAGTAAGTTCATGACAAATGCTTGTCAAAACGTGTTTCATAGTTTAGGAGTAATACACTAACCTACCATGACTAATACACCACAAAAAAAAAAAAAGGGTTAGATTGAGTGAAAACATAGACATTTACTAGACATATCAAGAGTTTTATGTATTCATGCTAATTTGCCCAAGAAATTTTAAGGAGAGTGTATTTTTACTGCTACTTATCAACTGAATGCTTATGTCTATGCTTGATTGGAAATCACCTATTGAGAGGTTACTTGGTAAACCTGCATCTTATGATCGTCTTCGAGTCATGGATTGCTTATGTTATGTTTCCACGTACTGACTAAGCTAAGATAAATTTGATCCATGAGGTATACGATGTACAATTTTAGGCTATGAGCATGTTCAAAAAGAGTTATGAATTGTTTAATCTTAATAGTGAGAGAATTTTCATTAGTCGAGATTTCTTTTCTTTGAGAGCATCTTTCCTTACAAAGATAGTGTCTTTAGTCTATCTCCAACGAATTTATCTACATCCAGCCCTTTATAGAATCATGTTCTTTATCTACCCACTGCAATAATGTTCTTGATATAATTTTTTTCTTACCTTTTGTTTCACTTGGTTCAATCAGTTTTGATACTTAGTCTTCACCTTTTATTACTATTCTTGTTTCTAAGCCAGATACTATTTTCCAAAGATCAGTTAGAGAGCATAGAGTACCTTATTGGCTTCATGATTTTATACATATAGCTCATCATACTTCTATTGATCATTCTTTTGTTCTTTGTTATTTGACAAACATACTTTTGCCTCCTATCCTTTTAATTATGTTATCTCTCATGGTAATGTGTTGTCAATCTAAGAACCATCTAATTACTTAGATGTTGCTAGTCAACAAGAATGGGTAGATGCTATGCTTAATGAATCAAATGCCTTAGATGTTTTCTCCAGTAGCTAAATTAAGTATGGTTAAAGTTTTAATAGATGTTGTTATTGCTTCTAATTAACCCCTTCACTAATTTGCGATCAATAATGACCTCCTACATAAGCATATTGATGAAGAAGTTTACATGATCCCCCCAAATGACTATGATAAGACAACTCTTAATCAAGTTTGTTGTTTAAAGAAGTTGCTTTATGGGTTAAAGGGGCGTCTTGACAGTCGAACTTTTTGATTCAGTTTGGTTTTCTTTATTTAGCTCATGATCACTCCTTGCTTACCTTACATACTAGTACAAGTTCTATTGTCATCTTGCTTTATGTTAATAACATGTTGATTACTAGAACATATGATGTTGTTATTTGTGCTCTTAAGATGGCTTTAAAAATATCTTTTATAATCGAGGACCTTAGATTGGCCTGATTCTTCTTAGGATTGGATATTTACTGGACTACTATAGGTACTCTCCTCAACCAATGAAAATATAGTGGATGTTTTGCAAGATGCCATATTGTTTGCTACTAAACCCATGAAAACACCTCTTCCTAGTGGATTCATATTTGATAACATAGTTGGTGAATTGCTTGATATTCTACCTTTTATCAAAGAATGGTGGGTAAGCTTTTACATATCACTTTAACTAGAACAAATATTAGTTTTGGCATATATTATCTTAGCCAGTTTATCTCACAACCAAGAACTCCCCATTTACATGCACTTTTCCATCTAATGCGATATCTAGAGGGGATTTCTTCCCTTGGTTTATTTTCTCCATCCAACAATTTGTTGGTGCTTCATGGTTTTAGTGATTCGGATTGGGCAGCCGTATGTTGTTGACCATAAGTTTGTCTCTAGATATTGTGTTTATCTTGGTAATGCTTTAGTGTCTTGGAAGAGTAAAAAGCAAACAATAGTTTTTACTTCCATGACAAAAGCCGAGTATTGTAGTATGACTAGCTCTACTAAGGAACTTCATTGGATTTCCTATCTCATGTGTGATTTGAAGCTCCTTGTTCATTTCCCTCTAGCTTTGTCTAGTGAGAACCGTTCTGCTTTACTCATTGCAAACAATCCTTGTTTGCACAGGCACACTAAACACATTGATATTGATATCTACTTTGTGTGTAAGCATGTGAAGTCTAGCTTTTTTCATGTCCACCATGTTTTATCCTCTTCCCAGATTCTTACTAAATCCTTATCAGAGCAACAGCTCTTTTACTTGTGTTCCAAGTTGAATCTCTGAAAAGATCCGACTTGAGAGGGATGTGAGATTATACACTTATTTATTTCACATATGTATAGCTTATATTATACCATGTTGCATTCTTTTACTTGTTAGTTAGTTAACTTTTATTACTATATAAATACTTCTTCTCTGTACATTAACAAGAAGTTACACGAATTAATGATAGTGACTTTCATTGTCACCAGAGTTCTATGAAATTCGTCAGTGGATTCCTTCGATAGTATTTTGCATTCTCACACTTATTGACAATGTTATTAAATTAATAATATTTAATGTGCATAGGTTATATTATTTGGAACTTGACCGTGTTAGAAAACGTATATTAAGTCATTATAAAAATTATTAATTGCGACTGTATACCCTATACCATTGTGTTTTGTAATAATTTCATCACTAAATAATGTTAGAATATCTTACTTATTATTTACATGTTATCACATGCTTTTCTTCTTCCAGGGAATCTATTTCTTATAAGGTATTATATCCATATAATTTCATTTAGTCCAGTAATGAATCAATATAGGAAAATAACATTTCTTCCGGATTCTTTTAAATTATAGGAAACACATGAAAGAACTTACCCGCTCCATTTCATGGCTTTACTATATTCCTTTTATTCTATTTATATATATATATATATATATATATATGACTCTAAATAAAATATGCCCTTAAATTGACCTTCACACATAATATCTCCACTCTTTTTTTATTATAATATTATAAGCACCCTAAGATGTTGACTTCTAATATGCTCTTTAATCGACCTATAGAGCTAACTGCTACCAATTTGACTTTTTTTTTTTCTTTTCCCTATTACAACATTAGGTGCACTCTGAAAATATATTATCCCGACACTTTTTTTTTTTTCTTTTCCTTCCTTTCCATTTGTGATTTTGGAGTTCAAATAAGCAATGCATTTAAAATTTAAATAAATTGCACAACAACTTCCTTAAAACTATTAAAATTGTACGGATTCATTCATATGCTACACTCTAACGTATGCCATGTTACTGACAAATAAATCTAGCTTTATAGGCTAGTCATCATATTAGATTTTAAGAGATTAAAGTGCCAATTGTTTTTTTTTTTCTTTTAAAAATAAGCATGTATACAATTTTAAAAATTTTCATGAGTTCTCCGTGTAATTTACCCTTAAAATTTTCATTGTAAGCACTAGACTTTACATTTTCTTTGATGCAATATGTTAACAATTAAAAGCAGGAGGAATTATCTTGCTATGATCTAATACGTAATTTCATACCGGTTTTATACTGAAAAAATCGAGGCGGAAATTGTTGTAATATAGGACTTTATATAAGTCTTCATATTAGAACTCAACTAAGAAATCAACAACTACATCCATAAATGTTTTATTCTTACGTTATTTCACTCTTTATTTCTATTTCATATTATCTATATCTATATATTTATATTATCTATAATATTATCTTAGATTTATCTATAGGGAAAAGGAAAAAAAAAATAATGAAAAAACAATCCAAAAAATTTGAAAAAAATCCTTAGAAATACGGTACCACAAATTGTCTCTTCATGGCATAACCCCCCGAAGCCTTCTTCTTCCTCTTTCATTTCCATTCCCATTTCGTAAAACTTCTCTCTCTCTCTCTAAAAACTCTCCATCATGTATATTCTCTTCACACAAAGCTATTTTCCACTCATTTTTCTTCAAAAAAAAAAAATGTAGATATTGTGTGAGAACATGGTGAACAACAATCCCTAAGGAAATTTTTTAGAAAATAACAGTAAAATCTCACGATCTCCTTAGTTTCTCTCTCGCTTTCTCTAAAAGTCGACGAACAAAAAGGTAATTTTTTTTTTCTCTCTTTTGATAAGTTTTACAAACATGTAAGTGTGTGAAATAGGTTTTTTTTTTTTTTGTTGAGAATATGATGGTGCATTCTTGTGTAGATCAAATTTTTTTACGTTCCGAATTTTATGCATTAGTTTATTATACACATATACGTAACATGTAATGTAAGTATATTTATATAATATCAATGCAACTGGTTAAGTCAATTAGTTTTTATGTGAATAAAACAATTATAGTATAACCAATTGTCGGGAAGGGCATGCTAGTTATATTTATTTTGTTCACCATGTTAGTAGGTATCATGACTGTGTGGTTATATACGTAAGATATGGATTGTTTTGATATTGTGACTTTTTATTGGGTTGATGTGATACACAGGTAAAAATGGATAATGTGAGGGTAGTTTGTTATACAAGAGGATATATTGTAGAAGGGGAAAATGGGATGCACTACGATAAATGCCTGATAATAGTAGTTGGGGTATCTATTGGAGTAACCTATGATCAGTGGGTTAGCTTGATATGTAATTAGTTTTGGGTTGACATGATGACTCACCAGGTTGATTTGATTCATCGATGTAGGTAGCTTTAGGACACGCTAATAGGTCATTACTTCGAATGCAATCATCTTATAGGTTTGAGATAATGTAGGTTGGTTAGGTAAAGACATAAAATTGGAATTCAAATGCAGCTTAATTCTTGTAATTCCATCTAACACTTGTTCACCTTTAATGAAACTTGTAGGTGAATCTATGGCTCATATGTTGTAGACGAGAGCCTATATTCAAACGTAAAGATGGACGATAGATCCTAATAGACCTATGGATGTCTTCATACTTTAAGTAAGCTAGCTTTTTCAATACCGGATAAGAACCATTCATGTAGCTTAACTAGCATTTGATTACAGCCTTGGTGGAGCATTGGAGATAGGAGACGCATACCTTCTATTTCCACATTGGGGAGTTGATAGTTACACTCTAAGATGTTTCTATATTGCTTGGTCTACTGATTGATGGTTAGGCTGCGACAAAACAGCTTGCAGTCGGGCTAAGTTGACTTATGCCTAGGGTTACTTGAATTACACCTCCCTCTGAATGTTATTAATGGGGTTCAAGTGAAGTCGTCTTGGTTGAAAGACAACTTTGGTGACCTTTTAAAGCATGCAAATGATCTTACTATATAGCGATATACTAGAGTGCATATTATGTAACTGATTAGAGGGATGTTATTCTCAGATAAGTCCAATAACATGGTGCATCTGATGTTTCTCCCCCTTTTCTCCGACCTTATTGTAGCTAGCCAATACGCTTGGGGTACTACATGCTTGGCGTAGTTATATTGCTAGTTGTACTTGGCATCACAAACAGATGCAGGCAAGATTGATAGGCTGCTTATCTTGCTATGGGCATAGGAGCACTTCCTACCTATTGCTCCATTACATAGTAGGATCACGGTAGTAATGGATGATTGTTTATTAATGAGCCGACGAGGTGCCGAGTTCAATGTTATGGAGCTTTCTATACATGTTGTCGGCTAGTAAAGGGGTACATTTGATTGCCAGCATCCAAAGTAGGTATATAAGTTACTAACTATAGTTATATTTTTTTCTATAATGCTATGTAGATGAATGTTCTAATTAGCTTATTTTACAGGTCGTATAGATGCCTTACTCTCATAACAATAGTGGTAGGCTCGTTACTTTCTACCTTTCTGGTAGTAACAAATGGACTGCAAGTGTACCTTTGATTTGCTTCTACTTGGTTGAGTTTTATTTTCTGAATCGGGTCATATGACAGTTTGGTGGGATGTAAGGGATTCTCACCCCTATTGACACATCTCGAAAGCTATATGACATAGACCCGTGTGGTCGAATATAGACAAATTGGGTTACCACTTATGCTAGTTGATTGGAATAATGGGCGGATCAGCATACCGTGATTATTCTTATAGTACTACCGCCCGTTGTAAACTACAATGAGTGGTACCAGTAGGTCATTCAATGATATATCGGCTAGTTAGAGGCCTCTTGGGTATACATAGTACATGTTCAACTCTATTCTTCTTGACAAAAATTGTACCTTTGTCTTTATATGCCAACTAATCACTACCCCCCCCCCCCCCCTCGGGAAACTTTTTTTTTACATACAAGCGGATTTCATCTATAGGCTGCCTTAGATGTCATATGAAGATATCATGGTGGAGTAGTTAGGCGTGGATGCCGTCATTTAGTAACTCAGTGGTATCTACCTAAATGATGTACTAGGGTTAGCACCAGATTTAGAGCAGGGTAACTCTTTGCCTTGTGATCCTTAACAAAGAGGGCGCGGTTGACCTCAAGGATTGGGTAGGGGTAGATGTTGAGGGTAATGATAGGTAAAGATCGGTGTTAGGGACGATTTGTCTCTAAAGTACTTATCGTTATGGACGGTTTGTCTCTAGAATACTTTTCGTTTGCAACATCTCCTATACTACTAAGATTTGAGTTTCAGATACCATTTATTGGGAAGAGCTTTAGCAGTTAGATGTTCTACACTCTTCTCATTAAAGAGACCTCTAATAGTCAGGTTCATATTCCCCTTGTACCATTGAGTAGACCAGTTAGAGATTAGCACTACGACATGGGCGGGGGAGTCATACAAGTGTGCCCTAATCCAATCCTTATATATGCATCATACTTAGGTACTTAGAGTTAGGATAGGGCATAAATCACCCAGTTGGATACGAACCAGATAGTGTAGCCTTAGCTTAATGTAATCTTTAGGATGTTCATCCACTTATGCACCAATGGCATTAGATTTATATATTTCACATTTGAGATTGTATTTTATCCTTATTTTCTAAACATTATATAGATATTTGAAAGTTGTATTAGATCTTTCATATTATTATAATTAAATATGTTATTCTAAATTCTGGTGCTTCAACTGTATTAAAAATTATTATGTATTTTCATGTTTAAAATCCCTTCTTGGGGAGGAAAATTTAGGTTTGAATAGGTAATTTTGGATTAAGTTAAAATTAGAGCAACCAAACTAAAATCGTAATATCAATTCATATAGATATAGAATAAAGAGTTCTCTATTAATTCAAAGGTTATACTTGTGGGATAGAGAAAAAGGAGAAAATTGAAGATTTCACTTACATGGTACTTGATGGGATTCGATTTGAGGTATACCATTTGATTCAAATATGATTTTAGGTTGAGCTAAGAAGAGACGATTTTGGATTTATTGAGTTTAAGCTAAGGGTATCGTATTCCTAGGAATGTTTTCTTAGGAACGCATTTTTGGGATTTTTTTTCTTTTCCTTGTATTTTTATGTAATTTTCACATAATTTATCCCTCATTTCATATTTCCCCTTAACTAAATCATTAGCTAAATTAACTCCCACTCTTCATTTTTTTCTCTCGTCAATTCTCATTGCATGGAAATTAGAGGTCACTAATTTTGTGTCATACAATCATAACATTGAAGTTGTAATATCCTTAAGTAAAAGATAAAATAACTTTAGTCATCGAGATGCTTTCTAGTATAACGGTTTGGAGTACATTGAAACTCTAAAGTTAAATATGTTCAGATTGGATCAATCTTAGAATGGGTGATTCCCTGAGAAGTGCTGTACCATAGACATAACTATGAAGGTTTTCACAATAAAGGAGGGCTTTTGATCCAGTTGTTACAAAAGTAACCGTAGGTGATTTTTGTTTTTGTATGGTTGAAGAATATTACAATAATGTAATAAATAAGTGATACACATGTTAAAATTAGAATGGAAATTACAATTTGGGATAAAAGTTATAATTTATAGAAGTGGAAGAGAAGTTTGATTTCAATGAAAAATTGAGAGGTAAGTTACCATATAATTATTGTATTTGTCCTTTTATGTACTCAAACAGGTGCATATTTCGCTAAATTATTAAAGTTAATAATACATGTTTCATGTCTTCAATGTTTTTCATTATTTGAATAGTATTTGGTAATATGAGGTACTTTTATTATTTATTTCTCTTTCCTATTATCTATATTGATATGTCACTATAATCTATATTGGACATCTATATACAAATAATATTAAGATGAATAGAAGGGGTTAAGTATCTTACTTATTTTCATGAACTTTTAATTTTTGAATTTATCAAATAACTTATAAATGCTTAATAATATTCAAAAAAATAATTAATAAGTTAGGTTATTAAAATAAAGAATTATTTATTATGTTAAAAAGAATGGACAATTTTAGAGTCACAACCCTCTTTTGAAAATATTCATGCATGTGATAACAAAATGTAGTGTTGATTTTAAAGTTTTTAAGTTTAAATCACTATCCCATAACATTATGATATCACCTTAGTATCGTGATGTCACTCAAATGCCCATTATCCAACATGGAATAATAAAGTTATTTTTATACTTACAATGCAGATGTGCGTCCATTAATATATGTTAAAATGTTATCTTTTCACTATTAAACCACACTAACCTAAAAGTCCTCCACTAAAATGGTAGTTCTCTATTATCATCTTTTCCATTTTCAAATGACTTGCATCCCTTTCCATTTTATCCTTTTAATATCCATCTCTTTTTGTTTTTTTTTTTCCGGAACTTATCCTTCTCTTCTTCAACATCTTTACTAGACATCAAGGAATGCTTTATTTCATGTGAAGCTTTTGAATTGTCTAAGTTATACTAGATGCCTCTGAAATTTTTAACAGTCATTCTAATACAAGTATTATAATTTTAACAATCATCATTTGATTTATTTCTTAATATATTTTTTTGAACAACGATGAGGAATTTCGGTGTGTATTATAAACTTATTTAAAAGTTTCAGAGCAGCTATATTATCTAATAATATTACAAGTACAATTTCATCTCTCTCTCTCTTTCTTTCTTCTTTAAATCAAACGATTGTATTTCATATCACCTTGATCAAACTATTGAGGTAATTTAATTATCATTTACAAAAGAAACATTTATTGTATAAGAAAATAACATAAGCATGTATGACGATTCAAAAAGCTTTTAGTTATGTATCTTTTTTTTTTTCTTCTCATCTTCAATTGTTTCAAATCAGTACATGCATATAAAAAAGTAACATTTTTATTGCTTGATTTTTTTTTTTTAAAATCTGGGTTATGGCAATTATTAATGGAAATTAAATATTAAATATATATAAACCTTTTGTTTTTTTGCTTCAATTCAAATTATTGTGAAGATTTTACTTATGAATCAAATTTTTATCTTTTATTTATGAAATTTCACCAAAAGAAAAATTATATCCTTATCTCATAAAAGGTCATTATGGAAATTAATTAAAAATAAAATTGTTTTTCATTCATTTTTAAAGTATATAATATATTTAAGTTTTTAGGAAAATAATGCATATTATTCAATATCGTTTTTTTTTTCCAATGTGTTTAAATGGGATTTCATGTATTTGTATCTCTTGTTTTCAAATAGCAAGTTGATTAGCATTTCAAGTGGTTAAACACATATAGTATTATATATAATGTATTTGATTATAACTTCAACTTATGGATTTTATCCGATAGCCTTTTATCCTCAACCCATTCGATGAAAGTTATTCAATTGGAAGAGTAGTGCCGCAAGTTTTATTTTACTACTTCAGATATATATATATATATATATGTATATTTATAGAGCTGGCATTAAACAAAAAGGAGATTAACAAAAATCAACAACATACATATCTTGAGGACTAGGCCTCTAGCCAAAATCAACACTACTATAACTACAACTAGCCGAATCATCTTCTAAGACATTAGACAGAAAGTTTGGAACATGAAGATCAAAACATAGGCAGGTTCCTTGCTATAGCTCATACTTTGTGAGCACGTTGCAACAACATTCCTTTCATGGATAGTCCTGCAAAATTTCAAAGAGGAAAAGCAAGGAAGTAAGGATGTACAAGTTGATAAGGCCGAATGACATAGAGACACATCCACTTGTTCCTTAATAATCTTGTCCAAAGCTTGCTGCAAGTCGATTTCCACTTCTATGATAGGCAGCTGGAGGCAGGTTGCAAGTTTAAGTCCTTCAACGGCAGCCCATAATTCAGCTTCCAGAGGAGAAGTTAGGTCAATAGTCTTACTAAACCACACCCACCCCCCCTTTCACTTAACCATTATCATCCCTAATGATAGCTCCGATACCAGCCTTATTTCCATTTGTGCTAATAGCTCCATCACAATTAAATTTAACCTAACCTTGCTGTCGCTTCATCCAACATGTAGCGAACTTACTTCAATTTGACTTATGTTTCTTTCTCCACTATGTCAGTGACCATTCCAAAGCTTCAGCTCGGGTTCTCGTTACACAATCTTTAGATGGGGTTTGAGAATGAAAGATCCTTCTATTGCACTCTCTCCAAATTGCCCGTAAACTAAAGAGAAAAATAGTTTCCTTTAGAGCGTATATGATATTCCCTTTTTTTTTTTTTTTTTCCTTCTCCACGGGGCATTATCTTTTATCCATACTTGGAAATGATTGACACTAGATAAAAGTTCTTTTGCATCAACTCCTAGTTATGCCAGAATTCCTTAGTCCAGCTGAAATTATTGTATAATATTCCATATTTGTTGTAAGTTTGGTTTTTTGTTGTATTATAACAATTTGGTTTCATAGAGTGAATATAAGATAAGAATGATAAATTGACAATTTTATCAATTCGTTATATCCGTTGGTTTTCTCATTGTGGATTTTGGAAATTTTCAAACAAAGTAAAATTTGCTAAACTAATAATTTTGTTAATTGATTTTAGGAAGTGGTTATATGATTTTATATTTTAAGAATTTTCAAATAAAGTATCAGTTACTAAACTGTAATAATACATTGGTCACAACATGTATATAATCTATATACATATGTTCTATTATTCAACCATTTATATAGTCATCGGTATCATTTAATTTTAAGATAAAAACTTCTATAATCTATATCAATCTAAGTTCACTTTATTCAGATTTGTGATTTTAGTATTTCTTTACAATACCTTATTTTTAATAAAAGACCCTTTTCCTTTTCAATTTTCAAGAAATAAAGCACTTAAGAGTTCTAATACTTCTTTACCTTTTTTTTTTTCTTCTTTTTTATTAAGGAAAAGGGTGCATGATACGTATTATATATCAATTGGGAGACGCTAGAAATAGCAACGATTTTCACATCACCCCAAACTACTGCTATAACTGAAAACTATATCTGAATATACTAGAAATAGCGATGATTTTATAGCGATAACGATAATTTAGAATGCGATGCAATTTTTTTTCAAAGTTATAAGATGTAAAATCACATTTTCAAAATTCGGTCTATTTGCATTTAATCAACAGCTGAATGAGGTACATTTACCATTTGCTGCTTTTCTACTAATCTCTTTTAGATATGTACTACAATTATATATTTCTAGGGTGAAAGAAAAAATAATTATATTTGATAAAACCAAATCTAATTAGATAAGATATTTACAAAGAGGAGTTTGTTAATGTATATTTGAAAGATATCTGAAAGATTGAAATATCGCTACTTTATCTTCATCAAATAGATTTTTTTCAATTATCAAATCTTAGTTTTGCTATGTTTTTCTCATTAATGAATCTCACTTTTTCACTCTTGGTGAAGGAAACAATTTCTTTATGCAAGTATAGATTTAAATCTTCTTCTTTCAAAAATAGAATTGAGAATTCAACTCATCATTCTTCCTTGTCAAAATCTGATTTTGATGGATAACACGATTACTTGCAACATGACCAAAGGTGTAGGAGATGTATTTTATGGCAAAGATGATGAATTACTAGAATTTGAGTATAACGATGAAGTGGTGCAATCCATGCTAAGAGCTAAGGCATTGAAACTTGCAAGTAAAAAGCGAAAGAGATGTGTATGGAAGATTGGATGTATAGAGTTCTTGAAGGTTTTATTTGGATTAAGGTAATAAAAATTCAAACTAGGAATTTATTTACAAATTGATTCTTTTCTCTTTTGGTATGTGATGTTTTACGAGAATGTATACTTGTTATGGAAAGATGCATAGATAGTAATTACTGTTTCTCTTATGGAAGTTTTCTTCCTCTTCTCTCTCTCTCTCCCTCTCTCTCTCTCTCTTTTTTTTTTTTTTTTTTTCCCTGCTAACTATATATATTATCATTGTTTGGTTTATCTCATTGAAAATTATTATTCATATTACTCAACTACAATATTCATATCATTCGACTGCAAAGATTTTAACTTTTATTAAAGTTGTTATAGTTATTGATTCATATATATCTAATTTTGCGTGAAAGAACCACCTCCATGCTTTGGCTCAAAAGAATAGTATTTTCTTTGTTCTTCTCAAAATATATTCATAGAACGTATTAGTACTACTAAAGTGTTATTTATGAGTTTTTTGCCATTATACTGTTGAGTGCAGTGTAAAAAGAATCTTATATACTTCCCCTTTTCTCTTTGTGAGTTTGTAGTTCAAATGAGTAGTCCTTTCAAATTTTTTATTATAAAAACTGGACTTTATGTTTTCTCTGTTCCAGTTATTTTCCTAAACGCTTACAAGCACATTTAACAGCGGTTTAAACACAGGATCAATAGCCAATTGAATTTCTCTTGTGTATCAAGTCTAGATGTAAAAGGTAAAAAAACTCATAATCGATCATACTTTCATGTCTGTTATAAGCGGCCCAAGACACTTACATATTTACATAGGGAACCCATGTCTTCAAATTATTTCAATTGCTCATCGAAAATACGAACTCAAGACTTGATTAAGGTAGAGGTTAAAGCACTTGAGGCATCTTACCTCATAAAAGAAGTCAAACAAGAAAAAATAGACCACCTTAATCACTTTGATAGTGAAAATCGACCGACCAAGTGAAAGTTAAGTTGACCACATTCTAAACTCGGTCAATGGAGTCAGTCTGAAAAGCCACCTAGTTGACCACATCTCTAATCTAGCCCATTAGCTTACCTAATTTACTAAAATATTGTTTTAAATAACCCTAAATTAGTTAAAGATTCTTCTAAATCTTAGGGTAATCCAAACCACAAAACAAAAAGAACTTAGAAGTTAGAACCAATTTGTTGAAATTAATCCTGTTATTGATTAAATTATGGGGGTATGGAAGAAGAAAGATCAAGTTGTTAAAGGGTATGGAGGTTGTTGTGTGTGCTAGGTGTAGTAAGTAAATCTAACATATGTTTGGTTACTAATCACTTATGATGTATGCTAATTTGTGCTTGGGATGGGGTTATAATCAATAAAATAGGTGAACCATGAACTTATGGTTTGTCGGCTATTTAGGGTCGAATATTCCTGAAATGGTGGATGGAAGATTTAGGTGCTACTACCACAAAGGATAGGTGGGTCGTTGATATGGCTCACTGTTTCATGCATGTCAAATCTTCTAGGAAGAAGCTATATATGGGCTACACTAATGGAATAGGATGCTACCGTAGACAGACACAGTAGACTGGTTGCTCAATGGTTGAAATAGGTGGTGAAACCTTTTGAGACAATTCGACAGACTATTGGATCTTGAACTATTGATATCAAACGATCCAGATTTATGATTCTTGGACTCTAGAGATCTAAGTATCCAGCCTTGGGACATCGACTTATGTGTTTGCTGCTTACCTAAATGAGATAATTAATTGTACCTATGAATGTTGTTTGTTTCTGTCATGCATTTGTATATCTATATAGGCATATAAGCATCTGGTATGTTATGTTTATGTTCTGCAGCAGATCAATTTTACTTGCTTGGTATATTTCTCACCCTTTCGATGGCATGTTTTTCAGCTAAATTAAAAGGATATGGATAAGTAGATTTCGAGAGGACAGGATCTGGGCCTTGTGTACTCTTAATAGGCGACAAGGACATGTGACAGCCTTATCATGTCCTTTGCTTTTGGGCTGCGACACTATCATTTCCTTCATGGGTTGGTTTTGCAAGGGAAGTATTTGGGAAGATGGGCAACATCTTTCCATTTTTCAACTTGTCTTCTTAGGCACCGGACAGAGCAAAATCACGACAAACGAACTTTAAAGATCGGTGAACCTTCCCACTATTGCTCTTTGATCAAGTTGTAAGGACATGCATGAATTTTTTTTCCACGTGGAATTTGGAAGACCACCCCCATTGGATATGATATATAGTTAGTAAATTGCTCTCTCTTACACAGGGAATTGCTTCGCCCAGACAAGAATGGCACTGCTTCAGTGGATGTTGTCCTCCTCGAGGAATGTGTGGTGCATCAAGTGCGGAAACAACTCAATCACAGTGCTATCATATGGACCTGATATTCAAAGATCAATTCAGGAAAGGAAATGGATCCTAGGTAGTTAATTTGGATTAACATTTGTGAATACACATTTGCTGTTCCAAATTTGCTGTGTCAAGCGTGTTCCATAACTAGGCAAAAGCAAAAACCCAGATGACAAAATAAGTTTACTGGTTTTACCGCATATTGCAAGAAATTTTGTAGAATGATTAGTGGTAATAAAGAGGCTTGGAAACATCGTAAAAGCAGCAGAATTTCGTTTCTGAATGGCATGTCTCTGCCAGTTCCATATGATGTCTAATTCCACCCTTTTAATAAATCACATTCCAGGGTAATGCTTTCATCTGGACCTGGTCCCTTTGTACTACCCATGGAGTTGCCCTTTGCAGGGAATGCTGTTTGTGGGATAGGCAACTCTTTAGGAGCAGAAGGCTGTGAAAACTCCATGGGTTTATTGGGTGGAATAACTTTTTCCTAAGAAGCAGGAGGTTCCGTGCCCTGGTTAGGAATACCAGGAGGAAATAGGGCTGGCATTGGAGTGACAACTTCAACTGCACAAAGTGAGGACCAAAAAGATCAAGTTCATGTCAGCCAGAGAAGCTAAACTATGAAGATACAAATTAAAGCTCCCAATACATGCGTAAATGATTGTTTTCAGGCAAAACATGGTACTTTCTAGAATATGACATTGCCACTTCTTTTAAAAGAGGTTGTAATATGATGCAGGAAATCATACCTTGGCAGAGATTTAGTGGAGGGATTGTGATGTAACAGTTGGGTAAGGGAAACAGAACCGGCCTGCTGTTGAGATGATCAGACAAGGTCAGCAATGAACACAAGCTGTTGAACCCTCTCCGAGCTAGTGGATTAATAACATTGCGGCATTTGTCAAGGGTGATTGTATCTTGATTCATGCAGTACTCAAGTTCTGTTCCATCCATGGAACACCCTATAGATTGGTTCTTCAGAGTTGGAAGTGCAAGGAGCAGCGGATAAGCTAAAAGAAAGTGCAACCTCCAGGAAACTAGATCATTTTCTGAGCCCATAGATCTCTTCTTTTTTGCTGCTGTAGTGTACTTTGATAACTTTATGGGTTTATGCAATTCATAATCTCAGTATAAAACATTTGGCTATTGTGAGGGGAAAGTTATGGAAATTGAAGTTCCTATGTTGCCCTTTTGAGTTTCATCTTTGCATGTTGTCTTACAAGTGAGGTTGGTATTTTAATATCACAATGGAAGAGCTTTTTTTTTTTCCCCCTAATTGTAGAAGGATGTTGATTCCAATATTTATAAATACTAGAGGATGCGTATGCCTTAAAATAATGAAAATGTCTTGATGTGTTTGTTTCTTGAGAAATACCAGCTATAAGGAAACTATCACATCCTTCCACTTGAACTACTAACATTCTTTATATTTTCAGTGGAAAATTATACGCTATATATTCTAGAATCAAATAGCCATTTTTGCTTTAGTAATACAAATGACATAAGGCTGTGTTTGGCAATCTTAAACACGGTGGAAACAGACAGAAATGAAAGGAAAGGAAAATAAAGTTAGTTTTTATAGCATGTTTGGATTATTAAGATGAAAATGAAAGAAAATAAGACGAAAGATTTGTTTTCCACACTGTAAATAAATAAAAACATCCTTCACTTTATATTTGAAACTTTATTTTTGGGGGCGTTTTTGTATTTCTGCTTGATTTCCACTGGTTTTTCTCCAAAAGTGGAGAGAACCATTTTGATTTTAAAAGTGGAAATCTTTCCATCTGCTGCTTTCCATTACCGTTTCAGATAACCAAACATAAGATTTCCATTGATTTGTTTCCGTTTCCACCAGTTTCATCGTTGCCAAGCACAGTAAAGGATGCACCAAATTTTTAATGCATTTCCTTATTTTTCTGTTTATTTTCATTTTCAATTGCCTTTTGTAGATTATTCATATGCTATTCATGCGAATTTGAAGCGGACTAAATTCTTAAACTTCAATTGGCTAATGTGACAACATAAGTATCTATAGGGCAAGCTTGGTATATGCTTGAAGTATCCATCTTTTCAAGTACTATCTTATAAGTTTTAGAAGTGATGGAAAGATGAAAATTTATCATAAAATTTAACACAAACGTGTTGGGACAGTTCTGGATGTTGAAAAATGTCATTCATGCTCTGCAAATTAGTCCTGTTCCTGTGTAGCGTGCCAATGGTTCGTTGTGTGATTTTCTTTTTTTAAGTTTTCCTAACATTTTGTCAATAGCTTTCCAGTGACTCTGCCATCAAGAGCTGATGTAAGCTACAATGCAGAAAGTACGACAATTGGGACTAGGATGTTCCGCTAATATTTTGGTAGCTCACAAGGTTTAAGAGTCAAATTGTTGTTGAGCAAAAACAATGGAAAATTGGATCGGCAACTTTCAATAAATTATCAAACGAAAGAATATGTTTTTATCATTCTAACAAATATTACACATATGATTACATATTATTTAACAAGCAATCACTTAAATATCTCTCCCTAAACAATCCTCACAAGCCACGATGAATTTCACACCGACGAAAAGAATGACCCTATATGATGGGAAATAAATAGAAAGAAGACAAGGACCCAATTCAATAATACTTCAACATGATAGATCCTAATGCAAGCAGCAGTACAGCAGGGGAAAACTCTCCTGATGGTCCAGCAGCTGATGGTGTGTCAACAGGGCGGATTCCTGTACCAGAAGTTGGAGCACCGGAACCAGTCGTGGTAGATGGTGTGGTAGATGGTGGAGTTAACAGTGGCGTTGTGTTGGCTTCTGGGGCCAAAGAGGGTGATGTAGCTGCAGGAACTGAAGGAGCTGTTGCATAAAGAGAAATAATCAGTAGTAAGTATTGACATCATTACGAGCTGCATCAATACTTTAGGCTTGGCATGACATTTAAAGGACTTTACCTTCAGGGCTCATGGCTGGAGCAGATTTCGGAGAAATGGTTGGTCCAAATGCCATAGGACCTGCAAATAGGAAGATACAATTAGCAAACAAAGTATGTCTTCGAACTTCCCCATGTTCTATGATTTTTTAGCCTTCTTGTTGTTTGGTATGGAATCCTAATGATTTCCATTAGTTACCTGGAGCAGGGGCTGGTGCACCAGTGGCTGCACATAAGAAAGTAAATAAACCATTAGAGCAATCAAGCCATCCACAAGAAACTGAGAAGACATCAATTTAATTCTATGCATATGTCTCACCTTTGCATTGGAGTGGAATACTGGGCATGTTGCACGCGCGGGGAAGAGATAAGGCTAGTGTTCGGTTAATCGGGATTTGAACTGGTACATTTCCATTTACAATTTGGCATGCGCACCCCAATCCACTAGTTGTAAGAGACCTAAGCGAATTGCAGCAAGCCGATGTAGGTGTAGGGGCAGTACCATTAAGAGTACTATTTGTGAGGAAATTCATGCATGGAGTGAAGCTGGAAATCATTGCAGGAGTGCAAGCAATAGTAGTCTGCCCGTTCACAGGCATGTTCAAGACAATTAAAGCCAATGCAGCAAGTGGGCAAAAAAAGGACTTAAACATCTTCATTTCACGGGCTTTCGTGTTTGTTTTGAAGAACTTGAGAAGTGGGGAAATACAAGTTAGTACGAGCAAGAATACACAGTTGATTATAGGCTGGAAGCTGTGGTGATTTGGGTGAGAGAAGTGTAAATGGATTTATAGAGGGGAGGGTTTGAAGAGACAAAAAGAGGGGGAAATACTAAGGACAACAGAAGTTGGTGTTGAAGCTCAACTACTAAAACCTACTTGTTCACTTAACAACAAATGTGGATGTTTTGTTAAGGTTAGATAGTTGTGCAAACGGACCCCATTTTGACTTGTTCCTCCAAATGTCAGTTGACCATTGGCTAACCTTGCATGGCTTGTAAAAGTTTGCAGTTCGTTAAGCTTACGAGGCCTTTTGAGTGTTTAAGAGTTTAACGAACATGATATTAATGAAAAAAATTTATTAGTATTACGTGTTACTTATTATGTATATATAGTGTATAAATATTAATAAAACTTTTATATATATAATAATAAAATAGATAGTTTTCAAAAGAATTATTGGTTAGGGGCTGGATAAACCAAAATTTCAATAACATTTATATGTTATATATATATATATATATGACATATAGTATTTAATACAATAAATCACTTTTTTCTTTATGAATGACTTATATTGCTCTAGATTTTTTTTTTTTGGTAAGTCTTCTGATTCTCATCACAAATCCAAATCTTTATCGACCACCTAAAAGGGGCTTGACAAAACTTGCACGTTAGCATCTTTTTATTACAATGCAAACCTTCCCACACTTTAAATTCGTTAGAGTGGTTGTGGGGAATTAATTGCAGTGGTTATCCAGGGGATTTTCTTCTACTACTAAAATAGCATGATTTTCAAACCGTCTGCTGCTTTATTGGCTAATTGACATAGCATCCTATGAAGATCGGTTTTACTTATTTATATTTTCCCTTCTTTAATCCGGTGTTTTGCCTAGATATTACTTATGACGTGAATAGTTTTATAGTATGTAAATATTAATAAAATTTTAATATATATAAAGATAAAAATATGAATAACAGTTTTTTAAAAACTATCAATAATCCCTATTTATTAATATATATTCATTATTCATCTAAACACTACCATATTAACATTAATATATCTTTTTTTTTTTTTTAATGAGAATTGCTTGTAGCCCAGTATACGTGCCATGAACAGAATGTTATGGAAACATTTCTATATGTACTAGATACAAGTTCTTATTTGGGGCAATAAAATTCCCTTGGTTGGAAACCTCTAGTTAGGCTGGGTTAAAACTATGAAATTCCGAGAATGTTTAGGGATTAATATAGGAAAAAATTCCAAAAAATAGGTGGATCCATAGAAATAAAAAGAGAGATATATGATTTTGTGGAATTTAAAAAAGAAAATTGAATGAAAGCTACAAAACTATAAGATGATAATAACACTAAGGAAAACTATAAATATTATGGATGGTTTTAAATGAACTTTCTAGTCAAATTGTAACACGCAAATTTTATAAAAATAGGAGCGACATATCGGAATTCATTAAAAGCTTTTTTGCTTCATGAAATAAAATGAGAGGGAATGGAATAAGAATTTTTAAGAAATGAAATAAGGGTATAATATATATTACTTGTTTTATTAAATTTATAAGCAATTTAAGAATAGACATGTAAGATAGCTTTAATGACTAAATTATTTTCAACCTACTTTCTTAATTAATTTTAAAGTAATAGCTGGTGATGGTGTTAGCGGTGGCGATTGATGTTGGTAATGGTAATGGTAATGGTGGCTACGATAGTTGATGGTGGTGGAGGTAGCAGTGGCGGTAGCAGTGACAGCGATGGTGGTTGGTGGTGACAATAGTAATTGTAGCAGTGGCTATGGTGATTGGTGGTAAAGGTGACAGCAGCGGCGGTGACGATAGTGGTGGTGGCGATAGTGATGGTAGTGACATTAGTTACAATAGCGGTGGCAATAGTGGTGGTGGTGGTGTTAGCGGTGGCGATTGATGTTGGTAATGGTAATGGTAATGGTGGCTACGATAGTTGATGGTGGTGGAGGTAGCAGTGGCGGTAGCAGTGACAGCGATGGTGGTTGGTGGTGACAATAGTAATTGTAGCAGTGGCTATGGTGATTGGTGGTAAAGGTGACAGCAGCGGCGGTGGCGATAGTGGCGATAGTGGTGGTGGCGATAGTGATGGTAGTGACATTAGTTACAATAGCGGTGGCAATAGTGGTGGTGGTGGTGTTAGCGGTGGCGATTGATGTTGGTAATGGTAATGGTAATGGTGGCTATGATAGTTGATGGTGGTGGAGGTAGCAGTGGCGGTAGCAGTGACAGCGATGGTGGTTGGTGGTGACAATAGTAATTGTAGCAGTGGCTATGGTGATTGGTGGTAAAGGTGACAGCAGCGGCGGTGAGTGGCGATAGTGGTGGTGGCGATAGTGATGGTAGTGACATTAGTTACAATAGCGGTGGCAATAGTGGTGGTGGTAGCAGTAGCGGTAGCAGTGACAGCGATGGTGGTTGGTGGTGACAATAGTAATTGTAGCAGTGGCTATGGTGATTGGTGGTAAAGGTGACAGCAGCGGCGGTGGCGATAGTGGCGATAGTGGTGGTGGCGATAGTGATGGTAGTGACATTAGTTACAATAGCGGTGGCAATAGTGGTGGTGGTGGTGGTGTTAGCGGTGGCGATTGATGTTGGTAATGGTAATGGTAATGGTGGCTACGATAGTTGATGGTGGTGGACGTAGCAGTGGCGGTAGCAGTGACAGCGATGGTGGTTGGTGGTGACAATAGTAATTGTCGCAGTGGCTATGGTGATTGGTGGTAAAGGTGACAGCAGTGGCAGTGGCGATAGTGGCGATAGTGGTGGTGGCGATAGTGATGGTAGTGACATTAGTTACAATAGCGGTGGCAATAGTGGTGGTGGTGGTAGCGATAGTAGAGGAGGCAGCGACGGTGACGGCAACAGTAGCGGTGGTGGTGGTGGTGATGGTGATGGTGATGAGGAATCATAATTTTTTAGTTGAATTAAGGAATCCATATTACTTCACTTAATATGAATTCTTACAAAATTGCAATTATATAAAAAAAAACAAGTGAACATTGTAATAAGGAATAAGGAGGGAATGAAATTCTAATTTTTTTCAAGTGAACAAACCGTGAGTGATTTTGCCGACTTTGTTTGAGTTTTTAATTGTTTGTGACAGCATGTATACTGGTGTACCAAACATTGCGAAGTTTTTTCTTTTCTGGTTTTTAATTAAGAATTGTGAATTTTTTCTTTTTTTTTTCCTTTTATTTTCTTTTAATTATTATTAGTTTTTCTAAGGAGAATTGTCAATTGAAAGCCCATTTTTGCAAATATCATTAATCCCAATCAGGATCTCTTCACTTCTTATATCATCATGGTATAATCTTTTCGAGTTGCAACAATCTCTTGCGGGACGACCCACGATCATGCGACATCGGTAAAGCTTGAGGTTGCTTTCACCAAGCATGAGAAAGATGGTACTTCTATAAAAACTTTTTGATTCAGTAAGATGTAGAAGGGTAACTTTGAATGAATCGTGGAGGCATGAAGTTTTTCATGGGGATTCTTGGGATCAGTCAATAACTAGCTATTATTTTTTATATTTTATTCTTTTGCTTTTCATTTTTTGTTTTTTGTTCTTTTTCATTTTGTAGTAATAAAGTGTTTTTCTTTATGATAATTGTTTTTTTTTTTTAATGATAACTGTTGTTGGTGGATTTTGGATGTTAGAAATGTTTTGCAAAGAAAAGAAAATTGCTTAGTATTGGAACTAGTCTAGTACGGCCACTTCAATGCCTATGTCAATAAGCAAGAATGAAGAAAGTAAAAGTGAGTGGTCAATAGTTATCGGGTATCTCTTATAGAGTTTATTTCTCATATTTATAGAAGATTGTCGTGTTTGAAGTAGTAGTTATCAGAATAATTGTCGGGATACGTGGAAACTTCTTAATTAGACACCTTTCTTGAAATGTAGAGAGAGTAGGCAGTTATGTTATATAATCGTGTTTGTAATAATTGTTTGTGCCATGAACTTGAGTTCAAATAAGGAATGGATCTATGTTACTTGGTGGAATGTCGAAAATGTAAATTATTTGGTGAGATGTCGAGAATGTAGATTACCTGGCCTGTTGGCAATTGAATGGATGAGTGAGTGAAGTTATGTCAACGCTTTTCAAATCGAGTAGACGAAAACTGACTATCAACATTTGTCGCCCCCCCAACTCCTGTGTTCGAGAATTTGATAGAGGGAGTAAAATATAATACACTAGAGGCTGAGTGGGGAGCAGTTCTTTAGATGTCGAGCGAGGTGGGAAGTAAGACGAATTGCATCCTAATCGAAAATTCATGATTTTCGATTTCCTACCTATTCAAGAGACCAAAAAGTAGGAGGCATGACACCTATCACCTTGATCATCATTACGTTGCAAGCCTAATAACTATCAAAGAGTTGTCAACCATTGGATTTCTCTCTCAGAAGATGTGTCAACAATTTGCACCACTATTAAACCAGTGCATCATTACCTTTAGAAACAAGTTTGCAGTTAGAAGGGTGAATTGTTCATATTTAAAGGACTGTTCAAAATCAAAATATATTTCTCTAGTTGTATCTCCAAACTTTGGTTCGCTTTCTCATCTTTACTCTCAAATTCTTCAACTTCTATGACATCATTCTTTATAACTATTCATGTATGGTTCGTAACACAATCTGTTGACTTATCCTCTCTGATTCCGAAGTGTTAGAGACTGAGGCCACTTCTCCCCCCCCCCCCCCCCCCCCCCCCCCCAAAATAAGGAGCGAGATAGCATGATCCTCAAGTAGCTCGATCAATAGTATTGAAGAAAGGTGGGATAAACTCACTCGCATTAATGCTTTTGTAGTAGATAATTATCCTGGAGACAAAGAAGGGAGATCCCTAGTGAAATATCTGTACAATAATATAGTTTACTTCCACAACTCTTTAGATGGAGTTGCTAGTGTTGCTGATAAGGTCCTTGTTACAAAATATAACTAATACTAGCAAAACCTTCCCAGATCATGGAATCTTAGAGGCCAAGAGAGGAGGAAAAGGTATGTTTTCCAAGGGAGAGAAAATTCCATATATACCTAAAATATTTGGATTTTGGGTTATGTTTCCCTTTTTCGGAATTCGTGAAAGGCTTCTTTAACTACTTTCAAGTTGTGTCGAGTATGTTCTCACCAAACATATATGGGCTTTTGGTAACTTTCAAGATTGTTTGTGAAGAAGTTGAAATTGAGACTATGCCTTAACTGTTCTAATATTTCTTCATAATTAGGAGGCTACCTAACAGGTGGTACTTTACTGTTGCAAGGCATGGGCGTAAGTTCATGAATGAGTTGGGGTCCAAGATCTACAATTGGTATGACAAATTTGTGTCAATAGTGTTTAACAAGGAGCTAGATTTTTGTACTTAATGGATTGAACTAATCTGCACAAAAGATATAGAATTGATGCCAAATGATGTTGCAGCGGCAAAGAAAATTCAAGGGAGGAGGAAGAACAAAATGTTCTTCTAGGACACCGAGAGAATTATAAGTCGTTATGAGAGCGGAGAGCCGCTTTTTTTTTTTTTTTGAAAAGGAAGGTAAGATAAAGAGTAACCACCATAACAAGTATAGCTACAAGAGAAAAGCCGTTCTCGTGACTTAAGAGGATAATTGTTGCCTTTGAGCATTGTTCAGTACGGATAATGTAAGTTTATTCCTTTTCCTCACATTAATATTAACATGTTTACTCATATTGTAGATATGAGTGCTAGCAAGGTTAATCTTGCGAAGCTGATGGCCTAGGTTAAGGCTAAGAAATCAAAGGCTGATAAGCAGGCGACCACCGTAGCTACTACCACTTGATTGGCTGCTGTGAGGAAAGCGGTAAAGGAGGATATAGCAAAACAAGCAACATAACAAAAGAAATCCTCTCGATTGGTAGAGAAATAGAAGGAGGGTGAGAAGATCGTATTGGCCAAAGATTGCATACTCTGGGGAGCCTTCGGTTGAGAATATTCAACTTGTTATCGAGCTGAGAAAGGTGAGTCAAGAGACTTAACCTCGTAGTGAGGTCAAAGTTACTACTACTGTTGAAGGGTCATCATTAACGGTGAAGGCGGCACTGAGTGCCGGTAAGAGACCCGGGAAGGAACTTGTTGGCCAACTACTTGCTAAGCGGTCTAAAGATTTGGATGAGAGGATGAAGGGGGAAATGTGGTCAAAAGCTCTCGGTATCAACAATACTGAATTCATTACCGACAAAGAGGTCGACGAGTACTTCGTCCTATGTTAGAGCCATAACATCTTAGATACCGACTCGACCTTAGGAGACATGACAAAATCTTTGGCCTTAATGGAAGGAATTATTGTTCCAAAGGACAAAGAGATTGCCAAGAAGGACGTCGACAGGGTCAGTAATTGCAATAAGGTCTACATCGTGACCAAGTTGTATGATGTGAGTATCCATAACCATCTTTTAATTATTGAATTTATTTAGTTGCTGACACTCCTTTTCATTTTTAGATAAGCAGCCATATTCTGACGGCTTTGGATGAAGCCAACAAGGAAATGAAGAAGGTAATATCTATAGTAGTTTTCATGTATTTTGTCGAGTCACTTTTAATATTCATTGTCCTAAATGAAAAAATTGCAGAAAATCAAGGATGTATATAATACTTCTAAAGATCAAATTGCTGTTGCCGAGAATGCAAGGATAAGGGCCAAGAGAGCTCCAAGAAGACCTTGTTGCCAAAAAGTTGGCATATACCTTAACTACCAGAAGTCTCGTGCCTAAAGGCCAAGATTGAAGAGTAATACAAAGAGTTTGAAAGCCTAAAGGAGGAGCTGTAAAAAAAGAAAGAAGAACGTTTGGAGGCTAGACTGAACTCTTTGTACGATGAGCGGCGAGGAAGATAAGCTCAGATGCAAATTAAAGAGTTGAAGACCAACAACATGAATTTACAAAGCCATGTTGCCGAGTTGGAGGAAACTGTGAAGAAAGGACCCTTTGTTGAAGAGGCACTCGATATAGTCACTCTTAGTTGGCAGTACGAGAGACTTTTATGGAAGAAGCTGTTGGAAGAGGTCTAAGCGGTAAGAGAGGAGATCTTGAAGCTTTACCTTGATTATGATCTCTCATGCCTTGACTTTATCGACGTCGATGAAAAAGTCAGCAGTTGCAATGAGACCGATGACGACGAATTAGGGGCCGAGATAGTTATGAATGGTAATAATGAAGCTCATGTCGAAGATCCAAGGGAAGATGAAGAATGTCTATCAAAAGAAATCCTCTATGTATGGAAAGAGAAATCTATCGGCTCTGGGACCTCAAGTGTTGAGAAAGAAGTTCACTTAGAGAAAGCCCCAGTATTCAATCCAAAAATTACTTTTGCTGACTTTAAGAATAAGCTGTAGGATTTTCTTTGTATTCTTTATATATTACGTTCAAAAAATAGGCTAAGTATTTGTAACAATACATTGTTGAATGAAAAGTATCTTTTATATAACTGTTTCCAATACGTTTTATCTCACACACCACGTTTTCCCAGCATATATGATGTACGTGTTTTATTTCATACATTCTTATTCGTTAGTACGTTTTATTTCATACGTTAAGTATTTCTTGGCATGTTTTATTTTACACACCTAATTATTTCTTGGCACATTTTATTTCACATGCCTAATTTATGTGTCTTTAGACATTGTCCATTAGACATTTGAGACATGGACTAGCTGCATTACTCGGTTGTAAGATTAATTTCTATAATTCGTTAACCGCGATAGGCTAGAACTTATGTTAGTTCATTTGCCATGTAGTTTAGAACTCACTAACTCGGTAATCATAAAAAGATCAAGAAACATAATAAGACTTTAAATTTAATTCTCATAAATAAGTAGACTGTCGCCTTATGAACAAATGGAGATGAACATTATCTGAACAATCAATTGAAATATAATTTCAAATTCTTAGTGTTCCATGCTCAAGGGACTGATAAGCCCCCTCGCCAATGACTTCTTAGACCCTAATAGGATCCTCCCAATTCTCGTTGAGCTTTCGTTGAATCACTTGTATGCCAGTTGCTTCCATCTTTCGGCAAACTAGATCTCCTTGTTGAAAAACCTTGTACTTTACTTTTTTGTTGTAATACTTAGCCGCTTTATACTGGTATGCTGTAACCTTAGTTCTTATAATATCTTTGATTTCATCAATGTTGTCCAAATTTTCCATTACTCCAACTTAATTAACCATCATGTTGAAGTTCTATTTTTGTAGATTAGGCAAATCCAACTCAATTGGCAAGACTGCTTCCGTGCCGTATACTAACTTGAAGGGAATCTCCCCTATTGTAATTCTGTAGGTAGTTCAGTATCCCTATAAGACATTTGGCAGTTCATCGACCCATCCCCCTCTAACTTGATCTACTTGCCTTCTTAGGCAGTGTAAGATGATCTTGTTCACGGCGTCAACTTATCCATTCGTCTTAAGGTGTGCTATAGACGTATAGTTCAGGTGAATGCCATACTTCTTACAAAATTTTCAGAACTTGTTGTTGTCAAACTGTGGCCTGTTATTCATGATTATCATGTAAAGAACTTTGAATCTTGATATTATGAAATTGAAAACAAATGCTTTTATTTTTTGCTTAGTGATTTTTGCTACCACTTTGGCCTCTACCCATTTGATAAAGTAATCCACAGCAACAATAACAAATTGTTGCTAGGTAGTAAATTTCGGAAAAGGTCTGAGAATATCTAACCCTCACTAGGTGAAAGGCTAAGGATTGGATAGGCTACATAATTCAGTTGCAGGTGCTTTATTTGGCGCCTTGTGCTTCTGACATTGTGAACAATGCTGAACAACTTCCTTTACTCTTCTTTATGGTTGGCTAATAATCGCCAAGTTGCAGTGCTTGAACATACAATGACTGTGCTTTTACATGGTTACTACAAACACCACCATCAATTCGGATAACACCTTCTAAGCATCTCTCGGAGGAAGGTATAGAAGATAAGGTTATGATATGCTACATTTGTACAGCTGACCATCAATCAACATACAATTACTGGCTTGGTAAACCAATCTTCGTGCTCCTTTCTTGTCATCAGGGAGAGTACCGTCTCTTAAATTATCTACTAGGGGATCCATCTAAGATTCTTCTTTCGGGCAAGGAGCCAATTCACAACTTTGTGAAAAAGTGAATAAAATTTTATATAGGAAAAATTCGACAAAAAGTTTATCGCTCAAGTTGGGAAACGGCATATTGGCTAATTTTAATAGCTTATTAGAACCAATATTCTTACTTCTTAGAACCTTGTGAATGAAAAAAGATTGAAATTCTTCTGCGAGCATTCATATCACTAACAGGTACTTGTTCATCTCTTCTTCCCTTATTGCATAACTTCCCATGACTTGATTCACCACCAATTGTGAATCAGAGAACACTTCAAGTTTCTTAACTCAAATCTCTTTTGCCAGTTTAAGTCCGGTAATCAAAGATTCATACTTTGCTTCATTGTTGTTGGTTAGGAATTTGAATTTTAAAGCGTAATAAACTTTGATATTGTGGGGGGCTTGAAGGATAAGGCCTGCACCACTTCCCCCCCCTAATTGAAGAACCGTCCACATAAAGGTACCAAATAGGTTTCTTGGCAACCTCTACACTATCGTCTTCAGTAGTGAACTCGGCTTCAAAATTTTCTCACACTTAAGCTTTCAGTACTATTTTGGGTTTGTATTATATACCATGAACACTTAACTCTAGGGCATATTTCATCATCTTCTCGGAGAAGTTGGGCCATTGCAATGCCTGCCGCAATGGTTGATCAGTAAGTACTATGATTTGGTGAGCCTTAAAATATAGCTTCAACTTCCTTACCGGGAGAATCACTATTAAAACAAATTTCTTAATTTTCATGTACCGAAGCTCTAGCCCTTACAAAACATGACTCATGTAATAAATGAGTCGATACTCTTTATCGTCAATTCAAACCAATACAGAAGTAAAAGCTTAGCAGTTGATCGATAGATACACATATTAATTCTCTCTTGAGATGTTGTCGAGAGTATTGAGGGTGATACAAGGAATTCCTTGAGATCATTGAAAGTAGTTTTACAATCATCGAACCATTTGAATTCTTTAGGATTTTAAAGAATTTTGTGCACCTATCCATACTTCCTGACATAAACTTATTGAGGGTGGCTATTCATTCGGTTTTGCACTTCTTTGACTGTATGAGGGGATATCATGTTTATTATTGCCTCAATCTTTCTTGGGTTGGCCTTAATGTCGCCCCGAGTGACCATGTATCCTAAACATTTTCCTAAAATTACGCTAAAGATGCACTTTTATGGGTTAAGCTTCATTTTATATCTCCTTAGTATAGCAAATGTCTCCTCAAGATTGATAAGATGCTGACCTTCCTTTACACTCTTCACAATCATGTCATCGACATTTACTTCGACTTGAACATCTTGGTAACAAGTATCTGGTAGGTTACATTGTTGTTTTTCAACCTAAAGGGCATCATCGTGTAACAATATGTTCTAAAATGAGTAACAAATGATGTATGGACTTTATCTTCCTTATCTATCTTGATTTGGTTGTAATTAGAGAAAGCATCCATAAAAGAAAGCAACACGTATCCAGAGGTTGAAACTACCATCTAATCAATTTTCGGTAGTGGGAAACAATCTTTTGGATAAGCCTTGTTGAGATTCATGAAGTCTATGCATGTTCGCCACTTACCATTAGACTTCTTAACTAGTATACAATTGGCTAGCCAAGTCTGATAAGGCTCATTCTAAATAAATCTCGCCTTCAATAGCTTCTGGACTTCTTCTTTTATTGTTGCTTATCTCTTTGGTGCAAAATGTCTTTTTTTTTTTTGTTGGATCACCTTTGTACTGAGCTCAATTTGGAGCTTGTGTATCATGATTTCTTTCGGGATACCCGACATGTCTGAAGGGGACCATGTAAACACGTCAGTGTTGATCCATAAGAAGTTGATAAAACTTTTCCGAATATTTGTTAACAAGGGTTTCCCTATTCTTATTGTTTTTCTAGGGTTATCTCTTAAAGAAATTTCCTCAGTATCACTCTCGACATTTTCAATGCTGACCGAATTGTCTTCCAGACATGTTTCTACCTGAAATACCTCCTCTTGCCTTGGATGTTACAAACATAATTTTTGGTGTTTGTTTGGGTTGAAGAGCTTAACTAACCTATAGTAGATCTATTGATAATGGTGTTAATTACTCTGTTGGGTGCTCTGCTGGAATTCGCATCCCTTGCATCTCTTCTGGCTATAGCTAATCGAGTGTCATTCTCTTATTCCTCATGTCTCTTTTGGGATGGTCTCTCAATATTTTTGGCATCATGTGCTAGGAACTTTCACAAATGCTCACGTTGAATCACATTCTTAAGCTGAATGCACTCATCTGTGTTGTGACCTTTGTTGTGGTGGAAGTTGCAGTACTTATTGGAATTTCTCTTTGAGGGATTTCCTTTCATTGTTTTCAGCTACTGTAGAATGCCTATTTGCCCCCAAACCTCCATCAATATGTCCAAAATTAGATGACTCGGAATCCTTGGTCTCTTTCACTTGGCATTTGAATTTTGATCATCATTCGTACCAAGTTTATCCTTTGCACTGTTCCTTTTGTCATTTTTCCTATCTCCTTTATTTTGATTGGCTTCTCATTAAGCTTTTATGTTGCGAATGTATGAGGTGGCTTTGGCCTTGAACTTGGCAAAAGTTCTTAGCTTGTTCTTTGTAAGAAACTTGAAAAAGTCTCCGTAGAGCTTAACTCCATCAATTACGGCATTGAGGGCTACACTTATATCCAATTCTGGGATTTGAGCTATCTTAGCCATAAACCTGGTTAAGTAGTCTCTGATTAACTCATTTGATTGTGTTAAGGATTGATGAATCCTTAACAGGAAGCTTACTTGCAAGGAAGTATTAAAGAAACACTTCTGCTAGTTCATCAAAACAAGAAATGGTGTTTGGTTTCAGGTGTTTAAATTGTGTGTTGCTTGCATTCCTCAAAGTTGAGAGAAAAGCTTGATAGGCCACTACATCACTTAAACCATACAACTTGGCCAACGTATGGTAGTACTCCATATGGTTTTTAGAGTTTTTCATCTCGTCATAGGTTTCAAACTGTAGTAGCTTGATGTACCGAGGTATCGCTTCCTCTAAAATCTTAGGAACAAAGGGACTTTTCTTGATTTGGAATTGCTTGCTTGTTGCAACAAGGGTGTTGACATGCGAGGGTCTCGTATGGTGCACCTGTTGTAGTTGCTTGCTTTTGTCATTCTTTTTTAATGTAGGAGCCAGGGGTCCCAATACGACCTCGACTTGCTTTTCGGCAATTCAGGTGAATAAATTGAATCATCGCTATTTTCAGTGTTGTGATCGCCATGCTCTTTGTTTTGATTTGGATAAATACTATACTGAAGGAGGTTAAGGATCTATTCATGTTTTTTTGTTTAATTCTGAGTTTTCCTTGGCCCAATCGAGGCAAAGTTGCTCAAGTCTAACTAGTTGTTGCTCATCAGTTTGCCGACTTCTCCCTTCAAGGTATTAGGAGGAAGTGCTAGCACTTATACTTTTGGTCATCCTAGTTTTAGCCATGTTGGTGTATTTAAGGAAAAACAAATAGCGCCAAACGTTGTTAATGGATTTTGGAAGTTGAAAATGTCTTGCAAAGAAAAGAAAATTGCTTGGTACTAAGGCCAGTCCGATGTGACTATTTAAATACCTAAGTCAATATGTAGGAATGAAGAAAGTAAAGATGAGTGCTTAAGAGTTATTATATATCTCTTATAGAGTTTCTTTTTTGTATGTATAGGAGGTTGTTGTTTCTGAAGTAGCAATTATCAGAATAACTGTTGGGA
Organism: Lumnitzera racemosa; assembly: GCA_024138005.1. NCBI lineage: Eukaryota > Viridiplantae > Streptophyta > Magnoliopsida > Myrtales > Combretaceae > Lumnitzera > Lumnitzera racemosa. The sequence continues at coordinate 27,839,921 of JAMXBC010000003.1, read as the reverse complement.
TACGTGAAAAATTCTTAATTAGATACCTTTCCTCAAATATAGGGAGGGTAAGCAGTTATGTAATATAATTGTGCTAGTGATAGCTATTCGCATCATAAACTTGAATTCAAACAAGGAACGCATAATGATTTATAAAGTTCTAAATAATTTAGTATAACATTTCCATAATTAATTACTTTATCTTATGTAACTATCTTTTAAGATTTCTAAGTATAAATATTTAAAAAAACCAGCTCTTACGAAAAACTTGTTATTTATATTAACAATACTGGGGTAAATGTGTTAACCTTAATAAATTTCTGATTGGCCTAATATACTGATAAATGTGGAAAAGCTAAACAATGCCTATTCACAAATTATAAATACGTTTGGTAATTTGGCATATGATCGACTCGTTTAATACGATACGATACTATTATTGTTAATTAGAAATTTTTACTAAATGTCTAACAATGCCTAACAAAACCTCTTAAGAGCTTAGTTCGAGCTTTTTGGCCTAATTTTGACTTTGTTCTATAAATTGAGTTTGCTTACATAAACTATACATGTACGCTCGGGAAGAGCTAGAGTACATAAAGCTCAAAACCACCTCAAATAGCTTGAGAATTTGAGGGCTACCATCTTTTATCAATATTAGTCAAATCATGCCATAAGTACACAACCACTAACATGTTCGAAACAAAATAAAAGGGATTGAATGGTTTGGTGGTTATTACATAAGTAACTATTCACTACCCTTACTTTCTTGAGAATAACTTGTCAATGGTTACATGATTTTAAGATTTAGACACCTATCAATTTATCATGCATAATATCACAAAATCATAATTCATCTTAGAGTTTAGGTATGCTTGCTTAAAATAAATAGCATCATCAAAATCTATTGCAGTAATTTCATAAATTCAAGAACATTCATCAAGAACATAACATGATATAATGAAAGAAAGAAAACTTAAAAAAATTTCGACTTAAAACCTCCATATCAAGCAAGGTGAAGTTACAGTATCGTAAGAGTATAAGTTTCAAGGTAAGTATAATATATGGAGATGCTATATCCGTACCTTACCTTATTAGAGTAGCATTTGAGATATTATATCAAAACCCATCTTATGATTTTTAATAGCCACCCAAAACCTATTCGATATTTGATCAAGCAACATAGAGCAACGTACAGGTTCTAATAAGGTTGCTTACTCACTTGTAACATTAGTGACCGATTTTCCTATACTATAAGTTTCATTTATAATCACCTTTTTCATATAACATACAAGTTTCACTTTGAGATCGCTTATACCTTTGCACCATGTTTGAATTGAGGGAAGGAAAGGGGAGAGGAAGGAAAGTAGGGATTTCAAGAACCTTTCCCTTATTTGAGAAAGGAAGGGAAAGATAAGTGAAAGGATTTAGAAGGAAAACTTTCTCTTGTTACCATGAGAAGCCATTTTCTTCAAATGAGGAGAGGATTGGAAGGAATTACTATAAATTTACCTTTGTAGCCTTAAAGTGAAAGCATATTTTGAAGACATAGGAACTTTTATGACAATTTTGATCAATAAAAGATTATATTAATAACTTTCACTTCACTTTCTTTCCTTCTTTATTCAAACAGAATTTAAAATTTTATCCCTTTACTTTTCCTTTCTAATTCATTCCTCCCACTTTCCTTCCCTCTTAATCCCTTCCCTTTTACTAAACATAATGTTAGTATTCATATTATGGATGTGCTCCCATAATAAATCTACACTCACAAGATCATGTTTCCTTATACATTCCTAAAATATTAGTACTTATTGTTGAGTTCTCTCTTTAATATTTTGATAATAATAAAATGGATTAAATATATTTAATGAGTTTTATTAATTTGACAAGAGCATAAAGTATGAATAAGTATTTGGTCATAGAAGGAATATGAATCAAAGGATAGTTCAATGGATATGCTTGGAGATTGAAAATCAAAGGATAAATTAGAGAATGTGTCTAGTATAACAGTTTTTTAGTTAAATATTGAAGAATGAAGATTAAGTTGCATTAATGATGATTTAAATGACTAACTCCACTTATTGGATTTATTTGGCAATATATCCAATACACTATACTAAGTCGGACAAATATCAATGGAGATTAAGGAGGACAATTTTAATTATATTAAGATAAGTATAAATTCCAAGGGATTTTATGATAGGTTATTAAGGAAACTACAAATTCGACTGTATCATCTTGGTTTAGCATTGTTCCAAGTTATTTATAATATTTTTGGGAAGGATGAGGTTATATTTCAATCAGATGTAAGCTAAGCATAGAAGAAAACGTTGAGCAAAATTAAATAAAGTTATTGGATAAGGTCGAATCCTACAAATTGTAGTAGATTTTTCAAATTCAGCATTCAAGTATGAAGAGGGTCTTGTATAGATTAAAGATAGATTTTTATGGATATTTTTCAAGATTATCGCGCGAAGGAGTTCAGCCATTTTATCTTGGAATTGCAAATTACAAAAAATAACGGCTTTGGTAGCTACATTCCACAATTCTTAGAACATGTTTATCACTTCCAAGATTTTCTTTACTCAAACTGTGAAGATCTTGTGCTAACCTAAAATAGTGGAGATTTTTATCTAGGCGTAGAGACTAATTCGACAATAGCAATATTACTTAGTTGCAATTCAACGTTCAAATTAAAAAAAAAAACCTATGCAAGTGAGGGTTACTGTTGATGATTAGTCATGTATAATGTACATGATTGCCAATCTTGGAGATCACTTGATGCAACGATACCTGTATAGAAGAAATAGAGAGAGATGCATAGGAGGAGGAATAGACGAACTCGATCACCCTAGAGCGTGGGACAGAAGATTAAGTCATGTACCCTTAGACGTTCTTAATCCATTATTCATTGAGTAGCTTGTTTAATCTTCAGTGGAGTGATTTCAGTAGAGCTTTCACATTTGTCTTAAGTTAACCAATGCTTTGAATGCCCCAAATGAGAAGAAAAGCCTCTTCTTTATAGCTTTTGGAGGCTAATCCCGACTGTTGGATCACTCTGATATAGATGGTGAGATTTGATATTGCTAATAGCCGTTTGATTACCCTATATGATCCAATGGTCAAGATTCGCTCCTTATCTTATGGACCGTAAGCTTGGGCCCTAGGCTTTAGATATGCCCAATGGCTTATAATAAGAGAATATAAAATCGTAGCGCTTATTTTAGTTTAAACAATTCATTTTAAAGTTGAACAAATTCCAAACAAAACGAGTAAATATTTCTTTTAAGCCTTCATTTTATGCATGAGCCAATTGAGTAAGGTTGAGAGTAAAATATTGGTTCAATGATCCCTATTTTGAGCCTCCTAAGCTGACTCCCTGAAACATACCTGTTTTAGCCTGATTTCCTAAATCCTATCGCTAGCACATTAAACTGATTCATTATATTAAATTAGGTTAAAAACCTAACTACCAAAATAACCCTCTACAGTTATCCTTTAACTATAAGCTTCTTTGGTGAAACCTAGGGATTTTGTGCATTTCATTGAATGATTTCCTTCAACTATCGTAGAATATATGCAACACGCTGAGTTATTGTTTTCATTGTTCAACTTGTTCATAGCATTGTTGCTTCCTACTTGTCGATGAGTTACAGAAGTGTAAATATGGATTCTATATTATTGATGTAGTATTCACTTCTTCCCCCCTTTTTATTATTATTCTTGTTGTTGTTGTTATAAGTTCATTGATCTTTACTCGTTATTTGTTGCAACAATGGTCGTCCTCCTCGCTGATCATTATAAACGGCGGTAAAATTTTTAGTAACAGCGGCATAGGCTTGTAATCGTGAGACCTTCTTCCGACTAACACATTCACTAGCGGTAGCCACGACCGATTTGAGCAGCAATAAACTTAGTCATTAGTAATATAATCCTTCTTTGTGTTTTTTTTTTTCTCTATTTTTTCTTTTAAAATGAGGAGTCCAATCCGAATAAGTGATGGTGGATAGAATTCATTCTTATTTGCGGGTTGAATGATTTTGTCTTATGTATGTTTTCTTTTGTATGAACACAATAAAAGCCATCCCTTTTCCTTTGACTTCCAGACAAGTGATAAATACAATCAAGGAGCTTCTTTTCCTAACAAAAGTTTAATGAGCCATATTTCGTCCTTTCGTACATTCATGCTAGTAGGTAGCTTCCATAATCATTCAGATCCATATGGAGCAGCTTGTATACCAACTTTAGTTTTCCTCTGTTCATGGCTTTTGATTGAGCAATCATCTCATCATGATTTCCTTTAGCTAGTAATTCAAGATGGTATACAATGTTACTGTCATATTCCTTGACACGTTGAAATAAGTACCCTCAATGTATGTTTCACTCATGAATCGGAGTGGTTTTCTTTTTTATTTATTTTTATTTTTTTATGTTCTCCATATTGACAGTAGACTAGAGTTTATGGAACCATGGCATTTGGATCCTTATTGTTCGCCCGTGCTTTTGGGGAAGGAGCCTCAACAACCAGTATCATAACCTATTCTTTAATTTTTGTTTTCCATTTGAAATTAAGCGGAGACTATAAAAGCTTACATTTTACTGTCTCCTTTGTTGTCTCTAAGTCTTCTCGATAGCAATAGGCATGGGTGATAACGATGGCCTTTGAAAGATATCGCTCGAGTCTTTAAGAAGCACCATGGTGATCCTTAGTCTGGCACTGATTGGAAGCGTATGCGTCTTACTCCTTTTCTTTCTCTCTCTCTCTCTCTCTCTCTCTCTCTCTCTCTCTCTCTCTCTCTCTCTCTTTTTCCTTTTTCTTTTTGGAACAACAAAATGCTCACATCTCTCTCTCTCTCTCTCTCTCTCTCTTTTATACTACTAAATAACCAATCCTTTTTTTTTTTTTTTCGGGTCTTGTAAGTCATATTACTACAACATAATTGGTTCCATGGTCAACCTTAGAACTCCTAGGTTCTCATAATTTATCTGCTTGAAACTTTGGCTTCGAATTGCGACCACAACTTAGGCTCACACTATTACCACATAAGCGGTTATGTGGTCAACCCTAGATCATTATTGAAATTAGCTTACTTGGGACTTAGCTTGGCAATATGACATCTAACTTAGGCTTCTTTAATTACTTCATTAGTTATAGATGATGGCTAAGACTACTCCAACACAGGCCGTTGAAACTAGTCATCGTGAGTGATGTACTAGCTCATACTAGAGGACGAGTACCTATAGCTGTTTCTCCTTGTGATAGTTGAACTAATAAGGTCTTTTAACTAGACTCCTTCTAGAAGAACATTTGAACCTAAGGACCATGTATGCCCATCTTTGCAATAGGTTTTCATAAATCCATCTTCTTAGAAATTTCACGTCGTCCCCTTATAATGACCATACTCCATTTCTCACGATGCTTAAATATTGTCAAGAGGATGAATTATTTATATCAATGATAGGCTTCATCCAAGCGTCTTCATGTTAGGAGTGAGCTTTATGCAAAATTCAAATTCAAAGGATGCTAAGATGGTCTTCGCTATATCAAGTTTCGACTTTTTCTCCCCTAGTTGATACCACATCATTATATGACAAGGTAGCAACTTTTTTAATGATTTAGAGGTCATTTTCACCTCTTATCTCATGAATTCTTTTGAATTTGCTCATACAATTGTCAAATAATCAAGTAGAGTGTATCACAGAGTTGCTTCAACTCCATAAGTAGTTTTGGGCTTAGAAGCATCATGGTTACGACTAAATAGTCATAAAATGGATTAATTGGAGTCACTTAGAGTCCTAAAGAACATGTAGAGCTATTTGGTGTGGAAAATCTTCGATCTCAATGCTTATACAAGTTTCTTAATGAAAGGGTAGGACTATTACAGTCTTCTCCTTTCAAAGGTGCATCTTTTGAGTCCATAACTCCTTGTTAGGAGATGGTATGCTTTGAATAGCATTAGAGCCGTAAGATGGTTGCTTTAACTATTAGTAAAATAAGATTGCTTGGATCTTGTGATCAAATGGAGATTACTTTAGTCTTTACATTATGTGGCATTACGATTATCAACCTATTATGGGATCGCTTCGATCTTTCATAACCAAAATAACTTTAATCTCTTCGGCATTGCCTGCTGCATACTTAAGTGCAAATGCTTCTATAGAGCGACAATAGCTATCATGATACGATTGTTTTGGTTGTTTATGGAAGAGGTCTCTTTGACGTTGATTCTATGGGAAGACCTTATGGTTGCTAAGCTTGTTGTGGAGTTGCTTTAACTTATCATAGCTGAAATTGCTTCTATCTCATGAATGGTTATCATAGAAATGAGTATTACACCTATCATATGCTCTAGAGTAAATGCTTTTATAGAACAACTAAGAGCTACCATGATATAATCACTTCAATCATTCATGGATGAGGTTACTTCGACCTCAATTTTGTGAAAGTAGTACTATGATTGCCAAGCCTATTATTAGAGTTACTTTATCTTGTCACAGTTGAGATCACTTCGATTTCATGAATGATGTTGTAAAAATGGGCATCACTGAATATATACTTAAGAGCGAATGCTTCAATTGAGTGATAATAGCTACTGTGACAGCATTACTTCGATCATTCATAGATGGTGTTGCTTCAACCTTGATTCTATAGGAAAGTGTTATAACTACTAAGCTTGATGTAGAGTTGCTTCAATTTATCACAACTTAGATTGCTTTGATCTCATTAATAAAGAGCATTAGGTAGTAATGATAGCCATATTTATGTGCCTATGGATCGTAGTGGCAATGTTAGCTGCATTAAATCAAGCGGTGATGTTAGTTGCACCAATTTTCATCTATGAAAATTACTAATAAGGGATATTAGGTTACAATGTTAGCTTCACCAAGATTTATTTAAGAGTAGAGTCCTATGGTAATGATGGAAACTATACCATGTTGACCAACAAGCGCTTGTTAAGAGAAGCATTTCAATTATGTAACAATGAGGAATGTTTCATCAGCGATGTTAGCTACATCTATTGAAGCGAAATTATAACAAGGTAAGTGCAAATGGATACGGAAAATGAGAGAAAAGACATTACTTCTTGATTGAAATTCACTTTATTTCTTCTTGTTATAGGATGAGTACAAATGATTGACAACTTCAGTAATACATAATCAAACATTGTCTTTTCTTTTTTTTTTTTTTAAATTATATTTGACTTACTATCTAACATTTAGATGTTGCTATCTTCAACAAGAAGTTCACCATTTGATATTCTCTTTAGGAATATCCATTTCAAATTTTAGTAGTTGCAAGCTTCGTAATTAAGTGCTCGAGGTTTAGTCCATAAAATTTAGGGTGATCGGGTAAGTTGTCTGATTGAGCTCAAATTCTACAATAAAACTATGAATATTAGTAAAAGTGATTTCATAAGTTTCGATTTAGGAAAATAAATAATAAAATGATTACATATTATAATATTGAGTTATATGTATATTACTTATTATTTATCGGAAACGAGTAAAATAAGTTCTGATAACTTACGAATCGATAGAGATAAATTATATACACACTAAAAATTATAAAATAATATAAATAATATTTAGAAGTATTTAATTATACTATATATGTATTATATATAGGTAAAAATACGTGAAATTACTTAAAATACTTGAAATATATCAAAATAATGCAAAATAATTAAGGAAAATTCATAAAAATTAAAGGAAAAAAAATAAAAACATGGAAAAGTGTGGAAATATCTAGAAATGAGGCATGTCATAATAGAAATTAAAGAAAAAATAACAACCAATCATATTAGGTCAAATAGAAAGTGAAAAAGGAAAAGATAAGGGGTATGTGACACTTGAAAAATTAAAGAAAAACCCTAACCACCTCTTTAACTATAGAAAACCTCCATCAAAATTCATTTTGGTTATTTTAGAGTCTAGAAAATATTAGGAAGAGGAGAGAAAAGAGGAAAGAGTACTTTTAGGAAAAATTAAAAACATAGTATGCAAATAGAGCTTATAAAGGGAGACCACTTCCAATGATCACCTGAGAAGGAACCAGACTAACCACTAAACAGTGAACCACCTACTTGGGTGGGCCAATACACCCAAGGTGGCCGGGGGTGGCAGTGAGGTCGGTTTTCGATGAGTGCTTAAGTGTGATTTGATTTTTAGTTAATTACTAAAAATAATAAATTAAGTTTGAAAATTATAAAATTTGGTATTATAAAATATTTTTATATGTAGATTTAGGAAAAAAATATCAATTTGATAAAATTAGGTCTTGAGATATACTTTTTTTAAGAAATCACTAAACTCGAGCTAGTTTTTGATTTTAATTTAAATAACCTTAACGATGTAGTTTTGATTTCAAAATTTTTATATAGACTATTTAGGATATATATAACAGTATTATGAATATTTTTTATAAAAATTTATTTTAAAAATTTTTATTTAATTTTTAGGCCCTAAAATCATATATAAAATGCAATATTTAGGCTTAATTTTGTAATTTAATGTTCATTTGGTAAAATTCTGATTTAGTATGTAATTAGATATCTTTAGATGATAGTTGCTGATGTAGGATGGTATTTATAGGATTTGAAGTGTTAGTTTGTATATATTATGCATAATATGTAATAAATAACAAGCACAAAGGGCATATTTAAGTTAATCTTGTGATTTAGGGTTAAATTGGTCCAAATTTTGATTTAGGATGTATTTAGACATTTTGAGATGTTAGTTGGTAATAAAAGATGATATTTGAAGTTTTGGGAATGTTAGATGTGGATATTAGGTACATTAGATAATAATGGATAATATGTAAATATAGGAAATTATATGAGTACAATAAATTAGGTTAAAATTGATAATATTATAATATTAAGAATATGATATAAATTTGATTTGGAATGTGAATTTATGAAATTATATGAAAAATATAGATTATTCTTATATTAAGAGCTAATTCTGTAGTTAAATTTAGAATTTGGTGTACTATATAAGTCATAATATTAGTGATAGGCTAAATATGAGATTTATGATATCCAAGTGTAATGTGATTAATTTCACATAATGGTTCGGAATAGGTTCCTAAGGTTTGTGTATAAAACTTGTAATAAAAAACTGAATTAGAACCTAATTTCGAAATTGAATTAGAACCTAGCCTAAATTAAGAGTAATTGTAAGAGACTTAAAAACCTGAATATTTAAGTATAATAAAACCTTAAATTGAAGATAACATAAAGAATTACATAATAAAACCTCTATAAGATAGTTATATGAGTATTAAAACAACATTTGTATTATAGAGATTATAAGTGATAGCCTATGTGAGTCGCATCTTGAGTGAGTAAGCAAAAAATCTAAGTAAGTTAGGATCAGTACGTTACTATATTTCTGAGTACTATTTTATAGTACTTGGAGGCTTGGGATTATATTTGATTGTGTTTGTTAGATAGTTGACTGTGCGCATGCTTGTGTGTCTATGTTTTTAAATTTGATTATATGATTCTGGTTTGATGTTTTGGATTGAAATTTGTTTGATTTGTATGAAATGCTTGAATACCTGAAATCGGATCTAACTAAATATATAACTTGTAAGTTTAAAATGGACCTACATAGCAACTCAATAGGGAAAACGTTTGGGATTCTCTAACCAAAGACTGACCCCTTTGAAAGGGATATTGTTGGATAGCATAATGAGTCTCTTTTGTATCCTTAGTCTAATTAAGTGATAGGCGAGGAGGACGCAGCAAGGGTGAAGTCAATAATTTGAAGGTAGTTGCGGGAGGAGTGGTGTCTCTATTATACAAACTTTATATAAGCTTGGGTTTGGTTGTAAAGCTATTGAAATTTGTACTAAAATCCTCTACTGGAATTAGAGTGGGTTAAATTTCTCTAATCTTAGGATAGATTGAATAACATCATATGATGACATTTACTTGTATATGTATTGCATTTAACTAATTTAGTTGATAACCTTATTTGTATTTGATATATAGTTTGAGCAGTTAGTTACTCACATCCCTATAGATGTTGTTATAAGTGTTAGTTAAGAAGCGGTCATATAACTATCTTAAAGCTAGCAACCACTAGATCTTGAAGAGTGAGGATATAAAATCAAAGATCGATTAAGCTTTTAGTATCAATTTATGCATTATTTAAGTAGATTATGATTAAGTTACTAAATCTTATAGACATACATGAGTTATTTTAGTGTCAATTTGTATTTTTCATAATTTCATAAGTAAATAACATATTTAATTTATAAACTTTTTATTTTAAAGTGAGTTAGTCATAGACCCTTTGTGTAAATTAGGTCTAACATATCGGTTATAACGTTAGCTTTTATCTTAGAATGATTTGTACGGTGCGATTATTATGACTCTATCACTTTGGGGCGTGATAGTAGTCCTTGGTGGCATGACTTACAATTCTATGATACTAACAATATTTAGGATCATTCATTACTTGTCTTGTAGATTCTCTATCAACTCTTGGTAGTTTGATATTCTTGTCTTTGATCCATTTATTAAGGATGACACAACCTTTGTCCATTAAATATAGGAATGGTGGAGCATTCTTCCTTATCTTTTTATTGTCACTATAACCTCTTTTGCTTGTAGAGCTTACAGAAGGTCCTCGCTTTCTTCTAAGGTCACTTCTTTGTTTAGAGATTAAGTTGTTGGTCCTTTGAGCATTTTCTACTAACATTGTGAAGGAACTCAATGGCAGGTTTGCCATAGACTTCAAGTGTCTCTATGAATTTGAGGAGATGTTCCTTAGCATTCCCCCATTTATCGTTGAACTTCATGAATTTAGGAGTAATGTAGTCCTTAGGGTACGACTTCTTTGCAACCCTTGAGGGTATGGTAGATTTAGATTAACGATCCTTATAGGAGATAAGGCTTACATGTGTTTCAAGTACTAATCCAAATCTTCCTTTGTCACATAAGACAAAGAAGTAAAAGTAGTAGCAACTTTAGCTTGGGGTGTTGGGATAGTGTTACATGTTGTAACTATGCCATTGTATAAGTTGAATGTTGCACCTGGATGATAATGACCCACTAGGCTGGTAACTAGTATCTTCTATTGCAAGGGGAATAGATCTACAGGAGTTGGAGATAACACATGCTACAATCCTTCCTCTTATTGTGTGTTATCTTCCTCTATGGGGATTTACGCTAGTTGCACATGTTGAGTACATTCTTACAGAGCAGTTGGTATGGTGGTAGTGATAGTAGGAGCAGATCTAGAAGCTTATGTGAGTAACGTAGGAAGAAGCATAACGGGTTGAACTTCTATGGGGTTGATAGTAGTAGGAGTTGTGGTTCTAAGAAAAAGTTGTGCAATGGCAATTAGAAACTAATTGAGAACTCGAGTGTTCTTCTACATGGTACGAATAATGAGGGATATCTCAACAAAAGATGTTTGTTGCATGTTCACATGTACTATGTTATCACTTGATGTAGGAGTTTGTGATGTGATAGTGGGGTTACTCTCCTAAACACTGGAAGTTTCCTCTTGTCCATTGGTATGTGACATTATTGATCGTAAGTGATCTCTCCTTAGTGGAGTCGCAAAATAACTTAGGTGAGGGTGACTGTTGATGATTGATTACGTGTGATGCATGTGATGGTCCATCTTAGAGATCACTTGATTTAATAAATGACACATGTATGGATGTAATAGAGAGATACATGGTAGGAGGAATAAACAAACTCGATCACTGGTGTGCATGCATGATAGAAGATTAAGTCTCACACTCTTAGATGTTCTTGATCTGTTCTTCACTAAGTAGCTTGTTTAATCTTCTATGGAGTGATTTCAACAGACTTTCCATGTTTGTCTTAAGTTAGCCAATACTTTAAATTTCCCAAATGAGAGGAGAAGTCTCTTATTTATAGATTTTGAAAGTTGATCTCGACCATCAGATCACTTTGAGATGGATAGCTAAGATTTGATGTTCCTAGTAGCTATTGGATTGCCTGCATGATCCAATGGCCAAGATTCGCTCCTTCTTTTCTTATGGACCATGAGCTTAGACCTTATGCTTTAGATAGGCCCAATAGCTTATAATAAAAAAATATAATCCCTTAGCTCTTATTTAAGGTCAAACAACTCCTTATGAGGCTAAACAAAGTCTAAATGAGCCTAGAAATATTTCTTTTAATCCTTTTCTTAGTGTATGAGCCAATCGAGTATGGCTGAGAGCGGAATAACCGGTCCAACATTCTCCAATCCGAATTACTAAGTTGTATCTCCTTGAAACATCCTTGTTTTTGCCTAGTTTCCTTAGCCTTTATTAGCCTATTAAGTCAGTTGATGACATTAAATTGGGTCAAAAGCCCAACTATCAAAATGACCCTTTATAACCTAATAGCAAGGAGATTTTATGGGATAAGCACTTCATGAATGGCTAGTTTAAGATGAAATCAAATCTTCTAAGATTATCTCAAATCTCCAAGAGAGATCTTGTACTATAGGAGAATATATAGAGTTCAGTTTACACAATTATTTTGCAATCTTGTTGCTGCTAACTCTATTCCCTTAGATTAATTACAAGTAAAATTAGATGATCCATCTGCACTTACAACTTTCAATTTTATGTTATTGTCTTGTGCTTATACTTAGAGGAAGCTTGTATTTGCTCCATCTTTGAGATTTAGGAGAATTATTACATGAGAGTTTAATTTTTCCACTATAGGTCTACGTTAGGCTAAAGATTAGGTAGGGAGATAGAGTAGAGGACCGTGATTTGTAATCTCTCTATTTTGACTTGATTGATAAAAGCTGATAGTGGAATGACACTGATAGGAAATATCGAGTCCTCGATAGTGGAGCTAGATGAGTACAGTAGGCATAAGGCCAAATCACTATATTTCTCTTACTTAATTTTCTCTTATCCTACTATTTTATTTCTATACTGTAATTGCTATCTTTCATTATTCGCATGCCTAAGATCATTTAATTAATCAAAAAGGGAAGACTTTAATATTTTATTCATGAAATGTTTTAAATTTTTAAGTAACCAATTCACCGTTCTCTTGATTACTTTTAGGACTTACACTTAAGCTACTTAAACATAGTGTATGTAAACAGGATTACATATGATTAATATGGAGATGAATATAGATTTGAACAACTTATATATATTATTTAGATCTAAACACCCTTTTATGTTTTTATGATATGAAAATATTGCAAGGAGACAAAAATATATAATCTATTATGATTAATTTTTTCAACATTGTTTCTTTTTACTTAAGTTAGCAATATTTTTCTGTAGGAAATTTTTAATGGTGTTTCATGAAGAGTTAATAGAGTATTTGGTGAATTTGGGTATTATTATTGATAACAATTAGGTTTAATTATTTATTTATTTTTTGATGATTATAACGAGGAAAGGGATTCCAATTGGTTCTATCCTACTAGGAGACCAACTTCCATACCACTAGAATATAAAGATCTTAGTAGGTGTAGCTCAATTATTGCAATAGTGTATGCAGCAACTATACTCTTTCCTTTGTTTTACTAAATTAAACTTTACTTTGATAACGGCTTTTTTCTTGTTAGAATTTGTTATATTCGAGAGTTTAAGTAATTTATTTTAGACACTTGTATCATTGTAGTTTTCCAGTAAACTTAACAATTTTGTTAGGATTTATTTAAGATTCTTTAAATCGAGAAATGACTACTGTCCAGATATAGAGCATATCTATTAAACCTGGTTTACGGGTTTGGCTTAGCATATAAAATAAAATAACTCTAGGCACAAATCCATTGAGTCTCAAAACATGAACTCCCGGCCCTAATTACAAACACTTGAATTCCTTACAGACACTGCTTTCCTCACCGGCTTCTGATTTTCAAGTAGAAAGTAAAAGCTAGATTCCAGGAAAAGCTGGAGTTAAACACACGTTATACTTTCTTCTGTCCGCAAGTTTTCTAAAAGCTACTTAGCTCTGAACATTCCAAAAAAATGCAAAGTTCCATCAGCCACTTTAAATCGGTCCCCTATGGAGACAAAAAGCTAATGTTCCGGCATTATAATAAACCACAGTGCAAGCATTATATACTTCACCTTCCAGATTATAATTGATATCTACATCTTTCTTTGTTACATTGCAAGGTTTTACAACCCTAAAATTATCCTGAGATTGGAAAACTGTCAAAATGTTTCGTAGAATAATACAAATGGCTTTGATCCTGGCAAATGTATTTTTGCTCTTCACCGGCGTGGCGGCTGACTCTATGGCTTGCACTGATGTGCTAATAAGCATGTCGCCGTGCCTTGACTACGTAAGCGGGAACTCCTCTACGCCATCATCTATTTGCTGCTCGCAGCTTGGCAGCGCAATCCAATCGCAACCGCAATGCCTGTGCCAGGTTCTCAAAGGTGGTTTCTCTCCATTTGGAATTAACATCAACCAAACACTGGCTATTGCTCTTCCTGGGGCTTGTAATGTGCAGGCTCCACCAATCAGCCAATGCAAGGGAAAGAAGAATATGAAGAGTAAGTTAAATTGAATGAATAACGTTCAACCATTTCTAATTCCTAGTTTAGGGAATGAAAAGGCAAGACGGTTTATATATAGAGATAGGTTATTTTCTATTGATACAACAAAATAGGAAAACTGAACTTATACCCGGCTTTCTAAAATTTCTATTCCTAGCCCCCAAAATCCTATGTAGTTCTGCTAGTCATTGCATAACCCGGATTTCACTGCGCAGAGATCTGTCCTTTTGTCCTATTTATATGACGTTGAATATATTCATTATTGCTAGACACACTGATGATTTTCATTTCATATGAGCAGCTGCTTCTCCAGCTTTATCCCCTGCAGGAAGTCCTGAATCTCCGAATACAGTTCCTTCGGGTACAGAATTTCTACCTAGATTGATCTAACCTTTGATGCTTCAAAGCCCATTCCTACTCACAATGAGAATGAAGTTGTCAATAGCTATTTATTTTTTCTCGCACAGACTGTCTTAAACTATCGCTCGATAATGATTTTGAGCATTCATTTGATAATAGGAAGTGGAACGAAGACCGTACCGGCAGTGGAAGACGATATGATATATACATCCGAGGGTAGCTGTAGCTTCGGCTTCAGTAAATTATCAATCATTCTGCTGTCTGTCGTTCTCTTCACAACTTCATATGTCTCCCCAGGTGTCCTAACGCACTGATCTTTAATGCTACAGCAACCAGATTGTTAACATAAATATATTCAATGGGGCTTTTAGTATTTATTTTGTGTTGTACATTTGTACCATACAGAGATTCATGTATACGATGATTCAATAAAAATAATATTGGGTGATTTATCTATTCTCATTTCTATTATAATAATAATAATAATAATAATAAATAATAATAATAATAATAATAATAATAATAATAATAATAATAATAATAATAATAATCCTTTTTATTATCACTCGAAAGAGTATTAATATTATTATGTCTCTGGCTCCTCTTCATCGTCATATACTTTCTAAGCACGCCGCGTACAAGAAACCGGCCTTTTCTGGCTCAGATTTTCACATTGTCTATGTCAACTAGAGCTTCAAATTTCTCCAGTTCTGGTCACACTCACTCGACACACTACAAAACCATCGTTTTCACTGATAGAATTCGCGATCACTTTGCCCCAGTACATCGACGCCTAACCACATCCAAGTCGAGTTCTGGATCCATCACCGCCAGACGCCAACAACCTCACTAGAAGGCCCTATAGGCCGGCCCCGGAAGTGAATTGGTTGCGGAATGTTGATACTTGATCCATGTCAGTGCCAGCACAGCCGCTGGCGTTACATTCATTTGATATTATATTGCACGTGCTCTGTACGTAGGGTGTGTATACGTTATATATATCAATATTTTATTATTATTTTCATACCATACATATATAATATCTATTAAATGAATTTTTATATTTTTCATGAGAAAAGTTTTAGGGATATTAATGTGCTATGTATATTAATAAGCAGAGTATATATACTAATTGAAAATTTGACATGAAAAAATATAGTTGATATATTTTTTTAAAATATATTATTTTATTATCACATATTAATTTTTTATTATTATTTATATATCACTCATCATTCATATAGCATTTAAAATAATTTTTTCATAAATGATGCCTGAAATATGCATCTTCCTCGGACTAGTCACTGAGAACTCATGTAACCATCTCGTATGCGACATTGACAATCTTCCATGTTTTTCCGTGGAAGAAGACTTTTTTGTCACAAATTTAGTATATAGCTCAAGGAGACTTATTTTTTTAGAAAATTAACGACCAAAAAATCTTCCTAGACACAACGTCGAACTAAAAGGCTCATTGATAGTGAACGTTGACTAGCTTATGGCATTCTAGATATTTTCCTAGGAATCAAATGGTTTCAGACCAAAAGAAAAATAATATATTGATTGGGAGTTACATAACAGAAGTCAATATGTAATAAGGTTTATCCGTATTATTAAACAAAAGGATTAGTTATCATATATTGCAACTAGTCATGATACTAATCTATGCTTTCATACCTCTTTAACAGGTTTACTATTTCATTCAGGTGCTTTATCTCCTAGTAATAGTATTCTTAATATGGCAAGATCTCTTATGTGGACGCATGGAATATTTCCTTTTCTTTTTCCTATTTTTGGAGAAATTTTAATTTTAGGTAACAATGATATTCCATGAAAATGGCACTTTTAATAAAATTTACACAAGTTTGAAGAATCGAACTTTTAAAATCATTGAGACTTGTGGATGTAGCCCCAAATTTGTCTCACACTTTCTTCACAGTTTCCTTATTCGCCTTGCTCTCTTTCTCATTCACCAAATTTCTAGAGGCATCCTGATTAATGAAGGCTGAAATTACATCACACCGATGTCCAACATGTGCGGATCATGATCAATTTAAGGGGGATTTAACTTACCATTGACTTAAACTTATTTCGTACCTAAAGAGTATATATTTTACGTTGCAAATTTTTTTTTCCAGAGGTTTTTTTTTTTTTTTTTTTTTTTTTTTTAAGCATAAACACAACCGGGATGTACAAAGTACAAACAATCATTGAAACCATGAAAAGGAAATAAACAATAATCTTCTAAAAGGCAAATGGGGTTGTTCAATTCCCAGTCATATGGACACTTTCTCCTTCTAACATGTGAAGTTACCCAATCTGGGGCTCTATTAGCTATTTGCTTGATGAAAATAAAATCCACTCATACATTAGGTAATCCACATAAGTGTAATAGAATTTGTTGGAAATAAGGTTGAGAAATCTAGTGAAGATGTCTATCCAATTAGATCATCGCATTGAATAAAATGAGACAATTGAAAAGGAAAATAAAATGTTATTGGCCTAAAGTTTGTGTAGTCCACAAGCCCAATGCCAAAGCTAAACATTTAGATGCCTCAGGCAAAGGAGCCTGAAAGACCTCTTAAGCCCTAAGTATCATTCGGCCATGATAATCTCTAAAAAAACAAGCCATGCCTACTTCACTATTGTGCCTAATCCATGATCCATTTGAGTGGACAAAACTTGGATTCCTAAAAATACTTGACTTACTCCCAAAAAATCCCAATCTCTGGAGCCTTCGGAAACCCTTACCTAAGGCCGTAGCCCTAATTCATCATTGACACTTAGCACTCCCCTTTGATTAACCCTTTGTTGGCCTTTACTTTCAATTACACCTTCCCCATCCACCTAAGCTTGCTGGGCGAAATGATTGCCTTCTAATCTATTACATAGGGAAACACCTCGCTCTTGTTGGTTTGCCATATCTACTAGACGATCTACTTCCCTCATACTAATTTCTACATGCAGCAACATATTAGGAGCAAGATATTTTCTATCGATGATTCTGATACTCGGACTATCTCTACCTCGCATACTAAAGTCAAGATATGATGATTCACTATCATGGCGACCATCGGCGTACCTATGTATTCCATGAATCGAACGGTCATGAAGCGAGGATAGACTAGGTAAGTCCATTAGATATTGTTCTTGCAATTCATCAGACAACTAATGGATTCGTTGCACGGCGAAACTTAGATTAGGGTTATGACCTACAAATACAACATAAAACCTCTCTCTCTAAATGAACCAAGCTGTATCCACCAAACGGGCATCTAAGTTCCATATAAACTGACTATAACTCAAAGATCTTTATATATCGACCCACTAACCTACCATCTTTGATACCATTTGATGATCAATTATGAAACCCCAAACCATGAATCATACGCACTCAATCCTATGACAACACAATAAAGCATGTTTCGAGGTCTCAAGATGGTTGTGAAAAGGGTAAGAAGATGCTCTACTCAAATTCCAAACCCTCTTTCAAATTTTTGTCATAGTATAAGAAGATGATTCTTTGACCATATTCACTTGTGTGTGTTCAAATTATAGGAAGAAAAAAGCATATTTGATGAGGAAATTGCCATCTTGTATATAAGGCCATATAAAGTGATTTGGCTTAGAATAGCAATAGGTATTCTCGAAATAGCTCGTTTCTCTTTAGTTAATAGTAAATGCTCTATTTGAGTAAAATTCCAACTTCCATCCTCCAAATTAATCATGTTACAAACCTTCAGTTTAGAGTCAATCTCTATACCTCTTCTTAAGGTCAGTCATAGTAATCCCTAAATCCAATGGTCTTATCTTACATAAACATCCCTCCCATCTCCAATCTGTTAAACAGACCCTTTCATAAGTTCATTCTACCCTTCCAATACGCTACTCTACACCCAAGATTCATGCCTTCTCTTGCTTGCATATCGAAATTCTACATCAGGGAAATGCCTTACTTTTAAAGCTCTTGCCCATAAGGTAAGCATTCGGCTGCTGATGAAGTTGCCATGCCAATTTTGCTAATAAGCTAAGGTTAAAAAAGTGTAAGTCTCGAAATCCCATCACATCCATCTCCTTAAGGAGAGTAATAAACTCCCATCTATTTAATGAATCTTACTCCTTTCCTGTCTATAATCCCACTAAAAATTTGCTAGGGTAGAGTTTATTGAGTTACACTAGCTTCTAGAAAACTTGAAAAGCCCCATAGAGCAAGTAGGAATTGCACAAGTAATTGACTTTATAAGCACTTCCCAACTAGCCTCATTTAATAGACAATGTCTCTAACTTTGAAGCTTCTTGATAATCTTCTCTTTCATAAAACAAAGAGCTTCACATTTTGATGCGTCTCTACGGTCGGACACATGGAGAAGCACTACAACGAAGCAAACAAAAAACAAACAAGGAAAAAGTTAGCAAAGTCTACGTAACTACCGAATGGATATAACGTACCACTGGATCCTCCTCAGCCTATAATCTACTGGATATGGTACACTAGTCTGAACTGAAAGGTGACTCACTATTACTCCTTGTTAACGAGAATAGATAAGATTCGAATGATAATGAGAATACTTAGGTTGCTTAACGTGAATAATTCTGTATTGACTAGTTGATTTTTTGTATATAAGAAAGTGGGGGTTTGTCTACCCATCCATTAGGGTTAATTTACATATATGAAAAGATAAAAGGGTATTTTATAATTATGTTATGTGAGACATATTAAAAGGGGTAAAGAGACCAAGAATATTCAGTATGAAAAAGAAAGAATCATTTTAGAAGGTTGTGTTTAGAAGACAAGTGTCGCATGGGGGCTGAACATTAGGATTATGATACAAAGTAGGTAGAAGCAAGAAAGCATTATAGTCAAAGGCTAACCTGATTTGGATCAAGTTGGGAGCTAATCTGTCTGATAAAGAAGTCAGCTGAATTGGAGTCAAACACTTATGGTTAGTTAGGGAGCTTAGCTCGGCTAGTCTTAGGTTGTCTTCTACAATGAGACTTTGTTGTTGGGCAGGTACATGTCTAACATATGTAAGGATCTGACAGATAGGTCGGCAGGAGATTAGTTCGGTATAGGGATCTTTGTCTCAACTTTAGTTTCGAGCTAGTATTCTTTGCGTGAGTCCTCTAGCTCAGTTACAAGTGATTGGTCTAAGGGCTTGATTCTTATTATCTGCTTGAGGGACAAAAAGATTTGCCCTCAAATTTGGAGTGGTTTTTGCTTCTAAATTTGGAGTGGTTTTTGCTTCTTCTTTTGGAATGCATGCGGGGTCTTCTTTTGCTGGTTGGTAAAGTATCAGATCAGACACATTGAAGGTGGAAGAATCACTATAGTCATTAGGAAACTTGATTTTGTAAGCATTGTGGTTGATTTTTTTCAGGACTTTAAACGGACTATCAGCTTGAGGAGATAGGTTGTTCTGTCTTAAGTATAGGAATCATTCTTGGTTGAGGTGTATCTATACTAAGTTTGTTAGGTGGAAGGAAACAGTTTGGTGGCCTTGGCTACCAAGTTCATATTGTCTTTGATTGAATTTGGCGATCATCTTAGTTACGGACTACTATAGTTTATGCAATTCTTGAGCTCGGTCAACTTTGGATTGACTTTCTTTAGTTGCTGTTGGAGTACCAATTATATCTAGGGGAATAGTAAGGTTAAGGCCATAAATGACCTTGAATGGGATCTTTTTAGTAGTACTATACATAGTTCAATCGTATGCGAACTCTATAACTGGTAGGCACAGATCCCAATCCCTCAAGTTCTTTCCCATGATAGCTTTAAGCTGATTGCCTAGCATCCTATTTACCACTTCAGTTTGGCCATCAGTCTAAGGGTGGTTACTAAAGCTTAATACAAGTTTAGTTCCTAGTCTTCTCTAAATAGTCTTTTAAAAATAGCTAAAAAATTTTGTATCCTAATCTAAGACAATAGTCTTCGGTACCTCATGTAGTTAGACAACCTCTTGCCAAACCAAATCAATAATATATGAAGCATTGTTAGTTTGATGGCATGGAATGAAGTGTGTTATCTTACTAAAGTGATCCACTACAATAAAGATAGAATTTTTGCCTTTGGAAGTTTGGGGTAACCCTGCGACAAAGTCTATGTTGAGGTTGGCCCAAGGTAAGTTTGGTGTTGGTAGCGGCATGTATTCTCCATAAGGTTCTCTCTTCCCCTTAGCTCGCTTTATAACTACTGACTACCTTATAGATATCCTTAGCCAAACCTAGCTAGTAAAAGTTTTCCTTCAATAGGTTGGCTATCTTGGTTTCCCCAAAGTGACCTAATAATCCATTGCTATGAGCTTCCCTAATCAATAGCTCACGCATGGAACAATTTGGTATGCACAACCTTTAGTCTTTGAATAGATAGCCTTCCTTAAGATAATATCCCTTAACAGTAATTCCATCCTTGTACTGTTCTATGATAGAGTTGAAATGAGGATCATGAGCGTATTGCTCTGTAATGAGTAAGAATCCCAATAATTTGGTTTGCAAAATGGTTAGCAAGGTTTGCCGACATGACAAAGCATCGGTGACTACATTCCTGCTTCCTTTTTTGTGTCGAATGATGTACAAGAAACCTTCCATAAATTCTGGCCACTTGGCTTGCCTCTTCAAAAGCTTGTTCTAATTTCTTAGATGCTTTATAGACTCATGGTTTATATAAATAACAAACTCTTGTGGCGGCAAATAGTGTTGCCAAACAGTAAAGGCTTGGTAAAGAGAGTACAACTCTTTCTCGTATATAGAACAATTCAAGGCAAGACCATTAAGATTTTTGATTTGGTAGGTGACGGGTCATCGCTTCTACATTAGGACTGTTGAGCTTGGTTTTTCACCCTTCTGATTCTTTTAAAATTACGTTTTCTCTAAACCAATCAGTACTAAACCCTTACCTGTTTAATACTGACTTTTGACTAGGGTTTAAAGAAAACTGTTTTTTTTTTTTACACATTTTGAAAGTACTTTGGAGTCACCATTCAATTGGAGTCAGGAAAAGAGTTAAGTTATAACAAATTGTGTAGATTAGTTATAACTTAGTTATCGGTTTATCGATTAAACCATTTATAAAACGGTTTTTGAAAACTAGAGATTTAAATCCGAGAGCTAATTTATTAAATTCTAAATGGGTATCACTTTTTTTAACTTTCCAAATTTAGCTTTACTTTTCAGGTATACCTTTTTTTTATTTTAATTTCTAAATGACTAATCGTACAACACGTGACTAAATTAATTAACTTACGCAAATGTTTACATAGATGGAGAAAATAACAACTTCCCATATTTTAACTCACCCCGTACTTATGTACGAGTGCCTACGTACCTACTATTTGGGATTAGACTTCTATAGTTCATTCTCCAAAATACATAGCGGGTTGAATAAATTTTAATTTTTGAAAAATAGTTGGGTTTACGATTTTATCCCTTTTGATTTATTAAAAGAAAATTTTCTAAAGGATCCTAATTTGGAAAATGATAAATTAATTTTAATTATTTGAAAAATAATTTTTCTAAGTGATATGGTAACTTTATTATTTTTATCATTATTTCATTTTTTACTATTTATTGATTTACTTTTTATTTTTATTTTTTTGTTCTTTGGTTAAATTGCGAAAATAAAAATAAAACCAAACAAAATACTTCTTTCTTTCTTTTTTCTTTTCTTTTGTTTTTCCTTTTTCCTTTCGGTTTTTCTCTTTTCTCTTTTTGTTTTTTCTTATTTACAAGTACATTTACAATGTAGAGAATGAAATAATAGTAAATAAAATAAATAAATAAATTAAAAAAATGAAATTGGACTAACATGCACACAGGGTCAGGAGTGGTTTTAGTGTACCTAGGAGTTTAGTTATCACTAGAACTTACCGTAGCAAACTTGAATTAAATAAATCTTTTGAAATATTGAAGAAAATATAGGGAAACGGTCTACGGACGAACAAGAGTAGCTGATATGAGGCTACATAGAGAGTGTGACTCACCAACAAACACAACACGACTTGATACCTCACTTGATATGATGCATAAGTTGATGTCAAGATCTACCCGCTACTAATCCTGAGCTACTTGGCAAAGATTAGATAAGAGTGTATGAAAGAAAATGAACTTAGAGAAGGTTGTCTCTTAAGAACAGAATATTTAATGTTTAAAATTGTTAAAGTTATCTATGGCTTACAAGGGAAAGAAACTATTTATTGTAAGTCCTTAGGGCAACAAATAAAGAAATTACAAGAAAGTATATATAAAAAGAGGATTCCTAATACATATAAAAAAGGGTAAAAAGGATAAAAAACAAAAATGAAAAAACAATACAATATCAAACGAGGTGGATAGGTGGTGGTGCAATATTAGTCTTGTACAAAGATTCTTTGAACACAGTAGGTGAGGGGGACCAAAATGTTGTGGTAATAAAGAAGCCGATACGAGAAGGAGGTGACGAGGGAAATGTTAACAGGCTGATAGAAAACTACTCAGCCGGTAAATAAGACTCTTGTCACTCGGCAATAACCTTTCAGCAGCAGTTGGTCGGTTTACTTAGCATAGGGTCTTGGGTAAGGGAATGGTCAGAATCATCATTACTAGGTGTATAGATTAATGTGCGACAATGTAGGGAGCTCAGGGAGTTTAGCAATCTTCCTTTGGTGTAAAGTTTCTCATCATTAGTAGGTTGCCGAGAGAGGATTCTTCAGGAAAGGAATTGGAGTCTTCGGATCAATGTATGAGTAATGGGATTGGTAGTCGATAGTTCGTCATTTCCCCAAGGTTGCTAAAGATTTTCCTTCAAATCTTAGTCTTCATCATCATCGGGTACGTAAGGAGTTAGATTGGTGATGTTAAATGTGATAGACACGTTGAAACCTTTAAGTAGCTCAATCTCATAGGCATTATTATTAACGCACCTCAAGATCCTATAGGGTCCATCCGCTTTGGGAGAAAGTTTGTTTATCCTCTCTCTAGGAAAGAATTCCTTGCTAAGATAGACCTAAACAAGCTCCCCTGGGGTATAAACGACTTGCCTCCTTCTACAGTTTCCCACTTCCTTCTATCGGGTTACAGTTTTGGCCAATCGCGCGACAATCTTTCAATGTAACCTTTAGAACTCCTTGGTACACTGTAGGTCGGATTGATTTTCCCTTTATGTAGTTAGACTGTTAATTAAGTTCAAAGATAGGTTCGGGTTAAGTCCATATACAAACTTAAATGCTGATGTTCCAGTTAAGCTATGAATTGAGCAATTATAGGTAAATTCAATGATGGGTAGGCATAAATCCAAATTACGAGAGTTCTTTCTGACAGTGGTGTGTAGGAGGCTACCAATGGTTTTGTTAACTACTTTAGTTTGGCTGTTTGTTTGGGGGTGGCAAGAGGTACTGAATAGGAGCTTAGTGCCAAGTTTCCTCCATAAAGTCTTCTAGAAGAAGCTCATGAATTTTGAATCACAATTGGATACAATACTCCTTGGCACTCCATGCAGTTGCACAATTTCCTACAAAAAGAGGTTAGTGATGAATAAAGCATCATTAGTTTTGTGGTAGGGAATGAAGTGGCCCATCTTACTGAACCGATCGACCACTACTATGATTGAATCGTGTCTTCTAGGTGTGTGGGAAAGGTCAAGCATGAAATCCATGCTTAGATAGATCCACGGCTGCTTTAGAATTGGTAGGGGTGTATATTCTCCATAGGGCTCTCTCCTTCTCTTTGCATACTTACATACCTTATACCTTTTAAGTATTCGGTGCATATCCTTCATCATCCCAGGCAATAAAAATGCTCCTTTAATATCTTAGTCATCTTCTTTTCTCCAAAATGGCTTGCTAGACCCCTGGTATGAGCTTCTTGAACCAGTAGCTCCCTTGCAAAATCACTTGGCATGAAAATTTGCTTATCCTTCATCAAGAACCCCTCACTTAAGTAGAACCCTTCCGCAGCTCCTCTAACACTTCACTTAGCTACCAAGGGTCCAAAATGTAGGTTATGCTCATACTAATCAGGTAAAGTGCCGAATCTAAGTACCTTAGCTTGTAATGTTATGATGAGGGTATGATGGTGAGAAATTGCATCAGCTACTGTATTGGTGCTCCCTTTCTTATATCTGATGAAATAGCAAAAGGTCTCCAAGAGCTTAACCCATTTGGTATGACACCAAAAAAGCTTCTATTGCCCATGAAGATGCTTAAGAGATTCATGATCTGAATACATGATGAATTCTCTCGGCAACTGGTAATACTATTAGTTTTGGAGTATTTAGACAAGGGCATAGAACTCCTTGTTGTAGGTTGAGTAATTCAGGGCAATACTGGAGTTTTTTGCTAAAGTAGGCAATGGGTAGGCACTCCTGCATAAGGACAGCACTAATGCCGACATTAGACGCATTGCATTCAACCTCGAAAACCTTCTCGAAATCTAGTAAGTTGAGTACCGGAGTAGACATTAGTTTAAACTTCACGCCAGTTTACGCTTCACGACTTCAAAGCTCCTCTAAGCCTTTTCTATCCATTTAAACTCAACGTTTTTCTTAGTCAATTTTGTCAACAGTGCATTTATGGAACTAAATTCTAAATAAATGTCTAATAGAACTAGGTTAGTCTATGGAAGCTCCAGACCTCGGTAGCACTAGTCGACATAGGCCACTCAATAATAGCTTTGACTTTTTCCTCATCAACTTGAACTCCCTTCCGTGAAACAACTTATCAAGGAATACAACCTTGCTTTGACAGAATGTGCATTTCTTTGGGTTGTCGAATAATTTCTTGGCGTGGAGTATATTAAACACAAATCTTAAATGTTTGACATGAACAAGGAGGTCAACACTGTAGATCAGAATATCATAAAAAATAAACTACAACACATTTGCCAATCAATGATCTTAGTGAATGATTCATTAGCCACATAAATGTACTTGACGCGTTAGTTAGTCCAAATATTATCGCTAACCATTTGAACAGACCATCCTTTATCTTGAAGGCCGCCTTTCATTCATCCCCAAGTCTCATTTATATTTGGTGGTAGATACTCTTTAGGTCAATCTTAGAAAAGATGTAGGCATTGTGTAACTCGTCAAGCATATCATTAAGCTACGAGATTGGGTATTGATATTTAATAGTGATCTTATTGATAGCTCGGTTGTCAACACACATTCGCTATGTTCCATCCTTTTTCGGCACGAGCATAGTGGATATGGCACAAGGACTTATGCTCTTACAGAAATATCTGTGGTCCACCAACTCATCCACTTATTTCTTCAATTCAGCTGCTTGCTCTGGATTAAGCCTGTAAGCAGGTCGGTTTGGTAAGGCAGCCCCTAGTAGGAGGTCGATGTAATGCTCAATACCTCTCAAGGGAGGTAAAACCTTTGGCATCTTGGTAGGGAACAGGTTGGCAAAGTCCTGAAGTAGCTACTGTACCTTGGCAGGTAATTTCTTGGCTTCTCTAACCTCTAAGAATCTCTTGTCTAAAAGGAGAACATAGTTCTTACAGGACTTTCGCTATAGAGATCTAATAACCTTTTCTTGGGCTTCTTGCACTTCCTTAGGACTCATAGGTGTCAATATAATTTTCTTCCCATCCTTTTAAAACATGTAAGTGTTTCTATAGCCATCGTCTAATACTTTCAAATCAAATAGCCATAGTCGGCCGAGTAATATGTGAGAGGCACACATTGGAAGGACATCACACAACACTTCATCCCTGTACCTATCACCAATGGTAATTGACACTTTAACTTGCTAAAAAATATGGAGTCTTTCTTTCTTGTTCAGCCAGTGAATCTTGTATGGCTTAGGTTATGGAAGGGTTGTCAATTTTGTGGCCTTAACTACCCCTTGCGTGATGATAATTCATGTGAAAGAGGTTCTCTTTTTGCTCATTCTCGTTGGCTACAAAAGTACTAAGAGAGCTTCTAACAACAAAGCAATACTCAGCTTCGCCCTCTAGAGGTATCTTGGCATCGGATTCTTCCTGAAATTCTTCCAACATTTGATTGGTTGCCACATCTTCCTCTCCTTCACTAGCACTTTCTACATCAAATTGGGGTTTGTCTCCCTTTATGGTCATGACTTAGTGGTTCGAACATTGACTAGCCATATGTCCATAGCCAAGGCACTTAAAACATTTAATTTCTCGAGTTTTCCTTATAGAACTCTGACCCTGGTCTCTTTGGATCTCAAGCTCCTTAGTCTTGCTCTTACCTCGGCCTTTGCCTAGTTGGCTAGACATATGTCTTCGGCATTCCACCTTGGAACTGTTTGATACTTTATCATTCCCTTATTAACTTGGCAGGCCACTCTTATTTGGCAATAGTGTTCGGCTACTTGGCATCTGACTAACCTGGTTCCACGGTTGCCTTTCAACTCTTTGGGCTACATGGATGGTTTTATCCAAAGTTGTGAGGTTTTGAAGTTCCACGATGTTACCTATCTCTACCCATAATCCAGAGATGAACCGTGCCATGGGTTAGGTCTCAAGCTCATTGACATTGCATCGTGTCATGAGTAACCAAAACTCTTGGACATAGTTGTCTACGGTTACCTTACATCAAGTCTTGGAGTCGTCGAAAAGTGTCTTGTTTGTAGTGTTCGAGAATGAATCTACTTCTCAGAACTCTCTTCATCTCATTCCATATTCAGACCTCACATCGGGTCCTTAGGCAAACATTCTGTAGCTTCTTCCACCACATTACCGCATATCCAGAAAATTCTAACATGACCCCTTTAATGTAGACAACATCTTCATAATTGTAGAAGTTGAATATCTTTCAATCTTCTCTTCCTAGTCCAGGTAGTCATCAACACTACTAGACTCATTGAAGCTTGGAATCCATACCTTAAGATGTTTGGTAATCCTTGGTGCTCTAAACTCATGCTCATTAATCCTAACATACTGGTTTTCTTCTTCTTCATACTCTTCCACTTTATTTAACTCTAACCTCCTCCACATGACATTGTTGACACGTCAAGGTAGTGCTTGGTTCACTAGAAAGGCTTTCGGAGCTCACTCGTTCATCTACCTCCTTGGGTTGTCTCTCACTTCTTCGCCCTACTTAGCCACTCTCTTACGCAGTTTAGTCTCCAAGTCCTTGTTTACTGAGATAGCTAAGTTAGCCATTATAGTAGTAAGATCTTGTATCTATTCATCAATAGTACGTGGTGTTTGTTGGGTAACTCGACCATGACCATGAGCATCACTCTTGGCATCGTTAACCTCTCCTTATGCTCTAAGATTCAACATTCTTAACATAAAGCTTCATAAAATATACTTCACACGGATGCCTACAACACATAAGTATCTTGAATAAGAGTGTGTGAAAGAAAATGAACTTGGAGAATGTTGTCTCTCAAGCACAGAATATTCAATGTTTAAAATTGTTAAAGTTATCTACAACTTACAAGGGAAGGGGATTATTTATAGTAAGTTCCTGAGGCAATATTACAAATAAAGAAATTACAAGAAAGTATATATAAAAAGAGGATTCCTAGTACATATGAAAAAGGGTAAAAAGGACAAAAGACAAAAAATGGAAAAGTAATACAATGTCAGATGAGGTAAACAAGTGGCGGTGTAACATTGGTCCCGTGAGAAGATTCTCTAAATACAGTAGGCGAGGGGGACCAACATGTTGCGGTAATAAAGAAGCTGAGACGAGGAGGAGGTGATGAGAGAAACGGTAACAAGTTGAGAGAAAACTACTTGGTCGGTAAGTAAGTCTCTCGTCATTCGGTAAGAACCTTTCGACAGTAGTTAGTTGGTTTACTTAGCGGAGGGTCCTAAGTAAGGGAATGGTTGGCATCATTACCACCGAGCTTATAGATTAACGTATAACAATATGGGGAGCTCAGGGAGTTCAACCACCTTCCTTCAGTGTAAAGTTTCTCATCATCAGCAGGTTACTGAGAGAGGTTCTTTAGGAGAGGGATTGGAGTCCTTGGAGCTATGTGCGAGTAATAGGACCAGTAGTTAGTAGTTCATTAAGTTCAAAGTGGGGCTTCGATTTAGGGTGGCTAGGTTGGACTTGGGTTAGTCACAGATCTAGGTCAGCTCCTAAGTAGACGATGGCAGTGATTGGAATGATGCTTTGAAGGTTGTTTTGGTTGCCAAAATCAACGGGAAAAGCCACTTTTGTAGCTATTCCATGAGGATTAGGGGGTTTGTTTCGATGCCACCATGTTTGGTAGCTGTTGGTAGTGGTGGTGGTGGTGGGAGTGGTGTTATTGAGGGAAAGTACCGATCGAGTGAGAGAGAGAGTGTGGATTAAGTGACTGAGGGTACGGTGTTGGGTTAGATTTGAAGCGCAGCGGCAGTGGGTAGCTATGTTTGTAGATGGTGGTGGCCAGAGAGTAGCGTACGTAGGTGTCTTACGTGGTTAAGAGGGTAAAGGAGTGTATTGAGGTTTAGCGTGTATATGGGTACGGTTCGATAGTAAGAGAGCAATGAGGGTGATGCAGTGGGTTTTGCATTTGGGGGTGTCGGAGATTGAGAGGGTGAAAGAGAGAGGATGAGAGAGGGTTCGTATGAGGGGTTTGTTACAGCGTTGGAGTGGGGTTTGGTTGTGGGTTTAATGAAAGACAGTTGCTCGATGTGTTTGGGGTTATGACTGGAGGCTGAGAGTGTTTGGAGAGAGAGAAGATGAGGGTTTGAGAAAGTGGGTAGGGAGTGAGGGAAATAGGATTGAGAGGGAGAGTGGTCATGAAGTGAGAGGGTCCAAGGGAGAGAGAGAGAGAGCCCAGAGGGGTCTGTAGTTTGGTAAAAGGGAGAGTGGTTGCATCTATAGTCTATATGTGTGTAGGTTCGGCCAGCGAAGGGGAGAGGGTTCAAATGAGAGAAATTGGTGAAAGAAATACCTTATGGGTTCACTATGGGATTGGTGAAAGAGAAGCACCCTATGGGCTCGCTTGAGAGAAATTGGTGAAAGAAAGCACCCTATGGGCTTGCTAAAGGAATAAAAGTCCCCTATAAGCTCACTAAAAGAATAGAAGTGCCTCACGAGCTTGCTAAGAGAATTTGATGAAGAGAAGCGCCCTATGGGCTCGCTTGAGATAGTTGAAAGAAAGCACCTAATGGGTTCACTAAGAGAAAGCTAATGATGAGACTTGCCCTGTAGACTCGCTTGAGAGGATTTGATGAGAGAAAGCACCTAATGGGCTCACTAAGAGAAAGTTAAAAGAAAGTGCCTAACAGGTTCGCTAAGAGAAAGTTGATGAGGGGATGTACCCTATGGGCTTTCTAAGAGAAAGTTAGTGAGAGAAGTACCCTATGGGCTTACTAAAGACCCTATATGGAGTTGACGATAGAAGAGTTGGAAGTTGGCTAGTAGCTTAGAAAGAAAGATGAGATGATGCCTTAAAGGTTGACGGGACTCCTAAAATAAAAGACGGGATAGCACCCTAAAGGCTGGTTGAATCCCTAAAAAGAATAAAAGAAGAGTCAGTACTTAAAGAGATAGTTAGAACCCTAAGAGGAATTTTGACGAAGGATTGAAGAAGTAAGGTAAGGAAAACAACCAGTTTTAAAAGACTTCTTAACTTAGAAAAGTATTTGTAGGAAGATTGTTAAAAAACCATTTATGAAAAAATGCATTAGGGATAGGTCCCTTGATTTGAAAAAGAGTTAAGAAATTGAAACAAGGAAAAAAGATCTAAACTACTAAGGTTAATTTAAAAAATGACTACCTTGGAAGGGAAACGGATGACATGGATTGAAAGCTTAGCTACTCGAGCCAACATGGATTAGACAAGAATTTTGTGACAAGCCTTTCCTTTCCCTTTCTTCTCTTTTACTTTTTCTCTATTTTGTTTTTTGAAATTTTTGCCAATGGGTATAAATTCTTACTCCAGAAATAAGTTTATGACTACCCCAATCCTTGGTAATCATGTGAAGTTTCTTAATGCCCTTGACCCTAAGGCTTTCTCATAAGGCTTTTGTGATTTCAAGACATTCATTTCTTTAAGAAAAAGGTAACCCACGATTAGTTTAGTCAAAAAGGTCTTCTTTGCTAGCTCTTAGTCTAGATTTCACTCTCGACTTCAGTTCCAAAAATTACATTCCATTTGTAAGTGAACATGCCTTGATCAATCCGTTAGGTGTTTTTCGGTTCAACATTATGAATTTAGGCTTTTGGTCTAAAGGTTTTAAAAAGGATTAATGAAGAGGCATATTTTGAAAGTAATACTTTTATTAATCTTAGGTGTATAAGTTAAGAACCCTAGGGAAAAATTAGATGTATGCTTGCCCCAATTTCAAAAAAAAACTTTTATTAAAAATAGATTATTTTTCAAGATTAGAAGAGCTTTTACAGTGTAAGGGTGGTATTATGGGTGAGAAGGCCTTGTGTGATTTATCATAGGTAAGAGAGGCTTCAGGGTGGATATAGAGATTTTGGGTTTTTAAGAATTGGCCTGTGATTTAGGGCCTTATGTTTTCCATGACTATTTGGGCTTTGATTCTTGACCCTTTGATTCGGTTTGGCTACCTCTATTGGGATATGAAATATTTCTTAGGGCTTTTATCTTATGCTTGAGCCTAACTCTTTGGCCTCTTTTCTTTTTCTTTTTCTTTTCTTTTTTTAATTGCTTTGCCACATTATCTCTTACTATTCTCTCTCTTCTTTTGCCCCCAAGAGTAATTGTCTCCATTGCTGAGTTTTTTCTTTTTCCCTTTTTAAGTAGAAAATGATTCAAGGCCCTAAATCCTAGTGTATGGGCTTAAGGTGCTTGAAATGGAAATTGGATCTTCTTCATTTAAAAAAATAATTTATCAAAAGTAAAAGTCATTTTTGAATTAATGTTACTTAAACAAGGTAAGCCAATCTTACCCCTATTTTCTAATCAATGACCCTAACCTCTGAATTTCCCCATTGTAGGGTGGTTCTTGCTAGGGTTTGAATTTGAAAATTCTCTAAATAGGTCCAATGGGGTGAACAATAGATGATCGTGTTTCAGATTTAGAAATGAATGCCTAACTTCATTTTAATTTACGTATCACATTCAAAGTGGACCTCTTTTAAGGAATGAGTCCAAAGTACCCTCATTCAAAGTGTTTTAGGTTGGTGTATAGGATATAGTTTGCCTCTTCTCATCTTAAACTTTTCAAAAAGTGAGTTACCAGTTTCTTAAGGAGGAATCTATATTTATTCACCTAAGGTGAAGATTAGCTTTGCCCCTCGGTTTCTCAAATCATGCCTCAATATTTGACTTTGTGTTTTAGTTCGGTTCATGATTGGGCTTAGCCTTTTAAACATATAGGGGTTCTGTCTTAGCTTGGTTACTTTTAGGGCTAAGGATTGTGTTTAGGTCGGCTTCCTAAATGGGCCATGGTTCATGTCTAGATTGGTTGCCTACCCTAGTGGCTTGTGTTCGGGTAGGTCGCTTGAATGAGCCCAAGGTTGGTGTTTAAATTTAACATTTTGACAAATGAGTTAAAGGGTCTCGTATTTAGGTTGTATGGATGAATGAGCCTAAAATTGGTGTTTTTAGATTAAATGGATTGATGTTTGGGTTGAATGGGCTAAGGAGCTCATGCTTGGGTTGAATAGGCCAAAGCTTTGAGTTTGTATTGGCTCCTTAAGCCCATAAGGATTTATAGCTGTTGGTAACTTTTCTATTCATTTTTATACATTTTTATTTTCAATTATTTTTTTTCTTTTTTTTAAGAGAGAGAAAGGTAAAGTTTTATTTTTAGAAAATAATTTACAAATAAGGATGGTGATTTTTTACGTTTCTATTGACAAGTCTATCGATTTTATTTACATTTCCTCAAATAAGAATGAATGGTGGTTAGATAAATGTTTATTGAAGAACTATTTGTAAAGATAGGAATGTTAAAGAATGAAGAACAATGAACTAAAGAGAACTTTATTATTTTGACAAAGATCAGAATACAAAAACAAAGGAAAAAAACCTAACTTTTTTTTTTTTTTTTCTGAAACTTGATATTATTGTATGCTCTTTATATCCAAACTAAAAAAACCCTCCATTAAGTCCCGTATATAGGCCTGAAGGTCCTTTATCATCTCATAAGTATCCCTAATGACCTGTGTCAAAAGAGACCTTAAGGCCCAGTTGTGAGTCTTAGAACACTCGAGCTTTTCCTTCAAATAGACAATTTCATTCCTTAGCATCTGTTCACGAATCCTAGAGATGTCCAATGGCCTATCATTCTCTTGATCATTTGCTTAGTTGTCTGCCATCTTAAGTCTACACATTTTATGGATAAGAATCAATCATCAATGCAACAAAAGAACAAAAAACGTAGAAAATATGTAGATATTAGGGTTGTTTGGGTTAATACATTACTCCTTAACTTGCAACCCTATTGTAATTTTCAATACTTCACCCCTTAATCATGAGCATTTGAAACTCTTGAACATACTTGTCAATAGTTCGGCCTCCTAATCTCAGCGCCTAAAGTCGAGTGAAAGCATCTTAGAGATAAGCTTCCGACATGAACCTATTTTTAAGAACTCTCTTCATCTTGAGCTAAGTGTTAATCTCTCAGTAGCCTTCTCGTCTTCTTATGGCTTGAAAATTCTTTCACCACATGGTGACATATCTGGAGAACTTAATAGCAGCAATTCTCACTTTCTCATAATCCTCATATTGATAATAATCAAACATACACTCTACCTTCTCTTCCCACTCTAGATACTCATCAGTATTCCTAAATCCATTGAAACTCGGAATTTGAAGCTTCAAATGGTCGGATGCTTTAGCGATTTGTACACATTCTTCTTCAAAATATTCTTCTTCCTCTTCATCAAGCTCTCTTAGGTCTATCCTTCGCCTTACTCGTCCGCTAACTCCTCCTCCTTGAACGGGTCAAGCTGGGTTTTGACCTTTAACAGGTTGAGCAGCTTGTGGAGTGTTTTGCATAGCTTCAGTAGGTTGGCAAGATAGCACATGAACAGCTCAAATCAGATCTACTGAGAGGTTAGTTACCTTATTAAGTCTCTCTTCAGTGCTTTTAGGAGTTCCTTGAGACTATCGTCCATAGTGGACAACTCCATTATCAATGCCTATACCAACATTCATACTCAGGATTGCCATTTTTCTTTACAGATTCGCAGCTTAAACAAACACTTCAGGAAATTAATAGTTAACAATACAGCAGCAAAATGAATATAGTAACTTGTTTGGTTTCATGCATGAAAAATAGAGTATTATAGTACTTCAAGAAGATCCAAATATAGTTTACAAGAAACCTTCACTTTGATACCAAGATGTTGCAAACCGTGACAAAAAATAGACAAGGCTGGTTATTGGATGGGTTTAAGCTTGTAGAAAGCTTGAAAAAGGTTAATGGGGAAAGTGCAAAAGGGTGTAGAAATGACAAATGAAACAGTAAGTAAAACCCATGAACAGCTCTAAAGAATATGATGTACCAATGGAATTTCTGAGGACTCATGACACAATTTGACATAATACACGAATTAGTCTAATGAGATTACTTTCTACCTAACCTTGCTTAAGGGAAATGTTAAGAGTGATGCCAAGAGTAAACAAACAACTGTTTACACAAGGAAGAGAGAATACTTAAAGTGTATATTGATGAATTTGATGCTTTCTAGCTACAAGTATAAAGGTATTTGTACCCATAAGTTAGGGCAATTTGCCTAAAAAGAAAAGGACAAAAAGGACAAAAAGGATATTTCTTAAGAAAGTAATGTACAGGATACAAAAGGGTAAAAATGAATATACAAGAAAAACAATCATTGGTGGAATGGATTCTACACATGATATTGTACACGTGGCAATGCTACATTAGTGAGGTCATTAGAGATGCAAAAAAAAAAAAAAAGTATGGACAGATGGCTTGTTTGACTAAGGATGACTTAGTCAGTTTGGAGTCTCTCTCTTAGCTTTTTGGTAAGGATGATGCTGAGTAATTGGTCGGCTTAACGCTAATGAGTAATCTTTAATTCGGCATACTATAGAAAAATAGGTAGTCATACGTCTCGGCATAAAGAGTGACTCAACAAGGAAGTACTTAGCCTTGGCATGGGTCAATTGGAATAGAAGGATTCATCATGCTAGCCTCTCTAGCCTTCAGGTTCGACTGTGAGTCAAAGGTCTGGTAGCCTAATTCCCATCATTAATAGAGGTATAGGTGTTCTTCTATTCGTCGTGAGTAATACGTTGGTTGAACAACTAAGGTTGTCCAAGTAGTAGATGTGAAGCTCCTATGGGAATGACATCACACACTATTTCGTCCCTATACTTACTTCTAACACTAAATGGTATGGTCACTTGGTCAGTCATGTGCAAAGTACTCTTATCATGAAGCTAATACAGCTTGTAAGGTTGAGGATGCTTTAAGGTCAGTAAACCTAGCCTTTGCACAAAGGAATGTGCAACGACATTAGTACAACTTCCCCTACCCATAAATATCATGCACAATTGGCCTTTGATGGTACATTTGGTATGAAACAGATTCTCCCTTTAGTCTTCCGTAGAGTTTGGCAAGGAACTTAGTACTCATCATAGGACTAGGGTCATCATTTCTCTCTGGTCGGCATAGATACATGTCTCCTCTTCCTCTTTGGCTTTGAGTTTCCCAACATCTTCTTCATTCTTATGCTCGCTCTCATTGGTATTGTCTACTACATCTCCTTGGAGCATCATGGTACGTCGGTTCAGATACTCAAGAACCATATGTTTGAAGCCTAAGTATTTAAAGCATTTCACCTTGCTGGTCTTCCGTTCGGAGGTCTATTCTCATATATCTTCAGGGTCGGCTTAACCTCGGCTCGACTTAGATGACTGACTTGGCTTTGTTGGCTTACTCGGTTGTCATCAAATCGGTCATTCCTATCCTCAGCCCTCTATGGCCTCCTTAGCTTGGCTCGAATAGGTTAGCATAGAATTAGGGGTTAGCATAATGTAGGCTTAGGTTGGCTCGGGGCACTTCTCCTTTGTTTTTTGACCCTTTGCGCTATCTTTATTGTCTCTTCCAAGGTATAAAACCTTTGCACCTCTACGATGTAGCGAATTTCATATTGGAGTCTAGAGATGAACCTCAACACAGTGCAAGCCTCGGGTTCTTCTACTTTAGCCTGGATCATAAGTATTTGGGACTCTCTAACATAGTTATTAACAAATTGGCTTTCTTAACGAAGATCTTGCGATTTTGCAAACATATCTTATAGGTAGGTCTTGG
Organism: Lumnitzera racemosa; assembly: GCA_024138005.1. Taxonomy (NCBI): domain Eukaryota; kingdom Viridiplantae; phylum Streptophyta; class Magnoliopsida; order Myrtales; family Combretaceae; genus Lumnitzera; species Lumnitzera racemosa. Next base: position 27,803,920 of record JAMXBC010000003.1, on the reverse strand, counting down.
GTATAAATCTATCTCTTAACAACCTTTTCATCTCATCCCAAGTTCTAACACCTCGCCTTTCATCTCTTATTCTGGCTATATTCAAATTTTTCCATCACATAGTGGCATACCCAATAAACTTCAGTGTAGTAAGTCAAACTTTGACAATATCCATGTATCCATAACATTCAAACACCTTCTCGACCTTTTCTTCTTACTCTAAGTATTAATCTGCATCTTTACTTCCGCTAAAGGGTGGATTTGAACCTTGACATTGTTTAGTCCTCGAGGACTTCGGCATTCTCGTCTTTACGCTTGATAATAGTTAGCTTCCTCTTCTTCTTCTCGAAACTCATCAACATTTAACTCTTTACCATCTTGCTCAATCTCCTCTAACTCTAGTCTTCGTTTAGTAGCTTAATCTGTTACTCCTTTAGCTTGTTGTGGTCGAACTGGGTGATTAGTTCAATTGCCTTGGCCATGGTGTCTCTCAGGGGCATTTTCTTGTAGGTTTTGGTGCTGTACACCATAAGGTTGTTGTTTGTTAACTTGCATTGTTGTGACTAGACTCTTAACAAGGTTTGTGAGTTTGTTAAGTTTATCATCAATTGACCTTGGGGTGTTATTACCATTATGACCACGACTAAGTTGAGCGCTACTACTTTGGTCACCAATAACACCTTGAATACTCGAATCTGACATGGTACAGTACTTCTAGAATGGATTAACAACTTGCTAACAACTTTAATACTCGATAATCACTCAAATAGAATAGAAATGAGCTTGCTCTATTTTTGTAATGAAAAAAAAAAAGTAAAAGTAGAGTAATAATAAAACTACACTTACTTACACTTAAACACATTGTAGTAGCTATAGAGGGAATACAGTAGCAACCAATAGCAAAGCGAACTAAAACTTCACACACTCCCTCGTGGAATTGTGCTCTGATACTAGTGAAGCTGATGTATCTTTGGGGTCGGATATACGAAGAAACACCATAATGAAGCAAACAAAAAACAAATAGGAAAAAAGTTAGCAAACTCCAGGTAGCTATTGAATGGATATAACGCACCACTCAATCATAGCCGGTTTATAATTCGCTAGATATGATACACTGGTTCGAACTGAAGGGACATTCGCTACTACTCTTGTTAAAGGGAATAGATAAGAGTTAAATGATAATGAGAACACTAGGGTTGCTTAATGCGAATAATTCTGTATTGACTAGTTGATTGTCAGCATATAAGAAAGTGGGGGGTTTATATACCCATCCACTAGGATTACTTTACATGCATAAAAAGATAAAAGAGTATTCTATATTTAGATATGATAATATCCACTTTAGATTTGTTAATTTCTCGAATTATTTAATCACAATTTAATCTAATCCACTCTTAAATTCTAGAAGCCCCACATTCTATTTAGGCTTTCTATCTTGGGCTCGACTCAATCCAACTTGTTTTAAATTGACCACGACCCAAAATACACATGTTAATCATTTAATAAATGTTGATTCTATTTTAATTAGTCTAATTAAAATATTTTCAGATTGGATAAAAATCTACTTTATACTTTACCGGACCATTTTTAAAAACTATTTTTCTAATAAAGCTTAATTTTTAGAGACTCAAATTTCTTAAATTGCATGTATATTTTTAGCTATAGGCTATTTGACCATAAATAATTGACTGACTTAACTCGAACATATTTGTCACTTTGTATTTTTTTAGATTTTTCGATTTTTTTGTATTTTTAAAAAAATTTTAATTTTTTTCAATTCAATTTTTTTTTCTAATTGTTTGTAAACTTGGCTCGAAAGTAAAAAGAGACTGAAATTAAACCAAAGAATGACAAAAATGGGGTGTTTATAGTTGTCCCTCTTTGTAGTGAAGTTTTTTTGTAGTGAAGTTTGTAAAAACTTTGCTACAAAGATAAAAAAAAAAAAAAACATACTCATTTTTGTTGAGTCTTTGCTTGAATTGGCAGGGTAAAGACCTAAAATGTCAGATAAGTAGGGTCTTGACTTAAAAGATCGGGTATCCTTAAGAGGATATATCTCTTTAAGGATCCGTTGCTTGAAAGGATAAATCTTTTGAAGGTATGATATGAGGACACTTTATTAGAGATAAAATAGGACAGTGTTCTTATGAAAAGGCGATCTAATAACAGATAGGATGGTGCTCTTATGAGCAGGTAATCTTTTAAATGACTAGACGGTGCTCCATTAAGTAAGCGGTCTAACTAAGGATAGGATGATGCTCTATTAAGCAAGCGATCCTAGAAAGAATTGGATGATGCTCTTATGATCAGGCGATCCAACTAAGGACAGGATGGCTCTCCTATGAGTAAGCAACCTAAAAAGGATTGGATGATGCTCTAATGAGCAAGTTACCCAAGATTACTTTAAGAAATACAAAGGATAAGATAATACTCCTATGAGTAAGTGGTATTAAAATGAGAGAATAGTGCTTCTTCGAGCAAGCGATCCTAGAAAGGACCGAATGGTACTCTAATGAATAGGTGATCTAACAAAGGATAAGTGCTCCTTTGAGCAAGTGTTCCTAGAAAGGATTGGATGGCATTTCACTGAGCAAGCGACCCAATTAAGGATAAGACAAAACTTCTTTGAGCAAGCGATCCTGGTAAGGATTAGATGGTGTTTTATTGAGCAAGTGACCCAACTGTGGTTATGATAGTGCTTCTTTTAGCAAGCGATCCTAGAAAAGGTTGGATAGCACTCTAATAAGCAAGCAATCCAAGAATTTCAAGGACTTTCATGAATTTTGACCAATTAATCTAAGAATTGAGTCTAAGGGTTTGATGATTCTTTGAAAATTTTGACTTTAGTCAAAAGAGTTTCATTAAGGGTGGTATAATGGATAGGATCATAAAATGAGGGTTTTGCTTTTAGGCTTAGGAATTTAAAGTGTTTAGCCTTTGGATTCGAACTCTTGGTGATTTGGCTCATCTTTGAAAGTGATCACCTTGCTAATATTTTATTTTCTTATTTTTTTTCTTTCTTTTTTATTCTTTTTGTGTTCCTCTTTTTTTTTTTTTTTTGCCAAGGTGGTTACCTTCCATTTCAGTTGATGGAATTCATAGCCCTAAAAAGGTAGGTTTAAGGTATATGAGCTTTGGGTGAGTTGTGTATGGCTTTGAAGTATTTCAGAAAAATTTATGGGCCCGAGGTGTTTGAATGTTTGCATAGGTATAAGCGAGGTGTATATAGTCTAAAGTTCTTCTTCATTCTAAAGCAATTGAATTATCTTTGACAATATTTGCTCATGAATTGGCACAACTTAGGTAGACATAAGTTAGTATATCCATTTTCTCTAGATTAGTGACCTTAACCTCTTGATTGCCTCAATACAGGGTGGTTCTTGGCAGGGTTAATTTTACACAAAATCCTTAAGAAAGCTCAAATGGGTTTACCAGGGATAATTGTGTTTAGGATAGCGAGATGAATGCCTAACATCATTTTGACATGTGTACTAAGTTCAAGATGGACCTCCTTTAAGGAATGAGCTTATTTACTCACATTGTGTTGCTCAACTCTCATGTGTTTAGGGTTAGTGTTTACAACATGGGTTTGCCTCTTTTCATCCTAAACCTTTTAAGTAATATGTTACCATTCCCTTAGACAAAAAATTTTAAGTTCCAAGTTCAAATTTTATCCATTTTCACTTGCCCTAAATCTTCATAAAGTGTTTTATTAGTGAAGACTAAAGGTATGCCTTGTTGAGCAGAGCTAGCTTCAAAGATAAACATGCACATGAAAATACTTTATTTAAATATATCGTATCCACTACAAGCTTCAAAGTGAAAGGTTATTTTGAAAGAAATAAATGCAAGAACTAAAACTCTTTTCCACTTCTATCACTCCTTCGAACTTAGCCCATTCAATTGAATTGATCTCCTCATAGATATACCCAATTGCTTTAAATGGTGAGCCACTTTGTTGGATGATAATAGTAGACCTTCAATGTCTAATGTTGAAGGCTAGCTATTTTATGCTTCTTCAAAACCTGGGGAAATAATACAATTGCTAATTGACCCATGAGCCCCTAAAAAGCTCGGCTAGATAATTTCTACCTCAATCGAATCTTACACCTTATGCTTTAGTTTCTAATAGTTTTCTATGGTATGCCCCACTTGGCTCATATGATATTTACACCATTTGCTGGGGTCATGCTCTTTTGACCTGTACTTTTATGTTAGGTTTTCACATGTTAGTAACCTTGCATCGCTCAATTGCTTGAACACTTGGGTCATTGAAATCTTGAACTGTGTAAGTTACCTCTTCTTATTGTAGATGGGCTTGTCTTAATCCTAGGCTTTCTAATTGGCATATTCTTTCTTGACTTCTCTTTTGTTGAATTATCCTCATACTTATGTTGTGATGTCTTATCCGTACTAAGATCTAGGTATTTAAGCTACTTGAGCACATAATCTATTGCCATTTCTATATTAATGAATTTTTCTTCTAACCATGCTAACTTTTTTTCTAAGGCAGAAAACCCTTTTTCCAAACCCTGACAGTGGTATGCCCCTTGGGCTTGACTATTCAAATTTGTTTTTATCGATCCCTATTTCAATATCCTTAGTTTTACCTATATTAAGCTCAGCCTACATAATATAAATTACTCAATATTAAACTTAAGGAAATACTTTTCTTTTAAAAATTTTAAAAATTGGAGTTGCCAACCGGTTTAACTAGTAAAAAATGGGAAAACCCCAATTTGACCACTATTCTGTAGATATTCTAAAAAATTTTTATTTTTAGAAAATTGAACCAGAGAAAACTAGGTTTGGGGGCTAACCTATTAATATTAAGTCACTATGTAAAAATTAAAGAAAACATTGATGGGCTTTTTAGTTTTATAATTTTCCTAAAAATATTAAAAATATGTCTAAATGAGTAAAAATAGCTAAAAATGACTCTATTATTTTTTTATTACGAATTTCCAAAAAGGGAAGGAAAAAAGTTTTTTTTTTTTAATTTTTTTACTGGTTGTACTGAGGGTGTTAACATACTTGCTAATTGGGATCAAATCAGCCGTAATTCTTTTTTAATAAAAATTTTTATGGGTGGATTAAATCTATTTTGAAAAAATTGGGTCAAGTTTACATTTTTTAATCAATTTATTATTTAAAAAAAAACCTAAAAAAAAGCTAATTTTTCTAAATTAAATAAAAAACCTAACTAACTAAATCTTTAAAAAACTCAATATAGATTTTTTATTTAAAAAAAACACCCTAAGGGCCAAAAATATATTTTTATTAAAAAATGATTTTTGAAGAAAAAAAACCTAATTTAACTAAAAAAACTTACATTATAAATAATAACACAAAAAAACATACACTTAAACACAAAAATAAGTTAATAATATTAAAAATAAATAACCAATAAAGAAAATTAGTAGAAATTAATAAAAAAATAAAATAAAATAGATTAAATAAATAAAGTAATGAAAATGTTACCTAACGTTATTGTTGATGTTGGGTGGTGTCGGGTGTGCACGGGCAAGATAATGGGCGTGCGCTTGGGCCACGTGAGCATGCGTTTAGGTGGTGATGACGTACACTGGGCAAGCGTGGGTGGGCACTAGGAGAGCATGGGTGAGTGAGGGGCAACACTAGACGAGTGAGGGCGTACACTAGGCGAGTATGTGCGAGTGAGGGGGCGACATTAGGCGAGCGAGGGTGACACTAGGTGAGTGAGGGTGATGTTGGGTGACAGTGGGCGTGACTCTGGTGACACAAGGTGATGGAGTGGGTGACGTTGGGTGAGTTTGGGCGATAGTAGGCGTGACTTTGGTGATATTAAGCGATTACAAGTGTGACTGGGTGACGTATTGTGTAAGCACAGGCGATGGAGTAGGAGACGTAAGTGGCAGAGTGGGGCAACTAGGCGATGGCTCGAGCAAAGTGGGCGGTAACGTGGGGTAACTGGGTGGTGGCTCAAGCGACGTGGGTAGCGGTTGTGGCGTACATGTACAGTGGTGATACGGTGGTGGTTGTTATGGTGTGTGTGGTGGTATGCAGTGGTATATGCGGTGGCATGTGGCGGCGGTATGTATAATATAGGTAGTGGCACATGGTGTTTATGGGGAGTGTGTGATGTTTTTGGGTATGTGTGATTAAAAAGAAAACCTTTGGAATCCTTGGTCAACGTGTTATTTATGGGCTCCAAAATCAAATCTTTTGTATCGAGGATACGAAAGATTTGTTTGCAATTTAACCTAAGTTCATCTTAACTTCTAGAAACCCTAGCTAGTTCGGGCTTTCCTTTTAAGGCACAACTCGATCCAATTTAACCCAATAAGTTAATAAATCTTGATTTTGAGCCCTTAAATTGGTTTGGCTTAAAACTAATTGATTCAGCCCATCTCAATAACTGTTCTAACAACTCAATTTAATCCAACTTGATACGACTTAACTCTTGACTCAACTTCCTATGTCCTAACTTGATTTTCTTTTTCTTTTTCTTTTTTCTATTTTTTTTATTTTTGATTTTTATTCATTAACCTGGCTCAATTAACAAAAATAAAAATTGGCAAAAATGAGGTATCTATCGCTACTCCTCTTTGTAGTAAAGTTCGATTAGAACTTTGCTACAAAGATAAAACAGATAACCATTTTTGCTAGACCCTACTTTGAACTGATCATGTAAACTGTGTTTTATTTTAATGAAGGATAACAACTTGAAAGGTTGATGTAAAGAATAAATTGCCCATGTTAAAAGGACGAGGCAAATGAATGCTTGTCTTGAAAGAATGGAGCAAAAGGTTAGGGGCCCTATTTTGAAAGGATAGGGCTTAATAGTGTCTATTTTGGAAGGATAGAGCAAAAATTTCAAGGGGGCCTATCTTGAAAGGATAGGGCTTAATGGTGTCTATCTTGGAAGGATAGAGCAAAAATTTCAAGGGGGCCTATCTTGAAAAGATAGGGTAAAAACCATTGGAGGTAAAATTAACTTTTTTTGGTTTGGCGAATAATCTGAAAAGAATAGATTTCTCTAAGATTTCAAAAAACTTATTTTGGTTTGGTGGATGATTAAAAGAAGATAGATCTCTCTGGGATTCCTTTTGGTTTGTGATTTGAAGAGGATAGATCTCTTTGAGATTTGTTTTGGTTAATCTGAAAAGGATAGATCTCTTCGAGATTGATTTTCAAAAACTAGCTTAATTTCTCTAAAGATTTCTTTTCAAAGACTTTTAAGATTATTTTTTCTGGGACTGAAGGATTTCTCATATAGCAACTAATTGGCATGCTTACATCGACTCCCAATATTTACTCATTCAATTAGTAGAATTTCTCCAAGGGTCTGTGCTTGCTTCTTCTTTCTCTTTTCTCTTTTTCTTTCCCTTCTTCTTTTATTTTCTTCTCTTCTTTCCTTTGAATCTTGTAACTAAACCATGCCTACGCCTTGAATTTGCTTGGTTTGATTTCAAATTTCAATTTCTACTCTTAATGACTTTTGAATAGTAAATCTCTTTTCGAATGAACAAGATTAAATTATTAAGAACATTCAATTTCAATTCCTTTGGTGATTCAAATTCATTGGTAAGTGTTTGGTATTTAAGTGTATGAGACTAAAAACCAGGGTTCATTGGTGGAGTGTTTGTTAGTCAATGACCATCCAAATTCGAAAACATTTGTGGATATCAACTTTACTTGTAAACGATGAAAGATTAACTATAAACTATTCATGAAAAAATTGAAATCTTTATTGAATCTCAGTTTTCATGGATAATATAACTTGACTACATCTGAATTCACTGGTCTTCTTAATTCTGGGCCATCCATCTCTTTTAACACTAATGTACCTCATAATAGTACCCTTTTCACCACATAAGGGCCTTCGTAATTCGGAGCAAATTTGCCCTTAGGGTCTTTTGCATTCAGTAACACTTTCATCAACACCAAATCTCCCTCTTTGAAATACCTCGGGCGTACTTTCTTGTTAAAAGCTTAAATCATTCACTGTTAGTAGTACTGACTATGACATATTGCTGTAAGTTTTCACTCATCTAAGAGATTCAAATGCTCCATTTACTTCTTTGCCCACTCTACTTCATTGAGCTGCGTTTCTGCCAATACTCAAAATGAAGGTATTTCTACTTCGACCGGTAATATTGCTTCAGTTTTGTACACCAATGAATATAAGGTTGTACCAATAAAAGTTCTGATTGAGGTTCTATAGGCCATGGGAGCAAAGGGAAGCATCTCATGCCAATATTTATATGTGATTACTATCTTCTCAATGATTCTTTTGATGTTCTTATTTGTGGCTTCAATGGCTCCATTCATCTGAGGTCGATATGGAGTTGAATTTCTGTGATTGATCTTAAACTGGCAGCATACTTTATCCATTAACTTGTTATTCAAATTCGTCCCGTTGTCTGTAATAATAGACTCGGGCACCCCATATCTTACAATAATGTCTCTTTTTAAGAATTTGACCACCATTCCTTTGGTTACCGTAGCATATGATGCTGCTTTTACCTACTTGGTAAAATAGTTGATCGTGACTAAAATGAATCTGTGCCCGTTCGAAGCTGTAGGTGAAATTGGTCCAATCATGTTAAATCCCTACATCGAGTAAGGCCAATGAGCTGACAATACGTGCAATTCTTGTGGAGGAGCATTGATTTTGTTAGTGTACACTTGGCATAGGTGACAATGCCTTACATGCTTGATATAATCCAATTCCATAGTCATCCAGAAATACCCCATTCTCATGATCTTTCTGGCTAGCGTATATCCATTCATGTGAGGACCACAAACTCCTTCGTGCACTTTTTTCATCAATTTCTCAGCTTCTTCTTCATCTACATACCTTAGCAGTGTTGCATCTGGTGATCTCTTATATAACGTGGCCCTAGTTAATAAGAAATGAGTAGCTAACCTTCTTAAAGTCTTTCTATCTTTTCTATCTTTTCTATCAGCATCTTTAGGAAATTCTCCCATTTGAACTAACTTCTTGATATCGTGATACCAAGGTTCTTTTGTTCCCTTCCCTTCAACTACAAGGCAAAAAGTCAGTTTTTCTTCCACCTGAATCTTTAAGGGCTGAATTTCTATTCTATTTGTGACTTTCACCATTGATGCTAATGTAGCCAATATGTTGGCAAACTAATTCTAGATCCTTGGAATGTAAGTGAATGAGATCTCTTAGAATTTTTCAACTAGCTTGCTCAAATGTTCATGATAAGGTATCAATTTCTCATCCTTTGTCTTATATTCCCCTAAGATTTGGAGAATTATACTGGAAGAATCTTCATACACTTCCAATTCTTGTGTTCCCATGTATAGCACTATTTTGAGTCCTAAAATGCAGGCTTCATATTCTGCTATGTTGTTGGTATATGGGAATGTTAATCTTGCTTCTATAGGAAAATAGTTATTCTCAAGTGACGCCAATACTACTCCTATCCTACATTTAAACACATCGGCTGCTCCATCAAAATACATTTTCCATCCCAGTTTCTCACCACTCAATTCATTTGCTACCATCACATTTTCATCAGGAAATTGTGCTTTTGAACCTTCATCCTCATCTTCTAATAGGTATTTTGCCAATTGATTAGCCACTGCCTGCCCTTTGATTGAACTTTAACTCATATACTTGATATCAAACTTAGAGAGTAGCATCTGCTACTTCGACATTCTCCCAATCAACGCTGGCTTTTTCATTAAATATCTTAACGAGTCATGCTTCGTCAACAACTTTATTGAGTAATAGAGAGTGTATTGCTTGAGTTTATACATCACCTATACTAAGGCGCAACACATTTTTTCCACTTCTAAGTACTTCTACTCGCCTTCCGTGAATTTTTTGCTTAAATAGTATATAGGATGCTCTTTTCTTCTCGTTTCGTCTTTCTGCCCCAACATGTATTCCATCGATTCAGGGAGAATCGTTAAAAAAAAAGGATCAACGGCTGTCCCAGTATGGGAGTGACCAGTAAGGAGGATTCATGAGATATTCTTTGATTTCATCAAATGCGTGCTCACATTCTTCATCCTACTCTATTGCGGCATTCTTCCTCAATAGCTTAAACAACAACTTGTATCTATCAATTAGCTATGATACAAACTAAGTGATGTAATTTAATCTTCCCAGTAATCTTCTAACTTCTTTGACAATCGTAGGCGCAGGCATGCTCACGATCGCCTTGACTTTATCTGGGTCCACTTCGATTGCACTCTTACTGACTACGAAACCAAATAATTTACATGAAGTCACTCCAAAAGTGCATTTTTTAGGATTCAACTTCAATTGAAACTTCCTCAATTGCTTAGATAGTTTGCGTAAAATATCCATGTGGTTTTCATTCTCTTTGGATTTGGCGATCATCTCATCCATATAAACTTTGATTTCTTAATACATCATATCATGAAATAAGGCAACCACAGTACGCTGGTAAGTTACCCCGGTGTTTTTCAACTCGAATAACATCACGCCATAACAAAATGTTCCCTAAGTAGTTTTAATTTTGTCTTCTTTCACCATTTTAATTTGATTATACCTCGAGAAACCATCCATAAACGAGAAAGGATGATTTTCGGCTGTATTATCCATCAATACATTAATATGTGGTAAAGGAAAATTATCCATTGGTGTCGCTTGGTTTAAATTGCGGAAATCTATGCAGACCTTAACTTTCCCTTTTTTCTTCAACACTAGCACCACATTGGCTACCCATTGGGGGTAATCCAATACTTCTATGATTCCAACTTTTAACAACTTCTTAACTTCTTCTTTAACTTTGAGGAATGGATCTAGCCTAAATCGTCTAAGCTTTTGTCTTTTTGGTTTAATTTCTTCTTTGATTGGCAACTTATGAACCACAATAGATGAATCTAAATCGGGCATATCTTTATAAGACCAAACGAATATATCTAAGTATTTTGATAGCAATTGGTACAACTCTTATTTTTTATCATCCGTTACCAATTTTCAAGTTTCATGGATTTTCCTCAGTCCCCAATTTAATCACATCCATTGGTTCTTTAATAATTACTTTACCCTATTCATATCGATACTAACTCTCTTGAATTTCATTTAGAGTCTTAATATCATCTTTGATGTCTGACCCAGTAGGGCTGAAGGTCATTTAGGTACTTTCATCGTTTACATGCTTGAGATATCTGTTATGTTCATTGTTTTTATCGGATTTAAAGAATAAAGGAAAAAAGAAAAGGACAATGGATAAATAATAGGGAAGAATTGATAGAAAGAAAGGAATGGATTTTATTGAATGAATTAATTCAAAATGTTTGATAGAAAAGGCCTAAATAATCAAACTAATTATCGAAATCGAATGTTCCTAATTAATCTAATTTTTCATTTCTAAAGAGACCTATTCATAGGAATGGAAAACTAGTTGAACAAAGAAACTAGTATGTTAACATCTTCTCTCTCATTCAGACTGATGTTGCATTGTTGAGTCAGGGCTTTAGATAAACCGGCTACTTCAGGGTCTTGAACATCAGCTGGTGTTGGGAATGTCCGAGGGATGTTTGAAAAATCTATGTGAGGATGGTACAGTTGATCTCCTCTTTTGTTCCTGGTTTTAGCCTTCATTTCTTAAATCTCCTCTTCAGTGGGCTCATATCCAAGCCCGAATGTTCTAATCTACTGCTTAGGTTGTTTCAAACGACCATGTGCCCACTGTCTTGCTTCTTCGATCATATTGACTTCATTGAAAATTTGTAACCCTGGATCTTCTAATTCTTCATCACTAACATAAGGAATAGTGATTTCTTTGTAAATCTCATAGTCTTGTTCCCCAAGAATAGTAACCAATTGTCTATTGGCTATGAACTTTACTTTATGGTATAGATTGGATGGAATTACCCCTACTGAATGAATCTACGGTTTTCTTAGCAGAAGATTGAAAGTTTGTGGGGTGTTAAGAACTTGAAAGGGAATAGTAAACACCTACGAGACGATTTTGACTTACAACTCGATTTTTCTAATCATCTCCTATTTTGACCCATCAAAAGCCCTTACTGAAATTAAGCTAGGCTTTATCTTAGTCACCTCTACACCAAGTAGATTTAGCGTCATCAATGGATACACATTCAATGATGACCCATTATCTATTAGAACTCGAGCAACTACTTTCCTTATATACTTAACCACTATCAAGAGAGGTTTTGTGTGTCGATTTCTTTCTTTTCTTAGCTCATTTGGTGAAAATGAGATCTGATCTACTGCAAATATTGAGTTTACTACTAGCCCCATTTTTTCTATAGAAATCCTTTCAGGTACCTTGACCTCCTTTAGAATTTTAATTAGTGCCTCTCGATGAGTATCTAATGACAACAGCAAGGCCAATAAAGAAATCTGGTTTGGTACCTTAGCTAGCTAATCCATTATCTTGTATTCACTGGCCTTCACTATCTTCTTAGAAACATTCTAATCTTTATCTTCTGTATCTTTAAAGATATTTTGAGAAGCCTTTTCTGCAGTGGATTTCCTCTTAGCATCCTCATGCTGATCATAAACTCGTCCTGAGCGGGTAAGCTTACCAACCATGGGTAATGAGGCCTTAGTTGTTTGATTCATTACTTGGTAATCCAAAGGTACTGCTTTATAATTCTCTAGGGCTATCGAGACATTGAAAGCGATCTTCTTAGGCTTTTGCGATTCCTCAACTTTCTCATTCTTTCCATCATATTAAAAAACCAACGGCTTAGGCCTATCTCCAATTATTCTAATCATTCCAACCATTCCAGCTACCTTCTTGGCTTCTACAATGAATCTGTCCTCTTCCTCAAATTCTAGACCCCATCCAGTAGGTAGGGCATTAGCGTATATGGCGAGTGAACTGGCATAATTCACCAAATACTCAAACTTCCCTGTCGGTTCTCCTAGGGTATCAACCGTTGGATTCCCAGCTTCATATCTCTTTCTAAGCTCCCTTTAAGTATTTCTCTTTCACGGTTTCAGAATTGTCATAGCCATGATATCGGCTTTCTTTATCTTTCCTTCCTTAAGTAATTGATATATCGTTGAACTAGTTCAGGTCTTATCCCGAAGATTCATATCCTATAAGTACGTAACCTTACTTAGATTCCATGCTGTTTCCTTAATAGTGTTAGGGAGATGGTTTAGGTCAATTTCTAGTTCAGAAGCTTTAGTAATGATCAAATTTCCATGATTTGGCAAAGGATTGTTACCCACATTAGGAGTAGGAGTCTGGATGAAATCTAATTGAACCAATTTAGCATTAATAAGATCTTAGATTTTATGTCTGAGTCTCTAACATTAGTTCATAGACAGCCCCACTTTCGCTAAATGATAATCATATTGAAGCTTCGGGTTATAATCCTTTGGTCTTTGCCCTTCTTTTCGTATTTCAAATGTCAAGAGATTCTCCTTCCTTAATTGTGCGAGAACCTAACTTAAAGGAATGGGAATATATGTGAACTGTCTTCTTTGTGGGTAGTTGTTTTGATTTGGACTTGGCGGGGGATTAGATCCTCTAGTCATGGCTATTAGGGTTGTGGGTTTGATAAGGTTGTTGGTATCGATAACGTTGATAGTGGTTTCCTTAGCTTTATTGGAAAATCTTGGGGCAAGTGTCTTCTTTTCAGTTGTTTTAGGATTAGGGAGCCTCGCAGTAGCAACGACTTCCTCAATTCGGCTTCTTGAGGCTATAATTTTTGTAAAATTGGAGGCAGGGTGCCCAACCAGGTGTTAGTAATACGAGCTTCCAAGAGTATTAATGAAAGCGAAGGTTAAGGGTAGAGTTACCTTAACTGTTATGCCCCTCTATCTTTGGGCATATTCTTTAATGTTTTCATTGGTTTTCTTTCATAGATTATTTAGATCCCACATGGACGGGGTGTAAGCTCCCAAAATTGAGTTTAGGACAACCGAGCTTAGATTTAGAGCTTTTAGGGGAACTTATCCAATTGAGCCCAAACTTTACGATTAGAATAAAAAAGTTAGTCGAGATATTATAGTAAAGTTAGATTTTTGTAATAATGACCCGAAATCCTAATTTTGCCCTTAAAAGTTGGAATATTTAATATAGCATTAAAATGTTCGGAACTCCTAAAATTGAACTTAGATTGCAACAAGAACTTAAAGATAAGTTAATTGAGCTATAAAATGAGATAATATGGTATAATTTACTATATAAAAATATACGTAATTTTACGAGTATACCCGGTATAAATAATAATTATACCCGTAAATTAACCCTAAATTATATAATTATATATTTATTGTATTGAATTCATGAAATTAACTCTAGAACACATCCTAAAAATAAAGATATGATAGAAACTTAATTATATGAGTAAAGTTATATATTTCACATGTTATTTACATAGGGTATATACTTATATACTAATTAAATAATTAAATCCTAACATATACTATTCATATTTAAGTAAATAATTAACAATACTTATCCTAAATATATTGGAGCTTGTTGGAAATTTACATGGCTACTACAGAAGAAGAAAAATTGTTGAATCAAAAGTGCAAGGAAGGAAAAAATGACACCTCATGCTTTATTAAAGGAGAAAACAAAAGAAAAAAAAAAGTTCATAGGCGGTGAAAGAACTATAAATACTATCCTATTAGCAGATTGGTAACATTTTAGCAGTTAGGAACCAAGAATAGAGAAAAATAAAAATTAGAAAAAATAGTAGAAAATAAAAAGAAATTTAGAAAAAAACAGGGAAAATTTCGTGAAAGTGAAGAACCATAACCTAGAGTGGTTCTGTTGTGAAACCTAGCCAACTCTACACGGTCCACCCACCGTGCAGACCGTCCGACAACCGCCCAACCGTCGCCGGCCACCGGAGCACTCAAGAACAGCAAGGTCAAATTCTTGCCCTGTTTTTCAAGAATTTTTTAAAATTAGTAAATCCACCTAGAAAATTATGAAAAGAATTGTACTTAGGTTATTTTAAACATGCTTTCATGTGATATTTTTATTTTTGAAAAATTCGTAATATTTAATATATTTTATTAAGAACTCTACCATTGACCCAAATATATAATTGTAAAATAAATGTACTAAATAATGTTGTTTCTAGCTGAAAATTTTTGTGTAGGATGTGCATGATATATAGGTAATTGCTAAGTAGCCTAAATTTTTATTTGAATAATTTTAATATTTATTGAATTTTTAGGCCTGAAATTAGCTCGAAAATAGACTGAAATTATGAATTTAATAGGAAATTATGAAATTAATTGATGAAATAGACATGTACTGATCTATAATAAATAGTAATAGTATTGATTCAAATTGAAATTAATTGGGAGCTAAAAGAATTATAATTGGATAATTTATCATAATTTAAGGTTAAAATCGTCAATATGAAAATATAGGCAATAGGTCCGAAATTTGAAACCAAGTGATAACTGAATTCCCTATATTTTTAGAAGTTTATAGAAATTTTCGGGGAATTATTTGGTAACCTAAACTATTTATTACGAATTTATTAAGTAAAATAGCTTAAATTACAAGTCGGGGTGTATTTGTAATATTAATAGGCTAAAATGAATTAAATAGTTAAATAAAACCTATATATAGGATTGCTGATCAAATTGGATTAAATGGAGATTTTTATTATATTTATTAATATTTTCTGATTGGAATACACTTTAGGTGTATTAGAATTGAATAATACTTATATTGTTACAATATAAGGACAAATTAGATAAAATATAATTTAAATCTGTAAATTACGCATAATATGATCATTTTTATATAATTATGTATAATTGTATTAAAAACTCAAACTACCCGTTAAAAGTCATCTCTAGAAACAGGACTCGTAAAACGTGTCGTTAGGTATATACGAACTCAATAACACTAATTTTATTGAAATCGGACAACCTTAAGTAATTTAGCCTATAACTATATCATATTCAAGAATATACATATTTTGGTAACCTTACTAGAATCAAAACGTGAATTAGTAAATAAAAAGTACGTTTTGATACGATCAAAATGATATATAATACATAATAGTATTATGATGTACAATATCAATAATTAATAATTTAATTCAATATATAGTAATAACATGACTGCATATTATGGAAATAATATATATATATATATATAACCATTTTAGATTAAACTCTAATGTTTTTGTAATTATTACGAAAACTGAATTTGGGCCTTTTGTGTAATTAGGACCTTCCAATATAAAGACGGTTGACAAGTCAAGTTAGCAATAGAAAACGTCTAAATAAGTAAGTTGGGATTGTGGCTTTACCGCTTATTTGGGTACTATTTGATGTATCCAGGGACCCAAGAGTACTTCTGGTTGTGTTTGTAATTAGATGATTATGTGCATGCTGTGTGTGTGAATGATACTCGGTTGTGACAGGAGTTCAACTCCTTGGTGTACTGTTCTGCATATTTGCATGGATTCTGCATTGTGTGAACTTGTTGGTTACCCCTGATTAATACTAACAGTTATTCGACTAAAATGTAATTGGACATGCATAATCACCCGTTAGGGGAAACGATTAAGAGTGTTAGGCCAAATACCGACTTCCTTCGATGAGGATAGTTGAAATGGTCATTTCTCCGTCCTTAGTCGAACTAAGTGACAGGCGAAGAGGTCGCGACAAGGTTGAGAGCCATGGTTCGAAGGCGGTCATGGGAGGAGGGTGTTCTCCATTGCATAAGCCCAGGTTTGGTCTGACTTGAGTCGCGATGAAACTCCTCAATCCGGGTTGGAGAGGATGTAATTTCTCTAACCTCACAGTGGACTAAATAACACTGTGCGATGTTTTCATTTGAGTGATTGCATTGCATTTCATCATAATTATCAACCTTAGTTGTGATTGTACAGTACTCTTCTGACTCCGTCCCACTTACTAAGCTAGTTATGCTCACATTCCTACAGACTCTTTTGTAGGTATTGAGTAAAGACAAGATGTTCAGGTACCACCGTTCTCATGTTAGTGTGCTGCTGTGTGGGAAAGTGAGGATCGAGGAATTAACTGAACCTGAGCTCTTGACTTTATCTCTAAGTTTTGAGGAAAACTAATTAGGAATTCCCTGGGAGCCCACCGGTTTTTCTAACTTATTGTATATGGACCGCAAAACCTGTTGTTTTTAATAAACTCTGATTGTAAACTTTACCTTTAGACGTGAAATGTTTGTTTAAATACTGTTGTGGTACTAAACAGTAGGTTGTATAGAACAAGTATCTTATAAAAGCTCTACCATAGGTTTGGTTATTAACAGGTGTCAGAACAGCCGTTTCAAGTTGGTTGAGTTGTGCGCATTGTGTAAACTACGTTTACGATAACAACTATGAAGTCAGCTTCTATCTTAGATTAGTTTACACGGTGGGATTGTTATGACTCTTCTTGTTCGGGGCGTGACACGGGGCCACTTCGATATTGAATTTATACTGGTTGTACAAAGCTTATGCTAACTTGTCCCAAGTATCAACCTTATTCAAGTCCAGTTGGGCGTACTAGGTTAAAGCGGGCCCAATTAAGCTGTCTTGAAAAGATTGGACCATCACATTATCATACCTGTGTATTTTCCCATTTTCCTATTATACAACCTGGTGTAGAGCTTTGGGTAGCCAGTCCCATCATATTTCTCAAATTCCGGCACCTTAAATCTTTCTAGGAAGTCATTGTCTTCATAGGTCGACAAACTGATCATTCCCATTTGCTTAAACCCATTCACCATTTTTAGAGTTTTCATTTTCTTGATTAACTTCTATATGACCTTTCTTTTCATTTTATGGTATTTCTCTTTAATCTTTTTGCTTCATACTTTAGCATTAAGGACAAATTCTTCATCTTCCAATTTAAGGGAAGGGGTCGTTTTTGCATTCCAGCTTAGGTTAGCTTGAGATCCTTGTCTATTGTTAAGGACTCTAATAGCATAAGTGAGAGCTTGAATCTGTTTGGCCATCTTTTTTATGTTTTCTTTTAGAGTCACTACTCTTGGGTTAGGCTTGGTTTGATTGACATTTCTAGTACCTTGAGTTGACATCTTTGCCTTAGAACGAGTGAATATTGGGCTTTTAGTTGAGTCTACTCGCTTGGATACTATCTTTGAAATCCTATGCGAAAACCTAAATTTTAAACTTTTTGGTGCATTAAAGATTTTTTTTTTGTTTTTCTCTTGTTTTGTGATGCTTGTTATTCTGCTGTTTGCCTCTTTTTGTGTTTTTTCTTTTTTCTCTTTTTGTCTTTTAAAAGTCAAATAAACAAATAAACAAATACTAATAATGAGTAAGAGACTATGCAATTAATGAAAATTTTATTTACTAAAGCTGCAAATTTATTAATGATAACTCATACAACAGACTAAGTGAAAGGAAGAGAAAAACTCCTAAATAATTTTCTAAAAAAAACTTAAATTTTATTTCTATAAGATTCGGTGGATCTAGCTGGGACGAGCTTCATTAACTTCCCTCATAAGTCTTCGTATCATAACAACCCTTTCTCAAATCAGTGCACCCCAAGACAGCTTAAGTGTAGTGGCTCCATTTAGATATCCACATAAAGTTTGCTGGTTGCATTTTGCTGATAATTGACACCTATCCCTTAAATTAAGCTTCATCTAGTAACTTGAGGTGGTGGGCAAAATTGTTAATCAAGTCTATATTCTTTGTCAAGGACTCTTTGAGAAGATTCCCTTTATACCCTTGTATGTGACTAAGAAACCATATGACAAGGATTGTAGGGTTAGTCGTGAAATAGTCGTACCCCTACTTCTTCAGGTAGGTAAGTCCTTTGAACTGTTATGCCAATAGCGTCGGTATATAGGATTTACCAACTAGGAATTGAGTCACTAGCTTGGCAACCTTATAATGGACTTGGCCATATCTGAAGGGAAACAACACCGTTCTAAACACTGCTACAATAAATGCGTTGACCCTCTTTTCGACCCACGAGTCATATCCTGTATAGAAAATTTGGTAATATCTCTACTAGGCATTTGGGCTTGAAAACCACTCCACTAATCTTACTATGCTAAGACATTTCTAGCCTTCTGAAGATAAGAATGCGGCCAAAGCTAACTTCTTGACCCCCAATAGCATTATGAAGATTTTCTCAGGTTGGACTTTGAGATTAGGGATAGCTATGCCTGCTTTGAAGGGTGGGGTATTGAGTAGCTGCGAGTATTCTTCTATAGTGGGTGTGAATAAATGTGGGCCGAAGTTGAAAGCTGCAGATTTTGGATCCCAATAATGGATAAAGGCTTAGATTAGAGGCCAATGGAGTTGGACCCATATGGGGGATATGATTGGCTTGATCTTCATGCAAATGTGGTTTTGCTTGGCAAGCGGAAGTTGGTTCAACCAATTTTTTAGGATGGCCTTAGGGAAGGAGTACTTATCCAACTAGACATTACAGACGGGCTCTAGGCTGACGTTATCTTGACGTTCCATATCTATATTACAAAAAGATATTGTAAACCCTACTTTTAGTGGGCCTATGATTCGATTAAGAGTACTTTCTGAACGTTTCCAAGGAACAACTAAACTAAGAATTTAAGTTTACATTTAGAAACAAATCAAATTTTTCCAATTCAAAAATCAATTATCGATAAAACCTGAGCTTAAAGAACTACGAGCTCTAAAGTCACTTAAAAGCTTAAACCCTAAAACAATTAAGGAATTTTAACCCTAAGTAATTAATCAATAATTTAATTTGAATAATTTCATTCAACTTTATAAAATGTCATACTTTTGTAAAAATCAAATCATAAATTACAAAACAATGCAAGTTAAAAACCCTAAAACAATTTCCTATAAGACCATACCCTTATCTTCATGTCTAAGCCTTACACATAAATAAGTAGACCAACCAATCACCTTAGATGACTTATCAATTGAGAGTTGGAATCATTATCAATTGATAACTTATCAAAATCTAGTGATAAGACATTTTCCTTATCACCCCTTCACTTATACTACATATGGACAATTTTTCATATGATTTCACATGCTTAACTTCATTAAATGAGACAAGACAATTCCATGACCCCAAAGGACACTAAATGGAAAATTTGAATAAGGAGAAGAGAGGGGCCATGCTCTTGTCTTTCAACCATCAGTCACTTTCTCTTACGCATCACTAATCACTCCTTAATACTTACATCATCAATAGTTGTAGCTGTTGATTTTTGTATAAACTACAAGATAACACTTTCAAGACATCTTAAATACTCATTTTCTCTCATTCCCAACCGGCCACTCTTTCCCTTATTTCTCTCACTTTCAATTTCATTTTCACTTCTTCTTTCTCTCATTTTAAACAAACATAAAAGGAGAAACAACCTTACCCCACAAAATCAACTTTGCTACTATTTTCCAAACTTCACTCACGTCATTTCTCTTTTCATTTTCTTGTGTCATTTTCTTCCAACATCTAAGCTCTTTTAGAACCATTAGAACCTTCTACAAATCCACTCCAAAGGATTAAACAACTCAGGTTTCCAAAAGGTTGCAAAAGGAGGAAGCAAAGTTAAGAGCTTAAGTGGAACCTTTGTGTATAACCACCATATTTTACTTTAAGGACGAGTAAGTGATTCTTGTGATTAGTGGGTTAGTGTTTATGTTAGGAGACTTTGATTTCTTGAAGATATAAGTATGATTTAAGTTGTTATAATACCAAAGACCATCCTAAGAAACAAACTCATGAAACCCTCACATGAAGTTGAAACATGAGCATATAAAGTTGGTGTTTTGTAAAGATACTTGTTTAACACTTTCAATGAAAGATTTTAAGTTGAGAAAATCTTGAAACAAGAACTTGAATGGAAGATGATCATGCTGGATGTGAGGATTCAAAGGCCATTTGGATGTTGATTTTAATTTTATGTTAAACATGCTCAAATCTAGATTTAAGTTAAGGAAAAATTCATACATGAAGTTTTATGAAGAAACCCATTTTGTATGACATGAGCTATGATATGGAAGTTGTAATAAGTGTAAGATCTTATATTTTTGTGTGTGCGAAGCATGAGTTAAAGAATCATCTTACGGAAGAAAAGTTAAGTTAAGATTTGGATACAAGTAGTTTAAGTGCATGATTTAACACCTAAACTTAAGGAAATGATGAAACAAGTTGAAAAACCAAGTGAGAACCCTTTAGATTCATTACGACCAGATCTGGAACATAGGTAAAATACTCTTAAAAATATGATAAAAGTAAGTGAACAAAGTGGAAAAATCAACTAAAGCAAGTATACAAAGCCTAAAACTCAAAACTGAGCCTAAAACTCTTAAAACGAGCCTAAAACTCTCAAAACAAGCCTAGAACTCTAAGTTGCACTTTCATTAAAATTCTAACTAGTACTTTAAAATATTAAGAGAGGTTTTTTTGAAGCCCATAAGAAATCTACCTAAGGCTCTATAAGCTCACTAAAGTCACTTACTTTAGTTTGAACAAAAAACAAGCCCATTTGACAACTTAAACCCACTAAAGTGCCCATGAAGTGGTTGTTAGCCTTAGGAGTATAAATCAAAGTTGTAAATATGATCTTAACGAGTATTTTGAGCTTAGGATAAAATCTTAAGACCAAGCCTAAAGGATTTCTCAAGTTATTAAAAGGCCCAATTACGAAACAAGGCCTAAAAGCACTCCAAAACATGAGAATCGCTATTGTTCTAGTCCATGGACAGATTTGTGTACCTCATTTCAAAAATATAACCTCACTACGTTAAAGTACACTAAAAAAATGATGAAGATTAACTATAAGATCATAAAAATCAGATTTAAAAAGAAAATGTTATATGCGATTAAACTTTTAACTAAAAACTGGGAAAAGTTACGAAAGCTAGTCAAGAGTATAATTTAAGAGAATTTAACTTAGTTTCCTAAGTTTATTTCAATCCCTTATAAAAATTATTTCGATGACCAGGGGATACCATGTACGGGGATGACTTGCCTCCATACTACTTTAACTAATAGCATGGTGGAGTGAGTAAATTCTTGATGACTCTTTACTTGATTTTGCTTATAAAATAGATGCACCTAAACATATATATATATATATATCTTTGAATGCTTGTGGGATATGGGAAATGCATGTGTAATTATATATAATAATGGGAATTGTTTGTACTAATATATACATGCAAATATATAGAATGAAATTGTCTGATCACCTGGAAAATCGAGTTAACCACTTATACAATTAAGAAATTATAATGAATTATGCATTCCCCATATTACATATGGATGACACCGACTGCCGCTTCACGCAGAAGATGGGAAGGGACTTATAGGAAGATGAACCTCCTGCAGGATTCGGTACGAGCTATGTCATCATATATATTAAGTCTTTATCTTAAGCTGATGGGCTTACTAGGTACTGGGAGACACCAATCGTTAGCGAGGGGGCTAAGTCTTGTGGCTTTCTACTTAGGCTATGTGTTTGTGGATTGTGGAGGCTACTCATCGCTAGACTTGGGATTTTAAAAACATGATTTGTTAAAGGAAGTGTATACATATATATATATACATATATAATTTTGTTTTGGTTTAAGCACAATAGAGCAAATGAAAATAAAACCCAAGGTCTAGAACTCGGATTTTGATTTGGATCGGTTAATTATCTCTAAACCTTAACTACAAGGGGTACAATTTTGAGTCGTATGCAGTTCCTAGGTCATTGAATGCGTTATTTGGCATACTGATTGTTCATGCATTCATATGATTGTGCATTTAATAAATTTCTATCTTGCGGTATTGATGGGGGTATTTATCTTACTAAGCTTAAGCTTATACCCCGATAGATTTTTGTTGTTGCAGGAAAACCTCTTTTTAATTTGGGCCAAGGCATGTCCATAGTAAGTCTCGTGTAGGGATGGGCTGGAGCGATGAGAGAGCGAAGAGGACATTTTGTAATAAATTTATAGATATCCAGTTACTTTTATATTTTTGTTCATAACATAGATTAAAATCTCTAATGCAGTTTCCTTATAAACTGCATCCATTGTAATATTCTTTTGGTGTGGGTCTCACGAGCCTACACAATTAGTTAATTTATATCAAAGAGGTAATTTAGTTAAATTGCTTTATATTACTTGTCTATGAGCCTAGTGGTAATGTATAGTGAAAGGAGCCTTATGTGTTGTATGAAAGGCCTATGATTAGAAAGGGGGTTGATAATAGATCTTTTCATGGTACATGGCGACTTATCACGACAACGATACTGTTGGGCCGTGATAGATATAAATGAAATAAAAATGCGACAACTACTTACAATGAAGACACTAAATTTAGAAAAAAGTTGGATCTGATATTAATAATTTTTCAGCTTTTTCAAAGATTTTCTTAGAAATTGTGTGGCCTTTCATTGACTAAGGGGCAATAAAAAAAATGAAACACATATAACACTAGAAATAAAATATTCACAAAAAAACGAATGTAATCAAATATATAAAAACGCAATATGTTACACACCATGTAATGCAATAGGAGTTAGTAATTAATAAATTATAGGAATTATGATAAATCCATAGTCAAAGAGTACCCCTATATATAATTATATTCAAAATATGATTTAACAAAAATGAAGCTCGTATATACTTATATATAAGAGTTAAATTTTTTTTAATTGAAAATGGATAATGGATGATGAACTAACCGTAGATTAAATCAGACTTTTCCTATAATTAAAAAAATAACTATCCTTTCTCGAAAAGAATGATGCAAGAGGGTAGGGTCTATAGGTCCTAGGCTCTATAACTTTAAGGCTTTTTAGAAGAGAACCTTGGTGAGCTACATCGAAGGTTGAGTGGGCTTGCTTATCATCGCCAAGCGGAGGTAATGACTCGAATGACCTGAGGGTTACACAACGGTGGCTCGTCCTAGGTTCCTAAGGTGGCCTAGGTCCAATAATATCTAAGTACATAGATGGTTACTAGAAATAAAAGAACTACACTCCCCGCTCCCCTTCCCCCCCTAATTCCTCTGAAGGCTCATTGGGCCAGGCTTTTTCTTATTAAGGCTTGCATCACTAAAAAACCAGTTAATACAATTATAGTAAAAAAATAATAATAATAGGGAAGCCCATCAACTAATTTTCAATTTTCACATGGCTAGCTCATTAAGCTTCCTCAGTGGAGTCACCAATTCTGTCGAGCTCTATTTCGATTTCCTTAGTTTAATCTATATTAAGCACAACCCATTTAATATAAATTAATTGACATTAAACTTAAGGAAATACTTTTATTTTAAAAAATTTTAAAACTTGGAGTCGCCAGCCGATTTAACCAGTAAAAAATGAAATTAGGGTTTTCATGTGGGAAAACCGTAATTTGATTACTAGTTTATGGATATTTTGAAAAAAAATTGATTTTTCGAAAATTGAACCAGAGAAATTGAGTTTGGGGGCTATCTATTAAAACTAAGTTACCATGTGAAAATTAAAGAAAAATTTATGAGCTTTTGTTTTTATAATTTTCCTAAAAATATTAAAAATATGTCTAAATGAGTAAAAATAGCTAAAAATGACTTCTATTATTTTTTTTATTACAAATTTCCAAAAAGGGGGAGAAATTTTTTTTTTTACCAGTTGCCCCGAAGATATCTATGTACCAACTAATTGGGATCAAATCAGCCGTAGTTCTTTTCTGATAAAATTTTTTATGGGTAGATTAATTCTACTTTGAAAAAACCAAGCTAGGTTTATATTTTTTGTTAATTTATTATTTTTCTAAAAAAACATAAAAAAAATCTAATTTTTCTAAATTAAATAAAAAACCTAACTAACTAAATCTTTAAAAAACTTAATTTAGATTTTTTTATTTTTTTTCAAAAAAAAACCCTAAGTGCCAAAAATATATTTTTATTTAAAAAATGATTTTCCAAGAAAAAAAAATATAATTTAACTAAAAAAATTGTAAAATAAATAATAACACAAAAAAAAAACTTGTACTTAAACACAAAAATAAGTTGATAATAGTAAAAATAAACATCCAATAAAGCAAATTAATAGAAATTATTAAACTGAATAAAATAAAATAGAATAAACAGATAAAATAATGAAAATTTTACCTAGCATTGGATCGTTGGTGTTGGGTGGTGCTAGGCGTGCATGGGCGAGATAGTGGGTGACCGCTTAGGCGATGTGGGCATGCATCTGGGCAATGATGGTGTGCGCTGGGCAAACGTATGTGGGCACTGGGCGAGCATGGGTAAGTGAGGGGGTGACATTGGGTCAGTGAGGGCATGCACTGGGCGAGCGAGGGGACGACATTGGGTGAGTAAGGGGCGATAGTGGACGAACGAAGGTGACATTAAGCGTGACTCTAGTGACACTGGGTGATGGAATGGGCGATGTTGGGTATAAGTGAAGGCGATGTTGGGTGACACTAGGCATGACTTTGGTGATACTGGGTGATTATGGATGTGACTAGGCAATACGTTAGGCAAGCATGGGTGATGGAGTAGGCGACGTGGATGGTAGCATGGGCGACAACATGGGGCGACTGAGCGATGGCTTAGGTGATGTGGGCAATAGTTGTGGCGTACATGTATAATGGTGACACGGTGGTAGTGTATGGTGGCAAGTGGTAGCGGTGCATGTGGTGTGGGTGGTGGCATGTAGAGCTGCGTGGGTAGTGTGCGATGTTTTTAGTTGTATGTGATTAAAAAGAAAACCCTCCGAATCCCTAGTCAACGTATTATTTATAGGCTCCAAAATCATTGTTTGCGATTTAACCTAGATTTACCTTAACTTCTAGAAACCCTAGTTAGTTCGGGCTTTTCTTTTAAGGCCCAACTCGATCCAATTTATCCCAATAATTTAATAAATCCTGATTTTCAGCCGCTAAATTGGTTTGGCTCAAAACTAATTGATTCAGCCCATCTTAATAACTGATCCAACAACTCAACTTCATTCAACTTGATATGACTTGACTCTTGACTCAACTTCTTATAGCCTAACTTGATTTTCCTTTTTTTTTTTTTCTATTTTTTGGTTTCTCATTTTTTATTTTTTTAATTTTTATTTTTATTCATTAACTTGGATCAATTAAAAAATATAAAAATTGGCAAAAATGTGGTGTCTACAGTCTCTGGCAATTTTTCCAAACCTTGTATCATGATGATAGTGGGGCTCTATGTGGAATTTAGGGCTTAGAGATCCCTAACGAAGTCTAGTTGGACCAATTTTTCATCAATTAAATCTTGGACTTTATTCTTTAACACTTAAAAATAATTAGTAGCATGCCCCTGCTAACCAATGTGATACTTACATTGTTCATCAGGATTGCATTTCCTAGGTTTATACCCTAGTGTTGGAGCCCTAGGATGTAGCAGACCTTCTTCTTTTAGGTGGCGATAGACTTGATACATAGGAATTGGGATATGAGCGAATTTTCTTCTAGGTGTTTTCTAGCTTAGCTTATTTTCCTTAAGCTCCAAGCCAGTACTTAAGGCATTAAGTCAACGTGTCATTAGATGGGGCATCGCAATGTTCACAGTGGCTTCTGAATCCAATGGAGCTAATCCTTGCCCTATCAACTCCTCACTTTAATGGCATCTTCAACACGACTACCAGTTGCGACTACGTCTGCAAATGTGGAAGCGGTATGACCTAAGAGGTGATTATAATAAGGTTCACCAAATGTGTAGATGAATATGTTGATCAGTTCATTTTTTACCAATTATACTATAGCTTGAGAGGCTGTAGATCTTTATCTTTGGGCATATTCCTTAAAGGACTTACTCGACTTCATTTTCATGCTATTCAGATCCACTAAGGAAGGAGCTACTTCTTCATTGAACTTGTACTGTTGATAAAGGGCCCAAGCTAGCTTATCCTAAGTATCGAGCTCAACTAAGTCTTGTTGGGCATACCAAATCAACACTGGCTCGGTTATGCTATCCTAGAAAGTTTGAATCATCAACTACTCATGTCTAATGAATTAGGCCATCTTGCAAGCATAAAGCTTAAGGTGGCGCTTGGGGCAACCTGTTCCATCATACTTTCGAAATTTGGTACCTTAAACTTCTTGGGTAACTCGTGGTCTTCAAAAGCATAAACATTACTTAAGCCTAGATCAATCTGCTTATTGTGACCCTTGAGAACTCTCATTTTCTCTTCAATTTTATGCAAGATTTCTTCCTCCATCTTCATCAATTCTTGCTCCAACTCCTTCCCTAGGCCTTTGTTGTTGTTGTTGAGCTTATGAACTAGTAATCCTTTATACTTGTTTAACTCAGATGGTATGTCAATGGGTCCCTAAGCTTTGGTATGGGCCATGGTCTCGACTTGCTTTGCGTGTTTGCTCAAAACTTTTTCTACTGCGGCTATTCTTTTTTCAAGAGCTTCAGATATCTTGTTTTTGAAAATGAATAATTATGGGCTTTAGGTTGGGCTAAACCACTTTAGAAGGCAATATTTCAAATCTTGCAAGCATCCTTTCTTGTTGGCAATATTGCATTCTCTTTTTCTTTTCTTTTTTTTTTAAATGAAGTTTTAATTTTGAAAACCTATCTTTATTTTTTTGGAAACTTTTATTGAAAAAAAAAAATCAGTATTGATTTTACGTTATAGAAGCCTAATATTGACATTAACAAATTTAAACTTATTATATAGACAAAAGGTTAACAAAAAAATGGAAACATTGGGACTTATAATAAGGACATAGGATGATGATTGTATTACAAGGATGATATAGAGAAGCGAAATTTATTTTTCAATGAGAAACTTATTAAAAGATGACATAAGGGTGATGACTCATGGAGAAAGTTCTATCAGGACTGTGACAACTTAATTAATAAACATGAACAATGAGAATTTAGACATTTACAAAATTAATGACTTTGATGTGGGAAATAATTTATAATGGGAATCTAATGGTTAAATCTTTTTTGTTTTATTGATTTTCTTTTATTTTTGTTAGCTCTTAACGGTATGGTACATGTGAGGAATTGCAATAGAAATTGACCAAGTAAATAAAATTGTCGTGAAACTATTTTTTTATCATAAAATATCTTCTTTTTTTTTAATTTTGCTGGAAAGCTTGAAAAAAATGATAATTCCATAATAATCTTTATCGTAGTTAATTTTCATAATTACATGCCTAAAAAAAATTTAAAAGTTGATACTAAAGGTTTTTTTTTTCTTTTTATAATGTTGGCACATTGTCATACAGGGAGAATATTAATGATTTTGTATTTTCTATGTTAAATCTTATGTTATATAACATATTACTTATGAAATAAAATAAAATCTATATGACTCATATATATTATACAAGATAGTATATATAGATAAATATGAAAATTAAAAATATAAAATAAATGCATTACAATATGCTACAAATGCGTGCAATGGAATGGGGTTGATAATTAATAAACTATAGGAATAGAATTATGAACTTGCAGTTGAGAGTACACTTATATATAAGTGAATCAAAATAAAAAAAAAAAATTAACAAAATGAGCCTCATAAATACTTATATATAAGGGTATTGATTCTTTTAATTTCTCTTTTTCTTTTTAGAAAAATAAAGCCTAACTAACTGTAGATTATTAAACATTTCCCATAATTTAAAAATGACTAATCCTTTTTCTTTAAAAAAAAAAAGAAGCAGGAGGATGGAGTATACGAGTCCTTAGCTCTATGTCCTTAGGCGTTTCTGGAGAAAAAACCTAATGGGCTACATCGATGTATGAGTGGGTTGCCTATCATCGCTTGGCTGGGGTAGAGACTCTAACAACTCGAAGGTTACACAATGACGGCCCATCCTAGTTTCTTAACGTAGCTCAGATTTGACTATATTTAATCATACGAATCTAATAGGCCTGCATCACTAAAACTCGATTAATACAACTATATTACAATATTAAATTAAGAAAAAAGCCCATTAAGTAATTTTTATATTTTTATATGACTAGTCCATTAGGTGTTCCTAGTGTAGTCACCAATTCTATTAAGCCCTATTTTGGTTTTTCTTAATTCAATTTATACTAAGCCCAATTTACTTAATATAGATTATTCTACATTAAATTAGGAAAAACATTTTTCTTTGAATATTTTTAAAAAAATATTTAAAAAAATAATTTGGAGTTTTCAACCAATTAAATTGGTAAAAAATAAGATACAGGTTTTTGGGTGAAAAACCCTAACCAAGTTACTAGTTTACAAATTTTTAAAAAAATAATTTTTACCAAATATTAACCAATGAATTGAGCTTAGAGGTTAACTTATTAAGACAAAAGTCATCATATAAAAATTATAATAAAAAGATTAATTAATGGGCCTTTATTTTTATAATTTTTCTAAAAAAATATGAAAACATACAAGGATGTGAAAATGTATAAAAATGAATTTTTTATATATTTTTTTATGGTTGCTTCAGAGTTATCGATGTATCTGCTAGTCAGGATTAAACTAAAGTAGTTCTATTTTTTTAGAAATGATTTAGTGTGTTGATTCTTTTTAATTTGAACATTGAGTCAAATTTATGTTGTTTAACGATTTATTATTGAAAAAAATATAAAAAATCTAATTTCATGAATCCATTTTAAAAAAACCTAACTAACTAAATCTGTTGAAAAGACTTCAATTAAGATTTTTTATTTTTTTTAAAAAAACCACTACGTGCCAAAAATTTATTTTTCTAAAACCCTATATGTAAGATCTATACAAATCTACTAAGATATGAGATTTAGATACATATCTTTATTAAAGATATGAATCTTGGAAAAATATGGAATTTCTATGTAATTTTCATGAAAATAATGTAGTTTTTACGAAAAGTATGCAATTTATCTAAAACTGCAATTT
Organism: Lumnitzera racemosa; assembly: GCA_024138005.1. NCBI lineage: Eukaryota > Viridiplantae > Streptophyta > Magnoliopsida > Myrtales > Combretaceae > Lumnitzera > Lumnitzera racemosa. The sequence goes on along the minus strand of JAMXBC010000003.1, from coordinate 27,774,161 downwards.
ATTTATAAAAGGTAATGTGTCTAAAATGTAAGGCAATTTATCTAAAAAATGCAATTTATCTATGGAAGCATGACATATATGTAATTTATACTAAAATTATTCTACTAAAAAAGCTAAATCAATAACCTGCACTAAGAAAAACAAAGTTCGTAAGATAAAATTATTAACTAAAAAAATAAAATAAAATAAAAAGAAAAATAAACATACCTAACTACTTAAACGGGTCAGATTTAGGGGAGATAATCATATAGGTCGAGTTTAAGTCGTGTAGATGTTGGCCATGTACAGTTGATTATGTATTGTTGATCGCATGTATGTGAAGCAAATTATGGACTGGGATCGCATGTGTGAGATTGTGTTAGGTGTGTACGTGTGAATTGGTTTGTGGAGTGTGTGTTATGTGCATGAATTAGATTGTGGGTGAAGATAGTGAAGGTAGGTGAGTTTTTTTGAATGTATAGTATAATGATGAAGGATTATGATTGTATGTAGAATGTATGATTTTTTAGGTTTGAAGTCTATTATTTATAAACGAGTAATTTTGAATCTATTGAATCTTTTTAATGAAGATTCCATCTTCACAAATCTAATATTCATAAGATATGACAATATCCACTTTAGATTTGTTAATTTCTTGAATTATTTAATTGCGATTCAATCTAATCAACTCTCAAATTCTAGAAGCCCCAAATGTAAACCCCATGAAATTTCAATAACCCAAAAGTGGAATTGGATGAAGGAGTCCTTGGATAGTCTTTAGAATCACCCCAAACATGATAATAATACCTAAGGAAAGGAATCAAATCTTAAGTGTTCGACTAAAACCCTAATTGAAGTAAGCCCTAAAAACCTAACTAAATGAGTAAGAACCTTAATACTTGAAAAACCCTAGAATGTTATTGAAATCCTAAAATGACCATGTAACCCTAATTAAGTGATCAAATGCCTTATTGTCATCAATAAATACTAATGGCAAGGTTAAATCGATCAATACAAGCAATTGATAGTACTAAGTGATTCAAACCCCAACTTTCGAACTTGTACTCGGATCAAATTACCATAAATGAGCACCAAACCCTAAGTGCATGTGTAAGGAATTTAGAATAGCTAAATTATACTGCAAAAGTCCAACCAAACCCTAAACACATCCTAATTATCCCTAATTAGCCTAATCATGCCTAATCACCACTAATTTCCTTAATTAAACCCTAATCCTTAACCAACCCCATTACATCTTGATTAGCTACAAGTAAAAAATGATTAATGACCAAAAGACGAACTCTTATCCCTTCTTAAAATATCTTGTATTCTTAGGAGAGAAGATCATACCCAAATTAGCAAAAGGTACATGAAGTACATGGTCCCCATTTGGTACTTGTCCTTGTTTTTCTAAAGTACTCACTGCTTATCCCCTCACTTCTCCTCACTTCCATAACTTGCTATCCCCTTCCCCCTCCCTCATTTTTCATTTTTTCAAACCTTAAAACACATCTAAAAACTCCCTCAAACTTCCTTTCAAAGATCAAGCCTAAACTCCTTCTTCCTCTTCTTGACCACCACCACTTACCTTAGCACCAACCCCCATCACTTTACTACCACTACTCGAAATCACCCTAAACCAAGTCCCACGCCTCACACACACATTCCCCTTGTTTTTCGATACAGTCATACCCCTTTACACACACTAAGGCTCATGGTACACAACTATAAAGGGAGGCCTTCCATACTTTGTTTCGGTAAGAACTTATGTTAGGTTTTTCCTTAGATTTGTTGCAAATTAATGATAGATACTAATGTTTTCTTTCTTAAAACTTCTTTTACAACAACTCCATAGAATTTCTAAGGTATTTCAAGAAGGTCCACAAAGGTCAGCACAAGAAAAACCACTTTTAGTAGAAGTTATAACATAAAAAGTAATGTCATTGTTAGTAGAAAAATCTTAAAGTAGGTTGATGAGACTCTTGTTTTCCAAGCATGCCGCCCCATATTTGTCCCCTCATCACACTTCCACACACTTTTATGAAATGATTATTGTTTTAGATTAGTAAAAACATAGGTTACATAAGTCAAAACACCATAAAAATTGAGTGTTGCATGAAAATGGAGGTTTTGACCCTAAAAGCAACTCATGGCCGCCACTTTCTTTGACCCACTAGATCTGGAAATTTTTGTTTAATAGCTTAACGACATGTTTATTTAGTATTAAGGATGGTTTAGGACTTAATTAATCAAGTTAAGTAGGCTAAAGTTAGGTTAAGGTCCTAAATTAGCTTAGTTAGTGATTATAAGCTTAAGAATGGTGTTAACAATGCAAAGAACTATAGTGGAAAGATCTATAACCATATTAAAAATGGGCTAAACTTAATTCCAATGTTGGGCTTAAGTCCAAAAAGACAAGTGGGCTTAAGTCTAGGTCCCTAAACAGTGAACTAGAGAAAAAAAATCCTAAAAAGACCAATTTAGGAGCCCATGTAGCTAGATGACCAGATCTGAACCCTAGGATAAAAGGCTTAGGAAGAGTTATTTAGAAGGCCCACAAACCTAAAGGCCCATCCAAGATACCCACCATAGCTCCCTTAGTGATTTAGGGCCCTCAACTTAGTAAAAAGGCCTATTTGGACTTATAAGAGTATCATTGAGGCTCACTTAAAAATCTTAAAGTGTTAGGTAGAAAAAGCCCATTTAAAATACTTAAAAGAAGCCCAAAATTGTTAAACATAAAGCCAAAAGTTAAAAACCAAGCCCAAGGCCTAGAACTAGGTCCAAATCCTAAAAAAACCTAACTTACTACTTGGGCTCATGATCTTGTAGGGCCCAAAATGAAAAATTACTAATTTAGAAACTTAAAAATAACTTCACCAAATGAAAGAACATTAAAAAATGATGAAAACAACTATAAGATCACCAAAAAAAGAGTTAAAATGAAGAAGACATGCCCAACTTACGCAAACAACTAACTCTAGAATAGTGAGCGGTAAGCCTAGTTAATTGCTACAAATAGAGTACTTATAAAACTTAATTATCTTCTTCAGGGGATGAGGATTTGACTTGGATGCCATAGAGGATCATTAGGACTATTGAGCATCATAATTGAGGGAGTACACCACCCCCTACTTTACTTTGTTTGTGCTATAGTTAGTGGAATACTTAATTATATCCAATAACTGAAATTGTTGCATGTTAGGGTAAATGGGAAATTGTGTGTGTTTTATATGATTTACCTTATTTGCAAAAATATCTTAAGTTGATATGAATATTATATGCTTGCTGCATTAGAGCTTAAGGTCTTGGAGTGTCTATATATTATGATTGGTCACCCATGAACTGGGCTAAGGAAAATATGATCCCTTATTAAACTAGACATGCATCACATCTTACAACATGATAATATGGGTGTTAACATCATGTAATAGAATGGGGGATCATGCCTAGAGGCTTCATATTGTATTTTGTGTATTAAAAGTTATCATCGTATAATGTACTTCGTATAAGATGTTCTTGCCTCGACCTTTGGGAACTACTTGGCTCTAGGGAGTATTGCCTTCTACTTGAGGTTGTACTTTGTTGTGTGTATTATTGAGGGTGATATTGATGACAAGAGACTTCGAATTGGACATAGATACCTGGATCCTGACATGTCGAAATATTTCTTAACCCGAGCAACAGTGGGCATTAAAACTATGTTGTATACAGTTACCAGTAGACTCTATGTACTATTGCATTACATATGTTTAACCACGCATTCATATGCTTGTCAAATTACTTACTTGATATTGCTTGTTGTAGAGTAGGTAGGTTACTCACTAAGCAGTCGAGCTTACCCCCCTATAGTTTATTATTGCAGCAGGACTTGTGGTTGGAGCTAGGCTACGGGATGCTCGAGATCAGTAGTACTAGCTTAGGATTGGGATGTGAAGAAGTTGAGAGCTCGAGTGAACCATTTGATTATATATGTAGACTCTCTTTAATTTCCAATTATTAAGTATCTTTAGTTTGTTGAGTAGCATAGACTACATATAGTGATTTACCTTGGTACTGCATGACTAATTGAGGAGAAACTTGATATTCCTACTAATCTATGTTTTGTTAGTGATCATTTGGATAGCTTAATTTTAATTTATATGTTCTACGATTACTAAATGCTAGTTATTGGGAGAATGACGTAGTTGTGACTGACTTATGTAGTGCACCAAAGGCTCCTGATCAAGGATGGTGCTTAATCTTGGATCTTTACGTATTACATGACAAAATTGCCATGACTTAACCCCCCCTAGGTTATGACATCGCATTTTATTTGGGCTTTATAACTTAGGTCCAACTCAGTCCAACTTGTTTTAAATTGATTACTACCCAAAATACACATGCTAACTATTTAATAAATCATAAGTCTATTTTAATTAGTCCAATTAAAATATTTTCAAATTGGATAAAAATCCACTTTATACTTTACCAAACTATTTTTAAAAAATATTTTTCTAGTGAAGCTTAATTTTTGAAGACCCGAATTTATTAAATTGCATGTATATTTCCAACTATAGCCTATTCAACCTTAAACGATTGACAACTTAACTAAAAAATTTCTATCACTTTGTATTTTTTCAATTTTTTGATTTTTTTGTATTTTTCAAAAATTTTTAATTTTTTTTATATCTTTTCGATTTTTTTTTCTAAACTTGGCTTAAAAGTAAAAAGTGATTGAAATTAAACTAAAGGGTGGTAAACATGGGGTATCTACACATTATAAACAAAATTATTGGGTTTTTCACTTCTTATCGAGCAGTATGCTTATGACCCTCATTTTGGTCCTATTCTTAAACAGTGCAGAGAAGGAGTTACTATTGGAGGTTATTATATCAAAGATGGATCTTTTTTTAAGGATTGAAGGCTATGTGTACCGAGTTATTCCACAAGTGAGCTATTAGTTGGGGAAGCTCAAAGTGGTAGATTATTTGGTCATTTTGGGGAGACCAAAACAACTAACTTGTTGAGAGAAAATTTTTTCTAGCTTGTTTTGGCTAAGGATGTCCATGGGGTAGTTGGTAGTTGTAAAGTGTAGAAGAGGGACAAGGGAAAGAGAGTGCCTCATGGCAAGTATATACCTTTACCTATACCAACTTTACCTTGGATAGACTTTAGCATGTACTTTGTCTTAGGGTTACCCTAAACATCCAAAGGAAAAGATTTACTCTTTGTTGTAGTGGACCATTTAAGTTAAATGGTATACTTCATCCTATGCCATCGAACTAATGATGTTTTATATATTGCTGATTTGTTTTTGCAAGAAGTTATCCGACTGCATGGAGTACTGAAAACTATCATTTTAGATTGTGACACTAAATTCTTAAGCTATTTTTGGAAGACTCTTTGGAGAAGACTTAGGATTAAACTTGTGTTTAGCTCTAATAGCCACCTTTAGATTGATGGCTAGATTGAAGTAGTGAATAGGATGCTAGGCAATTTACTTAGAGTTATCATGGGAAAGAACTTAAAAGATTGGGATTTGTATCTATCAGTTGTGGAATTCATATACAACTGCACTATTCTCATAGATTTGAGGTCGTCCATAGCCTCAATCCCACTATTCTCATAGATTTGATTGGTACCCTCGCAATTTCTAAAGAGGGTCAATCTAGCGTCAATCGAGCTTGAGAATTACAAAAGCTACATCAGTTTGTAGCATGGAAGATCGCCAAGTTTAATTAGAGACAATAAAAGATCGGTAGTTGTGGTCGCCAAACTATTTATTTCAGACCAAGAGACTTAATATGGATTCACTTCAGCTAAGAACGATTTTCATACCTGAGATATAGCAAGCTATCTCTATGAGCTAATGGTCCATTTAAGGTTTTGAAGAAGATCAACTCCAACACTTACTAGAATGAGTTGCTCTAGAACTATGGAGTTTCCTCTACCTTCAATGTATTCGACTTAGCCCCTATCGACCAAAAGAAGACCTTGTAGATGTCGAGGTAAAACATGAACTAGTTATCACTTTAGATTTGAGGATGAATCTTTCCTTCCCTTACAGACCAGTCATGTACAGCTGAGTTAGAGGACTCTAATGACTTATACGGAGTGATGCATACCGAAGCCAAGAACAGATAAGGCTTGTCGTAGGATAGGTCTAAGCTTATCGAAAGTTTAAAAGAAGGTGATGGGATTGTGTGAAAACAGTAAAGATAAAGTAAGCAAACCTATGAATAGCTCTGAGAATGGATACATTAAGGAACTTCTGAGGACTTACAGCATAATTCGATATCATGTACGAGAGGGTTTGGTGAAGTTACTTGTTACTTAACCTTACTTAAGGGTTAGGATAAGAATGAGAAGAGTAAACAAGCAATGTTCACAATATGAATTATATTTAATATGTTGATGATATCTTGTGTAATATGGCTACATGTACAAAAGGTATTTATATCTGTAAAACTAAAGCAACTTACCTAAAATGGTAAAGACCAAAAAGGGAAGTGTTTAAAAGGACTAAGATACAAGGAATGGTGAAGGGTATATTATAAAATACAATAAAAGTGAGTATACTGTATGGAGGATTCTGTCACATGGTTGTTCGGATACGTAGCTCACTATAGGTAGACAACTTTCTGGTAGAAAAGACAATTTTGCATGATCAGCTTGATTTCTACAGAGTTGAAGTGGACTCATTTAAGGAGTATTGGTAGATAGGTGTTGGTGCTCTTGACTTGTTAACACAAATGTTACCGAGTTAGGGGTTGGGCTATCAATGGAGCTTTTATCCAATCGACACATGACTTCCTAGAGATGAGGAGTTACTCGGCTCAGTACAAGGAGTTGGTAGGTAGCAAGGATTAGCTTAGCTTCTAAGGAGTTAATTGGAGTAAGAGGATTTGTCTTGTTAGTCCTTTAAGGCTTCGGGTTCAATTATACGTTAGAGGTCCGGTAGTTCGATTCTTATCATTCTCTCCTGGTAAATTTGGATTTGGGACCAAATCTGATTGGTTTTTGCTCAATTTTTCCTCTAAGTCATAGGGGCTAAGGTCGACAATATTGAAGGTGTCAGAAATCCCATAATCTTTGAGCGATTCCAGTTTATAGACATTATCATTGATCTTTTGGAGGATTTTGAAAGGGCCTTCAGCTCGGGTGGAAAGCTTGTTTTTCTTCTTGCTTGGGAACCTCTCTTTGCTTAAGTATAGCCATACTAGGTCTTTGGGTTGAAACTGTATTGACTTCCTTCCCTTAACCTTTTCTCCCATTTTCTTAGCAGCTTAGTCGATTTGCCAAGTAACTTTGTCATAGATGTGTTGTAGGGGTTGTGCTTAGGCTCTCACGTTAGGGTTGATACGAATTGTGCTAAGAATAGACAAGGTCGGCCATCAAGGTAGGTCTGATCCTACTGAAGGAATGAAAATAGAGTGGGTTCATTGAAGGTTTTTGCTAATCCGTGAGCCACCTAACTGGATATGATGCATCGGTTAAATTTTATATGACTTAAGACTCGCTAGATATTATTCACTAGTCCAAGTGATAGGGTTGCCCACCATAATCCTTGCTAAAGCGATTGATAAGAGCTAGTGAGGGAGAGAAATTTCTAAGAGAAAAGACTCGAAGGGGGGTTTTCATTAATTTTCTATCTGTCTCTGTATTGTTACAAATGTTTCCATTTATCGTATGGCCTAAACCCTAGTGGTAAAACTGTAAATAATGTATAAGGCCTTAAAACTTAAAGAATTTGGCCTATGAATAAAATAAAGAAAAACATGTATAAAAATATAAAACTATGAGTTTTATAGGGGGAAGTCGGCATGTGGTCAGTTGGTATGCCATGGAAGTAATCCCGCATTGCTTGGCCAAGACACTAGAGATGTAGGCCTATAATTGTTGAGTTTTAAAGTTAGTCGGCACTAGTCTTTCTAAGCCTTGCTAAGTGGATCCAACTCTCGGTAAAGTGATCTCTTAGCATATTGGAAAGCGTAAAATCGTGGAAATAATTAGTCATGGGTAAGGATCTTGGCACTCTTTCTATGAGAAATATGGTCATTCAGCTCGGTAGAAAGAATGAGTTGGCAAGTAAGTGAGGTCGACCTTGGCAATCGGGTTGGGTTGGTAACCTAAATCTTATCAAGGGTCTTCTTGCCTGGATATGGGTATAAGGGTGAGATTGAAGCGTAGCTTAGGATTAAAACCATAGACAACTTCAAAAGAGGTCTACTTGGTGGTGTCATGTATTGCACGGTTGTAAGCAAATTCTACTACGGGTAAACAAACATCCTAATTAGCTAAGTTCTTACCCATTGTGGCTTAATATAGTGATCCTAAAGTACAATTGACTATCTCAGTTTGGCCATTAGTTTGGGGATGACAAGAAGTGCTGAATAACTGTTAAGTCTCCATCCAATGCCATAGAGTCCTTTAGAAGTGGCTTAGGAACTTTGGATCTCTATCTGAGACTATACTTATCAGTACGCCATGTAGTTGAACAATTTCTTGCAAAAAGAGAGAAGTAATATTTAAAGCATTGTTAGTCTTAGAGCAGAGCACAAAGTGTGCCATCTTATCGAATCTATCCACAACCACCATTACAAAATCTTTGCTTCAAACAATTCTAGGTAATTCAAGGAAAAAATCCATGCTCAACTCAGTTTAAGGTTAGGTCAAGGTAGGTAACGACATTGCTTTCCCTTGCTTGGCTTGGCTTGGCTTTTGGCTTTCTTGCAAGTAGTGTAACCCTCAACAATTTCGTAGACATCTCTCCTCAATCTTAGCTAAAAGAACCGTCCACTCAATAGTTCATATACTCTTCTCTCTCCAAAATGACCAGAGAGTCAACCACTGTAAGCTTCCTTGACAAGCAACTCCCTTAATGAATAGGTTGGTACACATAACTTTCCACCTCAAAATAGATAACCATCTTCCATATGACTTATCCACTATTCTTCCTTTCGTACAACACTTGAATATAGGTCTGAAGTATGGGTCTTTAAGGTACTATTCTTTGATTCTTGCAAACTCCAACAATTTGGTCTGCAACTCAATCAAAAGGACATGTCTCCTTAATAAAGCATCAACAATGATGCTATCCTTGCCTTATTTGTATTTGATTACAAAGTTGAATCCTTCTAGGATTTTGACCCACTTTGTTTGTCACTTCAATAGTTTGGCTTGACTTCTAAGGTACCTCAAAGACTCGTGATCGATATAGACGACAAGCTCTCTTAGCAATAAATAATGCTATTACACTTAGAGTGCTTGGATTAAGGCTAAGAGTTCTTTGTCATATACAGAGTAGTTTAATTGAGGCCCTTTGAGCTTCTCACTATAGTAGGCAATTGGTTTGCATTAAGACAACATCGATACCAATACTTGACGTGTCACACTTCAACTCAAAAATCTTCTCGAAGTCAAGTAGAGCTAATATGAGTGTCGAAGTCAACCTTACTTTTACTTCAACAAAACTTGTCTCCTCTCTTTCTCCCTACTTGAAATTGATGTTCTTCTTTATCAACTTAATAAGGGGTGCAACAATAGAACTGAAGTTTCTACTGAACCTTCAATATAAGGATGCCACTTCATGGAAACCTCTCACTTTAGCATAAGTGGTTAGAGTCGACCACTTGACAATAGGTTAGATCTTCTCATCATCTACTTGTAAGCCACCTCTAACTATATAACCTAGAAATATCACTTCTTCCTGGTAGAAACAACACTTCTTAAGATTATCAAATAACCTTTCGGCTTGGAGTACATCTATCACGGCATAAAGATGTTCATAATGGCTCTCTTCGTCGATACTGTACATAAGGATGTCATCAAAGTACACTAAGATACACTTCTTGATCAAATTCCTTAGTACATGGTTCATTAGCCACATGAAAATGCTTGGGGCATTTGATAAGCCAAAAGGCATTACCATTTGCTTGTAGACTCCATGCCAAGTTTTAAATGCAGTTTTCCACTCATCTCCTAACCTTATCTAGATTTGATGGTAGCTAGATTCAAATCAATCTTGTTGAAGACGTTATCCCCATTCAGTTCATCCAACATGTCATCTAACTTAAGGATAAGGTACCGATACTTGATGGTAATCATGTTTACGGCTTGACTATCGATGCACATTTTCTAAGTTCCATCCTTTTTTTAGCACAACGAGTGCTAGCATAGCATAAGGTTGAGGCTTTCCCATACATATCCTTTATCTAGAAGTTCATTGACTTGTCTTTGGAGCTTAGAAGCCTGCTTAATGTTCATTCGATACGCTGGCTTGTTTGGTAGGACAATGTCTGATATTAAGTCAATGTAATGTTCAATGCTTCGAAGAGGAGGTAGCCCCTTTAGCTATTGCTCAGGAAATAAGTCGGCATATTCATTCAACAGTTCCTTGACTTCCAAGGGTAGTTTACCCTACTCCTTCAACTTTAGTAATCATTTGATTAATAGGAAGGTTGGCACAACAGCCTTAATAGCTTCTCAAAGCTCAGCTCTACAAAGCATTAAAGTTTTCTTGGATCCTTGGGCTAGTTTAGCCTGTAGCTTGCTAACTTGACTCGATGCCATAGGGTTCAGAGTAACCTTCCTCCTATTCTTCTCGAACATATAGGTGTTCTTAAACCTGTTATGTATAACTCTTTGATTGAAAAGCCAAGGTCAGCTAAGTAACACATGGGATGCATACATAGGTAGTATGTCACATAGAATCTTATTGGAATAACTCCCTATAGAGATCGGTAGCAATACTTGCTGAGTGACGTATAATGGTCCTTTCTCATTTAGCAATGCAACTTGTAAGGCTTCGGACGTGTGATAATTGGCAATTTTAGCTTCGTGATCAGGTCAGTAGATGCTACATTAATGCAACTCCCACTATCCACTATGAGTGCGTACACTTGATCATTTACTTTTAGGTGATGTAGAATAAGTTCTCTCTTTACTCCTTCTTGGTAGAGGGTTCCAAGCTTATGGTACATTGGACAACTAGAGTTAACTTATTTAGGTTTTTTGTAAACACATCCTCTTTAATCAAGTTGGTATTAACATTAACCTCATCTTCTACTTCCTTCTCCTCATCTGGTTCCTCATCCATGCTATCTACCTCAATCTTTGAGACATCTCCCTTAATGATCATGGTCCTCTGGTTCGGACTCTAGGCAGTCATGTGCCCAAACCTTTGATACTTAATGCACTTAATCTGGCTCATCTTCCTCTTAGATCCTTGTCCTTTTCATATGTTCGGGTCAACGTATCACTATTAGGTTGGCCCTTTTATTTAGTAATGACATTTGTTCATTTGGTTGGCTTGGTACTAGTTGAGTTCAGTAGCTTCCTTGAACAGGTCGGTTCATTAAGGGTTTGGTTGGCACTAGGCTCCTTCTCTACATCTCCATTCGTTGGGCTATCCTTATAGCCTCATTTAATGTAGTGAATTGTTGAAGTTCTATAATATCTCAAATATTACTCCCTAGTCCAGTAAGAAACCTAGACACTTTCGAGCTAATGATTCTACTTCTTCACAACAAATCATGAGTATTTGGAACTCTTCAATATATTCATCAACAATTCAACCTCCTTATCTCAACTCTTGAAGTCGAGCAAAAGTGTCTTGTAGATATGTATCCAGTATGAATTTGTTTCTAAGTACCCTTCTCATCTCGGGTTAAGTAATTATGTCTCAGTATCCTTCTTATCTCCTCATGATCTGAAAGTTATTCCATCACGTGGTGGCATATCCTGTGAACTGAACAATAGTAGTTCTCACCTTCTCTCAATCCTCATATTGATAATAATCAAACACTCTTTCAACCTTTTCCTTCAATAGGATTCGAGGTACTGACCCAACTCGACTGCCAAAGCTGAGCTCATCTACTTATCGACTCATTTTGTTTGCTGATTTGAATGACATTATTTCTTGTAAAAAGAGTGTTAAGAAGTAGAAGAAGGAGACAACAACCGATCCTCACTCATGTTTGACCAATTACTTACTTGGCTTTACGTTTGCCGATATGCTGAGACATCATGTTTCTGAGAGTTGGATCTACTTAGCAAGACATAGAGAGACTACTGTCGACTAACTTACATTTCCGAGAGTTTGGATCCATTCGGCAAGACATCGAGAGAGTAATGCCAACTAACTTTAAAACTTGGCAATTATGGGCTATCCTCTCTAGTGTCTCGACCAAGCATTGTGAGGTTACTTCTAGGACATGCCGAATGACCGCGTGTTGACTTTTCCCTATAAAATGTACAGTTTTTTTTTATTTTTGTACGTGTTTGTCTTTATTTTATTTATGGGGCCATTTCTTTAGGGTTTAAGGGCCTTACACATTATTTACAGTTTTTCTATTAGGGTTTAGGACTTGCTATAAATAGCAACATTTGTAATAATACAAAGGGTGAGTAGAACATGAATGAAGAACCCTTATGAGTGTTTTCTCTTGAAAAGATCTCTCTCTTATTAGCTCTTATCGATCTCTTTAGCAAGGATTGTGGCGGGTAACCTTACTACTTAGACCGGTGTGTTACATCTAGCGAGTTTTAGGTAGTGTAGAATTTAGCTAGTACATCATATTCGATTAGGTAGCTCATGGATTTGCTAAAATCCTCACTAAACCTGTTCCATTTTTCGTTCCTTCGGTAGGATTGAACCTACCTTAACGACTAACCTTATTAGTTTTTTGTCACAGTTTACATAATCTTGGTATTAGAGCTTGAGGTTTTAGATAGGGCCGGGAGTTTTTAGGCATTTTATCTATTTTATTTTGTGTTTGAGGAAGTGCTTGCTTATTGGGTTTGCTTATGATATTAAGGATTTGTATACTGGGAATTATTTTAGTTTCAATTCTATATGTTAGGAACTTTTCTAATTGGTTTTCTTAAGGTAGGGTTAGTGAAAATTTGGATTGTAATCTCTTTACATCATAAATTCCATATTGATTATATGTATCAAAGAAAAGGTTAGGAATTCCAATTTGAGTTGTTTGCTGAGATATAATTTTTCAAGTTGTTCAATGTGTTATCCTGTCTTAGTATTGTGATAGTAATTGATATAGTATTGTTGTGTTTGCTAAATTGAAAAGACCAAGTGTCTAGTTAAGATTGTGTATGTCTAAGTTGAATTGCTAAGAATAGTTGCTACACCAAATTTAAACTTTGCTAAGCTTCATAGCTAAATTGCAGATCCAAACTGCTGAATTGAAGTTGTGCCGTACTACTTATTATGCTAAATCGATTAATTCTAATAGTAGGAATGATATCCAAATTGGATTGTCTTGTTTAAACACTTGTTGAGCTATACTTAAGTTGTTAAGTTCTTGTGACTTGCCGAGCTTAATTGAGTGAAGAAGTCTGAGCTACCAAATTGAAGTATAAACCGAGTTAATTATTGCTAAGTTGTTAATACTTGCAATCCGAGTACTAGTACCTTTTTAGCTGTATTGTTGTCCATTAGCTGCGGAGAAACTCTCTCTCTCGTAAGCTTAAGTACTGCTATTGAATTGAATATTCTCAAGATGACACAAGAAGCTGGATATGAATATGAATATTATTATGAAGACGTGATATCACAAATTCTAAAATTTGGTGGATGTGGCACTCCAGATGGATATATGAATTGGGAATTTCAAGTTGATCAAGTTTTCAAGGATTATTCATATTCTGAGCATCAGTGAGCCTATGCTATAAAGAATTTGATGATTGGCTTTGCAGCTACTTGGTAGAAGAGAATGATAAATCAAAGAATTGATAGGGGAAACATTAAAGTCATTACATGGGAAGACTTAAGGTGTTTGATGTGAAGAAGATTCATTCCTTAAGATCATTAAGACAAATTGTATGAGAGAAAACCCACCTATGAAGCTAAACTCTTTAAACTATGGGATCAGCTAATGGAGATTGAAAGACAGCTTGAAGTGTTCAAGATGAAATAAGACAGCAGAGGAATGCCGAGTTAGAGAATATTGAAGGAGAATTTAAGGAAGTAGAGGTTGTTGGAGAAGTGACTAGTAGAGGAGAAAGAATTGAGTTGTGAGGAAGTGGAAGGGAGAAGGCTATTGAGCATGAACTTGTGACACCGACATTAAGAGTACGTGAAGCTTTAACGATTCTTGAGTCGGAAGAGAAGTTTGAGATTTTACATGTTCAAACTCTTCGGGTTCATCACATGATGTTTGAGCCAAAAATTGTATTATTCTCCTTGAGTGATAGTTGTCGAGGGTACTTAGATAGAGCTAATCAGATACATGATGAATGGAAGGAAGGATCCTTAAAGAGGAGTTTGGTTAATCAGGCTCATGGCGAGTGGAAGGAGCCGAGGATGATGCCAGCGCTGATCATAGACTTGAACTATCTTTATATCACTCTCTTTGGTTTTTACAGGTTAGTATTTGATCCCAGTGGGATTTAGAGCCACCAATTACCAAGTTTTGGGTCTAAACTTCTCTAAGGGAGAGGGAATGATAAAATTCGAGGTACCGGCCTAACTTGACTGCCAAAGCTGAGCTCATCTACTTACCCACTCATTTTGTCTACCGAGCCGAATGACATTATTTCTCATAGAAAGAGTGTCGAGAAGCAGAAGGCGGAGACAACAACTGATCCTTACCCATGCTTAACTTATTCCATTTTCGTTCCTTTAGTAGGATTGGACTCACTATGATGATCAGTCTTATCGGTTCTTGGTTATGGTTTGCATCAGTCTTCTTCTTTATACTCTTTTTCTTCAACATCATCCATATCTCCTAAGTCAATCCTTCGTCATGCTCATCCACCTTGAACTTATCAAGTTGGTTTTTGACCTCTAGCAGGTTGAGCAGCTTATGGGGTGTTTTATATAGCCTCAACAGGTTGATAGGCCATTACATGAATAGCTCTAGTTAAATAAACTAGGAGTTTGGCCACCTCATCTAGTCTTTCATTTGTACTTTTAGGGTACCCTAGGATTGTCAGCCATGGTGGACAACACCACTACTATTATCCCCAATACCAGCATTAATACTCGAGTTTGTCATTTTCTTTGATAAATTTGGTTTCAAGCTTCAAATCTTAGATACAACTGACACTATCCCTCCGAACTAAACAACATGTGCACTCTCTACATAGATGTCCAGTTAACTTATAAACACGGCAACTACATAGATGCATAAACTACTATACAAAAACTTGCTCTATTTTTAGATGTTTGAAGTAAGGTAAAACAAAGTATACTCGAGAACAACTACCACACTCTACTTCTTACTCAAACACTTCTGTGATTCCTTTTACAACTTTGACATACTGCTATAATAAGCACCACTTCACGAAACATAAACACAACTTACCTAAACAAAACCTCCATTCTGATATGAAGATGATGCATATTGAATCCAAGAATAGATAAGGCCAGTCATAAGGTAGGTCCAAGCTTGTCGAAAGCTTAGAAGAAGGTGATGGGATTATGCAAAAATAGTAAAGATAAAGTAATCAAACCCATGAACAACTCCGAGAATAGGATGCATTAAGGAACTTTCGAAGACTTTCGATACAACTTGATATGATGCACGAGGTGGTTTGATGAGGTTATTCGGCACCTAACATTGCTTAAGGGTTAGGATAAGAGTGAGAAGAGTAAATAAGCAATGTTCACAATAGGAAGGATATTTAGTATATTGATGATATCTCATGTAATGCGGCTACATGTATAAAGGGTATTTAAACTCGCAAAACTAAGGCAACCTATCTAAAATAGAAAAGACCATAAAGGGAAGTGTCTAAAAGGAGTGAGATACAAGGAATGATGAAGGGTATATTGGAAAATACAACAAAAGTGAGTATTTTGTATAGGGGATTCTATCACATGATTGCTCGAACACGTGGCTTACTATAGGTAGATGACTTTTTGGAAAAAAAGACAATTTTGTACAATCAAGTTGATTTATATTGAACCGAGGTTGACTCATTTGAGAAGGAATGGAGGAAGATAAGTGCTGAAGCTCTTGGCTTCTCGATACCAATGTTGCTGAGTTAAGAGTCGGTTTGGTTAAGGCCAAGTAGACATGTGTAAGGGGTTGGGCTATTAAGGAGCTTTTGTCTACTCGACACATGACTTCTGAGAGATAAGGAGTTACTTAGCTCTACACAAGGAGTTGGTTGGTAGTAAGGATCAGCTTGGCTTCTGTAAGAGTCGCTAGTAGTAGGAAGATTTGTCGTGTTAGTCCTTTAAGACCTTAGGCTTGGTTGCACATCAAAGGTCTAGTAGTCTAATTCCATCATAGAGGATGCTAGCTTGAAGCTCCATTTAGGATAAAGATTCCTATTCTGATCTCCATCTTTCACATGATTGTCGATTTGAGCACCAAGTTCTCATAAGTGCTAACATAGTTTTCGAGTGGCCAAGTAGACATGTCGACTTGCCGAGCATATAGGTTAACCTGCTGAACAACCATACCTATTGTCAAACTCTTACCATAATCTAAATAGTTTCTAAGAATACTAACCCTAAACGTTTATTCGAGCTGAGCTCCTAAGTCGACCAACATCTGACCTCAGTCTAAGCCGAGTTGTAAGATACTCGACCTAAAGGTGATTTGAATATCCTTGGATGACCTAGCTCTAACTAAATCTAGATTAGGTCTACTTTGATTGCAGATTATTTTCTTCACTTCATTTGACTTGGATTATATTCTAGAAGGATTTCTTACTCTATTTGTACAGAATATTCTTTATCTTTTTTTATCCATTATAGTATATCTCATGTATTCCAATTTGTAAATTACCCTTTTGTCTTTTCTACATATGCTTGTAACTCTAGTGGAGCTAATATAAATCCCATTTGTTTGTATGTAGACAATACATTATATTATCAGATTACTATAAGTTTCCCTCCATCAGCATCCATAGTATTCTCATTCTTCCTTTAGCTCTTATCTATTCCCTTTAACTCTCTACAGTTTAAAGAGGTGAATCATATCAGGTGAATTATAGGTTAAGTAGGATTGATTGGTGTGTCATATCCAGTTGGTAGCTACTTGGATTTTGCTAATCTTCTTTTATTTTCTTTTAGCTCCTTCCATTGTGTTTCTCCTTGTGTAAGACCCTGAAGACACATCAATAATGGGGACTGAGGTTAGCAATGTTGGAGATATTAGAAACTCCATAGTCTTTAGGTAATTCCAGTTGATAGGCATTGTTGTTGATCTTTTAAAGTACTTTAAAGGGACCTTTGGCTCGGGTAAACAACTTATTCTTTCTCTTGTTTGGAAACCTTTCCTTACTTAGCTGTAGCCATACCAAATCTCCAAGCTAAAACTATGCTAACTTCCTCCCTTTACTTTTTTCTCTCATCCTCTTAGTAGCTTGGTCAATTTGTTGGATAACTTTCTTATAGATCTACTGCATATACTATGCTCGAGCTCTTGTATCAAGGTCTTCTTGCGTAAGCATAGGTATTGGGGCATGATTAAGGGGTAGCTTTGGATTGAAGCCATAGACTACTTCAAAAGATGTTTGTTTAGTGGTGTCATGCATCGTTCGGTTGTAGGCGAATTCCACCATAGGCAAACATACATCCCAATTAGCTAAGCTCTTTCCCACTACAACTCGGAGTAGTGATCCTAAAGTATGATTGACTACCTCTGTTTGGCTATTGATTTGGAGGTCATAAGAAGTGCTAAAAAGTAGTTTAGTCCCCATATGACACTAAGAGTTCTCCAAAAATGGCTTAGAAACTTTAGATCTCTATCTAACACTACACTTCTTAATAGGCCATGCAAACAAACAATTTCCTGCAAAAAGAGAGAAGCAATAGCTAAAGTATTGTTAGTTTTAGAGCAAGGCACAAGGTGTGCCATTTTTCTAAATCTATCCACGACGACCATCACAAAATCTTTGCTTTGGGTAGCTTTTGGTAATTTGGGAACAAAGTCCTTGCTTAACTTAGTCTAGGGTTTGGTCGTAATAAGTAAAGGCATTTCTTTTCCTTATCCCGCTCGACATTTGGCTCTCTTGCAAGTAGCACATGTCCTAATAATTTGATGTACATGTCGCCTCATCTTAAGCTAAAAGAACCTTTCACTTAATAACTCATACATCTTCTTCTCTCCAAAATGCCTAGAGAGTACTTTACCATGAGCTTCCTTTATTAACAACCCTCTTACAGAATAGGTTAACATACATAGCTTGCTACTTCAGAATAGATAACCATCTTCCATATGGTAGTTGTCTACCGTTCTTCCCTCTACACATCATCTAAAGATAGGACCAAAATGGGGGTCCTGAGGATATTGTTTCATGATGCTTATAAAAGTCTAGTCTGTAACTTAATAAGAAGAATATATCTTCCTGATAGAGCATTAGTAACTACATTATTCTTGCCTATTTTGTACTTGATCACATAGTTGAATCCTTCTAGGAATTCAACCCATTATGCTTACCTCTTTGATAGTTTGGTCTGACTTTTGAGGTGCCTTAAGGATTCATGATTTGTATAAATAACAAATTTTCTCGGCAATGGATAATGCTACCATACTTAGAGTGCTCGAATAAGGGCTAAGAGTTCTTTATCTTATAATGAGTAGTTTAATTGAGGTCTTCTCAGCTTTTCACTATGGTAGGCAGTTGGTCAACCTTTTTGCATCAAGACAACACCTATCCCAACACTTGATGCATTATATTTGAGCTAAAAAATCTTCTCAAAGTTAGACAAAGCTATCAAGCCTGGTTTTTTACCCTCCGGTTCTTTTTATAAAATTAGGTCTTCTTTAAACTGATTAGTACTAAACCCTATCCCTTTAATATTGATCCTTGACTAGGGTTTAAAAAAAACCATTTTTTTTCAACTTAAAAAGATTTAGAGTCGTCACTTGACTGAAGTCAGGAAAAAATGTTAAGTTATAACTAATTGGGTGAATTGGTTATAACTAATTATAATTTAGCTACTGATCTATCGATTAAAAAACCTATTTATAAATATGGCTTTTTGAAAACCGGAGATCTGGATTTAAGGGTTAATTTATTAAACTGTAAATAGGTACCGTTTTTTAATTTTCCGAATTTAACTTCATTTTTCAAATATAGCCTTTTTAATTTCTTAAAAACAACTAATCATGATACATGTGAATAAATTGATTAATTTACATAAATATCTAAAAATGGAAAAAAATAAAACTTTCCATATTTTAAATTGCCTCGTACTTACGTATAAGTGCCTATGTACTTATTATTCGGGATCAAACTTTCGTAATTCATTTACTAAAAACATAGTGGGTTGATTAATTTTAACTTTAGAAAAATTACTAGGTTTACGTTTTTATCTATTTTGAGTTTATTTGAGAAAATTTCCTAAGGGTTCTAAATTGATTTGTTTTTTGAAAATCTAAAATGCCTTAGTTTGAAAGGATTAGTTTATTTTTATTTATTTTTGAAAATTCAACTTTCTAAGTGATATAAGCAATTTTCATTATTTTATTATTATTTATCTATTTCTATTGTGCTTAAAATAAATAAATGAAAACTAAACTGTATATTTTTTTCTTCTTTTTTTTTGTTTTTTCTCTTTTTTTTTTTTCTTTTTTCGGTTTTCCTCTTTCAGTTTTTTTATTTCCTCTAATTCACTAATACAATAAATAGATAAATAAATGAAGTAAAAAAAATAAATAAATAAACTAATGAAAATCAAAATGGTAAGTGGGGTTTGGATAGAATAGTACACGGGTTGGTTGGGTCAAGAGCGGGTCTCTAGGTTAGTCAGCGGGTTGGGCAATTAGATTGGACTTGGAGCTCCAGCGGGTCAACACATGTCCCACACGTTCGTTTGATGGAGAGCAGCACAGTGATTGGAGGGGGGATGTTACCAGGTGCTAGAGGTGGTGTTTCAAGCGGGTAAGGCCAAATTTATGTGTTTTCAATTGGTAAATAGGGGTTTGGTGATTGCGTTTTGAAGTTTCGTGGTGAATTGGGTAGTTGTGTGTCATGGTTGGATGGTCGCACGATGATCACTGGTCGCTGGTGTCAAGGATGGTGGCCATCCGTGAGTTTGAGTGGTGAAGCTTGGGATTGGTTGTGTTGTTTGGTTTTAATCCGTAAGGGAAGATGGTGAGCTTTGGGCGTAACCATGTGTTGTGTATACAGGTGTCGGTGGTCAGTGATTGTGAAGTTGTTGAGAGTGTGTGGGGTTTCGGCTTATGGATTGCAGCAAGGGGGGTCGTGTTCGGTAAACAGTCGGTGTAGCATTGGAGTGTTGCAGCAGTTCGGGTTTGGTCGTGAGTGAAGGAGTTGGTTTGGTGGGGTTCAATATGTGGTGAAGGCTGTGCGTCCGATGGTGGATGGCAGTGTGTTTGTGGGTTCGACTTAAGAGGTGATTGTGATTGCGAATGGTGTCGGAGTGTGGTTGTGGTAGTGTGTTCGGGGGAGAAAGGGCTGGCCGAGAGAGACAGGTTTAGAAAGAGAGAGAAGGCTATGTACGGTGGAGAGAGGGAAAGGTTGGGGAAATTGAGAGAGAGAGAGATCAGATAGTCAGAGTTGGTATCGATCCCCCCTGTGTATGTCTGTCTTCTTTTTTTGTGTGTGAATTCCCCCTTTGCTGTTTTTCATCCTCCCCCCTTACTGTGTGTGGGTTTTTAAAACAAAACCTCCCCCTTGTGTATGTCTCTGTGTTTTGATAAAAAGGAAAAAAACAAGGAAAGGAGAGGAAAAATTGGGGGCAAAAGAATGTATGTTATTTAAGCGAGTCATAATATGTTAAGTGTCAATTTCAAACACGTAACCTAGTGATAGCCCGACATGTGGCCATACATAAAGTTTAAGAGAAAAAGATAAGAAAACCAACTTTTATAGGCCATTTCTTATTTTTTTTTTGTGTTTTTTTCCTATTTTTTTTGTATTTTTCTAGAATTCCTAGTTTTTTTTCTTTCTAAATTTTCTATTATTTTTGAACTTTTTCTAATTTAAGATCTTATAATCTAATTTGAAAAATGAAAGGGGAGCAAAAATTAGGTGGTTACAAAAGCTAATACTCATGTAGAAGTTAATTTTATCTTCAACAAAACTTTTTTCCTCTCTTTCTCCCCACTTAAACTCAATATTCTTCTTTGTCAGCTTCGTAAGTGGTGCAACAATGGTATTGAAGTTTCTAATGAATATTCTATAAAAGGATGCTAGTTTGTGGAAACTTCTCACCTTGGTACAAGTGGTTATAGTTGGCCATTTGACAATAGCTCGGATCTTCTTATCATTAACTCACAAGTTACCTCTACTTATTACATATCCTAGAAAAATCACTTCTTCCTAGAAGAAACAACACTTCTTTAGATTGCCAAATAACTTCTTGGTGTGGAGAACATTAAACACGATACAGAGATGCTCGGAGTGGCTTGATAGGTTAGTACTGTATACCATAACATGCTTCTCGATTAGTATTTTTAACACATGGTTCATCAATCTTACAAAGATGCTTGGGGAATTTGAAAAGCCAAAAGGGATAACCATCTACTCGTAGAGACCATATCGATTTTTGAATGCAGTTTTCCACTCATCTCTTGGCTTTATTTAGATCTAATAGTAGCTAGACTTAGATCAATTTTACTGAAGACCCTAGCTCCATTCTGTTCGTCTAACATTTCATCCAACTTGGGGATTGGATACCAGAACTTGATTGTGATTTGTTCACGGCTTTGCTATCTACATACATAGGCCAAGTACCATCCTTTTATGGCACAAGGAGCATCGAGATAGCGTAGGACCTAAGACTTTCCTTCACATATCCTTTTTCCAGTAGTTCATGGACTTGTCTATGGAGTTCAGCAATTTATTCGGGGTTCATCCGATAAGCTAACTTATTTGGTAAGGCAATGCCAAGTATTAAGTCAATGTAATGTTTAATACCTCGAAAAGGGAGTAATCCTTCAGGCAATTATTTAGGAAACAGATTGAAATACTCATCCAGTAGCTCGTTAAACTCTAAGGGTAGCTCAATTTGCTCCTTCAACTCTAGTAGTCATTCGATTAACATAAAGGTCAGCATGTCAGCTTTCATAGTTCATCATTAACATCAACCTCTTCTCCCACTTCTCTTTCCTCCCTTAGTTCCTCATCTATGCAGTTCACTTCAATTTTTAGGGCATCTCTCTTAATAATCATGGTTCTTCTATTTAGGCAATAGGTGGCCATGTATTCAAACTTTTAGCACTTAAAGCACTTAATCTAGCTCATCTTTCATCTAGATCCTTGTCCTTTCTCATAAGTCCTTAGTAGCACTTCACCATCAATTAGTTGGCCCTTTTGTTTAGCTTTGACATCTGTTCTTCTACTCGGCTTAGCGCTTTCTTAAGCTTAGTAACTTCCTCGAGTCAGTCAGTCTGATTGGAGTAGTCAGCTCATTGGAGATGGGCTCAGCTTATTCCTCCTCTACCTCTTTACTCATTGGCATATTCTTATAGCCTTGTTCAATGTAGTGAACTATTAAAGTTCTACGATATCTCATATGTCATTTCTTAATCCAGTAAGAAACCTAGATATTGTTAGGGTTGATGGTTCATCCTTTTTACATCGAATCATGAGCGTTTGGAACTCTTGAACATAATTATTAATAGTTTAGCTCACTTGCCTCAGCTTTTGAAGACAAGCAAAGGTATCTTGCAATAAGTATTTAGCACAAATATGTTTTTAAGTATTCTCTTCATCTTAGGCCAAGTATTAACTTCCCTATATCCTTCTCATCTCCTCATAGTTTAGAAGTTCTACTACTACATTGCGACATAACCTAAGAACTTTATAGTAGCAGTCCTCACTTTCTTACGAGTCTTCATACTGGTAACAACAAAAAACTTACTCCACCTTCTCTTCCTAGTTTAAATAGTCATCAATGTTTCTAGAACCATTGAAGCTTGGAATTTGAAGCTTCACATGGCTAGCAACTCAGGGTGCTTGAGCTTGCTCTTTTTCTTCATTGTACTCTTCTTCTCCTTCTTTATCCAAATCACCCAAGTCAATCCTTCTCCTAACATGTCCTCTTACTCCTTCACCTTGATCTTGATGAGTTAGGTTCTATCTTCTTATAGGTTGAGCAATTTGGACAGTATTTTGCATAGTATTGACAAGCTAAAAGGCCAATGCATGAATAGCTCTAGTCAAATTGGCTACAAGGTTAGCTATCTCATCAATTTGCTCATTTGTACTTCTAGGGGTCTTCTAGGGTTGTTATGCATGGTAGATAATACTGCTATTGTCATCTTCAATACCAATGTTAACATTGGGATCCATCATTCTTTGCGGTAAAACTTAGTAATAAACTTAGATCTAAGAAACAACAAACATTGTTCCTCCAAGCCAAATAATCTCATACACAAACACTTCTTCACGTGAAAGTTCAACTATCCTATGGACACAACAACTACTCCAAAGAACAACAAACCCAACTAAAACTTGCTTTGTTTTCATATATTTGAAACAAGGCAAAACAAAGCATACAACTACAGCAAAGTACTACTCCTTCTACTTACTTGAAAACTCACAGTTAATCTTTACGCAATTACAACACACTATCTTAACAAATGCTACTTCATAACAAAGCTCAACTACAACTTACCTAAACGAACCTCCGCTTTGATACTAAGATGATACATCGTATTGAGAGTAAATAAGGGCAATAGTATCGGGGTAGGTCCAAACTTGCAAACACTTAAAGTGAAGGGTTGTGAAATGCGAAAATTGGAACAAGAGAATGAGACAAATAAGCAATCAAAGAAAGATTCCAAGGATATGACGTACTAAGGAAACTCCACGGACTTATGGCTCAACTCGATATGATGCACGAGTTAATCTAATGAGGGTACTCACCACTTAGCCTTGTTTAAGGGTTAGGATAAGAGTAAAGTAAGCAATAGAGAGCAATGTTCAGGGAAAGGGAAATGTATTCAATAGTCGATGTGTAAGATGATTGTGTAGCTACATATTACAGAGGGGTATTTATACCTAAAACTTAGGGTAACTTACCTCAAATGGAAAGGACAAAAGGGGTATTCCCTAAACTAGTAATGCACAAGGAAAAATAAAAGGATACAAATGAAAATTCAAAGAAGTTGATGATTGGTGTAGAAAGGTAGTTTTCACATGGGACTTGACACGTGGCATTTGGTTATTAGGGGTGCTTCTAGTAGATACAAATAAGTAGTACGGTCAGGATATGGTTTGCTAAGCAGAGGTGTTGAGCAAACCTAGAGGTCTTCCCAGGAAGATGTCGGTGTGGATATGCTCTAGGGTTCTCAGCACTAGTATTACTGAGATATTGGTCAGCATGGTCATGACGGAGTAGATGTGTCAGAGGTTTGAGTTATTAAGGGAGCATATTTTAGGTTGACACATTTAGATGAGAAGTTACTTGGCCCGTCATGTGAAGTTGGTCAGTAATGAGGATTAGCTTGGCCTCGATAAGAGTTGGTTGGAATAGGAGAATCCGCTTTATTAGACCCTCAAGACCTCGAGCTCGAGCTTAGGTTAAGGGCTAATAGTTTGATTCCTATCAGGTAAGCTCCTTACCAAAAGGAAAACCACTTTAAATAGGATAGAAGCCCTGTATGGGTTGCAAGCCGATAGTCTTTTAAAAGCCGGGGAGAAGATCAAAGGTTTGACTGCTTGACTTTCTTAGTTCCATAAGTCTTATAGGAGAAAGCAAAACTCCTTAGGTTGACAAGCTAGTGAAGGGTATGAATTATGACCAGCTGGCAAACTTAGTAGCCAAAAGGATGTCAGGAACCCTTCGAAGCGAGAAAACAGAGGTTGCCATTTTAAGTATCGATAGCAAAACTTTTTTCTCCAATAAAATTTAGGAGCAAATGCTCTCTATAGCACCAAACTCCTAATGTTCGAGCCATATGATGAGACTCCTACTTAGAAGCCCAGTAAAGGCACTTTTGGGCAATTATGGACTTGCATGGCCTTAGTGATGGAGTTACGTATAAAGCCTTCCTAGGCATATTATAGGAAGGTACATGAATGTGATTTAATCACTTGCTTGATAATTCCATCTCCAACTTTAAGGAGCTTGCTAGAAAGTTCTCTCTCCACTTCTAAGCAAGCAAGCCTTCGCTTAAGGATAATTTGTCCCTATACCTTGTTTAGTAGAGGAATGGAGAAATCTTCGGATTCAGGTCATTTAGCATAGGAGTAGTCTTAATTGTGGTTTCTTTCAAGTCCTATTGAAAAGCAAGCTAACTAACTTAGTTGAATTCTAGAGAATAGCCTAGAGATATATTGACCAGGAAGGTAACATCTATACCAGGTGCAAAGACAACTAAAGAAGGTTAGATAAGGGAAAAGAGAAAGAAAAGAAGCCGAAAGGGGTTGCCTAAAGTCTCTAGTCAATGACCATGATTTGAAAGACTAAAAATGATCTAACCCAATACCAACCTTCAACTAGGACACTCCTTTGACTAAGCTTATAGGGGACATTTTTATGGAAGTTGGCAACATAAGTTTGTTGTCGTACCCAAGAAGATGAAGACTAAGTCTAGTTGAAGAGAAAACAACAAGTATTGCAGCTTCTACGGGCTAGTAGACTTAACATCAGCGAGTTCTTTCGGTTGAAAAAGGCGCTAAAGCATGTACTTTAGTACGGGTATTTGAAGGAACATATAGTTACTTCGAGAACTGAGTCGAACAACCTTGTTAAAGAAGACGAACCAAGGAAGATCGATAAGAAGATAATTTTAATTAAAAAAATAGAGATATCTAAATAATGAAAAATAAAATAAAAATAAGAAAATAAACAAATAAAGTAAATAAAATAAAAGAAACACTAATTTGTAAAATTATAGAACACATAATCCCTATTAAATTGATGGTATTTATAACTTAGTTGATAGGAATCAAATTATTGGACCTTTAACCTGAGCTTGAGCCCAAGGGTTGGAAAGTATGGATATGCAAATTCTTTGCTTATGACCTACCATTGAAGAGTTCGAGTTATTGTAATTTTCTAACTTGATGCCCTTACTGAACCGAACCCTCTCATGCTTGTTGACTATCTCTTCCTATCGATTTGAGTCACATTCGAAAAAAAACTTAGTAGATCCGACCACTTACCCAACTTACCTAAATTCGAGCTATATTAAATTTGTTCGAAGTGAATCTACATTGGAAGAATTATTTGCTTAGCTTGGCATAGCTGACTTACCACCCTTGCTCAACACTTCAGCTCGGTAGATACTAAATTAATTGTACAGATTGTTCTTTCTTGCCACAAAGTCATCTATCCACAAGGAGCCATGTGTCTAAGCAATCATGTGATATAATCCATTGTATAAGATACTCATTTTTGTTATATTTTCAATTGTACCCTTATTATTCCTTGTACATTACTTTTTTTAGACATTACTTGTTTTACTATTTTTTATTTTAGGTAGGATGCCCTAATGATTCAGGTATAAATATCCTATTGTAATGCAGTCGCAATCATCATCGTACATTTGATATTGAATATTCTTCCTTTCGTAAACTTGCTTACATTTTGTTTACTTACTTTACTCTTATCCTAACGCTTAAGTAAGGCTAGATGGCTAGTACCCTCATTGGACCATCTTATGCTTTATATTGCGTTATTCTGTAAGTCCTTGGAAGTTCCCTGGTGCATTATATCCTTGGAGTTGTTCATGGGTTTTCTTATTTACTATTCCCTATTTTCGTGTGATTCCTATTTCATTCTTCAAGCTTCTTGTAAGCTTAAACCCACCCCTGTGACTATCCTTTTCAGCCCTTGGATTTGGTTTACATCATCTTGGTATTAGAGTAGAGGTTTCAATTGGGTAAGTTGTATTTGAGTTTTGTGAAGCAGTATTTGCTGTATTGGTGTGTTGTAGTTGCCTAGAAATTAGCTGTATGTGTTGGAGTGAGTAGTAAGAGTTGTAGTTTGTTTGGTCGTATACTATGTTTTGCCATGTTTCGAACTTCTAAAATACAATAAGTTTTAGTTGAGTTTATTATTTTATTGGTATAGTGTTGTGTTCATGGAATTGATTAGACATTTGTGTGGAAGAGTATGGGTGTTGTTTAGTTTGGAGAAGTAATGTCTATTGTCTCTCGAATTCGAAGTTTAAAACTAAGTTTTATTAAAGATAACTAATCCGAGTGTTAATGTGGGTATTATGGGTGACAATAGTGGTATTATTTACCATGGACGAAACCCTAGCATACCCTTAGAAGTACAAACAAATGGCTTGATGAGGTAGCAAACCTCATATTTGATTTGACCATATCTATTCATGTAATGGCTTATTAACAAGTTGAAGTAGTGTAGAATACCCCACTAGCTACTCGACCTACTAGAGCATAAATCCTAGCTCAACAAATTTAAGGTGGAGTAGTAGGAGGATAAGTTCAAGGAAGGATTAATTTGGGTGATATGGATGATGAAGAAGGCGAAGAGTATATTGAAGAAGAGAAGCGAGCTAGAGTACCCTAAGCTATTGACCATGTGAAGCTTTAAATTCTGAGCTTCAATGGTTTTGGGAGTGCAGATGATTATTTAGATTAGGAGGAGAAGGTTGAGCATATTTTTTATTATTACCAGTACAAGGACCGATAGAAGGTGAGAACTGCTATTGTTGAGTTCTTAGGATATGCCATGATGTGGTGGAAGATAGGAATCAGCCTGTGACTAACTTCAAGCCGAGGCCGACCAATCCTAAGCTATTGCTGATAAACTTTTGTGAAGATTGAATTAATAACAGAAGGCCAAGGGGAAGAAAAGGAGACACTCGACACCAAGTCTGTTGTTTGCCAATAAGTTGAGAGACTATATGATCGAGGACTTGAGGCTCAAGATCCACTCGGCATGGCATTAAGAGACTTGTGTTGACTAATTCTAGCACTTGACAATTATGTGTTGACCTTTCTAGTGTCTTGGCCAAACACTATGAGACTTTAGAGGCTCCTCTTTAAACCCAGACATCCAACTGCTGACCTTATCTACCTCGGATCCTACTCCTTCTAGGAAAGGCTAAGTAACTACATACCGACTTCTATTAAACGCACAGTTTTGTATTCTTGTACATATTTTCTTTATTTTATTTATGGGCCCATTCCTTAGGATTTAAGGCCTTGTACATTATTTACAGTTTTGTTACTAGGGTTTTAGACTTGTTATAAATAGCAACTTTGTAATTAGCGGGGACACAACAACTATTATCAGACAAAAAGGTATATTTCTCTTTTGAGCATGGATACACTTAAGCTCTTAGAGAGTGCATTGCCGGATGATAAAGGCATATTTTACACATGTTTTAATGTATGAATTATGTAGAATTATTATTGATTTTACAAAAATCATTTAGAAATGGTACTTAAGTATTCTCATTTGGATATTTTAGGTCTTGGAGGTTTCAGAGTGGAAATACAATCATTTAGAGGAGTTTTATGCAATTGAATGAAGCTTGAATCGATTTACGATACTTTGAAATTGAAGGTAGCTGGCCTTGGGCCGACCTACACTCTACATTGATGACCTTGGAGTTCTACACTGCCAGCCTTTATGGTTGGCCTTCAGGAAGATGATATCCATTCAAAAGCCAACCCTTGTTTTCTCTATAAATAGCCAAGTGATTGATATTTTTGGGGAACTTTTACATCTTTCTTTTACTTAGAGATTCTTAGAAGAAGTTAGGTTTTACTTTAGAAAAGTTTTTCATTTGAAGTTCGTGGATCATTGAGAAGACTTCGCTCTTGCTATGGAGATCACCCTTAGAGTTGCAATTAAAGTTTTAATTCATCATATTACATAATTGGTGATTTCTATCTTATTTCTATTTCTGTAATTCTGTGATTTGTTCTTATTTTTGGTCATGAACTTCTTTGCAAATTCTATTATTATTATTATTATTAAATGTGCTTTTATTTTAATTTCCATGGTTAACTAAGTTTATTGTAGGAAATTGATGAAACCCTACAAAATTGAGATGATAATTGTAGTCATGTTATAGGGTTAATAGATGTATGGATGATTCATGATTGTAATTTCTATGAATTGGATTATAATTCTCTAATTGGTTATAATTGTTAGAAACATTATTGATATAAGAGTTGATATAAGGTTTGTTAGAAATTCCTGATTAAACTGATTAGCTAATGCAAGAGCGATATTAATGCGAAATTATCTAGGGATTAATGCAATGTTTTGAGTTAATTATTCATTAAGACATTAGGGATAATTGATTTAGGCCATTAGTTGATCATAGCATCGGGAGATGTATGATTGTAATTTAAAGTCCATTGTTAATTAGAGATGCAGGAGTTGACTAATTAATTAGAGATTTAAATCTTTAATTTTAAGGCATGATAATTTCACTTGAATGATTGTATAGCTATTAATCTATATAACATGATGACAATTTGATTTGCATAACTAGGGTGAATTCTGTTCTTCCCACATTCTCAATTGATTGTTTTGTTTTAGATATATTTTCATAATTTTCTTTTTGGCAGTTTTAGGGTAATTAGAAATTAGTTAATTTACAATTCAATTTTGATTGCCTAAATATTGATAAGAGCTATCATAAGTTTAGTAATTTCTTAATCCTTGAAGGATCGACAACCTTACTTACTTTTTATTACTTGATTCCGACCTAATATACTTGCTAGAGTATTTGCGATATTTTTATATACACATTTTGAGCGGATCACTGAATTATTGAGTGTTAAATGAGCTCTTTAATCTTTCTCGCGTTCTTGTCAATCTTGCTCCCAAGATTGTGGTGAACTCTTCATTTGAGCGAGTTTGTAAGTCGCATCTAACCTGTCAATTGAAACCGCGAGCAATATTTAGTGTTTATGAGTCATATTGAACTCTATTTCAGGCTCATTCCCTAATTGTGTTTGTGTCTTGGTGTGTGATATTCATCTACATTCATTGTCAAAACCCTTTTCTCACTCTCTGTTTCCACATTCACTGTTGAAACCAACCATCTCACTTCTTATCCGTCATACCCATTTGACCCATTATGGGTTCGTAACCTATTGTGATGTATCATGGAGGAACTTCTAAATCATGAGAAGATAAAAAGGATATAGAGAGGTGAGTACTTGCCTTAAGATGAAGAGGATCCTTAGAAACAGGTTCATGCCGGACACTTATTTGTAAGACACTTTTGCTCGACTTCAAGAGTTGAGGCAAGGAGGCTAAACTATTGATAAATATATTCAAGAATTCTAAATACATATGATTCTCTATGAAGTGGATGGGCGATCAGCTCGAATAGTATTTAGATTCCTTACTGGATTACAAAATGACATCCGAGGTATTATGGAGCTTTAGCCATTCACTACATTGGATGAGGCTATACGAATAGCCTAACGAGTGGTGAGGTAGAGAGGAAACAAGCTGACCTGACCTTTGATAAGTTGACCTGGTCAGATGAGTCGATATGTTCAAGGAAGTTACTAACTTAACTAGGTACTGAGACAACTAAAAGGGTAGATGTTAGGGCTGACTAGACAGTGACGTGTTGACGAGAACATATGAGACAGGGTAAAGATCTGGAAGGAAGATGGGTTAGATAAAGTAGTTTAAGTGCTAAGGATTTGGGTACATGGTTACTTAATGTCTGAATCGAAGGACCATGATTATTAAACGAGACGCCTTGAAGGTTGAAATAGATAGCATAGATTAGGAGTTAGAGGAGGAGAAAGAAGTAGAAGATGAGGTTGATGTGAATGCCCACTCGATTGAGGAAGATGTGTTTGTAGAGGACCTTAATAAGTTGACTCTGGTTATCCGACATGCTATGAGTTTAGAACCTTCTACTGAAGATGAGTAGAGAGAGAACTTATTCCAAATCACTTACAAAGTGAATAATTATGTGTGTATACTCATAGTAGATAGTAAGAGCTGCATTAATGTAGCATTTGCCTACTTGATTAAGAAATTCAAGTTGTTGACCAACCTACATCTGAAACCATGTAAGTTACGTTGGCTAAATGAGAAGGGAGCACTACATGTCACACTACAAGTGTTGTTGCCGATCTTAATTGGAAACTATTCCAATAGAATTCCTTGTGACGTGTTACCCTTGTATGCATCTTACATGCTACTAGGCCAACCTTAGCTTTTCAACCAAAGGGTTATTCATTATGGTTATAAGAACATGTATCTATTTGAAAAGGATGGAAGGAAGATCACGTTGAATCCTATGCCATCGAGTCAAGTTAGTAAGCTGCAATTTGAACTTGCCCGTTAATCAAATAAGGCTTTGGTGTTGAGAAGAGTTAAACGCTAAGAAGCTATTAAAGCTAATGTGCCAACTTTTCTATTAATCAGGCAACTTTAGAATTGTAGGAGTGGGGTGAACTACCTTTGGAAGTCAAAGAGCTATTAGAAGAGTATACTGACTTGTTTCCAAAATAGTTGCCTGAAGAATTACCCTCTTTTAGATTGAACATTGCATTGACTTGATACTTGTTGCCCTATTAAACAAACCAGCTTATCAGATGAACCTCGAACAAGTTGCTAAACTTTAGAGATAAGTCAATGAACTACTAGAGAAGGGATATGTAAGGGAGAGTCTTAGCCCCTATGTTGTACTTGCATTGCTTGAGTCGAAGAAAGATGGGTCTTAGCATATGTATATAGATAGCAGAGCTATTAACAAGATTATGATCAAGTACAAGTATCCCATTCTGAGGCTAGATGACATATTAGATGAACTGAGTAGAGCAAGGTGTTTAGTAGGATTGATATAAAGTTTAGGTACCACTAGATTTGAATGAGGTAAGGGGATGAATTGAAAACTGCTTTTAAGACTCAACATGGCTTGTACGAGCAAATGGTCATGCTTTTTAGGCTATCAAATGCCTAAAGCACTTTTAGGAGACTAATGAATCATGTATTGAGAGATCTAATCGAGAAGTTTATTGTCGTCTACTTTGACGACATCCTTGTCTATAGTGTTGACCTAGCAATTCATACTAAACATCTCAAAGCTGTTTTTGATGTCCTATGAGTAGAAGGTTGTTTGGAAACTTGAAGAAACATTGTTTTTGCTAGGAAGAAGTGATCTTCTTAGGGTATGTAGTTGGTAGAAGAGGGTTGAGAGTAGATGAAGAGAAGGTGCAAGCTATTGTTGAGTGGCCAACCTTGACCTCTTATGCTGAGGTGAGAAGTTTTGATGGATTGACATCATTTCACTAATGCTTTATCCATAGATTCAGCACAATTGTAGCGCTTTTGACTGAGTTGATAAAGAAGAATGTAGAGTTCAAGTAGGGAGAGAAAGAGGAGAAGAGTTTTGCTGAGGTAAAAGCGAGCTTGACCTCGGCCTAAGTCTTGGCTCTACTAAACTTTGATAGAGTATTAGCTTGAATACAATGCATCAGGTGTAGGCATCAAAGCTATAGTGATGCAAGAAAGCCGACTTGTTGCTAATCATAGTGAGAAGCTTAGAGGAGCACAATTAAACTATTCTATATATGACAAAGAGCTTTTAGCCCTGATCCGAGCTCTTCATATGTGGTAACAGTATCTTCTGCCAAAAGAGTTTGTCATTTATACAGATCATGAATCCTTGACATATTTACCAGGGGTTTAATTTTGGGGGGATTTAATTTTGTCATTATGTATAAGCAAGGAAAAAACAATATAGTTACTAATGCTCTATTAAGGAGACACATTCTACTCATTGAGTTATAGATTAGGCTATTAGGGTTTGTAAGCATTAAAGAGCAGTATCAGGATGATTCTCATTTTAGCCCTATATTTGAGCATTGTAAAGAAGGAAGAGCAGTGGATGAATACTATATAGAGGAAGGTTATTTATTCAGAGGTGGAAAGTTGTGTATGTTGACCTGTTCAATAAGGGAGCTGCTGGTGAGAGAAGCTCATAATGGAGGACTCTTTAGATACTTTGGGGAGTAGAGAATGTATGAACTGTTGAATGATAGATTCTTTTAGCCTAGAATGAAGTGTGATGTGCATCATGTGATTAAGAGATGTGCCATCTGTAAGAAAGAAAAGATTCAAGTAGAGCAAGGAAAAACAATGCCTCTACTTATTCCGACCAAACCATGGGCCGACTTAAGTATGGATTTTATCTTTGGACTAACCCAAATTGCTTGAGGTAAAGATTCGGTGATGGTTGTTGTGGATAGGTTTAGCATAATGGCACATTTCTTGCCCTACACCAAAACTAATGATGCTTTGACTAGTGTTTTTTGTTTTTGTAGGAAGTAGTTTGCTTACATAGAGTACTAAAGAGTGTGGTGTTTGATTGACCTAAAATATCTAAGCCATTTCTAGAGAACCCTCTAGCATTGAATAAGAACCAAACTACTGTTTAGTACCTCTTGCCATCCCCAAACTGATGGCTAAACAGAAGTGGTCAACTGCACCTTAAGATCATTGCTTTGAGTTGTAGTGGGAAAGAACTTAACTGATTAGGATGTTTGCTTACCTGTGGTAGAATTTGTTTACAATAGGACAATATATGCTGCCATTGGGCATGCCCCATTTTAGGTTGTCTATGGTTTCAACCTCGAACTACCCTTTGATCACTTCCCTATGCTGTCAATTGACTAGGAAGATCCTGAAGCAAGAACTAGAGCCCATTCCATCCAATAGATCTACTAATAAGTTATCCAGCAAATTGATAGAGTTGCCAGAAAGCTAAAGGATAAAGGCAAAGGGAGGAAGACTAAGCAAATTTAGCCTTAAGACTCAGTATGGTTACACTTGAGTAAGGAAGGATTCCTTAATAAGAGGAAGAATAAACTATCTACCAAGCTAAAGGATTGTTTAGGATACTCCAAAAGATTAATAACAATGCGTACCAACTTGAGCTTCTAAAAAACTTTGGAGCATCAGATGTGTTTAATATTGCTGACTACAGCTCTTACTGACCCTAGGAGAACTTAGATGAAGACTAGTTGTATTTGATCCTAAATCCCAATCAGCTTAGTTGGGATGATAGGAATCAGACTACTAAACCTTTGACCCGAGCTAGAGCCCTAAGGCTAGAAAATATGGCAAGACAAATTCTCTCCTTACATAATACCACTGAGGAGTCCGAGTTATTGCAATATGTTGACTTGATGCCCTGGTTAGGTTGAATCCTGTCATGCTCATGGATAGTCTGTTGTTACCGAACTGAGTTACACTCGAGCAACAACTAGGTAGATCTAACCACCCACTCAATTAACCTAAATTCGAGTTGTATTGAATGTGTTTAAGGTGAATCCACATAGGAAGAATTATCTACCTGGCTTAGCAGGCCTACCACCCTACTTAGCAGTTCCACTTAATAGATACTGAATTGATTAGAAAGAATTGTCTTTTCTACCATAAATTCATCCATCCATGAGGAGCTACGTATCTGAGCAACCATGTGATGGAAACCGCTATATAAGATACTTATTTTTGTTGTATTTTCAATTGTACCCTTATTATTCCTTGGGTAGGATTCCCTAATGATTTGGGTATAAATACCCCATTATAATATAGCTGCAATCATCATCTTACATTTAATATTGAATATTCTTCCTTTTGTGAACTTACTCATATCTTGTTTACTTACTTTACTCATGTCCTAACTCTTAAGTAAGGCTAGGTGGTGAGTATCCTCACTGGATCATCTCGTACATCATATTGAGTTATGTTATGAGTCCTTGGAAGTTCCCTAGTGCGTTATATCCTTGGAGCTGTTCGTAGGTTTGCTTATTTATTATTCCCTATTTTTGCATGATTCCCATTTCGTTCTTCAAGCTTTTTGCAAGCTTAGTTTCACCCCTCGCAACCGTTTGTATCAATCCTTGGATTTGGTTCATATCACTAGTTCTATGGAACTTTCAATCTCTATTACTCTTTAGATCATGGAGATGCCTAATATGAATTAATTGGGCTTATAACTCTAGCTAATTCCTAATCTTGAGACTCTCTCTATATGAATTGCTTTTGAATAGAGTACTGTAGAATCACAATAAGACCTTAGATCTTGCTATTAGGCTAACCATTCTAAGTTACCCTAATTTGGAGAAATCAATGGCTAATCTCTTAATCTACTCGATTCCTTCTAATTACATGGGTTTGTTCACTCAAGGGCTCACACCTCCACAACAAACTCAAACATCAAATTAGAAACTTGGGTAAATACTAATTCAATGAGAATAAGCGCAATGTAATTAGATCTTTAAAGGTAATATCATAGATTGAATAAAATAAATATTATAATAGAAATTATGGTTTAATAATGATTTAATAAGAATGATCAAGAGAACAACATAATGAAACTAAATGAAGAAGAAATATGAGAAACTTGTGATATAATTCTAAACTAAAACTCTTCCTAAGGGGGTTTTCTTAGCAAACCTAGGCTTAGATGTCTATTTATAAGAGTTTGACGTAGATTCACAAAGAAAACCTAACAAAAATAGAAGATTTTCATATTATTGCATGTCTACAAGTAGGGTATACGGTCATGGCGATTAGGTGTACACTTGTACTTGATTTGAAAATTTCAAAATTCGATGGAAATTGATTAACAAGGGGTGCATGAGCATGGATCATGGCCTTGGTCTTCAACTGTATTCTTCACTAGACTCCGTTTCTTGCTCAAAATTCTTCTACTTTGATTTCTTGATCAACGCTTTTATTCCAAAAATACTCTAAAACTTGATAAAAGTCTTTGAAAGTTCATCAAATGGTCCCGAAGCCATTGAACATGAAAGTTAAATGAATTAAGCTCAAAATAATATATAATTAACTAGATTAATATACAAAATGGCGCATAATAATTATAGAATATGTATGCCCATTCTCAAATTCAAATAGCTTCGCCTAGGTTGCTTTCAGAATTACACTTTTCCCTTAACTTAATAGTGTCTTTAGAACACTTAGATAATAACACCTTAAGAACTACTAAATTTCAATAATCAATCCCAATAATTCAGAGTTAGCCTTATCACTTACATAAAAATTAAATTAGAGGTTAAAACTAACATAAATAAGTTAAGAAAAAGTTATAGAGATTTCACTACTAACTCAAGAGGAGGGAAATCTTCCCTTACTAATTTTATTTTGAAAACTTAGATTGGATGCATGTTACGTCAATTCATCCTCTAAACGTCTCTTTACTTCTTTTAATTTTCATAGCATACTTTTAAATTCAATTTATTTATTTATATTTAGCATTAGGCTTTTGACAAACCAAGGTCAATCTATACTAATTTAGACCTTTTATTTATTTAGTAATTGTTAGTGGGAAAACACTTCGCTTTTCTGATAGACCAAGATCGATCCTTAACTACTTTAATTAAATTCCTTTTTGCAAATTGGTAGTAGGAAAGTGTTTTGCTCTTCTAAGGGACCAATATTGATCTTAACCAATTCATTATTAAATCCTTCTTAATTCAATTAATACCTCTAATTATTTTGGTTTTTCAAAAGACTTTCAAAGGATAAATCTTCATTATTCATCCAATCTAAAAATTTGAAAAAGAGGGATAGATAACTATCCTTTAGAATTAAGCTTAGAAATCAATATAACTAGTCCTTAACCTGTCTATGTCTATCCTATTCCTAAGTCTAAGTATAAGCTTAGGTAATAGGGAACTCTGAATTATAAGAATTTAATCACTCAAATTCAGCAAAGCATCATAAAGTCGTAAAGGATTTAGGAAAATTCGAAAAAAAAAATTTCTTACTTAATATATAGGGCATGCAATTTTCTTAGATTTCTTATTTAAGAAAAAATTTAAAAGCATAAGTTTATGTTTACATTATTAACATGCATAATCCACCCTTTGCCCCTACACTTAAGTTATACATTATCCCTAATGTACATTATATAAAGTAATTCAAAATATAAGTGGGAAAAAAATAAAAAGAAAAAAGAACTGGGACGTCCTTAGTATTTTGTAATTGATCCTTAATTTTTTTTTTCTTTGAAGTTTAGGATGTGAATTCCATTAATTCATTTAAGCTCACGATTTCCTTTATATCTAACAAACAAACTTACAATAAAATAAAAAAGAAAGAAGTTAACTAGATAAAATAAGATAAATAAAACTACTTTTAATTCAAGTATCATAATGTTAGCATCCTGTAGAACTTTCAAAACATCAAAAGTTAAATAGTTATCTAATAAAAAAGCAATAGTAAATAAGTTAGTGAGTATAGTCATCCAAAATGAAAAATCAAATAGATCCTTTCGAAAAAGGAAAAAAAAAAAAAAGAAAAGAAAATTCACTTATCATCCATGTCTTCATCATCGACCCCCTTTTCAATCCCCTCTTCCTTTGTCTCCTCATTTGAGTTAAGAGTTGGCATGGGTATTGATGGTAGTGGCTAGATTCCTTAGTGGACAAAGAGTGCATCCATCCTAACCTTAGCGCAATCTATCTTATGCTTCAAAATCCTCTACTTCTTTAGTTTTTTCCTCATCATCCTCTTAATCATATCGAATACTAAATAAGATGAACCATGTTACAGTTGAGATGAAGATGTAGCATTGCCAACTGGCTCAAGTAGTAGACCCTTAAGTGCTAAAGGAAGTCTTATGACCTTGATAGAATCATAGCTCAGTAGGGTAGGATGCTCTAGTACTTACATATGGGGAAGGTCATGAAAAAGAGAAGTATTTCTCATTAGCATGGTAATGAAAGGACTTGCAAAAATGAAGATCAAATGGTGCTCAATAGCTTAATTCCTAAGAGAGAAGGCTATCCTAACACCCTTATTCATAGAGTATCGTTTAGTTATGCTGTGTATGTACATGATATCCCTTTCATTCATTATTCCTTGACTGTTCTCCCTTTTAGTAAAACCTTTATGGAATACATAGTGAATAAAGTTGAGAGTTGAATCTCTTAGCTTAGAAGCTTTAAACCTCCTTAGGTCAAATGCTCCTCCTTCATTAGTTAAATTAGCCTATACAAAAGACTCATAACCCCCCTAAGGTAATTTATATGGTAGTTGCATATGCTCTCAAGTACAAAAATAATCTGTAAAGTATATATCCAACGAACCGGTATCTTATCAAATGGCATGGTCACCTCATTACCGTTATACCTAAAGTACAAAGTATTCTATCTACTATGATCTATACAATCATAGGCTAACATCAATGTACTAAGCACTCCTAGCATTAGTTCTTATAATTCTTATATAGTGAGAGGATTAAGAGAAAAGTATAGTTTCAAAGAGAGAATGAGAGTTTATAATGAAATGAAAAGGAAATACCCATGATCTTTAAATTTGAGACGGACTACGATCAAGGATCATGTATGGTTATTGCCTTAGCCTCAATATTACAATCTTTTGGAAATATGGTTAAGGACTACAGGCATGGTCTTGACCATAGACCTCTCATCCCATAATTACTTTAGCATCCTTTTGAAATAAATTTTGAGAGGATTATTGTTCAAGTCCATAGGCATGGACTTTGGCCATGTTCTTCCTATAATTCTTGAATTTCAAGTCACATTAATTTCCTTTTGAGTTATTTCTTGAAATTGCTTGGAAAATTCAAAATTAAAGCGAATTAAAGCACAAAATTAAATCAAATATCAACTTGATTAGATGACAACTTCAATGTTACTATTGTGTGACTAATATTCAACAGCTATTTTTTATGAAATGAAATTGTTCAAAGTAGGAAAAACACTAACTAATGTCTCAAAACTCGATACTTAGACTAAATTAAGATAAGACAACAAAAACAACTAATAAAATAATAACTCGAATGAAAAGAAATCAAACTTGGGTTGCTTCCTAAGGAGCATTATTGTTTAACGTCATTGGCTCGACGGTTGAATCCTTCCCTTAATTTGATTCCTTAGTTAATAATTGTAGCACTCCATTGATTAGAAGCATGATAATAAAGAAAATTACTAAAAGAACTGTAGGCAGGATTTATGATAAGAATGTTAAAATAATTGGGAAATTAAGGTTTTTGCTGGTATCCTAATTAGGCTACTTTTTTGGCTCTCTGGCATGTTGCCAAAAACTTGATTCAACATTAAGTAAGTACATCAGGTCAAGTTATAGTATAGCTAAAACAGATATTAGTTTGAGTGTCGATCCTATGAGTAATCATTAATGTGAGAACCTTATATTATTAGCAATTTATCTTAAATCTCTAATTACCTAACTTAATAGTTTAGGATAATTTTAATTTAAAAATATAGATATGAATAAGGAATGGTAAATAAAATAAAAACAAGAAAATAAACAAGAATAAGTAAAACAAATAAACTAAATAGAATAGAACAAGCATTAATTCATAAAATTAAAGAACACATACTCCTTAGTAAATTGTTTTCATTTACTACCTAGGTCTATGCAAATTTCAATCTTGATTACTCGTTAGATCGTAAAGATTCCTAATCTAAATTAATTAAGCTAGCACCTCTAGCTAATTCCTAATCCTTAGAACCCTTCTACATAAATTGTTTTTGAATAGAGTATTATAGAATCGCATTAAGATTTTGGATCATACTATTAGGTTAGCTATTCTAGGTTACCCTGATCTGGAGAAATTAGTAAGAGTTTAACCTAGATTCACAAAGAAAACCTAACAAAAATAGAAGATTCGTACATTATTGCATGTCTAAGGGTAGGGTACATGGTCGTGGTGGTTGAACGTATACTTTTACTTAATCCAAAATCTTCAAAATTCGGTAGAAATTGATTGATGAGGGATATACGACTGTGGTCTTCAACCATCTTCTTCATTAGACTTTGTTTCTCATTTGAAATTTTTTCTACTCTAATCCTTCGATCAATGCTTTAATTCCAAAATACTCCAAAACTTGATAAAAGTCCTTAAAAGTTCATCAAATGCTCGCAAAATTCTTGAAAATGAAAATT
The DNA here is from genome assembly GCA_024138005.1 of Lumnitzera racemosa. Taxonomy (NCBI): domain Eukaryota; kingdom Viridiplantae; phylum Streptophyta; class Magnoliopsida; order Myrtales; family Combretaceae; genus Lumnitzera; species Lumnitzera racemosa. The sequence continues at coordinate 27,734,377 of JAMXBC010000003.1, read as the reverse complement.
AAATGAAGTAAACTCAAAATACTATAGAATTAACTAGATTAATATACAAAATGGCACAAAATAACTATAAGATATGCATGCTAATTGCATGTTATCATGCAGCAACCATTTTAAAGCACAGGCCTTTACATCCGACTTTGAAGGTTAGAAACTATTGGTCGATAATGAAACAAGACTCAAAGGACATGGTGCAATGGTACATATAGTACCAAAAAGAATAGGTCATTACCCATTCATTGGATAACAACTTATAACCTTTCACTAACTTGTAGCCCTTCACTTAGTAGGGCCTTAACATCCTTGTCTCCTTCCCTAAGGCTACCTAGGGGGGAGGGGTAAGTAATAAATTATAGTAATAGTAGATTGCTTCAAGAAGTGGGTAAATGCAGAAGCCATAGCAAAAATAACAAAGAAGAACATAGAGTCTTTTATCATAAACTCCACTTTAACTAGGTTAATTATACTATATGCAATCCTTACAGACAACAGGCTATAATTCAACAACTCAAAGTTATGAGCATTTTGTAAAAGTACCACATCAATGTACACTATACCTTAATGGTCTATACCCAAAACAATAGCCAGGTCGAGGCAACCAACAGGACCATCCTTGAGAGTCTTAAGAAGAGAGTAGATAGAGTTAAAGGCAAGTGGGCAGATGAACTCCCTTTGATTCTATGGGGCTACAAAATTACCCATAGGATGGCTAGTGAAGAGATGCCCTTTCGATTGGCCTTTAGCATTGAGGCAATGTTACCGATCAACTAGAGCTTCTTAATATTCAAACTCGAGGTTTTAATACAAAAGTCAACTAGATTGGCCTCCTTGGTGACCTTAACATCATTAAGGAGGTTTAAGATGTGGCCAGTCGACATATAGTTTCTTACTAGCATAAGGTGACAAGATATTATGATAAGAAAGTTCAATACAAAGTATTTAAGCTAGGTGACCTTAATAGGATTTCACATCCCATACCCTTAACTTGAAGGGAACCTAAGGACTATAAGGCCTAACTCAACATGTCTTAGCTTGAGCGTTGCTTATGGGTGAAGATTATCCCAATGATTGAGGTCTAGTACACTTCATTTAACTTGAATACTATATGTTAGTCATGGTTAGTACCATTACTGACCTGTTTCAAGAGAAGAAGATAGCTTTGAGGAACCTGGATAACTTAACCTTAGAAGAACCTACTTAGATGCTAAGCAAGTCCATTGCTGAGCCATCTAGCTTGGTTGTTGAGCTACTGAGGCTTTGAATTGCTATTGGGATCTTAAATGCCATCGATACTTTGAGTTTCCAAGCTTCCTTATCACTAGAGACTAGCCAAATATCTTAACAACTACTTTTGTCAAAGCTTCCAACTAACAAACGATGCATGTGCTTGACGCATGATCCCTTGATGATTCTCTAACTTATTCTTTATTCTATTTGTCCATTTTATCCGTTTAAAATGTATACTAAGAATCTCTTTGTTACTTTCCCTTTTTGCCGTTTTCCTCTTTTGTAAAACCTAGTGGCTAAGGTATAAAGGCTACCATTTTGTAACTTAGCCGTAAGTTGAATGCCAATTTTTAGAAACTTTCTCTTTCATTTTCAAGAGCATCCTCTCGAAATCAACTCTTATCTTACTCCTTTAATAAGAGTTAGTAGTGAGAGACCTTAATGAATGTCTTCCGCATCATATCAAGTGTTCATTAGGCCATGTGAATTGATTGGTGTGTCACATCCTCATAGATGAACTCGATTTTGCCAGTTTTATCTTTGGTTCATTTATCCCCTTTGGTGAGCTTGTGTAGTGAACCCTGACACACATCAGACCTTATATCTTGAAAGCTTGAAATCGTTAGAGCCTAAGGAGGCTAAGGCAAGCTCACACCAAATCGGAAGACTTGGTTTAGGTAAGGAAGACTTAGGGAGTAGAGCATATAAGATGGAGAGATTAGATGGGACTGAAGTCCTTGGACATGGAATGTTGACAACTTGCAGCTATATTTCAAATATTTGTATTTCATTTATATTCTATCGAATTAGTGAACTTATTTTTTTTCATTCCTTGTATGCTATGCTCCTCTTAAACCTCAATTTTAAATAATTTGGCCTTATATATTTCCTATTCTATATGTTGTAGGCTATATAGCTTAAGGTAGTCCACAAGAGTCAAGCCCCCAAGCTCGACATAGGAACATTTAATTACAATTTACAATTAATCATATAACTTGGATCAAAGGCTACAAAGCTTAGTAACTAACGACCCTGAGTTTAGAAACCTAGATACTTTAGATATGTCGAAGGTTATAAAGCTTAGATCGTGTAAATCCGAGGCTAAAAAGCTCAACCAACTTTAATAAACCCAAGGCTAAAAAGCTTGGTAACCATTAACGAACCTAAGGCGTTAAAGCCTAAGCATTCAACATGCCCGAGATTAACAAACTTTGGTTCCTAGAGCAAATCCACGAACTACAGATCTTAGATCACTTTGGCACTCTTGAGCGTCTCAAGCCTAGACAACGCGAGGCTATTAGGCGAGGTAAGCTAGAGGCAATGAAGCTTGGAGGATCCCTTGTTCGAGGCACTTTAAGCCGACCTAGCTAAGCCTGAGAACTAAACCCATGGATTTCAAGCCGGGGAAAAATACATATAATGAATAGAAACATAACAAGTGAAGACCAAGGAGATAGAAGAAGAAAATTCATTAATTACAAAGAATTCTAGCATCGTCTAAGTATAAGAAAAGATCCGACAAAACAAAAATTACATCGTTTTAGTTATGACTCAGGTACTTTTGTAAGTCCTTTAAAATAAGATTTCCTTGGGAACTGGAACTGGACTTGTCCACTGTCGGGGCAAGAGGTATAGCTTGGGCCGGAGGAACACTTGGAGGAGCAGCGTCTTGGTCGACAGCCACTTGGTCTTGGGGTCTTGAGGATCCTCCACTATATGATCCTCGTCTGTGGCGTTGGACTCATCTTTAGGCTCCAAATCAAGAGGTGGAGAGTCCATGAAAGAGCTCCTCTAGGCGGCTACTTGCTTGTGAAGGACTGCTTCTTCTAGAGCTCCTCCCACTCCTTTCCCTTGAAGATGGAATTGAATACCTTCTTTTGAAACTTGGGAGTAACCTCGTCCCCGGCCTCCAAGGCGGCTACTTGCTTGTGAAGGCGATCTCCTTAGTGTCGGTCTTCTCCTTTGCAGTAGCAAACTCTCAAGCTGCCTGCAACCTTCTCTTATCTGCCTCTAACACCTTGGTCAATTGAAGGACCTCGGTGTTGAGCTTCTTGTCGTTTTCTTTCGATCTTTTAAACTCATTGCAGGCATCTTCGGTTTCCTCGGAGCCTCTTATGGACCTTAGCCGCTGCGCTCTTGGCCTAGATCACCTTCTCTTCTACATCCTTCAACCTTTGCAACACGTAGGACATGGAGACAGAAGTACAGTCAAGACAGCCCGATAAACTCTGAGGATTGATGGCAAACTTAGGTACCCGCTCTCTCTGGGTCCTCCAGCAGTCCGGTGTCTTGGACAGGTGGACAATAGCCTATAGAGAAGAAATACCGTAAGTAACAGGTTAACAAGGGACAGAAACCAATAATGCCTCAAGGCAGAACGTATCTCATGAATCTTCGTGAAGGTTAAGAGCTTGATTCGCTTGTCTGATATCTTCTTGTACAATTCGGCTAGTATGATACGTTTTCGAGGCAGAACAATGCCCGGCACTAGCTCCCTTACTGGTGCCCCTATTGTCGAGATTCATGCCGCTGATGTACACCGACTAATTAGGTTAGTAGATGTAGCTAGAGGGTACCTTACTTTATACTACTATGGTTGGGACGGTCGATGCCCCTTGTAGCTACGGCACCTGTTACTTCGGGCCTCCTACCTCTATGACGCGGTTGTCCATGTCCATGATGTCTCAAGGGGGAAGAGAGGTCACACTGGCACCCTGCCTGCTGGACTTAAATCCTCCCGACCCAATAGTTCCAGCCTCACCTGGGGCAACATTCTGGAGCTTAATCCTGAGTTTTATGGGCATGGTAATACTGTTACTACCATACACTTCCACATCCTGATTAGTTCCTTAAGAACCACTCTTCATGAATCTCCCTTAGCATCATGCTTCAGGCGAGATCACTTAAGGGATCTCTTTTTCTTCCCCTAGGCCTTCTTAGCCTCCACTTCCTTCGCCCTTGCCTTAGAGACCTTCTTTTCGACTTTCTTCTGAGCCTTCTTCGTGGCACGCTTCGCCCTTTGATGCTCCCACTCGACCGTTTGCTCGGCTACAAATTCAATAGCAACGTAGGTTGGGAGGGTGGCACCTATTGATAACTTGCAATTAGAATACGTATTCTATAGTTATTTTATGCCATTTTATTTATTAATCTTGTTAATTCTATAATATTTTGAGCTTAATCATTTTAAATTTCATTTTAGGGACTTCAGAAGCATTTAAAGAACTTTTGAAGACTTTTATCAAGTTTTGAAGTATTTTAGAACAAAAACATTGGTTGAAGAGTTGAAGCGGAAGAATTTTGAGCAAAAAATGAAGTCTAGTAAAGAATATGGTTGAAGACCACATCTGTAGTCCGTGTCCAAGTAACCTTTGTCAATCAATTTCCATTGGATTTTGAAGATTTGGAATCGACTAAAAGTATACGCTTAAGCTCTATGGTCATGTATCTTGCTTGTAGACATATAATGAATTTTGAATTTTTTATTTTTGTTAGGTTTTCTTTATAAATCTAGGTAAAAACATTATATATAGATATTATACTTAGGTTTACAAGGAGAAGACCTTTCATACAAGAGTTAGTAGGGTAAAGAGTTACAAGGGGTTCCTCTATTCTCTTTCTTCTACTTTCTTATTATGTTATTATTTTAATTTCTTAATAAATCGTTATTGAACTCTACATTCTAAGGTGACTTTATTATAGATAATGGAATTAAATCTATGATTTTGTATATCGTGATCTAATTGTATTGTACTTGTTATTGTCTTTGATATAATTGTGATCGAGTTATTTTAAAGTTTGCGAGAGCATGAAATATGATCGACTGATATAATTAGACAAAGATAGCTAACTAAAACATTTAATAATTTGGTTTTTCTAGATTAAGGAAACCTAATAGTAGGATTGAAGAGTGTCATGTGATTTTACAATGCTTTATTTGAAAGCGATTCAGGTACAGAAGGTTTCAGAATTAGGAATTGGCCAAGAGATGCAAGTTTAGTTAGTTCATAATAGAAATCCCTATGGTCTAATATTGTGATTGAGATTGGATAAGTCACTTAAAAGTAGGTAGTAAATAATACTAAAGATTTACTAAGGAATATGCTTGCTAATTTAATTTAATTTAATTATTTTTATTCTTGTTCTTGTCATTGTTTTTATTATTTTTTTTTATTCCTATTTAAGTTTATATTTTTGTTATTTTAGTTACTCGGTGGTTGCAATCTTTAATTTCCCATCTTTAATTATTCAATTAAATATAATATTGTATAAGTTAGGTGATTGGAATAATTTAGGGATGCAGTTGCTAAATAATTAGATACCACTCTCATATATGGTTCCTTGTGGGATTGACATTTGGACTTCAATCTATTTTAACTATACTATAACTTGATTTAATGTACTTGCTTAAGCTTTTTGCCCTTCGAAATTAAGTTTTTAGCATTGTTACAAGGAAGCCAATAGAGTAACTTAATTAGGAATTTAGCAAAAATCTTAGATTTCCAATTATTTTAACATATTTATAATATTTCTTTCCTTTAGTAATTTTGGTATTTTTCTTCCTTAAATTGTTTCTGATTTCTGAATTTTTCTAGTGTATGACTAGGAGTAGCATTAGCAATCTTGTAGAATTTGATCAAGAGATTGAATGGACTTCTTATTATCTTCGTAGGAGAGTTCATGAAACGGTAGATTTAAAGGAAGAGCTAGAAGATTTAGAAAGTGGCTAAGAAATTAAAAATATGGCATTGAATAACAATAATGACAAAGCCAACAAGATCCTTATGGAATTTGGCAAACCCATGGTGACTAAAGTTTATTCTAGCATCATAAGACTTGTAACCAAAGCAGTGAATTTTCAAATCTAACCCAATGTCAACCAGATGGTCTAACAATTCATCTAGTTTGACGGATTGGTTGACAAGGACCCCAATAACCACATCTTGAGTTTCTTAGACATCTATGACCCATTTAAGATCAACAATATCACAGACGATGCGGGAAGACTAAGATTATTTCCATTCTCTTTGTGAGGTAATGCTAGGCAATGGCTTATTAGAGGTTTTATTAATAGGGATTCTTTGGTAGAAAAATTTCTAGGAAAATATTTCTAGCCTATGAGGATGATGAAATTTGGAAATAATATTTCTACTTTTACTCAAATTGATTATGAGACCCTTTATGATATATGGAAGGGATTCGACGAGTTTTTGAGGAGATGTTCATACCATGGGTTGCCTCAATGGATGCGAATTCAAATGTTTTATAATGGGATCAATTATCCTACGCGTTAGATGATCGATGCTGCAAATGGAGGTATTTTAAGTGCTAAGATACCAGATGAGGCCAAAAAACTGATTGAAGGCATGGCAATGAATAATTTGTAGTAAGATAATGTGAGATCCAAAGTGAAGGTATTTGGTAAGCATGGAGTTGATTCTATGACTGCATTGATTACTCAATTTGATAATTTGAGTAAGAAGATTAACGAACTAATGAAATAAGTTAGTTTAGAGCAAGATGAGATTTTGGTTGAAATTGAGGATGTCAATTTTATTGCTAACCGTTCTATGAACAATCCTTTCATCAATATTGTAGACCCTTTATTTTTTCCTTTCTTAGGTCTATTTTTATTTTAAAATCCCCTACTTTTTGGAAAAGGCAAAAAAAAAAAATAGAAAATACCCAAAAATAATGACAGATACAAAAAATGAAGAAAAGAGATAAAAAAATGAAAATAATAGAAATTGGAAAAAAATAAAAAATGAGAATAAACGAAAAAAAAAAGAAAATGAAAAAATAAAAAATAATAAAAGAAAAGAAACATCATAAAAAAATGTCGTGTAATTGTCCATTTCAAGTTAGAAGTAATTTTTCAAGGTAAAAAAGACTTAGAGTTAAAATGGACACATGCGATTTTATAGAATTAGGAAACTTAAATAAAAATGGGCATTTATTGAAACTTAATTTTTCTAGCACGGTTCAACTAATTTATTTTGAAATCTTTTGAAAATTCACTTTTTTTTAGAGATTATGGTCTCAAACTACACCTTAATTGGAGTTGAAGTGAGCATTTTATTGCCATTTGAAATCTTGAATAAAAATTAAACACAAATAATAATTGAATTTCTTATTTGGTCAAATTAGAAAAATTTGGAAAATATTTTGAATCTATGTTTATTAGATTATGTATTTTCTTGAATAGTGTAGCAAAATTTTTTAGAAGTCAGACAATTAATTAAATCTTGTTTAGGAAGTTCTTAAAGAAAAAAAAAAGGAAAAAATGAATAAGAGAAACCAATGAGGAAGAAAAAGAAAAGAAAATGAAAAAGGAAAAAGAAAAAAAGAAGGGAGTAAGTGGCAAATGGCGGTATTGTAGGTTGCTATGTGCTACGTCTCTGATATGCTACATGGCACCATACGTGACTTTATGTAGCACCATGTGGCCCAATCGTTGGGTGCTAAGTAGCCTAATTATTGGGTGTTATGTGGCGACACCTTTTAACTAAGTCAAACCCTCTAATTTCTCTTACCTATAAGCAATTCAAAGAAATCTCCATAAACAATTAATGAATTTTGAAAAAAAAAAAAAAAAGGTAATGGAAAGATCACGAATTGTTTTATTAAGAAATGCCTAACTTTTAAAATTTTAGATATGAAATTTGTTAAATAAAATAATGAAAACCCAGTAACTTAACATGTGTATATTTTACACCTGACTTTTGTTTGTCCAAATTGAAATATATCCTTGCATTATTCCTTAATGAATTCACTTAATCATGCAAGGACACCTTCTATTACACGTATAGACCTTTATTTTCCATTAATTTGTGCAAAAAATGTTCAATTTTGACCAAAAATGGGGAAAACAAGATATATTACAAAACTTACCATCGTCATAAAGATTCAATTTTTTTCCTAATTGGAACTTTCTTAGGTTGCAACTTGAAATAATAAATAGAGGTCCTTATCACTCATTCATTTAACTCCCAAGTACTGAAAATTACCATATTATATGTAATTGATAATTTCTCTCTCTAAATGTTCACAATGCTAAATCCACTCTCTCTCTCTTTTATTTTTCTCATTTTAGAGCAAATTGATCCGAGATAACATAGTGGATATTCTATATTTATCTAAGAACAAAGTCTAGTAGGTGGTTTGATTCAATTTTGTGTTGGGTTTAACTAATTTGAATTTGAAGTTTGGTAGGAAATTCTTGGGTTTGCTCATATTAATGTTGAAGTCTCTAGAGAAATTGGAGGAGCTAAACTTGAGTTTTCTAAAAATTGACTTAGGGATTTCAAGAATTGGTCTCTCAAGAGTCCAAAGTTACCAACCTGTCTAGAGAACTAGCCGAATCAGACACAAATTGCTATGGTTTAGACAACGCGTAAGGTAAGTTTTCTCTCTCTTCTTTGTTGTGTTGCTTATTCATTCATAAAAATAAAAATCCAAAAAATTTGAAAATATGAAAAATGTGTTTTGATCTTTTGTGATTATGATTTCACTTGAATAATATGTTTTTATATGATATTTAATGTTGATATGTTAATTAATTTTCATTTACTTTATATTATGTTTGTTGATATTTAGTTAATATGTTAAAATGGTTGGTATGTTTGCATGGTAAGACTTTAATTAAAAAAAAGTAATTTGTACGTTTAAGTTTTAATGAATAATTAGCTTAATTAAGCTTTATTAAAATAATTAGTGTGTTAAGTAATAAATAATTTAGTGTCCTTTGCCTTGAATTAAAATAAGCTTGTTTTTGCATAATGACATCATAAAATAATAATAATAATAAATTAGAAAAGAAAATGATAATACCCTTGATAATGATTTTTTTTTTTATGTCTACATGTTTTATTTTTGAATTGAATAAACTTTGTTGGATGATTTGCCTTGTTATATTGTTCTCTTTTCATCTTATAGTATACTTTGCATAAGTACTTGATCCTTTCCAAAATAAAATGTTTCTTATTTTCTTTTTCATTAAAGTTCTTTTCTACACAAAGATAAATGTTTTTCCATGAATAAAAAATAATAAGTTGGCATTTTTCTAAAATTAGGAACTCCTTTAGAATTTTCAAAATTGGCAAAAAAACCCATTTTTTTTTTCCAAAATTAATAAAATTTAATGAAATTAAAGTGAAAAGAGTTTTCTAAAAATAAAATAAACCAATAAACTAAAATTTTATCAATTAAGAATTACGTGGGCCCGATCCCTAATGATAGTGGGATTTCGCTCTTGATTACAACTTAGCATATTACCTACCAAGCTAACCTACCTTACAAAGGCCGATAATGCGACCTATTTTGACGATCTGGGAAACTTTAGGCTTAGCTAACTTGGCCTATCCATTCAAGTACTTTGAATTTGAAAAGTGGCATGGATAGTTAAACATCTGCTTAGCTTAACTGCATAACTACCTACTACCCATGTCTTTAGGCATGTGCTTAAATAAGGAAGCTGGCATGTGGTCCATGATTAAGAGCTACCCATTGTTACAATTATTGAACAAACACCTATAAAAATGGAGACATCAATGCTGTAAGAACTCTTTACATTATTTAAACATTCACTCACTTACTCTCTTACTTTTTTACATATTGTTATAGTTATCAAATAAAAACCTATAAATATAGAGACATCGATATTGTAAGAACTCTCTACATTATTTATACATTCACTCACTTACTCTCTCACTTTTTTATATATTGACTTAGACATCAGAGCGGTTATGCCGGATTAGCCCCGGCATCCCCTAACATAACTTTCTTTCTCTTCTAAACGATTTGACTTACATACTATTTCTAACCAACAATATTTTAGTGCCATCTATTTTTGACATTTTATACTCGTGGGTAAGACATGCATGACTAAGAGTACGAGAGTTGATAAATCTCCCTAGCATTTTCAAGAGGGGAGTAGGCACCTTAGCGAGGATTGTTTGGTTAGACCAGAGAAACTTTGTGCTGATGTAAGTGAGGAAAATCAATCCAAGAAGATGAAATTCTTAATCTAATCTTGAAAAAATAGTTTGCCAAATTAGAATTGGGAGTGTAGAGATAATAGTACCAAAGACTCTAATAATTTAGTTTATTCACCCAAACTACCAAGAAAGTAGGTTAGAGTAACGCATGGAACTTCGACCCTTACACTTACAAGAATGGATAAAGGAAAACAACTACAGTAGGTGCATTATGCCTGCCTATTGCATATTAGCGCCCCTGCTACAATTAATCAACAATTTACAATTTAGAAGAGTTCTTTTATTCTAGAAATCTTAGAGGAAGTAATACCGTGGCATGTTAAACTATTGAAGTTTGAAATGTATGATGGAACAAAAGACTCAGATGATCATCTTGAGTACTATTCCACCCTTGCTAAATTGCATTGCTTAAGTGACATCGTAGCTTACTAAGCATTTCCTTCCTCCTTAAGGAATGCTGTGAGTGCTTGGTTCAAACTTTTGAAGCCAAACACTATTACATGCTTTGAGGATTTGATAGAAGTACTCTTATAACACTTCCTTGCAAGCAAACTCTTAATTAAGCTTTCATTTGTCCTCAATACTATTAAATAGAGATCTGACAAGTCCATCGAAAGTTATCTAGCTTAGTTTATGGCTAGATGGTTTAGATCTTAAAGTTAGACATAAGCATTGCCTTAAATGCAGTAATTGATGGATTTAAGTTGCAAAAAAATTTCTTCAAATTTTTGGCTAAAAATAAGCTTAAGACATTTGTAGAATTCAAGGCCAAAGCCATCTCTTACATTTGGAAAGAGGACAATATTAAAGCTTGATGTAGGGCTAATTAGAATAGACGCTTAAGGCATGAAAAGTTTAAAAGATCAACTTGGCAAACTTGAAGATCAGTTTTTAACGGGAGGTAATGATAAAAGGAAAAGGCTATGCATTTTGATGTATTCAAATAATACCCTTCTTAATTGTTTAATATCTAACATATTGATGGAAGTACGGAACTTGACAGTGCTGTAATGACCTAAGCGCATGAGAGGAAATCTATCTCATAGGAATTCGAACAAATATTGTGATTTTCATCGTAACGGAGGCCACAACACCAACAAATGTATTTAGCTTAAGAATATGATTAATGATACAATCCAGTAAGGATATTTGAGAAAATTTCTAGCTCGTGACATCGAGAATATTGAGTGGCCTACCCAGTGGCAAAGAGATGAACAAGATAATGATGATCGACCTCTTTAGGCTAGAAGGGAGGCAAGAAAAGGTGATAATAACAATAGGCCTCCGAATGGTATCATAAACACCATTGCTAATGGACCCTCTACTTTGGGCTGATCTTGCTCTTCAAGCATGACTCACGCTGGATAATATGTTTATAATGTGTAGGGCAATAAGGTAAAGGTCAACAATTCCATCTCTTTCATAGAGAAGGATTTCAAATGCATGTAAAGGCCTTATAATGATGCATTAGTGGTTAGTGCTAGAATTGCCAACTTCAAGGTCAAGAAGATCTTAGTTGACACAGGAAGTTCGGAAAACATTATCTTTTAACATGCCTTCAACTAAATGAAGCCAAAGATTAAGGCACAATTGAGATCTTATGACTATGATTTGCATGCTTTCAACAACTAACCTATATGAGCGACTGGAGTAATTTCTCTCCCAATCCAGATTGGGGATGATGTGAATGTAGTAGAAGACAAAGTGGATTTCCTTATTGTTAGATGCTAGTCTCCTTACAATATGATTATAGGCCGACCATGCTTACTTATTCAGCATGGTCCCATAGTTATCAAAATTACGATTTTACCCATGCGATTTCACGAGTTTACAATTTTATATAGCTCTTTTAAGTTAACTCGAGTGTAAAATCTTTTTTTTTTTTATAGAAACTTACATTTTTAGCTGACTTTACATATAAACTCGATAAAAACTCATGTTTTTTACTAAGCTTACTGATTCTCCGTATCTGAGTTGAATGGACTAAAAAATTAAATAAAAAAAAAACAATATAACTAACCTTTTACAAGCCATAATCTATTAAGACATTACAATATCTATCATATCTTATCCTATTCCAATTTTTTACTTCTTTCCTTCTCTTTCAATCTTTAATTTTATGTTCATAACTTTTATCTAAGTTTCAGCTCCAATACCAAATTTTATAAAGAAAACTACATACTTTATTTTATATCATTAATAACTTAAAATGGGTTGAAATGTTTGATTCTCTTTAATTTATAGCATTAAAAAAATTGGGAAAAATTTTAGTTTCAGCTCTATTTGTTCTTCGTTTGAATATCTTAGATTATATATTAAGAATATTTATGAAAAATAAAACTTAATTTCTTCATTTTTTTTTACTTTTATCATATATTTCAAGTTTTGAATAATTATTATAAGTATATCCATTATTTTTTAAGCTATTTTACATAAGTTACAGAAACTTACGTTGCCACGTTTCAATTTTACATTTTGATTTTACAAACTCTCTAAAGATTCTAGATAAAATTGTGAATTTAATAACCTTGTATAGTCCCATTAATAAGACATCTTAAGTAAAAATTCCTTACTCCCACCATAGTTATGGTGTAGAAGGGAGATCAACAGTTGGTAAAATCATTGTATTTAAGAGCCCTCAAGTGCGAGTAAGTTTTCCATATAAAGGTTGATTCAAAGAGGAAGTCCAACAACATAGAGAATGTCGAGGAAGAAGTTAAGGAAATTCAACTTGGGGACAATCCAGATAAAATAACTAAGATAGGGAGGGCATTGTTGGTGAAAATTTAACTGAGCTTGATTAAGTTCCTTTAAGATAATGTCGATACCTTCATATGGACTCCTTCACATATGTCGGGCATTTTGAGAGAAGTTATGCTGAAAAAGTTGCAAATAGATCCCAATGCGAAGGTTGTCCAACAAAAGAAAAGGCATTTTGCACTTAAGCAGCAGACAGCAATTGAAGAGAAGGTTCAAAAGTTATTCAAGGTAGGGTTCCTAAGTGAAGAGCCTTATCTAACTTGGTTGACCAATTGTGCATTAGTCAAGAAGCTAAATGGCAAACAATGTATGTACATAGAATTTATTGACTAGAATAAGGCTTTCACCAAGGATTGTTTCCCTATGCAAAGGATTGATTAGATGGTTGATTCGATTGCCAAACATCCCTTAGTTTCTTTTATAAATACATTCTCTAGTTATAGCCAGATTAGAATGGAGGAGGAAGACGAGGTACACACATAATTTGTTATGAACGTTGGGACTTATTACTATATGGTTATGCCCTTTAGGTTGAAGAATGCTGGCATAACCTACTAGAGACTCGTAATAAAAATGTTCATGCCTTAGATCTACTCTAATGTTGAAGCATATGTTGATGATATGATTGTTAAGACCAAAGAGGAAGACAGCACCATGCCGATCTCCATGAGATATTCAACATTTTAAGGAAGTACAACATGAAGCTTAATCCACATAAATGTGTTTTTAGGGCAACCTTAGGTAAATTCTTCAAGTATATAGTGACTCAACTTGGCATTGAAGTAAACCTTAGAAAGATAGATGCAATAGGGAATGTGAAGTCTCTAAGTACTATCAAGGAAGTTTAAGAGTAGACAAGATGGATTATTGCCCTGAACAATTTTTTTTTTTTTTTAAGAATCCTAAAAAGTTCCAATGGACTGACAAATGAGTAGTATTCAAAGAATTGAAAGATTTTTTAGCATCACCACTAGTACTTTCGAAGCCCATACTCGGGCAACATTTGTTCTTGTATTTATCAGTTAGCAGCTGAGCTCTTTCCTATATTATGTGAGCCATGTCTTACAAGGGCAAAGCAAAGATTCACCAAGATTGAGAAATTCATCCTAGCTGTGGTAATTTTAATGAGCAAGTAAAAGCTATATTTTGAAGCTCATCAAATTATAGTCTTCACTAACCAACCTTTATGGCAAGCCTTGTAACAACTTGGTTTCTCTAGAATGATGATGAAGTATACCTTAGAGTTGAGTGCTTATGGTGTGCAATACAAACCTAAAATAGCATTAAAGGCCCAAGTTTTGGTAGATTTTGTGACTGAATTCACTAGAGAAGAGGACAATGTTGACATGGTTGAGAAACCTACTTCAAATTTCTACGTGGATGGCCCTTTTACAAGATAGGGAAGTGGAGTAGGCCTTTTCTTGCAAGGGTCACACAATGTGAAGATACAATATGCATTGAAGTTTGGATTCTCGATAAGTAATAATGAAGCTAAATATGAAGCCTTGCTTGCAGGGCTAAAGTTGACCAAAGAAGTTAGAGTTGTGAAAGTTAAAGCTTTTTCAAACTCATAATTGATCGTGAGTCAAGTAAAAGGAGACTATATGGCAAAAGAAGAGGTGATGAGCAAATACTTGACTGTTATATCAATGCTTATGGAAGAATTTCAATCCTTCACAATTGAGAAGATTCCTAGAGCTTAGAATATTGCCTCCGGAAAATTGTCAAAATTGACTAGTATGTCATTTCCTAATTTGAATGATAGATACTTCATTAAATATTTGCTTAGCAAGAGTTTGGAAATGATGAGACAAAATTATGAAGTGCAACCTTACCCAAGGGAAAGGTTATGGGTAGACCCAATCATCGAGTATTTGAGCGATGGTATCTTACCTATAGATAAGAAAGAAGCTGGGGGCTCATATACTGGGCTGCGAATTATACTTTGATTGTCAAAAGCTTATATAAATGCGGATTTGCTTAACCTTACCTTTGTTGCCTTGCACCAAGAGATGCTTAGTAAGTTCTTTTTGATATATAAGTAGGATTATGCAGCAACCATGTGAAAGCTCAGACTTTATATGCTCGGGTGTTGAGGCTCAGCTATCATTAACCAACCATGAAGAAGGACGCCAAAAGTGTTGTATGGCAATGCTTATAGTTCCAAAAGCATGAAGCCTTAAGTCATGCACCCTTTAGTGAGTTGCATTGTTTAACTAGCCCTTAGCCTTTTGCCCAATGGGGATTGGATATACTTAAGCCTTTTCCTGACTACTATACAATAGCAATTTATAATAGTTGTAGTGGATTATTTTACCAAATGGGTAGAAGCCAAGGCAATAGTGAAAATTACTAAGCAAAAGATTAAATCATTTGTATTTAACTTCATCTTGTCAAGGTTGGAGTCCCTTTCATGATAATTACCTATAATGGTCCATAGTTTGACAATGATAAGTTCCGAGCTTTTTATGAGAAATATAGCATCCGACTGAACAAATGGACAAATGGAGGACAATCATGTACATCTTAAAGAGGTGATTTGATCAGGTGAAAGGGAAGTAGGCTGATGAGCTACCTAATATTTTATGGGGGTATAAGACCACCCACATGACTTAAATAAGGGAAACACCCTTTAGTTGGCTTTCAGATCAAAGGATATTTTACTAATTGAATTGGAGTTGCCAAACCTACAAACACAAAAGTTTGATGTTGTGGAAAATTAGGTTAGCTTGATGACTGATTTGGATACTACAGAAGAGATAAGGGACATTGCAAGAGTAAGGGTAATTGCTTACCAACATAGGGTAGCAAGATATTACAATAAAAAAGTTAAGCATAAGGTATTTCAACATGGAGACTAGGTTTGCAGGAAGATAGAGGTAATAGGCGCACGAGACAATTAAAGGGAACTTGGTGTAGATTGGGAAGACCTAGTAAGGGTCTAAGAAGTTGTAGGAAATCGAGTTTATTGACTAAAAAGGCTGGATGGACAAGTTATCTGTTATACTTAAATGCTGAAAGTCTTAAGTTGTACTTTGGGTAACCATTCTTTGTTATCCACAATGTTATGTATTTATAGTCAGTATTTATTTCAAGACGGCAAGGCGGTAGCTTAGTCTCTATTAATATGAAGTATTTATTTCCAAATCTGCTACATACATCTCAGGTCACCATCTTATTAATTCTTGATCTAACTATGATTAACGAAAAATATAGTTCATGCCTATGCGGCAAATGAGCTGTTGCTTATAAAAGTCTAATCTAAAATGGTTGATGAGCTTAATTGTTAGTAGTAAACAAGCCTGATACTCTCTAAAAAGAGTTCTGAATTAATACGGCTAACGAACTTGAAATTGCCTTCAATAGGCACTAATTTAGTTCAACTGAAGAACTTTAATATTCAACATATGTTTAGATCTTATGCGATTAACGAACTTTGCTTAATTACATCTACAGATATATCTACAAATAAAATGAACGTGAAATAAAATGTGTAACAAATTAAAATTACCAAATGATAATGAAAGTTAAGGTTTTATTACAATCACTAAAAGGTCAGTATTCTAACTTGAGCAAACATTAAAAAAATATTCATAAAAAGTCGGGGTATTCACTAGTAGTAAATTAATTATTAGATTAAGGTTGGGGGACATTCTCTTTGATAAGATTATTAGGGTTGAAGCCTTGATTGGCTGAACTTTCTTTCATCTTAGAAGTTAGGTTCATTATTAGCATTAGCTGTCTGGACTGGAGTATTGTGCTTTTTACATGTAAGGGGTCTCATTCGTAGCTGGTTCTTCAACGAGTGAGGTGGCTTCAATACTAGTCGATTGGTTATTGTAGTACCCTTAACCTTCCACTCCTTCCTCATCTCTAACCTCCTCATCATCTTCATTGTTAGTGTTATCCTTATCAACATTAGCAAAATTGAGATAGTAGAGTTCATAGTTAGGATAAACTTTAAGAACTTCTAGCCTGGCCAGTTGAACCGCTTCAAAAAATTTCTTATGAAGTAAATTTTTGTATTATCAGCTTGAAGTAACAATCAATAACGCCTCTTCCATAGAGTGTTTGGCTTTAGCAGCGTACTCTAGCTCAGCAACATGTGCTTCCAATTTGGAATTCTTCATCTCCAAATTCTTTATTTCTACCCTCAATTGATCTTCCTCTTCACTCATTGAGGCACTTATCTACCCTAAACTCTAGCATCTCTCCCTTCTCTCCTGTAGTTTTTCCTTCAACTCTTTAGTCTCTTTATAGAGTTCATCATTTTTAGCCCACCTCGTCAACCAATAATGAGTGTACCAATTTTTTTGTTGTTAGCATTCCCAACAATTTTTTTCCCTCCATTTTGACCTTGATCTTAGCATTCTTGGTTGTGATAGTTTATGCCTTAGAGGAGTAGTAAGCCTCTTCTACCTTCTATAACAAAATGTTAAAAGTGATGAGCCAATCGGCTCTTGACCACATGAATGTAAAAAGAAAGTTAGATGTACCTTTCTTGTTTCTTCTTTGGCCTCATCTATGGCCCTCAAAATATGACTACTCATCTATAGAACATGTACAAAAGGTCAACACCTAAATAAACAACACAAATTAAAGTGAACTACAATGATTTAGAGACTTATATCATATAGCTTCATAGCAATGTAGCCTTTGTTACTGCCACCTACCCTATCTACATCCATTCTCATGATCTCCAAGATGTTATAACTCTTATAGGGTACATAGAGCAACTCTTCACAGGTTGGGGAACAAACTTGATAGATCTAATTCTTAGAGCCTTCATTGGAAGAGCCACCTTGGCGCTCTCATCCATGTCTTTGCTCTTCTTGTATGGAGGCTTTCCAGCATGCTCTTTCCCTTTTCTTTTATTCAAGCTCAGCATAGACGTTGGGTTTACTAAGCTATCTGCAGCCTCACTTGGAGCAATCTCCATAACATTATCAATGGCACCAACTTGATTAGCTTTACTAATTGGTCTCTCCTCCATGGTGCTCCTTGTTGTGAGTGGTACTTCCTTCTGGATTGTTTTAGGAACCTTCTCTTGTTGAGTTGTTTGTCTACCCTCAAGACAAGCAGTCCCTTTTTTTTCTTTTTTTAGAATGGTTTGTTCCCTGACAACTTGTTTTTTCACCTCAGTTTGACTTAAGGTAGCTTTTGTGGTAAGCTAATCTGATTCTTGTTTCTAGGGCTTAGCTTAAGCCAATAGCTTCTTAGGATCCACGTCACCTATACCCATGACTGCAGAAAAGAAGAATGTTATAGTTCAAATTAAATGGAAAAAACTTAAAAATCCGTATTGAGCAAAGCTCAAAGGCAAAGAATCTCCCTCCATGAGTTAAGAAGATCAACTTCCTTTTTATAGCTCAGCTCGACAAGGTGCATAGATTGAGTCCTACCATTTTTATTAGAGAATATTGGCTCCCGTTTCTCATAACATTCAATGATCCTCTCGGTATCTTAGAAGAACATCTTATTATATCGCCTATCCTATATCTTCTTAGCAGCAACACCATCATTTGGCAACATCTTTATATCTTTGATTCAGATTGGGTTCTATCCACTTGCTCCAGAAATCAGGATCCATGTCAGATCTCATTGAAATATACTTATCATGCCATTTGTGGATCTTAGATTCTAAACCATCCATGAACTTGTGGTCGTACCGTGCTACCACATAAAACCATCCATCGAGTTGGCATTTGATCATAAAAATAATCTGATCAACTATGGTGTAGCTCTGACTTTGCTCTTCACAAATTATTTCGAAAGTTATAAGGAGTCTGTATGTGTTCAAAGAAAACATACTTAGAGATACGCGAATATAAGCAAAAAATTGTTTTTGAAAAGAAGAAAAAGGAAGATGCAATCTAAACTCCAAATACTTCAAATATAGATGAAACTCGTACTTAACTGGGAAACATACCCTCTCATCCTCTCTCAACCTATGAAGATGCTATTCAAGTGAAAGATCTTCAAAATACTTATTATACCTTGAAACAATTTCCTTAGCTACACCACTCACTACCCCACTCACTGAGTCAATATTATAAATTAGGTTGTTATACAAATATCTGGTAGTTGGTTCATCTTCTTCATCCTTAGGGTATATGACTACTTGAAGAGCATCAACATGAGTGAGCTTCTCCCACCTTTCAATTATGCTATCTACTGAGCTACTAGAGGTAAAAGCCAACCTAGTCACCTCATTGGGAGGTGAGGTGAAGGAGTAGCTTCTAAATTAATGGGGGTAGTAGAATGAATCTTGCTTTTGACCATACTTAATGAAACCCTAATGAAATGTAAAGGTTGAAGAATGCGAAATAAGAAAGAAAAGTTGAAGAAAGAACTTGGAAATTTCATATAGGAAGATTTTGAGAGAGAGGATTGAGGAGTAAAACAAAGCAAAAAATGGACAAAGAAGCTTCTCAAAGAATTTATATGTATCACCTAACTATCTACTTCCTAGAGAATGAAGAGAAGGTTAATTAGGATTTAGGGCACGACTTGATTAATAAGCATTGATGGATGACATGTGTTCGGTGTTAGAAATCTAACGAATATAGAGTTGTTGGCAGTTATTAGAGTATGTAGTTTAATAATAACAAATTTGACAACTATCCTATGCACAAATATAGAAAATGAATTGGCGGGAAAATGAAGAAGTTGTGACCTTTAGGTTAACAACTAACACAATACCTCTTTGTGAATATGGAATGAAGTATAAGAGCGCTAATAAAAAGCACAGCAAAAATGTTCAACAACCACATGACTAATTGTAAGCATAGGCTCGAGTAGCCTGCTTGCTGATCAATTATTTTGAGTAACGCTCCTATACATACTCTTGTAGTTAAGTTCTCAACTATGTGAGTCAAGGGGCAAATGATGATAATGGGATTTTTCCCTTGATTATAATGCGGCACACTACATGCTGAGCTAACCTTCCTTATATGGAGGTTGATAATGTGATTTGTTTTAACAATCTAGGAAACTTTGGGCCTAGCTAATCTGATGGGCTAAAGAGTTTAACTTGCCCATCCAAGTACTTTAAATTTGAAAAGTGGCATAGACAGTTGAACATCTGCCTAGCTTAACTACATAACCACCTATTATTCCATGTTTTTAGGCATGTTCTTAAATTAAGAAGCTACAACTTAGTCTATGATTAAGAGCTACCTGTTGTTACAATTATTGGACAAATACATATAAATATGGAGGCATTGATGCCATAAGAACTCTCTATACTCTTTAAACATTCACTCACTTGCTCTCTTACTTTCTTACATACTAATTTAGGCATTGGAGTGGCTATGGTAGATTGGCCTTAGCACCCCTTAGCCTAACTTTCTTTCTCTTTTACAGGATTTATCCTACATACTATTTCTAACCAACAATAATCCCGCTTCAAGAGTACATGGGCACTTCAGGCAGCCTAAAATAAATAAAATTTTATTTTTTTCCCTTTTTCTAAATTCTTTTCATTTTTTAACTAAAATTTAATAAAAAAACAATTTTGCTTAAAAATAAAATTAAAGACCTACTTAATTATTTCTTACTCTTATGAAAATATTTAGGTTTTAATAAGATAGCCACTGAGCCTATTTTTCACCAATTTCTATTTTTTTTTAGAAAACTTATGGACTAGTAGCTGAAATTAGAGTCTATCAGCCCATAGATCTTAATTTCACTCTTTCTTAATTTTGGTTGGATAATAACTCCTTTTTCAAAAAGTTAGTTTTCATAAATTAAAACATTTTCTTAATCTAGTTGAGAGGTTTATATTGAGTAGGCTAGGCTTAATATAAATCAAGTTAAGGAAAAAGAGAACAACTTGACAAATACATATAATTCAAGCTAGAGAAACCATCTAAATTTCTCCTAGGGAGGCCAACAGCAACAAGAAATCAGAATGTGCAACCTCATAGTAAGGTTGCTAATGTTAATGAATTGCTAAATTGATTCATCTACAATTTAGATGCACATTTTCAAGCCAATGAAGCAGCACAAAGGAATACTAAAGCTTCATTAGGAAATTTAGAGAGCCAATTTAATCAATTGGCTAAGATTATTTTTGAAATGCCACAAGGAAGCTTGCCTAAAAACATTGAGTTAAACCCCAAACCAGTGAGTTCAAAACCAAAGCTAAGGAAGAAAATCAACCATCGAGCTAACAATATAAAACAATAGTACTCCTTAAGAGGTAGCTTGAGTTTGATTTATTTTAATAACCGTTATTTTCATTATTTTGTTTTGTTCAATTCGTTATCATGAGTTAGTTCAAATATCGACTTTTTAAGTTGGTTTTCCTTTTCCTTGCTTTGAACGATTTTTTTCAAAATCAATTAGTGCATGTTATTCATGTAATTGTAACATTAAAGTTGTCATCTAATATGACTATTATTTGATTTACATTTATGCTTTAATTTATGTTAATTTTGAAAATTTCAAACAAATTTCAAGAACTGAGTCTAAGGAAATCAACTCAGCTTTGAATTTAAAAATCCCAAAAGAACATGGCTATGGTTCATGGCTTGAACTTAGACTGTCATCCTTTCAAAATTATGAGAGAAGTTGGAAAATTATTGAAAGAGAAACCTATGGTCAGAGGCCCACGATCAGGACCATTCTCATGACCCTTGACTGTGGACATACCAAGATTGCAATGTTGAGGCAAAGGCAAGGACCACAGCTACAATCTACAGTCGTGATCCTTAACCATGGTCCTTTTTGAATTTAAAGATCACAAGGTATTTCTTTTCTACTTTACTCTGACCTCTCATTCTTTCTATAAAAAAATACACTTTTCTCTCCATCCTCTCACTACATACATACCAAAACTTCACAAATATTCACAATCCAACCACTTGCACTTCAAATCTAAGATACATACATCATCTTTATCTAGTTATTTAGTTAGATTTGTTGTGATTTTGCATAAAAATTGGATTTTTGCTTAGGGTTTCATGATGGAAATTGCTGTGAAATTTATTCCAACATGCTATAAAATTCAAGTTAGTGATATGGAATTTGTTGTTGAAACACGTGCACATAAAATAGATTATAGAAAAAAAGGTTTAAGGAATTGTATACTAAATGCTAATATTCATGTCAATAGAGATTATGAATGAAAATAAGATTTAATAACGAATTAACCCTAGAATTTCATTAATTCATGATTTTAGAAATATTAGCATCTCATGCTATGATCCATTGCTAATTCAATGTTTTATCTTGTTTGATAGGAGTAAATTAGCAAACACTAGCAATTACTTGTGTATGTTGCTAGAATATTGAGTTAGCAATTTATTCTTAGAGTATTGCCATATTCCTTTTAGCACATGAGTTTGGTTTTTGTCAAAGTTGAATTCTTTTCTTTGTTTTTGATTTTAGAAACATGCTAAGAATGAAACATGTTGCTTATAAAAATTCTTCAAGCACCATCCCTAAACATCCTTTATTATCAATTTGAGAATCATAGTAAAGGAAGAGTTATCTCCTATTATTGAAGAAGGAATTTGGTCAGATGTCATATTCGAGTTAAGAGTCACTTATTAAGGCTAGCTATGATGCTAGTTTGATAGTTAATTAAATTTGGAGGATTGGATCGACTACTGATGATCAGTGAGTTGGTTTATAAATAACTGACACTGGAAGTACTCAATACCTTAAGGTTAGCTTATGACACTATTGAAAACAGTAGAGAAAACACTTTGTACTTTAGGTGTAATAGTCACGAGGTGACCATGCCGTTTGATGAGCTGCCTTTTCATTTGGGTATATACTTTCTAAATTGTTTTAGGACAATACATGGAGTTGCCATATAAATTACCTTAGGAAGCTTATGAGTCTTTTGTGTATGCTGATTTGACTAATCAAGAAGGAGGCACTTAAGACCTAAGGAGGTCTAAAGCTTCTAAACTAAGAGATCTAGCTCTCAGATTGATTTGCTATATATTAATCAAGGGTTTTAGGAAGAATAGTCAAAGGGTAGTGAATGAAAGGGATTTCCTGCATCTACACAATATTATTGAATGATACCCTATAAATTTGGATGTTAGGATGGCCTTCTTCCTTAGGAATTTAGCTACTGAAGGTCGTATCGATTTTTTCTTTTCTTTTCTTTTTCATTTTTTTGTTCTTTTTATAGGCCCCTTTGTGATCAAGTTAGTGAGAAAGACTCCCTATTTTCATGGACTTCCCTACATGCATGTACTGGAGCTTCCTACTCCTTTGAGATATGATTCTATCAAGGCCATGAGACTTCCTCTAGCACCTGAGGGTCAATTCCTTAAGCCAGCTAGCGAGGCTACATCTTCATCATCTCAGTTGGAATATGGTTGATCTTCTTTAATATTTGGCATAAATAAGAGGATGGTGAGGAAGATACTAAAGAAGTAGAGGATTCTGATGCATAAAGTAGATTATACTGTAGTCAAGATGGATGTGCTCATTGCCTACTAGGGAATCTAGCTACTACCATCACCACCTATGCCAGCGTATGACTTGGATGAGGTGATAGAAGAGGAGGAAATTAAGGAAGAAGGTGAGGATGAAGAGGAAGAAGACGATAAGGACTTTGAATGATTTGTCCTTTGCACTTTTTATTTTCATTTTCAAAAGACTTGGTTTGATTTTTCATTTTGAATGATTGTACTCACTAACTTATTTACTATTGCTTTTTCATTAGATAATTGTTTAACTTTTGATGTTTTGTAAGTTCTACAGGATGCTAACACTTTGATACTAGAATTAGTAATAGTTTGATTTTATTAACCTAACTAACTTCTTTTCATTTTCTAGTTAGTTCATTTTGATAGATATGAAGAAAATCATAAGCTTAAATAGATTGATGAAATTTGAATATGGACTTCAGAAATTTTTCTTCAAGATCTATGCAAAAACTAAGGAAGTCCTAGTTCTTTTTCTTTTTATTTTTCTTCTATTTTTATTTTGAATTGCTTTGTGATAATGTAAATTGACGACAATGTATAACTTAAGTATAGAGGGAAAGGATAGGTTATTTATGTTAATAATTTAGATATACACTTATGTGTTTGAAATTTTTTGAGAATTAGAAATCTTAGAAATTTGCACCCCTTATATATTAAGCAAGCAAATTTTTTTCTTGAATTTGCCTAAATCCTTTATGAATTTAGGAAACTTTGTTAAATTTGAGTGATTAAATCTCTATTATTCGGAGTTCCCTATTACTTAAGCTTGGACTTAGACTCGGGATTAGGATAGATATAGATAAGTTAAGGACTAGTTATTTTGATTTCTAAGTTTAATTGTAAATGATAGTTATCTATCCTACTTTTTCAAAAAAAAAAAAAAAATTGATTGGATGAACAAAGAAGATTTTCCCTTTAAAAGTCTTGAAAAATCAAAGTAGTTGAAGGCATAATTGAATTAAGAAAAAATTGCCAAAGAGTTGGTAAGGATTCACCTTAGTCCCTTAGAAGAGCAAGACTTTTTCCCTTACCAATTGCAAAAAGGTGATTTAATTAAAGTTGTTAAGGATTAGCCTTGATCCCTTAGAAGAGCAAGGTGCTTTCCGACTGGCAATTATTAGATAGATAAAAGAATTAAATTAGTAAGGATCAACCTTAGTTTAGCAAAAAAATGAGACTCATTCCCAATGCTAATCAACTTTAATAAAAAAAAAATTAAATTGCATTAAAAAGCATCTTAATGAAAGTTGGAAGAAGTAGAGAGACGATCAAAGGATAAATTAATGTAACATGTTTCTAGTCTAAGCTTTCCAAATAAAATTAGTAAGGGAAGATTCCCCTCCTCTTAAGTTCAAGAGATGAAATTTTTATAACTTTTTCTTAGCTTGTTGATATTTGTTTTAATCTCTAATTTAGTTTCTATTTAAGTGATAAGGTTAACTTTGAATTATTGGGATTGATTATTAAAATTTAGTAGTTCATGAGGTGTTATTATCTACTCTTAATTATTGAAATTCAATACTTTATAAGGTGTTATTATCTAAGTTTTGTAAAGACATTATTAAGTTAAGGAAAAATGGTGATTCTAAAAGAAAATTTTGTGAAGCTACTTAGATTTGGGGTGTGCTTTTTTGAAAGGTAATTTTCAAATGCCTTATCCTTAAAATATTTTGTCTTTTGTCTTTGTTGTTCTACTTGAGGATAGGCAAAAGCTTCATATTTTATCGTTATTTTGTGCTATTTTATATATTAATCTTGTTAATTCTATAATGTTTTGAGCTTAATGCATTTAAATTTCATTTTCAGGAACTTCAAAACCTTTCGATGAACTTTGAAGACTTTTATCAAGTTTTGGAGTATTTTGGAACAAAACTGTTGATTAAGGAGTTGAAGCGGAAGAATTTTGAGCAAGAAACAAAGTCTAGCCAAAAATATGGTTGAAGACTATAGCTATGGCCTATGTTTGTATGCCCCTCATTAATTAATTTTCATCGAATTTTGAAGATTTCAAATCAAGTAAAATAGACCATTAAGCTCTATGGCCATGTACCTTACTCGTAGACATGTAATGAATTTTGAATCTTTTATTTGATTAGGTTTTCTTTGTAAATCTAGGTCTAACCATTCATAAATAGATATCTAGGCTTAGGTTTGCAGGACAACCCTTTTCGTGCAAGAGTCAATAAGGTAAAAAACTACAAGGGTTTCCTCTATTCACTTTCCTTTACTTTATTATTATGTAGTTCTAATTTCTTAGTAAATCGTTATTAAACCCTATGTTTTAAGGTGACTTTTTACTATTGATAATGAAATTGAATCTATGATTTTGTATATTGTGATCTAATTGTATTGTGTTCATTGTTGTCTTTAATTCAATATACCAGTATTTGAGTTATTGCTAGAGTTCATGAGAGCATGCACTATGAATGATTGATACATTAAACAAAATTAATTGGCTAAATGTTTAGTAGTTCGGTTTTTCTGGATTTAGGCAACCTAATAGTAAGATTTAAGAGTGTCATACAATTCTATGACGCTTAACTTAGAAGTAATTCGGGTACGGAGGGTTTGAGAATTAGGAATTGGCTAAGAGAAGTAAGTTTAGTTAGTTCACAATAGGAATCCTCATGGTCTAATATTGCAATTGAGGTTGAATAAGTCACTTAGAAATAGGTAGTAGATAATATTAAAGATTTATTAAGGAACGTGTTTTCCCCTTCAATTTAATTTAATTATTTTTATTCTTGTTCTTGTTCTTGTTTTTATTATTTCAATTTTTATTTAATAATATTTTTTATTATTTTATTTATTCGATTGTTGCAATCTTTAATTTCCCATCTTCAATTATTTAATTAAATCTTATATTTTATAAGTTAGGTAACTGGAATAATTTAGGGATACAACTACTAAATAATTAGATACTACTGTCAATATGGTTCCTCATAGTGTCGACATACTCGGACTCCAATCCATTTTAACTATAGTATAACTTGACTAAGTGCATTTGCTTAAGCTACTTAGCCTTCGAAATCACAAATAAAATAGAAAAACAATGTTAAAGACCAAGTAAATATAGGATGAGCGAACTTGCTCTAAAACTGTACTAAGCATGAGTTTGACTTAGAGGAACTCTTCTCAGCACTGTTAGAAGACAACATGTGACATCCTTGCTTGGCCCTGAATGCAACACTCGTAACTAACCTGCTCATATAACAAAGAATAAGGCTATTTGCACATGTAAAAGTATCACATTTGGAGTTTAGCTTTAGCTTTACAACTTGAAAATTTCACAAAATAGAGGTCTAAACCTCAACAAGTTCATTTACATCATCTAAATCCTTCTTTCTATTTACAACAAATTTACATAGACATTTCCTTGAATAACAAAAGATCCTTCTAAATTAGTTGGCCCCAACTTATTGCTCTCAAAAAGTCTTCCTCCCCCAATGGTGGTGGCACCTCTCTTATACTTCAACTTGACCTAAGAATACAACACATATGTGCTTAGTTCATTGTTAATTGAGTAAGAGTGAATAACAATACATAAAGCATGAATAAGTCCAATAGATAATAATCCATGAAAAAGGTTAGACATTACAAGCATATATCAACATTTCCCTAGTAAAGATTTCAAGCAAGACTACCATGCCATGCTTATGTACATGAATAGATGCATCAATACTGATATCTTAGCCCAACCTAAGGTAATTAGAAGTTGCTAAGGGATCCTTAAATAATTCAGGCCTACAGCTATAATAAGTAGCCAAAGATTTAGCTTAGCTGACCACATGATAGTTAGAAGATTTATTGATGCAATCTATATGCTAAAAGAAGGCTAGCTTACCCTAGCAATATCTTATAATAGAAAACTTGACCAGTGGATCATTTTCATACCATGCCATACCATGAATGTACTAAGAAATAAGTTAGCACAATACCAATAATAGTTATCAAGTAATACATATTAGTTTGTATCATATGTTATTTAAATAATCCTAGTCTTTCTTTGGTGTAGTTCATCATTATAAACTAAAACCTTGTATCAGGTTCACTTAAGTGAACACCTTGAAGGTCAAATTGTTTTCCTAGTATTTTCCAGGGTGAGAGTATGTCATAGTAACTTGTTGCATAATTAGAAAATCACATAATCTAATTTCTCAACCAAGTTCAGCCTTGTTCAATCAACTAAGTACGTGACTAAGCTTAATTAACCAATAACACAATCATCACTTATTTAGTAAGCGAAATATCTAAGAATCAGCATCAAACTTAGATAACTAAGCACGTTGTAGTGGAACTACACAAACTTGAAATGTATTAAGTAGACAAAAGTCTCCTCCTAAATACACAATATCCACTTACCCACAACTAAAGCTTCCTTACATTAAGTATTGTCTTCAAGTTCTAAGTTATCTTGATGACGTATAATCAAGGTTCATATTTTAGTTTATGATTAAGCTTTTGAGTGCTATATTTAATCTTGAAGTATCTTTACAAGTTAAAAATATCCACCCTAAGTGTTTAGATAAGAACACTTCATTAGTACCTAGGACCTTCTACATACCTTTCTATATGATCCTTATATTAAGTTCCTTACCTTCTACTTAAGTAGAGTCTTTACTTACATCATTAGCTGTACCTTCTACTTAAGCCTTTACTTAGTTTCATTTTTAGTTTACTTTTTCGATATCATACCAAAAAACTTCTACAAAAGCTTCTACTAACTGTTACATTAAGGCCTTCATGAGCAACATTCTATAGAAGTTTCTACTTAAGCTAAATAATGCCTAAACTCACTAAAACTCCATACAACCATTAGGACTTAGCAACTTTGAACTCAAACTAGTAAAATGACTAATTCTAAAGATGAATTCAAGATTTGGAAAATTTTGTAAAGACCTTCGGATACTTGTTTTTAATACGTTGTCGTTTCGGTTTTACAAAAATGATACTTTTAAGCTTGTAAAAAAATCATGATAAATCACCTGCTTAGCCACTTTTGGCCTAAAATTGCATGCAACTTCATGAAACATCATTTCATCACCAAAAATAAGAAAATAAATTAGATTTAGCCATAGATGCTTGAAGATCAATCATTTTTGGAAATTTCCAAATTTGGTAGTTTTTAATAAATCAAAACTAACAAAATTCCACTATGCAAATCAAGAAAACATTTGACATAGCTTAAAAATAAATATTATGAAGAGCCTATAGAAAAGTTTCAGCTTAAAATAAAATTGTTTACCCTTTTGAAAATCAGATCAAAAATATATTCGAAATGGCTCGTTTCTTAAGATAAATATATGAGCCATGGATGTTTTGATTAATTATCATTTTTTTCATGAAAGTTTACTAAAAATAACTTAGAAATACAAATTTTAATAATTTTTTTACTTAATTTACTATTTTTATTGATTTAGCAAAAATCAGTTGAAAAATCAGGACTTATCGATGCCATAAGCTTCAGATAATAAGCACCACAAAGGGTGTTTCAGTAGCCCTAGACATTGCTTTTGGTGTATAGTGGTGGTAGTTGCTCATTTGTCGGTGGTCGTTTTCCTAAGGTTTCATGCATGCTAAGATCTTACACCAATTTTTGATTATTTTTCCTAATTTCTATAAAAACCATAATTTTCGTTCATGAATTTTTCCTAAGCTCCTAATTTGACCAAACAGTGTTATTGAGGGAATTTGGGGCTTTTTATAGTGATTTGGGACGGAGACAAAGTTGTCAAGTGTCTCTTAATAACTCTAAAATCATGTTCTCTTCCCATATGCTTAACTTGTTTTCTATTCAATACTATAGGTGTCCATAGTTTGTTTTCTTTTAATTTATAAAAACCATTTACAGCCTTAGTTTTAGGTTAAAATCACCTTGAATATTTTATTTATTTATTTCCTCAATTATTTTATGGTATTCGCTCATAAACACAAGCTTCTACAAGACGCTTACAAAGCTTCTACAAGGCTTTTTTATTAAACCATATTCCTTCCTTCTTCATATGCATTCAACATTATTATTATTTTATATCCCAATTGTTATTATTATCATTATATATACATATTATATACATATATATATATATATATTTCCTATTAAATAATTTTCTATGACTATTTTTTTTAAACCAAATTTTCTATTTTGGTTATCCCAACACTTTTTGAGTAAATTCTCGTATATAAATTATTTTAACAATCTGACCTCATGGAATAACTTCTCCTAAATTTTATAGCCTAGTGATAAGTGTAAATTACTTTGCACTTTGAAGGCATATTTAGGCATAAAATTATTCATAATTGTGATTTAATTCTTAGGTTTTGGTACTTAATTGTATAATGTATTGATTTCAGATGAATCACGAGCAAAGAGATAAAATTTACACAAGAACAATGACTTTTAAGTCAATTACAAGCGTGAGGAAGGGAAAACTTTGAAGTAGAACCAAGATTCATTTAATCATGGGCATGATGAAGAAAGATTGCATTGGCAAATACTGATCACACCCCTCATCATTGGCGTGATTGAAGAAGTAATAATAATCCCCTTATTAATCATGGCCGTGATTGTATAGTAGGAGGGTGATCATGCCCTCAATCACGGGCATGATGAGTTGCAATGAAATGACAAGGAGTTCATGTTCACTATCATGGACGTGATTGATATAGAATCTTGTTTCTTGAGATGATCACACCCTAAGTCATGAGCATGATCGGAGTGGACACAATTATTCTTCTTCAACTTTTTTCATACAAGCCAGTACATAGAAAATGTTTTAACATCAGGCGGTATCTTGAAGTGATATATTTGAGTTCTTTGATGGGAAGAGTATAAATATCCCATGACTTTTGGGAGAAAAGCATGAGATCAAGAAAGGACAAGATTAGAAAAAACATTATCAAGAAACATAATAGGTCATTAGAGTCAAGACCATTAAGTTTCATATTTTATGTTATTATTTAGTGTTCCTAAAATGAGAGTTTTTGGTGTAACAATTCTTCACTAATTTTGAGAGAATCGTGAAGAATCTAGTGTTGTATATTGTGTATTAGAATCCTTCAAGCAATTAAAAAAAAAGGTATCTTATTCTTTCCTCTTCTTTTTTGTTATGTTTTACTTTCTTTTTCTTATTTCTTTGTATTCACTCTGTTTCTATTATGTGTAAGTGATAAAAATATGGTTTATGTAGTCATTTTAACATGAATATATTGTGAATTGTTATTTTTCTTAATAATTATGAAATGGAATACGTTGAGAAATGATTCTATTGAATAGATCTTAGTCACTAAATGAATTATTCCTACTAATAGAGATTTTTTAGGAAGTTCGTTGCATGTTGTATGGGATTCAAGCATTAGTACGCTTCTAATGTAATCTTGACTTGTCCATTCTTTGAGAAGAGATTTTAAGGAGCGCAATCGGGATTAGAATTGAGTAATTATAAGAAGAATACTCATGAGTAAAGAATTCCTACAGATGAGTAATGGTTAGGATGGATAGTTCATAAGCCATGTCAATACGATGAAGTAAACTTTCTTTGTAAATTGTTGTTTTTGTGTCATAATTCTATCTATTTTTTTTTTGGTGTAATCTTAGAATTAGTACAGTTTAGTTGTAGAGATCAATTAAATTACTTCGTTAAATCATTCAGTTGCTAGTTAATAGGAAAAATAATTGGTACTAGTATTTGAATCCTTTGCTGAATGAAGACGACTCTATACTTATGCATACTAACAAACGATATATACACTTACCTATTTAACTGAGTAAAGGATAAAATATAGAAGTTTAAATTGTAAGACTCGGAAGCTCTAATTAGAGATGATCACCCAATTATGAATTTTCACCCAGTTCAGTCAACATTGACTGATGCCCTAAATTTAGGGGCATCAGAACCTGGGGGTTATCACATTCTACCCTCCTTACAAAAAGTTTCATCTTTGAAACTTAACTAAGCCATAAAAACTTATTATGATGATTTACTCCTAGTAATTGAAGGCACTAGCTGAAAGATGACTAACCTTCTACAAACAATTCGGGATACTTTACTTTCATTTGATCTACAAATTCTCAAGTTGCTTCTTCGATATTATGTTTGTCCCACAGCAATTTAACATACTCAATGTCTTGATTTCTTTAACTCTGAACTCTCTTATCTAATATCCAAACTGGACGTTTCATGATGACTCTTATTTTAAATATACTTTACATGGTGATTTTATAGCATTTCCTTTTATTTTTAGTTGTTTTTAAAAGAAATCGATATTTAATTGAGTAAAATTTTGATTTTAAGGTTTGAATACATTCTCAAATTGAAAACCAAGAAAAAGAATCCAATTTCACTTAATTTATAGCTCAAATGATGGAGTTATGAAGTTTTGAAGCAGGACACAACCAATAAACATAACCATGTCTAATTAGGATGCTCATTATCAAAGAAAAATAAGGTTAAAAGTCAATGAGTTACACAACTTGGGGATACAATTGTGTCCTTAGGTCGTGTCCATACAATAGGAAGAGTTACAAATTTTTAGTTAGTGAGTTACACAACCTGAGGACATAATTGTGTCCCGAGGTCGTGTCCTACCTAAGATTATTTTAATGCCTAAAGTCAATGAGTTACACAATTTAAGGACATAGTTGTGTCTTAGGTTGTGTGTTGCAACAAAAAAAGAAAATTTCTTAATATATTACATAAGGACTTGTGAGGGTTTTGGACAACACTTTTACATTGAAAATAGAAAAGACTTATAGAGATGAGAAGGGAAAAGGTAGAAGCATCACCCAACTTTAAGATTAGAGAGATTTCTCATCAACAAAAGGGGTTTTTTATGTTTTATTTCTTGATTTTGCTATAACTTTCTTCTAATTTCATCATGATAGCATAAGATTCTTGTATTTAGGATTGTGGAACCTAGAGTTTTATGTGACTATTTGATTTATTGATAATTTTCAATAAAGTTTCTATCTTTCTTAGTTTAATTATGTGTTTTTATTGTTAATTGATATTTTTAGGGTTTCAATTTATGATATTATACATGATGATTGAGAAATCACATGGGTAACGGGATCTTGAGATAATTGAAGAGAGTTACATGTATACGTAGATATAAGATGCATGATTCTTCCAGAAATTTTTTATTTTTTCTTCAGAATTTATTGTACATTAATGCAATTCTAAATTATATTACTAAATGAAGAGATTCTAATAAATAATTTAAGTTTGGGATTAATATGCTTGAGAAAGGTGTTAACTTTTATTGTGAATCCCTTTGGTTAAGAATAATAAAGATGGAATTGGATAGATTTTAAGAGGTTACATGTTAAACACTAGGAAAAACAAATCCTAAATACATTATTTTCCTTCTTGAAGTCATTCTTAAATTTATCACTTCCTAAATTACTTAGTCAAGTCTCATAATTAGATTAGTTTGTTAATTTTAATATTTTTAATTCATTTAACCCATCACAATTTTCTACTTAGATAATAGAGTTAAGGTTAGTGTTAGTACTCAAGGTCTTTGAAGGATTGGCTTGGACTCATATTTGCTATATTAGAATTTGATAGGTACACTTGCTTCACATCACTCTACATACGTCATGTCTTTCTTCAACTCTATTGGTAGTACATCCAAGATTGTTGTTAGATCTCCTACAACCATCCTTAGATTTGATACCTAAAATATATTGTATATTCCTACCATTTCACTAGGTAACTCCAACTCAATGCCACTTTTCCTATCCTCTTCTTGATCTAATAAGGTTCGATATACCTAGGACTTAGCTTC
This sequence comes from Lumnitzera racemosa, assembly GCA_024138005.1. Lineage (NCBI taxonomy): Eukaryota > Viridiplantae > Streptophyta > Magnoliopsida > Myrtales > Combretaceae > Lumnitzera > Lumnitzera racemosa. Next base: position 27,701,157 of record JAMXBC010000003.1, on the reverse strand, counting down.
TCTTTTATCCAAAATCGCTTTACTTCTTTTATTCAAGATTCTTTTAGAAATACCCAATCGCCCTTTTAGAATTCCATTGACTTCCTTCTAACATTTGCATAACTCTTTTGTAGGCTTTGGGAAACTCGCAATCGTTCTTTTATAACTTCTACTTTATCCTTAAGTTCTTACAACATCACTAGCCTAATGATCTGCTTATTTCCTACTTCACTCCAATAAATTCGGGATCTATACTTTTGCTCATATAGCACTTCATATGGTACCATCTAAATGGAACTATGATAACTATTATTGTAAGCAAATTCATTAATGGTAGTTGATTGTCCCAACTTCCTTTGAAATCCAATACATAAGCCTTTAACATATCCTCTAAGGTTAGTATTGTTTATTTGAATTACCCATCACTTTGTGGATGATATGCTTACTAAAGCTCAGTTGAGTCCCCATTATCTCTTGTAATGATTGTCAAAATTGAGATACAAATCGAGCGTCATAATTGGAAACTATTAACACCAATACTCCATGTAGTCAAACTATCTCCTTAACATACAGTTTAGCTAACTATAAGAATGTTTCACTTTGTTTCACCACCAGGAAATGTGTTGACTTTGTTAATTGATCAACTATAACCCATATCACGTCATTCTACTTTCTTGTTTTAGCAAACCACTTATACAATCCATTGTTATATGCTCCCATTTCCATTCAAGTATAACTAAGGGTTGTAGCAATCCACTCAGTCACTAATGCTCTGCTTTTATCCTCTAACAAGTCATACACCTTAATACATATTGTGCCACATCTCCTTTCATTCCTATCCACCAAAATTGTTGCTTCAAGTCCTTATACATCTTATTATTTCTTAGATGTATGAATATCTCTTATCATGTGTCTCTTCCAAAATTATCTTCTTGATTTTTGAGTTTTTTGGTACATAAATTTGATTTCTAAACTTTAACACTCCTTTATCATCAGTCCTAAATTCAAGATTTTTATCAATGTTATTCTTAATCTTCTATAGCTTAATGTCACGATCTTATGCTTCCTTGATATGTTCTAAAAGAGTTGGCTCTACATCTAAGCTAGCTATCATGCGATCACTTCCCTTAATCACAATCTCAAATTTCAACTTCTCCATTTCCTTAATCAAATTTGGATTCATTTGTGATGAGTGTAGCCATACTACCATACTTCTTCCTGCTTAACACATTAGCTTTGCCAGGATGATAATGAATTGAAAGATCATAATCCTTCAATAATTGCAACCATCATTTCTACCTTAAATTCAATTCTTCTTGTGTAAAAATATATTTAAGACTCTTGTGATCAGTTTATACCTTATACCTTTCATTATATAGATAATGTCTCTAGATCTTCAAAACAAATATCACAGCCGTAAGTTTTTGATGCATAAGTAATCACCCTATCCTTTTGCATTAGTATGCATCTTACTTCATTCTTCGAGGCATTGCAATATATAGCATACTCTCTAAATCCATCAGGTAAATTCAACATTAGAGCTGTAACTAATCTTCTTTTGAGTTCTTAAAAACTTTCGTTACATTTATCATTCCATTTAAACTTAACACTTTTTCCCATCAATGGAGCTAGTGGCAAGGCTATCTTAAAAGAGTCTTGTATAAATCTATGATAATATCTAGCTGTTCCTTGGAAGCTCCTTACTTCTATAACCATAGTTGGTCTTGCCCACTTTGTTATTGCCTTTACCTTCGTAGGTTTAACCGCTATTCCTATACTCGATACTATGTGTTCAAGAAATCTAACTTGTTCTAACCAAAGCTTACATTTCTTTAGTTTCTTGTACAACTGATTCTCTTCAAGAGTTTGAAGCATAATCCTTAAGTTTTTTGCATGCTCTTCCTCATCTCTTGAATATATTAATATGTCATTAATAAACATAACTGATTCATCTAGATATTTCCTAAACACACGGTTCATTAAATCCATAAATGCAGCCGAGGCATTAGTCAATCCAAATGGCATGACTAAAAACTCATAGTGCCCATACCTTGACCTGAACACAATCTTAGTAACATCATCTACCTTAATCTTTAGTTAGTGATATGCATATTGTAGGTCTATTTTCGAGAACACCATAGCTCCTTTCAACTGGTCAAATAAATCATCAATTCGAGAGAGTGGATACTTGTTCTTAATCGTTAATTTATTCAGATCTCAATAATCTATACATAATCTCAAACTCCCATCTTTCTTCTTCATAAAGAATAAAGGAGTACCTCATGGTGATGTATTAGGTCTAATTAATCCTTTAACTCCCGTTACTGCTTCTTAAGCTCTACCAATTCAGCTTGACCCATCCAATATGAGGTCTTAGATATTGGTGTAGTACTTAGCATAAGGTCTATTGTGAGTTGAATCTCCCTGTTAGGTGGTAATATAGGTAATTCCTTAAGAAAGGCTTCTAGGCACTCATACACCACCGGTATATCTACTAAACTCACATTCTTAGCTTGTGTATCCACTATCATGGGTAAATACCATACACTGCCATTTCTCAACAACTTTTGCGCCTTACTTGCTAAGATTAATCGAGGAGTAGCCTCCCTAGAATTTTCCTTAAAATAAAATTCCTCCCCATTTGGCTTCTTCAATATCACCATTTTTCCATCACAATCCACATTCGCATGATGTGCAGTTAACCAATCCATCACAAGTATAACATCAAATCCCATCATTTCCAATACTACTAACTCCATTGGTAACCTCCTAAAATTAATATACATGCTCCCATCTCTTAACCTTTGTTGCACAACTTGTTTTCCTCCGAAGGAGTTAACATTAGTAACTCATACTTAAGAGTTTCAGTCAAAAGTCTATTTTTGTCAATATACTCTAGTACGGATGCCATGGATGAATATATGACGTCCAGTATCACATGAACCAAAGGTGAGTTCGAATTGTGAGATGGTCTTAAAAGTAAATGGTAGTCAAAATTTAAGCAAGGGTCCTTGTATATTGACAGTAGATATGATGCATCAATGCATCAAATGACCTCAAGTCGCACTTGATATTACGCATAAGTGTGGCTAAAGGGAATTTACCCCTAATCTATGCTTACAATAGACTAGACAAGAGAAAATGAGAATAAGCAAGAATACTTAGCTTACATAAGAAAGGAATGTTTGAAAATTAATGATCATTAACTATTGTAGCTATTACAAAATATAAGTATTTATATTACCCAATTATGGTAAGTCTTAGGTACATGCAAATTACAAAAAGGGATTCCTACTAACAAGGGAATGAATTACAAGGGTAGAGTTGTAATCAGGCAAAAAGGGGACATTTGAGTACAAATGGATAGTAAGGATGTCAGAAAAAGAGTGCGTATGTCAATTGTCCATTATGTGGTCCCAATGATGCTGTTTATTAAGTAGAACAAGTTCTAAGCAGATGAGGTTGGGGTTAGATGTATGGTAGCTTAGATGCTTTAAACTGAGGAAGGATCAGTCCTAGCGATGGACCATTACCTGCTTGGCTCACGCTTAGGGTAACTTAGCCTTGGTAATGTATTAAGTTAACAGCATGCAAGTTTGGTGCTTGACTTTGGACTGGTGTTGCTAAGGGGTCGACTTGACAATAAGTCAGTCACTTCGAGAGTCTCCTTGATGAGGTGGAGAGTAGTGAAATTCGGTAGGTCGAACTAGAGAAAAGAGTGTTCTTTAGAGTTCAACTCTTTAAGGATAGCTCGGCTAACCATTTGGGCGAGTCCTCATGCTTAAGAACAAGTGATTGGTCTATGATCCCTATCATACTTCTTCGATACTTAGGAATGAGTGGCTCTTATATCAAACAATGTATAGGCATATCTATCTCCCATATGTACTAATCCTATTATGAATAATAACAATCATTTAACCATACTCAACAACTAAACATAGACATTGATAGACATTCAACAAATAATCACACATAGAATGAGTATCTTGTCTAAGCAACCTTCTACAAAACTTTCTACAAGATAAGCATCATATCTAAGTAACCTTCTACTAGAGTTTCTATAGGACAAGTATCATGTTCAAGTAGCCTTCAACTAAAGTTTCTATAAGAACTCTATTGGAGTCTCGCATCCAAAAGAAGTTCTACTGTACCTCCTGCTAAACATTATTCTTTGCACAACAAGTCAAAGATGGTTTTACAAGAGTTCAAGAATTCATACCAACTACCACATTATCATTTCTATCCTTTTCTTGTTGAACTACAGATACTCTTCCTTAGGCCCTAAGCCTTTGTCTTGCTCCATTACGTCGATCATTTCTATTTACTGGTGCAATTTTATTAACTTTATCTTACTTTGGTCTTGCCTGCCACCCCTAAGCCATGGTACATTTGTTGGCACAATTTTTGGTCCTTCTACACTTATAGTAGAATATTCCCCTAGGATTTAGATTGTAGCATTGCTTACCTAAATGCCATAATTCTTCACATCTAAAACATTTCCCTTTTAGCTCAGTAGAATCAATAGCTCAATGTCTACCACTGCATTTCCAATAAGTTAGTGTCTCACGACCAGACTTTTGACTATTAGAGTGATAGGGCTTCTTCCCTTTCATAGATCTACTATTACTAAAGCTCCTCATAAACTTCTATTTCCTACTTTCCTTTTCGTTCTCCTCATGCAGTTTACATGCTTGTTTAATTAAATGGATCCCATAATAATATCGGCCATTCTTACCAATCTAATCCTTTTCAACTCAGCTAGCCTAGAAATAAAGATCAAAACTAACCTGAACCTACTAACTTTAGACATTTCCTCATTTTGTACAACCTTTAGGGAAAATTTCAACAGCTTGTTGAACTCCCTTTCATACTCCTCAATAGTCTTACCTTGTTGCTTTAGCTTATAATACTTCTCACACATTCAAGAAAGTATTGTTCTAGGAATATGTCTCTAAATATCTCCTAAGTGATGGGTACCATCAACGATCACTTCTTACCTTTCTACTAATTATTCATATATCCATTAAGTAAGATAGTAACAATCTACACCTTCTTATTATCTTCGACTTCATGTACTTCAAATGCTTTCTTTAATGATGCAATTTGTTCCTTTACTATTTCAAGATCAGTGTTACGCCTATCATATGGCTTCATAATACGTTGAACTTTAGCTAGCTTATCTTTATTCAATCTTACAAGTCTTACTAATTCCATTATAAACTATTGCACCTTGTCCATGGCTTGTAAGGGCTAAGGTCCTTAGGGTGGACCTAGGTCAGGCTATCGTCGATGAGGTTCATCCCTTATTTGGATCCCCGGTGTGGATGACATACTAGGATCCCCTTGTACTTACGTTTGAACCATTTTCCTAACAATCAAGTTTAACAAACTTAATTAGTTTCTATACAATAGTCTTCCCTAAGCAAGGTTAAAACAACTTAATTCCTAGCTACCCCACACATCTAGTTTATGTTCCTTAAACATGCTCTAATACTAATAAAATAGGGTGTCACATCTCAACTTGGCCGTAAATGCAACACCTGCAACTAACCTTCTTATAGAACAAAGAACAAGGCTATTTGCACATAAGAAGTTACATATAAAAGTAAAACATTTGGAGTTTAGCCTTAGCTTTATACCTTGAAAATTTCTCAAAATAGAGCACCAAACCTCAACAAGTTCATTTACATCATCTATATTCTTGTTTCTATTTATAACATATTTACATAGACATTTCCTTAATTAACAAAAGATCTTCTAAAATAGTTAGCTTCAACTTAGTGCTCTCAGGAAGTCTTCCTCCCCTAATGGTGGTAATACCCCCCTTATGGTTTGCCTTAACTTGTGGACACAATACATATATGCTCAATTAATTGTAAATAGAGTGAGAGTGAATAAAAACACATAAAGGACAAGCAAGTCCAATAAATGATAATCCATACAAAAGGATAGACATTATAAGCATATATCAATACTTTCCAGCCAAAGATTTCATGCGAGACTTCCATGCCATGCTTATGCACTTGAACAGATGCATTGGTATCAATATCCTAGCCTATCTTAGGGTAACTAGAAGTTGCTAAGGGATCCCTAAATAATTAAAGCCTAAGGCTATAATAAGTAGCCAAAGATTCAGCTTAGCTGACCACATTACGATCATAAGATTTATTGATGTAATCTATATGCTAAAAGAAGCCCAGCTAGCCTTGCAATATCTTATTTTAGAAAACTTGACCTATGGGTTGTTTTCATGCCATGCCATGCTGTGTCGTAAATATACAAAGAAATAAGTTAGCACGATACCAAGCATAGTTATTAAGCAACACATCTTAGTTTTGTAGCATATGTTATTTAAATAATCCCAGTCTTTCTTTATTGTACTTCATCATTATAAAATAAAACCATATATCGGGTTCGCTTAAGTGAACACTTTAAATGTTGAATCATCTTCCTAATATTCTCCAAGGTTAGAGTATGTCCTAGTAACTTGTTACATAGTCAACAAATTACATAATCTTATTTTGTTAACGAAGTTCAGCCAAGTTCAATCAACTAAGGACATAACCAAGCATAATTAACCAAGAACACAATCATCGCATATTTAGCAAGTGACACATCCAAGATTTAGCATCAAACTCAGACAACCAAGTACGTTACAGTAGAACTACACAAACTTGAAACCTATTGAGTAGACAAAAGTCTTCTCCTAAATACATAATATCCACTTACTTGTAGCTAAAGCTTCTTTGCATCGAGTATGGTCTTCAGGTTCCAAGTTATCTTAATGACCGAAAATCAAGGCTCATATTCTAGTTTATGTTTAACCTTCTAAGTGCTTTATTTAATCTTGACGTATCTTTATATGTTAAGGATATGCACCTTAAGTGTTTAGATAAGAACACTGCATGGTACCTAGGACCTTCTATACAACCATCTACATGATCCTTATTTAAGCTCCTTACATTCTGCATAACATTTTACTTGGGTGGAGTCTTCACTTACCTCACTAGCTGTACCTTATACTTAAGCTTCTACTTAGACCCATTTTTAGTTTACTTATTTGATATCTTACCAGAAACCTTCTACTAACCATTACATTAAGACTTTCATCGGCAACTTTCTATAAAAGCTTCTACTTAGGCTAAATAATACCTAAACTCATTAAAACTCCACACAACCATTAGGACTTACTGACTTTGAACACAAACCAACAAAATGACCAATTCAAAAGATGAATTCTAGATTTGGGAAATTTTATAATGACCCGTGCATACTCATTTTTAATATGTTGTTGTTTTGGTTTTACAAAAATGATACTTTTAAGCTTGTAAAGAAGTCATGATAAATCACCCGCTTGGCCACTTTTGGCCTAAAATCGCACACAACTTCATGAAACATCATTTCATCACAAAAAAATGTGAAAAAAAAAAGATTCAACCAAAGATAATTGAAGATCTACCATTTTTTTGAAATTTCCAAATTTAGTAGTTTTTGGTAAATCAAAATTAATAAAATTCTACTAAGCAAAATTAGGAAAACATTTGAGATAACTTTAAAATTAATATTATGAAGAGTCTATGGAAAAAGTTTTAACTTTGAAACAGCATCATTTGCCCTTTTGAAAATCAAATAAAAAATATGCTTGGAGTAGCTTGTTTCTTAAGAGTAATATATGAGACATGCATATTTTGAAAAAATTGAGATTTTTCCATGAAAGCATACTAAAAATAACCTAGGATTACAAAAATCAAGTGAAAATTGAGTGAAAATCCATTTCTTCAGAGCGATATCGATTTGTACAAACTAGGGTGAAAATTGAGACGTATTGATGTTGCAAGCTTTGGCTACCAAGCACCACTAAGGGTGTATTGGTAGCCTTGGACGTTGCTTTTGGTGTGTAGTGGTGCTAGTTACTCATTTATAGGTGGTCGTTTGCCTAGGGTTTTGTGCATGCTTAGATCCCATGCTTATTTTTTATTATTTGTCCTAAGCTCCTAATTTGACCAAAGAGTAATTGAGGGAGTTTAGGGCTTTTTACAGTGGTTTGGGTGGAAGACAAAGTTGCCAAGTGTCTCTTGATGGCTCCAAAACTGTGTTCTCCTCCCATAAGCTTCTCTTATTTTCTATTCAATACCATGGGTGCCCATAGTTTGTTTTCCTTTAGTTTATTCAAAACTATTTGTAGCCTTAGTTTAGGTTAAAACCACCTTGAATATTTTATTCATTTATTTCCCTAATTATTTTATGTTATTCCGTTATAAAAACAAGCTACTACAAGGCTTTACTATTAAACCATCTTCCTTCTTTCTTCATATGCATTCAACATTATTATTTTTATATATCCTAATTATTATTATTATTACCATTATATATATATGTATATATGATAACTCGGATTTTAAACATATTTCATAGGGTGATTTTATAGTATTTTCCTCACTTTTTTTGGTTTTCTTTAAAGAAATTGATACTTAATTGAGTAAAATTTTGATTTCTAGGTTTGAACGTATTCTAGGATCGAAAACGAAGAAAAGGAATCAAATTTCACTCACATCGGAGTTCAAATGAAGAAGTTATGAAGTTTTGAAGTTGTGCAAAAAATTTTGCCTTAGTACAGAAAGTTACACGACCTGGGGACACGGCCGTGTCCCAGGCCATGTCTGGTGAAAAAAACAGAATCTTTTTGATACACTATAAAAGGACATATTAGGGTTTCAAAAGAAGAGAGACATTACAGAAACAAAGAGACATAAGAGAAGAGAAAGAGGCGGAACAACATCAAGAAAGAGGCAGAACAACATCAACTTCAAGATTAGAAGGATTGTTCATTAATCAAAAGGGGTTTCCATGTTTTATTTTATATTATTGATGAAACTCGTTCTTAGATTCATTATGATAGCTTAGAATTCAAGTATTTAGGATTATGGAACCTAAGGTTTCATGTGATTCTTGGATTGATTTAGAAATTTCAATAAAGTTTCTATCTTTACTTGATTCAATTATGTCGTTAATTATTGATTGATATTTCTAGAGTATCAATATATGATATTATGCATGTTAATTGAGAAATTGCATGTATAATTAGATCTTTACATAATTGAAAATGATTACATGTATACTTGAGATAAGATACATGTTTCTTCCGGAAAGTTAATTAATTGTGTGGGAATTCATTATACATTAATGCAATTCTAAATTATATTACTAAGTGAAGAGGTTCCGGTAAATAATTTAGGATTAGGGTTAATATGCTTGAGAAAGGTATTAACTTTAGTTGTGAATCCCTCCAATCAAGAAATATAGAAACCATATTGAATATATTTTAAATGATCACATGATTAACTCTAGGGGAAATAATTCCTAAATACGTTATTACTTTCTTGAAGTCGTTCTTGATTTTATCGTTTTTTCAATTGCTTAATTAAGTCTTTTAATTAAAGTAGTTTGTTAATTTTAGTATTTTTTAATTAATTCAAACTTTCATAATTTTCCGGTTGAATAATAAAGCTAAGGTTAATATTAGTACTCGAAGTCTCTGAGAGATCGACTCGGACTCGCATCCACTATATTAAAACTAATAGGTGCACTTGCCTCATATCAAGTTTTTGGCGCCGCTGCCGAGGATTTTCAATATTAAGAACACTAGTTGCTTTATTACTTTAACCATTTTTTTTTCTGTTGTTTTCATTGTTTATTTTCATTAGCTAAGAGCTGCAATTGATTCTATATTTCTTACCCTTGCAGTGCATGACTCGAAGTAACCCGGAAGATTTGGTAGAACTTGATCCTGAAATTAAGAGAACTGCCCTTCAAAATTTGAAATCACGACCTAGATAAAGTGTGGCGACCATTGACGATAAGTCAATCATTGAAATCAAGGAAGAAGGTGAAGAGACTAACACTCAATTCATCGAGCGGAAAGATCCACCACACATGGCTAACAACGGGAATGAAGCAAATCAGAACATGTCTGATTATTCAAGGCCTATACTTATTGGAGCTGACTCTAGCATCGCAAGGCTAACCGTCGCAGCTAACAACTTCCAAATTGCACCTAACATTATACAGATGGTGCAACAATATGTTCAGCTTGACGGTCTCCAAGATGAAGATCCCAATGCCTACATCTCTAGCTTTCTAGATATTTGTGATACTTTTAAAATCAACGGAGCCACGGATGATGCCATCTGACCTCGGCTATTTCCTTTCTCATTGAGGGGTAGAGCAAAACAGTGGTTGAACTCTCTACCACGAAATTCAATCACAACTTGGAATGAATTGGTAGAGAAATTTTTGGAGAAGTATTTCCCACCTGCAAAGACCGCTAAACTTCGGAATGATATTTCTTGTTTTGCTCAATTGGAAGCGAAGACTCTATATGATACTTGGGAGCGATTCAAGGACTTGATCAGGAGGTGCCCATATCATAGCCTTCCATTATGGATGCAGATTCAAACCTTTTACAATGGTTTCAATTTATCTACTAGACAGATGATTGATGCATCCGTAGGAGGTACTTTAAACACAAAGACACCTGAGTAAGCACAAAACCTGATTGAAGGAATAGCGATGAACAATTATCAGTGGGAAAGCATAAGATCCAAGCAAAAGGCTATGGGAATTTATGATGTGGACTTAACCACTGCTTTGGTAGCCAAGGTAGGCCTATTGAGTAAGAAGATTGATGTACTCTCTGTTGGCCCTCAACAAGTACAATCGGATGTAAGTGATTTTGGTATGTAGGGGTATGGAGTACCTGAACAATTAGAACAGGTAGATTATCTAAGAAATCCACCCAAGCAACAAAATAACCCCTACAGCAACACTTATAATCCAGGATGGAGGAATCACCCCAATTTTTCATGGGGAAATCAAAACCAAGGCCAGCCGAAGACCAACTTTGGCCCACTTGGTTTTCAAAGACCATTCCCACCTCCTCTTCCTTAAGAAAAGAAGCCCAGTGTAGAAGAACTTCTCACAAAATATATTCAAGGCAATGAGACTCGCTTATCCAACATTGAATCCTCGCTGAGGAATCAAGAGGCTTCAAATCGCAACCTTGAGAACCAAATTGGTCAACTTGCAAAGCTAATCTCTGAAAGACCGCAGGGAACACTCCCAGGGAATGCCAAGGTCAATCCTAGGGAACATGTTAATGCAGTGACCTTGAGAAATGGTAGAAAACTATAGGTGGAAAAGAAGGATGGTGAGGAAGAAGTTGAGAAAGAAGTGGAAGTCAACCGTAAGGAAGATGCAAAACCACTAAAATTAAAAGAAAGTACGGAACCACCGAAAGTGAAGGAATATAAGCCTCCCGTCCCTTACTCGCAGCACCTTAAGCAAAGTTACACTGATCCGAATAAGGAATTTGGTAAATTACTTGATATTTTCAAACAATTGCACATTAACTTACCTCTTGTTGATGTTATCTTACAGATGCCAAAGTATGCAAAATTTCTAAAGGATCTTCTATTGAACAAGAGGAAGTTGGAGGAGCTTACAACTGTCACATTGAATAAGGAATACTCGGTACTTCTCCAGAAAAAGCTGCCACAAAAATTAATGATCCAGGGAGTTTCACTATTCCTTGTATGCTTAGCAATTTGTTAGTAGATAATACTTTGGCAGACTTAGGAGCTAGTATAAATTTGATGCCGTATAATTGTTCAAAAAGTTAGGGTTAGGAGAACCTAAATTAACGCGTATGAGCCTTCAATTAGCCGATAGGTTTATCACATACCCTAGAGGTATCATAGAGGATGTTTTAGTGCAAGTAGACAAATTCATCTTTCCCATGGATTTTGTTATACTTGATATAGATGAAGATATTGAGGTGCCAATCATTTTAGGTCGACCATTCCTAGCCAGTGCTAAGGCTGTTTTTGATGTTACTGAGCATAAGTTGATATTACGGGTCGGGGATGATGAAATAGTTTTTAAAACTCCAAAGACAACGAACAAATTTCTTGACTCAAAGGACATAAGTCACAATGTTAATGCCACTAATGTCATTACATCTACATGTGTACAGGAAACTCTTGCTAAGGATTCCTCAAGCTATTGCTTACAAAAGGGAGATGAAAATTTGGTGAGTAACCCCAATTGTGTAGAAGTGGCAGCTTAAACAGAAGTTCATGAATCCAGTATGGACAAGAAAGGGATTGATCCACTCCACAAGCCAAAGGATCTTAGGTTAAAATCTTTCAAAGAGAAGCCATCAATTTTGGAACCAAAACTGTCAAGAAATCATTTGGAACATGTCTTTGCGGTGAAAAGTTCAAAACCCCCAATGACAACCACATCTAAGCTAAAAGCAAACAAAACGAAGAAGTTTATGCTACATGAATTTGATAAGTGGCATGATAAGGAGAGAAACTATGGAAGTTATGTACCAATGAAATGGAATTGGCAAGGTCGATGGCTGAAGGGTAAATCTACACTCGTATGGAGAGTTCGAAAGCAAGATACAGGAGGAGTTCTATTTCCACTTGGATGAAGAATCATGAATTACAAGACATATCCCATCGAGCTATTGACGTTAACTATAGCGCTTCTTGAGAGGCAACCCATGTCTAACTTTGCTTACACTTTAGTTCTTTAAGTTTATTTCATTTTATTTTTCTTTTATCTAACTTTGCTTAGCTTCTTTTATTTGTTTTAATTTTAGTCATAGGCTTTTCCCTTTTAATTTCATTTTTTTTTCTTCTTCTCTTTAGTTTTCTTTTTCTTATTTTTCTAGTTTAATTACTTTTATTTCTTTAAGTTTCCTTTTGCTTTAAAAAAAATGAAAAAAAAAAGTTACAATGGCAAGGGACACAATCGTGTCCCAGCCCATATCCATCCAGGCCCCTTTAATCTGCCACACCCACAGAAGTTACACGGGCGTGGGACACGGTCGTGTCCCAGCCCGTGTCCGCCCAGTTATACTTCGAGCAAACAGAAAGTTACACGGGCGTGGAACACGGTCATGTCCCCAGGCCGTGTGCGCCCAATATTCCCAAGTGCCTACAGAAAGTTACACGGGCATGGGACACAGTCGTGTCCCAGCCCGTGTGCTCCCAGAATTCCCACCCTTAAACAGAGAGTTACACGGGCGTAGGACAAGGTCTTGTTCCAGCCCGTGTGCGTCCAGATTTCACAGTGGACTACAGAATGTTACACGGGCATGGGACACGGTTGTGTCCTAGCCCGTGTCCGTCCAGTTTTCACACACAGGAACAATAAGTTACACGGGCATGGGACACGGTCATGTCCCAGCCCGTGCCCGACCAGACTCCACATGACTCACATAGATTGTTACACAGGCAAGGGATACGGTCGTGTCCCAGCCCGTATCAACCCAAACTTACACAATTTTTACATACGCCCATTTTATTTAAATTAAACACACACTCTCTCACACACCTCCACACATCAACACATTTCTTCATCAAATCCAACCTGATTCAATGTTTCTTCTCATGTCGTCAATGGAAAATCGTGAAAAATAGATCGTTTGAAGGGGGTCCACATCTGTTACATCATGTTCTAATCATAAGGACACTATTGTCGAGCTACTAGCCACTCTTTCTCCACTAGAGTATCTTATGCCTCAAGGTAGGGAAGTATTAGTTTCTTTTTCAATACATATTTTCCTTTTTCCATATGATGTTTTTCCTTGTTTGATATCTTGCTATTGTGCTTTCTTAGTCGTACATTGGGGACAATGTATGTTATTAAGTGTGGGGAAGGGATATATATGAATTTATTACTGTTTAGAAGACCAATTATTCACATTTGACCTAATTAATTTTTAAGTTAACTTGCAATAGGTGATTAACTGGTATTAAGCCAAATTAACTGTTTCATCTTGATTATTATTGATCTTATTATACTTTACTAGAATTGATTAGTCAAATTTGTAGAAGGCAAAGTTATGAGTTATTTAGCTTAGGATTTTAAGACTTGAGATTAGAGAAACATCACTAGTTGAGAGTTAGTCATGTTTATTTTTAAATTTACTTTTATGTATACCCTTCTCTTAGAAATTTTTAAGAGTCCTATAATTTTTAGCAAACAAACAAATGAAATTCTTCTTTTAAGAAACTCCTAAAAAAGCACAATGATTGGAGGTCAAAAGTAATAACAAGTGTATGAATAGAAAAATTGGTAAGGATTCGTCTTGGTCCGTCAGAAGAGCAAGATTGAGTCCCAATGCCAATTCAAATGAAAAAAAAAATTGATATGGATCGGCCTTGGTCCGTCAGAAGAGCAAGGTTCTTTCCCACTATCAATATAAGGAATAAATTGGTATGGATCGGTCTTGGTCCGTCAGAAGAGCGAGATTATTTCCCGCTACCAACATAATTGTGCTTAAATAAGGTAAATTTAAAAAGACCTCTCAACAAAAGCATGAACTAGGGGGATGATCAGAGGATGAGTGGATGTAAAATGTGTTTTTTTTTTTTTAGATTATGGTGCTTGGTGAGATGAAAAAGAGAATTATATACACTTTAGTCAAATGGACAAAATTTTTATGACTCTTTCTCAGTTGGCAAGATGTTAAATCTAATTTTTAGTTTAAGAATCCTTAGTTAAATGTCTTGGGTAAACTTTGATTTTTATAAATTAACTAATGAACTCTAGTATTAAGTATTGTTGGAGCATTCAAATATGGTCAGATGAAATTGGTTGACTTTATTATTGCAAGTTGATTGAGAATAATTTTCTTACTTTTCTAAGGGTCAAGTGTATTCGTTCACCGGTTTCCTAAATAGTGATAAATTTTGTTTAGCGTTTCTTGTCCCGAAAGTTTTGTTTTGATTTATTTGCTTGAGGACAAGCAAATGCTCAAGTGTGGGGAAATTTGTTAACTCGGATTTTAAAAATATTTCATAGGATGATTTTATAGTATTTTCCTCACATTTTTTGGTTTTCTTTAAAGAAATTGATACTTAATTGAGTAAAATTTTGATTTCTAGGTTTGAACGCGTTCTAGGATCGAAAACGAAGAAAAGGAATCAAATTTCACTTACATCGGAGTTCAAATGAAGAAGTTATGAAGTTTTGAAGTTGTATAGAAAATTTTGCCTTAGTGTAGAAAGTTATACGACCTGGGGACACGGCCGTGTCCCAAGCCGTGTCTGATGACGAAAACAAAATCTTTTTGATACACTATAAAAGGACATATTAGGGTTTCAAAAGAAGAGAGACATTACAGAAACAAAGAGACACAAGAGAAGAGAAAGAGGCAGAACAACATCAACTTCAAGATTAGAGGGATTGTTCATCAATCAAAAGGGGTTTCCATGTTTTATTTTATATTATTGATGAAACTCATTCTTAGATTCATTATGATAGCTTAGAATTCGAGTATTTAGGATTATGGAACCTAGGGTTTCATGTGATTCTTAGATTGATTTAGAAACTTCAATAAAGTTTCTATCTTTACTTGATTCAATTATGTCGTTAATTATTGATTGATATTTCTAGAGTATCAATATATGATATTATGCATGTTAATTGAGAAATTGCATGTATAATTAGATCTTTACATAATTGAAAATGATTACATGTATACTTGAGATAAGATACATGTTTCTTCCGGAAAGTTAATTAATTGTGTGGGAATTCATTATACATTAATGCAATTCTAAATTATATTACTAAGTGAAGAGGTTCCGGTAAATAATTTAGGATTAGGGTTAATATGCTTGAAAAAGGTATTAACTTTAGTTGTGAATCCCTCCAATCAAGAAATATAGAAACCAAATTGAATATATTTTAAGTGATCACATGATTAACTCTAGGGGAAATAATTCCTAAATACGTTATTACTTTCTTGAAGTCGTTCTTGATTTTATCGTTTTTTCAATTGCTTAATTAAGTCTTTTAATTAAAGTAGTTTGTTAATTTTAGTATTTTTTAATTAATTCAAACTTTCATAATTTTCCGGTTGAATAATAAAGCTAAGGTTAATATTAGTACTCGAAGTCTCTGAGAGATCGACTCGGACTCGCATCCACTATATTAAAACTGATAGGTACACTTGCCTCATATCATTATACTCCATCTTAAATAATTTCCCATTTCCAATCTTTGACTCTTTTTTTTAAACCAAATTTTTGGTTTTGATTATCCTAACACTTTTTGAGTAAATTCTCATATATAAACTATTTTAGTGATCCGTTCTCATGGAATAACTTCTCTTAAATTTTATAGCCTAGTTATGAATTTTTACCTAATTTAGTTAACGTCGATTGATGCCCTAAATTTAAGGGCTTTAGAACTTAGGGTTTATCACACAACCATAGCTCTATGATTGCCTCAGTATAGCTCTAAGGATGGTAATATACCTCTATTACTCCTTATTTCTTTGTTGTTCGATACTATCGACATATCAAGGTAGAGCCATTCTATTATTGCTTCTACATTCCAAGCTACACCACCTTAGTGGTTGAAATGGTCAAGCATTACCCTAATCGCATTATTATCATGAGTCCTCAAGCACTTTATGTCGTCAATTTGGATAGAGGCAATCTACCTTATCCAAAGGTTTGGCTTCTAATCCACTAAGATTAGCGTAATCTTTTTCTTTTACTCATGGATAGAGGACTTGAGCCTCTCCAAGATCTTTCTACCTTGACAGTTGACAAATCATACTAGCCATCTCATTACTTCCTTAAGTTTTGGAAGTACTAGTAAAAGGTTAAAGTAGCCCTTACCTCGACACAAGTATACGGAGCCTCAAAGAAAACTAAAAGACAGATGCTGTTGGGGACTAGTTAGGTTGGGAAGATATGGTAGTAGGTGAAGAATCTCCTTTGGAACTCAATAAATAAATATGGGAGTATGCTAAACCAAAACTGATTTTAGTATAGGACAAATCTGTTGGTATGAATATGAGGGCCACCCTTGCATCCTCGTCAAGAATAAATGTGAACAAGCCTGACAGTTGATCCCTAAAGTACATTCTTAGATTGTAATAAACCCCTCCATCTTAGTGATTTCACTAGCTTGACCAAAAAGGGTGAACTCTATGTTAATAACTTTGTTGAAGATGGGGATGACCGACTCTTCATCATCATCACCATCTAAATACTTAGTTTGAGGGAGTCCATTAACCCTTATCTACTTCATTTGATAGCAAGTTATCCTCCTTAGGCTGCCGCTACCTTCCACCGCATGGAAGGTTGTTATCGCTACGGTAATAAAGAGAGCCCCCTTCTTTACCACCTCTCTGTGAGCGTTGCTTTGTGTCAATGTAGTGGTAAATAACCCATACAATTTTGAACTATCCCTTAAACTCATTGATAAGTGTGAAAAATCCCATACATAACGTACATAATTTTCTCTAAATTGTATTTGATATTACATGAAAATGAATTTGAATGCACTAAGCTAGTATAAAAATCACATATAATGGGTTTACACAAATGAAAATTATGATTTGATCAATTTAGCATAAAAGATTTAGTATTTTAGATCTTAAGCTTAGCATCTTTTTTCATACATCTTACAAGTCCTAGGGCTACATCATGGTAGCCCCTACATGAGAAGCCGAAAAATAAAAAAAAAATGAAGATAAAAACATGAAGTAGGAACTATTAGCTTGATGGTAACCCCATCTACCATCAAGCTAGTGTCTATAATAGAACCTACGCTAGTATAACAAAGAATTGAGTATACCGTTATGGTGATACCCTTTTGATATAAAAAGCTACTAAAATGCATCATGGAAGAGACCCATTTTCCATTTCTTTCTTCTTTCCTTCGAATTTTCCTTGTTCTCTCTACTAAGGTTTCAAACTTTAGATTCTTTTAGCTTCATTTTTACAATGTAATAAGGGAATCTAACTTAGGGTGCTCAAGAAACATCATTCAAGCATGGATTCAAACATGCAATTCCTATTTTCATGTTGGTTCTTTCTATTTTTGTACTTATATTTGCTTAGACATTGTTCTTTAACTTGATGTATCCTATTAACTTGATGAGATTATGAATCAATGTAGTGGTTAGATTGTGTAATGGTGGTTTTGTTGTTTCCATTCATATTTATATGTTGTGGGTTATTGATTTTGTTTATAGAGCTTATGCTTCACTTAGGAACATTGAATATGTTAGGATAATGTAACTTGTTTATGTATTTTAATCAATTTCATGAACGACTAATATGGATTAGAAATTGATAACTTCTAATTCAATTAGGGCTTAGTTTAATAGCCAGTTAATAGCTCACTCATAATGCAGATTGTTGGAATGACATAACCACAACGCAATTAGACATTTCAACCCCCAGTTCATTATTATATCTTTTCATAGGGTTGGAATTCCTAAGTAGTATATCAAGTTTAGCTAGTAATTATAGTTAAATACAAATGTAAAGTTTATCAGTTTAGGATAGCTGTTAGTTTTAGTTAAATAAAATTTGAGTTTTATTAAGTTTACGTATCTATGAAGGGACTAGAACGGCTGAAAGCTAGTGCATCATTCCTTAAGGAAATATGACCTTAGAGCTTACCATATACTACTAATCGACTAGTACGCTTGTTGAAGTTTTTGCAGTTTCCACAAGATTTTATCAAAATTTACAAGCTTGATCAATTAGTTATATATTGATTTCACTATTTTAAAAAGGAGATAATTTTTCCAATTAGTACGTGACTTATGGAAGTAGTGAACAAAATACCAAGTTTTTGGTACGGTTGCTAGGGAATAGTTGGTGCTAATTTCAATTGTTAGGACCTTTTCTAGACTAGGCTTTATTTGTCTTAGTTGTTAGTTTGTCTTTTGTTCACCTTACTTTTGTTCGGTTTTGGCTTTGGCTAAAAAAGGTACTGTAAGATGTTTCCTTTTCCCTTTTGCAAATCATAGGCATGTACATAAATAAAGATCGAACTTATAAGCTAATAAGTACTACAAGATGGCGACTCAGCTTAATCTCTTAGGTAATCCCATTCTTTCCCTTTCTTCTATATTTTGTATTAGTGCTTCAACTGAAAAGATATTATTAGTTTGAAGTTAGGGGTGGAAATATCTTTAGAAGTTGGGATTGAAGTTGAGGTGTTGTTATTGAATTGTGAAGTTAAGATTAATGATATAGAGTTTGGAATTGTTGATATCCACTGGTTTTGTTCATTACCCTATACACTTTTAAGAATTTTTTCGCAACCATTGCTCTTCATTGTACATTTGTGTTAATCATTTATTGATTTGGAGAAGTTTTGTCAAAAATCACCTACAATTTTTCAAAATGTCCTCTTCAAGTTGTGTATTGAAGAGCAAGCAATTTCAAAGGATTCCTATTTTGTACATGAATGGGGATGGAATTGTAATGAGCCATTTACACTATCTTAGAATTGATTGATGGAATCCTTGGTTTAGATAGTTAACCTTGCATTTAAATTTTGATTCATGATTTGAGAATCAGATGATGTTGTTGGTGTGAGTTAGATGCTTGCAATTTAGACCATTGACTGCTATGTATCATGTTCTCTGATGTCTTAAGTAGCTAATTATAATGCTAATAAAGATGCCAAAATTGAGTTAGTCTTGAAAAGGTTTCCTAGCTAAAAGTAGAATGAAAATTAGCAAAAAAAAAAAAAAAAAAACACAAGTTATGGTTAAAACTTGACAAAAAAATTATATAGAGAAAAAAAATAAAAATAAATGAGAGAATAAGTAGACATTTGGGGTGCATAATAAACACATGGTACATTTCCTTGAATGAACAATTCTTGGATGGGTTCATGAGCCCTTAGTGTTCATACTATAAAAAAGGTGTGGAATAAAAAGATCCATTAAATATAAATTTGTGATACATGAGTGTAATTAGCTAAAGCAAAAATGAAAAAATTGTTGGGAAATCCAAGTAATGAATTACTTAAGTTTGTCATTTTGACCAAATTATGATTGGCTTAAGGGTAGATTAGGACTTTATACATATCAATTAATCTATAAAAATGTAAAGATGTCTTTCCCACTTTGTGACATCTTACTTGTTCTCATATTGTCTAATCTTTAGTTAAATGGGAGGATTAACTATATGAATCATAGATTAGTTGATGAATTCTTTTGCATGTGTACTTGGGTGAACTTAATTCTCCATCTTAAGAATTCATAGATAACTAATTAGTTGCAAGGAGCTCTTCTATGTATAGATCATAACTTGGTGAACATTCATTTTACTCGGGTGAGCTAAAATTCACTAAGTCAATGAATGGATAATTTGAACTTACCCTATGTAAACCCTTAAAATTTTCAACTTAATTCCCAAAGTAGACCCTAGTGTGATTGATGACCCTAAAAGTTGACAAGATTAGTTAAGATGAAAACCCTAATATAACAATCAAAGATTTAATTGCGTAGAAAACTTTTATACCCTAAACGTATATAAACACAAAAGATTTCATTCAAAAGTGATAAAACCCCTAAAACTATAACCTTAAAGACATATGAGCACTAATTTATCAAAATATACCCTAAAACCCTAATTGATAATATAACCTTCGTATTTTGCCAAATTATTAATGAAAGATTAGAGATAACTTTCAATCATGAATACATATTTAGAATCCTTAAGTAATCATTTCGAAACAAAGATATTGCATCATAGATCACATTTATCTTCTAAGTATATAATTAGGATAGTAATACATAGAGTTAGGGGTTAGTTAATATTTAGGTTACATGTAGTAAACCTTAATACCCTAATTGATACTTTTCATACTAGTTATACTAAGTATCTTACCAAATGATGTATATAGGATATAAATACCTAAAGTAAGATCTCATCATCTATTTTTACTAATCAATTCACCAAATGTCTCATTTTCTTAATTTTTTTTCTTAATTTTCCTTAATTACCACATTATGTATACTAAATTGTATATGCTTTTGGAAAGTTGACCAAGGTCAAAAGTTTGACTAAGTCAACATGTTGAACAGTCAACAAAAGACACTTTCACTTTAAAAAATATCTAAGTCATCTAATGATTTCTTTTCTTTTAGCTTTTTCTTCCCTTCTTTTCTTTAATTGCCATCCACACCATGTCCCCCTTCTAGACCCCCTTTCTTCTTCTTTTTCAACATAACACAAAAGAAAAATTAAACCCTTACCCTACCTCCACTGCCATGACCTTCCCATTCCCTTTCCCTTTCACTTTCCAAATTTTCATCCATATTTCAAGAACAAACTAAGGTATGTTATTATGTTATTATATATTGTTTTATATTATTTACTAATTAGGTTAAGAGGTAGATTAAATGAGTAGTTATGTATTATGTACATCTATGTTGAAGAAGGCTTAAAGTTTCAATCTTTATGTGTGGAAGAGTAGAAATCATTGTAAAGTGGAAAGAGATGCATGTGTATATGTCTTTAAGTATATGTACGTAAGGATATACTAGAGAAATACAAGTATAGAGACCTTTGTACATAAGTATTTATTATGTACATAACTTAAACTAAAACATATACTGACTATACATACCTATACCATACTAAATATACCCTTAAAACATAAAAAGAATGAAATTAGAGAAGCTTTCTTAAGAGGAATTTTAGACATACGAAATTTGTATAAAAATACGTATGTAACTGTATGAATATATGGGTATATGTACAAGTATAAGTACGGTATAAGTATAAGTATACTAGTATACATATAAGTATAGTAAAGGTATAAGTATATAGTTAGCATATGTAAAGTATACATAAGATACTTAAGTATGATATAAAAATGAGGTAAGGTTTATGTAATTAAATGATGATGTAAGCAATGATGCAATTAAACATGACATAAGCCATGACATAAGCGATGACACAAGCGATTAATGATGTAAGCAATAATATAAGCATAAGCTTATAAAATAATAACTTATGAGATCACATAAGAGTATAACATAAGTATTTATATGTACTTAGGGTCCAAAAAAATCCTTTAAAACCCTAATACACATCCTAAATAAAATTAAACTTAATTAAGTACATGAGTCAGTAATACCAATATAAAATTCCCTAAGTGTAAGAATCTAATAGCTAATTAAATCATTAAGTCCTAAAATAGGATATAAATATAAGTAATAAGAATAATTATGCTTCAATAGTTAAAATTTCAATAAATTTAGCCCATATCGTAAAATATGGGTTTTAGTGTCCAAAACAAACATCACCGTGTGAATGTACATTAAAAAACGATGAAAAACGACTATAAATTCATAAATATCAGAAATAGAATGAAAATATTGCATACGATTAGTGATCAAGTCTAATCGAATCAAAATTGATAGTAATTTATGTAGAATTAGGTAAATAGATATCTAGAGTTACTAGTTAATTCAATTTCTTACTATCCTTATTATATCGTAATGATCAGGTGATCCCAACAAGGGCAAGGATCATCCGATCGATTATTACAACTAGAGCGAGTCATCATAGTCCTGTAAGTACTCCCAATGACTCTATACTTGTTTATGCTTGTTGTTAGTGCACTTAAATTGAATATCAATAACTTGATGCATGGGGTTTCGAGATATGCATGTGCTTGATATTGATTGATTATTGTGAGAAATATTGTTAAATATGATAATTAATGATTTGATTGTATGATTAATTTTTATATGATTTGGATGGTATGCTAATATTGATTGATCACCTCATAATTTGACCTAATTATATTTGGCTTACCTTAAATTAAAAGGGTCATGCATTATCCATGCATTACATTACTTATTTCGGTTGTCACTTTATACAGAGATAAAGAGAGGTTTTACGGGGGTTGTTTATACATATTAAAGTGTTTCGGTACGGTGCACTTGTACAATATGACTTTACCCGAACCTACGAGCTTGCTAGGCGATGGAGACACCAACCATATGGTTGAGGGTCGAGTCTAAAGATCTCCATTGTAAGGTATGAGTATGGACTGTAAGGGTTACCTTACCGCGAGGCTTGGGATTTTGTCTACTATTAGACGACTTAAAAATGGAAATATATTTTATGAAATATGATATTCAAAGTTATGGGTAAAAACCCAGGTATTAAAGCTCGGTTATGATTAGTGTGGATGAATCTCCAACCCTTATCTCAAAAGGCGTTAAAATCCGATATTATATGCAATACCGGTCAACTGCATATATTGTTTGGCATACTGCATGTGCATACATTCATATGGTTGTAACAATTTGTTTCATAACTTGTTTACCAGTATAATATGAGGGATAACTCACTTAGCTTTTGTAGCTTATTCTTCAATAGTCTTTCTTTTGCAGGTTTATTTACGATGAGATAGGGATAAGTCTCGAGTAATCAGTACGAGATAAAGATATGTACATTAGTGTTAGAGTTAGTTGAGATCTATATAGGTGATACATAAACACTCTTTATAAAAAATGTTTATATGTTAGAATTTAATATAATTTAATTTTTCCTACAGTTTTATAATGTTGGTATATTATGTCTTATTATTTGATAGGAGATGCCAATTCTTTGTGGTTTTAAGGAATTATGAGATATTGGACATCTATAATTATTTATATTTATATGTTATGTTACAATAAATTAATTACTTGAAAATTAGTAATCTTAGTGATGTATTATTTAGAGTTTTATAATCTCTAACTTACAAGACAATTTTCATATCATAGATGTACACATGTTATGAAAATTTTAGGTAATCCTACTAAGCCCCCTTTAGGGTCTTGACACCCCATGTTTTGTTATTTTCTTTGACTTGCTTATGGATAAGCAAGTTTTAAAGTTAGGGATAAGTGACAAGTGTGAAAATCCCACACTTATCGCATATAATTTTCTCTAAATTGTATGTGATTTTACGTGAAAATGAATTTGAATGCACTAAGCTAGTATAAAAATCACATATAATTGATTTATATAAATGAAATTATGATTTGATCAATTTATCACACAAGATTTAGTACTTTGGATCTTAAACTTAGTATTTTTTTCATATATCTTGCAACTATAGGAGAAGCCAGAAAAGAAAAAAAAAAAAAAAAGAAGATAAAGATATGGAGCAAGAACTACCAACTTGATAATAATCTTAACTATAGTCAAGCTAGCATCTAAAATAGAACCTTCGCAAGTATTACAAAGAATTGAGTATATCGTCATGCTAGTATTACTATCAAGTCAGTAGTACCATCAAGACAATACCCTCTTGATATAAAAAGTTGCTATAATGTAGTGCGAAAGAGACCCATTTTCCATTTCTTTTTTCTTTCCTTCGACTTTTCCTTGTTCTCTTTGCTAGGGTTTCAAACTTTAGGTTCTTTTAGCTTCCTTTTTACAATGTAATAAGGGAATATAACCCAGAATGCTAGGGAAGCATCATTCAACCATGGATTCAAACATGGAATTCCTATTTTCGGCTTGTTCTTTCCATTTTTGTCCTTGTATTTGCCTCGATGTTGTTCTTTAATTCAATGTATCTTGTGAACTTAATGAGATTATGAATCAATGTAGTGGCTGGATCGTATAATGGTGGTTTTGTTGTTTCCATTCATGTTTGTATGTTATGGGTTATTGATATTGTTCATGGAGCCTGTGCTTCACTTTAGGAATATTGAGTAAATTAGGATATTGTAACTTGTTCATATATTCTAATTGATTTCATGAATGGCTAATATGGATTAGAAATTGACAACTTCTAATTCAATTAGGGCATAGTTTAATAGCTATCTCAAAATGCAGATTGTTGGAACGACATAACCACTTTGCCATTGGACATTTCAACCTATGGTTCATAATTATATCTTTTTATGGAGTTGGAATTCCCAAGTAGCATATTTATGTAGGTTAGTAAGTATAGTTTAATACAAATGTAAAGTTTATTGGTTTAGGACAATTGTTAGTTTTAGTTAAATAAAATTTGAGTTTTATTAAGTTTGTCTAGTGTCGTCTTGAGATTTTAGCTGGTATGGAATAGGTTCACACAATTGATAAGCTTGTAAAATAGAATATGGTAAGGGGATGCCAGGGTGTTGTTTGGCATGGTCACTCCAATGCTTAAGTTAGTAAGATGTTTTAGAGAGTATGAGTGCTTAAGAGTGATAAGTAGGCTTAAATGCGCAAAGTATCAAGTAGTTTATTATTAGGTGAAGATCTTATATTTTTAGTGATCAAAGCCAACTTCGCAAATCAGGTGAAGGGGGTCTAAGCTATCGTGGAAGCCAAGGCAAAAGAGCTCTGATTTGATGTGAAGTTGAGGTGGAGAAATCCTAGCTGATGGGTATAGTAGCTATATAGACTACCCTTTGGGAAAAGGTGAATGAGGCAGTTCCGAAGTGGAACATGAAAGGTCCAACCTCTTTAGATTGAGCAGTTCACATTTTGTCAGATCCGAGTAGGGCATATATTTGTTGGACTAGAAGGGGTAGCTCATGGTGGCAATAGGCTATAGTAAAGATGTATCCTAGTAGACTGCCTTCTGGGATGATCCAATCCGAGGCAAGAATATGGCAACTTGTATTTATAACGACCCAACAGTATCGTTGTCGTGATAGGTCGCCGTGTACCGTATAAAGGTCTATTATCAACCCCCTTGCTGATCATAGGCCTTTCATACGACACACAAGGCTCCTTCCACTCTACGTTACCACTAGGCCCATAGACAAGTAATATAGAGCAATTTAACTAAAATTACTTCTATGTTATAAACTAACTAATTGTGTGGGCTCGTAAGACCCACACCAAAACATATTACAAACAAATGCAGTTCATAACGGAACTGCATAAAATCTAAGTAATGCATAAATACATGAAAGTATCTAAATATCTATTACAAAATATCCTCTTCGCTCTCTGATCGCTCCAACCCGTCTTTACCCGAGACTTACCACGGGCATGCCTCGGCCCGAATTGACGAAGAGGTTCTCCTGCATCAACAGAAATCTATAGGGGAGTAAGCTTACGCTTAGTGAGATAAATGCCCTCATCAGTACCACAAGGCAGAAATTTATTAGATGCACAATCATATGAATGCATGAACAAACAGTATGACATACAACGCATGCAGTGACCTAGGAACTGCATACGACTCAGAATTTCGCCCCCTAAAGTCAGGGTTTGGAGATAATTAACCGACCCAAAGCAAAATCCGGGTTCTAGACCTTGGGTTTTATTTCATTTGCACTATCGTGCTCATACTAAAACAAAACTCTACATATATACATATATATATACTTCCTTTACCAAAATCAAATCGCATCCTTTAAAAATCCCAAGTCTAGCAGTGTGGTGGCCCCCGCAGTCCACAAACACACGCCCTAAGCAGAAGCCACAAGACTCGGCCCCTCACCGACGGTTGGCATCTCCTAGCGCCTAGTAAGCCCATTAGCTTAAGACAGAGACTCAATATATATGATGGCATAACTAGTGCCCAATCTTGCAGGAAACTCGTATTCCTGTGAGTCCCTTCCCATCTTCTGCGTGAAGCGGCAGTCGGTGTTATCCGTATGCAATATGGGGAATGCATGATTCATTTTGAGTTCTTAATCATATAAGTGATTAACTTGATTTTCAGGGTGATCAACCAATTTCATTCCATACAATTCACAAGTATATATTCATGCAAACAATTCCCAATTATTATATATAATTAACAAGTCATCACACTCATCCATAATTTCATACACATGCATATCCCATATCCCACAAGAATCCAAATTTACAAATATAAGATTAGGTGCATCTACTTTACAAGCACAATCAAGTAAAGAGTCATCGGAAATTTACTCACTCTGCCATGTGGTTCAATCAAAGTAGTCCGGAGGCAAGTCATCTCCGAAAACAGTGTCCCCTGGTCATTGAAATAATTTTTATAAGGAATTGAAGCAAACTTAAGAAACTATGTAAATTTTTCTTAAGTTATATTCTTAGCTAGTTCTCGGAATTTTTTCGGTTTTTACCTAAAGTTCAATCGCGTATAACCTTTTCGTTTTAAATCCGATTTTTATGATCTTATAGTCAATATTCATCGTTTTCGAGTGTACTTTAACGTGGTAAGGTTAGATTTTCGAAATGAGGTATGAAATTCTGTCCATAGGTCAGAACAGTAGCATTCCTCATGTGTTGGAGTGTTTTTGGGCCTTGTTTGGTAAATGGGCTTTTGATAGCTTGAGGAATCCTTTGGGCTTGGTCTTTAGATTTTATCCTAAGCTTAAAATACTCCTTGAGATTAGATTTACAACTTCGATTTATATTCCTAAGGCTAATAACCACTTCTTGGGCCCTTTAGTGAGCTTAAGTTATCAAATGGGCTTGTTTTTAGTTCAAACTAAGGTTCATGACTTTGGTGGGCTTATGGGGCCTTAGGTAGATTTCTTATGGGCTTCAAAGCAACCTTTCTTGGTTCCTTAAGGTACTGATCAGATTTTTATTGAAGGCCCATCCTAGAGTTTTAGGCTTGTTTTGGGAGTTTTAAGCTCGGTTTTGAGTTTTAGGCTTTATATGTCTACTATACTTGCTTTAGTTATTCTTTTCACTTTGTTCTTTTACTTTTATCATATTTTTAGGCCTTATTTTCCCATGTTCCAGATCTGTTCATGTTGGTCTTAAGAGGTCCTCACTTGGTTTTTCAACTTGTTTCATCATTTCCTTAAGTTTAGGGGGTAGATTATGCACTTAACTACTTGTGTACAAATCTTAACTTAAGTTTCCTTCCATCAAATGATCCTTTAACTCATGCTCCACATAAAGAAATAAAAGATCTTATACTTCATAAAACCTCCATATCATAGCTCATGCCATACGAAGTTGATTTCTTCATAAAACTTCATGTGATGGATTTTTCCTTAACTTAAGTCTAGTTTTGAGCATGTTTAACTAAATGGAAACAAAATCAACATTCAAATGATCATGGAACCTTCACGTCCAGCATGCTTACCCTTCAGCAAAGTTCTCATTTCAAGGTTTCCTTAGCTTAAAATCTTCCATTCAAAGCATTAAACAAATGTCCATACAAAACACCAACTTTACATGCTCATATTTCAACTTCATGTAATGGTTTTAGGGTTTGTTTCTTAAAATGAATTTTTGTGCTATAACAACTCAAACCTTACTCATATCTTCAAGAAATCCAAGTCTTCTAACATAAATATTAATCCACACATCACAAGAATCACTTACTCGTCCTTAACGCAAAGTTTGGTGGTTGTACACTAAGGTTCCTCTTAAGCCTTTAACTTTGCTTCCTCCTTTTTGCTTACCTTTTGAAACCCGAATTCTTTGGTCTTTTGGAAAGGGGTTTATGAAAGATTCTAATGGTCTTAGATGATCTTAAATGATGAAAGAAAATGGCACATGAACAAAGAAAAAAATGCAGTGAGTTGAAGCTTCAAAATGGAAGAAAATGGATTTTGTGGGGTAAAGTTGTTTCCCCTTTTTATGTTTGTTTTAAAAGAGAGAAAGATGAAGTGAAAGTGAAATTAAAAGTGAGAGAAATGGGGAGGAGTGCAGCTGGTTGGAATGAAGAGAGAAGGAGTGTTTAAATACCTTGAAAGTATTGTCTTAAAGCTTACAAAAAGTCAACAATTGCAACTCTTGATGATGTAAGCATTAAGGGATGAATAGTGATGTGTAAGAGGAAGTGATTGATGGGTGAATGACAAATGCATGGCCCCCCTTTCTCCCCTTTTTAGATCTACCATGGGAAGTCTTTTAATGGCATGAAGTGGTCTTGTCACCTTTATTAAAGTTAAGCTCATGATTTCTTGTGAAAATTTGTCCATATGTAGTATAAGTGAAGAGGTGATAAGGAAATTGTCTTATCACTAGATTTTGATAAGTTATCAATTGATAAATGATTCCAACTCTCAATTGATAAGTCATCTAAGGTGATTGGTTGGTCTACTTATTTATGGTGTAAGGCTTATGCATGAAGATAAGGGCATAGCCTTATAGAAAATTGTTTTAGGATTTTCATCTTACATTGTTTTGTGATTTATGATTTGATTTTTATAGAATTGTGAAATTTTCTAAAGTTGGATGAAATTATTCAAATTAAATTATCGATTAATTATTTAGGGTTAAAATTCCTTAATGGCTTTAAGGTTTACGGTTTTAAGTAGCTTTAGAGCTCGTAGTTCTTCAAGCTCAGGTTTTCTCGATAATTGGCTTTTGAATTGTAAAAATTTAATTCGTTTCTAAATATAAATTTAAGTTTTTAGTTTAGTTGATCTTTAGGAAAATTCGGAAAGTACTCTTAATTGAGTCTTAGGCCCCCTAAAAGTAGGGTTTACAGTATTCCTTAAGGTAGAGTCATAAAGGAGATACGCTTAGTAGGTTGGGCTGAACATTGTTCAAATAGGAAATACATCTAACCTAAAGTGTAGTTCCAATAGTGTGTTGGGCATGTTCCCTTATGGAGGTCTAGGGGGCCTTAAGGAAACTTCTCGTAGAATGAAAATTTCAAATTCTTACTTTATAGCACTTATTTTTAGTGCATTTAATGCGATGTAATAAATTTCCTATCATATCAGACCAGCATACAGCTACATGTGTTTTGTCATTTGATTATGGCCATTCAATTAAGGCTGACTTCATGCGTTTGCATTACAGCATTCTATGGGATTTATGCTTATACAAATCCTTATAATTGCTTATGTAGTTTCCCAAATATTTAGCCTATAAATACCATAATCATAACGAAAGGTTACTTTTTCATAATTTCTCTGTTCCATTACTACAAAACTTCACTCTCTCTTATATTAGTCATTTTCACAAACTTCTAACAGAGTTCATCTTCATCTTCTTTCATAATTATGTCAACAAACATAGGTGAGAGTGGTTCAGATGCGTCAAAGTATAACGTCACCAACTACGTAACTATAAGAAGCTATCCTCCAGTGATTCCACTAGGATGGTAGTGAAGGTACTAGATAGAGCAAGGCTTATCAATGCCATCCCTAGGGATGTATATGTATACACTCCCTTGCTACGTCCCAAGGATTTATTCGAGGCACTTGGGATGGGTAAGGGCCCTAGCAACCAAGTGAGCAAAAGCAAGCCCTCTACCCCCAACTGGATCCTAAGTAACTTTATCGCTAAGCTAATCCTTGGGTAAAAGATACGCTTACCAAGCAAAGAAGAATAGGTGGCCTTACTGTTAAGGAGGCACTTTGCAGTGTTTAAGAAGTGCCTGAAGTTTGGGTAACACCTCCCTTTAAGCAACTTCGAGAAGGAGTTCTTCAACTTTCATTGGAGTGGTATAGTATGGGTCCCTCCCAATAGGTAGAGGGTGTTGAAAGCCTTCCAGGTGCTTTACGAATATTTGGTGATAAGGGTCACTCTCAAGCTTTTTAACTACTTCTATATGTGGAAAAGCATGGGGCAACGGACATACCTCCAACCTCATCTAGGGAAAAAGTTACTTTGCAGCCTTATAAATTCTATTAAAGGCTATCAAGATGACTACGTGGTAGTTGAGCTACCTAAGGAGGTATATTTTTGAACGAGGTAGACTAAATTGGTTTGAATTGGGGCCTAAAAGGAGCTTGGCCCTAGTGATACCGAGGTCAAGCAAGAGTTTTAAGCCTTCATGGCCCCTAAGGACAGCCAAGAAATAAATTTCACAGAGATGGTAGGGAGGTACTTTTGGTATCCGATTTTCAAGCACTTCCTTAGCATAAAGAAGGTTGTAGTGAAGAAGTAGCTGAAGGTACAAGTTCTTTTTTTTTAAAAAAAATGCCTTCGTTTGCTGTGTTAGTATAAAGATGCTTCATCTGATGTCTCTTTTAATAGAATGAAGGGAAGGATCTTCCTTATCTATGCCGGCCACGGTGGAGTTAGTGAATAGTAGTGTTTTCTATTTTTCTTTTGCTTCATTTTCTTTCTCCTTATTGCTTGTTTCAATTCTTTATAGGCAAGAATCTGGCCAAGGGGATTTCTCATCCCTTAGTGGAGGAGCAGATGAGGCATTGGATGGTCAAATCGCAATTGACCACAAAGGCCTTCGTCCCAAAGGGTAAGGTCGTCCGACTGAGTTTTAGCGCTGGGGAGACCAACAAGGTTAAATCAGTGACTCTACCACAAGGGGTTCCTCTTAGCCCCCAGGCAAAGCTACTGGTTGCCAAGCTTGTAAATGTAGCTCTTACTTCCCTTGCCTTCGTCCCCCCCCCCCCCCCTCCCCCCTATTACAATGGGGAATGAGCCTACTAACACCGATAATCTAGACATCGAGATGCTTACCCCTCCTGGTAGAGGAGAAGAGGAGATGGTTACCAGATAAAAGAGGAAGGCTCTCAAAACTTCTAAGAAAGCAACGCTTGGAGCTAAGAAGCAAAAGCCTCTAGGGAGGACATCCTTGAGTTGGGTGACTTGGTACTAATGGCTGACGGTTTACCTCTATAAGTGTTCAAATGAACTTAAGGATGAATTTTTTGATGTCCTCAATGAGCTTAAGTTCTTGCAAATCAAGCTGAAATCATTTAAGGAAATGTTGTACATCTTACTGTATGAAAAGCTCAAAGAGAGCTCCTGAAGCCAAAATGGGAGGTTTAGGGTAATGACCTTATGTTGTGGTACTAAATTCTCAACTATCGGGCCTCATTAGGGTCTTACACCCCTGGAAATTGGGCCATTATCGAAGAGATATCTAGGTTAGGTTGGGGTAACCTAATAGAGATAGTAAACCGCTTAAGTATGCTCATTCAACAAGTAAGCCTTTGCCCCTTTACATTGATGTGCTTTATTCTTGTCATTAAACTGACTTCGATTTGTTTCTTTATAGTACTACTACAATATGCTACTTCAGCTGAGCAATTATGATGTCGCCTGGAAAGGGGTAAAGGGCTTTCACAAGGCATTGTGTAAAGCTAAGAAGGATCTGTAGGAGAAAGAGTCTTCTACTAATAAATATTCGGATAAGTTTGCTAAGGTTAACTAGCACTTGCATCGCTCTTATGTATAGATGGCTAAGGTCCAAGGGAGATTAAGGATGCACAATGGGAGAGAGAGGCTATCGAAGGCATTCTTAAGAAGGCCAACAATCTGAAGGCTTAATTAGAAGATGAGTAAGGAACTAAGGCTCGTCTCTCTTAGAAAATAGATAAGGAGAGGGAAGTTAAGGCCTACCTCGAGAGTGAGAATGTTGATCTAAAGGCATCGGTCTCCAAGCTACAAACAAAGTTGGTGCTGAAGGCATCTGAGTGTGACAGTACCAAAGGTACTTCGCTGAGGCTAGCCGGTTTGAAAGTTAGGCTAGAACTGTAAGTCCAAGAGCTTTAGGTAAAGGCTTCAAAGATGGAAGTAATCATCTCCAAAATGGAGACTAGAGAGGTCATCAGCGATGTTGTCGTTAAGAAAGCCTTCATTGACTTTCAATTGATGGAACAGTGGCTAGAGAAGCTAGAAGACAACTCAGTTGAATGTGCTAGCTAAATAAGCAAAAAGGTGCTCTCCCATTATCCTAATCTCGACTTAAGCTTCTTCGATCATTTGGATGCCCTAACTTTTAGGGAGAAGAAGGAGGTCGAAATGCAAGAGAGAGAGGCTGTTCAGGCAGCTACCAAGGTCTAAGGCGCCTCTTCAGCTGTTGAGTTCAAACACAATGTTACTATACCCACTTCTATCCTTACAGATTGGTAAGAGGTCATCCCTGAAGGTGCTTCTTAAGGTGATTAAGGTTAGGGTGATCCTCCTACTAACCTTAGTTAGTAGCCTTCAGCCCATGCCTCAACCTAAAGCCATCCTTCCTAAGGGCCAGCAATGGACTAACCCTCCGAGTAGATAAAAGCTTTGGATTTTTTAGAGTTGCTAAAGTTAGTTGATCCGAGGCAATAACTATTCCTTTCCCTTCTTCTTGTACCCCAGGACGGGATGTTGACCTTAAACTTGTATGACCCTAAAATATGAATCAATGTTTGAACTTAGATTTTTTGCATGATTGAATTTTTTAACTAAATACTTGAAATCTTCTTTTTGTTGCTTGGTTCATCTTGACATGATCTCATAGTTAAGGGGAGGGGAGGGGGTGGGAGGTGTTCAGATAGGACAATAGGAGTCTAGTTAAGGGGTATTTCCCTTTACTGAGGCTATCCGAGGGGGTCTGACCAATGGTGTTCTAACTTGCCCGGTAAGTAGGAGTTTCTTAGTGTAAGGGGTGTTTTCCTTTACCGAGGTTACCCAAGGGAGTTAGGTTGGTGGTGTTTTGACCTGCTTGATAGATAAGAGTTCCTCTATGCAAGGAGTATTTCCCCTTACCAAGGTTACCTAAGGGGGTTAGGTTAGTAACATTCTAACCTACCTGGTAAGTAAGAGTTTCTTTATGCAAGGGGCATTTCCGCTTACTAACGTTACTCTAGGGGGAGGTTAGGTCAATGGTGTTTTGATTTGCCCAATAGGTGGAAGTTCCTTTATACAAGGTGTTGATAATCAGTTTTCATCTACTCGATTTGACAAGATTTGATATTACTTTGCTTACTCATTCATTCGACTACTGACAGACCGGGTAATCTATCTTCTCGATACCTCACCGAGTAATTAACACTCTCAGCATTCCACTAAGTAAAACAGATCAATTCTTGATTTGAATTCAAGTTTATGGCACAAATAGTTATCACAAGTATGGTTATATTACATAACTGCCTATTCTCTCTACATTTCAAGAAGGGTGTCTAATCAATAAGCTTCTACATGCCTCAATAGTTATTTCGATAACTGCTCCTTTAGACATGATAATTTCCTATAAATATGGGAAAAAAACTCTATAAGAGACATCTGATAACTCTTAATCTCTTGACTTTACTTTTCTCATTCCTATTTATTAACTTAGGCATAAGAATGGGTACATCGGACCAGCCCAAGTACCAAGCTATCTTCCTTTCTTTTGTAGGACATTTCCAACTCTCAAAATTCACCAACAACATTTGGCGCCGTTTGTTTTTTTTTTTTTTCCTAAACATACCTACTGGCTAAAACTACAATGATTATGATTGTAGGTGTTGGGAGGGAGGGGGGGGGGAGGGGAGTCGGTATACTGATGAGAAACAACTGGTTAGACTTGAGCAACTTTGCCTAAATTTGGCCAAGGAAAACTTGAAGTTAAACAAAAAACATGAATAGATCCTTAACCTCCTTCATAATAGTATTCATCTAAATCAAAACAAATAGCATGGTGATTACGATGCCAATAATAGCGATGATTCAATTTATTTACTTGAGTTGCTGAAAAAGCAAGCCGAGGTCATAATGGGACCTTTAGCTCTTGCTTTCAAAAAGAATGACAAAGGCAAGCAACTCAGTAGGTGTACCATATGGGACCATCGCATGTCGATACCCCTATTGCAGCAAGTAAGTAATTCCAAATCAAGAAGAGTCTTTTTGTTCTAGAGATTTTGGAGGAAGTGATACCTTGGCACATTAAGCTACCATAGTTTGAAACTTATGATAGGACGAAGGACCCTAAAGACCAATTGGAGTACTATCGTATGTTAGCCAAGTTGCATGGTTTAAGTGATGTAGTAGCCTATCAAGCTTTTCCCTCAACTTCGAGGAATGTAGCTAACGCATGGTTCAAACACTTGAAACATCATTTCTTGTTTTAATGAACTAATAGAAGTGTTTCTTTAACACTTCCTTGCAAGCAAACTTCCTATTAAGGATTCCTCAATCATTAACACAATGAAATGAAGATTAGATTAGTCAATCAAAGACAACCTAGCTAGGTTTATGGCTGAGATGGTTCAAATCCCAAAATTAGATATGAGTATAGCCCTCAATGCCGTAGAGAAGAGTTCTACAGTGGTCGAAAGGAATGAGAGGAAATCCCTTAAGGAGAAAGTGCAATAAGTATTGTGACTTCCTCCGTAACAAAGGTCACAACACAGATGAGTGTATCTAACTCAAAAATGTGATTGAGGATGTGATTTAACGTGGCCATTTACAAAAGTTCCTAGTGCATGATGCTGAAAATATCGAGAGACCATCCCAGAGGAGACATGAAGAATAGGAGAATGACACTTGGCTAACTGTAGCTAGGGAAAGATGCAAGGGATGTGAATTCCAGTAGAGCACCCAACGAAGTGATCAACACCATTGTCGGCGGACCTGTTATTGGCCAGTCAAGCTCTTCGTGCCTGACTAACTCCAAAAATTACATCTGCAACATCCAAGGCAAGAAGGTTAGGATTGTCAACACAATTTCTTTCGCGAAGAAACAATTTGAAGGCATCTAAAGGCTGCATGATGATACACTTGTTATCAGTATAATATCACCAACTTCTAAGTCAAGAAAATTCTTTTTAACACAGGAAGTTCAACTGATATTATTTTTCAGCATGCATTCAACTAGATGAGACCTAAGATCAAAGCACAACTAAGATTTTATAAGTATGATCTATATGCCTTCAGCAACTAACCAGTTTAAGTAGCCTAAGTAATTTCTTTGCCAATATAGATCAGCTATGACAAGCATGTTGTAGAGGATAAAGTGAACTTTCTGATCGTCAAATGTTGGTTCCCATACAGCATGATAATAGGATGGTTATGTCAGTATCTATTCGGCATTGTCCCTTCAACTACACATCTTAAAGCCGAGTTCCTTACTCCTATGGGAGTTCACGTGTGCAAAAGGGATCAACAACTGGCAAAATCCTTATAAATGAGGGCCTTAAGACGAGAAGAGGTATTTTAAGTAGAAACCTATCCAAAAGGCAAATTAGTTAGCATAGTGAATGTCAAAAGTGATATTTAGGAAATTTCTATAGGAGATGACCCTAGGAAAACAACGAGGATAGGAAAACCCTTGTCAACAAATATTCAGCAAAGTTTGATTAACTTCTTGCAAGCTAACGCTGACATGTTTGCATGGTCCCCTTTGGACATATCCAGTATCCCGAGAGAAGTTATGGTATACAAGCTCTAGATTGATCCAAGTGTGAAAGTGGTCCAACAAAAGAGAAGGCATTTTGCACTAAAGACAAGCGACAATAGAAGAAGAAATCTAGAAGTTATTGAAGGCGGGATTTATTTGGGAAGAGCCTTATCCGACTTGGCTAGCTAATTGTGTGTTGGTTAAGAAATTTAATGGTAAGTGGCAAATGTGCATAGACTTCACAAATCTCAACAAGGCCTATCCCAAATATTGTTTCCCATTGCTGAAAATTAATCAAATGGTAGATTCAATTGCTAGACATGCATTACTTTCTTTTATAGATGCTTTCTTTAGTTATAACCAGAACAAATGGACAATGAGGATGAAGTTTATACGTCTTTTGTTACCAATTTTAGAACACATTGTTATATATTAATGCCCGTTAAGTTAAAAAATGCCGGTGTAACCTACCAAAGACATGTTACCAAGTTATTCAGGCCCTAGATTCACAGAAACGTCAAAGTATATGTCAACAACATGATTGTGAAGAGTGTGAAGGAGGATCGACATCTAACTGATCTTAAGGAGACATTTACTATACTAAGGAGATATAACATGAAACTCAATCTACAGAAGTGCGTTTTTGGTGCAATGTCAAGAAAATTTTTGGGATACATGGTCATTCGGCACAACATTAAAGCCAACTCGAGAAAGATTGAGGCGATAAGAAACATGAAATCCCCTCATACGGTTAAGAAAGTGCAAGAACTCACTGGGCAAATAGCCACCCTCAATAGGTTTGTATCGAGAAGTGCGGATAGGTCTATGAAATTCTTTAAAATCTTAAAAAATTTGAAAGAATTCAACTGGTCCAACAATTGCAAAAGAGCTTTCAACAATCTCAAAGAATTCCTTGTGTTACTACCAATACTCTCGACACCTATCTTAGGGGAGAGTTTATATTTATATCTATCGGTCAGCTGCTGAGCTCTTTCTTTTGTATTGGTCTGAATTGATGGCAAAGAGTATCGACTCATTTATTACATGAGTCATGTTTTGTGAAGGCCGAAGCTTCGGTACACGAAAATTGAGAATTTTTTTTAGCAGTGGTTCTCTTGGCAAGGAAATTAAAATTGTATTTTTAGGCTCACCAAATCATAGTGCTTACTGATTAGCCATTGTAGCAAGCATTGCAACAGCCAGAATTCTCTAGGATGAGGATAAAATATGCCTTAGAGATAAGTGTCTATGGCGTACAATACAAACCCAGAACGACATTGAAGGCTCAAGTGCTGGCCGACTATGTAGTCGAATTCACTGGTGAGGAAGATAATGTTGGGTTTTCTAAGAAACCTCTCTATTTCCTTTATGTGGATGGTGACGCAAGCTTAGTTCTAAAAGGCCCCCATAATGTCAAAGTTCATTACTCTTTAAAATTTTGATTCCCAGCCAGCAACAATGAAGCAAAGTATGAAGCTTTGATTGCTGGACTAGAACTGGCAAAAGAGATTGGTGTTAAAAAACTTGAAGTGTTCTCTAATTCACAATTGGTGGTGAATTAGGTCATAAGAAGTTACGTGGTAAGGGAAGAAGAGACGAGTAAGTACCTATTGGTGGTACAAACACTTGCAAAAGAATTTCGATCTTTTTCCATCTACAAGATTCCTTGAAGCAAGAACATTACGGCTGATAAGTTATAAAAATTAGTTAGTATGGCATTCCCCGACTTAAGCAACAAACTTTTGGTCGAATTTCTTCCATAGAAAATTTTGTCCACTCTTTTGCAGAGCTATGAGATGGCTCCTTACTTGAAAAAAGAATCTTAGATGGATCCCCTAATAAATTATTTAAGAGATGGTACTCTCCTTAATGACAAGAAAGGAGCATGAAGATTGGCTTATCAAGCTATGAACTATACGCTGATTGATGGTCAACTATATAAACATGGCATATCACAACCCTATCTTTGATGCCTTCCTCCGAGAGATTCCCAAAGGATGTTATTCGAACTGCATGGTGGTATATGCAATAACCATGTAAAAGGGCAAACACTATATGTTCAAGCACTACAACTCTGCTATTATTGGCTTAACATAAGAGAAGATGCAAAGGAAGTTGTTCGACATTGTTCTCAATGCTAGAAGCATGACTCACAGAGTCATGCGCTTTCAATTAAGTTATGCAGTCTAATCAACTCTTAGCCTTTTTCCTAGTAGAGGTTAAATATTCTTGGACCCTTTCCGAAATCAATAGCCTAACAACAATTCATCATTATTTCCATGAATTACTTTACCAAATGGGCAAAGGTAGAGGTATTAGCAAAAATCACCAAGTAGAAAGTGGAAACATTTGTTTTTAGTTCCATAATATCGAGATCTGAAGTTCTATACATGATAATTATAGATAATGACCTATAGTTTGACAACGATAAATTACAAGCATTTTGCAAGAGGTTTGGCATTCACCTCAACTATACGTCTATAGCATACCCTCAGACAAATGGATAAGTCGAAGCCGTAAACAAGATCATCGTACATGGCCTAAGAAGGAAAGTAGATCAAGTTAGAACAAAATGGGCCGATAAACTATCGAATGTCTTATGAGGGTACCGAAAGACGTACAAAATTGCAACCAGGGAGACTCCCTTCAAGTTATCATACCCTTAAACAACCTACAGAACTGTGATAGGGGAGACTCCCTTCAGGTTAGCATACAGTACAAAAGTCGTATTGCCGATTGAGTTGGATTTCACTAATCTACAAACGTAAAACTTCGACATTATGGTTAATCAAGTTGGCTTAACGGCGAATTTGGACACTATTGATGAAATTAGAGATATTACAAGAGCTAAGGTTGTAACATACTAGCATAAAGTGGTAAGGTATTACAATAAGAAAGTGAAGTTTAAGGTTTTTCAACCTGGAGATTTGGTTTACCGAAAGATGAAAGCTACTGGCGCACGAGTGAGTTAAGGGAAACTTAGCGTGAATTAAGAAGATCTTATTAGGATTTAGGAAGTCATTGGTGAGGAGCCTATCGATTAGAAAGGTTAGATGGATCTATCATCCCTCGAGCATAAAACACTGAGAATTTGAAATTATATTTCAATTGACTACTCAGATGATATTCATCTCCACTTGTTTATAAGGCGATAATCTACTTGCTTGTAAGGCTACTTTTTTATGAGAATTGTTTGAAGTCTTATTATGTCTCGTAATCTTTTTATGATTGCCAAGTTAATGAGTTCTAGACTACAGGCAAACAAACTGATGTAAGTTCTAGCTTATTGTGGTTAACAAACTGCATAATTAACCTAATAGTTGAGCAATACGGCTAGTCCATGTCTCAAACGGCTAAGGTATAATGTCTATATAGATGCACAAATTGGGAGTATCAAATAAAATATACCAAGAAATAATTGGGCATGTGAAATATAGCCAATAAATAATTGGGCATGTGAAATATAGCCAATAAATAATTGGGCATGTGAAATAAAACATTCTGAGAAATACTTAGCATGTGAATTGAAACATGCTAACGAATAAGAACATATGAAATAAAACGTGTATATCATACATGTTAAGAAAACACGATGCATAAGATAAAACGTACCGGAAATATTTATATGAAAGATATTTCATTCAATAATGTAGTTACAAATACTCAACCTATGATATGAAAGATATTTCATTCAACAGTTACATGAAAGAACATAATGTACAAAGAATACAAAGAATATCTAATGGCTTATTTTTAGAGTTAGTAGAGGTAATTTTTGGATCGAAGGCTGGGGCTTTCTCCGAGCAAGTTTCTTTCTTGGTATCTGGGGTGTCAAAGTCGATAGATTTCTCTTTCTACTCATAGGGGATTAATTTTGATAGACGTTCTTCATCTTCCCTTAGATCTTTAGCATGAGCTTCATTATCACCCTTAGTAATAACCTCGATACCTGCCTCATCTGCACTACTAACTTTGTCGTTAACGTCAATGAAGTCAAGGTAGGAGAGATTGTAATCAAGGTGGAGCATCAGGATCTCCTCTCTCACCACTTACACCCCTTCCAACAACTTCTTCCATAAAAGTCTCTCGTACTACCAACTAGGAGTAACCATATCGAGTGCCTCTTTGATTTGCATTCTATGCCTATCTTCTTCATTGCTTATCATACAGAAAGTTCGACCTAGCCCTCAACACTCTTCTTTCTTCTTCTATAACTCCTCTTTTAAGCCTTCAGCTTCCTTGTATTGCTCATCAATTTTGGCCTTTAGGTTCAAGACTTTATCAGCAATAAGGATAAGTGCTAACTTTTCGGCAGCAAGGTCTTCTTGGAGCTTTCTCACTTCCATCTCAACCCTTATCCTTGCATTCTTGATAGCAATAGACTAAGCTTTGGAAGCATTATATGCATCCTCAATTTTTTGCAATAATTTCATTTAGTATAATGGGTACTAGAAGTCACTCGACAAAATACATAGATTGCTATGGATATTACCTTCTTAGTTTCCTTGTCAGCTTCATCCAAAGCTGTTAGAATATGGTTGCTTATCTGAAAAAGAAAAGGAATATTAGCAACTGAGTAAATTCAACAATTAAAAAGATGGATACAGATACTCACGTCATATAACTTGGCCGTGATATGGGCTTTACTGTGACCACCAACCCCATCGACATCCTTCTTAGCAATCACTTTATCCTTCAAAAGAATAATTCCTTCCATCAAGGCTAAAGATTTTGTCTTGTAGCCCAAGGCTAAGTCAGTATCCAAAACGTTGTGGCTCTAACACAGGATGAAGTACTTGCCGACCTCCTTGTTGGGGATGAATTCGGTACTGTCGATGCCGAAAGCTTTGGAGTGCATTTCCTCCTTCGTCCTCTCGTCCAAACACTTGAACCTTTTAATAGGTGGCTCGTCAGTGAGTTCCTTACCTAGTCTCTTATCAGCATAGTAATAGCATCTTCGGCCTTGCTGTAGGGTTGGTTCTCTCGACCGACCTTTCTCGACTCAAAATTAGGCTGAATACTTTTGATCGGAGGTTCACCAGAATGAACGACCTCAGCCAATGCAGTCTTCTTACCCTCCTTTTGCCTCTTGACCAATTGGAAGGTTTTCTTCTATGCTGTCGCTTGCTTTGATGTGTCCTCCTTCACCATCCTCTTCACGACAGCAAGCTGAGTAATAGTAGCTTAGCTGGATTTACCTCACCAACACCTATATCTACAATATGAGCAAACATATTAATATTAATGTAAAGGAAAAGAATAAACTTACAGTCTCTATACCGAGCAAGGCTTAAAGGCAATAATTCTCCCCCCAAGTCACGAAAACGGCTTTCCTCTTATAGCTATACTCGGTACAGTGGTAACTTATTAGCATACCTTCTTTTTTAGAAAAGATTGGTTCTCTACTTTCATAACGCCTTATAATTCTCTCAGGGTTCCAAAAGAACATTTTGTTCTTCCTCCTCTCTTGAATTTTCTTCACTACTGTAGCATCGGTTCTGTATCCTTTGTACGGATTAGCTCAATCCATTAAGTCCAAAAAGTCTAACTCCTCGTTAGATACTAATGATACGAATTTGTCATGCTACTTGTGGATCTTGGACTCTAACCCATTCATGAACTTATGCCCATGCCTTGGTAGCAAAGTATCACTCATCAAGTTGCCTCCTAATGGTAAAGAAATACCGAAATAGTTAAGGCGTGGGCCTAACTTTGACTTTTTAACGTATTATCTCAGCGCAACTCAACGCCGGTATGTGTTTGGTCAGAACATACTCAATACGACTCAGAAATAGTTAAAGAGGACCTTCACAAAAGCCAAGAAAGGGAAGCATAACCCAAAATCCAAATATTTCGGGTATATATGGAATCCGCGCTCTCTTGGGAAACATAACCTTTCCTCCTCACTCGGCCTATTAAGATTCCACGCTCCAGGAAGGTCTTACCAATACTAGGTGTATTTCATGACAAGAACTCTATCCGTAGAATTGGTAGTTCGATCTAGAGAGTCACTAAAGTAAGTTATGTTGTTGTAAAGATATCTCACCAAGGATCTCCCTTCTTTGTCCTTAGGATAATTATCCATAGCAAGAGCTTTTATTTATGTGAGTTTAAACCACCTTTCCTCATCACTGTTAAATGAGCTATTAGAGGAACATGCCGTCTCGTTCCTTCTTTAAGGGGAGAAGTGGCCTCAATTTCCATCGCTTCAGAATCAGAGAAGATAAGTCGACGGACTATGTTGCGAACCATACCCAAATGGTTTTAAGTAATGATGTCATAGGAGTTGAAAAATGTGAGATTGAAGACAAGAAAGCAAACAAAAGTTTGAGACATAACTGGAGAAATATATTTTGATTGTGAATAGTCCTTTAAATATGAACAACTCACCCTCGTAACTACAAATTTGTTTCTAACTGTAATGATGCACCGATTTGATAGTAGCACTGTTAGTTGATGTATGTTTCGAGATAAAAATCCGACAATTACCAACTTGTTGACAATTATCAAGCCTACGGCATAATGATGATTGAGGCCACAAGTGTCATACCTACTACTTTTTGGTTTCTTGAACAGGTGGGAATATGAAATTAGTGACTTTTCGATTAGGATCCGAACTGCCTTGCTTCCCACTTTGCTCAATGTCAAAAGAACTGCTCCCCACTCGGCCTCTAGCACATTATGTATTACTCCCTTTGTTGAATTCTCAAACACGAGAGTCAAGGGGCAAATGTTAATAGTCAATTTTCGTCCACTCGATTTAACAAGCATTGATATTACTTCACTTACTTATCAATTTAGCTGCCAATGGACCAAGTAATCTATATTCTTGACATCTCACCGAGTAATTAACACTCTCAACATTCTAATGAATAACATAGATCTGTTCCTAATTTAAATTTAAGTTCATGATGCAAACAGTTATCACAAGTATGGTTATATTACATAACTGCTTGCTCTCCCTACATTTCAAGGAAGGTATCTAAATAAGAAGCTTCCACGTGTCTCGACAGTTATTCCGATAACTGCTCCTTCAGACATGATAATCTCCTACAAATACGGGAAAGAAACTTTATAAGAGACATCTAATAACTCTTAATCTCTTAGCTTTACTTTTCTCATTCCTATTTACTAACTTAAGCATCAGAGTAACCGTATTGAACTGGCCCCAATACCAAGCTATCTTCCTTTCTTTTGTAGGACATTTCCAACTCCTAAAATTCACTAACAACATAAGGGGTATTTCCCCTAGCCGAGATTACCCGAGCGGTTTAGGTCGATGGCATTCCAATTGGCTTGGTAAGTAGAAGTTCCTCTGTATAAGGGGTGTTTCCCCTTACTGAGGTTACCCAAGGTGGTCAAGGTGGTGTCATTCTGACCTACCCAATAGGTAGCTTTGTTTACCTTTTAGGGTTAGAGACTTTAGCATGAGTAAGAAAGAGAGATAAAGAGAGGCATAACTTGTATGAAATAGAAATTTTCATTCAAACTTTGAAATGATTTACATAATGAAATGCTAATCAAAATAAAGTCAAAGGTTATCGGCATTCCATGGGCACAAGATGAGCTCATTGTCTAATTCCTTTAATCTGTATGCTCCATTGCCCAAATTTTCTCTAACTCTGACCGAGTCTTCCTAATTGGGGCCAACTTGCCTTATCCTTCCAAAGAACCTAGGGACTCTAACTTTTAGCAAACCAAGTCGCCAACCTTGAATTCTTTATGTCTAACCTTCTAATTGTAGTATTGGGCGGCTCAGTGTTGATAAGTAATTACTGAAGCCATAGCAAGGTCTTTGATTTCTTCGATGGTATCGACACTAGCTTGCAATAAGGACTCATGAAGGATGGCATTAAAACTTTGAGTCTGAATGTTGGGGAGCTCAAGTTCAATGAAGAGGATTGCCTCCAATCCGAATGCCAACCGAAATGGGGTTTCACTTATGGAAGTGTAATGGGTAGTCCTATACCCTTACAAAATGTTGGACAGTTCATCTGTCCAAGTGCCATGGGCTCAGTCTACTCGCTTCTTTAAACTATTGAAGATGACTTAATTGGTTGCTTCTACCTAGCAGTTCGATTAGAGGTGAGCAACCAAGGTAAAGTGCAGCATAATGTGATGCTTGGTGTAAAATTCCTTAAATTTAGGGTTGTCGAATGGTCACCCGTTGTCCATGATGAAGGTGTAAGGGAATCTAAATTAGGAGAGGATATTGTTCCTAATAAAAGACTTAATATTCCTTTTTGTGATTTTTGCCACAACTTCAGCTTCGACCTAGTTGGTGAAGTAGTTAACGGCAACTATGATGAATTGTCATCCTCCCGAAGCCATAAGGGAGGCACCGAGGATGTCGATTCCCTACTATGCAAAAGGCGAAGGACTAGTCAGGGGCTAGAGGCTGGTATTAGGTGCATGATTGATAAGGGCGTACTTTTGGCACTAAGGGCATTTCTGGGCTACAGCTTTGGCATCTTGCCTCATGGAAGGCTAGTAATATCCAAGCCGTAGCACCCAAATGTAGAGGGCTTAGGACTAAATATAGTTGCCGTACACTCTACCGTGTAGCCCTTTC
This sequence comes from Lumnitzera racemosa, assembly GCA_024138005.1. Taxonomy (NCBI): domain Eukaryota; kingdom Viridiplantae; phylum Streptophyta; class Magnoliopsida; order Myrtales; family Combretaceae; genus Lumnitzera; species Lumnitzera racemosa. The sequence goes on along the minus strand of JAMXBC010000003.1, from coordinate 27,656,795 downwards.
ATGATGCATAGGATTTTAGTTTCTCGAAGGCAACTATGTAAAGGGAGGCTAACCCTACCCCCCCCCCCCCCCAACCCATGACATAGGACACCATTGAATAATGTGTAGTTATTGGCATGATATCTCAACTTCTTTTCCTCTCTCTTATCTTCGAGGAACATGTTTTGCTCTAAGTAACTTTAGATGTGATCCATCCAGTTTGGCTCTAATGTTGTTGTTGTTAGTTCTAAGAATTTTGCCGTAACTGGAGTTATGCTTTTCTCCTATAGATACTCTAGAAAGATCTTCTTATCCCTCACCTCATGCTTTTATATCTTAGTAGAAACGAGTTTGGATAGCTAATTTGCTACTGAATTTTCAAGTCGAGGGATTTTCGTGATGGTCTATGAAGGGAATTCAGCTAGAAGACTCTTTACCTTTTGTAGGGACCTTGCCATTATGTCATCCTTGGCTTCATATTCACCTCAGACTTGTTGGACAATTAGCATAGAATCTAAAAAGACTTGTAAGTGCTCTGTTTCGATCTCTTTAGCTAATTTGAGATTGGCTATCAAGGCCTTGTATTTTGATTTGTTATTGTTGGTGTTGAACCCAAACTTGATGGCGTAATAGATAGTGATCTTGTACGGGCCGGTCAAACTAAGACTTATACCTTTACCCTTCGAGGAGGATGATCTATCAATGTGGAGAGTCTACATTAGCTTATCGTCCCCCAATGGTGCTTCCTCCTCTCATATATATTCTACTATGAAGTCGGCCAACACTCGTGCCTTGTAAGCAGTTTGTGGCTAATATTGGATTCTGTGTGTGCTTAGCTCCATTGTGTAATTCACCATCCATATAAACACATCTAACTTCTATAGCATTATGCACAATAGTTGGTTCATAAGCATAATGACTTGCTACAATTGGAAACAGGGCCTTAGCTAATGTGTTGAGATGATGAAGACTAGGGAAAATTTCTCTACCTGAGTGTACTTAACCTCAAGCCCATAGAGTATATGGAAAACATAGCATACGATCTTATGCTCTCTTCCCTTTACTCTGACTAGTATAGAAGAGAGTGCCCGATCACTTACGACCAAGTATAGAAACAAGTCCTCTCTTAGGATAGGCTTAAAGAAGATAAGAAGCTGTGCAAGGAAGTTCTAAACTGTTAGAAGGTTGCTACACACTTTGGAATCCATTCAAAACCCTTGGGATTTTCAAGGATTTTAAAGAACTCGGTACATCTACCTATGTTCCTTGAGACAAATCTTCTCAGCACAACTACCATACCCGTGAGCTTTTACATATCTCGAATCATAAGGGGCTTCATATCCTTCATGATGCATCTTCAGGGTCAGACTTATAAGGGGGAACCACAACAAACAAAAACAAGATAATAAAATGGGGGGTTAGCAAATTCGTGAGCTATCTAGCTAGATATGATGCACCAATAAGATCCTATACAGCCTACAATAGGCCAAATATGACGCACTGGTCTGAACTAAAGGGTCACTCGCCATTACTCCTTGCTAAAGGGAATAGATAAAAGTCGAAGAGTAATAAAAACACTAAGGTTGCTCAAAGGATGCTTGAATAATTTGATGTTGATCAATTTATCTGTGTACAAGTAAGTGAGGGTTTATATATCCATCCACTAAAGTTACTTTACATGTATAAAAAGACAAAAAAGGGTATCCTTATAATTAGGTTACATAAAACATAAAAAAAGGGGGTAAAAAAAGATAAAGAATATTTAGTACCAAAAAAGAAGGAATCATTCTAGAATGTTGTGCCAAAAGACACATGTCGCTTAGTGGTTATATATTAGAAATATGATGCAAAGTAAGTAGAAGCAGAAAAGTGTCGCAGTCAATGGCCAACATGATTTGGAATAGGTCAAGGATCGATTAATTCTTCTAAAGAGAAGTTAGCTTGATTTAGTATCGGATGCTTGTGGTCGGATCGGGAGGTTACCTTAGCTATTCTTAGGTTGTCTTCTAGGATAAAGCATCACTGGTAAACAAGGGCAAACCTAACACAAGTAAGGATTTGATAGTCAGGTTAACAAAGGATAGGAATCCTCATCTCGGCCATGACTTAGAGATAATATCCTTTAAGTGAGTCCTTAGAGTCTTCTAGCTTGGCTATGCGTAATCGGTCCAAGGGGTTGATTGCTATCATCTGCATGGGGGTAAGAAAGATTTATCCTCAAATCTGGAGCAATCTCCACTCTTTCTCCTAGGGTGGTCGCAAGGTCTTCTATTGTTTGGTATGGAATAAGGTCGGATACATTAAAGGTGGAGAAAACACCATAGTCATTAAGCAACTCGATCTAATAGGTATTGCAGTTGATCTTCTTTGGGACCTTAAATGGACCATCAACTCAAGGAGATAGTTTGGTTTGTCTTAAGTACGAAAATCACTCTTAGCTGAGGTTAATCCATACTAAGTCTCCTAACTAGAAAAAAACAATTTGGCAGCCTTAGCTACCTATCTCTTATTGTCTTTGATTGAACTTGGCAATCTTCTTGGTTACAAACTTGTATAGCTCTTGCAATACTTAGGCTCAATCAACTTTGGATTGACTCTCTTCAACAACTACTAGGGTACTGACTATGTTTAGGGGAATTGTCGAATTAAGGCCATTGATGACCTCAAGGGGTTCTTCCCAGTAATGCTATGGATAGTTCGGTTATATGTGAACTCCACAACTAGTAAGCATAGATCCTAATCCCTCAAGTTCTTTCCTATGATAGCTCTGAGAAGATTGCCTAGAATCATTTTTACCACTTTAGTCTGGCTATCAATCTAAGGGTAGCTGTTAGAGTTGAATACAAGTTTAGTTCTAAGTCTTCTCCAAAGAGTCTTCCAAAATAGCTCAAAAACCTTATGTCCCGATCTACGACAATAGTCTTTGATACCCCATGTAGTTAGACAACCACCTACAAAAACAAATCAACAACATATAAAGCATTGTTAGTTCGATGGCATGAGATGAAGTGTGTCATCTTACTGAAGCAGTCTACTACAACAAAGATAGAATCTTTTCCTTTGGATGTTTGGGGCAACCCTAAGACAAAGTCCATGCTAAGGTTAGCCCAAGACAAGGTTCGTGTTGGCATTGACATATATTCTCTTGGGGTTCTCTCTTCCCCTTAGCTCGCTTGCATGCTTTATAACTACTAACTACTAACTACCTTATGGACATCCATGGCCAAACCTAGCTAGTGAAAGTTCTCCATCAATAGATTGACTATCTTTGTCTCTCCAAAGTGACTTGATAATCAGTCACTATGAGCTTCCCTAATCAATAGCTCATGCATGGAACAGTTTGGAATGCACAACCTTTGTTCCTTGAATGAATAGCCTTCCTTAAAATAATATCCCTTAGCAGTAATTCCATCCTTTCACTATTTTGGGATAAGTTCGAAATGAAGGTCATGAGCATACTGCTTAATAATGAGTGAGAATCCTAATAATTTTGTCTACAAAGTGGTCAGTAAGGTTTATCATCATGATAGCATGTCAGCGACCACATTTGCACTTCCCTTCTTATACTGGATGACTTACGAGAACCCTTCCATAAACTCCAACCACTTGACTTGTCTCTTTAAGAGTTTGTTCAGACTCTTAAGATGCTTCAATAATTCATGGTCAATATAAATAACAAACTCTCGTAGTAGTAAATAGTATTGCTAAACAGTGAAGGCTCGAAAAAGGGAATACAACTCCTTCTCGTATACAAAATAATTCAGGGCAAGATCACTAAGCTTCTAGCTATGCTAGGCAATGGGTCGTCACTCTTACATCAGGACAATGCCAATTCCTACTCCCGATGCATCGCATTCTAATTCGAAGGGTGTATTAAAAAAGACAACCACCAAGGTAAGCTTCTCCTTAATCTCCTTAAAGCTTTGCTTAACCCAATCATCCCATCTGAACCCTTTATTCTTCTTTGTAAACTCAGTCAAGGAAGCGGCTATGATACTAAAGTTTTTAATAAATTGCCTATAGAAAGAAGCTAGGCCATAAAGCTTTAAACCTTAGTGACATTCTTTGGTATCAGCCACTCAGGAATAGCTTGGATCTTCTCCTCGTCTCCCTAAAGTTCTTTCCTTAACACTACCAATCCTAAGAAAATCACCTCATTCTGGTAGAATGTATACTTTTTCACATTCCCATACAATTTCTCAGCTCACAAAATATCATATATGTCACCGAGATGTTGAACATGGTAGTTCAAGTTAGTATTATATACCAGTATGTCATCAAAATACACGACCACACATCTTCCGATTAAAGGGTGCAATACATGGTTTATTAACCTTATGAATGTGCTCAGCGCATTACTAAGTCCGAACGGCATAACTAACCATTCATAAGGTCCATACCTAATCTCAAAGGTAGTCTTCATTCATCGCCCAACCTTATGTGAATTTTGTAGTAGCCACTTCACAAATCAATATTTGAAAATATCTTAGCACCATGAAACTTAACCAACATATAATTGAGCCTCGGTGTTAGATACATGTAATTGATAGTAATCTAATTGATTACTCAACTATCGATGCACATATACCATGAACCATCTTTCTTCGGAATGAGCAAAGTTGATACTGCACAAGGGCTCATGTTCTCCCTCACATATCCTCAATCAAAAAGCTTATCTACCTACCTCTTCAATACGGCTACTTGCTCAAGGTTCATTATGTATGCAAGTTGGTTCAATAGGGCGACACTTGACTGCAAATCAATATAGTACTCTATGCCTCAGACTAGAGGCAGTCCTCTTGGCAGTTCTTCAGAAAACAAGTAAAAAAACTCATATAGCAGGCTTCAAATCTCTTCTAGAATATTCTATAATTTCCTCATCTCCAATAATCTCCTAACTAATAGAAAAATCAGCTCATTAGCCTTCTCAGTAGATCGGAGCTCGGCTCATAACTAAGGTCTTCTTCTTATTGGCTCATGTGAGCTGATTATGGGTCTCATTCACTAAGGACGAGGTTATGGGTTACAGCACAATCTTCCTTCCATCCTTAACAAAGGCATAGGTGTTCTTATACCCATCGTAAGTAACACGTTAGTCAAACATCCAAAGTCATCTAAGCAACAAATGTGAAGCTCCCATGGGGATGACATCACAAACTATTTCGTCCTTATACACACTCTTAACATTGAACAATATTGTCACTTGTTCAATTAAAGCACCCTTATCATGATGCCAATGCAAGTTATAAGGTCGGGGACGTTTTGAAGTCGGCAGACCCAACCTCTGCATAAAGGACTATATAACTACATTAGTACAGCTTCCTCCATCTATGATAATGGTGCACAATTGTCCCTTGATGGTACATTTAGTATGGAATAGATTTTCCCTTTGGTTTCCCTCAAGGCTAGATAGGGAGCTCAGTACACGTCGCAAGACTAGGGTCATCACTTCTCCCTGGTCAGGATAAACATAAGTTTCTTCCTCCTCCTCGACTTATGCCTCTCGATCATCCTTCTCCTCTTTAAGTTTACTCTTATTAGTACTATCTATTACATCTCTTCGGAGCACCATGGCATGTTGGTTCAGACTCCTAGCAGCCATATGTCCGTAGCCTATGCATTTAAAACACTTCACCTTACTAGCTTTTTGTCCAAAGGTTTGAACCTTCTCAAATGTTCTCGAGGTCAACCTAGCCTTAGTTCGGCTTAATGGTCTTGCTTGGCCATCCTGACCTACCGGCTTTCTTCAGGTTTGTCATTCCTTTCCTCAGCTCAATATGACCTTCTTCACTTGGCTTAAATAGGTCAACGTAGTATAAGGGCTTGGGAGAATGTTGGCTTGGGTCAGCTTAAAACATTTCTCCTCTACTTTTTGACTTTCTGCATTATCTTGATCACCTCTTTTAAGGTATAAAACCTCTACACTTCTACAATGTTGCAGATCTTAAATCTAAGTCTAGAAATAAACCTTGGTATGGTATGGGCTTTTGGTTCTTCCATGTCAGCTTGAATCATAAGCATCTGGAACTCTCTAACATGGTCATCAACAGACCAACTTCCTTAGCAAACTCCTACAACTTTGTAAACCTATCTTCTAGGTATGTCTCGGGTACAAATCTTCCTCTTAACAACCTTTTCATCTCATCCCAAGTTCTAATACCTCATCTTCCATCCCTTGCTCTGGCTACATTTAGATTTTTCCATCACATTGTGGCATACCCAATAAATTCCAATGTAGCAAGTCAGACCTTGACAACATATGTATACCCATAATAGTCAAACACCTTCTCGACTTTCTCTTCCCACTCTAAGTACTCATTGATATTTCCACTTTCACTAAAGGGCAGAATTTGAACCCTGACATTATTTAGTCCTTATGGAACTCGACCCTTGTCCCTATGCTTAGTAATAGTCAACTTCTTCTTCTTCTTCCCTAAACTCTTCAAACATCCAAATCCTCATCATCTTCCTCAATCTCCTCTAACTCTAGTCTTCATCTAATAGCTCCTCCAGCTCGAGGGGGTCAAATAGGGTGATGGGCTCAACCAACTTAACCAACCCCTTTCTTGAATATTTTCAAGTAGATTTTGTGGTGGCATAACCTAGGGTTATTTCTTGTTAACTTGCATTGTTGTAATTAGACTCTCAATAAGGTTTGTGAGTTTGTCGAGTTTGTTGTTAATGAACCTTAGGGTGTTATTATGATTATAACCATGACAAAGTTGAGCACCATTACTTTGGTTACAAATAACACCTTGAACACATGAATCTGACGTAATACAATACTTTCCCAACGTAATAACAATTCACTAACAACTATAGTGCCCAATAGTTACCCAAACAAAATAAAAATAACTTACTCTGTTTTCGTAATTAAAAACAAATTAAGAATAGAGTAATAATTGTAGACACCTAATTTTTTCCCCCATTATTTGTTTATTATTTATTTCATTTTTATTATTTTTCTTTCTTTTCTCAATAGGCCCTAAATTAAAAAAAAAATTCAAAAATAAGGAATTAAAGAAAACCCAAAAAAATCAAGAAATTTAGAAAAAATAAGGATCATAGAAAAATATAAAAAATTTCAATAACAAGAAAAAGCACAAAATAAATTTCAAAAAGAAATCCTAAAAAAATAAAAAAAATTAGAAAATGAAGTTTAAAAATTTAGAAATTTGAAAAATTACAAAAAAGTAGAAAAATTAGATTCAAATAAAAGATTTTAGAAAATAACATGTTATTAGGATAGATTTTAATTTTGGTTTAAAAGTTAGGCCATTGAACTTGGATTTTGATTTAAATCTAGCTTAGGCTAACCGAGTCCATATGTGCAATTTTGATTGCATATATAGATTAGGCACAGACTAATGGCCCGACGGTTAAGCATATAGACATAACATTAGCATTGAGCATGAGGTCTTGGGTTTGAAACTTAGTAAACATAAGGAGCCTTTTTTTTTTATGTTTTGTTTTCAATCACATCAAAGACTGCCACGTGTCAAGATTTAATTGCACTACGTCTCCTGACACATGGCATCCTCTAATTTGACGGCCTTACTGACGTGGTGCCACATGGCTTACCACGTCAGCTACCACGTACCACAAATGACACGTAGCATGTTAGGGTTGGACGGCATGGTTGATGTGGCACCACGTCAGCCCTTTTTTCCCTCCCCTTCCTTACTTTTCCCTTTGTTTCCCTCTCTTTCCCTCCTCTTTACCTCACTTTCCCTAGATTTTCTCCCCCTTTCTCAACTCAAGAACACCCAACCCCTTCACTTCAGTTCCAATTTTTGCACAATTTTGCACGCCCTCACGTAGTTTCTCACTTTAATCCCGTTAAGCACATAGCTTACTATGAATCAAACCCACTAACTCGTCCAAATTCGGTCAAAAACGAATTCAAGTTGAGCTCCTAAGTTGGGAAAAAAATTGAAATCTTGGCATTTACATTCAAAATCTGATCTAAGCCTTCCATGCTTTCTAGGAACAATTCGAGTATAAAATGGTGATAAAAGAGCTCACATGATCATACATAGCTACTCACGAGCAGCTAATTTACTCACAACTACTTTCTCTCTCACTTTCTCTCTCTACACATACCAAACACTCATTCTCTCTTCGGCTCTCTCTCTCATTCCACCCTCGAGGAACACTACTACCCTAGCTGCAACCCTTGCATTCCTAACTTTTAGCTAGTACCAGCCACAACCACCACCATGCCCCCTAGTCACTCAACCAAACATTGTCCATCAAACCCTAACCACCACCCCTCTCTCTCCTTAAACTACTACCTTCAGCCGTCTTCGACCCAAACTAGTCATATAACTGAACTCCCCACTCTCTAAAACCCCTACCCCAACTGACCAATCATACCTAACAAACTCTATATGGATAAACCACCACCACTACCTATGGCCAACATTCGAAAACCACCAACCCAAGCTCTATTGGTCTCAGCACTTCACCTACACCCCCCCCCCCCCCCCCCACATAAATCCAATAAGATACTCACTAAAATCCCTTTTCCCTTTCGTTTAGGTGGTCGGAAAACGCTTGGAGCTTCCCCATCGTATGGTGCTACTTTCCTTCCATCTACGACCCGAACCCGATCCAACAACCCGAATTCGACCCGACCAACCCAGGTTCGACCTGTGCATCCTCTTTGTGGTCTAAACCCCTTTTTTTATTTATTTCAGTTTCTTTTTTTTTAATTATTTTGTTTTTTTTTATGTTTAGTTTATTTATTTATTGTTGATTTTGTTATTTTTTTATTTACCTCCAAATGTAAATGTAAAAGAGAAAAAAAAAAGAAAAAAAGAAGAAGAAAGAAGAAAAAAGACAAGAAAGAAAGAAAGGGGAAAAAAAGAGAAAAGAAAGGTAACTTTATTCTTTTTTGTTACTAGTTTAAATAAAAATAAATAAGCCATAATAAATAATAAATGAATTAAGTAAACAAAAAAGGGGGATAAAATAAATGAAAAAGGAAAATAAATAAAATAAGATTAATCACTTAAAAAAATTGATTTTCTAAAAATAAGTGAAAATAAATAGACTTCTTTTCAAATTAGGACTATTTTAGAGTTTCTAAAAATAAGAAACCGATTAGGACGTTTTAGGAATTTTTCTTAAATAAATCAAAATTGAGTAAAACGTAAACTCGATTATTTTTAAATTAAAACAAAACCAATCCACTAAAGTTTTTACGAAAAAGAACTATTACGTCCGATCCTGAATAACAGGTACGTAAACACTTACGAGGTGACAATAAAAATGAAAAAACTAATTTTCCTTATATTATTTCATTTGTCTAATTAGAATAGTTAAATTGAGTTTCGTCTCATAAAATAAAAAGGTGATTTTTAAAGATTAAAGTTAATTTTGGAAAGTCAATGATACCCGTAAGGGTTTAAAAGTCATAATTTCCGGATCTAGATTCTCTAGTTTTTAAAAAGCCATATTTATGAATTGTTTTTTTAATCGATAGACTGGTAGCTAAAATATAACAAATATACCTAATTGGTTATAACTTAACCCCTTTTCTCGACTCCTGTCGAGTGGCGACTCCAAACCTTTTCAAAGTTGGAAAAAATGGTTTTCTTTAAACCCTTATCGAAGGTTAGTATTAAATGGGTAGGGTTTTGTACTGATTAGTTTAAAGAAGACTTACTTCTTATAAAAAGAACTGAGAGGGTGAAAAACTAGGCTCAACAGCTTGGCGACTCCACTGGAGACATCAAGAGGGTTAGCCATTCGATTTTCCAAAATTAAAATTAATCTCTAAAATCACCTTAAATGCAATTTATTTACTCGTTTTATATTATAAATTGTGCTAATATCATTTACAGGTTTGGTTTTACGTATTTTTTAGGGGAGGGATTTATTTTGCTACATCATGAATGCTTAATAGATATGGTTGAACCCGAGTTGTCTTAGGACCTTAAGACGGGGAACCATTGTGTAAAGTCTCGGGCGTAGTGAGGCAACTACCATTCAGGGTCGATTAGGCTACCCTACTTAAACTTTGATATAACTAAGGAACCGTTTCTTCGTAAATGTGTAAGGTCATAGAGTTTAAGGACCATTAGAAATCACTTTACTCCCGTTACATTTCATGGGGTCAATGATTAACTAACAAAGCAGCAATGTTACATAAAAAAGAAAAAATGACAAGATCAGGAGTCCTAGTATTCTTCCTAGAATCGATATACATAGGAGGTCTTGTATATTTTCTTGTAATTAGTCTTTCCCTTGTAATTTATGCTTTCTTTGTAATGTTTCAAAAATGACCAACTCATCCAACGCCAGGGTTTTTGCCACGAGATTCATGTCTACAAACCTACAAACCCAAAGCTTATACTCAACCAGTTGTTTTAAACCTTTAACCCAAGAGAGCAACAGTTCATCACCAATAAAATTAGACCCATACTCTCACTAAGTAAAGTCAAGGTTAACATCACTCTAATAAGGGCCTTAGTCCATTTCTAAGAGCTCAAAGAAGTGGCTTTTCAATTTAGACCACATCTAATCAGCTCAACTCTAGAGGAGTACACCCAACTACTCCAAGCTCCTCTTTTGGATGAAATATATGTCCCGAAACTCAGCTTCAGCCCAACATATATTTTCTCAAAATTCTTAGGGATTTGTAAGACTGAGATAAATAAGGCCCTTGACGACTGCAACAAACACGCCATCAAGATATCGGATCTAGTCCATTGGTTCCAGAGTGAGCCCAGCTCTAACAAACAAGCACTATTTCTTAGGAATTGGAAAGAAAACCGAATCAAGGCCTATATGTTGGCAGTGTTCACCACTATCTTGTTTCCATGTAGGCCTCTTCTTATACACTTTAAGGTAACAGAGTTAGTTGCTCAATTCTAAGAAGTCTTACATTCTTACCTTACTTGCAAAGTAGATAAGGAACCTTAATTTCCTTAAAAAAAGAGGCTATGGGGATCTCAGGTCAAGCATGGCATTATTAATGGTATAGTTCGTCAATCACATCAAATGCTTTAGGTTAGACTTAATATGGGGAGCATTCACAAATAAGATTGACCTTATTGATTCTTTCGTCGATAAGATCAAATTACCAGAAGATATCCTTACCCCTCTATAGATAAAGGTTATACAAGATTTTCAACTAGAAGACATACTGTAAACTGTCAGGTAGAGCAATTACACTAGGGTCATACTAATTTGCAAGAATTACCATGCTGTACCACTAATCGGAATGAGTTGGTGTATAGGCTGCTACCCAAATAACATGGTAAGACAATTTGGAGGAATCTAGGACATAGTTCACAAACCTTCATTAGAGCCATTCACTCTTAATCTTGAAGGACCTTACTCCACAGAAAAGACATCTAAACTTCATAAGATCAAAGCTTGGTGAGACACCCGGATCATAAGCCCAAACATCGATTTGAGTGAGTTCATAAGAGAAGCGGACAAACACCGAGTTACCAAAGAGTATTTATACAATTAACTTCATAAGGTAGGCACAATGCGATATCGGGCACCAGAAGTCCTTCAAACCTCCCCTATGCACCCTAACTCTGAAATGGCGACCTATATGGACCAAATGAAAGCTCGTATGGAGATCCTCCATGATGAGAAAGACAAATGGGAAAACCTCTTCCGAGAATCTAGACAAAAGTCGTATGCCCTGGAACACCAACTGAAGATGGTCTAGAAGAAAAATCAAAAGTTTGAAGAAGCGATTAAGCGTGACCAAAAGAAGAACAAAAATTTCATCTAGCCCATAGAAAAAAAAAAAGAAAATTAGTATAGATGAATTTGTACCTTTTTTTTTCTTTCATATAATAAAACTCTAAGAATCCAAAAATAATAAATATATCAGGCAAGTGTACCTATCAGTTTTAATATAGCGGATGTGAGTCCGAGTCGATCCCTCAGAGACTTCGAGTACTAATATTAACCTTAGATTTATTATCTAACCGAAAAATTATGAAAGTTTGAATTAATTAAAAATACTAAAATTAACAAACTAACTTAATTATAAGACTTGATTAAGCAATTGAAAAAAGCGATAAAATTAAGAACGACTTCAATAAAGTAATAACGTATTTAGGAATTATTTTCCCTAGAGTTTAACATGTGATCGCTTAAAATATATTCAATTCGGTTTCTATTATTCTTGAGCGGAGGGATTCACAACTAAAGTTGATACCTTTCTCAAGCATATTATCCCTAATCCTAAATTATTTACCAGAATCTCTTCACTTAATAATATAATTTAGAATTACATTAATGTATAATGAATTCCCACACAATTAATTAACTTTTCGGAAGAAACATGTATCTTATCTCTAAGTATACATGTAATTCTCTCCAATTATATAAAGATCTAATTATACATGCAATTTCTTAATCAACATGCATAATATCATATATTGATATTCTAGAAATATCAATTAACAATTAAACGACATAATTGAATCAAGCAAAGATAGAAACTTTATTGAGAATTATAAATCAGCCCAAGAGTCACATGAAACCCTAGGATCCATAATCCTAAATACACGAATCCTAAGCTATCATAATGAGACTAAAAATGACTTCCATCAAAAACATAAAATAAAACATGAAAAACCCCTTTGATTGATGAAAAATCTCTCCGATCTTGAAGTCGGTGTTAACTTTCGCCTTTTTCTTCTCCTTCTCTTCAAGTCTCTTCTATTCTCCAATGTCTCATGTGTCTTATGAAAACCTAATATGTCTCTTTATACTATATTATAAGGTTTCCATTTTCTTTACCAGACACGACCTAGGACATGACCGTATCCCCAGGTTGTGTAACTTTCTACTCCTGGCCAATTTCCCTGCATAGACACAGCCTGGGGACATGGTCATGTCCCATACTGTGTAACTTCAAAACTTCATAACTTCTTCATTTGAACTCCGAATTGAGTGAAACTTGATTGCTTTTCTTCGTTTTCGATCCTAGAACACGTTCAAACCTTGAAATCAAAATTTTACTCAATTAAGTATCAATTTCTTTAAAGAAAACCAAAAATGTGAGGAAAATACTATAAAATCACCATGTAAAATATGTTTAAAATTAGAGTTATCACTTGTTGTTCTATTAATCATTTGTTGATCCTCTCCTTCTCATTCGTGTGATTCACTTGCATTTCATCCGTTTTCATTTCTTTCAAAACATTCGTATGCTAACTTATTGAGAAGTGGTTTTAACTTAAGTCACCAAGATAGCTCCCAAACGTCAAACTTTCTAGAGAAGCATCATCAAAACTCATTCTCAAACCAAAATGGCCAACCAATGAAACAACAACAACAATAACTCCAGCAATTGTAACCCCGAGGTTATTGACCCTATTGAGTTGAGGTTCTAATCTTTAGAACAAACAGTAGGAATGATTGTTGATCAATTGAGCTTTCTTGCTAACAGCATCTCTCTGCTTAGGTGTATTGCTCCATCAAATGAAGAGAGTTCCAAAGCCCGATATAGAAAGAACACTAAAGCCCTACCCCTCGAAATAGAAGAAGCTTACCCTAAAGTTTATCAGGGCTTCGAATCCTTTGAAACAGAAGGGGTATTTCCAAAAGCTAACCCGATCTTTGAGTCAAATACTTACTCATTTCCGATCAACCCAAAGCTTGAAGCTGACCAAGACAAATTGAAAGAGCTTAAGAAGCGGATAACTCAATAAATTACAAAAAAAAAATGAAAATGCTCTAGGGGGTATGATGAATTTGAGCACACTAACATAACAGACTTCTGTACCTATGATTACAGAAGCTTTTCGGAAAAGTTCAAAGTACCTAACTTTGAAAAATACAATGGGACTGTATGCCCTAAGCTATACACCCGGCTGTATGTACGCAAGATGGGTAAGTATGCACAGTATGATCAACTTATGGTCTAGACCTTTTAGGACAACCTGACTGGCCCTACCTTAACCTAGTATGCTCAACTAGACTTAAATCAAGTGAATACATGGTAAAAGTTAGCCAGAACATTCTATGAGCAATATAGATTTAATGTTAAAGCGGCGCCAACAATGATGGATTTGGTTACCTTAAGGAAGAGGCACAATGAATCCTTCAAGGAATATGCTCAAAGGCGGAGGTCCTTAGTTGCAAGGGTATCTACCCTTATGATTGATAAAAAAGCTAACTGCAACTTTCATTAACACTCTTAAGAAGCCCTACTCCGCTGAACTGATTGGATAAGCCTCTTCTAGCTTTGCAGAAGTAGTGGCAGCGGGGTATCGAATTGAGAGTATCGTTTCCTCTAGCAAGCTGTAAGAGACAATAGATAGAAGAACATCCTTTACTAAACCTACCACCAATAAGCCTAGGGAAGCTACTGTCAGCTTAGTCAACTTGAATGCAAGACCTAGCTCTTGAGTTTCTTTTAGGGTGAATCCCCTACCAGCTCAACCACAGTACATAAGCTAACCACAGGCTAGCAGACCCCCAAGAAAGTTCACCAGAATACTTGTTCCACTCAGTTAGGTGCTCAAGAAGTTAAGAAGAGATAATCTACTCCATTTTAAGGCTCCTAGTGAAAGGTACAGGTTGAGGTTCTTTGATCCCAATGAAAGATGTCAATATCATCTAGGGCAAGTAGGCTATTAAACTGATTTGTACTGGAGGTTGAAAAAAAAAATCTAAGACTTGATTGATGAAGGTACAATACAACTAGATTTTGTGGAGGCTCTTATCCTAATCGTCAACAACAACCCATTGCCAAGCCATAGACCCATCATCAATATGATATCTGACCACTTAGAATCTGCCATCAACATGATTAGTCAAAACCAAGAACCAAAGGTTTATAAATTCTATAAAAAAAGAGGTGCCACAAGCTAAAAGGTACACATTCCACGTACTTATGGCCCCTGAAAATTATAAAGTTACTCCCTTCAACTACCAGGCAATAAACCAGGGGTAATCAAGCTCGCTAATAGGGGGATCAATCGCTCTAGCAAAATCTACGATCCAAAGAAAGACCTGAAAAAGAAAGGCATACTGGAAATGACAAGCACTAAACAAGCTGAACATAAAGGAGGATTAACTGCCTTTACTAAGATGATCAAGTCTAGCGAGCATAAAATAATAGACCAGCTTGCTAAGACTCTAGCATAAATATCTCTCATGAGTCTATTGATAGCATCAGACCTATATTGAGAAACCTTATTTAGAACACTAAGGGATGTTAAGGTCCCTCATAAAATCCTGGCTAAAAGTATTGGTTCTGTCACCAATTCCATCCTCACCACGGATCAAATTTCCTTCTCCACTGAGGAATTGGGCAAAGAAGGTACCCAGCACACAAAGTCTCTATTCATAATAGTGAGGATAAATAACATCATCACGACAAGAGTCCCCATCAACAATAGGTCATCTCTAAATGTTTATCCTTTGGCCACCTTAAATCTATTGGGTGTCAATACAACTGCTATCAAACCAAGTTCAACAACGGTCAGAGCTTTTGATGGATCTAGAAGAGAGATAATGGGGGAGGTTGACTTACGAGTTGATATCAGCCTATAGATGTTCAACATCCCATTCTAGGTTTTAGACATTCTAAGGACCTTTAATCTATTATTGGAAAGGCCTTAGATACATTCAATAGTGGCCATACCGTCAACTCTTCACTAGAAAGTTAAGTTCATCTCCAATGGCTTGATCATCATAATTCTGGGTAACCAAGATTATGAAATCTATAAAGAGATAGCCATACCCTATATTAATACAGAAGAACAAGAGGACTTTGGACTCTAAATGTTTAATGAGGTGTGCATGATCACCAATCAGTAGAAGGAAGAGAAGCTGAAATTCAAAGAAGGCCAGTTTGGGACCTATAGGTTAGGATACATTCCTACCTTGATGGAAGAATTGCAAAAAATGCAAGCTAGGGACAAAAAGGATGACAAGTTGTATTACGCTCCAATGGCCTTCCCTCCATTGTTAGAAACTTTCATCAAGGCCAAAACCTAATACTCAAAGCCCACTAAAGAAGGCACTTCCAATAAAAATGAAGGGGCTAGCCTATTCAACAAATCCCAGCAATTAAATAATAGGCTTTCCATCCCTGTGAATAACAATAAGTCTTCCCTAAGGTAAAGGATAAATCATGATCTAATAGTTTATGGAATTTTGTAATAAATTACCTCTGTTCTTCAAATGCTTGTACTCGAAAGAGAGTTCCCTAAAATAAAATAAGCTTCTTTTCCCTTTACTCCTGCCTTACTTACACTTTTTTCTTTTGCATACTTTTCTTTTTCTCCAGATGCCACAATCTGAATAAAATCTATGGATACCTCATGCAGATAGGTGATGAAAATATTGATATCACTTTTGGCCCTACTGGGTTAGTCGTCGAGAATGATGCCTATGACCATAATGACGTGCAAGAAAGCTGGCAAAAGCATAAAATGAGTAGAATTTCCATTGACAAGCTAACAGAGATAATTAATGTCGGTACCAACGAAAACCCTAAGGTGTTGAAGATTAGGAGAAATTTAGAACAAAAGCAAAAGACAAAGATGACCACATTACTATTGAAATACCAAGACGTATTCGCATGGTCTTATGACGACATGCCCGAATTAGACTTGTCGATTGTAGTCCATCACTTACCCATACAAGTGGATATTAATCCTAAGAAACAAAAGTTAAGAAGGTTCCGAACTGATATCTTGTTGAAAATCAAGGAAGAAGTCAAAAAACTTTTGGAAGTCGGCTTCATTGAGGTATATGATGATCCTGAGTGGGTAGCTACCATAGTACCAGTTATGAAGAAGAATGGAAAAGTCAGAGTGTGTGTAGACTTTCAAGACTTTAATCAGCCAATCCCTAAAGATAATTTCCTTTACCCCATATTGATGTATTGATCGATAACACAACCGAAAACCATATTTTCTCTTTCACGAATGGATTTTTTGGGTATAATCAAATTTAAATGGCTAAAGAAGATAAATCCAAGACAACGTTCATTATGACTTGCGGCATGTTTTACTACAAAGTGATGCCTTTTAGACTAAAAAATGCCGAGGCAACTTACCAAAGGGCCATGATAGCAATATTTCATGACATGATACACAAAGAAGTTGAAGTATATGTTAGTGATATGATTGCCAATCCAAGGAAGGAGAAAATCATGTGGAAAATCTAAGGAGATTGTTTGACAGGTTAAGAAAATTCCAACTAAAACTCAACCTAAAGAAGTATACTTTCGGAGTGACTTTAGGAAAATTACAAGGTTTCATAATCAGCCAAATGGACATCAAAGTAGACCCTAATAAAGTCAAAGCGATAATTGACCTACCCCTATCACATATACTTAAAGAAATTAAAGGTTTGTTAGGCCGTTTAAACTATATAGCCCGGTTCATATCCTAACTCACAGACAAGTGTTGCCCTTTGCTTAAGTTGTAAAAAAAGAATGCCAAGATCAATTAGGATGCAAAGTGTGAGCAGGCCTTTATAACAATCAAAGAATACCTCATGAACCCTCCAATTCTAGTAGCTCCAAAACTCAAGAAGCCTTTATTCCTATACTTAACAATATTACTAGAGTCCATGGGGTATATGCTTGGCTAAAAAGATGAAGAAGGGAAGGAATAAGCTATATACTATTTAAGTAAGAAATTCACTAAAAGGGAGCAGAGGTATTTAGAAATTGAAAGAACCTGTTGTGCTTTAGTCTGGATAATGCATCGGCTTAGACAATATATACTCTACTACCAGGTTAAATTACTAACTCAACACGATCCCCTGAAGTACTTGGCAAACAAGCTGATCCTAATTGGTAGAATCTCAAAATGGCAAATACTGCTATCAGAGTTTGACATTACATACATGAACCAAAATTCAGTTATAGGACAAGCTTTGGTAGATCAATTAGCAAAAAATCCCTCCAATAAAAATCCCCAAGAAACGCAAGTCAATTTCCCCAATGAGGGTGTCTTAACAATTGAGGGAAACTCTGATAAAGGAGAAGATGACGAGTTACCAAAATGGAAAATGTTCTTCCATGGTGTAGCCAATGTGTCTGGGTGTGGAATTAAGGCAATACTAATGTTCCTTAAAAGTACTCAATATCATGTGGCCATAAGGCTCGTTTTTCCATACAGTAATAATATTGCTGAGTAAGAAGCATGCATCATAGGACTCAAGATGGCTCTAGAAAAAGACATTCAAGAATTAGAAATGTATAGGGACTCTTCACTCATTATTAGCTAAGCCTAGGGAGAGTATAAAACTAAAGATCCTAAGCTAGTACCTCATCACTGGCATTTAACAGAATTAACGGAAAATTTTAAAGAAGTTACCTTCAATCATGTACTAAGGACTCAGAATCAATTTGCTGATATCTTAGCTATGCTAGCATCTATGATCCAGATATCTGGTTGAGTCAAGATGTAGCCCCTTACTATTGAAATTGAAGACAAGCCTACCTTCTGCCTAACAATTGAGGGTATGAACGACCAAAAACTGTGGTATCATGATATTAAGATGTTCCTACAACAAGGTACATACCATAAAGAGGCCGAGAAAAGAGACAAAAAGATGATTAGGAGATTAGCCACTCAATTCTTAGTAAGCAAGTCCACCTTATACCGATGCTCATCTAATGGTATACTCTTAAGGTGTGTGACTAACAAAGAGGCAGAAAAGTTAATGAAATAGTTATATGAAGGAGTATGTGGCCTTCATATGAATGGATAGATGCTAGCAAAGAAAATCATGAAGCTAGGGTATTATTGGTCAACAATGGGAAGTGATTGCATCAAACATGTTAGGTACTGTCATTTATGCCAAGTTTATGCGAATAAGATAAATGCCTCACCTCAAGAATTACATGCCCTCTCAGCACCATGGCCTTTCTCAATGTAGGGCATAGATATCATCGGTCCAATCACTCCAAAAGTGTCTAATGGGCATTGCTTCATATTAGTCGCCATCAACTACTTCAGTAAATGGGTAGAGGCTCGTCATACTCAAATGTTACTAAAACGGTCATAGTTAAGTTTATCAAGAGAGACATCCTGGCTCGATACGGAACTCCTAAAATAATCATCACTGATAATGGCACTAATCTCAATAACAAGCTCACGATAGAATTGTGCCGGTAGTTTTGGATCATTCACAAGAATTCTATCCCTTATCGACCCTAAATGAATGGAGCTATCAAAGTGGCAAAAAAAAAAAAACCCTCAAAAGAATCATTAAAGGAATGGCTATCACATATAAGGACTGGCATGAGATGTTACCCTTCGCACTCATGGCATATTGAATTTCTATCAGAACATCGATTAGGGCAACACCATACTCTTTAGTAGACAGCATTGAAGCAGTGTTACCAGTAGAGGTCAAGATCCCGCCACTCAAGGTACTATCAAAAACTTATTTGGACAAAGTTGATTGGGTAATGAAACGCATTAAACAACTAAATCTAATTGATAAAAGGAGATTGACGGCCCTGTATCATAATCAGTGTTATCAACAAAGAATGGCTTGGGGCTTCAACAAAAGGGTACAACCCCGTAACCTCAAAGGAGGAAATTTGGTGTTAAGAAAAGCTCTTCCCAATGCACAAGACTCCAAAGGGAAATTTACCCCTAATTACGAGGGTCCTTATGTCGTAAAGCGAGTATTATCAGGGGGGACTTTGATTTTGTCCCAAATGGATGGTCTAGATTTGAGAGACACCGGTAATACCGGCATTGTAAAATTGTACTATCCATAAGAAGTCAATGGAAATTTTGTTCAAAACATGAAAATGCCAATCATTTTGAACGTCATTGTGGTCCAATTTTCATTATCTATAAACAAATTTGGTATCCTTGGCCGTTGTCATCATTAGAATAATCACCCTCTCCATGGAAAGGTCTAATTCCCTTTACCCCATTTAATCGAACCTATACACTGCAAACACGAAAGGAGTTAAGGAATGAGATCTAAAACATTGGTAATTACTAAAATACTTTATTACGGATTGATCCCCCTTAATGGGGAGTTTCATTGTCTGTTTTTTAGGGGAATGCAAAACTCAAGTAAGCAATCATGGTAGATAAGAATAAGGCTTTTAGGTTCATAAAAGTTCTAAAGAGACAAAAACGGTAGGTGGTTTTCTTGAATCAAGCTAATTTCTATGACTTCTCCAAAAAGAACCAGCAAAGTTTCGAACGTTGTATGTCAAGAACATCTGGATTGATAACAAGGGACTAAAATAAGAGTCAGTAATTTTTTGATGGGGGCTTTTTAAAATGGTTTGATGGTTTGGGTGCTTTCAATAGAGACTGAGTAAGTATTTTCACATAGTGTTAGTACACCAATCTTTTCTTGCACTTGCATTTAAACTAATTTTTACTTCTAATAATCTTTTTTAACCAACCCATAAGGCATTCACTTTCTACATTTAGTGTTTAGCCAACCTACGAAGACACAATCCTAGCTTGATTTATCCTTCCAATCCATAAGGTTCCTCTATTCACTAGATTTCTTTCAAGCAAGCACATACATCATTTCCCCTCTATTCACTAAGTCTTGTAAGGTACTTTTCCTCATAGTTTACTATTGGTATGACATTACTGCCAATTTTAAGGTTACCAATCCCCAAGAGACACTCCCACCTAGGTTAATGAGCCTAGTGAGGCACGACTAGGTTTTAGATCGATCCAATTTTAGGGTTATTAGCCCTCGAGAGATACTCCCACCTAGGTTAGTGAGCCTTGTGAAGTACAACCAAGTTTTAGTTCTATTTCCATTTTAAGGTTGCTAGTCCCCGAGAGACGCTCCCACCAAAGTTAGTGAGCCTAGTGAGGTACGACCAAGTTTTAAATCGATCCCCATTTTAGGGTTGCTAATCCTCGAGAGACTCTCCCGCCTAGGTCAGTGAGGCTAGTAAGGCTAGTGAGGCATGACTAGGTTTTGGATCGATCCCCATTTTAAGGTTGTTAATCCCCATTTTAGGGTTGCTAGTCCCCAAGAGACACTCTTGCCTAGGTTAGTGAGCTTTGTAAAGTACAGTTAGTTTTAGATTGATCCTCATTTTAAAGTTGCTAGTCCTCGAGAGATACTCCCGCTTAAGTTAGTAAGTTTAGTAAGGCACAATAAGGTTTTAAATCGATCCCCATTTTAGGGTTGCTAGTCCTCAAGAGACACTCCAGCTTAGGTTAGTAAGCCTAGTGAGGCATGACCAGGTTTTAGATTGTTCCCCATTTTAGGGTTGCTAATCCCCGAAAAATGCTCCCGCCTAAGTTAGTGAGCCTTGTAAAGCACAACCAAGTTCATTTCTTCATCCAAATCGATTTTAGGAGAGCTATTTAATTATCTTAGGGGCAAAAATAGTGTCTGTTTAATCTTTGTGGCAAAATTTTGCTAAAACTTTATCACGAAGAGGAGCAACTGTAGACACATAATTTTTGCTCCATTTACTTGTTTTTTATTTATTTATTTATTTTTATTATTTTTCTTTCTTTTCTCAGTAGGCCCTAAATTAAAATAAAAAATTCAAAAATAGGGAATTAAAGAAAACCCAAAAAATCAAGAAATTTAGAAAAAATAAAGACATGGAAAAACGCAAAAATTTTCAATAACAAAAAAAAAAGCACAAAAAAATATAAATTTAAGAAAGAAACCCTAAAAAGATAAAAAATTAGAAAATGAAGTTTAAAAATTTAGAAATTTGAAAAATTACATAAAAGTAGAAAAATTAAATTCAAATAAAAGATTTTAGAAAATAACATGTTATTAGGATAGATTTTAATTTTGGTTTAGAAGTTGGGCCATTAAACTGAAGTTTTGATTTAAATCTAGCTCATGCTAACCGAGTCCATGATTGCACATATAGACAAAGCACAGACCAACGGCATTGAGTATGAGGTCTTAGGTTTGAAACTTAGCAAAGGCAGGAAGGCCTTTCTTTTTATGTTTTGTTTTCAATCAAGTCAGGGACTGCCACATGTCAAGATCTTATTACGCTATATATCCTGATACGTAACATCCTCAGATTTAACGGCCCCACTAACATAGCGCCACGAAGTGTGCCACATTAACTGCAACGTGTTACAAATGATACGTAGCATATCAGGGTTGGATGGTACAGTTGACGTGGCGCCATGTTAGCCCCTTTCCTCTCCCCATCCTTCCTTTTCCCTTTGTTTTCCTCTCTTTCCCTCCTCTTTACCTCACTTTCCCTAGATTTTCTCCCCCTTTCTCAACTCAAGAACACTCGACCCCTTCACTTCAGCTCTAATTTCCGCACAAATTCTGCATGCACTTACATAGTTTCTCGCTTAATCCTGTTGAGGACATAGCCTACTATGAATCAAACCCACTAACTCGTCTAAATTCGGCCAAAAATGAATTCAAGTCGAGCTCCTAAGTTAGGAAAAAAACTGAAATCTCGACATTTACATTCAAAATCTGATCTAAGCTTTCCATGTTTTCTGGGAACAATTTGAGTATAAACTGGTGTTGAGCGAGCTCATACGATCATACAAAGCCACTCACAAGTAACTAGTTCACTCATAACTACTCTCTATCTCACTTTCTCTCTCTCTATACACTAAACACTCCTTCTCTCTTTAGCTTTCTCTCTCTAGCCACCTTTGAGGAACACCACTACCTTAGTTGCAACCCCTACATTCCTAGCTTTCAACTAGTACCAGCTACAACTACTGCCTTGCCCCCTAGTCACTCAACCAAACACCATCCATCAAACCCTAACCATTGCCCCTTTCTCTCCTCGAACCACCACCTTCAGCCCTCTTTGACCTAAACTAGCCACACAACTAAACTCCTTACTCTCCAAAACCCTTACTCCAACTGACCAATCACACCTAGCAAACTCCATACAGCCAACCACCACCGCTACCCATGGCTAACATCTAAAAACCACCAACCCGAGCTCCATCGGTTTCGATACTTCACTTACCCCCCATAAATCCAATAAGATACTCACTAAAATCCCTTTTCCCCAGTGTTTAGGTGGTCGAAAAACACCTAGAGCTTCCCCATCGTATGGTGCTATTTTCCTTCCGTCCGTGACTTGAACCCGATCTAACGACCTGGATCCAACCCAACCGCTCCGACCTAACCAACCCAAGTCCAACCCGCGCATCCTCTTTTTGGTTTGGACCCTTTTTTATTTATTTTAGTTTCCTTTTTTATTTTGTTTGTTTTTTTTTTATTTAGTTTATTTATTTGTTGTTGATTTTGTTAAATTTTTCTCTTTTTTTATTTAGTTTTTATTTACCTCCAAATGTAAATGTAAAAGAGAAAAAAAGAAGAAGGAAGAAGAAAAAAGACAAGAAAGAAAGAAAGGGAAAAAAAAAAAAGAAAAAAGAAAGGTAACTTTATTCTTTTTTGTTACTAGTTTAAATAAAAATAAATAAGCCATAATAATTAATAAATGAATTAAGTAAACAAAAAAAGGGGGATAAAATAAATGAAAAAGGAAAATAAATAAAATAAGATTAATCACTTAGAAAAATTGATTTTCTGAAAATAAGTGAAAATAAATAGATCTCTTTTCAAATTAGGATTATTTTAGAGTTTTTAAAAATAAGAAACTGATTAGGATGTTTTAGGAATTTTTCTTAAACAAATCAAAATTAAGTAAAACGTAAACTCGATTATTTTTTAATTAAAACAAAACCAATGTATTAAAGTTTTTACAGAAAAAAAAAACTATGTACGTCCGATCCCGAGTGGCAGGTATATAGGCACTTACGAAGTGATGATAAAAATGAGAAAACTAATTTTTCTTATATTATTTCATGTGTCTAATTAGAATAGTTAAATTGAGTTCCGTCTCATAACATAAAAAGGTGATTTTTAAAGATCAAAGTTAATTTTGGAAAGTCAATGATACCCGTAAAGGTTTAAAAGTCATAACCCCCGAATCCAGATTCTTTGGTTTTCAAAAAACCATATTTATAAATTGGTTTTTTAATCGATAAACTGGTAGTTAAGATATAATAAATCTATCCAATTAATTAAAACTTAACCCTTTTTCCCGATTTCAATCGAGTGGCGACTCCAAACCTTTTTAAGTTGGAAAAAATGGTTTTCTTTAAACCCTTGTTGAAGGTCAGTATTAAATGGGTAGGGTTTTATACTAATTGGTCTAGAAAAGACTTACTTTTTATAAAAAAAAAACCGAGAGGGTAAAAAAATAGCCTCAACAATAGTGGAACCAAACTTATAAACACATAAAGACACTACAGTAGCTACAAAAAGAACACAACAGCCACTAATAGTAATGCAAACCAAAACTTCATCCTAGATGCCCTTGGTGAAGGGGGTTCTATTGCTAGCAAATAGCCCGACATCGTCAGTTACTTTGCTCTCCTGCTGCTTAGAAAGCCCCATTACAATCGCGTGGAGCTTATTGAGGTTAACATCATCTACAGATGAGCTCAGTAAGCTGCTGAATGTGCCTGTACTCCTTAAGAGTCGACTACTTACTCATTGCTAGTTAAAGCTTAGTCATGGGTAGCTGTAGACCTTGTTGGTTATTGTTGCATTAGGGGATCAAGTTGCCAATCCTTGCTATTCTACAGTTGTTACTAGTAGTTATGGGGCCTCTTTGAGGCGAGCAAGGAGTAGCCTATTCTAAGTAGCAAACTCTTCGATTAGGTGCTCCAAGCACTCCTCCAGCATTTCCTTTAAGAGGGATTGGTTTTGAATGGGTTTATTATTCTCCAATTAGTGGTTCTCAAGGTTATTAGCATAAGACATGGTGATAAAAGGTAGTGTTTGAAATGGCGTTTAATGTTTTAGGTTGGTTTGTATAGGAACTTGGATTAGTCTTCCCATATATGGCACAAAATGTCGTTTTGAGATTTTAGTAGGTATGGATTGGGCTTCACACATTCAGTAAGCCTACAAAAGAGAATATGATGAGAGGATACTGAGGTATTGTCTGGCGTTGCCACTTCGATACTTAAGTCGAAAAAGTGTATTAGAGAGTATAAGTGTTTAGGAGCGATAAGTAAGCTTAAGTTTGCAAAGTATCAAGTAGTTTACTATTAGGTGAAGATCCTGTATTTATAAAGGAGTAGTATCAACAATTGGAAGATAGTTAATGGGCAAAGCTACTTGTGCAAGTATTGGAGAGTAGGTTTATGGTGTATGACATGTCCTAAATTTGTACAAGGCAGTTGCTTGACTTAGTCTCTTAGCCTTATCCATTGTCTTCTTGCTATTGGGGACTTGCCATAGCTAGATAAGCCGAACTCTAAGCTTGGGCCAAGAGCAACCCAAAGTGAGGAATAAGCTAGTCCAAATCTAAATGAGCTTAAGGGGTCTATGTTCAAAAGGCTCTATCAACACTTAGCTACGAAGGGGACTAAAATGGTTGAGAGCTGATACTCCATTCCCTTGAGAAATACAGCCTTAGAGCTCACCCTATACTACCAAATCGATCAGTATACTTGCTGAAGTTTTCATGATTGTTGCAAGTTTTTATCAAAATTTGCAAGCATGATCAATTAGTTGTATATTGATTCCATTATTTTAAACAAAAGCTAATTTTTTCAATTAATACATGACTTATAAAAGTGGTGAACCTGATACTACTCGCCATTTCTTTGATTTGAGGAAAAAGAATGCAAATTCCTTGAAAGAAAAAAGAGATCGTAGTTTGAGTTATTCAAGTGAGAGATTTGTAAGGGCGTTGAGTTCAATGGAATGGACAAAGGTGCGAAAATGATGATCTAATTTCCCTTTTATAACTATGGCCTTGATGAGTGCCTTATTGCATATATTTATTAATGGATTTTTATTAGTGCTTATGATATTTTTATAGATATTTTGTGGATATTTAGTACTTAATAACAAAATATTTTTATTTTAGGTTTTGGTGAATAATTGAGGAGAAAGAAAAAAAAAAACCTAAATTTTTCTTGATTTGGAGTTAAATTGAAAAAAGTTATAAGTTTTTAGAAGTCGAGCCTAATCATATTTTAAATAATATAAAGGTCTCACACGCGTGAAGTTCAAGTGAAGGTCCAACATTCGCAATTGGTTCTCAGGCCATCGTTTGCACGATATTAATTGATGGAAGCGCACATCAATATGCAATCCGCAACACCCAGCCCATGGTCGTGAAGCCCAACACGCATGCATGCGAAATTGAGCCATGTCTTTTCATCCGAAAGTTGAAGCCCATGTCCAAGTTCCATTGAAGATCAGGCCATCACATCGAATTAAGCCTATTTGAGCCATCGTCAGGAAACAAAATAAACAGCCGTCAATTGCAAGACGCGGACAAAGAATTGAAATTGGAAACTGCATGTTCATGTCGTACTCCTCGCTATTTTTTATTCGTGTCAGACAACATTAATTTTAGAAAGATTTATGGGAAGATATTTTAAGATACATGAAAGATATTTTTTAAGATAAAATAAATAAATTATAAGTATCTTATAAATATTAACATTTATTCATAAAGCACTATAAATTCATTTATAAAGCATTATAAAGTCAATTTCATTAATCTTCCCTAGAGTAATTCTCTTTAGTTTTTTTTTTAATTTTCTTATAAATAATTAGTAGGATCGATACCAATTACAGAAAAAAAAATTAATTCCTATAAAGATTAAAGATTAGGGATTTCTAATTTCTATAATAAAGAATAAGTTTTCTCTATTAATTTCTTGATTTTTATTTATGGATTTCTTTGTTCTCTTTTGTAATTTGTGTGCATATTATAACCATGAGTTAGTTTTTTTTTTTGTTAAAATATTGGATTAATGGAACTTTGATATTTCTGTATTCAATATTTGAATGTTGGTATACTTAATCTTTTTGTTATCGAGTATATGTTTTATAATTTATAGAATACATGTTAGATTAGGTTAAAATCTAAGAAGAATAAAAATGATTTAATCGATTCCATAACAAACTAATATTTCATTATGAGTAAGATGTAAGAGATTATGTATTGTAATTGGATTAGGGTTTACAATATAAAATGATTAATTAGCTAAATAATCTTTTCTAGAGATAGAAAATCTTACCTAAGTAATTAAGGTAATTCATACTTTGAGAGAAGGTAACCCTATACTTCATTACTTTGATGACTTGAAAGAGAATTCAAAGGAAATAAACTAAACCAGTTAAAGATCTAATAGGCAAAAATAGTATATTTTAATATCATAATCGTTAATATCAATCCAAGATTCCAATTTGGCTATTGGGTTGATTTAATCGTCTAAGTGTTGGTTTCTTATATTTTTTTCATTAATTAGAAGTAGATCTAATATTTTATATTAATTAGGAGTTGATTTATATTCTTTTATTTTGTTATATTTTGGTTTGCCTGGATATAGGTAAGACTCATATAGTTGAGAGATAATCCTAATCTCTGTAGGAAGAACTTGATATTCACCAATATTATATTGCAAATGCAATCTAGTGCATTTACTAGTATAAATTTTGCTTTTATTCTAAAAGTAATGGTTGACGTATAAGCCTTAAAGAAGGGGATTCGATAGTTATGGGAAATTCATATGACTCGACACATCCAACTTTCAAATCATGCCATGTAGCCCATACTCAATATGAAGGACTGGGATTTCTTAAACATGATATACAGGCACAAAGCTTGCCTAATCATGACTTGCTAATTGTACCATGTATTTAATGTGCAAAATAATTGCACCCAAAAGTTGAAGTTCACATGATTTGTCCTTAGGATGCTATAGCACCTCAAATTATGCGTACTATAAGACCCTAAGACTTGTGCTACGTATAAAGCCAATAACTAAGGATGCTTGACCTCAGCTAACGTGGAAATTTGCAATAAGAGGTAGATGTTAGAAGTCCACAAATTAAAACCATTAGGTCGGCGCACATAAGCTTGACAAAGTATTAAGTCAACAACCCCTTAGCACCCTTTGAAGCTACTCTATGGTAGATGTTAGTCAAATAAGCATGGTTGTGATGACTTCAAAAACATTTTCAAAAGGTTAGTAAATGAAATGCTTTAACTCTAAATATGTTGGAGCCTTATTTAATGATTTGTTAGGTGAAAGTGGTGTCATTGTAATGATTATAAAGACTTGACTAGAGAGTTGGCTGAATTAGAAGGCTGGAATTAGAGGGTTTTATATGAAAATTGCTTTAGAGATATCTTTGTAGGGTTGGTCTTTAAAGAGGAGACCTAATCTATAATTTAAAAAGTTTATCAGAAAGTTAGAAAAAAAGAGGGAGTTAACTCTACCCCATCATGGACTTGTTTGGAAAGTAATTGGCAAGGAAAATGTGGTTGATGTGGCTGTGGGACTACATCCGAGGTTGATTGGTGTGGAATGTTTAGGGGAGACAACTTTAGAGTCTTGCTCAAAGAGTTGGTTCAAATAAGGAGTACAACTAGGATAACTTTAGAGATTTCATCAGAAGGTTGTGAGATGAAAAATTAATATTAGGGGAGCTTTCAGAACCTTGTTTAGATACTTTAGTAACAAGTTGAGACTCAATACAAAGCTTATTCGACTTTCTAGAGAAAAGTCATAACTACACTTGAATTATTAAAGCGAACTTATCCAACTTTATTTTTAGTAAAACTAAAATGATTATATTGATTATTTTAAGGAAAACAATGAAACTGGATGAGATCAACTATCAAGATCGTCAAGCATCATATAACTAAGTGAGTGGGATTAGTGTTTCACCGTACTTTGAAATATAGTTTGAAAATACTTGGAGACCTTAGTATATGTCTTATTTGTAGTGTTAAGTTAGTCACCTGAGTGAATATAACATATGTGCTCGAAAATTGTTGTGTTATTTTAAGTGCCGAATTTATGTGTTAATCGCTTTATGATATTAGGTGTTTTGGAATGTTTTAAATTACTTAATCACCCCAAAAGTAGTCTAATACAAACTCGACTAAACTACTAATTAGACCTACACTACAAACCATTAGGGAAGAATGATTAGGAAGTTTGGGGCAAATACAAACCCTTCAATGAGGTTCATAGAAATGATCTTTTCCCTACCTTTTGGGGATCGTGGTTCGAAGATAGTCTCAAGCGAAGCATGTTTCTTCATTGTACAAGCCTTGGTTTTGTGAACAATTTGCAAGTGCATAATGTTAAACTCTTCAAAACTCAGATTAAAGCGGGTGCAATTTCTCTAATCTTACAACGACTGATCAACATTATATAATTGTATTTGCTTGAACATGCATAGCATTTAATTAACCTTTTTTGAAAACCCCAATTGCTTTGTGCCAAATATGTGCTATTATCTCAGTCTCACTTACTAAGCAAGTTGTTGCTCATTTCCCTATAATTGTTTTGTAGGTTTCCTAATAGATATACCAATACTACACCAAGTTCTAAAAGTATAAAGAATGAGGTTAGGAAGTGAGATTCAAGACCAATTGGCTAAACTCTTATTTTATTTGATAATTTTACTAATCTTTAAGAAAACTAATAGGGTCTCTTTAGGTAACCCTTTGGTTTTCATTTTTTGTTACATGTACCATGTTCTATGAACCTATAGACTTTTATAGATCCTTACTATGTTATTTTTCTGAAGTTATATATAGAAACTTGTTTTCTTCTTAAGCTTATATATCACAGAATCTCTTTTAATAGTTATTTTAGAAAGTCACACCATAGGTTGATATCAAATAGATATTAAATTGGATGACTTAAAGTTATGGAGTGGTAAAGTTTTAGTGTAAGCTATACCTATTTTAGTGGCTAAGTAGCTAGCTTCTAGCTTAGGTTAGTTTACATAATAAGACTAACAGTTTAAGGTGGTATTAAAGAATAGTCCTTAGCCATTCCCTTAAAGTGCAACTATTCTAAACTAACTTTGACACATTAGGATTAAAATAAATTAGAACACTTTAGGAACATTGAGAGCTGGGGAAGTAAACAAGACATAAAAGATTTAGACTTGTAAGGTTATATATAAGTTACATATATGTATTAGATCATATAAAATGTAAAAAAATATTGAGTAATAGGTAATATTAATCTAACTTATGTAGTACTGTTTTATATTTCTAGTAAAATTATATGATATGTATATATATATATATATATATATATATATATTAAGAGAATCATCTTGTAGACGTTAGAATGATTGGAAGCGCTAGAAAATAATTGAAGATTTATACTACTATTGTAATTTAGAGAAATAATACTTGTTAAGATAGAGTTTATGTTGTATTAGTATTAATGATGTTTTTTTTCAATGATTAAAGAGTTGAAGAGGGAATTATTAGAGAAGCTATAACTAGGAGACATTAAAAATATTCGATTTTTAGAGACTCTCATTTTATCATTATGAGGTGACTTGTAGACTTCTATTTGGAGAATGTTAGAATGGAAAACCACAACTAATTATAAGTTAAATGAAGGTTTTGAAGAAGCTTCTAAAAATTTCTTACATGTTTCAATGACCTGAGTTGAAGACTAAAGGATGAAAATAATTGGATGTACAAATTTAAAAGTATAAAATAGAGGAGAAATAAGAACTTTAGGCAGGAATTATTTTTGAGACTTAAAGTAGTAAGTTGATTGGGAATTAAAGAATCAAGTTATAAATTGGAATTTAATTACAATATTGAGAACAATAGAGAACTATAATAATTTATAATGTTCTGAGCATTTCGAAATAGGCCATAGTAAAGTTCCAACTTCAACTTAAGAATAGTAAAGTACTTGTAAATAAGCATGGAAATAGATTTTTATTGGATAATATATATATATATATATATATCAAAAGAGTTTCCACGTTTATAGGTTAACAATTAGTAGGATTTTGAGATAATTTATAGTAATTAATTTTTTTATGATAAAACTATAGATTAGGAATCTAATTATTCTTAGCTTATAGTGATCTTAATTCTCTTAATGGACTTTATTTTTTGGTAAGCTTTGTGTTAATTGGAATGTTTTAACTCTTTTAGTAGTATAGATGTGACCTTATCTTTATATCTAACTGTAGTGATAAATGGAAATAGAGAATTTGGAAGGCAAATATGCAATATTTTGGTAAATATATGTAGAAGTTATCTACATGGTTCTTGTTTGTGTGAAGGATTAATTTTGATATGATTCCGCTTGAGTATGGAATTAAGACCTAACATGAATTTGTGGAGTAAAGCTTAGATTCTGATGTATTTTAAATCTCTCGCTAATTTAGCTACATAATTGATTAATTAAGAATGCAGTTAGAAACTAGTACTTAAGAAGAGGATATGTGATCTTTCATATTTACGGAAGTTGATATGCAAATCCTTGCTAGATGAAAGTTGATGATAATATAATTCTTCTAAGGTGTTAAGGTAAATTCTGAAGTACACTTTTCTAAGGTAAGTTCAAATTCTAATGTCTATTTATAAAATTATAAGCTATGACTTGAAGCATATGATCTTAAATGAAGTTAAAAAGTATTTTAAGGTGAATATATAAAAATTTGCATAAGTAAGATAAGAAAAGGTGAACAAAAATTTGAAGGGTAATGAAGTAAGACGTATATGACTTCAAGTAATATTAAATGTACTAAAAATTATATTTATAGAGATTGGCTAAAGCAGATAGATCACAGGATAGTAGGATTTAAAACTTAATATTTGACAATGAAGCTTTTTACTTCTATCTATTAGAAGATATGATGACATTTTAGGAACGCGAATACTAATGTGATACAAGAATGAATACATATGATCTAATATTAATAGGTGTTGATTTATATTCGATTTCTAATGAGCAAAGATTTAAACATTATATGGAATACTTTATGGCATTTGGTGAAATATGGGATATGATTAAGACAGATGATTTATGGACATAAAAATCTCGATGCAAGACTTATTGTAAGGAACTATATGACGCGTAGTTGACAAAGAATAGCTCTTTTAGTAGGTAGTTTAGAGGCTTGAAATCTATGTTAAGTTTCAAAATGGGATAAATGAATCGTTCTACTCAAGTAACATTCTAATTAATATTTCTTGTATAGGAGAATGTACTTATCACGGGTATTATATATTAGGAAAAAGTAGAACAAAATATAGATATGGTAGAACTTTTATGATAATAGTAAAGCAAGAAATTTTCACTTAAAAGAGTCAACTAAGACTGAATTGTATACTCAATTATAGGTCACATGTGACTAGGTGTAAGACAAACAATCCTTTGTAGAAGTGAGGTAGTTGATTAACAAAGTGATGAGACACCTAAGGAAATGATGGGGGAGTGTAAAATTATTTTTAAGTGCTCTTATACATTGGGATTTATTAAGAGTTAATTTCTACTATTCTCCTAAGATGATAAACCCAAATGGATAATAATTAAGGTAGATATCTATATAATTGAAGATATTACTGTAATACTTTGGTTAATTGGAATTTTTTGGATTTCAGTATAATGAAAAGAGCATTAAAGCTTGGATTTTAAAAAATATTGACCCTTTAAGACTTGTTCAATGGATTATGAAGATAGAAAACTACTTTAACTAAGAATTAAATAGCCTAAATCAAGTTGACTTAGAGCTATTTATAATTCTTAAGTATTAAAGAAGACATATAAAGCATTAAAGTTAAAAATAAGAGTTGGATTTTAAAGGATTTAAGGACCAAAGACTTGTATATATCAATAAATAACTTAACATTTGAGGGAAAAAAAATGAAAAGAATACTTCAAAGATAATTTGGAGAACAATAGTGGGATGAATGATGGTGAGTAAGGAATTCATAATCAGATATGAAATATAAACCTCTTTTGGATGAAATTAAAGTTTGAGTTATCTTGGTAAAAGCATAAGTAAGTAAGCTAAAAGTTTCTTATTATATGATGTTGCACATCATAACATGTCTAGAAACAAGGATTTAATGTATGGTGGATTGCAAAGCTAAGATGTTGATATGATTTTGAGGACTAGAAGTAAGAGTAAAGTGAAGACTTAAGGCTTGAATAGGATTAGAATTAAGATAGTTTAGAAAAGTGGATGAACTATAACAAAAAACAACATAGATGAGAGTAACTTATATTAGAGATGGATACATTAAAACATATTTAGGAGACTTTATAAACTCAAGTAGAGAGTAAAAAGGAAAATTCTTGGGTAATTGTAAAAGTTATATTCTGAAAGCAATATAATGAGGAATTTAGTAAATATATAAGATGAAGATTATAGAAGAAATGAATGGAGCCATGTTTAGAGAGATGAAAACTAGTGATGATAAAAAATGCCACCACAAGAAAATGAGTGAGAAGATGTTTGAACTGAACAAAAATGATTCGTGGAAATAAAGAAGAGTAATACTTTGGTGTAGCAAGATAAGATTGTCAAATAAATAATGAAGTTGTATACCTTGTGATTGATCACGAAAGTAAGTAACAGACTAAATAGATATTATTAGATTGCAATATGATTGTTGAATAGGAATACTCTTAAATATAGTTGGTGTACATGTAAATATGCAAGAAGAGGATGGTAAATCTATGAACTCTTATGTTTTGATTGTTAGATGTGTTAAAAGTCGTTTGTCTCGTTCTATGAATTCTTTATTTTGAGTTGATTCAAACATATTTTGTTAATCATAAAACTTATCAAAATTTTGGTAATTCCAACTTGTGTTAGTTTCAAGTCAAATTCATCTATCGAGTCAATATTATCTCCTTTAGAGTATGTTATAAGAGAATTGAGATTTGTCAAACTCAACTTTGTGATTACATGTATGGGTTGAAGGAGTGCTTAAACCTTAAATTATGGAAACAATAGAAATTATGATGTAACATTTGACTAATGTAGTAAAGTTAAAAAAAATCAATAAATTGAATTAAGAATTAATAATAGGAGGTGACCCATCAACATAATGGATAATTAGATTCAGAAAGTTAATGAGTAAAATATGGAAAAATGATGGAAGATAAGATATGTATGAGTAGTAAGAATTGAGTTATAAGATTGTTAGAAGTGAGATTTTATTTAGATTGAAGATCGAAACATGGTTTGAAATTGTTATATTTAAGAACCATAGATTTGAAAGACTTAAAACTCAGATTCAAAAAGTGATTGAAATCAGGAACCAAGTGAATATACAACATTAGAACCTAATTCAAAAGGTACGAGCAGATAGAAGATAAGCAAGAAATGAAGAGAAACTTTAGGGACTTATTAACGTAAAAGTGAACTATATAGTAATAGATGGATATATGGTATTTGCATACTTATATAAGGATCGATGGACAGTATATAGACAATGAGAATTAATGATATACAGAAAATACACAAAGATATTTAGTAGGAAAGCGTTAACATGATAGGTAAACTTACTTTACTTATGAGTTTGGTAAAATATCACAAAATGTGTTATATGGTGATAGTATATAAGCTCAAGAAGAATTCAAACATAGTATTAAGAATAAACCAATAGACCTACAATAGAATTATATACTAAAGGAGTCATTTATGCAAATATAGGATAAAATAATGAAAGTGTAATTTTTTCAAATACTTAATAAATATATTCAGAGACTACAAGATTAAGACATTGTCATTCAGGAGATTAAGTTAATGAGACATCTTTAATTCCAATTAATGACATGAGGATGAATATTGAAGTATTTAGATATGATGTAGGTAAGGTAGATAATTGAAGTCTTAAGGAAAAAACTTTTCTGAAGAGGTTTGGAAATGTGAGCCACATAGTTTCATGTAATTATTCTAAGCTAATAATTTTGGGGATACATGAAAGTTAGCCGATCAAGATGATATTTCACGTATAAATCCCAAGAGTTAGATGATGACATGCTGTGAGTCTAAAATAAAAAAATATAAAAAAATAATATTATTATAGCTAAACAAAGATAATTTTACTAAATTATATTAAATTGTAATTTATCTATCGTAAATGCATAAATTAGGTAATATAAATTGACCAAACTTTAGAAATAAATTATTTAGATAATTGAAGTCTTAAGGAAAAAACTTTTTTGAAGAGGTTTGGAAATGTGAGCCACATAGTTTCATGTAATTATTCTAAGCTAATAATTTTGGGGATACATGAAAGTTAGCCAATCAAGATGATATTTCACGTATAAATCCCAAGAGTTAGATGATGACACGCTGCGAGTCTAAAATAAAAAAATATAATAAAATAATATTATTATAACTAAACAAAGATAATTTTACTAAATTATATTAAATTGTAATTTATCTATCGTAAATGCATAAATTAGGTAACAGAAATTGACCAAACTTTAGAAATAAATTATTTAGATACAAAATTATAAAATTACTTAAACTAAGATAAAATTATATACCCATAAATGCTTAAAATACCTTAAAATAAGTATAATTAATTAAATAATTATAAAAAAATCATAAAAATTGCTAAAAAATCACACAAACTATTGAGATCATGTTGGATTAGGTATGGCTTATTGAAGATAGCTGTTGACTTAAGGAAGGAATTTAAAGGCACTTAACATGCATAGATTTTGGGATATATATACTTAGAAGAGAGAGAGAAATTGGCATTCTAATACATGCATGCCTAGAACACTTACACTTTGCTCTATGTAAGTTATTTAGGGATTTAAGAGCTAGAGAAAAATCTAGAAAAGGGAAAAACATGGAAGAAAATTTTGGAAAATGATTAAGAACCAACAATGTGCAAACCAAGCTATTTTACGAAATGTGGGTCTAGCGAGTTACTGGAGACAAATCATCATCACCACTCAATAGTGGTAGCACTACCTAACTAGGCTAATAAGGAGTAGGTGGTCATTGGTAGTCAGACATCCAATTTTTAATAAGCTCCAGTTTCTCTCTGATTTTCTTAAATTTTTTAAAATTATAAAACTAGGTTTGAAAATTTTTTTAAAAAATTATTCTTGAATATTTTTGTACCTATTATTAGGGAAGAATATCATTTCACAAAAATTTTGAGTGGATTTAGTACATTCTTAAGAAATTGAGTAAAATCAAACAATTTTCAAAACTAATTTAAATGAACCTATTGTTTTTGTTTTGGAACCTAAATTTTTCTAGAACTTCCCTATATTGCATATTTGGACCCCATGAAAAGAGTCTGACTAAAAATATTTTCTATAATTTTTAATAAATTTTGAGCCTCTAAATTGATGAAAAATACTATTTTTTTTGAAAATTTTATACAATTAATCAAGTGAAAAACAACATGCAATGGTTCTTACGTTTATTTGTATAATATATTATTATAGAGAGTGATCTAGAGTTGGTTGAATTGAATGGGATTTGAGATATGCATAAATCACTAATTATGTAATACATGCGTTAAAGTAAGGCCATGAGGATTTAGAAGTTTGGGGTGATATGGTGGTTATGAGAATAAAGAACCTATTATATGAACATATTTTATCATGCTTGTAAACTAGAATAAGATATTAGGGTAAGTCACTGGAAGTAAACTTATAAATTGAATTTGTTCAGAGAGTTCTTCGGATGGTTGAAATGGTAGAGGAACAATTTAAAATCTTGGTACAGATACTAAACTAGAAGGTTAGCAGATTTAAGGATCTTGAATATAACTATGTAAAAGTTTTGTTTGGGATGACGTTAATTAAAATAAGCATGGTTGTAGTGACTTTAAAAACATGTTTAGAAGGTTAGTGGATGAAATGACTTTAACTCTAAATAAGTTAGAACCTTGTTTAATGATTTGTTTCATGAAAGAAGTGTGATTGTAATGATTCTAGAGACTTAACTAAAGGGTTAGATAAATTAGAAGGTTTTAGATGAAAATTGCTTTAGAGATATCTTTAGAGGGTTGGTCTTTAAAGAGGAGACCCAATCTATAGTTTATAAAGTTGATAAAAAAGTTGGATAAGAAGAGAGACTGAAGTATACCTATTATAGACTTGTTTGGGAAGTAATTGGTAAGAAAAATGTGGTTAAAATGGCTTTAAGACTGCATCAAAGGTTGATTGATGTGGAATGTTTAAGGGAGACAACTTTAGAGGCTTGTTTAAAGAGTTGGTTCAAATAAGGAGTACAACTAGGATAACTTCAGAGATTTCATTAAAAGGTTTTGAGATCAAAACTTAATATTAGGTAAACTTTCAGAACCTTGTTTAGAGACTTCAATAGCAAGTTAAGACTCAATACAAAGCTTATACTACTTACTAGAGATAAGTTATAACCATACTTACATTATTGAAACGAACTTATCCAAGTTTATATTTAGTAAAACTAAAATGATTATATTGATTATTTTAGAGAAAACAATGAAACCAGATGAGATCAACTATCAAGACTATTGAGCGTCCCATGTCTATGTAAGTAAGATTAGTATTTCACCGTACTTTGAAGTATGGTTTGAAAATACTTGGAGACTTTAGTGTATGTCTTGTTTGTGGGGGTAAGTTCGTCACCTAAGTGCATACAACATGTGTGCTTGAATATTGTTGTACTATTTTAAGTACTGAATTTATGTGTTGATTACTTTATAATATTACTTGTTTTAGAATATTTAAACTTGAGTTAACTACTAACCTTATCAGCATCGCAACCTATTAGGAGAAAACGACTAGGATGTTTAGGCTAAACATGGATCCACTAATCCTTAAACTTTACTACTTTTTTTAATTGAATGCTTGAACTTTTATTATTTCTATTTCAATTGTAAAACTTTCTAAAAGTTTGCAAAATAGTCATTCATTAACGGAAAAACTAATGGTTCACTAACGATAGACTTTTTTGCAATCTTTTCGAAAGTTTAAGGATTAAAATAGAAAAAATAAAAGTTCAAGCACTTAATTAGAAAAAGTGGTAAAGTTGGAGGACTACAAGTATAGTTTTCTTAGAAAATTAAGTGTATTCAATTTACATTCTAATAAACTAACAAAAATAAACTTCTTCCATGTCCGTTGCTACAAATATTAAATGAAATCTAACTATTAATTTATAAAGAAATTAAATTAATATATAAAACTCATATAAGATTTTTTCATTAACAGAAATTTAATACAAAACTACTTAAAGAGTAAACCACAAATAAAGTAAAAAGAATAATATTTTTTTTTGTTTGTTTGTCCTATATCCCTTCTTGTTAAAAAATAATGTTAATATTTCAT
Organism: Lumnitzera racemosa; assembly: GCA_024138005.1. NCBI lineage: Eukaryota > Viridiplantae > Streptophyta > Magnoliopsida > Myrtales > Combretaceae > Lumnitzera > Lumnitzera racemosa. The sequence continues at coordinate 27,618,726 of JAMXBC010000003.1, read as the reverse complement.
AATGTATATCTAATACATAACCGAAACTTTTTTTTTAAGCCAAAATTGAAAGGTTTAATTAGTTGCTAGCTTGTTGGTTGAAAGACCTAACGAAGGTCTTGCCTTAAGGAGATAAATGATGGAAATAGCAAGATTGATCGGCAATAGTGTTGGTGGAGGTAGTGGTAATAGCGGTGATGGTTAGTAGTGGCAACTTCAAGTTGATGATGGCTTTAATAATAGTGGTAGCGATGGCAATGATATAAATAAAATTCAATCTTCTTATTTCTTTGTTACTTATTTATTTATTTTTTTTTCATATTTTATTTATTCATCATTTCCTACATAACCCTATAGATGTTACATGATATATGTGTAGTAAAGAGTTCCACAATGTGAAACTTTTTTAATTCATCCTATTAGCTTTGTCTTGATGAAAGTATTCTTTTCTTTTTTCCCCCTTTTGAATGGTGACACTATAACATTATATCATTAACAATATTATAAAAATTATCAACTTCAATATAAATGATAGGTGATTAGCAATTCAATAATTCACATTCTATTTTATAATAATTGTAAGAAAAGTATGCCAAATAATATATTGTTATTATTTACTTATACATTATGTACCAAACTAGAATATTTATAGCATTAGTATTATAATTATTATTATGATATAAAAACATTAAATAAATAGTTATTCAAGAGAATTTAGTTATTTTTATAGTGAATGAATTTTACTTTATTAGTTATTCAAAAGAACGAGAAGGAAGAATAAAAAATGAAAATATCGTTTAAGTAATATATTAATAAATACATCCTGAAAAAAAAAAGTAAAAAGACTACATGCATCATTTTGCTAAGTTCTACTCTTAAATTATATAAATTGCATATATAATTTCTCATTTGTATTAAATTCTCATAATTAATTTTTTTTTTTTTTTTACTCTAAAGGAGTTGGAGCCTCTTTTGGCCCCCTTGTGGATCTATCCTTGGTTTATTGGTTGTTACATGGTATGTGTATTATGCAATATTGACAAAACTTTAACATATATAGGATGCACAAAGTGTGAGTAGTAATTGTTTAATAGACAGACCATTTTATTATTGTATGTGTAAAAGTATTATTAGTATTTACCTAGTAGGTATATATATATATATATGTATATATATATGGCATATATTATGAATTATTTTGTTTCTCTATATTAATCCCACATGATGACAGCATAACAGAACCCTGCTATTTTCATCCTTCCATATCTTATATAAATATAGCGTATATTATGAATAGATTTTGTTTCCCTATATTAGGCGTACATGATGACGGCATATCAAAACCTTGCTATTTTCTTGTCCTTCCATGTCTTCCTGTAGTCCTTTTCAAGTACTTATCAAGATAAATGCCTTTATTCCCAATCACATATATTAAAATCCCCCCAGTTTACACCACCCACCAAAAAAAAAAAAAAAAAGAAAAGATAAGAAAAAGAAAATAACTTAAAATCCCCTTCTCTGTGTTTCTTGTGAAGACAATATAGGTGAAATTTTCATGTTGATTGAACTTGCTTTGTCTGCTTTAGCGATACCATTTCCCGGGATATGAAACAAACCTGAAATGATATCCATCCAAAAAGTCTACCATCTTTTGTCCCACGTATAACAGTACCAAAATCACCGTGGCTTTTGAAGAGAGAAAGAAGGTTTTAGAGATTCTTATTGCATTGGCGATTAAACCCTTCTACGCTGTCCCATAAAGCTCGAAATGCATAATATAACGTCTTATGTTGTATTACTAAGATTAAGTATCGAGAGGATTAAACTATGATTAAATTGGAGTTAACAAAAGTAGTAGGATATTTAATTTATATTTATTTATAATATAATAAAATTATCCAATTCTCAAGATTCGATAGTTGGGATTTTTTTATAATTTACTTATTATTTTTTTAAGATCTAATTTATTCTTTTCAATAAATTGACACATTAATTTAGAAAAGACAAAAAGAAAAAATACAATTCAGATTAGGAAACCTCATTCAATCCTAAAAAATCATATTGGATTGATAAGATTGATAGTATCAAATTAGAATTACTTTTAATAAGGTTTAAAAAGATGACCTAAAGCGGCTTTACAACATGGTCAAGTTAAACAAGGTTGAAGAGGGCACATCAATTAAGATTTAACTATGCTGCTTTGAATTGCTGAGTTAGAATTACTATATATCAAAAAAGTTTCCAAATGATCTCATTTAGGGAAAAATAATAACCGTAAAGGTAAAAGCAAAGAAAACTTTTCAATCAAAGCATGGAATTGAAGTGCAGCAAATGTCAGGTGGTTGTAATAGTAAAACGAATTCTGATTGCAATGTTGCGTTTGATTTTCGACACATTGCAATGAGTAGGTAACGAGGATCCAGCAATATCAGTAATACAAAATTTTGTAATTACGATAAATGGACCCTGTTTGTTTTCATGATTTCAATTTATATAAATTTATAAATCAATAATTAAAACTATTTAAAATGTTCACGTAACCATATTTTTTCATACAGTCTCAATCATTAATTTTATGCATGAGCCGATTATTCTTGCCATGAGGGGTCCAATTCTACATTTTTTTCTCCATTAGGTCCCACTCGTATCCATCTAAGGCTACTGTTGTGTTTCACGCTCAGCCTCAGCATTCTCCTATTGATAAGGAAATTTCACCAGCTTTGTCATTCACTGTATAACGAGAGAGATAGTTTGATGGGTCAGCGTCAATGCTATTTATTTTTGCCTTAATTATTTTGATTTGCTTTATTTTATATCGGATGTATCACTTGCAAGGAAAAACAAAATGTAGTTGGACTTTCAGAAACCCATTCCGAACCAAACTAGTTTATGATCAAAATAAATGTCACAACAGCATTATAAAGATAAAGGAGGTGAAAGCCTTACTATGTGAAGTTACTAATGAGGCCATTACAAAATGGTTCCACAATACTTTGTTCTACTTTAAACCCTTTAAATCATCTATATAATGACGATATAACATACCAGCCAGCCATTTCTTTCCAGTTCCCTCTAGTAACGAAATGTAAAATTCAATGTGTTAGCATTCTTCCGCCCAGCTTTACGTTTTATTTGTCTTTATATGTATAGTTTTACAGACCATTTTAGGCACATTGGAAGTCCTCCATAAGGTGATATAACAATTTTCAATATTTTCCCTTAATCTTATTTTTCTTTTTTCTTTTTTTTTTTTTTATATTTCCGTTTCAGGAGGTTACCACACTGTACAAAACTATTTAAAAATATTTTACATTCAAATAGTATAGCCTGTAGTAAATAGAATTTTTAAAGATACACTTGTACCACAGATATTGAGTGAGTATATTAATTGTCTTTCAACTGGTTAAGCTTGTTGGCAACTAGATTCCATCACATGTACATATTTTAGGATGTTTGGCGGAAAGATGTGCCCTTGCAACCTTACTAGAGGGACTGAAAAATCAGACTTACTGAATGAAGTCTTCCAATCCTTGTGGACATGTTGACCTGTAACATGGCAGAGATGGCTAAATGACATAGCAAATATATATAGTGATGAGAAAGGTTTGTCGTCACAGAAGGATATAGCAAGTGCAGCAAGCAATCTATCAAGACTAACGAATGTACAACTACCTCCTCGAATGGGAGTCAAAAAGACGTGCACATGCAAGACACCAGTGCAATAATCAACGGGAGAGAGAGGCTAAGTTGCTTCCTTTCCATGTGCATTTGAAAAAATAAAATAGAATAAAACAAAAAAGAAAAGAAAAGAAAAAAAGAAAGAAAGAAAGAAAATGATCGAACAAGACCAATGTTTTCTATGCATGCACGGATTCTAAACGGACTGCAAGGAAAAGGAGATTCTCCCATGATTTTGAATCCACAATAATGAACAGCATGCTGGTGAAAAACCCCTTTTTTGTTTTTATTAGTTATCTGTTTATTTATTTATTTTTCTTTTTTTTGCTATAGAGTAATCTAACTCAATTACTCGTCTTTTTCTCTCATTTTCAAGAAAATGATGACTCTCCCCGCCTAGTGACGCCACCCATATCCCTCAGAAGTCGCTATGTATGCGATGTTTCAGAGAAATCAAATTTAGGAAACATTAATTTAGCTTTTTCATTTCCTGTTTCCACCGTACGGTTTCTACTAGGTGTGGAGTTGAGGATCAAGGAAACAATTACGGCATGCTATAGTCGTACTTTGAATAGTTGTTATGGGAAGCGTGAAAGTGTTGGAGTTGCTACTAGCTTGTAACATGTGGCCTATGTCTTGTCTTATGTGGTACATGGTGTACAGGTTCCGATTTGTTTCTTGTCTCAATTGAAAAGGTTAGTAATGGAACCTTCGATTCATTGTTTTGCCGCAAAATTGGTTTAGGCAAATGAATCATTCAATTGACGAATTAGAATTCTAAATCAGGATAATGAGTAATTGAAAGACTTTTATCGGACACTTTGACGCTTATGAATCAGAAGAAACAAGAGTTGACTACGTGTTTAATTCCTAATTTGAGTAGATTTTGATGTAATTTAGAGATGGAATCTTAGTTTGTAGGTGTTTTAGGGTTAGTTTGAACTTATAAAGTTGACCAAAGCCTTGTTGATTGGATACTTTCATTCTTTTTTTTATTATTATTTTCTTTTTAAAGGAGGTTGACAAACAATCAACCACTAGTAAGAGTAACTGGCCTTACCCTTCCCTTCCCCCGATTATCAACATGCCTTCTCTATAGGAACGTTTGGTCAATTTTAAGTCTCTTGGCTAACTATCCTTGCTTGTTGGTTAACCTAAGACTCCTGGTAAATTGATTTTCATAAGTATTTATTTGTTAATTCCTAATTATAGTTATATGTTCTCTCACATTAGTCCCTTATGAAGGTTAAATAGTTATTGTAAGCGTAAGTTAGGTAAGTTGAGTACTATCTTCTACTAATGGGTGTTCTTATAGGTATGTAATCTAATGAATTTAAATTATATTCAACTATAATTTCTTTGTTAATTCTAATTAAAGCTTCCGAGTTTTAAAATTTATAAACCAATATTTCATCCTTAACTCGGTTCAACAGACAAGTATACCTATCATTTTATAACACGGATGAATATAGGGTTGTCTCTATTTAGAAAAAAGATTCAAACACTAGTACTAACTACTCTTTTTATTAACTAATAACCTAATTTATCAAATGATGAAAAGATTAAAATATCTAATTTACTAATTATACTATATTAATCCACTACAACTGCTACAGACATTATTAATATTACAATTATTAACATGCAGGCTTGCTTCACCACTTAGGATGATATTACTAATATACTTTTTTATCCTAATACATGTTATCTACGAGAAATTATTGGTATATTAACATTCTTCTCAAAACTACTTACTTCTAATCCTAATTGTATATATTAGAATCTCTTTTGAATTAACAACCAATTTGGATCACATTAATGTCATGTTCATTTATTGTTCTCTTAAAGAATGTAGCAACTTTCCTAATGATATTTCTAGTATCAGGAGTAAATTGTTCAAATGAATCAGATCTACTTAATAGAATTATCTCTCAATATATTCTAATGAAGTCTAAATTAAGACAATGTCTTGTACTGTGCTGTACTTAGATTGATTAAGTTCAATTCACCAAAACTAACAATTATCAGGAATTACGCACTTGTTCGTACCAAGTTGATGTAGCAAGTCCTCTCATACATGATGAAATAACAAAATATATCAATAAAATGTAGGAATAATAAAGAAATTAACATAAGACAAATAAGAAATATAACCTCGTGCTTAATTCTACTATAGAAATCTTTACAACAAATGAATGCTGAATTCCCGTCGGCACTCTCGAGTAATTTTGAGAAAATGATGGTACAACATTATATTGAAAAGAGAATTACAATGTATACAAAGATGAATGACTAGGTGTGATGTTGGTTCATGAATTGATGTTCTTAATGATATTTTTTCTTCATCATTTTTATTCCAAAAGTCACGGTATATTTATACTTTTTCAGTCAAAAGACTTGAATCTACCTCTTCAAGGTACTGCCTAACATTTTCCATACACTTATTCATGTGAAAAAGTTGAAGAAGAACAGTTGTATCCCTTCTATCATGACAGTAACTCCAGGCGTGACCATCTCGAAAGATAAGATTCTTCACTAATTACGACCATGATAGTAGACGTGAACTTCTTATCACTTCATTACAACTCATCACACCGATGATTAAGGATGTGATCACCCTCTTGTTATGTAATCACCCTTTTATGATGCAATCACGGCTATGATTAACAAGGGGATCATCAATGCTTCCTTAATCACACCCATGATAAAGAGCATATTAGTGCTAGTAATTGTAATCATTCTTCATCATGCCCGTAATTGAATAATTCTTATTTTTACTTCAAAGTTTTATTTTCCTTATAGTCGTGATTGACTTAAAAGTCATTGTTCTTATGTAAATTTCATCTCCTTGCTCGTGATTTATTTGAAATTAATACATTATACAATTAAGTATCAAAACTTAAGAATTAAAACATAATTATGAACAATTATATGCCTAACATGCCTTGAAAGTGTAAAGTAATTTACACTTATCAAACTTTCCTACATTTAAGCTTGTCCTCAAGCAACCACTTAATAACAATCAAATGCACAATCAATAAGGCATTCCCAATAGATTAACTGTGTGCTTAACACGTTGTATTCTTAGAACAATAACCAATATTCTAAGAACAATCAAAGTAAAGCACACTTCATCCTTACTATGTAATGACGGTTTTCAATGGAATAGAGTTAGCACAAAGTCAAATAGATTAAATGAAAATTGATTACACTTCATCTATTTCCTTAAGTGTGTAAAAACCCTTCAATTACTTCTTGAGAACACTAATCTAAAAGAAAAGTATATTATATCCATCTTTCTCTTGTATTTCTACTTCTTTTAATGAATCTCTCCAATAACAACTTACACATTGCATTGGCATTTATTATTACTATTTATTTTTCTTTTATGAATACCAAATATCAGCAGTAGAGTCAGGCTTCGCTCTTTTAAAGAACCAAAGCCCACTCGTGTTAACTTGGTTGTAAGGACAAATATCAATAGTAGAGTTAGACTTCGCTCTTTTAAGGGACCAAAGCCTGCCTTTACTAACTTAATCCTTATAGATTTTATTATAACGGTATAAAGACAAAAATTAGCAGTGGGGTTAAACTTTGCTCTTTTGAGGAACCAAAGCCTGCCCTAACTAATTCAACCCTTAAATACTTCAATTTACTCTATTTTGAAGAGTTTCTTAAAAAGTATCAATAAGTGAATTACTTCATTTGCCTTTTCCATTCAAGGTTAAATGAACTCTCAAAAGTAATTGAAAAGTAGATATATTACTTAGAAAATTTGAAAACACAACCAATTAACTTTTAAACTAACAACTTCGATTTACTTCTAACCTCTAAATTAATTTATTAAGTAACAAGTAAGCATACTCCACTTAGATTTTATCCTACAATATTGATTATGTATACTAAGTCCATAAGAAGTAGTTATGCACAAAATTAAGTACTACTAAGTTAAATTGACAATCTACTTAGTAAACTCATAACTTGAAAACAAACAGCTTAAGCGAAAGACTTTTAATAAATAAGATTTACCCTTCCCTACACTTAATGAGAGGCATTATCCTCAATGTCTAAGGGAAGCAAACATATAATAGGCATAGAAAACAAATAACTAAAAGGATGAAAATTGATAAAAAAACAAAAATTGTACTTTCCTAAAATATATACTTTGACCATTTCATTGATTCTTAAACCATCAGATAGTATAGCTCTCAATACCATGACAACTTGAACTACAAAAGACACTTGACCATTAAGACAAAAAAAAAAAAAAAAAACAAAATACAACAAACTCATACTATAAGAGTCTCCATTAAAAGAACATCAATAAGCTTAAGCTCTTAAACATATAATGAGCCTAAAACTAACAAAATATAACAAAAGAAAACAAGTCAATCAACCTCATCTCCTATCTCTTCATCTAAACCGTCTTCATCCTCTCTGGATGACTCTTCCTTACTCTCATCCCTAGCACCTTGTTTGGCTATTTCTTGCTGGGTTCCTTGAGTTTCTTCTTCATCATCACCATCCTCATCTTCTGACCCTTTCCCCTCATCACCAGAGTTTTCTTCTCTCGACTCTTCATCTCCTCCTTCTTCTTCTTTTAGAGCACTTGTGGGTGGGGGATCCAAAGGTTGACTAGGACATCATCTACTTAGGTTTAAGGACAAGAGAAACAATAGGGAATAGCCACTCCTACTTTTGTGGTGATGTTCTTTAAAATCCCAACAATTCCCTTCTAAGCCTCCTTAATCCTAACCACTTTAGTGCCATCTACAAACATCAGTGCTAATTTAAACTCATGTATAACTCAAGCACAATTCAGACAAAGCAAACCCATTCCAACTTCCTTTAACTTTAAACATAAAGTATCTATCGACTAATCATGATCAACCATAACCAACTTATAAGCACACATTACACAAATGAATTCATAATGACTCAACTTGTAAGCTAAGCATCAACTAAGGATTAATATCTTCCCTCAACTATACAACACTTAACTTCACAATATTTCAACATAAATAACAATAACTAGCAATACAATTCTACATAACACTTAAGTAATATGACCAGACTAATTCATCAATTTAGGCTCAATTTGCAGAAATACCTAATTTCATCATTATCAATAGAAATTAGGGTTTAGTCTTGATATGCAAACTTCTATCACAAAATCATGCAAATCAAAATCTAATTATAATGCAAACATAACTACTATTACTATAACAACACTTTTACAGATCATAGCAAACACATATATATAAGCCCTAGAGTTACAAGAATCAAATCTATGAAAATATAGAAAATGAAACAAAAAGAGAAAGATCATACCTTAGAAGAGTGTTATCATGATGAAAATGATCATGCAAGTGTTGGAAGTGAATAGAATAAGGGTTAATGTGAAGAAAATAGTGGTAGAGTTTTGTAGGAAATTGATGTGATGAAAGTATCACGGGGTAGAATTTAAAAAAAAAAAAGTGGGAAATGAAGAGGGAGAGAGGGAAATCACTTATATATTAAGGTGGCAAAGACACGATCACGACCGTAACTCAGGTTATGATGCCCCTTTCAAGCTTAGTCATGGACGTAATGAAGACCTTGATTAGCTTTGTGCCCAATATTTTTGAACTATCACGTCCTACATCCTTTAATAGCCATAGGCATAAACAAACCCAAGACTAGTACTATGGTTAAAAATTTCTCATTTAATACAATTTATCACGATCGTGATTGAATTGAAAAGCTCCCAAGGTACTAATTACAGTCGTGATGGATAGGTAGATTAACCTCGTTAATTTATTACCGTCATGATCAATTCCGTGATAAATGCTATGCTTGAAAATTTTAAATACTTACCTTATCACAGTCGAGATGCGTATTGGGCTTCTATCTTCCTTCTATGTCTTCATACTTTATGAAATTCTTTTCTTCCTTCTGAATTTCCATGACTTCTACTTAATGTTCCCTTTCTTTGTGCATCAAACTATAAATAAAGATACTTAACAATCTAAACAAATAACAAAAAAAACAACTAATTAATTTAAAACTCAATAAATTTCAAAGTACTCAAAATAAACAAAATGAAATTGATAGTCTAATTAAGAATATATGCTTGTTTAACGTCTCAAGCTCAACACTCCTAGAGTATTTAGCTTCATTCCTTGACTAGAGAAGTCTCAACTCCTCCTTGTCTTAAAGTTATCGTTTGAACTTGTTCTCTCGGTTTAGCTTAGTATTCCCTAGAAAAGATCCTAGAACCCTTTCTGAAAGTGCTTTTTCAATCTGTCAAACTTGATTTTCCAAGTTATGGATCAATAACCCTTGATTTCTCAAAGCGGTTTCAGCAACCTAGCGACATGCTTCAGAAGTCTTAATGTACAGAGCCAACATCTCCTTAATGGAAATTAGCTTATTTTAAGAAAGAGGCACTTGTCTCTCAAATCCAAGAGATGGTATGTTAGAACATTGATCAGTGTTATTGCTCCATCTAAAATTAGGATGATTCCTCTAACCTGAATTATACGTATTATTAAAAGGCTCATTCTTTGGTTAGATTGGGTTCCCTATGTAGTCAAATTCTTCCACTTGATCAATTTTTGAAGAGCTTGCCAACTTAAAATCTAAAAGTGCTAAAGCCTTGTTCTGACCCATTATATGACCATCAAGCTTTCTTGTTAACAGCTTTACCTTATTGGCTAAAGCGAAAGTAACATTCAACTCATGTTTTCCACTGGCCTTCTTTCTCTTCCGCTTATAGATGACCATTGATAATGATTATTGGTCATATCTTTAAATAATTAAATACATTGCTCTAGTTATTTATAGGCTTCCTCTAATAGCTGCATCAATGAGCTGCTTGGTGGTATAATTCAATCCATTGTAGAATGTTTGAACTTAGTGCTAATTTGGAAGCCCATGATGGTGGAATTTCCTTGATGAATCCTTCCATCTCTCCTATGCTTCATACAAAGTTTCTAAATCCATCTGACCAAAGGAAGAGATATATGCCCTTAGCTTAGCTGTTCTCGAGGGTAGAAAGTATTTTCACATGAATAACTCAGCCATCTCTTACTAAGTATTAATGGAATTCCTTGGCATATAGTTAAGCCACTGCTTGGTATTGGATCTTAATGAAAATGGGAATAGCCTAAGGCAGATAGCATCCTTTGAAACTCCACCTATCTTAAAGGTGTTAGAAATTCCCAAGAATTGTTGTAGATGGTTGTTGGGGTCTTCATCGCTAAACCCATCAAACTGAATACATTGTTAGATCATTTGAATGATACTTGACTTGATTTCAAATGTATTGGCTTGAACTCTAAGGCGAGCTATGCTAGCACTAGCCCTACCCACGTTGGGCTTACAATAATCTAACATTGTCCTAAGCACCACCAGCGGATATACTCCTAACTCATTTCTCACTTATACTACATTCAGATTTCTATCAAGAGGTAGGTCTAAATTTAATGGGAAATCTCTTTGGATACCATTTTTTAGATATAAGAACTGGTTTCCTAATGGTAGCTCGATGTTTTGATTTTAATTATTCACTCTAGATGACTTTATTCTAATTCTTAATGGTTCTCGTACTCTTACTTCCTTACTAACAGATGCTTGCTTCTCAAAATACTCTCAGACTTTCTTCAAGTTACTTCTAAGTGTTCTCTCAAGTTCAGAATCGAAGTCAGCTAGATCAATTGTGCTGCTTTGAGTCATAAACTGCAAATCAACAAATAAACCAATATGAGTACAAATATTTCAACTAAACTAATAACAAATATAAAAGAAAACAAATGCTAGAAGAACATAAATCTTAATTTTCCTAATGATGATGCCTTTTTTTCCCTGCAACGGTGACAAAAACTTGATCACCTCTAATTAGAACTTTCGAGTTTTAAAATTGAAAAACCTATATTTTATCCTTAACTTGATTCAACAGGAAAGTTTACCTATCGTTTTATAGTACGGATGAGTATAAGGTCATTTCTACTGGGAAAAATATTTAAACACTAGTACTAACTACTCTTCCTATTAACTAACAACCTAATTTATCAAATGATGAAAAGATTAAAATATCTAATTTACTAGTTACACCATACTAATCCAACACAATTGCTACAGATACTATTAATATTACAATGATTCACATACAAACTTACTTTACCACTTAGTATGATACTACTAATATACTTTTTATCTTAATACTTGTTATTTATGGGAAATTACCGATATGTAAGCATTCTTCTCATAACTACTTTCTTCTCGTAACTACTTACTTCTAATCTAAATTGTGTCTATTAGAATCTCTTCTGAATTAATAGCCAGTTTAGATCGCATTAATATTATGTTCATTTATCGTTCTCCTTAAGAATACAACAACTTTCCTAAGGATATCTCTATTATCAGGAGTAAATTGTTCCAACGAATTAGATCTATTCAATAGAATTATCTCTCGATATATTTTAATGAAATCTAGCCTAAGATAATGTCGTGTACTACACTATACTTAGATTGATTAAGTTTAATTCACCAAAACTAACAATTATCAGGAATCACGCACTTATTCATACCAAGTTGATATAACAAGTCCTAAGTACTACTCATATATAATGAAATAACAAAATGTATCAACAAAATGCAGGAATAACAAAGAAATTAACATAAGATAAGTAAGAAATACAACCTCGTGCTTAATTCCACTAAAAAAAACTTTACAACAAGTGAATGCTGAATTCTCATAAGCTCTCTCGAGTAATTTCGAGAAAATTACGGTACAACACTATACTAAAAAGGGAATTACAATGTATGCAAAGGTGAATGACTAGGTGTGATGTTGGTTCATGAATTAATGTTCTTAATGATATTTTTTCTTCATCATCTTTATTCCAAAAGTCACGGTATATTTATACTCTTTCCGTTAAAGGACTTGAATCTACCTCTTCATGACTGGGATAGATTCTTTCCACCTATTGGTACTACTAAACCGAGAAGCAACATCACGGCCTATATGTCGTCTAGCAAGACATAGTAGAGATACAAGGACTTATTTAGGAGATGTCCACAACATGTCTACAACTTGGTTTTGGATTTAGACCTTTTATAGTGGCATAGAACAGTTGAGAACAATGGTAGATGGAAGTTCCAAAAGAACATGGATAGGTAAGATGCTAGTTGCAGCCAATGAACTTATTAAAGAAATGGTGATGAACACCTATAATTAGCAAACTGAGAGAGCGTGCAAGGAGGAGGTGCTGGGTGCATAGGTACACAGAACCACACAATTGTCAACATAAATAGTAGCTCTTGCAACTCAAGTAGGAAAGCTCAATCTGCCTCCAACTCAAGCTATAATCATTTAGTTTCTTGCAGTTTATGCAGTGTTCCACATTCTATATTAAAGCGTTAGTTATTGTGTAGGTAATTCCTTTTCCTAATCGGGAAACTCGAGCTCAAAATAGGCCAGCTATGTTGGAAATTGTCAGACACATGGGGGAATTAAGGGATGTTCGGATGTATACCAATGACTACCATCCTAAACGGCGTCGCTATGCAAATATTTCATGGTAAGACAGTACAGACGAAATTTTCTTCACGTTTAACAAACCCATTTCAAGAGAAGAAGCCTTAGTTTGGAGGAGGGGAAGAAGCGTTTCATGCAGAATCGCGATATCGCATTTTAGAACCTGCAGTTAAGCAACCCAAGGACTTAAGTACCATACTCTCTGAGTTTGTTAATTGCAACCCTAAAACTGCACCTGTAGTCCATATCCTTGCTTTCATAACTCAAAATTATTGTCCCCAACATGACTCAACTCCAATCCTTCTGCAAATGGAACACTCTTGGACTTGGACGCATGGTCTAATATGACATCAAAATCTGTCCGGAAAATTAAAAGTAAAAAAATTCAAGTAGAAACATATTAAAAATTTAAGAATATATATATTTGTGTGTACATTTTTTCCATATAATTATATTTGTATAGGGCACATAACTTATATGTATACAATATACATGAACTATAATTTTGAAGTTTTTATTTCTTGTTTGGAGACAATGCAAACTAAAACGGAACCAAATATTTTCATTTTATTCATCTAAAGAAAAATTTTTTTCATTTTAAAATTGAAAGGAAATGTAATAGCCAAAGAACTAAAAACATATGTTTGGCTTTTGTTTGATTTAGATAGATTGAATCTTTTACTTCTTTTAATTTATCTTTATTTGAATCTTTGGTAAGTGATAGAGAAAATTGGTAGTACAGATAATAAAATGAACTAGGAGCCGTATGGTAATTTGAAAGCTCAATCTCTTCAGCAACACGTATAGAATGTTCATGAAACAATTAATTTTATAGGCGTCACGGATTTGTTTATGTTAAACCAAATACAATTAATTATGACCAGTGGGGGCACCAAGATCTGAAAACTAGAGAGAAATGTTATGACAGGTGTCGGTTGCCCTATAGACATATGAGGTTTGATCATACAAGGAAAATCATATGTTGGTCTAAGCGCAACTACTCAATAATTGAGCTACTTGCTTTGTCCGTGATAGTGTTTGCAATTTGTTTCATCCTTATGAGCCGTTTGTAAAGTATGAAAGTTCCAAATGACTTTGCGTATATGTAAGATTACAGAAAGGTAAATCAAGAAGAAAAAAATTGATACGAGTAATAAATTTTTTTTGTATAATGAATATACATAATATATAATTAGTAGATGCTATATCCATAATGTGCATGTAAAACTAAAAGCATAAAAAATAGGTCATTGTCCAAACACGATTATTCATAGTTACGGGTACCACCCGCATCTGCTACTTAATGAATGCGGACACGTGAAAATGAAACTCATGGAGCGTCAGACATTTGTTGTGTTTAATATGCTTTTAGAGTCAATTTAGTAAAGTTTAAAATAAAATTTCTATTAATAAATATATGATAACAAAAGGGCCAAATTCGCATAGATGTTAACTTGACATCCTTTTAATAAAATGAATGGGACAATTTTAAATATACCTTTAAATTATGTGTTGTCTGTAGATCACTAAATTATATTTTTATCTTCTCATAACTTTTGAAAGCATACAAATAATCCCATAACAATTGGTAAAATGACTATAAATAATGATGGTTTTGAATTTTATTAACAGTTTAGGACCTATATACACGTTATTAATAATTATGAGAAAATAAACTAATATTTTAAAAGTTTGAAAGAATCATATCCACACAACTAAAATTTTAGGGATATTTTTTACGGTTCACGAACTTGTGGACAAGAAACACTGTGTAGAATGATCACTGCTAACTACAAAAACATCAGCTAGCAGATGAAAGTTCTAATTTCACTGGCCTTCTCATTATACTTGCTATTAGACAAAGCAAGCAAAATACTTGGAGTAAATTATATATAGGATAACTGTGTTATTACATATTTTCATTTTGGCTATCTATGTTTTTATTTTTTACAAATTGGATACACTAGTTTTGTGATGTGTAAGATTTCTTTTAAAAAATAATTTTTAATAAAAAAAATTCGGCAAGTAAACTACATTTTACTCTATAGCAAAAATAACTAGTGAAAGCATGTTATTCTTAAGGACCGAAAATAAAGTATTAAATAATTTTGATTATTTTCTTAGCTAGATGGTCAAAATAAAATGATGAAGTAAATCAAAATAAAAAGAACTAATTGGCTACGGAAGCAAATTTTCTAATGAAAATAAACTATCAATGTTACAAGAAAAAAATTCACTAATAATGATATGAGATTCTAACTACACTATCATCTGATCAATTAATATATGCTTTTGAGTATATTAGCACTAATTAATTGGCTTTTCATTGGATTCATAATGATTCAATTCTCTTTAGAGTTGATATTATCTTAGTTATTGCAAAAATGCTCCTTTTAAGTGATTTATTTATAATTTTCAATTAAATAGTAAATTTTTCTTATAAATATTAGTACCTTAATCGATATCAAAAGTCATGCATATGTCTATATCATAAAATTTAATACCAATTACATTAAGCACTTGAACCCTAAAATTAATCTAAAGTACATGTATCTATAACAACAATGAAATTAATTTTAGTTCAAATTTATACAAACCATCCATTCTTTTTTGAGTTTTTCAAGTCATATTCATAAAAATATCATTAGCCAAGCAATAAAATCATAAATCTTAAAAATGGGATAACGAAAATCACAATTAATTAAATACTAACATATAATAAAATCATACTTGAATTATATCATCAAGCAAATTCAAAATCCTATTAAATCTAATTTAAGTCATAACAGAAATAAAAATCACATCTTTAAAGTAAAAAGAATTAAAAAACCCAATTATAATTCTTTTAAGTACAAATTTGATTTCTAATCCAATCTTTCTTGAATCTTTTGTACTCTTGTGACTAACACTCTAATTTATCTTCGTCTCCCTGCGTGTGGCTCCCACTCCGAATGGAAAACTAAAGAATAAAAATATCTCTGAATGTCTTCGTGTGGTTACAGAAATTGAAAAGCAAAAGCCTCCTCCTCATTCATATATATATATTCCTCTTCATGCCGACCTTCTTTTAATTTTCTTTCCTTATTTGAAACATTTGGCACTTGGACTCGAATTTAGTGATAGATGGCTCTTGACATTGGATCACTTGAACGTCTAAAGAATTGTCTTCAGTTTAAAACATGTCCATGCGTTGGACAATGAGCCTGCACTAACGAAATCTGTATGGGCTGATGTTTGGAAACAACGAGTAGATTGTTTACAAATTCATGGACCAAACCCTCGTTCCTCTTGAATTGGACACATATGTATCTTGATTCGATGACCGTAAGCTGATGTGAGGACAATGGGTCATTTTTCGCTTCCTATTCCAATTTTCAGCTCTAATAACTTTTGTATTTATTTCTTAAATCAGCGTAATTTTTCCTATTAAATGAGATAATATAATATAAAATGAGATAATATACTATTTTATTGCCTTAGAAAAAATTGATTAAGTGGAATTTCTAAATTTACCACTTTACCCTTAATTTTTAATTACTTAGTAGGCCTTTGTATTTGGGGCGTTCTAGTAGTATTATTAACAATAATAATGATTAGAAGAAGAAGAAAAGTAAATATAGTGTTGTTGATAGTCTTCAAGAGAATGAATAACCAGATGCTATAACTAGGGTTGAATAGATAACCTTACCATATAGGATGCCTACTCAAACTCTGCTCCACTTAGTGAGTACTGGACGGATAATAAGGGTTATAAAGTAAATATTGGGTAATAACTTTTTAAAACCTATTTCTATAGAAAAAATATATGGGTATAATGTTTAGGATACTCTATACCCACCTTAAAACTTGTACACTAAAATATATAGTGTACAGGTTTTGGTATATAATATATTCATTCTATAATAATAATTAAATAATATTAATCAATTAACAAGTATTAATACTATAGCATTTCTATTTTCAACCTTAAAGAAAGTAACAACAAAAGTTCAGGCAATAATAAAATCCTAAGACTACACATTACTTATTTATACTATCTGATTCCTCTCTCTTTTTTCTTCTTCTTCTTCTTCTTCTTTTTTTCTTTCTTCATCTTTTATTAACCTTAGATTAGTAAGCTCTAAAAAAATTTAGTTCTTAACTTATTATTGCCACTAAAAAAGGTATGTTTTTTAACTTATTATTCACATGGATTATCGAAAAATTTACTTGCGCTATGATATCTCATTCCTTTCAGGTGATCACTAGCTAGTCAAGTGGTAGCAAAGTAATAAGCTTGATATCGATTATGTTTTTAGCATAATGTTTGAAAGGAAGATTAAAAAAATAAATGTAGTTTCTATATGGTACCTTATACCTTATTGAATCTAAAAGTACATGGCATAAGGTGATTTTGGAGTACCATCGGGTAGTATTCAAGGATAAATAGGATAGGTATAGATAAGGTATAATATCCAAACTTATAACTGCTTACCCTTAGTGTAACAAAGGCAATAATAAAGATAATAATAAACTTTCCCATGTGAAATATTAGGAATAGTAATAAGTGATGAGTGGAAAGGAAAAAGTTAGCTCATAAATAATCCATCTAATAAACGTTAGATTTGAAGTACATGACATAAGGTGGTTTTGAAGTACCAGAGGGTAGTATTTAAGGATAAAAGTTTAAGAGCATGTACCTATAAGATGGCTATTAAGAATCGTGTTAAAATGATTGAGTCAATAGAATTTTCAACGATTGTTGTAAATGCTAGTCAAAGTAGCGATTGGAATTAGTTTCATGGCTGGATTAGATCCAATGGAAATAGAACAATCAAACTACCTTGCTATTAATGTCAATTTATATTGTCACATTTTATTTCCTTTATTTGCTTTCACCACTTGAATATTATTAATTAGGTTTACAAATTTTCAAATGGTCAAGTTTCATCATTACAACAAATAAAATATGAACTTTTTTTTTTCTCACAATGACTTCAAATGACGTATAAGGAATTACAATTTTATGGTACAAAACTTTGGAATAATATTAGTAAGGAGATTGAATTGTCAATTGAAAAAGAACTAAACAATATTATTTTAATTTAATCTTTCGTCCATCAATGTTGCAATAAATAAGAATCACAAGAAAAAGACTTAGTTAAATAGAAGCTATTAAAGATATTATTTTAACTCTTTTGTAGCATTCAATTCAATTTCATGTTCAAGAAAATATGTTGAGCTCACCCTTAAATTTAACAAATAATAAATAATTCTCCACCCTTTTAATCATTCATCAACGCTTTAGAACCAAATCAATAAAACTTATGCTTTTTGATATTTAATCAACACATTATCCATATAGAATATTCTAAATCTTAAAACATAATGAATTATGAATACACATGACAAAGATATCATTCAAACATTTAAAAAATTGATGGAGTGCAAGATACTTGCCAAAAAACATTCATATCCTATGATGAAATATAAAATTATACTACTTACAAATTGACATGACTTCACTACAAATACCAATAATACCATTATCGAAACAAAAAGAAAACTTATAAATCATGAATTTATCACAAACACCAAACTAAATCCATATATCTACAAGATGGAAAAATAAAAAAGATGGAGTTTTTTACGAATTGACACATTTACACATGTCAAACTAGATTCACATATTTAAAGAATTTCATCTTTTCTTAAAACACACAATATAATTCATTTAACCTGTTAAAGGGTTTTTATTACGATAAACCTAACAAAAAATATTAATACATATTATCCTTTTCCTTTATCAACATCATTTTATGAATCCAATTAATAATAGTTTCAAATAGGGCCAACTTATATATTCCTCGAAAACATTAAAACGTATAGATTTATCATCAAGCTTGTATTGGAGAAAACTCTTGATTTGACTTGTTAATTTGGTCAAAATCAAAACCAACAAAATTAAGTTTTATAGATTTTAATTCAATTTTGACAAATATAAGAGAAATAGCTATAGTTTGTATCGACAATGGCTTTGGTACCAATTTTTGGAAAATTATAATATATATATACATAAATTCATATCAAGATTTAATGTAGATACGAGATTATGATATATTGATCAAAAGTAAGAGTACGATTTGTGTACCGTATGAAAGAAAACTACTCTTTTCTTGATATGAAATTAAGGTTTTATTAAAACTGTTCAATGGGATATTAGTTTTATATCTTTATCAAGTAAGAATAAAAACTTCTCATTAGGCAACAAAGTAAGTAGCTCTAATCATTATGGGATGTTCACATTAAAAGTTTAAGTACAATATCCATATTAGTCAAGTATTATAATAAAAAAATAATTTTATAATTGATTTATTAATGATTCAAAAGATATATAGTAAAAAAGATTGATTAATACTAAGTCACATAATCAAACTCGCTCAATTGATAAAGAAAAGTATCTTTATTCAAATTAAACAATTTGGTATGGAACCCAAACGTCACATGGAGAGTATAATGCTAAAATAGCTAGTCATTACATGGAAATGGCCTCTCTTAAAACATATATTACTGGAGAAAGAAAAGCTGAATTGGACAAACAAAACAAGCTGGGACCAGACAGATGAACGGAGGCTTTATGTAACTACACGACACCACAGTAATACCCATCGGCACATACTTTCTAGTCCGGATGTATCTAAAACAAACCTACAGTGTATTCGGAGTTCAAGCTTTGTGAGGGAAAAGACGAACAGGTAGTCCCTTTGCAGGCATGGGCATTGGATCACAGATGATGTTCTCATGTGGAAGGATCTTCTCCCACTTGAACCTCTTCACAAGGTTATGCATGAAAACAAGTATTTCCAAGCGAGCATACTCTTTTCCAGGGCACATCCTTGGACCTCCGCCAAATGGAACAAACGTGTATGGTGCAGGCCCCTTTCCGTCAAACCTTGACGGTTTGAACATGTCTGGCTCAGGGAAGTACTCCGGATTCCTATGGGTTGAGTGTGCGCTCCAGTACAACTGCAACAGTACAACAAGACACACAAGTTCGTTATAACTCCAGTTATTTTCATACATTGGGAAAAGGTCATTTAATACAACGTTGGATTTCGATGCCAACCTTCCAGCCCTTTGGAATGGAGAAACCATTGAATATGAAGTCATTTAGGGCTTCTCTGAAAGCTCCTTGGAGTGGTGGTGCGAGTCTTAGCACTTCACATGCAACGTTCCATGAATACTTCATCTTTTGAATGTCGTCCCAATTTAAGAATTCACCTGGGGCTTTTGTCTTCGCTATTGCCATTTGCTCTGTCGTGGGAAAACAAAGAGGATTCAATTAGGAAATTAAAATACATCGAAAAGGTCAACATCCACGACTCCATTATCAGTCTTCTTTGGCCGGCTTACCGAGTGTAGTGTAGAGGAGGAACACGGTCGCACTCATGGTTATTGTCTTTCTATATTCGTGTATGAGCGCACTTGTTCTCCACTATGTATGAAAGGAAAAGAAAATATTTAACCTAACTTACATGCTGTGTAATTGGTAATTATATTTGGATATACGGAGACATGAGTAATAGTTTTTTCTAAACTACTTAAATATAATTGATAATTATATATTATTTATGCATATATATGACATGTATTACTCAATCAAATATTTATTAAATTAAGCACGTGTTGAACCACTGATGCAGCACGCACCACAATATTATTGAGTTTTACTGTATTCATCATGTCATAATGGAAAAAGAAGTAAAATTTTAGAAATTTTCCAAAAGAGTTCATAATGCTTTAGATCATCTTTTATAACATGAAGCTCGTCAACAATGAAATCAGAATAAATTTTGCATCTTTTTATTTATTTTTTTAATTCTTGATGTTAGTCTTTATCATATATATATATATATATATATATTCTTTTCATCATCAATTAAAGAGAGTAGTAAAATAACAAAGGCTTTAAATCTCGTATAATTTTATCTCTAATTTTTTTTTTTAAATTCTAGTCTTATTTTTCAAACTTTTAGTAAGAGTCTTTTCTTCATTTTTTTTTTCCCAACTAAATTAGAACTTATTAGGAGGAGGCAAGAGGCTTGATGGGCCTGGCTTTTAAGTCAAATCATGAGCTGATATTGGAGCAATTTCTTGGCATTTGGGGTAAGGGGGCTAGGGCCCCAACGGACCTCCCTCGGATCCGTTTTCAATGATCAAATGATAGACAAACGGTCCGTTTTTTTTATCAAATAAAGATGCAAAATGATAAAACACATAATTTATCCCACCAAAACTGACACTACTTTCAAGGGTGTTTTCCATAACTCGTACCGTGTATAACCATAGATCAACTAATATTAACCCAAGTATCGCCAAAGCATTTTTATGTTAAAAGCAATTCTTTTGAAACGTTGTTTCTGGATTGAAAAAATAGAGTGCACTAGTGCTCTTTATGCCACTTTTTATTCGGTTTATTTAATATAGAACTATGATAATGTCCTAAAGAAGAAACATCCAAAAACAAGAAAGAGCCGATGGCTTATTTTTTATTGATTTTACTGATCAACTCTTGTAAAAGCAGACGGTCTGATGCAATACAAATAACTACTACTTTGGCTTTTATATCCCACTTTTATTGGCTTTATTTATATACAATTCATCTGCTCGTGTTTTCCTAAGAAGAATATTATATTATATCCATCTTTACCTCCTTTTCCAAAGCTCTAGATTGTCTTATGTATAATATTTGTATAAGGAAGCTGCTAAAAATCAAATCGGGGTGGTTGGGGCATTACAACCAAAGCATAATTCAGGCGACGTTGAGTCTTGGTAAGAAACAAGTTAACCCCGTGTGTACAGAATGATAATGGCAATGACCGCTTAATTTTCGTAATTTGAAACAAAAACGCAAACTCATCCTTGTTTCTTTCTCTAACTTTTAAAAACAATATTTATTCCCAATCACATGTAAGTTGAGCTTCAAAGGCCCGCTTTTCCTCTCATGAATCTTATATATCGAGCATCTAGATTCTCATTTGGTAATTTTTCCCACATATCTAAATGTAAGGCCCGGCTTTGAATGCATCAAACCTATCTATTCCTTACCACCTACTCCTTCTTTTTTTTTTTTTTTAAATTTTTTACCAAGTTACTAACCACCCACTTGAATTAGACTTCATAGTTATTTAACCAAATATTTAGTCGAATTTGATTTGATAATTATTGTGTCTAGCTTGAGCTACTTAAATAATTTATTAAAATTGAGTTAAGTTTCATGATATTTGGCTTAACTAGTTTATAAAATTAATCAAACTCAAATCAAGACATAATGTAAATTAAGCTTAAGTAAAGTTTGAATATTCATATTGTGTATATTTATATTAAGATATATCAAGCTAAAAATGAGCTTAGTCCGGTTCTTTTTCATTGCCCAACACTTATGTTAAACTAATATTTTTAATATATTTTTAGGCAATATTTCTAGTGAAAATGCATAACAAAAAGCCAAAAAGAAAAAAAAAAAAAAAGAAAAGAAAAGGACGTTCTAGAAAACAAATAAAGGAATAGAGAAAAGGAATAACATATGAGAGAATGATGAATCTTATAGTTACCCTTATAGACTTCATCGTAGATGTGTGGGAGCTCAGCAAGGTACTTGACAATGAAAGTGCAAGCACCACTAGCAGTGTCATGGCCACCAACCAACAGACCAAGGATTTTATCAGCAATGTCCAATTCGTTCATGTGCTTCCCATCCTCGTCCGTCGCCAACAACATATGCGACAATATATCCTGAGTTGGTGATGCCTTCCCCTCAGCCAAATCAATTTTCCTTTGCTTGATGATCGCTCTCAACTCCTTCCTGATGAAGTTTGATGCATTCTTGGCACGGTTCAATGGTGTCCCTGGCAAGTCGATCGGGAACGAGAAAATCCCTGAAGCCAGCACGTTAAACGGATCGGCGAATTTCGCAACGTGATCGGGGTCTTCAACGCTAACAAAGAGCCTACAAGCCAACCAGAAAGTGAACCTCTTAGCAAGAGGGAAGACTACTATCTCTTTCTTGTTTTCCCATCCCATTTCAAAGTGTCTTTGGGCTATGTGATCCATGATACTAATATATCTCTGTAAGGCTTCAGCTTTCAAGAAGTTAGGTAGCATCTTTCTCATTTTTTTAGCTTCTTCTTTTGAGGAGGTCTGGAGACTGGAGGGGAACACTTTGTTTACTGAGTTAGGCCACCATGCTGTGACCAGCTTGTTCTCATTAGAGAACAAGAATCGGTTACCGGCTGCACCGCCAAACACTGCAACTGGCTCGGCTAGGATGGAGGTTTTGAAAACTTGCGATGAGTACTTGGCTATGCGGTCGGTTATAAATTTTTCCGGATGGCCCTTCCATCCGGTGCTTAGGAACTCCATCGTCTCCCCGATGTATGGGAGGCCGAACCGGCCCGGTGGGAGATTATTGCCTGAAAATTGAGATAAGTGTTTGTAGAAGAGGACGAAGAGGGAGAGAGTGACGAAGGAGACGAAGAAGAGGAGAAGAGAAAGATAGAAGTGATCCATGTTTATTTTTTGGCGTGAAGAGGAAAAGATGGTGAGTTTGTATGGAGAATTTGATGGCAATAGATGTGGCATTTTATAGGCATAGTGGCGTGGATGTTCAGATTGTTCGCTATTTCGGGCTTTATTTTGGGTCAAATAAGGTTAGCTTACTTGATCCTAATTAGTCAAATAAAGTTACCTTACTTGATCCTACTTTTAGTGTTTTGCTACCAGCTAAAGTCAGCCATGGGAATCATTTTTCCAACTCTTGATGCCGAAATTTGTTTTTTTATGTAATATGAAGCAATTCATTTTCTTGTGATGAGTAATCAAAATTGATATACAAATTCAATGGTTGAGAGTATTTACAACTCTTAAGTATTTTGTAACATTATCATAACATATCTTCTTAATCTAATATTAACAATTAGGGTTGAGACCAAAAAACTGATCAAATTGCAAATGGAGCCATATTGGATCGAACCAAACCTTAAATTAGGTTCGAATAGTTTTTAGGTTTAAATTAGGTTCGAATAGTTTTTAGGTTTGAAAATATTGTGAACTAAATGGAATTGTTTTCTTAAGATTTAAAATGTTATAAACATTTAGAACCATGGAAGGTAACAAAAAAAAATCTATGATCTTTCATGAGTTATGCAGTTTATATTTTCCCTAATTTAATTTTGTTAAAGTATCTCCTAGTTTAGTTACCTTATATACCAAAGTCTCTCTTACTTTAGTCTCCTGAAATATACGCTAATATCTCTCTCAGTTTAGTTACCTTACGCATTTGTGCTCTATTTAAAACCTCTATATCAAACATAGCCTCCTCTGCTCATAATTTTCTAAATTCTCAAATTGTACACCTATGTTCAAACTTGCACCCCAAAGCGAAAATATTAGGCTTTAAATTTTCATTTTTCATTTTTATCCTTTATTTCTCTTAAACATTTTAAGATATTTTTTGTTCGAACTGTGAACTAAACCTTCTTTTTGGGTTAGAAAAAATTATGAATCAAATATAAGGTTAGGTTCAAATTAGAAAAATAACTAAATTATAATACTAGGTACAATTAAATTCAAAGGGACAATCAGTACTAAATGAAAATGTGTCCACCACTATTAATAATTAAATACACGTGGTAGTATCTTAATAAAAAAACGATTTGAGGAAATTTTAGAAGAAATAATTTTAGAGGATCTCATTTAAGCAAGCCAGCCGTAGTGGGCAAGAAAGCAAAATCAGAAGTAAGGAAACGAGGGTGTGGTGGTAGAGTGTCTAATTCTACATTTTTCCCAATTATTAGGTCTGAGTTCCCACTACCATACATCTAAAGCAACTGTTGTGTGAACGCTCACGCTCAAACATTATTCTATTGACTAGGAAAATTTGATCAGCTTCTTCATTCATAGCATAACTAGAAAGATAGTGGTAAAGAAATTTTGTTGATAGGAGCAGATTTGTATTTTTCGAAGCCTTTGACATTGTTATTTTTTTTTTATTTCTATTTCTTTTTTTTATGTCCTATCGGATTTATTGCTTACTAGGAAAAACAAAATGCAATTGGATTCGATTTAGAAATCGGATCAAAATCGAACCACATTATTTTACAGCATGATTCACAAAGCCATCCTTAATAAAACTTTTTTTTTTTTTATCATCTCTATAAATGTTACAAAAGCATTATGAAGATAAGGAGGTGAATAATTTACTATGTGAAATCACTAGTTAGGCAAATAAATGGAGAAAAAAGACGCTATCCATTCTACTTTTTCCACTTTAGACCTTTTAAAATATCTAATTATAACAAATTATCCTATTAGCTAGCCTTTCTTCTCCGTTCCCGTGTTGCTTGTATTGCATTAAACCGTGTGCTTTACAGTTACACTTGTGTTCATATGTCGAGCGCACTATTGACCTTTTTAGGAATGGAAGCAAGAGCGCAATATAAGACCAAAAATTAATTATACAATAGCAGTCAACCCATGTTAAGTTTTTAGACCTAAGAAGAATAAAATATATAATGTAACAAAGTGCATGAAATTTGAGAAGTTTGAAATACTAAGCCTAGTGTGCATCGAAGCCATATGCAGAGTTTGGACAACTCTGACTGTACCTAACTTAAAATATATAGAGGGTTTTTGTCTCACTTTCAATAATTATTCCTTTTTTTTTTTGCTGAGTTTGGACCTTCAAGTTTATCATATGTGATCATTGAGATTCCTATCGTATTAATTTTTACATTTATCTCCATAATCAAATGATGATTAGATGATGCGTTTGTGGACAAGATACAAACGAGGATACGAGATGGTAAAAGACATTATTTATCCCACCTAAAGTGACACTGCTTCATGAGTGTTTTCCCTATCTATTACGGTGTATAACCATGGATCAACCAATCTTAACCCAAGGGTCGCAAGAGTTTTTTCATGTTAAAAGCAATTCTTTTGAAACTTGGTACGGATTGGTTTTTGAAGGAAAAAACTAGAGTTCACTAAAGCTCTTTATCCGACTTTTATTGGGTTTATTTTTATTATAGTGTAGAAGTTGCTATGCTAATATTGTAGAGATACTTTACTGTTTTATTTATTTCACATGTGTTTGTTACTAGGATGGTTAGTTAGTTAGTTAGGATCTTAATTCCTCTTTAAATAGTAGTGTAGGTAATCTTTTTGGGTCACTGACTTTTGTCATTCTAATATACATATCCAATATAACAAATAGTTTTCTTCTTTAAGTAAATATGTCTAAGTTTCCATGGATAGAACTTGCAATTATCATCATTCACTTCGTAACAATTCACAATGAGAGCGTAATTGGTAACGATTTTATATTCTTTATTTTGTTCAAATCTGTATTCGATTTCCAATGCTTCTTTGATTAATTGCCATTAATTCTCTACTCGATTGATATGGGTGAACAGAATAACTTTGATCCTCTACTCATATTGCCTTCTAATAATCCTTCTATGACATTAGAAAATATATTTTTTAATGGTTTGAATTTTCGGCTTGGAATTGTTCAATTAGAATGGCACTTGGGGCAAAATTCAAGTTAGGTTTTATATATGTTACTATTTCTAACCTCGATGAGAATTCAAATGACTTTACTAAATGGATGCGTAATGATTACATGGTATGTTGTTGGTTGTTGAATACTATGTCTATTGAAATTTCTCAAAGTTTTCTTTATGTACAATCTTGATTAGAGTAGTAGAATGATGTTTGTGAGCAATTTGGAAAGACAAACGAACTATTTATTTTTCAATTACAACAAGAGATAATGAATCTTAAACAAAATAATCTAACTATTACTGCTTATTATAATGAGCTGAAGAAGTATGCAAGCATTAATACCCTATCCTAAATGCATTTATAGTTGAGTCAATTATTGTACATGTGATCTTAAGGAAAGGCTAGTAGAGTATGATTTACAGACAAAGCTGATACAATTCTTAATGGGACTACTTGAAGCGTTTGAAGGAGTTAGGAGTCAAAGTCTTTCTTCAAATCCTTTGCCACCTATTAATAGGGATTCTATTTGGTTTTGCAAGTAGAAAAACAAAGGCAATTTACTAACATGAGTTCTAGTAAGGTTGAAGCGTCAACTTTTACTATCAAACAAAGGCCTTCATGATAGGAACTAAGCTATCGAACCCTTAACCAGAGGCTAAGCTCAAAGATTAGAGAGCATAGTAAGATAAGTTCTTTTTTTACACCTCACAATTGGAGAATTTAAGTTGCTGTAGTCTTCCAACCTGATGCCTTAGCTAAGTCAAACCTTCTTGTGCTCATCAATAGTCTCTAATTGCTAACCAGATGCACATTCGAATAACAACTTGCTATACTCGACTATTTATCCAGTTGACCTGAATCTAAGTCATACTAATACATCTAAGTTGAATTCACTTTGGAAAAGTTACCTACTTAGCTTGGAATTGCTGAACGATCAATTTAGCTCGACATCATTACTTAGTAATTGATGATAGGCCAGCATACGTATCAAATTTGTTGTAAGTAGATTTAAGTTCAAGTGTCAATCCTTCAAGAACTTTGACTATTAATACTTACTAGATTTCTATTAACTGATTGGTGATTTCGAGTTTAAGAAAAAATCTAAATTAAATTGCAAGAACTACTAAATTTAGAACTAATTAATGAATATTAAAGAACTTAAATAAGAAAGCAATAAAAATATAAATTAATTCAAGATTCAAAAACCATTTATAGATATTTGTTTCCCCTAAATCTAACATGTGATTTTTTCCTAAAGATAATCTAATTTATTCTCTAATATTTCTTGAACGGGAGAATTCTCTACTAAAGTTAATCACTTTCTTAAACTAGTTAACCCTAATTTTGAAATCACTTATTAACATCTCTTCTTAGTAGCATAACCTAAGGTTACATTATTACACAATGGATTATCTACGATATAATTCAAAATTCCAAAAAGATCTTACAAAAATCTTGCAATAATCTCTATATACTATATCTAAATCTAATCTTATAGGAAATCTCTCAATTCTCTTATAAGATATCAAATTATAGATTATTATCCGTGGAAATAATAATCTAAATCGTAAAGTACACATGGTTGAATTAAGAAAAGTGTAATGAATTAATTAGATCTAATAAAAAATCATGTCACATAAGTAGATCTAAATTCTATAAGATCTAGATATTAAAGATCTATTATCTACACAAAATAAAATAACAATCGAAAATCAAAGAGTCGAGAAAAATGGATGAAAGAATCATAAAATCTAAAAAAGTTTAAATCTTGAAATCTTGATGGTGTCTTTCTCTCTTGAATGTTCTTGGATTGAAAAGCTCTTTAAAAGCCATCTAATAATGATCTCTAAAAAAACCTAAGGAGGCTTTATGTAGGAAATGGCAAAATGAAGTCCATGCAAATGATACGAATGGGGACACAACCATTACATGGTCGTGTTACTCACTACCATTCCTTTTCATCTTCTTTTATTTATTTATTTATTTTTAAATTGGGAATGATGCGATTGAGGACATGGTCATGTCCTTTAGTCATATCACTAGCCGTGATATTTTAAAATTAGCTTCAAATTCGCTTGGAAATGACATAGTCATATCATTCGGTTGTGTTAATTATTAAACCTTCATAACTTGTTTATTTTAGTTCCAATTTGAGTAAAACTTGTTTTTACCTTCTCATGTTATCGCGTAGATTATTTCAAAGCCTAAAAAAGAAGATTTTACTCAATTAAGTATTCTTTAATAAAAATAAATTTAAATTTCAAGGGAAAATTACAAAAAAATCACCAGGTAAAATATATGCAATTAAGAACTCATCAGCAACAGCTAAGCTAGCTATATAGTTTGTCTACTTTTGTTAGGCGCATAACCACTGATCATCCACCATGTATCTGAGCACCCCTTATGATAGAATCTTCTTTATAAAACACCCATTTTGTTGAATTTTCATTTATACTCTTCAAACATTTCTTATATCATAATTATTTTAGACATTACCCTTTTTAGTCTTTTTCATTTTAGGTAGGATAGTGTAACTTTTCGGGTATAAATACTCATTGTAAATATAGCCACAATATACATATGATATTGAACATTCTTCTCATTTCATGAGCATTACTCTTTGTTTGCTTATTACTCACTCTTATTCCAATCCTTAAGCAAAGCTAAATTACGAGTACTTTCATTAGATTAGCTCATGCGTCGTATCAAGTTGAGCAAACAAAAAAAAGGATAAGCCCTAAAGTTAAGCCATAAGTTGTAAGCCCTAAAGTTAAGCCAAATAACCGTAGGATTGAACTTAGAATATAAAGTTTAAGGCAATCGATTAAAGGATCCGATCAAACCCAAATTATAAATTACGGATAAAAATATTAGTAAAAATAACCATGTAAACTTGAATTTAAGAAAATAAGTAATAAAATAGAAGACTATAAAATTTTCAAATTTTAAGTATAATAATCGTTAATTATCGAAAATGTGAAAAGTGTAATCTAATAACTAATAAATTACTAGAGATGGATTATATGTATATTAAAAATCATATAATGACTTAAATAATAATTAAAAATGTTTACATGTACTCCATATGTATTTACGTGTAGAAAAAAAATATGAAAAATTACTTAAATTGTCTACAAACTTATTAAATAATTAAAGAAAATTATTAATTAATTAAGAAAAAAATAAAAAAAAATCAAAGGAATAAGGAATGATGTGGATTTGGTCGTGACAAGTCAAGAAGTGAAGAAGAAAAATGAACCAATTAAAGTCAAGTAACACAAAAGGCAAAAATTAAGGGATTTGGACAATATCTTGTCCAATTAAATTCACAATAATTACCACAACGCTCTATAAATAGGAAAAAAAATTACAGAACTCCTTTAGATAGTTAGAAATTAGGAAAAAATAGAGAGCATCGAAATTGGAAGAGAAAAACTAGGGTTAGAAAAAAATAAGGAAATCTGTGTAGTAAGGGTTAGCGAGCCAAACCCACACGCCACTACTACTTGGGACCGAGCCGCCACCACCACCCCACTCCAAACCCACCGCCTAGATATTCCGACATATCTAGATCGCTGTTGGAAGGCCAAAAGTTATTGAACTGGGTGAGTCTCTCATCTACTTCGATTTTGTATAATTTCTTAAAATTATTTATTTTGCCTAGAAAATTATGAAATTTATTATTTTGAGGTTTTATTATATGTAGATTTAGGAGAAAATAATGATTAAGTGTAATCACATCTGAAAATATAGGATTATTAAAAAATTAAGCAAAACCGAGCATAATTAGAATTATAAATAAATAGGCTTAGGAGTGTAGTTTGGAGCACAAGTTTTTTTTTTTTTTGTAAAATGCTTAAGTGATATAGAATAGTGCTATGAAGCCATTTTTTTAATTTAATTTTTTTAATTTTTAAGTAAATTTTTAGCCCTAAAATGATAGAAAAATTGGGTAATTTTGGATTAATTAGATGATTAAGTCATTAATTATTGATTTAGATAGTAATTATATGGTTACAGATGCTAATCTCTAATGTGGAAATCTAATCCTAGCCTTTAAAGTGTTAAGTGTAATTAATGAAGGAATTATGTGGTAATTGTAGGAAATTAGGAATATATAGAATTGGAAATTTAATAAATATGAAAAATTAGGTTTATTTAGATAATATAATAATAAAAATCATTATATAATAAATCTGAAACAAAATTTAATTTTAAGTAATTGTATAAAAAAATGTAAGATTTTCTCATATCGGGAATAAATCTGGTACCCTAATTAGGATTAGCATGTACCGAACAATTTAAAACACTAAATTAAGACCTAATATGATATTGAAATACTTGAGCTTAATGTGATTAATTTCACATTAGGATTTGAGTATATTTAAAATTCCAAAATCAAAACTAGAATCTAATTTAGAAACTGAATCTCAAAATAAGGTAGAATGATTTGTTAGTAAATAATAGGTATATATGGAAAAATATGTTAAATTACAACTTAGAATATGAATCATTAAAGTATAAGTACTAAAAAGACCTATTTGTATTATAGGATACCTAAAGATGAACCGGCTTGCAATTAAGTGATCGGGCGATTGAAAAATTCTAAGTAAGTTAGGTTATTACTTACTGTATTAGAGTACTATTTTATGGTACTCGGAGATTTAGGATTGTGTATGGTTATGATTGTAAGTAGTTTATGTATGTATTTGATGTATCTGAATTTGTGCTGAAATTTGTAATGTGATTGATTTTGTGTTATGACTAGATTACTCTGTCGATTCCTGGTTTTACCATCCAGGTGGATCCGTCGGATTTAAACCTCCATTAGATTCTTCAACTAAGGACGAGATTACCATTGCATCGGCTTTGATGTGTGAAATTATTTGAACACCCTAAATAGACTTTAATCTTATTTGACTCTAATGACCTAAATTGTCATGCATTGCAACCCGTTAAGAGATCATTAGGATTTTTTAACCAAACACCGACACCTTCGATAAAAATAGCGCTAGATAGCAATTGGTCTTTTTCTCATCCTTAACCGAATTAAGTGATAGGAGAGGAGGTCGTGGTGAAGATGAGGGCATTGGTTCAAAGGATAGTCTTAGGAGGAGCAGTGTCTCTATTGTACAAACCTGGGTTTGATTGTGAGCTATTGCATGATATGAAAACTCCCCAACCCGGACTAGAGCGAGTGAAATTTCTCTAATTTCGCAACGAACCGGACTACGTTGTATAATGATACTTACTTGTTGCATTGCATGAAAATAATTGCTTGATAAACTTGTTTGTGTTTATATACATTTATGAGTCTCCAATCCAACTTATTGAGCTGTAATTGGTCATACCGTTATAGATCCTTTTACAGGTCCTGATTTCTAAATACTTGAAGTATTATGCCGCCTTACTAGTTCTTTTGAAGCCTGAGGTGTAAGGATCAATTCGCTTAGCAGTAGGTGTATAGTTAGAGTGTCCTTTATAATTTAAGAATGAAAGACTAATAATTGTTATGTAAATTAGTGAACCGTTATGTTTATGTAGAGTTTCTTAGGAAGTTTTGTGGACTTTACATACAATTATGTATGTTAGTTAAAAATTTGTGATAATTACTATAATTTTAGTTAAACACTTAATTGAACTGTTCACTTCAAAGCGAGGAGTCGTTGATGTCTTGTGTAGATCATGTCTATGGTAGGTACTGTAAGACCAGTTATTATCATAGAATGGTTTACACGGTGAGACTATTACGACTTTGTAACTTCGCGGCGTAACATAAGTTCTTAGTAGTTCTCTAGTGCGTAACATCCTTGGAGAGAATTGAGGTTTACTTTCTAGTTTCTTTGTTTATTGTAGATTTTTTACTCCTATTTGCAAGCTTTCTACAATCTTAAACCTACCCCTTACAATTGGCCTTATCAGTCCTTGGCTCAGATTATTTCACTTTAGCTGCCCTTAAGAAGGATGTTAGCGAAGGAAACTTTTCCACAAAAATTGCAAGCAAGAAAGGCATAGTATAGAATCATATTTTGAATTGATAAGCTATCTTGAGTGGTAAAAGGGAAGAAAAGGAAAGAAGTCTGAAGCTAGAGGAAATGTAACCACTAGCAGCATAAGCCTGACTACAAATAATAATCCTCTATTTGATCATAGTGCAAATTTTGTTAATGCTATTACTAATGAAGATTTTCCTTTTGTTGATTCGCATTTTATACAATTTGTAGCTTTAAAGGTGTGCAAGATGATGAAATTGAAGCAGGTAAATGATGGAGAAAGCTCTAATTAGGCTACAATCAATTGTATAGGTAATTGCTCTACTATTTGTTCTGTTGCTTTAGAAAATAACATGTGTTCTTAGGCAATAAACATAGGGGCTAGTGATAATATTACTCCATATCCTTATCTTTTCCATACTGAACAAACACTTTCAGCTCCCATTCTTATACATTTTACCTGATGAAACAACCAAGGAAGTTAGAGAAACTAGCACAATCATCTTAATCCATCCTTGATCCTCTATAATGTTTTATTAGTACATGGTTTTAAACACAATCTCTTATCTGTTTCAAAGCTGTTGTCAACTTCAATCTCTAGTGCTTAAGGTTGATAAAACTTATTGCTCTTTCTAGGACTAGAGATCTAAGAAGGTTATTGCTATTGCTGCAATAAAGAGTGCCTTATACATCTTACAATTTGATTGTAATTCTACTTATGCCAATTTTAGTTTTTGTTTCTGTTCTTGTAATTCAAAACATTGTTCTTTATCACTGTTGCATGCTTATTTGGAACATTCATCCTTGTCTAAACTTAAACAATTGAGTTGTTGTAAACACTTTGATTTCCACAATTTCTTTTGTGAGACTTGTCACCTTGCTAAATCTCATAGACTACCATCTCAAAGGAACTTGAATACATCATAATCTATGTTTGAATTGTTACATATGGATTTATGGGGACCTTTTTGAGTACCCACTTATAATGGTGAGTATTACTTTCTTACTTTAGTGGATTATTATTTGCAAGCTACATGGACTTATTTGTTGAAACTTAAGTCACAAATGTATCTTGTTTTAAAGAAGTTCTTAGCATATGTGAAGAATCATTTCTCCTGTTTTCCTAGGTTTGTTAGAAGTGATAATAGAGGGGAATTCTTATCTAAAGAGTGCTGAATATTGTTTCAAGACTTAGGTATTGTATACTAGAAATCAGTTTCATATACTCCTCAACATAATGGAAGAGTATAAAGGAATTACAGGCATTTGTTAGAGACATATAGAGCTCTTAGAATTCATACTGGTTTGCCTTTGGAGTTTTGGGGAGATTGCCTTCTAATAGCAACATATTTGATAAATAGAATGCCCACTGTGTTTCTTGGTTGGAAAATACCATATGAAGCGCTCTTTGGTAAAGTACCTTCATATGATCATTTAAGAGTAATGGGTTGGTTATGTTTTGTTCCTAAACTTAGTAATCTTAAGGATAAATTTGCTAACAAAGGAATTATTGTATGTTTGTAGGATATGCTCAAGGGAAGAAGGCTTATAAAGTCTTTGATCTTCAAGACAAGAAGTTGTTCATAAGTAGGGACGTAGTATTTTTTGAAGATAAGTTTCCTTACAAAAATCTTCATGTTGCTGGTCTCTTTAAGGATGAATCAAGTTCCTCTTCTTCTTCTCCTTCTCCTGTATTTCCCCATGTTTCTCTTCATTCTCATGATCCTTCTTTACTTGTTACTTCTTTTCCTTCTGCTAATTCTTTTCCACATGATCTTTCTTCCAAGTCACATGACAATGCTTATAGAAATGTTGTGTCTATTCTGATGCTATTTCCGCTATTCCTTTGAATGCAAGCCTTATGTCTAACATACACTCTATTTCTTCTTTGTATGTTCCTTTTGATAATGTTTTTGAAACTTAAATTGTTGTTTGTCCACATGTTCACCACTCCACATGTGCACACAATCCACCAAAGTGGCTCCAAGATTATGTTCATTCCATCAATCATGTTCATATACATGCTGATAATTTTTTCTTTTGTCAAATATCCATTATTTTCCCTTTATTCTTTTACATCTTATTCTTCAAAGTTTTCCGATTCAATGGCGAATGTGTTACTAACTAAAGAACCAAGTTCTTTTACTTAGGCTTCTTAGGACAAATAATGGATTAAGGCTATGCATAAAGAGATTCAAGCACTTGAATCTAATAAAACTTGAGAGCTTACCACTTTACCATAAGGAAAACAACCGTTGGTTGTAAGTAGGTTTATAAGATCAAATACAATACTAATGGTAGCATTGAGAGATATAAAGCCTGTTTAGTTGCCAAGGGTTATACACAAGTGGAAGGAGAGGACTATCATAACACTTTTTCTCTTGGGGCTCATCTAAGTAGTGTATATATTTTGTTGGCTACTGTAGCCATTTTTAAGTGGCTTATTTTTCAAGTGGATGTCAATAACGTGTTTCTCCATAGCTCTTTAGATGAAGAGATTCTTATAGAGCCTCCTTTAGGTTATGAAAAAGCCAAACCAAGTCAATTGTATCATCTCTTGAAGTCCTTATATGGCCTTAAATAGGCTTCGCAATAGTGTAATTTGGAGATTAGTAAATTTCTTATTAGTCTTGGGTTTACATGGGCTTACCATGATACTTCATTCTTTGTTTAAATAGATTTAAGAGGCTTTGTTGTTGTTCTCCTGTATGTAGACAATATGTTGATATCAGGACATTCATTGTCTACTATAACTAAGCTTTTTGCATTATGCATTCACAATTAAAGACTTAGGCCTTGCTCAATATTTCTTAAGAATCGAACTTTACAAATTAGAAGTTGGTATTCTTCTTCAACAATGCAAATATATAGCTGACATTCTCTTTGATGTTAGCCTTATTGCAGCAAACCACTTTTTACTCTACTCCCATTTGATTGTAATTTGTATACCGATGCCGGTGCAGCGTTGGATAATCTAACTTTTTATTGCAAGTTTGTTGGTTATCTTTTATATCTAACTTTATAGTAACCAGATATTTGCTTTTCACCTTATAAATTGAACAAGTTTTTTGCTAAGCCTATTGTAGGCACTTCTAAGTTGTTTTTCATATTCTATGATATCTCAAAGCACATTCTTCTTAAGTTTTTTTATTCAGCCGCTTTTTCCATCCATTTGCGTGCATACTCTGATTTAGATTGGGGTACTTCTTCATTGGATAGGAAGTTTGTATCGAGATTTTATGTTTTACATAGATCTTCTCTTCTTACTTGGAAAACTAAGAAGCAAAACACTATTTCTACTTCATCTATTGAACATAGTATAGGTCGATTGCTAATGCTACTAAGAAGCGGTTATGGACCTCCTATGTCCTTCAAGATTTAAGTGTTTCTATTCCATTTCCTACTGAGTTGTGATAATAAATGTACCCAAGTGTTGCCCAATCACCCATGTCATCAAAGTAAGACTAATCATATTGCTATTGATGCTCACTTCACCCAAGATTAAATTTCCCAAGAATTTCTCAAAACTACTTATGTTTCTTCTAAAGATCAATTAGCGGACTTCTTAACCAAGAAAGTTGCTATTGATCAACTTAATTTTACCAAAGTAAACCTAGGCCTCAAGTTAACTCAACCTTAGGCAATATTCTAGAGATACTTCACTATTTTATTTATTTCATATATGTTTGTTACTAAGACAGTTAGTTAATTCGTTAGTTAGGAACTTAATTCCTCTATAAATAGTAGTGTAAATAATCTTTTCCAAACACTAACTTTTGTCATTATAATATACAAATCCAATACAACAAACAATTTTCTTCTGCAAGTAAATACAACTAAGTTTTGTATAAATAGAGCTTGCAATCATCATCATTCACTTCATACCAATTTGAAATTATATATATATATATATATAAAGAACTATGAATTACGATCATGTTCTAAAGAAAGAACAACTAAAAACAAAAGGAGAGATGACTTATATTGATTGATTTTATTTATCTACTCTTGAGAAAGCACATGGTTTAATTAAAAAACTAATGATAAATAGTGAAAAAATTTGTTGAGAATTGTGTTTGATAAAGACTTGATCACTTGTTCTTAATACGATACAAGTAACTAATGGTTTGGCTTTTGAATTCGGAGCATTATTTTAGTCACTTTAAAAAAAAAAAAAAAACCTAAAGTTTAAAATATTGCTTACACATTTTATTAAAAAAAGTCGATCTGCTAAATTGATTGTTTCATGATCTGTTTTAGCTGGTGCATTAGATTCACTTTATTAGATAATGGGAAAAAGACAAATCATCATCGCTAGCATCTTTTGGCTTTACTAATGCCGTATCAACAAATGCACTTATATATATATATATATTCCCGACGAAGACAAAAATGCGAGGAAGGTATCCGTGTTTTGTTGATGAAAAAAAAGTATTTTTATATCCGTGTTTACCACTACGCCACAAGTCCTAAATGTCTTATTTAAAATTTTTAGAAGGAATCGACCAAAAACAAATCAGTGGTTGAGGCATTACAATCAAAGCATAAATCGAGCCATGTTGAGTCTAGGTAAGAAGTAGTTAACCCCATGTCTGCAGAATGATAATGAAGATGACAGCTTAAATTTCGTATTTTGAAACAACAGCGCAACCCATCCTTTGCTTCTTTCTCTGCTTTAAAAATAACCGTGGGTGATGCACCTATAATACTTGTACGCAAAATAAATAACTGGTAATATTGTCGTTATAGATATCAATTATAAAACATTTTTTTTCTCCATTGTTGAATATCAAATTATAAATGGAAATTAATTAATTTACCTACATCTATGTAAACAAATCATTCCCTCAATATTTGAGAGTTCT
Organism: Lumnitzera racemosa; assembly: GCA_024138005.1. NCBI lineage: Eukaryota > Viridiplantae > Streptophyta > Magnoliopsida > Myrtales > Combretaceae > Lumnitzera > Lumnitzera racemosa. Next base: position 27,581,146 of record JAMXBC010000003.1, on the reverse strand, counting down.
AGCATTATACGAAATTAGAATTCTTAGAATTGAAACATAAAATTGGAAAGGAAAATTAATATAAATTGAGAGTACGAGTAAATTAAATTATTCAATCTTAGAATTCAAAGACATTGGTTAAACTTCAACAATCAATCTTACACTATGATTTTGCATATTGAGATAAATTAGAAAAATAAAATACTTAAAAGATGATAAAAAGAAGCGCATTTTATTTGGGTATTCACTCTCTTATTGTCATCTCCGAGGAAGTGAAAATTGGATTTTCTTTTTTCTTTTTTATTTGGCTAAACCACTCACTCGCCTCAATATGTGAGAGAGAGATATTTATTAGGTGGAGTTTTCCGTTTTATCCTTGGATTTTTTAAGGTTGGATACCATGGTACATGGATTAATTGTTTCTTTAGATTATTCTTAAAATTAAAATATTAATCAAAGAATGTGGATTCTTGTCTTGACTTAATAATATAGATGTAAATTTAGTAACATATCCAACATGAATCAGTATAAGAGAAGAGAAGAAAATGTAATATTTAAAAGAGGAAAATTATCAAAGGGTCAAAATCAGAAAGAGGGAAAAACAAATATTAAGAGACAAATAATATTATTTTTTAACATACTAATTCTAATTTTGCGGCTCACCTCGTACTTACATACTAATCATAGTTCTTTTGTCAATTGTTACTCTTTCAACTTTTTTCACAGCTGATGCTTCCAAATAGATAAACAAGTATATAATATATATATATATAATACAGATCAAGAAAAAACAGATATTATATTATTAATATTTTTTATTTTAGGATTTGGATAGATAGCTATTTTTTTTAAAATATAAAATCTTTTATTTTTTAGATTTGTTAAAATTTAGTTTCTTAAAATATTAGGTTATATTATACTTATAAATAGGCAAAGCTTGTAATTAGGAGAGTGATCAGATATTGAAAAAAATTATTTTTTTGAATTACTGTGATACCATCAAAATCTCGTTGTGTAGTATAAGTTCATATAATTTGTCAATAGTGTGAGGTTATTATCTTAATCTAGTATGAAGTTGCTAGATATATTTTTTTTGGTTTTATTTTCTTTCATAATAAATTTTATTTGGATTAATTTTATTTTCCATGCTTTCTTAATTTTTTTATTCTTTTATAATTTTTTGCTTTCGTACGTCAATATATATATATATATATATATATATATATTAAGAAAAGAGAATCCGTCTAATCTTAGAAGTCGAGAAAGGATGAAGATGAAGGTTGGCTATTTGACCAAGAAAAAATAGACTAAAACCACTTCTCTTTCGATAGGAAAAAATGCTAACAAATTCTCCTTTCCTATTTCAAAAGTTAGTCTATTCTGCGGAATTTTGATTTAGATAATTACTCGCTCAATACCAAAATTGAATTTTAATCTTTAAAACCTAGACAGAAGCTAAGTGATTAATGAATTATTCCTTTTCACGGAGATTCTCTATACATCCTGCGGAGAATCATAGAAAATCATTTGTTATTAATATACATATGTCCCTTTCTTTTCTTTTTTTTCAGACGCCCATTTATATATAGATATTTTCCTATAAGCATTGTCAAATGATCCGTGGTTTACAGATTTAAGCATAGAGAATCAGATCACGAGCAAATTTTTGGGAAAAGGTGCACAAGCTCCAAATATTGAAAATAATCAGTTGGTTATGGGCACGTCTTACAAGGCTAATATATGGTTTCAATATAATTTGGGATAATCCAAAAAATGCTATTGTGAATCCAAAATCCCATGCAAATTAATATAAAAGTATTTTAAACCTTAATTACAAGATCAATGCTAACCTTGGAGTTGGTCTTTAAACTATTTTTTCTTTATTTTATCTTTTCTAAGATTTACATGACAGTATGAATTCCCTAATGATTTAGCTACTCATGCTTGAATTAAAATAATTGAGCAAATATTTAAGACTGCTCAAAGCATTAATTGGAAAAGGATTAAAATGGCTCAAGTACAAGCTACTTAGGAACAATAATAAGTAGGGCAGCAAAGCTAGATAAATCTTCCAACATGTAAAAATTACACCGAGCTACATCAATACAACATAAACACACATTAGTTATTAGCTATTTTATTAGGTCATATGAACATATAAATTTTGTGTATACAATATACCAAGCTGGTTATTTTAAATATGTAAACAATGAAAGGGGCACGTAGGTTTTCTTCTGATAACTATGATTAAATTAAGTTTAAGGCCCACGTTGTGCCATTTGGCACAACCTCATAGAATGATATGAGAAGAGGGTAAATAGAGAGAGGCGGCATGTTCGGGTTTTAGCATGGTGTTACATGTGAATTGAGGGAGGACGAAAAAGTTGCATTTTCATATAAACTAATTTTAATTTATTTAAACTAAGAATATAAAGGGAATTAAAAAAAAAAAACTAACTTTACATGAATATGAGTTATAATGTCTTTTTTCTTCTTTAGTTTTCTTTAAATTATTTTGTGTTCGAATAAAGAAGAGTATAGGTCATTTCAATAATTGCACTTTGACCCTAATTTGTTGCCATGGGGTAGTTTGATGCGCTAGTGATAGGATTTAGAAAAGTGGTCCTAATAAGGGGTATTTTAGGAAAAATCGATTTGGTAAACTCAAAATAAGGATCATCATAATTATCTAAATTGTGATTCAATTTTTGTAATTTTACGAATTTATAATTTTATAAAACTTTTACAAATTAACTTATGTATAATTTCTTTTTTATAAAAAAAAATTTCTTTTTTAATTGATTTTACATATCAAACTCGGTAGAAACTTAGTTTTTCAATTAAGTTTACCGTTTTTACATATATGAGTTAAATGGGGAAAATGGATATAATAATGCCTAAACTTTTAAATTTGGGTAATTTAATGCTCGAACAAGGAAAACATACATTCTAATGCTAAAAATTTGGAATTTTGCTCATATTAGTGCCTACATATAACAAACGTTAGATGACATGATTACGTGGCAAATGGAATTTGCTTTTCTACTATAACCTAGATGCAGAAATATCTTCTTTTTGTTTCCACAATAATATACATGACATTTTGAATGAAAAAATTACCAATAAAAATCCCTCCATTACTCAACACCATTACTCCATCCATCTACCACTCCTATCTCCCTTATAACTTCCGATTAATTTTTCATTCAATTTCTCTCTTGCCCCTAATGCCTATCGAACAAAACTCAATACTGATCAAAGTCTTTTTCATTTCCCTAATTCATTATCACCTTCACACTCAGTCATCTAGCCCCATCCTCTTCAATTTACAGTGTACACAAAGAAACTCCAAGGACTACTTGTCAGGCATAGGAGGACCACATAGGTAAGCGATGTTGTCTCTTTCGAATTGTTATTTGTTAAATGTAGTAGTATGGTTAGTATTGTTGGTAGGGCATACTTGATGTTAGGGTTTTGTTTTTGGGGGTTTTCGATCGACTATGTCCATTTGCTTATATATACATATATACGTATATATGTAAATATATATATGTCATTTTCTTTTCTGTATGTTAGAAAATTTTCACATGATGAACATTGGAGGTAATTGTAACAATATATATAGAAGTATATATTCCATTGACTTTTCTGTTCAGTAGTAAAATTTCACATAACAAATATTAGACATTGTTACACCTAAATTAGAGTCGTAACAACCCTACCATAGAAGCCAACCTAAGTTAGAAGCCAACCTAAGTTAGAAAGTTAGAAGCTAGTAGCTTCTAACTTAGGTTGGTATATATGGCATGTCTAACTTAGGTATAGCTTACATCAGGCATTTGCTATTCTGTATCTTTGAATCATTCAATTTAGTCCCTGTATGGTATCAACATGTGGTCCAACTTTCTAAAATAGCTTTTGAAAGAGATTTTGTAGTATAAAAGCTTGAGAGAAATCAAGTCTTACAAATAACTTCAGAAAAACGACTTAGTAAGGAACCCTCTTCGTCTTATAAAAGTTCATAGGTTTACAAAATATGGAATAGGTAACTATAGTTGAAAATTAGTGAGTCACCTAAAGAAACCTTACTAGCTTTCCTAAAGATTAGTAAGTCCATAAACAAAACAAGAATTTAGCTAATTGGTTTTAAATCTCACTTCTGACCTTGTTCTCTACACTTCTGTAACTTAGAGTATTATTGGTATATTTATTGTGGAACCTACAAAATAGCTGTAGGGGAATGAGTGATAATTTGCTTAGTAAATAAGATGGAGACAATAGTACTTATCTAATATAGAGCAATTAGGGTTTTTAAACAAGTTTAGTTAGATGTTATACATGTACAAGTAAGTGTCATCGTACGATATTAACCGGTTTAATATGAGATCATAGAAATTGTACCCATTCTAATTCCGATTGAGGAGTTTGATACCATGTAATTCATGGATCGAAACCAAACCGGGGCTTGTACAATGGAGAAACATGTTTCGCTCGAGACTTTACTCTGAACCACGGTCCTTAACCTTACCACGACCTCCCTTTCGCCACTTAGTTTGACTAAGAATGGAGAGAGGATCATTTCAACTATCCTTATCAAAAGGTCCGTATTCAACCCGAGATTCCTAATTATCCCCTTAATGGGTTAGGATGTATGTCCGATCAGAAGTTAAGTTGAGTTTCAATTAATTTGCTTTTTAGGGTGATCAAGCAATTTTAAACATTTCAATTAATCAATACCGTAAAGCAATCAATACAAAGTCTAACACTCCAAATAATATAACCATATTTAAGTCACAAACATATAGTCACAAACATATAATCACGAACAAGATATATACTAAGGCCTTCAAGTATTTTTAAGTAATACTCCAAAGTGCGATAAAATACTAATCTTACTAACCTAGACATATAACACTCTATACATGTGCATATGGGCCTCGTTCGCTTTAGTTTTTCCCTAAATATGGAATGTAATCACTTTAGGATTATTAAATATAAATCAAATGAGTTTATTTTAATAATTTAAGTGTTGTTAGAACTTATCTTTAGTAAGTGGTGTAAACTTTGTATTGATTTCAAACTTGCAATTAAAGTCTCTAAATAAGGTTCTAGAAGCTTGCTTAATATCAAGTTTTAGTCTCAGAACTTTCTGATGAAGTCCTGAAACAGTTGTCTTTAAACTAATAACATTTTAACTAAGTCTATGAAGTTATCCCAGTTATACTCCTTGCTCTAATTAACTTTCTAAAAAAGCCTTTGAAGTCATTTCCTCTAAGTATTCCACTCCATTCAATTTTCCGATCAAGTCCTCGAAGCCATTTCAATTATATTTTCCTTTAACAAATGCCTTTTGAACAAGTCTATGATGTAGGTCCTTTTAATTAAGTCTTTGAATCAAAGATCAAATCCTCCTTTGATAGACTAACTCTCTAAGGATGTCTCTAAAGTGATTCATCTAAGCTTTTTAAACCAACTAACCCTTTGGCTAAGTTTCTAAAATTATTACAATCACACTTCTTTCATCAAATAACTTCCTAAACGAAGCTCCAACATATTTATAGTTAAAATCCTTTTGTAAACCAACCTATTGAACATGTCTCTAAAGTCATCAATACCATGCTTCTTTTATCGAACATCATTCTAACAAGACTTTAACATGATTATATTCAAGATCATTACACTAGATAGCCTTTTGGTTAAGTATTTGTACTAAGAACTAAATCATTCTTTTACCATATCAATCATTTGAAGAACTCTTTGAACAAAATCAATTTATATGTTCACTCCAAATGACTCACTTTAGATCCCTTTTCAAGTTACTAGCACGATCAATCATAATCATACAATAGGTTCATCATACTCATGATTACCACATTACCCAAACTTCTAAATCTATATACCCTCACTTTAATGTATGTAAGCTATAACCAATAGTTTGTACATATCTCTAATCCCATTCAATCTAATCGATTCCAAATCACCCCCCCAGTTACATATAATACCAATGAGCTCTAGAACTAGTACAAAGAGACTTCTTTAGAATTTATTGCATAAAAATATTCAAAAAAATAACATTTTTATCAAATTTTAGAGCCTTGAAATTATAGAAAATATTTTTAGTAGAAATCTTTTTACAGGTAATATACATGTAGTATAGGAGAGTTCAAAAAAAAAAAAATGGTCTCGAAACATCAACAATACGGTTATTTTAAACAATTTCAAAAATTGTTTGGTTTTATGCGATTTCTAAATGAGGTCATAAATCCACTTAAAATTTTTACAATTTAATATTTTTCTCTAAAAGTACTTGCAAAAATATACCAAAATAATTTTTTTTTCATAATTTTCAAAGTTAATTTGGTTTTTTCACTAATTTTATAAAAATTGAGTTAAATTTGAAACTTACTGGAAAGTGGTCATTTGGCCTCCACCTTCTTCAACCATTGTGTTAACCTACCTAGGTGCTATGCCTACTGCTAGTTGGTGGTGGTGGTTTGCACCCAACACACACTTAGACTTGTAGTCTCCAATTATACTCGGTTTATACAATTTTTGTTTTGAATTTTCCTTAAATTTTTTCCTCATTGTTCTTCATCTTTTATATTTTTCTAAAAAGCCTCCCTCATCTATGAAGCTATAGAGAGCATATGGTGATAATTTCCAACCAAATGCAAGTTGTGTTGTCCTAATGTTATATAATCCAAGCAACAGCTGTCCTAATTTTTAGCTACGCCTAATGCAAAGGAAATCTAATAATTTAATGATTTTTTTTTATTTATCAATTTTGGATTTTTCTTACCAACTTTTTAGTTAATTATATGTTTTTTGGATTTTTTAAGCATTTTCAAGTATATATTTATATATATAATAATTATATCCAAAATACACTTACAGTTTATATATATTATTTTATATCATTTTATAATTTTATAGTGCAAATGATTTATCTCTAAAGTTTAGTATTTTTTGTTACTTAAATTGCACGTTTACAGCGAGTAAATTATAATATAATATAATTTAGTGAAATAACCTATTTTTAACTATGAGACCATTATTTTATTATATTTCTATAATCCAGACTTACGGGATGTCCGCATCTAACTCTTAGGACTCACTTGTGAGTTATCACCTTAATCAGCTAACTTTTACATACATCTTAAATTACCTACTCTCAATTTAATACGTAAGCCTATGGGCTCTCAAAATCAAATATGTGAGACTACGAGGCTCATATTTTCACCCTTCTTCTGAAAAGTTTTATCCTTAAAAGTTCAATTTTCCACCTTACTTATTCCACACCCAAACTCTTCAATATTCATTCAACTATCATTATTCAAGATAAAAGATGTACCTTTAACTTGATCTTTAAATCACTACGCCTTAATGCTATAGTCTCTAAATCTATTTATTAAGTATTTGAGTAGGTTTCTCTTCCATTGTACAATCCTCTTATTGATATATTAACTTTCTTGTCAATCGGTTTAGCATAAAGCTATCTCCTTATTGTACTTCTACATACCTTATGTTTTGATTTCTTGATTTTAAAGATTTGTTTATCTAGTATTTGCATAGATGATTCCTTTAGTATATAATTCTATTGTTAGTCCATTGGTTTAACTCTTATACTATGTTTGAATTCTTCATGATTTTACATACTATCACCATGTAGTACACTTTATGAGATTTTACCAAACACATAGGTAAAGTAAGTCTACATTTCATATTCATCTTTTCCTACAAAATTTCTTTACGTATTTTCTTTATATCATTAATCCCCATTATTTGTGTCTATCCATTGAGTCTAGTTTAAGTATATAGATACAATAAATTCATTGATTACTCTTACGTTAATAAGTCCATAGAGTTTTCCTTCAACTCTTGCTCATCTTTTATCTACTTGTACCTTCTAAATTAGATTCTGAAGTAATATATTCACTTGATTTCTAATTTCAGGTACTTTTCAAATTTGAGTTCTAAGTCTTTCAGATTTACACTTCCTAAATATGAAAATTTCGAACCATCTTTTGATCTTAAATCTAAATAGAAATTCACTTTCAATAGTATTGTAACTTAATTCTTACCAATAATGCAAATCTTAACTCCCATCATTATTTCATATCTTACTTATTAACTTTTGAAGCCAATTATCACTTATGTTGATGGGTAGACTCCTATCATGTATTCTTAATTAAACTTATTGACCTTTTAACTTTACCACTTTAGTCCAATGCTTGCTTAAAATTTCTATTACCTTAGGAGTTTAAACTTTAACCACTCATTCAACTGGCATATATAATCACAGAGTTGAGTTTGGAAAATCTCGATCTTTTTTCAACATACTTAGTAGGAGATATAACTAACTCAATGGATGAATTGAACTTGAGATTGACACAAATTTGGAATTACCAAGACATTTACCATTTTTATGATTGACATGAGCTGTTTGAATCAACTCAAAAACAAAGAATTCATTGAACAAGAGTGATTTTTAATAGATTTGATAAGGGAAACATAAGAATCATAGATTTGCCATCTTTATTTTGCATATTTATATGTACCCAAATTACATTTGAAAACACACTGTTTAACTATCATATTTCAATCTAGTAATATTAGTTTATCCTTTACTTTTTCAATGATAACCACAAAGTATATAACTTCATTGTTTATTCTATAACCTCTTCTTGCTACACCAAAGTACTACTTCTTTACTATGAATAATCTAAGTTCAATTCAAATATTTTCACATAGATTCTTGTGGTAACATTCTTTATCATCAACCAATCTTCATCCTTTTATAAAAGGAAGGTTTTGCTTTTGAGCTTAGGAATTTAAAGTGTTTAACCTTTGTACGTCCTTCATAAGTTCGAACTTTTGGTAATTTGACTCATCTTTAAAGGTGATCACCTTGCTCTTCTTCTTCTTCTTTTTATTTTTCTCTTTTTTTTTCTTTTTTTCTTTCTTTTTTTTTTTTATCAAGGTGGTCATTTTCTATTGTTGAGTTTTCACTTGATGGGATTTAAAGCCCTAAAACTATGGGTTCAAAGAGTATAAGCTTAAGAGAAGTGTATATGGCTTTAGAGTGTTTAGGAAAAATCTATGGGCTTAAGGTGTTTAAATAAGTGCATATGCTTGAGTGAGGTGTATATAGTTTGAAACTCTTCTTCATCCTAAAGAAATTAAATTATCTATGACAATATTTACTCATGAATTGACTTGAATAAGGGAAGTACATATTAGTTTGCTTCTTTTCTCCAGATTGAGGACCCCAACCTCTTAACTACCCTAGTGTAAGTTAGTTCTAAGTAGGATTAAATTTAAGAAAATTCCCTAAAAGGCTTAAATGGGTTTGTAAGGGATAATTGTGTTTAAGGTAATGAAATAGATGTCTAACATCACTTTGGCATGTGTACCAAGCTCAAAACAAACCTTCTTAAAGAAATGAGCCCAACATTCACCTTGATGGTACTCAACTCTCACGTGTTTAGGGTTAGTGTTTAGGATATGGGTTACCTCTTTTCATCCTAAACCTTTTAAGTAATGTGTTACATCTTCTTAAGTAGAAAATTTTAAGTTCCAAGTTCACATTTACTTCATTCATTTTCGCTTACCCTAAATCTTACATAAAGTGTTTCATTTAGTAAAAAGCCAATAACATGCACCTATTAAGTTTGTGGCATGCACATGAAAATCACTTTATTTAAATTGATCATATCATTACAAGCTCTAAAATGAAAGAAATAAATGCGAAAACTAAAACTCTTTTTCCACTTTTTCCTCTTATTTCTATCATTCCTTCAAACTTAGCCCATTTAGTTAAATTGATCTCCTAGAAATATACCTAGCTACTTCAAATTGTGAGCCACCCTATCAAATGATAGTAGTAGGCCTTCACTATCTGATGCTGGATGTCACTTGTTTGAGACTTTGTCATAACCTAGGGAAGGGATACTATAGCCAATAGACCCACTAACCTCTAGAAAGCTTGGTTAGATAATTTCTTCATTAATCAAATCTTGCACCTTATGCTTTAGTTTCCAACAATTCTTTATTGTATGCCCTACTTAGTCCATATGATATTCATACCATTTGTTAGGGTCATGATCCCTTAGCTTGTACTTCTTTGCCTATGATTTCACATGTTAGAAACCCTACTTCTCTCAATCGCTTAAACACTTCAGCCATTAGAATTTTGAATTGTGTGAGTTGCCACCTCTTATTATGGACGGGCTTATCTTAATCTTGGGCTTTCTTGATTTGCATACCTATTCCTGACTTCTCTTTCACTAAATCATCCTCATGCTTGGGTTGTGATATGTTATTCATACTAGGATCTAAGTTTTTGAGCTGCTTAAGTAGATAACCCATTGCCATTTCTATTTTAGTGAGACTTTCTTCTAACCTCACCAACTTTTCTTTTATAGCTACAATCCTTTTTTCTAAACCCTAGTAGTGACATGCCCCTTGGGCTTGACCATTCAAATCAATTTCTGGTAACTTTTCCAAACTTTGTATCATTCTGTGTAGAACTTAGGCCTTAGATGCCTAACGAGGTCCAGTTGGACCAATTTTTCATTAATCAAATCTTAGAATTTATTCTTCAACTCCTAGCAATGATAAGTGGCATGCCTATACTGACCTACGTGGTACTCACATTATGTATTGAGGTTGTATTTTTGAGGTTTGTACCCTAGCACTAGGGGCTTAAGATGTAGCAAACCTTCTTCTCTTAGGTAGTGATAAACCTGAGATATAGGAATCAAGATATGAGTGAACTTCCTTGTGGGTATTTTCAAGCAAAGTTTATTTTTCTTGAGCTCTAGGCCAATGCTTAAGGCACTAGGTTTACAAATCATCAAATGGGGCATTGTAGTGTTTGCAATGGCCTTTGAATCTAATGGGGCTGATCTCTTCCATATCAATCTTCTTGCTCTAATAACATCCTTAATACGACTATCGGTTTTGACTATGTTCGCAAATGTGAAAGCAGTATGGCATAAGAGGTGATTATAATAAGATTTACCTAATGTGAATGAATACATTGATCAGTTCATTTTCTGGCAAATGTACAAATGACGTGAGCAGTTGTAGATCTCCATCTCTTGGCAAACTCCTTAAAAGGCTTGATCAGCTTCATTTTCAGGTTACTTAGATCCATTAAGGAAGGAGCCACTTCTTTATTAAACTTGTATTGCTAATAAAAGGCCTGAGCTAACTTATCCCAAGTACTAAGCTCAGCCAAGTCTAATTGGGGATATCATGCTAATGTTAGCCCAATCAAGCAATCCTATATGAATCATAAATTAATTATGTTTAGCAAATTGAGCCATCTTGCGGACATAAAGCCAGAGGTGAAGCTTAAGGCAACTCGCTCCATCATACTTTTCAAAATTTTATACCTTCAACTTTTTGAGTAACTTGTGGTCTTCAAAAGCATAAACTTTGCTTAAGTTTAAATCTCTTTGCTCATCGTAACCCTTAAGAGCTCTCATTTTCTCTTTAATTTTCTAAAAGATTTCTCCCTCCATCTTTGTCAATTTATGCTCCAATTCTTTCCCCAAGGCTTTGTTGCTATTGTTGGGTTCATAAACCTACAATTCTTTAAAATGTTCTACTTGAGATGATGTGTTAATATGCCCTTAAGCATGGGTATGGGCCATTTTGTTCAGAAGCTTGAGGAATTTGAGCTTAAAAATTAACTAATTATGGGCTTCAAGTTCGGTTGGATTACCTAAAAAGTAATTTTTCAAATCCTATGAGAATCCCTTCTTATTAGTAACATTGCATCCCTTTTTCTCTTTTTATTTTTAATCAAGTTTTTAATTTTGAACACCTTTCTTTTTAAAATAAAACTTTCAGTAAAAAAATCAATATTGATTTTATGTTATAGAAGCTTAATATTTACATTGACAAATTTAAACAAAAATTGGAAACATTAGGATTGACGACCATGGACATAAAATGATGAGTATATTATAAGGATGATATAGAGAAGTGAAAATTATTTTATAATGAGAAATTTATTAAAAAATGACATAAGAGTGATGACTCATAGAGAAAACTCCATTAAGACCGTAGCAAATTAATAGAGAAATACAAAGAATGAGAACTTAAACGTTTAAAAGATTGATAACCTTAAGATGGGAAATAATTTATAATGGAAATTTGATGGTTAAATCTCTTTTTATTTTTTCATTATTAGTATTATTTGTATTTTATTAGTTCTTAACAGTATTGTACATATGGGGTATTGTGATATAAATCAACTAAGTAAAGATTATCATGAAACTATTTTTTTTTACCATAAAATATCATTTTGAAATTAAAAAAAAATTGTTGAAAAGCCTAAAAAATAACAGTTCCATAATAATCTTTACAATAGTTAATTTCTATTATTATATACCCCGCAAAAGAAAATTTACAAGTTGATATGGAATTTTTTCTCTCTTTTTTTTTTTAAACATTAGTATGTCATGGTACAAGGAGAATGTTAATGATTTTATGCCTTCTATGTTAAATGTTATGTTACACAATCTATTACTCATGAAACATGATACGTATATTATAAGACAATATTTACAAACAACACAATTAAGAATAAAAAAAAAAAAACAACATATACAAACTAAAAAGTAATGCAATATTCTACACATGCGTGCAATGCAATGAGGATCTGTAATTCATAAACTAGAAGAATAGAATTATTATAAACTTACAATCAATATTCATGTAAACTTCCACATATAAGTGTGTGAATCTTTATTTTTTTTTTTAAATAAAGCCTATGTACACTTATATGTGTTAGTATGTTATGTTTTGAAAATAAAGCCCAATTGGCCATAGGTTTTACCAATTCCTTTCAAGCTCCTATAATTTAGAAATTACTAACCACTTTTTTATTTTACAATGATATAGGAAGGTGAGATGTACGAGTCTTAAGCTCTATAGCTTCAAGCATTTCCATGGAAACATTTAGTGGGCTACATTGAAGCATAAGTAGGCTCCCCTATCATTACTAGGCGAGGATAAAGACCCTAGCGACCTATGAGTTATACAATGGTAGCCCATTTTAGGTTTTTAAGGTAACTTAGATTTGACTACATCTAAGCACATGTATGATTTTTAAAGGAAATAAACCCTCTATTCCATAAGATAGGGCCCATTGAGCCGACTTTTATCTAATAGGCTTACATTACTAAAACCCAGTTAGTATAATTATATTACAATATTAAATAAAAGAAAAATAAGGAAAAAAATCCCGTTAATTACTTTTTTTATTTTTACATAGTTAGGTCATTAGGCATCTTTAGTGAAGCTACCAATTCTATCAAGCTTCATTTCGGTTTTTCTTAACTTAATTTATATTAAGTCTAGCTCGCTTAATATAAGTTATTCAACATAAAATTAAGGAAAAGCATTTTTCTTTAAAAAATGTTTAAAAAAATATTTTATTAAAAATAATTTGGATTTGCCAACCAATTAAATTAATAAAAGGTTAAATTAGGATTTTTGAGTAAGAAAATCTTAATTTAGCCACTAATCTATGGTTTTTCTTAAAAAGTTAATTTTTCAGAAAATTTAACCAAAAAATTTAAACTCTGAGGCTAACCTATTAAAACTAAGTTACCATATAAAAGTTAAAAAAAAAAAGCATTAATTGGATTTTGTTTTTTTATAATTTTTCTAAAGATACCAAAATATAAACAATTAATTTTTTAATGATTTTTATGATGAGTTTTCAAAAATAAAATAAAATAAAATAAAATATTTTTTCATGGTTGCTTTAGACATGCCTACGTACTTGCTAGTGGAGATCAAACTAACATATTTTTTTTAGAAATAATTGAGTGGGTTAATTCTTTTTAATTTGAAAAATGAGCAAGATTTATGCTATTTAATCATTTATTATTTTAAAAAACCTAAAAAATCTAACTACATGAATTTATTTTTTTTTAAAGAAAAAAAACTTAACTAATTAAATCTTTTGAAAAGGTTCTAGTTAAGATTAGGATTTTTTTAAAAAAAAACCACTACACATAAAAAATTTATATTTTTAAACCCTAAATGCAAGATTTACACAAGTCTACTAAGATAAGAAATTTAGATACATATTTGTATTAGAGATATGAATCTTGGAAAAAATATGCAACTATATCTAAAAATGCGATTTTGATGCATATCTTTATTAAAGATATGAATCTTAGGAAAAATATGCAACTATATGTAAAAATGCAATTTATATAGATAACTTTATTAAAGATATGAAGCTGGGAAAAATATGCAACTATGTCTAAAAATGAAATTTGTATAAAAAGATGCAATTTTTATTAAAAAATTAAATTTATCAAAAAAACGAAAATTTATCTAAGAATGCAAATCTATCTAAAAATGCATGACACATAATTATTCAACAACTTGCACTAAGGAAAAAAACAAGTTAGTAAAATAATACTATAATAAAAGAAAATGGAAAAAAGTAATAAAATAAAATAAAAAGAAAACTACACCTACACTAAGTTGTGGGTTGGATGGTTGAGTAGGGAGAGAATACGGTCAGGTCGATTCTTAGATTGGGTCACAGGGCTCAATAGGTTCGAATCCAGGCTATGGGATTAAACTCAATAGTAGGCACTTTTCAAGTTTGCATAGTAGCTTCCGATCACTAAAACAAAGAGGAAATTGAAGATTTGTGAGATTATGATTGACAAAACTTATGATGTGCATGCCTCGGAGTTTGGTGATGATTTCATGGTGTTTAGAAGTTGGGTAATGGTGGTGGAGTTCAAGTGACGCAATTACGATAGCTTTCAATTGAAGTAAAGGTATGTCAAAGTGTTTTCGGGTTGGGATCTACTAGGTATGTTGTTGTTGAGGTCGTACTGGGGAGTTATGGTGTAGGGATGGAGAGTGGTCAGGTATGGGTGGCTATAGCACCAGAGTAGGGTTAAGCGGTTAGGGATGGTCTGGCCTACTGTAGTCACGTACTGTTGTTGAGTGAGGACTGAGCATGGTCATATGGATGGCTATTTGGGGTCAATGTTATTGGGTGTTAGTTGGGGTAAGTAGGACGTAGTATGGGGCATGCTAGTAGTTGGGCCAGTACGTGAGAGAGGGCTTAGTTTTGTACATACTTACTAGGGTTCATGCATTGTAGTAGACTATCGATAGGGTTTACTTGGTGTTGGGGCATGAAAGAAATGGCCTGGGTTGTTTTTTTTTTAGGCTTGCAAGTACACTGTTGTGAAGTGTAGAACGCAATGCAACTATATAAAGTAGGCTATATAGTCATGTAAGGATGAGTATGGTGTAGATGATGAAGGAGTTGTTGTAATAAGGAGAACTACTATCAAATGGAGATGGCATAAAGTTGGGTTTTAGGCAAGGATGAAAAATAGTAGGTTATGATTGTGCCTAAAGCTTCAAATCCTTTATCATTTACCAAATTCCACTATTTATAAACAATGAATTTGAATCTTTTGAATCTCTTTGATGAGAATTCAAATCTCGATAGGATTTAAAAAATCTAATCTTTATATGATATGACCATACTCACTTTATGTTTGTTAGTTTCTCAAATAATTCCCTTATGATTTGATCCAATCTACTCTCAAGATTAAGTTTTTAGAAGCTTCACATTTTATTTAGGCTTTTTATCTTGGACCTGACTTTACTTTGGACTTTCACTATCAAGCCTAATTTGACCCATACTAATTAAATCGCATGTATACTTTCGACTATTGCCTGATCTGACCCTAAGTGATTAGTTGACTCGACTCAATGCTTTAGACACTTTGGATTTTATTTTTAATTTTTAATTTTTTAATTCTTTTGTTTATGTATTTTTTTTAGGGTTTTTCCATTTTTATTTTTTTCAATTTATTTATTTATTTTTTAAAACTTGACCTAAAAGTATTAAAATAAAGAGTCATATAAATAAGGTATCTACAAGAGCTGATTGAGCTTGATGGATGCTTCTTAAAAAGGGTGAGTAGTTAGCTAGAATAGAGAGAGATGCCAACAATTAGATGTAGCTAATTGCCTAGGTCATAGTCAAGTTTGAAAGTAAAGACACATGGATGTGGTTTCTCCATGCACTTATGGATGACCTTGACATTGATGAAGGAGATGGATAAGAGTAGACTTATGTCACTAACTAGCAAAAGGTATAAAATTACTCCATTGTTGCTCTTAGGTAATGATTTCGATATGTGTTGTACGAATGAGTTTGCATGTGCATTGATTAAATTCTCCATTGTTTGTTAGGATTATTACTAGCTATATGAGAACTTGCCCTAAATGCTGAGCACAGGATGTGTAGTAGACACATTTTTGCCAACTAGGAGAAGAGGCACTGAGGTCTTTTTTGCACTAAGGTCTTTTTTACAATAAGCTCTTCTAGAGCATGGTATAAGTAACAATAGTCGCAGACTTTGAGGCTATATCCATCAATTAGCTAGGGCTAAGAAGGAAGCATGGGGAGATTTGATAAAAACAGATATGACATATTAGTATAAGGCCTTCTTTAGGATGGATGCATATTGTGATATTATCAATGATAACCTTTGTTAAGCGTTTGATGGAAAAATCTTAAAACCTAGTTTAAGTCCATTATCACTATGCTAAAAGACATATTACTTTATGTTAAAGGTTAAATCTAGAAGCAATGGGAGAGCTGATGAAGTGGAATGGGAAGATATGTATAAGGATTGAGTCTAAGCTTGAGCAAAATAAACACAAGGTGTGATGGTATCAAATATACTTTAGAAGTGAGAGCATGAGATTTAACATGAAGGGAAAATGAATATTGTTGATGTTGATAAGTAGACATGCTATGTCAGGATGGGACTTAACTAGCATCCTATGTTGCCGTGGCATAACTGCAAATTATGAACTCAGGCTGAGATCCAAAGGATTTTGCTATTGAGTAGCATAGAAAAGAAACCTTTAGGAAGATTTATAATCATAGCATTGCGAGTGTAAGGAGTGAAAAGTTATAGCGATGTACTGGTGTTAAACGTCCTAAACCACTACTAAAACATTTAAAGAGAGGGAGGTTGCAAAAGCATAGGAGAAAGGAAGAATTGGAAAAGTCAACTGCAAAAGGGACAAAAGGAAAGAGAAAGGACCAACTGTGGAAAAGTTGTTAAGGAAAGGACGGATTAAGTAGGTTATGTAAAAAAAACGGTTACAATAGTAGGAGTTAGTGGTTGAATTCCTTACAATGGCAGTTTTAGGAGGTAAGACCATTTAAAAAAAAAAAACTATATAGCAAGAGACTTTCATAGTATATGATATAACTTATGTCTAGTTATTTTGTAGAGCTCAAAGTATGGAAAGGAGTATAGCTGAGTTGAGGAAAAGGGACAAGGTGAGCATGAAGATAAGTCAGGTCAATTCAATGACGCTCCTCGTAACTTATAGCAGTAGATCGAGATAAGTTGGATTCATCATTGTCTTGTGCAATATGATGAAGCAGTTCCATTTGCCTAATGTATTTTGTTTTGATGCTTCAAATGGAAGAAATTGATTACAGGTTCTCTCAAGCCAAGGTAGAAGGAGAGGATTTTTTAAATATATATGCAACTATCCGACCTTGCTTTGAGTGCATATGTTACGGACCTCCCAAAATGGACCATTCCTAGAAGGTTCCTGAAGCCCAAGCCTACTAGAAATTTCTAGAAGATTAAAAGTTCAAGAAGTTTTCAAAGATGTTTAGAATCTTGTACAATAGTAGATAGGGTAGGTGAATGTGGTAGTTAGGAATCGATTGCTACTATTAGATCGAATTAATCTTAACCATTTATTTGTAAAGGCTTTTTGCTATATATATGGATATTCCCTTCAATTGTAAGGCATCGGTCATTTTTTTGAGTGAATATAATTTGTATTCATAATTTCTCTCTCTACTTTCTCTCTCTAAACCTTATGAGTATGCTATATGTTAACTTAGCCTTCTTTAGTGTGGTTAGAAATGTTAAGTGCCATACGAGATCGAGTAAAGGAATCCAATTGTAACAAATGGTAATAGAGCCAAGAAAGAGACTACTTGTGGAGAAAATGTTATTCGAAGGAGATAACAATGCTTCAATGGTCGATGAGTTCATTGATTAGGATGATTGCTAGGTTACTAGGCAGAAGGCTAGGTCCCGAGACTTGTCAAACTCCCTCCTTAATAGGATGGATAAGGCAAAGCTAAGCATTGTTGAGGCCAATGAACAATTTGATGAATCTTAAGGTAGCCTTGCAAAGATGGAAGAAGAACTTCGAGACGAATTGGAAAGAGCACTAAATTAGGCAATGGAAGAGCTTAGGTAGTATGATAATGTTATTGAAGAGAAGGGTAAAGCTCTCTAAGCCCGAGTCACGACTTTAGAAACTAAGGAAGAGGCTTATGAAGCTAAGATGGATATAATAGTAATGGCCATGTACCAAGAGATTAAAGATCTTAAGATTAAGTTAATGGCTTATCAAGTTGTTGTAGCTAGGTCATAGGGTTTATGTACCCAAACTAAAACATTTTAATAGAACACTATCTACTCGGTAAGTAGATAACTTCTTGTAGGGAGTGGCATAATACTTCAATGTTGTAGGAATCTCAGATAATGTTAGAAAGGTATGTACTATTACCATGTATTTGAAAGACTCTACTATGGTATGGTGGTGTAAGAGGGTAGTTGATATTAATACATGGGATAGCTTTCTATAAGAGCTGAAGAGTCAATTCTTCTCTCAAAATGCTGCTAAGGAAGTAAAGGTAAAATTGTGTCACCTAACTGATAAGGGCGACATAAAGCAATATGTGAAGGAATTCTTATAATTGATGATGCAGGTCTAAGACTTCAACTAAAAAGATGCTTTAGTAATGTTTGTGGATGGCTTAAAGCCCTGTGCCAAATTAGAAATGGAGAGAAGGAGAGTATAAGACATCTCAAAGGCCATAGCAATTGCTGAAGGCATAGTGGAATTTTGGAAGACAGATCCTAAGACCTTAAGGGGAAGGTGGAAAGGGGGAGCTGAGATGGAGAAGAGTGGGAGCTCTTCCAAGGGGAAAGCTAAGGTGGAGGAAAATGATAGCGACCGGGGTAGAGCTTATGAAGGGTAAGATAAGGAACGATAAAAAACCCATGAATTGAAATGTTATTTGTACAATAGTCCCCATTATACCAAGGAGTGTCCAAAGAAAGAGAGATTAGCGACATTAGTAGTAAGCGAGAGTTCGGATGAAGGGGACGAGGCTTAGTTAGGCTCGATTTTACTACTTAATGCCATGAGTCTCAAGTTAACAAGAAAAGAAAAGGATTGATGTATATAGAAGTATCAATAGCAGATAAGAAACTTAATGCCTTCATAGACACATGAGCATCCTATCTTTTCATTTGTGATATGGTAGCAGAAAGTTGGGGCTGAAAGTGGAGGAGACTAAAACATGGCTTAAAACAGTTAACTCAAAAGAATTTCCTACTATTGGAGTAGCTAGAGGGATGGTGCTCCATGTTGGGGGTTGGTAGGGAAAAGAGATTGTTGAAGTAGTGCCAATGAATGATTTTGAGTTTGTGATTAAAATGGATTTTCTAGATCACATTGATGCACTTGTCATACCTTAAGCTAATTGCATTTGTGTACTTAATCACAACTCATAATGTGTAGTTCCCATCATAAGAAAGATAGGCCAAGCCACCAAATTCCTATTGGCTATGTAATTAGCAAAGGGCTTAAAGAAAAATGAAGTCACTTACTTGGTAGCCTTAAGAGTCAAGGAGGAAATTATTGGTTAGGAAGGCATTTCGCCTCAAGTGGGAGAGATATTAGAAGAATTTAGTGATATAATGC
Organism: Lumnitzera racemosa; assembly: GCA_024138005.1. NCBI lineage: Eukaryota > Viridiplantae > Streptophyta > Magnoliopsida > Myrtales > Combretaceae > Lumnitzera > Lumnitzera racemosa. Next base: position 27,561,337 of record JAMXBC010000003.1, on the reverse strand, counting down.
TATTGCCCAAGAAGTTACCGCTAAGAAGAAAAGTAGACCATGTGATAGAATTAGAGCCTAGAGCCAAGCTGTTCGTTGTCATCCCATACAAGATGTCACCTCCAGAATTAGAAGAGTTAAGGCAACAATTGAAGGAATTATTAGAAACAGGTTTCATTAGGCCTTCAAAGGCACCTTTTAGAGCTCCTATACTCTTTCAAAAGAAACAAGATGGGTCACTCCAAATGTATATTGATTATCCAGCCTTGAATAAGGTTACTGTGAAGAATAAGGATCTTACTCCATTAGTATCGGATTTATTCGACTGGTTAAGGGAAGCCAGATACTTCCTCAAATTGGATCTACGATCAAGATATCACTAAGTGAGGATTGAAAAAGGAAACAAACCCAAAACTAATTGTGTTGGAAGGTATGGTATTTTTGAATTCCCGGTAATGCTGTTCGGCCTTACTAGTGCCTTGGATACTTTCTATATGCTTATGAATTGAGTTTTGGCTCCCTTTCTTGATCAATTTGTAGTAATATATTTTGATGATATTGTGATTTATAGTAAGATGATGGAAGAACACAGAGGACCTTTGCTTGGTATTCTTAGCCTTGAGAATGAATGATCTATATGTGAAATTAGAGAAATGTGCTTTTGTGCAAGAAGAGGTGACATTCCTTAGTCACGTAGTAGGGCAAAGAAAGAGTAGAATGAACAAAGGAAAGGTGCAAGCCATCTAAGATTGGAAAGAACCCACTAGGCCTACTGAATTGAGATCCTTTCTTGGTTTAGTGAATTATTATAGAAGATTCATTAAGGGTTACTTAAGGATAGCAAACCCATTAACAGACTTACTAAAAAAGAATACCCCTTAGATTTGGAGTATGGATAGACAACAGGCCTTTGAGGCATTGAAGATGGAAATCACAAAGGAGTCAATCCTTCTCCTTCCTAACTTTAGCAAACCCTTTGAGGTATGTACAAATGCTAGTGATTTTGCTATTGGAGGGGTTTTAATACAAGAAGAACATCTTATGGCATTTGAAAATCGGAAGCTAAACAACATATAGAGGCAATATCCAGTACATGAAAAGGAGATGATGGCGATAGTGTACTGTCTTTAGGTTTGGAGGCACTACTTGTTAAGGAATAAGTTTGTGGTCAAAATTGACAATATAGCCACTAGCTATTTCCAAACTCAGAAGAAGCTCTCTTTTAAGCAAGCTTGATGATAGGTTTTCTTGGTGGAATTTGATTTCAACCTTGAGTACAAGCTAGGTAAGACTAACGTCGTGGTGGATGCTCTGAGACATAGGGTTGAATTGGCAGCCATCAGTAAACTTGAAAGCAACTTCATTGATAGAATTCAAGAGGGGATGGAGAATTATAAGCTAGCTAAAGCCACATTGATCCAATGTCAAGAAGGGAAAATAAGGAGATTTTGGCAAAAGAATGGACTACTATACATAAAGGGACATCGGATTTATGTACCCCACTCCTTGAACCTAAGAAGGGAGATACTTAGAGAGTGTTATGATTCTAAATGGGTAAGTCATCCAGGAATGCACCGTACACAAATCTTAGTGGAGGAGAAGTATTTTTGGCTACATAAGGCAACTTAGGGGCTACTAGATCCTATTCCCATTCTTGAATATGTGAGTTTGCCCCGGTCAGAACGGTAAGGCACAATTATGGTTATAGTTAATAGGTTCTCAAAAATATGTGACCTTTAGTCCAGCGACAAAGGAGTGCTTGGCAGATAAGGTTGTCCGATTGTTCTTGAGACATATTATAAAGTATTAAGGCTTGCTAAGAAACATTGTGGGTGATCGAGATGGGTGATTCATAGGGAAATTTTTGATAGAATTATTTAAACTTTTAGGATTCGACTTGAACTTTTCAACTAGTTTGCATCCCTAAACAAATGGCTAGATGGAACAAGTAAATGCTTTGGTGAAACTATCCTTAAGGCATTCTGTAAGATCTAACTAATGTGATTGGACTAAGTTGTTAGTGTAGCATAATTTTTGCTACATACCGTTCCTAAGGGAGGAGGAGCAACAACACAATCATAAACACCACCTTAATGCTAAGTTTGATGGCCAACAACATGGGGTAAGTCCTACGGAGGTGCTCATGAAGGATGTCATTGAAGAACAAGGTGCTAGGAAGATGACATAATGACTTATGTGACTAATGATCTTAGTAATGAGGAGTGTAGTGACTATGAGAAGAATGCCGATAGGCATGACTGTCAAACTCACAAGTGAACTCGTACGAGTCTACGAGTTTTTGAGAGCATTCCTAGTCAATTCGCTTAGATAGTTGATGTGGTGTAAATGTCACGGGCGGATTCCGTCGCTCGATCCCGTATGGCACTTAGCGCTCCTGACTTCATTAAGGAAGGCTAAGTTATCCTGTAACACACTCACAAAGTTTAGAGAGAGAAACTCTAAAAGTATATTGTATTCACTCAAATAACTTGTTGATACAACTAAGGGGATCTCCCCTATATATACAAGAGACCTCTCAAGATGGAGCGCTAAGATCAATTCAATCTAACGGTTACAAATGAATCCCTACCTACCTTTATATTAAATGCATCTATCTACCTTACCTACCACTTATTCTGGAACCTTCTAGATCTTCTAGAATATTCTAGATTATTTCCTCTTGGGCTTGAATGAACCTCATGATTTTGGGCCCCTTTAAATCGGCCCGTGACATTCTCCCCCACTCATTTTGGCGACGTTCTCGTCATATTTTCTTTGTGGAACTTTTGAATTTTGTTTGGAAAACTACCATCGAGCTTTAGTAGGTTCCCAACTAGTCTCACTTTCTAACTTTCCTTTCTAAATAAACATATACTTGTGCTTAGGGGAGTGGCCTTGTCTTCTCACATATTTGTCCATAATAATTTTTCCAACTTCTTTTTTGTGTGATTCCTGAATTCCAACTAAAGCCCTCTGTGATATTGTTCTATTAAGGTCATCCTCATCCTTATGATATGGCTCAAGCATTGTAACATGAAATACTGGGTGATCTTAGAGGTAACTCCAACTTATAAGATACTCGTCCTACTCGTTTTACGATGAGAAACAGCCCTTCATAACACCTTATTAGTCTTTTGTGCAATTGGCCCTTGGTCCACTAGATCAGGTGTAACTTCATAAGTACTTGATCCTCTACTTGATACTCCATTGGCCGACACTTCTTACCTACAACTTCCTTCATTCTCTGAATAGCCTTGTCTAAGAAATTCAGAGCTAAGTCTTGGCCTTCTTGCCACTCTTTTGCAATTTTATATGCTGGAAAACTAAACCTCATATATCCTGTGGTTACCGTATTTAGCGGCTTTCTTCCTAAGATAACCTCAAATGGACTATGTCCTGTTGGTTCATTCTTCTGTAGATTGAAAGAGAGCTGTATGACATCCAATAACTTAGACTAGTCCCACTGACTTGTACTTACAAGGTGCCTCCAAACTTGAAGGGAATGCACTACAGCTGTCATTTCCTTCTCATCTACTGGGTATTGCCTCTCTGTATCGTTCAACGTTCGGTTCTCAAAGGCTATTGGATGGTTTTTCTACATCAAAACCTCACCAATGGCATAATCACTAACATCTATGCATACTTTAGATACTTCACCAAAATTAGAAAGTGCAAGAACTTGTTCTTTAATGATTGCTTCCTTCTGAGTATCAAATGCCTTCTATCGATCTTCCCTCCATACCCATAGGATATCTTTCTTGAGCAAATCCGTTAAGAAGGTAGCCATTCGAGAGTATCCACGTATGAAACTTTTGTAATAATTTACTAAGCCAAGAAATGACTTCAATTTGGTGGGCTTAGTAGGTTCTTTCCATTCTCGAATGGCTTGCCTTAAGAAGGCCACTTCTTCCTTTGCAAAGGCACATTTCTCCAGCTTTACATATGACTCGTTTTCCCTTAAGGCTAACCAATCTGTATGAAGATGTTCTAGGTGCTCTTCCATAGACTTGCTATAAATCATGATATCATCCAAGTAAACCACAACAAAATGATCTAAGAATGGTGCTAATACTCTATTCATAAGACTACAAAAAGTAGCTGGGGCGTTCATGAGCCCAAATGGCATAACAAGAAGCTCAAATGCACCATACCTTATGACACAAGTGGTTTTGGACTCATCTCCATCTGTTATCCATACTTGATGATATCTCAATCGTAGATCCAATTTTGAAAAGTATCTTACCTCTCGCCATCAATCGAACAAGTTTGATACCAAAGGAATAGGGTACTTATTTTTTTCAATGACCTTATTCAAGGCCCTATAGTTAATACACACCTAGAGGGGCCCATCGTATTTCTTCTGGAAGAGAATTAGAGCTCTAAAAGGTACCTTTGACGGTTAGATGAATCCAGCTTCCAATAACTCCTTCAATTGTCGCCTTAATTCTTCTAATTCTTTTGGGGACATGCGATAAGGAACTGTAGTAGGGGCCTTTGTACCTGGTTTTAGATCAATCACATGATCTACTTCCCTTCTTGGTGGTAGCTTCTTTGGCAACTCTTTAGGCATGATGTCTTTGAATTCTTCTAGCAACTCCCCCACTCGATGTGGAATTACCTCTTGACTCTCCATCTCTTCTTCCCTATTCCATGTAGCCATGTACGTAACTTCATTCTTCTTTAAGCCTTTCGCTAGTTGTATAGCGAAAAGGAATTTTGTGGCTTGACCAGCTTTCCTTATAACAGGCACTACATATTGAGAGTTGGTCTCGAGTATACATATTCAGTTTGTACGAGGAACAATAAGTGCGTCAATACAATCTAGGAATTCTATCCCAATCACAAATTCGAAGTCATCCATAAGTACTACTTCGATGGTTTCTTTCCCTTTCTACCCTCCCATATGGAGCTCTATCTCCCTGGTGACTCCAATAGTAGGAACTTCCTTTGAGTTTACAGTCTTGAGCCATGTCTTGGTTTTCTCCACCTCCATTCCAATCTTACTTACTGCTACATTGGAGATGAATAGATGATATGCCCTTGTATCAATAAGGGCATTTAACTTCTTGACAGCAACTATCACCTTAGTATACATCAACCCCTTTTGCTTCTCCTACATCTTCATGGCACTAAGCAGTCGTACCGAACCTAGTTTGGTATCATCCCCTTCATCTGAGCTTTCATCTGTCATAATTGTTGCCAACCGATCTTTCTTTAGGCATTCCCTAGCATAATGGGGCTCATTGCAAAAATAGCACTTCAATTCTCGAGGCTTCCATCGTTCCCCATCTTTTCCTTTACAAGTCTTTCTCCGATCATTATTTTTCTCTTCCATCTTAGGCTTCCCTCTTGAGGAACTCCCATTCCTTTCCTTCTCAACTTCCCCCTTCTACCTTCCCATTAGGATCTTATGTTCTGTCTTCTTGAACTCCGTTAGGCCTTCAGCAACTGCTATGGTCTTAGAGATGTCTTCTATTCGTCTTCGATCTAGCTCTAATTTTGCCCAAGGTTCTAGACCATCTAAAAATATCACTAGAGCGTCATCCTGGTTAAGGTCTCGGATCTCTAGCATTAGTTCTGAGAATTCTTTCACATATTGCTTGATGTCACCCTTATGAGTTAGGTGACACAACTTTACCATTACTTTTTTAGCAGCATTTTGGAGAGAGAATTGCCCCTTGATTTCATGTATAAAGTTAGCCCAAGTATTTATTAAGTTAGCCCAAGTATTTATTTCGTTTGCCCTCCTACGCTATAATACCATAGTAGAATCTTTCAAATACATAGCAATAGTACGTACCTTTTTGAGGTCATCCAAGATTCTTACTGCATTGAAATATTGTTCTACTCTCCAAAGGAAGTTGTCTACCTCCTGAACGGATCGTATCCCATTGAAAGGTTCAGGCTTGGGGACATCGATCCTATGAGCAGACTGGATGTTCACTCCATTTACCACTACTGCCCGACATGCTGCTAGTTGGTTCTTAAGTTCTTCAATCTCCTAGCATATGGCCGCCATTATAGCATCTATCTTGGCTTCATAACCTTCCTCCTTATTTTCCAAAGCAATAACTCGAGCTTGGAATACTTCATTCTTCCCTTCAATCGTCTCATTACGCTGCTTCAACTCATTAATGGCTTGATTCAATGCTCCTTGCAATTCACCTCAAAATTCTTCCTCCATCTCTTCAAGGATGTCTTGTGATTCATCAAATTGTTCATTCACTTTAGCAATGCTCAACTCCGCTCTATCCATCCTATTAAGGAGATAGTTCAACAAGTCCTAAGACCCAGCCCTCTGCTTGGTGACTCTACGGTCCTCTTGATTACCTAACTCTTCGACCATCGAAGTATTGTTATCTCCTCCAGAGGACATCTTCTCCACACAAAGTCTCCTTACTCAGCTTTGATACCACTTGTCATGGGCGGATTCCGTCGTTCGATCCCGTGCGGCACTTAACGTTTCTAACCTCACTAAGGAAGGTTAAGTTAGCCTGTAATATACTCACAAAGTTTAGAGAAAGAGAGAGTAGAAAGAGAAACTCTAAAAGTATATTGTATTCACTTATATAACTTATTGATATAACTAAAGAGATCTCTCTTATATATACAAGAGACCTCTCAAGATAGAGAGTTAAGATCAATTTGATCTAACGGTTACAAATAAATTCCTACCTACTTTTACATTAAATGTATCTATCTACCTTAACTACCACCTATTCTAAAACCTTCTAGATCTTCTAGAATATTTTAAATTATTTTCTCTTAGACTTGAACAAATCTTACGATTTTGGACTCCTTTAAATGGGCTCGTGATGTAAACTCATAGTAGACTTGCAAGTTTACACAGCAAACTTGCTTGAATCGTGCGATTTAGACCCTGTCCAATAAGTCTACTTCAATATCTTCCAACAGGCCATTATAGATCAAATGGAATTAAAATAAGCCCGATGTTGACAGCCCAACCTACTATTAATGGTAAGAAAAAAAATGATTAAAGCAAAACTGCAAAAGGGTCTGGGTCATCTCGATTCTCGTCATTATTTAATTTGACTTCACCGCTCCCCTTCTCCAACTAAACCCCATTTCTACTGTTCTACTATTTTCCGCCACATCTCTTCGGCTTTTTCCCATGCCAGACTCTCATTTTCATCTCCACTGTCCACTCTCCAAGTTCTTTTATCAGGTAAGGTTTCTTTCTTCTTCTTTTTTTTTTTTTTTTTTTTTTTTTTCTTTTGGCTTCTGCTTTATATCTCCAATCCGACTTCAGCATAGAATGGACTTAATCAATACATAAATGTAAATAATTTTCTGTTGTTAAATTCAAGCTAGTTAAGTTAGCCATCGTGATTTGTGAAGACGACATGATCGGCCATTATAGAAGAACATATCCTTTTTTTCCCCCTTTCTTGAATAAATGTTCTGCTTAGCACCATTATTTCGGCCGATTTCAATTAATTTATGTTGTTTATTAGTTTATTGGGTTGCATTAGCTGACCAAAATTGTTAAATGGAATCAACTTGTATTATAAATGTGTAGTTTTTATGCCCTTTCATTATTTAAGAAAAATCATGTTTATATCTATGACATGGAATAGAATTTTATTGTCAATTCAGTAAAGTCATAATTTTATCTGTCAATTTTCCAGTTGACTGTAAAACTCACTAGTTAGATGTCCTTATAATGTTGTTCTATAATTTATTATATTTGGCACAAGACGGCATCCTTGATTCTTCCTTATCCTTTGAAAATGAAAAAAGATGATGTCTATAATTTTCCAATTGGTACGGCCGATTGAATTTGACGATGCCGTTTGCCAAGTATATGTGATGTCTATCAGGGTTATTGTATTACCTTTATTACCCTTTGAAAATTAATCTCTTTCTATTAAGATTATATTATGGCTATAAATATAACGTATAGGCTATTTGGTGACGAAAACTTTCTCCTATAGCATTCGTAAAAAAAATATGTGATTTCAAATTTATGCTAATATCTTGTCTAGTTCATACGTTAATCTTTTGCAGTTTGATTTATAACTCATATTTTTTGATGTTTGATCCTATAATGTTTCGGTGCTATATTAAGAGCCTATGTTGTGTTCTAATGTTAACAAATGGTAAAGTGGCAACCTTGTATTAGTGGTGAAAATAGGGAATTGGAATTTATCAATCTCTCATATCTTTTGTATGTTATTAGAGATCAAGGAATATGTTATTTCTTACATTACAAGGTGCTTGTTATTAAAAATATGTTACCAAACCAACTTCATGTTAGTAAAATATGGTCTAGTTTTTTTCAAGTTATTTCACAACCAACACGAAGTTTGAGAATATTTGAGATGCATGTACAAACAATCAATTATCTAGCTATTCTCATGATTCAACTTCATTTAATTCATTACAGAAAATTAGGTAGTAGTTAAGTTGAAATGTCATCTTCCAAAATCATTTAAAGAGAGCTCCAAGAGAAAGAATGCATTTGGAAATAGAATCGATATTGGTTGGGAGTATGGAATTGGCGTAAATAACAATGAGAAAAAGGTAAAAAGCAAATATTGTGATAAAATTGTTAATGATGGCATTCATAGATGCAAGAATCACTTGAGTTATACACAGAAAGATATAGACCCATGCACAAGCGTAGCTAATGACATTAAAAAGCAAATGTAGGCACTTTTGGTGAAAGCTATAGAAATGACAAAAAAGAAAGGAAAGCAAATTTATGGAATTGAAGAATCTGATGATGAAGAGGTAGAACAAGCATCCTCCAAGCGAAGAGGAAGAGATGTCATGGACTCCTTTTTTAGTAAGAGAATTAGTGGTATACGGCCAAACCAAGTAATTATTAACCAATTCATAAAGAAAGAGTTTAGAGAAAATTGTTAGCAAATTGCTTGTTTTTTTTTTTTTTTTTCTACACAAGTGCAATTCTTTTTAACTATGTGAAAAATCTAGAATTTTCAAATATGCTTGAGTTCGTTGGCCAATATGGTTGTGGGCTTAAGCCCCCTTCTTATCATAAACTAAGGGTAACATATCCAAAGAAAGAAGTAGGTCAAATAATGGAATTGCTTGAGGAATACAAAGCAAAGTAGAAGAGTACGGGTTGATCCATTTTGTTAAAATATGGACTGATAGAAAGAGATGCTCCTTATGTAATTTCTTGGTGAATAGTCCTAAAAGAACGGTCTTCTTGATATCTATAGATACTTTTGATATCTCTAAATTGATTGATAAATTTTTTGATATGTTAGATGATATTGTAGAGAAAGTTAAGGAGGAAAATGTTGTACATGTGATCATGGATAATGCTACAAATTATAAAGCAACAAGAAAAAAATTGATGAACAAAAGAAAGAATTTGTATTGGACACCTTATGTAGCACATTATATTGATTTTATTTTAGAGGACTTCAAAAAGGAATTGAAAATCCATCATGAAACAATTACAAAATGGAGAAGAATGACCATGTATATATACTCTAAGACTATGCTTATCTTAATGCTAAGGCATTTCAAAAGGTAGATGGACTTGATTAGACTTGGTGCAACTCATTTTGCTACTTTTTATTTGACTTTAGGTTACCTTAGTGATATGAAGGGTGCATTGATCGCTATGTTTGCTACTAGTTTATGGAAATCATGTAAATATGCAAGTACGTAAGAGGGACAGTAGATTCAACAGTTGGTTTTGGATGGTAGATTTTAGAAGAATATTACTAGTTTCCTAAAAGGTGCATTTCCTCTCATAAAGGTGCTTAGATTGGTGGACTTAGTTGAACAACATTCCATGGGCTTCATTTATCTAGAAATTGAATGTACTGACTGAGGAGAAAATTAAAATAAATTTTAACAATATAAAGAGAAGGTGATATTTTAACTTATTACTTGCTTACACTTTTAATGTTCCTTTCAAAGTTAAATTTGCTAATAGATGTCATATTTTATTCATCTAATGTACTTATGAACTCATATTGAAGATTATTAATAAGAGATGGGAGCTTTAGCTTCATAGACCACTATATGCTGCAACTTAGTATTTAAATCTTCATTTCCATTATAGTCCTAATTTTAAAGTTTGCGTCGATGTTAAAATTAGACTATATAATTGCATTGAGCATATGATTGCCTATCTAACTAAAATGGGTAAGATTGATATCTAACTTGAAGCATTTGGGGATATTAAAGAATTGTTTGGTATTGAAGCTGCAAAGTTAGTAAGAGACAAAAAACCTTTAGCAAAATGGTAACATTCATATGGAGACAAAGGCCCAAAACCACAAAAATTTTCTATTTGTATATTAAACTTAACCTATAGTTTTTCTGGTTGTAAGTACAATTGAAGTGAATTTGAAATGGTATGATGCAAAGAATCTTTATTTATCTTTTATTCTTTATGTAGATGATATTATTAATATTATATTAAATTTTTTATGTTTTAGATTCATACCAAAAGGAGGAATAAGCTACACCAGCAAAAAATAAATGATCTAGTATTTGTAACGCATAATTTAAGATTGAGGATAGGCAAATAGAAAAAAAAAAGAAAAAGATCGAGCTACTAATTTTATTGTTAAAGATCTCACATCTGATGATGAATGGATTGTTGAGGGAGAAAATGTGCTTAATTCATCAAATGAGGATTGGTTGAATATCCTTTTAAGTAGGATGGGAAAGGAAAAGGATGAAGATGTTGAGGAAATTGACACTTACATAGACTTAGAAGGCTATGGAAATAAGAGCTAAGATGATTTGGAGATTCTTGATGTTGATGTTACTAAAGAGGAAGGTACATTAAAGGACTTGGAATTAGATGATATGGTAATTATTGGTAGTAGTACCAAGAATGATGTTGGCATTGATGATGAAGATGAAGATGAAGATTGTTACACCTCGAAGCAGTGGAGTTACAACAGTTCTACCATATAAATTAACCTATGATAGTAACTAATCTCATAAATACTATCGAACATACAATGTATACAATGCATTCACTATTCCTTACTTTAAAGTAAATAAATCATTCAAGAATAACAATAAAATTTACATATACAACTAAAAACCTTAAGTCATATTTACATAGATATATCTATATTGTCTTATGAACCTAGGAAATATTTACATACCATAGTAGTCTAGTAATTAAAATATTATATGATCATCAAATAAACCTACGAGTTGATTAAAAAAACTTTAAAGACTCAATTAATTAACCAGTTTGATCCTCACTCCCCCAAGGTACTTTAAAAAGAAGCTAACCTTTAGATAGTTACAACGTAGCATTTCAATTAGTACCTATAAGAATATCTATAAAGGTATGAGCAACTAATGGCTCAGTAAGTCGGGATGAAGACTTAAGAATATATATCAAACGCAAACAAGATACTCAAGCAAATATAATGCAACATGCAAATGCCATCACATAATGTGGTTTGGTCCACTCTAATCCGAGTTGAGGAGTTTTAACATTTATGCAACAAGCGACAACTAAACCTAGGTTTATGTAATGGAGTCACCACTTCCCTTACTACTATTATTCAAACCATTGCCCTCATCTTTACTGCAACCTCCTTTTTTGTCACTTAGTTCAACTAAGGATAAAGAAGAGACTATTATGTTATCCAACGCTATCCTTAAAGTATCAGTATTTGGTTAGAGAATCCTAACAGTCCATTAAAGGGTTACAATACATTTTTAACTAAGGTATTAGGTCAAATATAGTTAAATTCGATTTAAGGTGATCAAATAATTTCACTTTATATAAATCACAATAATTCAACATAACAAGGCATCATAATATAGTTCAATAACCAAAGACACACAAGCATGCACACAAACATCTACCTACAAGCACAAAAAACACAATCCTAAGCCTTTGAGTACTTTAATATAGTACTTTAAAATATAACGATGTATTGAACCCAACTTACCAAACATCCTTAACTTACTTACTCAACTCGTTACAGGGTTAACTCGTCTCGGCTTGTCTTATAATATAAATACTTTTTTAGTATTTATACCATTATGACATATAAGCTTTAAATTATGATTTTACTTGATTATTCAAGTTATATATATGTTACTTATTATTGATCTACTCTAGATTAATTTCTGATTCAATTTCTACATTTGTTTTCAATTTAGTGAATTTTATCGTTCTTTTAATAATCAACAAGATCTAGCTTCTTAAAATTTCTAGTATATGATTTTGTATAAACTAAAAACCTTAAATAAAATGTATATAATTATGTAATATTTCTCATTGTACATAATTCATAATTCCTCTAAGAATTCCAATGATTTCTAAAAAACCAACAACACAATCCCATTAATAACTCACCTAAAAATGAATCAAAACCATTTTTACTTTCCAAATATTCATTTCCATCTTATTTCCAGCCATAATGAAATTTAGTCAACTATTTCTTGATGTAACTTTTATCATGTAGACAATCCGTAACAATAGAAAAATGGGTTACTTGCTCATATGCCATGTACTATATTATTCCATACTTTAAAATTTCAACAATACAATAACAATTTTCTTACTTAGATTGCTCCATATCCAAAAAACTTTTCCTAACAAAAATTTTACCATTAACCCAATCATTGTGGAATTAAGGATTTGAGGACAAATAGTCAACTTGGATAAAAAAATATCAAAGTTACACCAAATTATTTCTCATTTGCAGAATTCCCATTATTAACAACATTTCTAATTTGTTCTTTTTCTATTGAAACAAGATTCAACATCTACTTTAGGAAGATTAGACATAAAAAAATTTTGAAATTTTAAATATAAACTAAAAACTATAATTGACAAGAAAATCAATCATCTTAATTTGATAACCTTTAAACGTATAGGCAGAAAACAACTTCTAAATTTCTCAACTTGCAAACCTTGAGAATAGCACGTATTTAGTGTTAGATCTTTATTAGATTCACAATTCAATTCAATTACAAACTCACCTAATGAGATATATTCACAATAGGACTTGTAGTACATAAAAAGCTCATCACAAATCTATCATGAAAATTAAACTTAGATCTAAGTATATAGCCAAAAATTAAAAAAAAAAAGGAAAAACAAAACAAATAATGGATACCGTTTACCTTAAGTCATTTTTCTTCATGACTTTTGAATTACTCATTACTGTGGTTACTCCTCTTAATTTTACATAATCCATACATTATAGCACATGTCAAAACCTTAAATCCAACTTGAATTAAACATTGAAATGGAAGAATTAGGACCTATTACCCTTCTTTTAGTCATGGTAAAGATAGGGGCTCCTTTACTTTTTAATCTGTAAGCTCAATATTTTCATTAAAGTCCGTAGAATTTATAATGAGGGAGTAGCAACTGGATCTTACAAAATTATTAATAAAATATGATCGTTATTCGTAATTGTAGCATAAGGTGTCAAATTACTAATGTATTCCTTATTTTAAACTAACTTACCAGGATATATCATCATTGATATGGTGTAACCATGGTTGATATGTTCAATGAGCAAGATTAAAATTATCATGGGGTTATTCTATAGAATGGGACACTAATTAGACCGTTATAGATAAATTGTGCTCCTAAGACCTTGATAACGATCATAAATTGAGGATGAGATTATTAGAGCATGGACAATAAGAAACAAAGTCATATCTTGTATTACAAGAAGGGAGGTTCACCCTTTTGAAGTGCCTATGTGGTGCTTAACCATCCTTTACTATCATATTTACTCATATTTGAATGGCAAGCCAACATTTCTCTCCTTGTTTAACCCAGGACTATTCTAAGCCCATCCTTTTCAATGAGTGCCCTTTAGCATTGTCATAAGCTTTCATATGTTTCAAAGGCTCAACTTTACAACTGGTTTTAGTCCATCATGGATATAATCAATAGAGCGGCATTAGTTCCAAAGTAGTTTGCTCATGGAAGGCTTAACCCACCCTTAGAGAATACCTTATTCCATGAATAAATTGCCTACTAATGGCTCTCACCATACAATACGCTCGAGTTGAATACCCCTACTCACCTTCAAACTCTCAAATTATGACATTCTCTTCCTCCTAAATTCATGATGCCTTTGCCATGAGGCTAAACTACTACCACTACTTACACAAAAAGATTGCCAACCTTACTTCACATGTTGTTAGACTCTACCTAAGATCATCTCCACCAAAACATTAGGTCTTCAAAGGTTTCCTCTCACCTTCAGCCATCTCTTCATCCTCTAAGATTTCCTTTTATTGAGTTACCTAATGATAAGGCTGGACACTTAAGTACATTTAGAAAGGATTCAAGTGGATCTTGCTATAAGCCAACGCGTAACACAATTGCCTTCTATAGTAATATCCTCCATGTAGTGGCTACTCCTTTGAGCTTAACTCACATAAGCTAAGGTTTACAATACAGTTGCCTCTCTTACAATGATATCCACCTTTTGTAGCCAAATTATAGGCATAAGCTTAAAAATTTAAAGTATTTTGGTTAAGACCATTAAGGTAGTAATGGCAATGGCATAATACATGCAAAACATCTCATGTTTTAATGCTCCTTTTAACCAACATGAGCCTTTTCATGTCAACAAGATCTACCTACTCACTAAGTATAATTGGTAGCATTTAGGTGGTTTAATGAAAGTTGCAATGTAACTACTTTGATACCACCTGTCAGGGGACAAGAGGTTCACTCCTCCCAAATTACTCATGTTATGCTTAATCATCCTTCATCGTCTACATATTCATTCATATTTTCTTTAGTAAGCTATTGTTGTATGGTTTTCGAATGATTTCCTTCTTGCAAAGTTTAAAGAACTAAAGGTACTAAGGCTAATCTGGTAGGGCCATTAGTAAATGGATATCAAAGAAGATAAGACTAGTTATTGTATGTTATTAGATCCTTCTTATAGTGCTTCTTCTTCATATTTATAGGTGGATGTCAAGTGTCAAAAACAATGATTGATTGCATGATTATTGGGACACATGGAGACTTCTAGATGGGGTACATCCCTAAAACGTAGGAGTAGTGGGTAATAACGTAATATAACCGTAACAAGTATAACTGTTCATGCCACTTTCCTTAAGTTCAAAATAGATATGGTTCTGTGTTAATTGGCATTTGCTGAAAAGTGAGTTACTTAGCATAACAGAAGCTAAGCTACCAAGTGAATGTAATGGATGAAATCCAACTATGAACATTTTCCCTTTAACTCCCATGGTCGAGAATTCCATAGAGGGAGTAGTTTAATATTCTTTGTGGGGTTAAGTGGGGAATTGTTTCTCAAATGTTGAGTAATGTAGGAAGTTCCTTAATTTCCATGTAAAAGGGCAGATTGTATGCCATCCGAAAGGTCATAACATTTCAATTTTCCCACATGTCAAAAGACCAAGTGGTAAGACGTACGATAACTATCGCCTTAGCCATAATCACACCATAGGCCTAATAATTGTCAAAGTTTTGATAACTGTTGGGTCTTTGTCTTAAAACACATGTCAATAATTCAAGCCATCATCTAATTAGCACATCATTATTGTAAAAAACGTATTGTGGTTAAGAGGGAAAATCATTCATATTTAAGAAAACTTCTAATATTGAAAACAAATTTCAGTGCATCGTCATTTGCATTCATAAGCTTTCACTTGTTTCCGACATTTTGTCTCGACCTTCAAAAAGTTCTGTGACATTTATTATAGTCAAAATCAAGTATAGTTCAAAATGTAATTCATCAACATATTCTTTTGTATTTTGAAGCAACTGAGATTGAGGTTACTTCTCCCCTCCAAAAAAGGAGAGAGATGGCTTGTTGCTCAAGTAGTTCAACCGATAGTATAGTAAAGCGGTGGGACAAACTTGCTCAAATTAACTCTCTCGCAATAGATACATATTCAGATGACAAAGAAGGAAGATTGATATGAAGCAAGTGCATTTATCAGTTTTAATATAACGGATGTGAATCTGAGTTGATCCCTTAAAAACTTCGAATACTAATATTAACCTTAGTTTCATTATCTGACTGGAAAATTGTGATGGGTTGAGTGAATTAAAAATACTAAAATTTACAAACTAAACTAATTATAAGACTTGATTAAGCAATTTAGAAAGCGATAAAACTAAGAACGACTTGAAGAATGCAAATAACATATTTAGGAATTATTTCCCCTAGTGTTTAACATGTAACCGTTTAAAATATATCCAATTCAATTTCTATTATTCTTAATCGAAGGGATTCACGATTAAAGTTAACACCTTTCTCAAGCATATTAACCTTAATCCTAAATTATTCACCAGAATCTCTTCACTTAGTAATATAAGTTAGAATCGCATTAATATATGATGAATTTCTCCACAAAAGAATAACTTTCCGGAAGAAACATATATCTTATCTCTAAGTATATATGTAATTCTCTCCAATTATGTCAAGATCTCATTACACATGTGATTTCTCAATCATCATGCATAATATCATAGATTGATATTCTAAAAATATCAATTAATAATTAAATAACATAATTGAATCAAGAAAAGATAAAAACTTTATTGAAAATTGTCAACCAATCCAATAGTCAGATGAAAACCTAAGTTCCATAATCCTAAATACAAAAGTCTTAAGCTATCATAATGAAACTAAAAATGAATTGCCGCAAAATCAATAAATCAAACATGAAAAACCCTTTTTGTTGATGATGGATCTCTTTAATCTTGAAGTTGGATGTTGCTTTTGCCTTTTTTCTCTCTTTTTCCTCAAGCATCTTCTCTTTTGAATGTCCAATCTTGTATGCGAAGCCCTAGTATGTCCTTTTATAATGTATTGAAAGGTTTCCGTTTTCGTCACTAGACATGGCCTGGGATACAGTCGTGTCCCCAGGTCATATAACTTTCTGACCTCAGCATATTTTCCTAGATGGACACAGCCTGGGGATACAACTATGTTCTAGATTGTGTAACTTCAAAACTTCAAAACTCATTCATTTAAACTCCGAATTGAGTGAAACTTAATTCCTTTTCTTCGTTTTCGATCCAAGAATGCGTTTAAACCTTGAAATCAAAATTTTACTTAATTAAGTATCAATTTCTTTAGAGAAAACCAAAGATGTAAGGGAAATACTATAAAATCACCATATGAAATGTATTTAAAATAAGAGTTATCAAAGATCTATGGTTAGATATCTGTATAATAATGTGATTTATTTTAGTGATTCACCAAACAAAGTAACTAATGCTGCTGATATAGTTCTTATGTTAAAATATAACAAATGCTGGCAAGATCTTCCCGAGACCTAGAATCTGAGGAGGCTGAGAGAGGAAGAAATGGTGTGCTTTTCAAGAGAGAGTGAGTTTCACATCTACCTAAAATATCTCAACTTTGGACTATGCTTCCCATTTTCGGCTTTTGTCAAGCAGTTTTTCAATTATTTCCGAGTTGCAGCGAATATGTTCTCACCAAATACTTATTGGCTTCGTTTAACTTTTGAGATCGTTTGCGAAGAAGTAGAGGTTAAGATGATGCCTCAATTATTTAGGTACTTCTTTACAATAACGAGGTTGCCCAATGACAGGTACTTTTGCGGCTATTACACATGAGCGGCAATTTATGGATGGATTGAAGTCCAAGATCCACAAGTGACATATAAGTTCGTGTCTATCATTTTAGATGAGGAATTGGATTTTTGGACGCAATGGATTGAACCTATCCATACCAAGGATATCAAATTGATGCCAAATGATGCTGTTACAATAAAGAAGATACAAGAAAGAAGAAAAAGGACATCAAGAGGATAATAAGGCGATATGGGAACAGGGAGTCAATTTTCTCCGAAAAGGAAGGTATGCGATTGAATTACTACCATGCTGAGTAGAGCTACAAGAAGAAGGTCGTTCTCTTGACTTGGGGAAAGAATAGTTGCCTTTAAGCCTTCTTCAGCAATTGTAAGTCTTTATTACTTACTTTACTATTGATGTATCTACTTTGTATTACAGACATAGGTGCTAGTAATATAAACCCTGCCAAATTGTTGGCTCAAGTAAAGGAGAAAAAGTTTGAAGCCAACTAATGAGCTCGCGCTACAGTAGTTGTTAATCAGCCAATTGCTCTAAAGAAGGTCGCTTAAGAGAAAATAATGAGTTATCAACAAACGTCAAGGGAGTGACAAGCCTAGGCCCGTTAAGGCTATAGAAGTTGAAGCAATCTTACCATTAGTAAACATTCCTTTAGCTGAATAGTCGAGAGATTCTAGCCGAGTTATCGGTGTTGCCAGCAAGTAGGAAGTTGCTTGTCATGAGGTTACTAAGTAAATTACCGATTTAAGTAGTTGTGCTAAGACCCAATAAGAGGAGTGGAAAGGAGCTTGCTGACCAACCTCCTCTTAAGAAGTCTAAGACTTTAGATGAGAAGACGAAGGAGGCGATGAGGAGCAAAGATATCAGTAGTATTGAATTCATCCCTAACAATGAGGTAGGTAAATACTTTGTTTCGTTTTAAGGCCATAACATTCTCCACATTGACTCGACATTAGGTGATAGAACTAAATCTCTAGCCTTGATGGAAGGTGTTATTCTTTCCAAGGATAGGGAAATTGCAAAAAAGGAAGTTGATAAAGTCTATAGTTGTAATAAGGTGCACATCACAGCTAAATTATATTATGTAAGTATCAATTGAATCCTTTTAATTGTTGTATGTTTTATTGCTAACCGTCCTATTTGTTTATAGATCCATAGCCACATTCTTAGGGCATTAGATGAAGCCGACAAAGAGATGAAAATGGAAATAACAATAATAATTTTTTTTTTATATTCCACGAAGTGGTCTAGCGAATTCATCATTTTGTCTTGTTTACTTGCTACAAAAAATTTACGATGCATACAATTCCTCAAAGACTCAAACTATGGTTGCCAATAATGTGAGAATCAAGGCCGAGATGAAGGCTAGAAAATATTAGGATAAACTCACTGTCGAGAAATTGGCACATTCTTTAAGGGTCAATGAATTCTTAAGCCTCAAGGTTAAGGTTGATGAGCAATATAAAGAGGTTGAAGACTTGAAGAAGGAGCTACGTAAAAAGAAGGAAGAGTATTAGCATTTGGGTCAAACACTTAACTCAATGAGTGATGAAGAAAATAGGCTCAAGATGCAAATAAAGGAACTAGAGACTAACAACTCTTGACTGTAAAGCCATATGGCCTAATTAGAGGAGGTAGCAAGGAAAGGGCCATCTATTAAAGAGACCCCCTAAAATTGTGACACCAAGTTGGCAGTATGAGAGATTATTGAGGAAAAAGTTGTTGAAGGGGGTTTAAGCAGCAAGAGAAGTAATCCTTAAGTTTTACCCTAAATATGATCTTTTGTGCTTAGACTTTGCCGACGTCGATGATCAAGACAACAGTTATGACAAAGAAGCCAACGAAGATTTAGGTACCCAGATCGATATGTTGGGTGATAACAAGGCTGGTGCCAAAGATCTTGGGGATGATGATGATAGCCTGTCTAAGGAAATCCCTTACGTGCACCAGAAAGGGATATGCTCCAATAAGGCTCCAACTTTCAATCAAGAGAATGCCGCTGCTCTATCCAAGAATAAATCATAAAATTGTTTTCCATGTAATTAGTTTGTTATCTTTTGTATAGACAATATTTGACTAAGTGATCCAAAATTTACCACTGTATTTGTTATTAATCTTATGCACATTTCCTCACAAGTAATTTTAACATGTTTTATTTCATGTACTTTATCATTTCTTAGTATGTTTTATTTCACACACCATGTTTTTTTAGCATATTTTATTTCAAACGCCCTATTTTGTAGACATTTTTTATTTCACATGCCTAATTTGGGTGTCTTTTTAGACATTGTCTGTTATTGATTTAAGACGTGGACTAATCATCTTACTTGAGTTACGAGATTGCCTCTATGAACTAATGAACTTGTTATTTAGCTTTTTGGTTAACTTATAAAGTTCTATGTCCATGATAGGTCTAAACTTATTAAATACTAGTTTGTTCATCATACAGTCTAAACTTATTAATATTCCGTCAATCATAAAAAGATCAAGTCAAGAAGCAAAGAATGTAATTGTCTTTTGAACAAGTAGGCTATCGCTTTACAAAACAAATGGAATTGCTTCACAAAATCAAGGGAATTAATTAAAATAAAGTTTTAAGTTCTCAGCTTTCATGTAAAAGGGATAATTGTTTCATCTAACCTTTCTAGTTGATAGATCCCTTCATTAATGACTTCCTAGATCCCTATAGGATCCTCCTAATTGGCATTAAGCTTCCCTTGCTTCTCTTACCCACCAATCACTTCTAGTTTTCGGTAAACCAAATCTCTAGGTTGAAAAACCTTATGCTTTACCTTTTGATTATAATATCTAGTTGCCCTATGCTGACACACTAGAAACTCTTGCTTTTACAACATCTTTAATTTCTTTAATTGTATCCAAATTAGCTGTCAAACTAACATGATTGATCATCACATCGAAATTTTGTATGCATGGATTTAGCAGGTCTAACTTAATCGGTAACACCGTTTCCATACCATACACCAATCTGAAGGGTGTTTCCCTTGTTGTAGTTTTGTAAGTAGGCTAGTATCCCCATAAAACATTCGAAAATTTGTTAGCCTATTTTCCTTTGGCTTGATTAACCTTCCTCCTCAAGTTGTATAAGATAATCTTGTTTACAGCTTCAACTTACCCATTAGTCTAAGGGTGAGCTATAGACGTGTAATTCAGGTGGATGCTGTATTTTCTCACAAAATGCTCGAAATTTGTTATTGTCAAATTGTGGTCCATTGTCTGTGATTATCATAAATGGGGCTCCAAACCTTGATACAATGAAGCTAAAAATAAATGCCTCAACCTTCTATTTAGTGATCCTCACTAATGCTTCGGCTTCTGCCCACTTTATGCAATAATCCAAGCAACAATGACAAATTATCGTTGAGTTGTAGACTTCGAAAATGGTCCGAATATAACTAATCCTTATTAGGCAAAGGGCCAAGGATTGGTTAAGTAGCACAATACAGGAGGAGGGACATGACTCAATACCTCGTGCTTTTAGCATTTTTTACAATGGTAAGCTATTCTCGCGTCATCTTTCATTATCAGCTAATAATAGACGAGCGACAACACACGGATATATAACACTTGTGCTTTCACATAGTTACTACAAATACTGCCATATAGTTCAAATAACACCTATCGTGCATCTTTCAAAGGAAGGCATCGAAGATAAGGTTGGGATTACCACGTTTGTATAGCCAATCATCTATTAGTGTTTAATTCACAGCTTAATAAACCAATCTTTAAGCCTCTTTCTTATCATCAAGGAGGATACCATCCTTTAAATACTCTATAATCGCATCCATCTAAGATTTCTCTTTCGAGTATGGAGCTAATTTAAAGCTCTACAAAACAATTGGTAGATTCTTGTGCGAGAAAAACTCAACAAAAGTTTGTCACTTAAATCGGTGAAATTCCATACTAGTTAACTTTGATTGAATGACCTCTCGTACTCATCTATCCATTGAATGTCTCTCGAATTTTTAAAAAATTTAAAGAATCTTGCGTATCTGTTTGCACTTCTCAACATAAACTTATTAAGAGCAGGTCCTTGATAGTATGAGGAGACTTCATGTTTCTGATCACATAAATCTTTCATAGATTAGCCTCAATCCTACATCAAGTGACCATGTATCCTAAAAACTTTCTTGAAGTAGCACTATAGATGCACTTTTGCGAATTCAACTTTATATTGTATCACCTCAAAGTGGTGAATGTCTCCTTAAGATTAATAAGATGTCAACCCTTTGTGGTACTTTTCATAATCATATTGTCAACATACACCTTAACATTTCGATGGATCTAGGACTTGAACATGATAGTGCCAAGTCGCTGAAAAGTTGCACCGACATTTTTTAACCCAAAGGGCATTACTGTATAACAATGTATTCCAAAATTAGTGAGAAATATTGTGTGAACTTTGTCTTCCTCATCTATTATGATTTGGTTGTAGCCGAAAAAGGCATCTACGAAGGAGAATAAAGCATGCTTAGCAGTTGAATTAACCATCTAATCTATTCTTAGTAGGGGAAAGCAATAATTGGGATAGGCCTTGTTAAGATCCGTAAAGCCTATGCATATGCGCCACTTACCATTAGACTTCTTGACTAGCTAAGTCAAATAAAGCTCTTCCCAAATGAATTTTGCCTTTAAGAGTTTCTGGACTTCTTTTATGGCTGCTTGCCTCTTAGGGGCAAAATGCCTTTTCTTCTATTGAATTACTTTAGCAATTGGATTGATCTGAAGTTTGTATACCATAACATCTCTAGGGATACCCAGCATATCTATGGGGGACCATGTGAATACATTGGCATTATCCTATAGAAATTTAATTTAATTTTAACGGATGTTTGTTGGCATGGTTTTCCCTATCTTAGTTATTTTCTTAAGATTGTCTCCTAATGAAATTCCCTCCGTTTCATCTTTGACATTGTCCCAATTGACTTTCCTTCTAAATAAGTTTCAACTTAAAAAATTTCTCCTTACCTTAATCCCCTTATATACAATAACCTTGCTAATTGTTGATCCCCTCTACATACCCCAACTCTAGTAGGAGTAGGAAATTTAGCCTTGAGGTAGGTAGTAAAAGGGACAATGCCGAACAAGTGCTAATACGGCCTTCCCATGATTAGATTATATGGGGACCAACATTTGATAACTAGGAAATTCACTTTATCCTCCGCGACATGATCATCATCTCCAATTTGGATTGGTAAAGAAATTACTCTAATCATGCAAACAAATTATAGTTGTAGGATCTCAACTGTGCCTTGATCTTTGACCTTATCTAATTAAAAGCGTATTGAAAAATAATATTGGCCAAACTTCCAATGTCAACAAGTATTATCTTGACCTAAAAGTTGGCAATCCTCGCACTAGTTATAAGTGTGTCATCATGAGGCGTTTGAATGCTTTCAAAATCTTCCTCTAAGAGGGAAATTGCATTGTCGATTTTGACCTTTTTTCCTTAGACATTACAAATATAATGAATAGCATTAGTTGAGCTCAAGGAGCTTGATTGGCCAATAGTAGAAGGTTTGTTGATTAATTATACAACTAGGTGCTCTATTGGTGCTTCCAACTCTTGCATCTTTCCCGGTAATAACCAGTCAATAACATTCTCTTGGTCTTCTCATCACCTTTGAGATGGTCACTCAATATTCTTAGCATCTTGTGCTAAAAGCTTGCACAAGTGCTCTTATTGAATTGCATCCTCGATTACATTCTTAAGTTAGATGCATTTGTCCGTGTTATGGCCTTTATCACGATAGAAATTGCAATACTTATTGGAATTTCACTGTGATGGGTTCCCTCTCATCCTTTCTAACCATTGCAGCATTCCTCTCTACCCATGTACCTCCTTTAATATGTTTGAAATTGGATGATTAATTGGCATGTGGACTGAATAAGTTAGAATTCTTGGCTCTCTTTCTTGGCGTTATTACAATAGTCATCGTTTGTCCCGAGTTGATCTTTTGCACTTCTCCTATTGTTACCTTTCCTATCTCTTCTATTTTGATCAGTTTCTCAATTAACCTTTATGTTATCTTCTTACTAGATGTAAGACGTGGCTTTGGCTTTGAACTTGGCAAAAGTTCTAGGCTTATCTTTTATGAGAGACTTAAAGGTCTCCATGGGTTTTGACACCATCTATAATGGTGTTGAGGGCAACATTCTGTCGAGTTTTGGAATCTAAACCATCTCGACCATAAACCTATCTGAGTAATCTTTGATTAAACCATCCAATCTTTGCTTTATCATATTAAGGATGGAAGAATCCTTAACACGAAGCTTACTTGGAAGCTTACTTACAAGGAAGTGTTGATAAAGCACTTTTACTAAATCTTCGAAACACGAGATAGTGTTTAGCTTTAGGTGTTTAGACAGTGTACTCGTCGTATTCCTCAATGTTGAGGGAAAAGCTTAGTAAGCCATAACATCACTTAAGCCATGTAACTTGGCTAAAGTACAGTAGTACTCAAGGTGATCTTTAGGATTTTTCATTCCATCATAAGTTTCAAATTGTAGCAACTTAGTGTGCCATGGTATCTCCTCATCTAGGATTTTAGGGATAAGAGGGTTCTTCTTGATTTGAAACTGTTTACTTATTGTAGTAGGGATGCTAACATGCAAGGGTCAAGCATGGTGCACCTGCTATAGTTGCTTCTCCATATCATTTTTCTTAAGTATAAGGGCTGAAGGTCCTACTATAACTTTAGCTTACTTTTCGGTAATTCAAGAGAATAAATCGAGTCATCAATATTCTCAGTATGGTGATCACCATGTTCTTTGTTTTGATTTAGTGGATCTTATTATGGAGGAGATTAAGAATTTCTTCATTTTTTTTATCAACTCTTGGTTTTCTTTAGCCAAGTTGAGGTAAACCTGCTCCAACTTAACCAAATGTTGCTCATCAATGTGCCTACTTCCCCCCTCAAGGTGGTGGGATAAAGTACCAACACTTTCACTTTAAGTTAATCTAGTTCTTACCATGTAAGTATGTCAAGAAAAAATAGATGGTGCCAAATGTTGTTATATAGCTTTTGGATGATTTCCTTCCTACAAAGTGCAAGGAACTAAAGGTATTAAAGCCAGTTTGGTGTTGCCAGTTTGGTGTTGCTATTCCGATACCTATGTCAATAAATTTACATTAGAGAAGATAAGATAAGTAATTATGTGTTGTTAGATCCTTCTTACATTGCTTCTTCTCCATATTTATAGGAGGATGTCGAGTGTCTGAAATAGTGGTTGATTGCATGATTATTGGGATACATGGAGACTTCTCGATGAGGTGCATTCCTTAAATGTTGAAGTAGTGGACAGTTATGTAATATAACGTACCGAGTGATAATTGTTCATGCTACTTTCTTTAAGTTCAAATCATATATGGATATGTATTAATTACAATTTGTCGAGAAGTGAGTTATTCAGCATAACAGTAGCTAAGTTGCTAGGTAAATGTAACAGATGAAATCTGACTATTAACATAAGCCATCTTTTCTCATCCTATTTAACCTAACACTATTTGAAGCCCATCCTTATCAAGGAGTTCTCCATGGTATTTCATAAGCCCCCACGTGATTGGAAGGCTCAATTTACATCCAGTTTCGATCTACCATGGCCATAATCAAGAAATTATCATGCGTTTCCAACTAGTTTGCTCACAAACGGCCAAACCTATGTTCAAAGAATATTCAACTCTATAAATAAGCTGCTTGCTAAAGCCATTAATCATACAATTAACCCAAATTGAACACCCTCACTTATCTTCAAACTATTAGATCGTAGCACCTTGCAACTATAATTTGTCTAGTGCAATGAGCTTATGAACCAATGGTAGGCCAAGCAACATATTTAAGTTATAGGTCATAACTTGCCTTATAGAGATGAAATTGTTTCATACCTTCTAAGTGGCCACTAACCTCACCCTATACCCTATAGCCTTTACAAGTAAAATCTCTCTCTCTCTCTCACTTTCTCTTTAATTTTCTATAATTTTCTTTTTTTTCATGTTTTTCAACTTTTAACTTATAATTTTCTCTATTTTTAGTATATTTTAGTATATTATTTATTTTATAAAATTACAAGAACCAATAAAGCATTGCTATATATTATTTACTAATAGAGGAGTTAACAATGTTAAAAAAGTCCTTGTTTTCAAATGTTGCGACTTAAACAAAAAAGAAAAAGTTTATGACCTAAATAGAAATCAATGAAACATTTTGTAACACCTTGATCTCCAACCAACTAACGTAAACACAAAACAATGGAATATCTTCAATAAATGTTAATTTAGGAAAGTATAGTTTAGGAAGTGACGAAATGAGGTGGTCTTGAGTAACATAAGTTACAAATACTATCACGGAATGTAATTGTAGTTGCTTAGAGTTGGTATGATTCAAGATATCTAAAAAATGTTTTCAGACTTGAATAATTTTTTAATATGAGGTCACAAAGTTAAAAGAAAAGTCCTAGTAAAGTTTATTTTGCTAAATAAAGTGTATAAAGTATTTAACTTAATACAAGTTTAGTTTTATCACTACTGTTTGTATTTGTAATAAACTTAGTATATAAGGTTTAGAATGTAGTAAGACCTTAGAGATAAGTTACTTGACTTTGATAATAATTTCAAGTAATCAAAGGTGAAATAATTGTACAAATATCAAGTGTACATGGATGTACCTGTAAACATAAAATAATAATAAACGAAATCCATAAATATGCATATATGCATAAGATAGTAATTAAATTAACTAAAATACAAAAGAAATTGACTTAGAGACTTGTTGAGCTAAATCTTGGAAGAAGTTGTGGGGGCATAGGATTAGAAAAAGATTGGAGTGGGTGTCACACTTTGATTAAATGCAAATTATGGAATAATATGAGCTTACCAAAAGTAAAACATTGAAGAAAAATTATTTAGGCTATAAAATTGCTTTTCCATCAACATATATAGCTTTTTGACATTTTTGGAAAGGGACTACAATCTAGAAAAATTCTTGAGGGCTCAAGAAATAGAGAATTAGAGCAAGAGAAAATTATGGAAAAAATAAGTACAATCTAAAAAAATTGGGGTCCTTGGGGTACATTAGCTTAGGAATAATCTAGAGATGAAATGAGGTTATAATTATATAATTTAGGCTACACCTAGGCAGTTAAACAAACCTTTACCCCTCATTGGTGGCTAAAGCTTAGAGTTTTGATGAGTGGTTGATTTCCCTCATTTTTATCAAAAATCAACTAATGATAATAAATGATTTCCAAAAAAAATAGAAAAATATATGAACTTGGTTTTCTCAAGGAACTTTTTCATGTAGAATCTGAATATCAACTCAAAATTTCCAAACTTTGAGTGCATGTATGGGTTCCTTAAGAAAACCTTCTTGTCCATCAAATTTTAGTCACTTTTTCAAAAGCTTAAACAATATAATTTTGGCCTCAATTTTTGTGTGTGAGTTCTTTAAAGATTGTACTTTCATGCTATGTAATTGATCTTTTAAGATTATAAAGTTAGGTTTTTGATAAAGTTTGATTTTAAATGAAACAGTGTACTAAAGGTATTTTCTCTATGATTAATTCAATGAACTTAGGGTAGCTTTGTTATAGATTGAAAAATTGATGTTTAGAAGAGGAGGACTATTGATTTTTAGCGTAAAATCTGTTTGCAAGATGGTTATTGTAGTTAAATGGCTAAACTACATATTTTCCTACTTAAAACTATATGTTTTCTAACTAAACCATATGTTTTCTACTAAAATGTACTAATATAATTGTTAAAGTGGAGTGTTAAGTGATATTCTACTCTGGTCAAGTATATGAATGGTGATGTTAGTGTCGGGGAGTGATTTGTTGATATACTAAAGCAAATGGGTGAGTCAAAAGATTGGTCAAAATCTAGGTTGTATTGAAACGTATATCCTAGAATTGGTCAAAGGTAGGTTAAAAGCTACACTATGTACAAGAAATGTCTTCTTAGCATCTCTATGTGTATGATGGGTTGTGTAGCTAAATAAGGAGTGAACTAGTAATATAATGGGCATCAAACAAGTATTATGGTTAGGAATTTCATTTTAGAATTGCTATAGAGTGTTAAGCAAAGTGGATTTTTAAGACATCTATAGAGTAGTGAGCAGGTTAGAAGTTTAGTTAGAAGGTTTGTTGGGGAAAACCCATAGTGAAGGGGAAAGTCAAAGACTTAGTCAAAGGCCACCCTAAACGAATTTATTCTAAAGCGGGTCATCTAAACCTTAAACTTCATTCACAATTGAGTTATTAATTTAGTTTATACATAACATATAAATAACTTTGGTACCGTATACACTATGATTAAGCGAAGTACTAGAGGAAGAGCCATGGTAAGAAGCTCAATTTTTGGGAAAATCACTAAGTGGCCTTGGTAAGTGAATTTCTTATGTTTTGGAGTAGATTATATCTACTCATTTGACCTTTTAACTAACCTGACTATGGTTGATTTAGTTAAGCTTGTATGCAACTATGATTAGTTGATTGATGAGTTGTGATTTGATTCATGATCTCTTTTTTATATGCTATCTAAAAAATCATGCTTAGTTATTGACTTTGATGATTACAGTTGTGTTGTTGCTTAGTTATGATTATTGATTGAAATTTGTATTGACTTTGGCAAGATGCTAGATGCTAACCCTACCTCCTAAGGTATTTCCTTAAGTAAACTCAATACCGAGACTTTAGAAAATAGAAAGTGTAAATAAAATAAAGTAAGATTGGAACAAAAGCAAATAAGTAAACTTGACTAGTTTTTTCTTTGCCATTTCTTGGTATGTGATTAATATAATCATAGCACAACATAAAAAATAACCTACAGATTAAGTTTTCTAAAGTTTGAGATTTTGCTAGGAAAAGTTGGTTGATAAAAAAAAAAAGGGGTTTTACTAGGAAAATTATTTGACTTCTGAAAGCTTAATTTTGATAAGAAAACAACTTTGTTTACAAATGCTAATTTTTCAAGCATATAAAAATTACATTGTTCGTAGTGTTGCAATCACCTTCTACAATGTTATGCACAACTATAACAATTTACCCCTTTTAAAAATAATGAAAACATTACACAATAAATTGAAATAGTATACAATCTTTAGAAATATTCTGTGGAATCAACAGGCGTATCGATTAATTTTATAGTGTAGGGTAAGAACCACGGTGATAGTTTTTCATAGGAAGGAAAAGGATAAAAGGCAAAACAAAGGGCTAGACAATATTCATCCTATCTTAATCTAAGCAATGCGAAAATGAGTAATTGACATATGCTACTAGACTAAAATTATAAGAAGAAATTAAAACAAATTAAATGAAATTTTGGTGACTTGTAACTATAGGATGATGTTCAGCAAACACTTAAGATGGGGCTATGCTTCATTAATCCTTTGAATTCATTATTGCAATATTTCAAAGATATTTATGTTGGTATCAAAATGGAGTTTCATTGCACATACTAGGTTTACTTTGCGTTTGTGTTATAAAACCTATAATGTAGCAATAGCCTTGAATGATCAAATCCCAGTCTACTCTAATTGTTAGTTATTAAAGTCACGTCATTGCTTAAATAATTATATTGGAATTGATTTTCCATCCAAATAGATTTTAGCTTGAGGTAAATATAAGGATTAAAGCCCTAATTCTAAAAAATTATCCATCCAAATTAGGAACCCTAGGTTCTACTTGACAATTTTTAATCTTATTATAGTATCTAGACCTTATTAAGATAATAAGAGGGAGGCTTTTCATGTTGGAACTGCTTCTTAACTCAACTTTAGCTTGGTACTCAAGTTATACCTGATTTTTCTATAAAACTAGCTAAACTTTCACGTTCATATGTAACACAATATCGATAAATCGACTACAATAATAATTTCATCTTATTCCACACGACCTCATTATCACAAATCCACTTATGATCTGTCAATACAAACAATAATAATAAAAGATATAGCAATAAATGCACATAATATTAACTTAAAAAACATCAAATTACTCATAAGGTTAAGGATTAAGTAAACATAGTTTAAAGTTCAAAAACTCCAATCTTGCAAGAATAAGACAAACCTAATGTTACCCATATTCCGAGCACCTCTTAAGTACCCAAACTAATTAATCGAAAGCTAAAATAAAAAGAAAAGTAAAAGTAAAATAATAAAAAAAAAAAAATACAAGACCGGGAGCTCCGTGTCTTGCGGCGACAAAAATTAAAGGGGAAATATATATTAGGCATGATTTGCACATGGTAAAGGAAGATGTGTATCCGGTGTGCTGAGTTCTATGCGCGGACCTATCGAATGTTCCATCCAGGCACTATTTGCAAAATGTACAGGGGAAGGAGGTGATCTGGTGCGGCTAAATCCATGAGAAGCTCATTTTCTCTTCTTCATGCGTACATTGCAATACAATCAAGCGGGGTTGATCCTCATCTGCAAGTGAGATCGCTGCGGAGTGATCAAGTGGGTTGGACCTACAATGAGCCCACTGGAAATTCAAATTTACTTCTGATATGTCTGGATAAGAATTGCAAATGAAAAGTCCAAATATTCTTGTCCTTCCAGGCGTGATTAGATTTTCATCGAGTATGGATTCCATTAGCGCTCCGACTACCAAGCTCAATTCGGGTTCCATTTCTCATATATTTTTGCACTTAAAATAAATTAAGTATATATATTTCGGTTCCATACTTTTTTCCAACACAAATTAATTATAAGAAAAATAAAATTTACCTAAAATAAAGATATTTGAGCACAATATGATTCATGTAAACACTCATTTTGATCATTTTTGCCACTAGGCTAAATTCTTTCCATTGTCTTAGATTGATAACCTAGATGCTCAAGAATATCATCTAACTATATTAGCTTGGGCTGAAGCTTGGGTTTGGGTTTGGGTTTGGATTAGGTTAAGATATTGGTATTGATACATATTACGCACATAAGCATGGCATTTACTTGATGCATTTTACTTTTTTCATTTTACTTTCTTGGCTGGATGAGAAAGCGTCATAATTGAAATAATGACTTGCTAAGGTGATTGTACAGTGATATTGCTTATGTTGTTATTTGTATATCCACTCTCGCTTGTTTTACAATAAGTTGAGGAGATAAGTTATCTTATCCTTAGGTTAAAAAAGAAGTCAGACAAGACTTCACATCTTAACAACAAGAAGCCTTCAGTATGCTTAATGGTGACAAATTTCCTTATGGTTAAGTAGCCACATACTTGGATTCAAGTTCTAAGAAAGAGTTCTCTAGGAAGATTTCCAAGTTATGTCGTAAAGACCTCAATATGAGATTGAAAACATGATATACAAACTTTCTAACGAACTTATATATTTTGTAAGATTGTACAGTTGTGATACTCTAAGTTTATCTCACATATCTAAAGACTTTCATTATAGTACTATTGTGAGAGTGAAAGGAAATTTGAAATTAAGTGTTACATTAAGCGAATGATAGATTGATTATAGGTTCTTCCTAATTCCTAAATCAGGGATGATAACAACGAACTATCTTCAAGTATCAATAGTGTAAGAAAAGGTTTTAAGCAAATGCTTAGAAGGTGGAGAGTTATATTTTTAGGAAATAAAAATGCATCCATCCTTATAAATATATAGGTCCTCATTTGGAAAAATTTATAAATATTAAGGACTTAAATTAACAAACAAAAAATTTTAGGATGCAAACACAAATGATAAAATGTTGAAAACTAAAAATGTATTTATCCTATATACATATGTATGTATAACTTTAGAGTAATGATGTTAAGAAGGATAATTCACTTCTATGTCACGTTTGGTATGCATGAATGGACTAAAATGGAATCTCAATTTCGGATTTCATTATCTTTCCCTATGTTTGGAAGCACATTTAGAAGGTAGAATTACAATTCCATGAAATCTATAATTCCGACTTCAAGGAGGAATTTGATTTCGCTTATGAGAAATCGGAATTGCAAATCCATTCTGTCTTTATTAATTAAAACTAATTAGAATTACTTTTTTGACCTACAAACAAATTATAACATGCAATGATTAAGGGAATTTTTAACAATTAATACTATTTGCGCATTTAATATTTGTAGAGGGCTAATTTTGTATATTAACCAAAGTAAGTCATAGGCAAGCTATTCTAAACACATACAACTAAGAAAATTCATCATTTTCTCCTCTAAAGCTCAAATATAATCCTAGAGTTCTAGGAAAATTTTGAGAAAGTGGAAGAAGTTTGTGTTGAAGAATTAAAGGAATTCAAGTAAAATAGTGCAACTAGAAACACGTTGGTTAGATATGGAAAGTTATCTAAACTATAGAGACAAATTATATGAACCACAAAATTTTTAGGACATAAAATAATATGTACAAATAATATAGTAGCTTTGGATATAATTATTATATATAAAAATATACTCGTAATTACTTAAATTACCTAAATTTATGCAAAATTAACTAAGAATAATTAAGAAAAATAGTAAAAAAGTTATAAAAAATAATGAAGTCTATGGGCTTAAGAGCTAAAGGGGATAGCATGAATTTAAGATAGCCATTAGTGGAAATTTATAGTGTTAGGACACCTTGCTAAGTGATTTTAGAGGGTATAAAAGATGTAAGGAGAGAGAAAATGCTATTCTAAACACATGTAACTAAGAAAATTCATCATTTTCTCCTCTAAAACTCAAATATAATCTTAGAATTTTAGGAAAAATTTGAGAAAGTGGAAGAAGTTTGTGTTGAAGAATTAAAGGAAATTCAAGCAAAATAGTGCAAACCGAGCATGATCATGGTTAGGAAACTCAAAGGGATTTTGGTTGTAAACCACCATCATAAGGTGGCAATATAGGCAGCGCCTGGTTGTGCTGACAAAGGCATGTTAGTTGGTGGCAACTAGACAGTTGAACTCTAGTGAGTGCTTAAATTCAATTGATTTTCTCTTAGTTCCTAAAAATATTTAACTATTTGCAAAAATTCTAGAAAAAAAATATTTCGAGATAATTTTATTTGTATAATTTAGGAAAAATATTTGTTTGTCAAAATTTGGTGGTGATATATGTGATCCTTAAGAGTTCACTAAAACTTATGCTGATTTTAGAATTGTTTTAAATATCATTACTAATGTAGTTTTGAAACCAAAATTTTTCAAGGATATCACTATATTACTTAAAAGATTTCTATGAAGGGATTACATCAAAAAATATTTTCTACTATTTTATGAATTTTTGAGCTATTTACTCAGAGGAAAATGGTATTTTCCAAAGTTTTATTTTGTTGTTTTTGAGAAAATTGATTTGAGCCATTTTGGAACTTAGATATGAAGTATCTTACTAAGTTTAGTGACATGGAGTTAAGATGATATGAATGAAGTGGTGGGTATGTTCTAAGTAGTGGTTTTGGATTTGAATTACTAAACATGAAGTGCATGGGAGTAAAAGAACTAAGGTCTTGACATGTAATAGGAGATGTGGACTTGAACCTCGATGCTATATTGAGTTTTAAACTAGTGGTGAAGTGAATAAACAAATGATTTAGTGTAAAAATATAAGTTTAGACCTTATCAAAAGGTTTGTTAGAGAGTAAGCTTCGAAGAAGCTATTCATCCACTAGGTTAAAGACTTGTTCAAAGGGTTGGTTGGTGAAAGGACCCTAATTATAGCTTAGATACTTATGCAGAAGGTTGGTTGGTACAAAAAGCTTAACTAAAGTAGTATCAGAAACATGGTCAAAGAGTTGTTAGTTTAAGAAAACTTATGTCAGATACTTTGTTAGATAATTCTTGGACGAAGACTTAGTACTGCACATATCTTCAGAACCTTATTTAAAGACTTCAATATTAAGTTGACACTTAATAAATAACATAATAAACTTGCTTAAATTAAATCATAGTCCTACTTAAATCACTAAAATGAACTCTTATACTTTATATTTAGTAAGAACTATATTTGTTGTATTGAATAATTAGGGATGAATTGAAGTGGAAGAGATTAATACGCAAAACTATCGAGCATTAAGTGTCAAGGTAAGTGAGACAATGCTCCACTACAATTCCAAGTATTATTTCAAAATACTTGGAGACCTTAATACATATTTGTTTATGGATGTAAATTAGTTACTTATGCATGTGCAACGCATATGCCTGAATTTTGTTCTATAGTTGTATGAGTTGAGCTCTATTTTTTTTTTTTTGTTTTGTGATTACTATTTTGGTTT
Source organism: Lumnitzera racemosa (assembly GCA_024138005.1). Lineage (NCBI taxonomy): Eukaryota > Viridiplantae > Streptophyta > Magnoliopsida > Myrtales > Combretaceae > Lumnitzera > Lumnitzera racemosa. The sequence continues at coordinate 27,527,579 of JAMXBC010000003.1, read as the reverse complement.
CACTATCTGAAATAAAATTGATCACTCTGAAAACATTCTAACTTAAACTCAACCTAATTTCTAAATCTAACATCCATTACAACTGAATAGGGAAAATGACTAGGATTATCGACCTAAACCTAAACTCATCGATGAGGATAGCTAAAATGGTCATGTCCCTACTCTCAATTAAACTACGTTACAAGAGAGGAGTTCACAAAAAGGTTAGGGACAGTGGTTTGAAGATAGTCTCAAACCTACTATTATATAAGTTCGATTTGGTTTCAATTCGTTAGTGCATTATCAAACTCCTTAACCCAAATTAAAGTAGATAAATTTCTCTACTCTCACGATAGCCTAGATAACATTGTACGATGACACTTACTTATATATAACTTACATCTAACTAACTTATTTGAAAACCTTGGTTGTTCTATGCTAAATACATACTTCTGTCTTTGTCCTATTTTCTAAGCAAGTTGTAGGTCATTCCCTCATAGTTTTCTTTGCTCATTAATGATGGATTACAGGGGTTCTACATAAATCTAGAATATTAGCTAATAAGGTTGATAAGTGAGCATTAAGAAGAAATGATTAGGCTCTTAGTTCTATTGTCAACTTATTAACTCTTTAAGAAAACTATTAGGGTCTCCTTAGGTGGCCCTATAATTTTCAATTTTGGGTTTGTATATTAAGTAACACAAACTTGTGGAATCTACAATTTTTTTTTTTTGAAAATGTTATCTTTATACAAATTAATTTTGCTAAAATATTAAACTATAATTTTATTTTAATTGTTATTTTAAAGGTTTACACTATAGATTTATATCAAACAAGTACCGAATTGGATGCCTTCAAGCGGTTGAGTTGAGTATGCCTAATGAGGACTAGATCTACCATAGTAATTGTAAGGCTAGCTTTTATCTTAGAATGGTTCATACGGTAGGTTTGTTATAACTTCACTTTTTGGAAATGTGACACTAAGCCGATGATCAATGCATTATTTATTTGTGCTTGACTCCTTAGGCTAAGTAATAAGGCCTAAGGAGTTCAATTCATATTTCGGATGATTTAGGGAGATTTAGCTTGGTAAACTTTGAAGAAGAATTGTTCGACTGATTTATTTGCTCTCAGCCTCTCTTAGGTAAGCTAGTACACTCAATGAAGCAAGCTATTAGCGTTGGGCCCATAATATACTCATTAAGATAATCTTGAATGTGTAAACTTAATCTCAATAGTCCCAATTATTAATGTGATGCAATAGACATCATCAAGCCTAAGCGTCTAGAAATACCCAACCATGTCTCCTCATTTGACACTTTAGAGAAACTCTAGAGATTAAAGAAACAATACTATCCTATAAGCTGTCTGGTTTCAAAAACCAAAGTAACACTTAAGTAGTAATAGGGTTCAAATCTACAAACCTATTACTAGAAGCTAAGCTAAGGGATTGTAAGAACTTGCTTGACATGTACTAGCTTTAGGACTCTTTAAGGATGGGGATTCCAACATTAACCAAGATATGTTACACTTCATCCAACTTGAGTACTGAGCTTTGATCATAACAGGAATAGTTCTCGAGTTGATGAGACCTAGATGCTTACTGAAGTCAATTGGTTAAGTCACCGATGAGACAAGACATCAAATAGCGCCAATGCCCAAGCTCTAACCTAACCTAGATCAGGTCAACTAAATCACCCATTCCCCTTCTAATTTTACTAAGCTGACACCAATAGTTGTCAAGATACTTAAGATCTTATAAGAACAATCAATACTCTCAATTTTAGGCTCACTAACCATAATTTGACACTTATCCTTTAACACAACATTCTAGAAGGATTTTATTATTTTTGTACCTTGTATTATTTTCTCATTTTTTCCATTTTAGTATGTTTTAGGAATTATTGTCGTTCAACTACCATTTTTGTCTTTTCCTTTTTGTATGTAAACCAATGAAAGCCATATAAAAGCCTCATTTACTTGTAATGTAGTAATCAACTTCCTTCACTATTTAGTGTAGGAACTTTTCTTGTAGAGTAACCCTTGTGTTTTCTATCATACCTAACTCTTATCTAGCTCCTTTACAAGAGAAAGTGGTGAGCGACCTTAATTTGTACATTTGTGCATAATATCAACTGTAAAGTTAACCCATGTGAGCTTGTAGTGTATCATATCCATAAGTTGCTTACAAACTTGCTAGTTTCTTTTGTTTCATTTTCATCCATTATGGTGTGGCTTTCGTGTATGTGACTTTGAAGATACATCAACTTCGTTAGTATTAGAGTACAATTCTAAAAGGGATTGTGTAAAATTTGTAGTGGAGTCCTTATTAGTGGCTACTATGTTCTCTCATAGCTATTGCAATAGTTTATGTGTGATTTGTGTAATTATGTTAAAGCATTTAAAGTAGGTTTGAAAGTTGTGATGTTGAGTAGCATTAAGTTGCAAGAGGAAAGTGCAGTGACTTGTATTGCCCCATTGCACTCTATTTCTAACTACAAAAACAAAGCAAGTTCATTTCTATACCACACCAAGTTGTATTAGGTATCGAGGTGATAAGAGCATCATAAAGTGATTATGGGAAGTGAGTGACAGCTACTTATGTACAAGTAATGGTTCTAAGGTAATATTGGTCCATAAGGTTTTGTACTTATGTATACTATCATAGCTGTCCTTATTAAAGAAGGTAGAGAAGATAAGTAATGCATTCTAGTGTGCAAGGCATTGTTGGTGACCAGGATAATAGCGCTCATTATGGCCATAGTCAACAAGGTAGTTATATGCTAGGGCCAATTGATGATAAGCTTGATAGAATCATTGTCCTTGTTGATAGTCTAGTCATAACTATACAAGGCATGAGACAACAACACAAGGTATACTCAATCGTATCTATGCAGAAGGTGAACAAGAGCCAAGATATGGCCACATTAGCCAAGCTATTCACCAATCTTAACTACATAAGGTTGGAGGAGTAGTAGGATGCCCAACATAAAGGAGTTTAGAAGTAGAAGAAGTTAAGGAAGTAGATGAGGAAGTAGAAGAAGAGCTTGATGGAGAAGTAGAAGAGCATTGTGAAGCCAAACTTCTAGAGGACTTGACAATGTTAAAGTCCATATTCCAATCTTTATAAGAAGTGGAAATGTTGATGAATACGTAAAGTAAGGAGAGAAGGTCAAGAAAGTGTGTGATTGTTATGGGTATACTAAGCTAATGAAGGTCCAACATGTCGCCCTTGAGTTTTTATGATATATTACCATGTGGTGGAAAAACTTAAATGCAGCCATGAAGAGAGATGGTAGACGAGGTGCATGAACTTGGGAAGACATGAAGCGGTTCTTAAAGGGGAAGATTTGTACCTAAAACGTACATACAAGACACATTTACCAAATTACAAAAGCTTTTCCATGGAAGCCAAAATGTAGATGAATATACTAGGGAATTTCAAATGTTGATGATTCAAGTTGATATGGATGAGCCCGAAGCTCACATTATATCAAGATTCATCTCTGGACTCAGGTATGAGGTCCATAACATTATGGAAGTAAAGAGGTTTTACACTCTAGAAGAAGCCATTAAAATAGTACAAAGGGTCAAGAAGTAGAGGAGCAATGCTCCTATCTGACCTCATCCCAGCTCTTTACAAATTACTATTCTATGCTAAACTTGCCACTTGAGGTAAGAAGAATAAATTGAGTAGAGGAGAAGAATAACTGATCAAATGATGGTCGAGTTGGCTTGAAGAATCGAGATGATGATAGAGCTAACTTAAAGACATTTGAAAGTGGACAAGCATCAGGATGCAAAATGAGTGAGATAAAATGCTTTAAGTGCTTAGGTTACGAACACATAGCTGCTAACTATCCTAATTAATGTGCCATGATTCTTTGAGGTGAAGTAGTAGACAATACCAAGGAGAGTGAACTTGAGAAGGAAGAAAGAGAAGCTAGAATAATTGAAGTAGAGGTGGAGAAAGAGACTTGTGTCTATATCGACTAAGGTGAAGTAACGACACTAGTATTGAGGTGAGTCCTAAGCTAAATGTTGACTTTGAGTAAGAATAGAGAGAGAATCTATTCCATACAAAGTATGCCATCAAGGGTCAACTATGCATGATTATAGTAAATGGAGGGAGTTGCACCAATGTTGTCGTCCAGACTCTTGTATAGAGATTAGGTCTACTAACTTAGAAGCACCCTCAACCCTATAAGCTACCTTAGCTGCGTGATAAGGGTGCTTTATAGGTGACCGAACAAGTAGTTATGCAATTTTGTGTTAGGAATTTCTATAGAGATGACATGGTTTGCGATGTTATCCTTATCAAAGCTTTACATTTATTGTTGGAAAGACCTTGGTTATTTGATTGATGTGTTATCCATGATCAGTATAAAAACAACTATACTTTTACTAAGGATGGTAAAAAGATAATGTTATAACCCATGAACCCAAACCAAGTAAATAAAACTCATATTTAACTCACCCAAGCTAGTAAGAAGAAGGCCTTAGTGTTGAGCCAATAAGAACTTCAAGTTGTTGAGGAGGCTAATGAACCCATGTTCTTGTTTAAGAAGATTGTTAGAATTGAGAGATTTGGATGATGTACTAGAAGAGGTTAGAAAGTCAGTAGATGAGTTCTCTAATCTATTTCTAGAAGAATTACCTAAAGGATTACCATTAATATAAGGTATTGAACACTGTATTGACCTACAATTAGGTACAACTCTATCAAACAAACCTGCTAACAAAATGAATCCTAAGCAAGCTAACGAGCTAAAGAGACAAGTGGATAAGCTCGTAGAGTGAATATATGTAAGGGAAAGCATGAACCCTTATGCCGTGCTAATCTTACTCACCCTAAAGAAAGATGTTTCTTGGCGAATTTGCATAGATGGTTAAGCTATTAGCTAAATTACCGTTAAGTACAAATATCCCATGTCGAGGCTTGATGACATGTTAGACAAGCTTCATGGGGCTTGATTGTTCTCAAAAATTGGTTTGCGAAGTGGTTGCCACCTAATTCGCATGAGACTTGGTGATGAGTAGAAGACTACATTTAAGACTAGGTATGGTCTCTATAAAAGGTTAGTCATGCCATTCGACCTTACTAATGCGATTAATACCTTCATGAGGCTCATGAACAATATGATGTTCCCCTCGATCCAAAGATGTGTAGTTATATACTTTACTGACATAATAGTGTATAATTCCAACCTGACCAATCACCTGAAGCATCTTTGAGCTATTTTTAATATACTTTATGCCGAGAGACTATTTGGAAACCTAAAGAAGTATACATTTTACTAACAAGAAGTTGTCTTTCTTAGGTATATAGTATTTAGGAAAGGAATTCGAGTTGATGAGAAAAATTTTCAAGCCATCATGGAGTAGTCTACACCAAAGAATATCACAAAAGTATGTAGTTTCCATAGTCTTGCTTCTTTCTGTTGAAGATTCATCTAGAACTTTAGTACTATTACAACACCCTTGACTAAACTAACAAAGAAAAGTGAAGGATTTCATAGACTGATCAAGTTGAGAAGAGCTTTATGAAAATCAAGGAGAAGCTTACCACAACACCTATCTTAGCTTTGTTAAATTTTGTTAAACCCTTCAAATTGGAGTGTAATGCTTCAAGTATTGGCATTAGCACAATACTAATGCAAGAGCATTGCCCTATTACTTACCAAAGTGAGGAGATTATTGGTGCCACCTATGAGCCCTATAATTTTATGTAGTTGTTCAAATAAGTAATTTAAGGTATTAGTAAAATTTATTTGAATAACCTAAAAAATTATGAGTAGACTTAAGGTATTAGATGAGGAAACCTCAATGAATTGGATATTAGAAATATGATAAAATAATAATATAGCTAAAATAGTGAAAATTAAATGCAAGCCTTGTACTCAGCAAATGTGAATTGAGTGAGTAAACATAAGGTATCGGTGAAATTAACTCAATTAACCTAAAAATTTACATAAAGACTCGAGCCATTAGACGAAAAGACCCACGGGCCTAGATATTAAAAATATAATAAATGATAATAATATAGCTAAAATAGTACAATTTAATTACATTAAGTATTATTTGCTGTAATCATGTAAAATATGTTTCGTTAGTTCATAAATTTTTTAAGATAAATTATATATATAATAAAATTTATATAGGACATAAAATAACATATATAATATATATGCATGTATCGTCTGTAATTTTTAAGTATGTACTTATATCCGTATTTATTAAAGAAAACCTAATATATGCAATTTAAGCTAAAATGACTTAAGGAAATTAACAAAAAAAACTAAAAAAATGATGAAAATTCATGGGTAGTTGGGAATTGGAATTTAGGGCATGTAAAAGGCTAATGATAGGTGTTTAGTAGAACAACAAAGGGATCATGCAAGAATAGAGTAAAGAATTTAAGCTAATAATATAGAGGAGAGAGAAAGAAAACCATTTGGATATCTAATTAGCCAGAAAAAAATCCAAAAAACCTCTCTAAGATATGAAACATGCAAAGTATTGAATTAGGAAAAATCACAATAAGTTAATTTGATCAAGGAATAAAATCAAGGAAAAATAGTAAAATCAATGTGTAGTATCAAGAGTTTGGTGATTCGCCGATATATAGAGGATCTAAGAGTCAACTGACTACCCTACTATAAGGAGTAGCTGACAATTAGACTTGTCGACAAGAACATGGCCATTGCTGGTAGCCAAAGCTAGGATTTTGCGGTAAGGTCCCATTTCTATTCGATTTTAGGAAATTTTGTAAAAATATCAAAATTGCCTAGAAAATTAAAAAAGAAATGTATTCTTACATATTTTTGTGTATATTTAGTAGTTAATATATATGTCTTTAAGAAATCAAAGAAATCGGACAGTTTTTTAAATTGAAATAAATTGGGCAAATGGTGTAGTTTCGATCTCAATTTTTTCGCTATAAACTATCTTAAGTTAATACTAAATTGCTATGTTAAAGTTTTTTGTGATACTAATTTTCATCTTTTTATTTGATTTTTGAGCCTAAAATGATGCTTAAAATGGTATTTTACTAAAGAATATGGTGTTTCCTTGTATAATTCCACTTAGATATTGAGTTTGATTCAATGTTGGAAGTATCTATACTGATCTAGAGTAGTTAGATTGGTAGTTGAAGTGAGAAGTGAGAAGTGATGAGAAGTTAGTAGATGGCCTTAAATATGAAAGTTGGTATTTAACTAATCTAGTGTATTTGAAACAAATGATGAATTATGGTGGGAATGGGGAAGAAATGAAGTTAAGGAAGGTTTATTCAAGTGTTACTTGTAGTTAAAAACTGATTTCATAGCTATAAATTTGAAGAAAGTTAGGAAATAAACTAATTATAGTACATTGAAAAAAGGCAGAAGATGATTTAGAGGATTTTGATAATCAATAATGCATTAAATTGATGCTTAGAGAATAGGTCAGAGGAAAAAAATTAATAAGTAAAGGTGAAAACGAAGGAAGTAGAAGATTAGTTAGAGGATGATTTTATTAAAACTTCTATAGATAATATGGTTGGAAGGTAGCTCAAAAGATTTTGTAAAAAGGATTTACCTTGGAAGAGTTTAGAGGATGTCTTAAAGGATAAAATCAATATAATGAATAACCCTTGAATAGCTCAAAGGGAAACTCAGAGGATTTCTAACTCAGAACTAAACTTAAAGGATTTTTGAACTAGAGAAAAGTTCCGGAAACTTCTCAAAGCATAGCTCAAATGATTTAGACTAAAGAAAACTACTATAAATCCATTGAGATAATAGCTTAAAGTACTCAACTAATTAGGGTAATTTGTAAAAATCATTAATTAGTTTAGAAATCATGATTTTTAAGTGAAACTAACTTATAAAATTTATAACTAAATAACCAAAAACATATAAAACAAACTCATAACTAACGAATTAAAGCTACAAACTAATCTACTATATATTTTAGGGATACTTGAAGATCAAGGAGACAACGATCAGAAGTAGAGTATCCATAAGTGTAAGTAAGTGAGATAAGTACTTCACCGCACTTTAAAGTATTGTTTAAAAATACTTGGAGACCTTAATATGTACTATATTTGTGATTGTAAGTTATTAGCCTATGTGTGTGTAATGCATGTGATTGGATATTGTATTGTTGATATGGAGTGCTGGATCTTATGTATTGGCTGCTTTATTATATTGCGTTAATTGAATTGTGTGAAAATTGCTTGATTACCATAAGAGACAAACTAATTTAAACTTGACTTAACTTCTAACCGAACTTGCATCACAACCTATTAAGGGAAATAACTACGATTCTTAAGCCTAACACGAACCCTCCAATGAGGATAGCAAAAATAGTCCTTTCCCTACCCTTAGTCAAACTAAGTGATAGGAGAGGAGGTTGCGACAAGGTTAGCAACCGTGGTTAGAAGGTAGTCTCAAGTAGAGCCTGTTTCTCCATTATACAAGACTTGATTTGGTTCCAATTCACGAAGTATGTAGCGTGAAACTCTACGAAACATAGATTAGAGTGAGCGCAATTTCTCTTATCTCATAATAATTAATCAACATTGTGCGATGACATTTACTTGAATTGCATTTCATCTAATTAATCTTACTTGAAAACCCTAGCTACTTGATGACTAAGATGTGTTATTGTCTTCATCCCACTTACGGAGCAAGTTTTCACCAATATTACACCAAATCCTAAGAAGATTAGGGAATGGGGTCTGGGAGTAGGATTCAAGGCTAATGGACTATGCTCTTAATTATTTGTCAAGATTACTAACTTATATGGAAACTAATAGAGTTTCTATTAATGACCCTCTAGTTTTCAATTATGGATACTATTATTATACTCTGTTAACTTGTGACCTTTTAGAAGCCCTATTATTAATCTCTCTATTTCCTCAACTCAATTTGATTTCAAAATTTTTTATTGAAATTGAGATTTTATACTCTAAGTGATTTGTAAAGTATAGTTTTCTTGATTATTTGAGCCACAAGTTTATTTTTCTTGAGTTATTTGAAAAATTACATCATAGGTTGATATCTATTAAACTTAGAATTGGATCACTCAAAGCGGGGAAGTGGTAAACACCATGTATAAGCTATACCTATGTTAGTGGCTAGCTTCTAATTTAGGTTGGTGTATATGTCAGAGCTATTGCGACTCTTTGGTATAGGGTGTAACACCACCCTAAATTACTTAGTATATGAAAGGGAGCCATACTTTCTTTTCCAAGCTCTTACTGTATGGCAACATTACTTATTACCCTGAAAGTTTATCATCTATATGGACCATAAGTCTTTAAAGCATCTTCGAAACCAAAACAAACTTTTAAAGAGATAAGCCAAGTGGTTGCAGTTAGAGGATACCATCTAAAACATGGATAGCGATTCAAAGAGAAGAAGTTATGCATACCGAATTGTTCCACACGTAAGCTATTAGTTAGTGAAGCTCATAGCAGTAAATTATCTAAACATTTTAGTGAGACTAAAACTACCAAACTATTAAAGGAGAACTTCTACTAACATAGTTTGGTTAAGGGTATCCACAAGGTCATAGGAAGTTGTGATGTATGCAAGAGGGCAAAGGGAAGGAAAGAACCACATAGATAGTATATGCCCCTACTTATATTGACCTTACCTTAGGTCGACCTTAGCATAAGCTTTATGTTAAGGTTACCCCTAACATCTAGAGGAAAAGACTGAAACCTTATAGTTGTGGATCAATTTAATAAAATGGCATACTTCATCCTTATACCATCGAACTAAAAATACTTTATATAATGCTGATTTGTTTTTGCAAGAAATCTTTCGCCTACATGGAGTTCCAAAGTCTATTGCTTCTAATCAAGATACTAAGTTCTTAAGCTACTTTTGGAAAACCTTATGGAGAAGACTTGGCACTAAAATTGTATTTAATATGACTAGCCACCTATAGACAGATAGCTAAACCGAGGTGTTGAATAGGATCTTAGGTATCCTAGTACGAGCAATTGTAGGAAAGAACTTGAAAGATTGGGACTTGTGGTTACCTTTTATAGAGTTCACCTACAACCAAAATGTCTACAATATTATTGGTAAGACCCCCTTCAAGGTTATCTATGACCTCAATCTAACTATCCCACTTGACATAAACGACACTCCTATAGCACTTGAAGACAGCTAGACCAAAGCTAACTAAGTTTAAGGACTATAAGAACTACACCAATATGTGGCTAAGAAAATTGCCAAGTTTAACAAATGGCAGTAAGAGAATGGTAGTCATAGCCACTAAGCTATATCTTTTAGCCCAAGTGAACTTATAGGGATCCATCTCAGTCGAGAAAGGTTTCTATATCTCAGGAAGAGCAAGTTATCACCCAGAACTAATGGTCCCTTTAAGGTACTAAAGAAGGTAAACCATAATGCCTACCAAATTGAGCTATTTGAAGACTTTAGTGTCTCTTTTACTTTCAACATATTCAACTTGATCCCTCACCAACCAGATAAAATCGAAGCACGAATAAAAGAAGGGCCAACCAAAGAAGACGCCGCAGCTTTGAGGCCAAATATCTCTAACCCCCAAGAAGATGATAGGAATCAATACCATGAACCCATTACCAAAAGCTAAACTAAGGGACTATAAGGACTTACCAGATGCATATTAGCTCAAAGACTCTTTAAGGACAAAAATTTTGACATTATCTAAGGTATGTTACACTTCATCTAACCTAAGTATTGAGCTCTAATCATGATAGGAATAGTTCTCGAGCTAATGAGCACCAGTCGCTTACCTGAGCTAAGCAATCAAGTCGCCAACCAAACAAGACATCAAACAATGCTAGTGTCTAAGCTCCAACCTAACCTAGATTAAGTCGGCCAAATCACCCATTCCCCTTTTAACTATACTAAGTTGACACCAATAGTTGCTAAGTTACCTAAGATCTTATAGGAACAATAAACACTTGCAATTCTCAGCTCACCGACCATAATTTAACATAGGTCTTTTGATACAACATTCCAGATTTCCATACCTTATACTATTTTGTTAATTTTTCCCTTTTAGCATGTTTTAGGAATATTAATTATTCAACTACCATTTTTTTCTTTTCCTTTTTGTATGTAACCCTACGGAGGCCATATAAAAGCCTCATTTTCTTGTAATACAGTAATCAACTTCCTTTACTATTGAATGCAAAAACTTTTCTTTCAGAGTAACCCTTGTGTTCTCTATCATACCCAACTCTTATCTGGCTCCTTTATCAAGAATTAGTTATAAGCAACCCTAATTTCTATATTCATGCATAATATCAAGTATAGAGTTAGGTCGTGTGAGCTTATGGTGCATCATATCCATAAGCTACACATGGACTTGCTAGTTTCTTTTGTTTCATTTTCATTCATTGTGGTGTGACTTGCATATGTATGACCTTTGAGACACATCAAGTAGCGAACAAGTCAACACTTAATCAATTTCAGTGAAGTTGATACTCAATAGCTCCCTCACCCTTCAAAAGTGTACTTAAGTTACTAAGACTACTTGTTTATCCTCCTAGCCATTTTTCTCTAAGTCCTTTCTATAAGTGATGTTCATGTATCACTCCTTTGAGATAACATGTAGTGCAACATTTATGTAGCTTCCACTTAACAACATTATCTAGAACCCTACCTCTACAATATCATTCCATTTCCATCTATTATGTAGGGATTTAGGAAAATATTTCTCATTCTAATCTTTATTCTATTCCATTCTATTCTATTTCAAACTATTCCTTCATATCAAACGTGATGCCAAAGAATTCACTTTCATGGAAAATGTTTTTGCCAAAAGCCGTTGTAGTTTAGTGATATGAACACAAGTCTCCTAACGAGATAGACTAAGTTCAAATCACCCCTCTCTTAAGTTGTAATATGTAGTTGGCAAAAAAACAAGAAAAATGTTATCAAAGATTTATTATTCTTTTTCCTTGTTTTTGAATGGTATTACCATAGAAAATTAAATGAGGATTATTTTCTATTTGTCTATACATATACATATACTAACAAACATGTGCCCACAATACGTATGAATTAAACATACCAACATAATTGGATTTACAATATAAAATAATCATAATTAAGTATATAAATGATAAATGATTTTATGCATAAACGGTTTTAAAAATGTATAAAAATATAGACACGTATAATTATCGGAATAAATTATAATGCATGATGATGTATACAATATTATGTTTAATTTAAGAAGGAAAGAAAAAAATTGCATGTAAAAACTTTACTATTTTCTTAGTTTTTCTCTTCCATATTCTATATGTTAAAAAAAAAAAATTGCATGACATATAGTACAGAAGTGATGATACTTAGAGAATGTCTTTAGTAATTGTGTGACCAGTGATGAAGATTGATCCCTACACATTAAACATAATTGAAATGGCTGCGACAAGGTATAGTCGACCAACGTCAGTTGACAAAGAGATTATTCTATTTTATACATTATTACTCTTCTTTCGATTGAACTATAAAGTCTAATTCTAGATATATGTGCAAGCATGGCCTTCTAGTTCATCAACGAAATATTCTTCTTCTTTTTTTTCTATTTTTTTTAATAAACAATGGTATATTAATAATAAAAATGTCATATAAGTGCATTAATGTATTCAAATATTATGTATTACTGAATCAGTTAACGAAATGGCTACTGATCAACATAAGGGCTAACATATTCTTTTAGTACTTTTTTGTTTTTAGTACAAATACGCATCTTCCATGTTTTTGTGATTTCAATTGTCTATATGAATTTATTCTCTAGCAGGATCTTTGGATAAAATATTTTGAACATAAGATTTTAATGATTATTTTAATGTTTATAGTGTCTTTATCTTTATATTGTTTTGATTATATTGATTATGTCTTTGATTTAATTTTCTAAGACAACTACCCAGAGATAAAGGATGATTATTACCTAGTTCACTTAAATGTTGTCTAACAGTATTTATCAATAGTGAATAAAATCTTTTTTTTTTTGCTATAATTCTTTCTATGAATACATTTTCTTCACCTTTATCTCTAATTAGATTATTGAGATTATTAATATTTCTACTTTGTTTATTTTCCAAATAAAGAACGTATCTAATAATAAATTCTATTTCTTTTAATGCTAAATCTTTTTACCCACTTTCTGAATCTATTCATTTTGATTAATTTTTCTTAAAATAAGCATCATATAAATAAAAAATTTCTCTTAAAATATGATATGCCCAAATTATATATTTTAAAATTTATATAGCATTTTCTAAATAAAATAAAAATTCTATATGATCATTTCTATTATTATCTTTGACCTTTTGAGACATTATTTTTAATAATAAATGCTTGATATTTTTTTCACAATAATCTTTTATTATAAGTTTATAAGTATTTTTTACCTTTTGTTTTTGAGAAATTATTTTTTGATGCAATTCTAAACAATCAAATAGTTTGATAAGTGGATTTTTTATAATCCCTTGTAAATATTCAATTTCAAATTGTAATGTAATTACTTTGTCTTTACTTCGTTTGATTTGATTCTTACAATATTTTATGAAAATTTTTCATATTATACATGACAAGATTGAAATAAATAAAACAAATAAAAATAAATAAAATAGATAAAACTTACAAAATTATTCACAAGAATCCTTTGATCTAAAGTAAGATGATAAGAGAGGTTACACTAGAAACTAAATATGTATTGAGAAAACACTCGAGAATATATTAGAGGATTTTAGGGATTGCTCATTGATGCCCCCTCCTTCCTCATCTTACTTTATTCATACAAAATGTAAGTAGTCACTAAAGTAAGAGCTTATGATGTTATTTATATTATTATACTATATATCTTGAACAGTTGCTTTTGCTTGATTCTTTGCCTCAAGTAGATGAATAATTAAATAGTTGATTGTCAGAACCTTTGTCTAAAGTAGATAAATTGTTTATGAAAAATCTCTCGAGCAATTTATGTTGACATTTTTTCTAAAATTGATTCATGTGAAAGCATAGTCTTCAATAATTTGAGTTTGTCTCTTCTGTATCCATTCATCATTAAGATTATCCTTTCAAACAAAATTTCCTACTTCTAATATCGAACAATTATGTTTTAATTGAACAAAATACTCCTCTCCTTACATATTAAATAAAATTAATATTCAATATTTAATCATAAAATTAATATTCAATATTTAATCATATTGAGAAAGATTAATTTCATAACAATCGTCTTCATTTTGATTCAAATCATTGCTATCAAAACTATCTTCCTGTAATAAACTTGAAGCAATTTCAAATATTTTTCTTTTATATTTAAAGGGATCTAAAGTCCTTACCAAATCAGCTTGAATTTAACTTTCTTTCTTTTAAAAAGTTACTACTATAAGTAATACCTCTTTTGTTTTGATCAAGGTGTGCTTGAACAATCTTGACATCTGTCATAGATGTATTGAATTATTCCTATCATTTTACTCTGTATACTCTTGAAACATATGGTTGACCATATTCATCTTTTTTAATAGTATAGGTCCGCATTATTATCCAACCTAAATTAAACCTTGCTGCAAACTTAAAAAACTTAAAGATATTGAGTTAATCTACTCTTGCAATATAATTGAAATCTTTGATGTATTTTTACTAGGAGAATCTTTCAACCAGAACAAAGTATTTGACCCAATTTGCAAATCATGCTAAAAAATTTTCTTGAGTAGTCTTGAATTCGATAAATCATGAATAAGAAAAAATTTTGGCATAAAATATAATTTTCCAAACTTTAATGTAGTCACAGTAATCATATATTAGTAGATTAAATGATTGAAAAAATGTTTTAGTATTCTAAGGAGCCAAAGTCTATTATTTAAAATGAATAGCTTTCTTGATCTTGCATTTTGAGTAGATAATATCGTTGTCTTTATCTTGATGGAGCAACTCGATACTGCCGATATCAACTGAAATGAATTTATAAAATTTTCAACTTTTTCTTTGGATGAATTGATTGAAAATGAATTTTTTTTTAGAAAATAATTTTGAACAATTTCAAAGGGAGTTTTTCCATAAAATTCTTTTGATACTTCAAATTCTATTAGAAATAGTATTTGACTATTTTTCTTCTAAAAATAACTTTTGATTTGAACATGAAATGATTTGGCTTGATAAGTAGGGTTAAATACTTAGAAATGATTTTGAATAAGAAAGTTTACCAAAGATGATGATGTTGACACAACCGCTTTTCCATAAGTAGATGGATCAGGTGGTCTTTGATTAGATTTTGATGGAGTTAGAGGAGATAATTTGAGCGTATAATCAGTTTTTATCTTGAGTTTTGACATTTTTGCTTTAAAGGAATTCTCTAGGTAAGAAATATGGAAATGAATTGGACTTTCCTTTAATAAATTCTATATCAAAATCAAAGCAAATAAAATAACTTACCATCTTGTGAAATTTTGTTTTGAAACTAAATTTTTAACATCTTTAAGTAAAATTTCTTTTACAAATTTGTAATCAACTCCTAGCAAAATTTTTTTACCAAAAAGCTTATCTTGAAATTTAGAAATACAAAGAACAATAGAGAAATTTTCTTTTTTTGATCATTGAATAATTAACTTGAGCATTTTGGTATATTCCTAAATAATATCTTATTATTTGTTCTTGATCGTTAATTAATTGTTTTAATATTCTACTATATCCTATATCCAAAGCATCAGTTTCTACTATCAACTTTAAATTTGGATTAATAATACCTATACAAGGTAAATATTTTACTTCATTCTTTACTTCTTAAACAATCTTAGTCATTTCTTCATTTTATGAAGGAGGTTTTTTCTTTAATCTTTGAAATAATGGCTTACATTTAGTTCTCAAATTCTAAATAAATTCAAATATATAATTGAGAAAACCTAAAAATCTTTAAAGTTGTTTTTTGTTTTTTTTTATCATTTTAGGAAATTTTTGAGCAAATTCGATTGATATGTCAATTGATTTTATAGTACCTTAATTTATATCATGTCCTAAAAATATTATTTTTGTTTAAAACAATTTTATCTTTTTGGTTGATATTACTAAACATTTCCTTTAATAATATTAAAAAGATATTTAAATGTTTAAAATGTTGATCTATATATTTTTAAAAAATTAGAACATCGTCAATGCGTACTATTGAAAAATTAGTGTGTGGAGTAAAAATTTCATTTATAATTTTTTTGAAGTTCTGAAGGAGTATTTTTTAAACTAACAGACATTACATTACACTCATAATGTCTAAATGAGATTGTAAAAGTTATTTTATATATTTTAAATTCATCTATTTGAATTTGCTAGAATCTTAATTTCAATTCAAATTTTAAAAAAAAAATTTACTCTTGACAATCAATTGAGTAAATCCTTTTTATTAGGAATTAAATACCCGATCTATTTGAGCACTATATTTAAAGGCTTACAATTGATGACAAATTTAGGAGTGCTACTTTCTATTTTAGCCTGATTTTGAATATAAAAAGAAGAACATGACTATGGAGTTTTAGATTTTCTAATTAACCTTTTATTGAAACGACCTTGAATTTCCTTCTTGCAAAATTCTAATAATTCTTGATTCATTTGAATTAGCATAGCTTTAGTAGGAATTTTATCTTTAGTAAAACTTTCAATAAAAGGTAGTTTAACTATGTGCTTTTTTATTGACCAAAAAGCATTTGGAACTTCTAAAGAAATTTTCTTTTCAAAACTTTCTTGTAAAGTTTTTATTCTTTCTTTAGGTTTTGGCTTTTCTAATTGATTAAAGATTCTTCTTTTTTCTAGTTCTTCTTTAAGAAAATTAACCTGTTTTAATTTCTTTTCTATCTGACCGATCATATTATCTTTTAATAAATTGATTTCTTTTTCTTTCATTGGACTAATAAATTTAAACATTACTTATTTATTCTTGAATTGAGTTTTTAAACCTTAAGAAGTTATTTGAAATGGATATAATACAGTCTGAAAGGGAGTACATAAAAACATTGCATTATTTATATTTTTTTACTAAAATAAAAGATGTTTTAAAATTAATTGTATCTTAAATAATCTTTGCTATAGAAGTTTTGTAATTAATATTTAATCTTGAGCCACCAATTGAGACTAGTTTTTGGAAGTTTTTAAATAAAATTTAGTTGAAATTAATCCTTCTTAAATACAGTTTTGATCAACTCCAGAATTTAAATGAGTTACTACTTCTATTTTAAAACTATTATGAATAGACAACCTCACTTTAACATACCCTTTTTGAATATTTATTCTATTGATTAGATTAACATAGTCTTTACTTTCTTCTTTGGATTCTAGTCCTTCTTTTTCTTATACTAAATTTTCATTTTCCTATTTTTTTTTTAATTTTTTCTTCTAAGTTATTAAACGTTAAGTTGACAAAGAGATTATTCTTTTTTATGCATTATTTCGATTCAACTACATAGTCTAATTCCAAATATATGTGCAAGCATGACTTTATAGTTCATCAATGAAATGTTCTTCTTTCTTTTTTTTTTCTATTTTTTTTAATAAAAAATGGTATATTAGTAAAGAAAATGTCATATAAATGCATTAATGTATTCAAATATTATGTATTAATAAATCAGCTAATGATATGGCTATTAATCAACATAAGGGATAACATATTCTTTTAGTATTTTTATGTTTTTAGTACATATAGGCATTTTCCATTTTTTGAGATTTTAATCGTCTATATGAATTGATGTTTTGCTGTAAAGATCATTTTTGTCATTTGCACATTGTTAAGGCTCTTGATTGATCATATTATAATATTTAATTTCAAAAATGCCTTTCTTTTTTAAAAAAAAAATAATTCAACCTTTTTTATTGTATCATTAATATACTTTTATAATTTTATTTGTTAAATTTTTAATATAATTTTGAAAACTCTTACCTTTTATAACAGAAAGATACTTTCATAATTTTTCATAGTATCATTATATTATAATTTAATTTAATATAAAGTTAGTCATTGAATAAAATAATAGAGAGATTCATTTTAATGAATAAACAACATAGCTACAAAAATAGAGATGAGATGAGCCATTTCTTTTAGAGTGTTTTTTACATTAACATTTTTTTTTTAATATTCACCATGTAATAAATAATAGTAAGTTCTACCTAACATAAATTAAAAAAGAAAAGAAAAGAAAAACTACATATGGTTATTCTTTTGTACAAATATGATGTGTTTTTTCCCAAATAACATATCAATATGATTTTGTATTATAAATTTTCAAATATATTGGTTTTAGTTGTAGCTAATTTGATTGTTTTTAAAAAATTATAATAATTATTTAAACTATTATCAACACATTGCATGAGCTCCTTAAGTAGTTTATAATATTTTATAGGATCCTTTACTTCAAAACGTGAAAAGAAAAAATGGAAATAATAACAACTATTGCAAATTGAAAATTGTTTTTTCTATAATTATACTAGAGGAGGAGGGATTCGAATTTGGTACATCCTATCTAGAAGATTAGTATTTATGCTATTAAGTTACAAAGCCATTTACTTAAAAAAAAAATATTATTATAGCTACATATTGGCTAAAAAGTTCATAATTTTAATTTTAATTTTAATATATTAAATGAAATAAGGACTTCATTACATTGACATATAATTTGAACTATGGAAAAATACACATTTATAGTCAATGTCTGTCTATTTTCTTTTTAAAAAATTAACCTTTTATCTTTTGTAATTGAAAAATCGATGCTTGTCAACTTTTTCAAACTAAGACTACATTAATTCCATGAAGATTTCCATCCATAATTGATGTGTGACAGATAAATAACATCATTAAAGATGTATGGATTAAATAAAATAATAAAAAATTCATAGAATAAAAAAAAGATAGAAATTTTGTATATATATATTTTTATTGGCAGAGGAGCCTTTGAAGGCCTCGAAACGGCGAGAACCATTGGAATCCAAACCCTCCATCAAGGCAATGGTGACTGGTGGAGGCGATGGTCAAGAGGAATGTATATAAAGATCGATGCAGAGATCAAAGACAAAAGACGGTGTCATTGAGAGGATATCGAAGCTAGAAGAGGCCATTTCATCTTCTTACGAGAAGGCTTTTTTCTTTTGTTCTTTTTTTTTCCTTTCCCGTTGTTGTTGTGGCCGCACCGACTGGACGTAGTTACCGTGGGGAATTTGATGAGGTACGATTGGTCGGTCTAGAGTACTAGACCTTCGAGATTGGAGAGCTGAGCTTTCTTTAGAGACAACCTTTGGCTTTACCTAAGCATTTTGTTATAGCAGTTCCATGATCTAGTCTTCTTCTGGTCCTATAAAAATCTAAAGTTAATTAGTTAATAAAAATATGACTAATGAAGAAAATATTTTAGTTTAATATATCAAATATAAATATATATGTATATATATATTTTACTGGCAAACCACGTTTATAGGAGGGGGATAGTAGCCCCAAGAGAGGGCATGGACCTGACTTCTTATAGGTTATGATTACATAGCGTCTTAGGAAAAGAAAGAAAAAAAAGAAAATAAAGGAGTATTTATGAAACTAATGAGAGTGATGCTGCTTACACATAAAAACAGTACAGGAAACGACTACAAAATTGACGTACTTTAGATTAATAATTGAAGGACGAAGCTAACTAACTAGATACAATTTGAAATGTCCATGATTGAACTTGTCCTAAAAAGAACCCCTTTCAATTCACAGCCCAATAAGGTGACATTAGATATGAAAAATTCTTATCGTACGTCCCTAGCTTTTTTTACAAACCAACACATTTTGCTCTCTCCCCGAGCTTGTCCTGGATATCTTGCAGCAGAGTCCTGGCCCAAGATATGTTATCCTAAATGTCCCACCCCACTGTCAAAATTGGATAATAACAAGTGAATCAGTTTCGATTCGATCAACACCTGTTGAAAATCAAAATGCCTGCAAAATTCCGAACCTCTAGTTTTATGTTAGGAAGCAAAATTCAAACACCAAATCAAATTTCCTTCGGCATCCCTAGGAATGCGCCTTTCCTCCTCCTTTAACATTACGTAACCTACCACCCACATTTAGTTTGACAGACGCAGACATTAGGCAGTTCCACCCAAGAGAGATGAGCCTTTTCTTTTTTTTTTTGGAGGTTTTGTTAAATAAGAGATAAATTTTCTCCTTTATATTGTAGCTTAGCAAGAAGAGCCTGCCCCAAGATATATAAGATCATCCATTACTTGTATAATCAAAATCTTAGGGGGTTTGTTTGTTTTTCACGATCGACCTATCAAGGGGAAGAGGGTTGATTAATCGTTATTAAAAATTTTAAGAAGTGTGTACTTCTCTTTGCAAAAACCAGTACTTCCACTTGAACGTTTCAAGGATAGTTGATAGTTAGAACTTACCATTTAATTTTGGCTAAATGGGACCCTATTTAATAAATTAATTTTAATTGCATATAACAAGTTTGAAATTTGAATCAATCGAAAGCGCAAGCAAAAGCACATTAAGCTAGCATGATGGATCAGATTATAAATTATGTAGAAATGTAAAGATGTAGGAAAATAAGAAGTACGAGGATAAGCAAAATCATGAAGCAATATATAGAAATTGCTCCTTGTAGATTAATCCTTTCTTCCAGCACCGCACTAGGGAAATGGCCTATCCATATTGGCATATTTCACTGTTTGTGAAACAAATTAAAATGAGGTATAGAAGCTTCTCATTAACAATTCTTGATACTTTCCTATCTCATACTCTAACTAAGAATATATAGGACTAAAGAATCTGCCTCGAAAACTCTTCTCAAATAGTTGTCACAAGAAAATAGTGTAAAAACTTTGCTCAATAAATTATATAATAACTAAAATAGTATTAGTGCTTGCGTCTAGTTTCTTAAAGTATCAATGTGATTTCTCTATCATATCCATAAGACCTAAATTAAAGTAAAATATAAAGTATAAAGTAAGAAAGAACTAAATAAAATAACGTGTTTTATATTAAGGACCAAAACGATATTGTAAGTGACAAGTAGGGGCATTATTGGGTATAAGAAAAGTTGTACGAGCTTTAATATAAAAGCCATATCTAAGGTTTAGGAAACCCTTTTTCACAACACCACCTCACGTGCCTCCTTGTGCTAGGGTTCTATGCATAACTTCAACCAAGATTAAGATTCTAGCACATTTGATGAAGATTAGTTAGAACAATGTATTGTAAGTTGCATAACTCCCTCTTTCTTATTGAATATTGAACAAGGATGGTGAAAATTTTATTTTCTAGCTAGGTCAACAAGAAAAAGAATTTAGGAGGATTTTAAGGAGCTCTACTGTAGATCTTTAGGGTTATGACATAGTCTAAGGTGGAGGATGCCAAGGTAAGAGTTAGAAACCATTTCCTTTTGATTTTTGGGTTGAATTTCATTAGAAACTTGTTTTTCTTTATAGGACAACGGTAAAACAAACCTAAGGCAATCCTACAAGTGTCCAACAACAAATTGCAAATCATGAAAGCGAAAGTTTTAGCCCTCTAAAGGTAAGTACATGTTTAACCTTACAAGTTCTTATTATTGAAGAAATTGTTGTATATTTGCTGTTGTTGATCTAGGTTTTTAACAGTAAAAGTTTATTTAACAAGTGTTAGAGTGGTATAGAAGCATGTAGTAGTCAGGTTGTTGAAGTAGGAGTGTTGATTTGTGAAAATCAATGGAAGTAAGGTTGTGTTTAGGGATAAATGAGTAACTGTAATCTGCAGAATTCTATAAATTGTAGCTAGCATCCCGATGCCATCCCCTACAGTATCCGGACATAGGGGTATTCTTACATGCCTTCAACCATGGCGTCTAAACACTACTTAAAGTAGCATCTGGACGCTATGCACCCACTTTGGCTTAGTAACATTCTCTAAGGTTTTTTCATGGCATTCTGAGTTGGTTTTCCTATCCTAAATCCTTTCCCTATCTTTTCCAAATGCAAATCTTAAACCAAAACATCTAACAAATTAAACTAACTTCTCAGCAATCCTACATTCATTATGTTGTTCCTGAATAGTGAGTCAGTTGAGTTGTTGTGTTAGAGAACATCATTAGATTAGTTCAGAAACTAAGTAAGTGTATTGTTTCTTATATGGACAAGTTGTGAGGCACTTGTGTCAATTTTATAGTAAACACTACAGTCAAGTATAGGATTTGTTTATCACTTCTACGTAGGTAGGACTAGTATTGCTAAAGTGAACTTAATGACCACTTAGCTTAAATAAGTTTGTTGCGTATGCTTGATTGAGCCTAAGGGACTAAGAGGACCAAACTTTCGGATGGCACCCCAATGATCTTAGTGAAATTATATCTTGATTGGAGTCTTACCTTGAAATGATTAAGGTAGATTAAGTATTCCTTAGTTCTTAAGGTATTAGGGAGGACCCAATACCAATACCTAAATGTATATATGTATATATGTATATCTATGTATATATATATATATATATTATGTACCAAAGTCATGAGTTACTCCAAGTTCTAAAACGCCGGTACTGTGTTACTTGACAAACCTAATCAAAGATAATAATTTGTGGTTGTGCATATGGATATTTGAATTTGTTGATGTGTTTTTCTTGTGCATTTATTCTGTATTCATGCATATGTGGTTGCACCCTATACTGGCTTGTGATTACCCCCTACGGTTTTATGTTTCTAGATGCAAGTATAAGTCTTGATGACTACGAGGAGTACTATGGTGACTATGGATACTATGGTGAAAATGTTGACTTTTATGATTATTACTATGATTTTAAGGATGGCTCTATGTTGTTATCATTGGATTGAAAGTTTTATTGGTCATGTTGACAAACAGTGTTATTTTCTTTTATTTGAATTCTTACGTCATGAGAAGTAACTTGAGACTTCTCTAGTAAGTGTTTTTGGCAGTTTGCTGCTAGTCAAGTTTAGAGGTTATGAGGTGTTGAGTTTTGTTATCTAGGCATTTTGAGACAATTGTTAATGAATTATGATAAATTCATTTCCTTTGAATACAATAAAGTGAGAATTTGATCTTTATGAAATCATTGGTAGATTGGGGATGTTCTGAGGCATCCTCATAAACATTACATTGGAGTTGTTACAGGTGATTAGTGTTTAATGAAGTATGTAATGATATTAGTAGGTGAATTTAGATGCCTAACGTATCAATAGATCGTAAGGATATGTAGCAAACTATAATTTCCCATGTTTTGGGGCATTACAGTTTTAGTGTTATTATCACCTAATAGGTTCCTTTGAGATATTGAAGGAAATGAAATGGTCGACAAACATAATACAGTAGCTTCGTGAACTTGCTCACCAAATGTGACTTACTAACAAACACAACACGACTCAACTCTCACTTAATATGACGCATAAGCAAAAGTTAAGATCCATTTGTCACTAATCTCGACCTACTAATAAGGTTAGATAAGAGTGTAAGGGTTATCACTCGAAGAGGGTTATCTCGTAAGAACAGAGGAGGAATATTTGGTTCTCATAAAAAGTGTACTGTATTTGCGGTATAATAAGGAGGGACTATTTATAGTAAGTCCCTTAAGGCAACAATTCTGTAATAGAAATTACATAAAAGGATCATGTATTAAATCCATCTAGGCTAAGTTGAGCCAACTGAATCTGCCTGACTAGACCTTATAAGCCCCTAAGTCTGCTCAAGTGATAGGTCTGGAGGTCAGCATTCCATTGCTTCTAGGGGTTATTGAAGATTTCCCCTCAAATCTTAGTTAACTCCTTCTTCAAGAACATAGGGTATTAAATCCAAGACATTAAAGGTAGTGACACTTTATACACTCATAAACATTGTCATTGATTCTTCGTAGAACCTTGAATGGACCATTTGATCTAGGGGAAAACTTGCTCACTCTCTTCCCTAAGAATCATTCCTTGCTGGGGTAAACCCAAACAAGGTCTCTTGGATTGTAGACAATATTCTTCCGACCTCAATTGCCTTGTAATGTTGCTAGTTCTAAGGAACTCGAATAAGTGCATAAAACTCCTTGTCATATGCTGAGTAATTTAGAGTATCACCTCTAAGCTTCTCATTGAAATATGTAAAAAGCCAGTGCTCCTACCTAAGTACCACACCAATAAGTACTCTAGACTAGGACAGAAGTCAACTTGGATTTAATTTTGTCAAAACTCTTCTAAGCTTTCTTTGACCATTTGAATTTGGAGCTCTTTTTAGTTAGTTCAATCAATGAGGTGGCTATAGAACTAAGGTTTTGAATGAATTTTCTATAAAACAAAGCTAGAACATGAAAACTCCTTACTTTGACTACACTAGTCAGTGTTGGCCATTCAAGAATAGCTTTGATCTTCTTGTCATCAACTTCGATACCTCTACCAGATACGACATATCCAAGGAATACTGCTTCATTATAACATAAGGTACATTTCTTTAGGTTGTTGAACAATTACTCAATATAAAGGATATCAAACACAAACCTCAAGTGCTTAACATGAGATGAATGGTTAGCATTGTATACCAAGATGTTATCAAAGTAAACTATAACATACTTACCAATTAAATATCTTAAAACATGGTTCGTAAGTTGCATGAAGGTGTTTGGCAAATTCATGAGTTCGAGCGGCATTACTACCTACTCATAGAGATCATCCTTCATCTTAAACGTTATCTTCCACTTATCTCCCAGTCTCATTAGGATCTAGTGGTAGCTATTCTTCAAATCTACCTTCGTAAAGATCCATGCACCATATAATTTGTCTAGCATGTTATCTAATCATGGTATTAAATATCTGTACTTGATAGTGATTTTGATGATAACTTGACTATTAACGCACATCTACTGGAAGCCATTCTTCTTTACCACTAGAACAACTAACACAACATAAGAGCTTATGCTTTTCTAACTTATCATTGATTAATCAACTTATTGACTTGTTTCTTAAGCTCAATTGCCTACTTTTATTGAGCTTATAAGCAGGTCAGCTCGAAAGAGTCAAGGTAAGCTGAAGATCGATATAGTGTTCAATGCCTCAAATAAGAGGTAAGCCTTTCAGTAACTCGGTAGGAAATAAGTCGGCATACTCTTAGAGCAAGGTCTCTACCTCGGTTGGCAATGCTCTTACCTCCTTCAGCTTGAGTAGTCTCCTAATCAGTAGGAATGTAAACTCTTCCTTCTTAACATCCTTAGAAAATTATGCTCGAGAAATCACTAAACACTTCTTCTGTAAAGATTTGGAAAACTTAACTTACGATACTTGAGCTTCTCTAGGGCTTAGAAAGGTCAATACAACTTTCTTTCCATCTTTTTGGAACATATTAGTGTTCCTATATCCATCATGGAGCACTCTCAAATCAAATAACTAAGGTCAGCCAAGTAGTATATATAAAGCACATATGGTAAGACATCACATAGCAACTCATCCTTGTATTTATTGCCAATGGCGATTAGCACTCAAATTTATTCAGTAATAGGTAGTCCTCCTTTCTCATTAGGCCAATATATCCCGTTAGGTCTAGGATAAAAGTAGGTTGACAACTTCAGAGCGCTCACCACTCCTTGCGCTATTACATTGGTGCAACTCTCTCCATCAACGATCAAAGCATATAAGTTGCCATTCACTCGACAATTCATGTGAAAGAGATTCTCCCTCTA
This sequence comes from Lumnitzera racemosa, assembly GCA_024138005.1. NCBI lineage: Eukaryota > Viridiplantae > Streptophyta > Magnoliopsida > Myrtales > Combretaceae > Lumnitzera > Lumnitzera racemosa. Next base: position 27,501,953 of record JAMXBC010000003.1, on the reverse strand, counting down.
TTCATTCTCATCAATAGTAAAGGTATAGAGTGATCTTCATATAACCATGCAGTATTCTCTTAGTTCAAGTCGGATCAAGGCATCAAGATCTTCTTGAAACTCATTTAATAGATGATTAATATCTACCTCATCTTCTCCTTCACTTGCACTTTCCACTTCAATCTATAGGGTCTTACCCTTGATGGCCATCATATGTCTACTCAAACATTGACTAGCAACATATCTAAAGTCAAGACACTTGAAGCACTTAATTTCTCGAGTCTTCTGTCTTAAACTCCAACCTTGGTCCTTCTTGACCTCAGACTCCTTAGCCTTAGTCTTACCTTGGCCCTCATCAAGTTTGCTCAGAGCTTGACCTCGCCAATCCACCTCAGAACTATACTGAGCTTAGTCATATCTAGGTTAGCTCAGCATGCTAGATTGGCTCAGTACACCAAGTTGGCTACTTATTGCTTAGCTAAGTTAACTTTACCTTTGCCTTTCAACTCTTTAAGCCACTCGAATGGTTTCATCTAGATTTCCAAGTCTTTGTAACTTTACTATATTACCAATCTCAGGGTTCAGGCCAGAAATAAACATTGCCATAGTTCATGCTTTTGGCTTGTCAACATCATAATAGATCATTAACAACTAAAACTCTCAGACATACTCGTCCACAGATTGATTACCCTGCTTAAGTTCTTAGACATGTTGGAAAGTATCTTGCTCATAGTGTTCTGTATCAATTCTACTCCTCCAAACTCATTTTATCTCATTCCAAGTTCATATTTCTCATCAGGTTCGTTAACATATGGTTTGCAACTTCTTCCACCAAATGGATGCATCCTTAGAAAATTCCAAGGCTATTGCATAGATTACATTGAGTCTTCATAATAAAAAAAGTTAAATATCTTTTCAATCTTCTCTTCCCACTTTAGATATTCATCAACACTTCCGGACCTAAAGAAGCTTAGAACTTATACTTTAATGTGCTTAGTCCCTCAAAGAGTCCAAAGTTCACATTCGTCATACTTAGGGAACTACTCATCATCATCATTTTGTACGTCCTCAACTTCTCTTAACTAAAGACTTCATCATGTATGCCTTTCATCTTAGATAGGTCACACTTGTGGTGCATTCATGGGACCAAGAGCTTAGATTTCCACACCTTGCCCTCTCGGCCTATCTCATACCTTGTCTTCGTTCAACATTTCCTTCTTGAGGTTAAGCTTCCACTAACCTTTAGATGCGGCTAAATTAGCTAGAATAACGATAAGGTTTTGTAACTGCTTGTCAATGGTTTATAGGGATTGTTGCTTAAAATGACCTTACCCAAGAGCATTACTCTCAACATCACCAATTTCTCCTTGTACACTAAGGTTAGACATTCTTCAACAAGGCTTACACACTCATATATCCTAACAAGAAATTCAACACAAGACTGCTAAACACTTCACCAAATCAATAACCTCAACACTTACTCTATTTTGCAATAGAAAAACTAAATACAACAAAATATGTGAACTAATCGCTAATATCAAACACTACAAATACTTATCTATTGATAAACTCACATTGGTTTTAGGGATAATCAGACTTGAGCTGATGAGTTCCACCATGTCAAGGTAATGCTTTACCACTAAGTTATATCCCTTCCCTACTCCCATTAAGAAAAGAAATAGAACTTACTAATCCTAAGGCAAAGGGTTGAGAAACTCAACACCACTATTCTTGAACAACTTAGAGATGGGCCTTCATTTCGCACTATTACAGATACTAAAATAATTAAAAAAAAATGGATTCAATTGTCAACCGCTTCTATCAGAAATATGATTGAATATGGATTCGAGCCATAATACATGATTTCATAAAACCGTACAATTTTCTCAATCTAAATCAAGTAGGTTTCACATGAAGAAGATTTAGCTCAACATGTTCTATTTGATACGAATAGGAAAAGAACTTGTATCATTGTTTAAAAAAGAATTAGGGAAATCAAAACCAAGTCATGACAATACAATTCAACCCCTTCTTCTTGTGCCAAAGATCTTACCATTTCCAAAGGAACTATACTTGCATCTCTTTTCTATTCAAAAGTTTCGATGAGTTTTTACGTGCCTTTGAGACCTTGAAAAAAGGAAAAATTCCTTTTCTTAGGAACACATACAATATTCATCACTACAAAAAGGATAATGGTAAACCTACCATTAACTACTTCGTTTATGAATTTCATAGTAATAGAAATCCATGTCCCACCGAAACAGAATTTGTAACTTATTATCCTCTTAACTAGTATGCAAAGATTGACCTCCGCAGAAAGGATTATTCATTCCTATCAACACGAGAGTCTAACTACATTGCATTGCTAGAATCTGTATTGTATATATGAAAGAGGTTGATCTCCTTACTTCTCTCATGATAAAATCCTCTTCCCACTAAGCCCCCCCTCTCATCGGTCCACAAAGACAAAATCTAAGATTGGTGCCAAAAGTGAATCATAGAAGAAAGGACTCACTAAGCTGAGAGCACTAACCAATCTTAATAGATAAAATATAAAATACTAATAGAATTTAAAAGAATTGTCTTTTCAGTATACTTTCCCTGGTTCCATTGCTGTCATAGGTTGTACGCAATCAATCAGATCATACAGATATCCCTTCAACATAACATAAGTCATCTTAAGGATCTCGAAGACCTACCAAAGCACGAAGGCTAGCATCTTTCAAAAAATGGATTCCTATTAGAAGAGTGCATAATCGCATGGATAAGCTCATACTAACCCGTTAATTTGGAATCCAATTCTAGATTTTCCTTGGGAGGTATTAGAAAGGAATTGGAATGGAATAATATCGATTGATATAGATACAAAAGAAAAGATTCTCTATTGGTTCAAAGGCTATACCTATAGGATAGAGAAAGAGGAAAAAACTAAAGATTTCACTCACATAGTGCTTTTGATTGAGAAATCAATTTGATTTGCTTCGTACCCCTCACTCAGTGAGAAAATGGGTTAGATTCTACAGGATCAAACCTAGAGGACTTAAGGAATGATGGAAGGGAATAAAAAAATAAAAAATAAAAAGGGAAAAATAATTTTTAAAAAAGTAAATAAAAATAAAAATGAAGTAGAAGAACCCAGATTTCAAATGAATAAATTCAAACTTGAAAAGGATCTTTCTAATTCTCGAAGAATGAAGGGTAAGGGGATTGATCGAGAAAGATCTCTTGTTCTTATTATAAGATCGTGATTGGATCCACAGATGTTTGGTAAAAAGAATAATCTTCTCCTTTGAGAATACTTAAAAATGGAAAATGTTCCATTGGAACATGAGAATGTAACTAAATTAATCTTAGTTACTCTTCAAGATGGAGTAAAAGAAGGGTGGAGATTCTCGAATGAGGAAAAGGACCCAATGACTTCGAAAGAATTGAACGAGGAGCTATATGAGGTGACAATCTCTTGTATGGTTTTGTAAAGTGGTAGTAGGGGTGACTTATCTATCAACTTTTCCACTATCACCCTAAAATAACCAAACTCAGCCTTACGTAAAGTTGCCATTAACCTCTGGATTTGAAATCATTGCTTATATACTATTGGCCATAATTTACAAGAACATTTTGTAGTTTTAGTAAAAGGGGGAAGGGTTAAGGATTTACCTGGTGTAAGATATCACATTGTTCGAAGAACCCTATATGTCGTTGGAGTAAAGGATCGTCAACAAGGGCATTCTAGTACATTGTAGATTTTTATCCAAGACTTGTATCATTTGATGATACCATGTGAATTGCTAGAAACTTGTGAAGTATATGGCTAAACTAATAATAAAAGTTTTGTAAAGGGACAGGAGCAAGCTACCATGAGACAAAAGATCTTCTTTCTAAAGAGATTCGATTTAGAACTATTATATGTCTAAGGTCTAATATGGAAATAATTTCAAAGGTTGTCCCTGACTTTATCCATGTCAACAAACAATTCGAAATGCCTCGACTTTTTTAGAATAGGTTTGAGTCAAATAGCAATGATTCAAAGCACTTCTTTTTATTTTTATACTATTTCGAAAACCCAAGGACTCAATCGTATGGATATGTAAAATACAAGATTTCCAATCTTAGCGAGAAAGGGGGGAAATAGATACTTAATTTAAAGTAAGTAAATAGAATTCCATACTCGATCTCGTGGATACATATAGAATTCTGTGAAAAGTCGTATGTACAACATGGAGGGAGATCTTTCTTTCATATATTTTGAGATCTACCCTACAATATGGGGTCAAAAAGCCAAAATAAATCATTTTAGCCCTTATAAAAAGAAAACTAATTCTTAAATCCCTTTCAAGCTCATGTCATGTTGAGTTATTACAGAAGAAAAAAATACAAAAACTGATCTAACTTATCGTAATCAATTAGTTAACATGTTGGTTAACCGTACTGTGAAACATGAAAAAAAATCATTGGCTTATCAAATTATCTATCAAACCATAAAAAAGATTCAACAAAAGACTGAAACAAACCTACTATCCCTTTTATGTCAAGCAATACATAGAGCAACTCTCGATATAGTAGTAAAAGCAAGACGTATGGGCAGATCGACTCATCAAGCTCCCATTCAAATAGGATCTACACAAGGAAAAGCACTTGCCATTTGTTGGTTATTAGGGGCATCCCGAAAATGTTCGGGTTGAAATATGGCTTTCAAATTAAGTTTCGAATTAGTGGATGCTACTAAAGGGAGTAGCAATACCATACACAAAAAGGAAGAGACTCATAGAATGGTAGATTCAAATAGAGCTTTTGCACGTCTTTGTTAATCTATGAGTAGGGGATCTATATAGATACACAGATCTGTGGATCCATACATCTCGATCAGGAAAGAATCAATAGAAAAAAAAAAGAATCGGAATTGATTGATATATTTCTCAAAAAAAAAAACAAAAAAGAAATAAAAGATGAAACATAAATCATGGATCAACTAAGCCCTCTCGAAGGCTTGCTTAAGAATAAGAAAGAGGAATCTCATAGAAATACCTTAGAATAAGGTTTGATCCTAATCATGAGGATTCTATAAATATTCCATTTCAAAAATAGAAAGTTCAAAAGAATTGTAATTTTTTTGGAGATTGGAGGTGGTTACTAATTCATGATTTAGCATATGCCGAATAAAAACCCCATTCTCAATTCTACAAGAATTTTTATGAAAGCCTTTCGTTTGCTTCTCCTCGATGGAAGTTACCTTAAGCTCTGATACTAGAGTATATGATGTACCTAAGAGCTGAGTTAATCACTAAGACTTACAATAAGGGAAATATCCTAGTGGGTCTTTCAAGATATCAAAGGAAATGAAATTGTCAACAAACATAATACAATAGCTTCATGAAGCTGCTCACTAGATGTGACTCACTAATGAACATAAGATGACTCAACTCTCACTTGATATGATGCATAAGTGAAAATTAAGGTCCCATTAATTTCGAGCTATTAATAAGATTAGATAAAAGTGCAAGGGTTATCACTTGGATAGGGTTATCTCATAAGAATATAGGAAGAGTATTCATTTCTCATAAAAAATGTATTGTATTTGTGGCTACAATAAGGAGGGACTATTTATAGAAAGTCCCTCATGGTAATAATTCTGTAATAGAAATTACATAAAAAGGATAATGTAAAATGAAGATTCCCAGTATAAATTGAAAGGGGTAAATATGATAAAGGACAAAAAGGAATATAATGCAAGTGTCAGAAAAAAGTAGGGACAGGTGGTAGCCTGTCATTGTATCCATGTTTTAGGATCCTAAAATGCTATGACTAAGCTAAGTTAAGGTGGTTGTTGGTTAACAAAGAAAGGCCTAAGTAGATTAGCTTTTAGGTTCTCAACTAGTAGCAAGTTGGCATTTAAGTTCTCAACAAACAATAAGCTAACATCAGGAGGCTCAGCATAAGGGTAGGGGACAGAGCAAAGCAAAATGTATCTAAGCTGTGCATTTAAGGAATTTATCTTCAAACATTCTTAGTACCGGAGCTTAGCTAGGTTGAGCAGAGACATCTGAATGTGCCTGACCAGACCTTGTAAGCCCCTAAGTTTGGCTCAAGTGATTGGTCTAGAGGTTAGCATTCCATCACAGAGGGTATTGGGGAGGACCTAACACCAATAGCTATATATGTATATATATTGTATATTAGAGTCTCTAAGTTTTGGGATGTAAGAATTATGTTACTTAATAGACCTAATCAAAGACAATAACATACAGTTGTGCATATAGACATTTAAATCGGCTAATGTGTATGCTTATGCATTTATTGTATGTTCATGTGTATACAGTTGCACCCTGTCTTGGGCTTTTGCTCACCCCCTAGGGTTTTATGGCTTGAGATGTAGATATAAATGTTGGTGACTACAAGTAGTACCAAAATGATTATGGATACTATGGTGACTATTGTCAGGTGATTTTACTGTAAAGTTTTGATCCTACAAAAGTACAAACAAAAAACTAAAGTAGTGATCAAGCTAGTTTGATACAACCACTTCGATGCCTATGTAGGGAAATAAGTAAATAGATTATTGAAGGATATAAGAAAATTCTTACAAAGCTTTCTTTCCTTTATTTATAATTAAATACTAAGTGTCTATAATAACAAATAATCATTGGTCATAGACCATGTGGCGATCTCATAATTAAGCACATGCCTAAAAAATAGGAGTAGTGAGTGGTTGTATAATGAGATTGTACAAAGTTACAACTATTTATGCCACTTTCCAAATTCAAACTAGATATATAAGTAAGTTGGGCTTTGAGGCCCATTAGATGAGCTAAGCCCTTAAAGGCTCTAACAAAAAATAACATTAGTTGACATCTTGGAAAATGAGATGTTGAGTAACATATTAGGGTGAAATCTAGCTGTCAATAGTAACGATGCTGACTTTCATGATTATTACTATGGTTTTGGAGATGGCTCTAAGTAGTTATTGTAGGATTGAAAGTTTTATTGGTCATGTTGAAAAATAGTGTTATTTTGTTTATTTGAATTCTTAAGTCATAAGAAGTTACCTAAGACATCTTTAGCCAGTATCTTTTGCAGTTTGCTGTTGGTCAAGTTTAGAGGTTATGTAATGGGAATCAGGATACAAGACCTTTAACCCATAGATGAGCCCGAGGACTGGAAGGCTTAGTGCTGTGGATTCTCCTATTGTAGCCGACTCCTATCAAAGCCAAGTATTTCCTTGCCAATGCTTTTTGCATGCCGAGCCGTATGACTACCAATTTCTCATAAAGAGTGTGCCGAGAAGCAAAATGTTGAAAGAACAACCAATCCTCATTATCACTCACACTTAGCCAATTATTTACTTAACATCACCCTTGCTAAGATGACAAGAGAGAGACTCTAGACTAATTTAGCTACCCATGCTCGGATAAGCAAGTTAACCATATTTTTTTGTCCGCATCTTCTAATAGCCTTGCTAATACAACATCACTACGTATATAGAATCATGTGTAGAATCTATTACATCAATTATTGTTTTTCTTGAATATTTATTTTTATCCTTTTATATCTTGTACATTATTTCCTTAGGAAATACCCTTTTTATCCTTTCCCTTTTTAAGCAAATTGCCCTAACTTATGGGTATAAATAGCTTTGTAATTATAGCTACATAAGACAGATTATCATTAATACACTGAAGTATTTTTTTCTTCCTTATGTAAACACTACTTGTTTCTCTCAGCAACACTCTTATCCTAACCTTTAAGCAAGGCTAGGTAATGAGTAACCTCACTAGATCGATTCATGTGTCATATCCAATTATGCTGTGAGTCCTCGGAAGTTCCATTAGTACATCACATCCTCTAGAGCTATTCGTAAGTTTTTGTTTACTCTTCATTCGAATTTGTCCTTTAATACATTCTTCATCACTTTCCTTCCAGCTTTCTGCAAGCTTGAACCCATCCAACAACTAGCCTTATCTGCTCTTGGTCATGATTCGCATCATCTTAGTATTAGAGCAAAGGTTTTGCTTGAGTTAATGTTTGTTTTCAAAGTTCTGTTTATACTCTATTTTTTATGTGTGAGATAGAGCAAGTTATTGTATTCATTTTTGATACTATGTTTGTTAGCTATTTTGTTTGTGGTTTAGAGAAATGATGGATCCAAGTGTAAACGTTGGTGTTGGGGATGACAACAATGGAGTTGTCTACCATCGATGAAGATCTCAAGGTACTCCGAGGAGCACTGACAAGATATTAGATGAGATTGCTAACCGCTTAGTGGATTTGACTCGAGTTGTTCATGCTTTGGCTTGCCAACCAACTAACACCTCACAAAACACCCTACAGGCTGCTTAACCTATTAGATGTTAGAACTTAGCTCGACCCGTTTGAGGTGGAAGAGTAGGTGGATGAGTAAGATGAAGGATAAACATAAGAAAACTAGATGAAGAGGACAAGGAAGAGTATTTTGAAGAAGAACGCGTACGAGCACGGTTGTTAAACTCACAAGTCAAAAATACATTTCTACAAGTTTATGATTTTATAATGTTTCTTAATTAAAATGTATGTAAAATCATTTTTGTGTAAACTTTTAATAAAGTTATGAACTTTCATAGACAATTCGATAAGTTTATGATTTTATTGGTTTTATATAATTTTATATGATTCTACCAATTCTATGCATACAAATGAACAGTAAAACCATGATTTTGACAACAATGCATACGAGTCCTTAGAGTATTTGACCACATGAAGCTTTGGATTCCTAATTTCAATAGATCTGGGAATATTGATAAATATTTGGAGTGGGAAGAGAAGGTAGAGTGTATTTTTGAATATTATTAGTACGAGGATTTTGAGAAAGTGAGAACTACTACAATTGAGTTTTCCGGATATACCGCCATGTGGTAGAAGAATTTTAGGCCATGAGGAGGCGAGAGGGCTATCAAGAGATTAATACTTAGCCCGAGATTAAGAGAATACTCAAAAACAAGTTCATGCTAGAAACTTATCTTCAAGATACTTTCACTTAGCTTCAAGAGTTGAGACGAAGAGGCCAGACTATTGACGAGTATGTTCAAGAATTTTAAATGCTTATGATTCGTTGTGAAGTGGAGGAACCACCAGCTTAAAAAGTCTTAAGATTCTTACTGGGTTGAGAGGTAACATTTGAGACATTATGGAACTCCAACAATTTACCACAATGGATGAGGCCATCAGAATATCCTAGTAAGTAGAGAGGCAAAGAAGAAGCCAAATACCGGCTAAGATGTCGATTGGTTAACTTAGATAGGCAAGTCACTTAGCGTAGTTAAGTACCAAGGCAAGCCAAAAGATGGATGTTTGAGCCAATCAAAAAGGTCGACTTGACAGTGAAGTGCTGACCCGAACTTATGAGAAAGGGCAAAGATCAGGCAAGAAGACAAGTCGGATCAAGTGCTTCATATGCCAAGGGTTTAGACATATAGCCACTCAATACCCAAACCAAAGTATTATCGTGACTAAGGGAGATGTCTCGAAGCTAAAGGTAGAGAGTATAGATAAGGAACCTAAGGAGGAGACTGTCGAGAAAGAACTAATTGAGGAGGATGTGTTTGTTGAAAACTTGGATCAGCTGATCGTGGTTTTCTGACGTACAATGAACATGGAACCCTTACGAGAGGAGAAGTAGAGAGAGAATTTGTTTCATACCACTTGTAAGGCAAATAATCAAGTGTATGCCCTCATTATGAATAGTAGAAGTTACACTAATGTGGCATCAACTGATCTTATTTCAAAATTAAAGTTGCTAACTGTTGTACATTCAAAGCCATACAAGTTGTATTGATTGAGTGAGAAAGGGACACTAGATGTTGTTCGGTAAATACTATTGTCGATCACTATAAGTAATTACTCTAACCAAATTCTCTGCAACGTACTACCCATGTGTGCTTTCCATGTGTTGTTAAGTAGGCTATAGCTATTTAATAGGAGAGTTATCCATGACGGCTACAAGAATACGTATATATTTGAGAAGAATGACCAGAAGATTACACTGGACTCGATGCTACCAAGAGAAGTTAATAAATTGTAGACAAAACTTGCTTACGAATCAAAAAAGGCTCTAGTGATGAGTAAAACCGAGTTCCAAGAGGCCATCAATGCTAACAAGCCAACTCTCATGTTGGTTAGGTACCTATTAGAAATCAAAGAGCAGGGTAAATTGCCCTAGAAAATCAAACAGTTGCTTGATGAGTATGCCAACTTGTTCCTAGAACAGTTACCTGAGGGGTTGCCCCCAATTCAAGTTATAGAGCACTACATTAACTCAGTATCCAACGCCGCACTGTCGAATAAGCTAACCTATCAGATGAATCCCAAACAGGCTTCTAAGCTCTAACGTCAAGTCAATGAGTTGCTAAAGAGAGGATATGTCCAAGAAAGTCTCAACCCTTATGCTATAGCAACACTTCTAGTGCCAAAAAAGGATAAAACCTAGCGATGTGTGTCGACACCCAAGCCGTAAACAAGATCATGATCAAATATAAGTATCCAATCCTAAAGTTAGAAGACATGTTGGATGAGTTTAGTAGAGCCAAGGTCTTTAAGAAGATTGACCTGAATTCTAGCTATCATCAAATCCGCATGAGGCTGGGAAATAAACGGAAGATTGTGTTTAAAACTCGGCATGGACTCTATAAGTGGATGGTCATGCCATTTGGCTTATTTAATGCCCCAAGCACTTTCATATGATTGATGAACCACATATTAAGACATCTAATTAGAAAGTGTGTCGTAGTGTACTTTGATGACATATTAGTCTATAATGCCTACATGCTAAGTCATTACGAGCATCTCTAAGCCGTATTGAATATTCTTCTTGTAGAGAAATTATTTGGTAACTTAAAGAAGTGTTGCTTTTTCCAAGATGAAGTGGTCTTCTTGGGCTATGTAATTAGTGGAAGAGGTTTATGAGTGGATGATGAGAAGATCCGAACAGTTGTAAAGTAGCCAACTCTTACTACTTGTGTCAACGTGAGAAGTTTCCACAGACTGGATTCATTCTATAAATGATTCATCAAGAATTTCAACACCCTTGCCATGCCATTTATTGAGTTAATAAAGAAAAAACTGACTTCTAATAAGGAGAAAGGGACAAGAAAAGCTTTGCCAAGATAAAAGAGAGATTGACCTCCGCCCCCGTATTAGTTCTACCTAACTTCGAGAAAATATTTAACCTAAAATGTAACGCATCAAGTATTGTAATAGGCATTGTCCTAATGCAAGAAGGCCAACCAATTGCCTTTCATAGTGAAAAGCTCAAAGGACTATAGTTGAATTATTCTATGTATGACAAAGAACGCTTGGCGCTAATCCCAATACTGTAAGTATCGCAGCACTATTTACTGCTAAGAGAATTTGTTATATATACAAACCATGAGTTGCTAAGGTACCTCCAAAGTTAGACCAAGTTATCAAAGTAACAGGAAAGATGGGTAGAATTCCTTAAGGGATTCAATTTTGTAATATAATATAAGCAAGGAAAGAGCAATGTCGTTGTAGATGCTGTTTCAAGAAGATATGCACTTATGAATGAACTGCTGACCAAACTGTTTAGGTTTGAAAGTATGAAAGAATAGTATTCTAAGGATCCATACTTTGGACCTATAATTACGTAGTGCATCAATAAAAGATCAATGGACGAATATCATGTAGAGGACAGCTACTTATTCTCAAGTGGAAAATTATGCATACCAACTTGTTCCCTTAGGGAGCTGCTGGTTAGGGAAGCCCACAATGGAGGACTCTCCAAATATTTTGGAGAAAGAAAGACATGTGAATTGTTAAATGGTCAATTCTTTTGGACGATAACGAGGAGAGTTATGCACCAAGTTATCGAAAGCTGTGCCATGTGCAAGAAGGCAAAGTACCAAGCCGAAAAGGGGAAAACAATGCCATTACCTGTTCCAACAAAACCATGGACCGAATTAAGTATGGACTTTATTCTCAGATTACCACGAACTACCTAAGGCAAAGATTTTATAATGGTTGTCATAAATTGGCTTAGCAAGATGGCACACTTTGTACCCTGCTCTAAAACTAACAATGCTTTGACTATTGCTGCTCTTTTCTTGTAGGAGATTGTGCGGTTACACGACGTGTTGAGGAGTGTAGTCTCTGATAGGGACCTAAAGTTTTTAAGACATCGCTGGAGGACCCTATGGTGTCAAAAGGGAACCAAACTACTATTCAACAATTCCTATCACCCCCAAAACGATGGCCAAACAAAGGTGGTTAATCGTACTTTAGGATTACTGCTCCGAGCTACAATAAGCAAGAAGTTAGCTAATTAGGACATATGCTTGCCAGTGGTCATATTCACTTATAATTGGACAATGCATAATACCATTAAGTAGAATCCCTTCGAAGTAGTCTATGGTTTAATCCTGAGTTACCCCTCGATCATACCCTTGTACCTATACCCTCACAAGAGGACCCTAACTAGAGAGCTAGAGCATAATCCCTTTAGCACATCTATGACAAAGCCACTCAACACATTGACCAAGTTACTAGAAGAATGTGAAAGAAGACCAAAGGTAGGACGGCTAAACAATTCTTTTAAGGAGACTTGGTATGGGTGTACCATAGCCAAGAACAATTTCCAAGTAAAAAGAGGAATAAATGATTTGCAAGAGCTAAAGGACCCTTTAGGATCATCCAGTAAAACAATGATAACGCTTACAGGTTGGAGCTGCTCGATGATTATAGGGTATCTGATACCTTTAACATTGCTAACCTTAATCCCTATCACCTTGATGGAGAGTTAACCAAAGATTGTGTAGATTTGATTCCAAATCTAAACCAACTTGGAGGGAATGATGGGAATCAGGCCACAGGGCCTTTGACCTACAGCCGAGCTTGAATATTGGAAGGATTGGCATGGCAGATTCTCTTATTCTAGTCGACTCCTACCAAGGTCGAGTATTTCCTTACCGACGCATTCTACATATCGAGCTGTATGAATGCCTATCTTTTGTAGATAGTATACCAAGAAGTGAAATGTCAAGAGAATAGCTAATCCTCATTTTCACTCATGCCTGGCCAATTACTTACTCAGCATCACCCTTACCGAGATGACAAAAGAGAGACTCCAAACTGACTCAGCCACCCTTGTTCGGATAAGCAAGTTAACCGTACTTTTTTATTCACATCTTCCAATAGCCTAGCCAATATAGCATTACCACATGTACAGAATCATGTGTAGAATCCGTTACACCAATGATTATTTTTCTTGAATATTCATTTTTAGTATTTTCTATCTTTTACATTATTTCCTAACGAAATACCCTTTCTATCTTTTCCCTTTTGGGGCAAGTTGCCCTAACTTATGGGTATAAATACCTTTGTAATTGTAGCTACATAAGACAAATTATCATTAATATACTTGAGTATTTTTCCTTTCTTACGCAAATACTACATGTTTACCCTCGGCATCACTCTTATCTTAACCCTTGAGCAAGGCTAGGTGACGAGTAACCTTATTGGACCGATTCATGCGTCATATCGAATTATACCGCAAGTCCTTGGAAGTTCCATTGGTATATCACATCCTCTAAAGCTATTCATAGGTTTTTGCTTACTCTTCATCCACAATTGTCCTTTCATACATTCCTTATCACTTTCCTTTCAAGCTTTTTGCAAGCTTGAACCCATTTAGGGACTAGTCTTATCTGTTCTTGGTTACGGTTCGCATCATTATGAGGTGTTGAGTTTTGTTATTTGGGCATTTTGAGACAATTGTTAATGAATTATGATAAATTTATTTCCTTTGAGTAAAATAAAGTGAGAATTTAATCTTTATGAAATCATTGGTAGATTAGGGATGTTTTGAGGAATCCCTATAGACATTGCATTATTGGAGTTATTACAAGTGATTGGTGTTTAATGAAGTATGTAATAACGTTAGTAAGTGCAATTAGATGCCTGATGTATTAGTATATCCTAAGAACACGTGGCAAACTGTAATTTCTTACATTCTAGGTCGTTGCAATATCTCTATCTATCGTGTATTCTACATCTCTATATTAATCTTCGAATTTTGTCCATTATGGCGCTTATGCTTCCAATGTTTGAATTTGTTTAATAGTGGAATGGGTCATATTAGTGAGACCCTGATGTTGATATAATTTAAAAGACTTTCTTTTAATAAGAGATTTTCTCATTAATCAACTAATTGGCTCCCTTATCTATTGGCTTTAACTTCCTATGGAAATTTCTATGTATCTTTAACTTGCTTTCTTTATCCTTCAAATTAACTATTATTATGTATGTATGAAAATGTAATTCCCTGTGAGATCTGATTAATATGATAAAAATAGATGCATCACTCTAAATATATCCATTTCGTAGTATTAGGCTTTCAAATTTGTCATCCATATAACTTTATTCATGATATTTAACTTCTAGTCTTCTCTTAGCATTTTGTGTTCACTTTGCTTGTGATTTATACTTTTGATTATATTTCTTCTAGCCATCTACTCTTGACCTTCTAATTTCATCCAAAATTCTTATCTGTCTTAAGCTTCTAATCTTCAAGTGAACTTCTAGATACTAAGCTTCTAAACTTACATTTACGTTTCCAACCTTTGGTCTTCCTCTTCTAAGCTTTCTTCCTTGAGCTTCTAAGCATCTTATCTTTTTCTAATCTTATGATTTGTCTTAAAACTTCTGTTTGCTGTTCGCACTTCTACTATCTACTTCTCATTTCATTATTTAGTTTTAGCTTTTGCTTTTATCTATTGGTTGTACTTCTCCATTTTACTAGTTGAGCTTCATCTTTTAAATCCTTTCTTAGGTTTTGCTTCATAATCAATGCTTCTTAAACACTCAAGTAACTCATTTGAAATCTCATAAAAATGGTTTGTTATCATAAAAACATTTTTGGAAAACTTAACTTTATTTAAATTTCTATGTTTCCTATTATTTTCTTGCCATGGATGTCAAAATGTTAAAGTAAGGACAAAAACATGAATGTAGTTTCAAATATTACCAGCTTTACATTTCTAGTACTTTAACATGACATCTATGGAAAAGATGCTTGGAATTATCCAAATACCAAACTATCTAGTAGCTATGCTTCAAACCTCCTTAGCATAATACATAAAAGGAGTATGTTTGTAGCTGATTCATGGTCCTATAAACAACAATAACATTGAGTAACAAGCAATGTATGACCTACATTATACTCCATCAATGGGAAGAAAGGGTCAACAACACGCTACATCAACAAACAATGCTCTAAAGGTAAATACTTGTTCCAAAAAATTTTAGAAGTGCTCACTATTTTAAATTTATTTCTAAGACTATTCCATGCACTTTGTAACAAAAAAGAAGCTCCATTTTGAGAAACTATCAAAGATAAGAGTTATTCACTTCTTGTTGAATATTAATAGTGAAAATGTAATTTATCAACTAACGAAGAGGTAAGTGAACCAAACCATTATATCCCATCAACCATATATCCATAAGGCAACGACTCTTAATTGTGGAAAAATGACTACATATGTGTCCAAAAGTTAACCCTTAGGGTACCGATGATCAAAACCAAAATATTTTATTACCTTTACCAGGACTTATACATTATATATATTTCAGTAAATTATGGACTTAAAGGAGTCATATCCAAAATATATTTGAATCAAACTTACATGACAAATTTCTACGGTACACATGAGATGGGATGAGATAAGCCTCATCCATGTCAAAATTTGGAATGTAGTTCATTTCCGCTAAGAAATCAAGAGTTCAAGACATAGTGAAAAAAATATAATCTAGTGGGAACCTACTTTTTTAATTCTTTTCGCATTTTTAATTTAATTAATTTTAAATTTATTATTATTATTTTATTTTAATTCATTTCTATTTAGTAATATTATTAATTAAATTAATTATTATGGACTAATAAGAAGTTATCACATGTTAATGATGGATGGAAAACTTAACAAAGTTAATGGAAATCTTAATTTGTAAAAATTAGAAAATGTTAAAGGACTCAAATAGACAAAGTAAAAATGTTGATTACTCAAATAGAAAAGTATACAAACTTTGAATATTGAAAATATATTTTTCCCTGTAAGCTAGTTAGTTGAATATACAAAATCTCTCATTGTATTTGATACTTTTATCATACATAGATTTAGAAGCTTCTATTAATACCATAATTTTTATAGTTAATAGCTAAGCTTAACCACTCTTAAGAATCCATATCTCAAAATCTTAGAATTATAGTTGCATTTCCAAGGAAAAGTGATCTTACTCTCCATAGAAATCCTTTATTACTATGTACAAGAGCACAATAGCTCTACTAAATTATAATTTAAACTACACCCAAACATAAACACTAATCGTATACCAGATCCAAATAGTAGATCTAAAAATACCCCTCTTTCAACACTCACAAAAACAATACTTATTCTATCACCCATCATAAAAAGCCCTTCAATCGCTTTCCATCAATAAGAGCTTGAGAAATGGAAGAAGAGGAGGAGATCAACGAACCTCTATCACCAAGAGGGAAAGTTGATACATCGAATTCGGCAACATAAAAGATAAATGAGGACGTAAAGAAGAAATTGGTTAATGGTGCATGTATTAAGAGGAAAAGTAAGGTTAAGGGCAAGGTTGACCTTGAAAATAAGTTTATGGAAGTAGAAACGAGAGAAGTGTAAGATGCCAAATATTTTGGCAATGGTGGCTGGCCTCAATTAGTTATCCAATTGCCATAATTATCTTTAGCAGGAACTATCAAGGTTTAGGGTCACTCTTGACAATAAATGAGCTTAAATAGATGAGAAGGACTAAATCCCTCATTTTTTTCTTAATGAAAATAAGAAATAAAGAGTCTAATGTTCATCATATTAGGAGAAGACTTTACTTTTGACCCTAAAAAAATTATATAGATTTGATTAGATTATATGGTGACTTAGTATTATGGCTAAAGGATGAGTTAAATGTGATGTGTTACATTATTAGAATTTGTAGAAGACACTTATTAACTATTTGGTGATAACAAATAAGCTTAACTTGGCGTTCAATTCTAGCATATTAGAATTCGCAAATTCATATCAAAGATTTGTGTATAAAGCTTATTAACATTTGTCACTTGAATCTAATCATTTCTAAGTTATGTTAGAACTAGTTGAAACATGATAAATGGATCAGAAACCTATTATGCTTTATAAACTGAATTATATAGAAATAAATATGTAAAGTATATGATGGAGAAAATCATGTAGCTATATAAAGTGGTTCCTCCTTATGAATCAACGCACTCTTTAAGCACTAAGTGCCAAGGAACCGATCAATCCACATTAGCATCTTCCACTATTTGTGAAAAAGAATCGAGAGGTATACAAGCTATCCTAGAGCTATCAACCAAAGACTTTGTCTTATCTCCCACTCTACCTAAGAGTATACCAGGAATATAGAATCAACCTCATTTTTTCTAGAATAGTACAATAGCAAGTTCAAGATTAAGAATACTCTCTATCTTGAGCATGATAATAAAATTCCTCAAAATTTATCTTGATATCTAGATGAAATAATCATATAAACACTTTAACTTAATTCTTATTAAATTCTTTCTATTTCTTGTAACTCAGTAACTTCTATTGTTAATTTCTGAATTTTGTCATTTATACAGTTTCATATTCAATGTTTAAAATCCTCCATGTAAGAAAATATACATTTACTTTGAAATTTCCTTATAGTTGTGATTTTACCCACTTTTCTTATCTTTAAGATATACATTGATATTAGAGCTACAAATGAGCTAAGTTGCTTACAAGTTACATGAGCTCAATTAATAAATAAACTGAGTTTAAGCCCAAAATAAAGCTCATTTAATTAAATGATCTGAGCTTAAGCTCCAAATTTAGGCTCATGAGCCAACTTATTAGTAAGCTTGTTTACTCGTTTATATTGTTAGTGAATTAGCTTTCAAGCTAGCTCCTAAGTAGGCTCGTTTATATTGTTAACTAATCGGCTTACAAGCAGGCTCATAAGTAAGCTTCCAAGTAGGCTCGTTAATAGGTTAGTAAGCTTACATTACAATATAATGGTTTTAATTTTTAGTTATATTAGTTATATTTTAATGGTTTTTATTTTATTCCATAGAGTATGTTTTTCCAATTCATATATTTTTAATCTTATATATTTTAATAATCTTCTAATTATACTAAGTTTCTACTTATATATCCTCACAAAATAGTTTTAACCTATAATTTATGTTTATAATTTGTTTGATAGTCTTGAAAAACACATACATATTAGAAATGGGTAAACAAGAATCATCAACAATGATTAATTATGAAATGTAAAATGTACATTTTGATTGCTATATTTATTTCATGATCTTATTTGAGAGAAATAACCATAAGTAGCTTATCTATAATCATGACATAATGTTATTGGGTTAATTACAACATGCTTTCACATGATCATTGCCTCACAGGAATAGTTATAATCTCCAATATGAAAAATTTGAGGATATAAATATAAAATTAGTATAAATTTAAGCTTGGTCTCATATAGTCTCGTTTACCTAAACAACTCAAGTTCGAGCATAAGCTTAGGGTTATTTAAGCTCGTTAACCTAAATGAGCTTATTTAAGCTCGAGCTCGAGCTCGTTTAGATAAATTAACTCAAGTTCAAACTCTTTTAAATATATGAGCTCGAGCTTGTTTACATGCTCATTTACAGATACGAGCTAAGCTCAAGCTTCAAAATTCTTAACGAGCTCGAGCCTTTAATTTTTAAGCTCAATAAAAGCTCAACTTGGCTCGAGCTCGATAATTTTTAAATAAGCCGAGTTTAAGTCATCAAAATTTTGATTCGATTCAACTCGGCTCATTTACAACCCTATTGGCTATCAAATATTTTGCTTCCTTATATAAATGTTTTCTTTTCATTACGCATTCTCTTAATCATGGGTTTACTAATATTGTCTTCGTATTGACCATTTTCTTCTATATTATTCCCTACAAATTGATTGTAGTGTCATGAGTAATTTTATTACTCAAATATATCCATTCTATAATTCAAGACCTTCAATTCATAAATTTATAGTAACTTTGCTTTTGATTCTTTTGCATTATTAGATGCTTCTAATCTAATCAATGTCTTGTTAGATCTTATCCTCTGATCTCCATCATTTGACATTTGTATCTTTGAACTTTTAACCGTTTCTTCTATAGTTCTAATTCTTCTTTTTTATTTCTCTCATTCTTCTTTTGATTTTGATTTGTTACGCTTTAAGTCTTTGATTCTTCTAATCAATTTCTTTTTACTCTTTACCTTATTTACTTCTTATTTCGATTCACTCTTTGCTTCTAACCTTTATCCTAATACTTCATCTTCTTATTTGAAATTGTTAGCTTCTTCCTTTTTTATTTTTTTTTGTTTATCAATGTAACTATTTTATTATGTTACTTATCTTCATATTTCAAAATTTCATCGTTAGATTTTGCATTCTCATATAACTTCTTCTTTTTCTTACCAAAACACTTAAGTAAGTTTATAAGTAAACTCATGGATGATTTGTTATCAACAAAACAATTTCGAGAAGACTTCAATAGATTTAAACATCACTAGTTAAAAAATGTATGGTCGTAGAGGTAATTACTATGCTCTTTTTCTCTTGGTGTTATGCTAATTTGTAGCTTCTCTAATCTTTGAACCTTTTGAAATAGATTACAAATAATTTCATATGATTTTCATTGTCCATGGAAGGTTGTTGAAGAATTAATTGAAATAAAGAGTATTGAAGAGAAGAGTGGTGGTAGAAAGAAACTACAGATTGATGAGAAACTTTATAATTATGGTATTTGATTACCTTCTTACTAATATTGGCTTTAAGGGCCAATCATTTACTTGGTCAAATGGAAAAATATAGTGGTGATTTGGTTAAAAGAATGATTAATTTAGAGACTTGGTTAATTCGGAGTAACTTTTAGTGTTTTCAAAAGCACAAATTATAATTATCCAACTCATGGGAGTGATTTCTCCTACTTACTCATTGAATTGAATTTCTCTAATTTAAAAGGACCCCCAACTTTTCCTATCTTAAGCAACATTAGCTTTGTTTAGATGCATGTAGAGAGAACATATAATGAACTTGGGAAGAAAGGGAAGAATCAGTAGGCATTAGTGGATTAATGCATAAACTAAAGGCTTGCAGATTGCATGTTATCAAGTAGACTAAAGAGAACGTAGATAATACTGCTAAGTAAATTGAGAAATCTAGTGAAGTCATAAATAATTCAAATACGGAGGATGAAGCTTTTTCACACAACAACTCATAGAGGCATTATGAAGGGAAGAGACATATTGGCAATAGGGGTTGAATTGCTTATCTCCAATATAGAGATATAAATACAAAGTTCTTCTACCAAACCATGTTGAATAGAAGAGAACGAACTAAGATCCATGGGATAGAAGATGTGTTGGTAGCTTACATCAAAATGAACTAATTGTAAACAAAGCTTTCTTCAATTATTATGGTATCTATTTACTACTGATAGTCAACATTAGAGTGTATCAATTTTAACCAAGTTGAGAGTACCATTTCCCCTTAGAAGTATATGAGGTTAATTCATTACATTTAAGAGAATGAGTTCAAGTCAACTATATTTCAATTGGGAAGTATGAAAACCCTATGATAGAGGCATTAAAGAATTCCTGAAACTTAAGTATTTTCCCTTCTAACTTCAATAACATACACATTGTTTTGATTTTTAAGATTCCTCATCCCATTGATTTTACTCAATTTAAACCTATTAGTTTATGTATTTTTTGCTCACAAAATTGTTTCAAGAACTCTTTTATATTGGTTGCCACCTATATTTGATTCTATTATCACTCCCTTTCAAAGTGTAGTCATCCTTAGTTAGCTTATTTAAGATAATTTGCAAATGGCTCATCAAATTTTGCATATTAAATAAATTAAAAGAAACGAAAGAATAACTATTATTGCTTAGAAAGTTGATATGACAAAAGTTTGGGTTAGTATTAAATGACATGACTTTTGTTAAAGGTTGTCATGTACAAAATGGATGTTTTCGAAAATAGATATAATAGATAAAGAGTTGTTGTAACACCTAGAAATTCATGTCAATTGTAAAATAAAATGAGAAGGTTTATAAAATAAAAAGTGGGTAATATTGTAAGATGATAATTTAAAGTAAAGACATTACGAGAATTACGTGAGTTTAGGGTTGTAAGCCTTGACCTAGCTTAGAAGCCTCTTTTATTATTTGCCAATAGTTACACACTAACAATAAAGAGAAGGAGATATTCTCCAAATGATATATCAACCCTACACAATTCCCTAAAGTAAGATATGGGATCCTTTTTATTTATTGTGATTCCATCGATTGGAGAAGAAGCTAATGCCATTAAGGATTGTAGATTTGCAATATGTTGTCAATCTTGATTGGAAAGAAAGGGTTTTGTTGTAGAGGAATGGATCAAAAGGTTAAGGTAAGCATTATTACCAAAGAGATTTTGTTTCTTGTTGAAACTAATAAGATTATTTGATTAGGGTTAATTATTGACGGTAGTAGAAGTCGCTAGCAATAAGAGTTTGTGATCTTGAAAAGTCAAGGTAAGTATGAATAGATTTGTGTTCAATTAATTTTAATTGTTGAAAAGATGAAAGGAATAGGTATTATCATAATATGAAATGAGTTTTGTTTTGAAAATTTGGAGTTGAAGAGTTGTAGAATGAAAAAGAGAAGGATTTTTGGCAATTAAGGAGGAACATAGTCAAACAATACGATCATGGTTATTGACCATAGACCCCTCGTAGTTTTGGTGCCTCGTGTTGATTGTGTTTTGTAAAAAGAATTTAGGACTATAAGATCATAGTTTATGATCATGAATGTGATCCTCGATCGGGATCATTGGAATTGGATTTCTGAGAAGTCCATGGGCATAATCTTGCCTATAATCATCATAAATATAGTTTAGTAAGGAAAATGGCTATGGACCACACTTATGATCCTAAGGTTGAACCCTAAAGCATGTTTTTCCTTTGAAGTTTACACTCTAAGATTAGATATAATCAACCTAGTAACCTTAGTTTAACTAGTTTAAGGATTGAAGAAAAGATTTGTAGATTCTAAGTTTATTATTCCTTTGTGTAGGTTCTTTTACTCTTGATGACTCTATTCAAATTAAATCAAGTTATTTAGGTTGGTGACATAAGTTTGATGGGTATGGTTATTAAAATAATTATTTGAAAATGGACTAGTTGATATTGGAACCTTAATTATGGTATGTTGTTTGTACATAGCTTGGCCTAAGGGTTAGCAATGGCAAAACCGTAAGGGGCACCTTAATGATATTTGGGTAGCAATGTCCCTAATGTAGTTGTTCATTGAAATGATTTAAGATAGATTAAGAATCCTAGGACTGAAGGTAGCAATTCCTAAGTACGATATTATTTTTTAATTATTTATATTTATTCTTATTATGTAGACAAGGTCATGAGTACCATTGAGTACTATTTGAAGGGCTAAAACTAGAGATAATAATTTATTGTGTGTTTATTATTGCTGCATATTCTGCATGTGTTTTTGCATTGCTTGTTCATGTGCATATGCTTGCATATTGCATATTGAGCTCCAGCTCACTCTTTAGTTTTTTCTCAAATGTAAGAATTATAGTTGATTTGATCTATTACAATGATTTTTAAAGACCCCTATTACTACCAATGGGACCGGAAAAGTGACAACTACTTGGAGATTGTTATATAAGTTTGAATTGATAGAATTTTAGTCTATTAGTTATTAGTTGCTTTTCAAGAATTAACTATTCTATTTAAGTGTTATTCTAGTTTATTTTGGAGAAATAATTTCATGAAATTATTTAAAGATTTTACAGGAACTTTAGAGATTTTTAATAGTAGTTTTAGAACTTAATGTTTCAATAGAGGACTAAGGACACATGGTAGTCTATAGCATCTGAGTCTAGGGCGTTACAATTGTGTTACATCCATCTCATACGGATTGACGGTCAATGGTAAAAGGGTCAAACATTACCAACCAACTTGAAGAACTTAGCAAGTAGATTGTATTTTTCCTTATCTTTTCTTGTTAGTAGTAGACATGGTGCAAACCTAATAGCTAAGAACTAATAGATTTAGGGTCCTTGAAAAATGTTCTCCGAATTGAGTTAAACTTCACTAAAAAGCGACATAAGTTAGAGGAAGTGGCCCAGTGAAGTTAGTTTCTCAAAATAAAATGTACAAAAGATTTGATTTAATAAAACATAATTTTATCTATAAATCTTATTAGTTATTGAATCCTTAAAATTGGAGTTCCAAGATATAATAAGACTCTAAAGATAAACTATTTAGGCTATAAAAATAATTAAATGGAATACATTTGCATGTAAAGTAGAAGAATAACTATCTAGCACACATAAAACATATCCAACATGTACATATATTAATATAATAGTTCAAGAAAGGGTAAAATTATATCCCAAAATACCAATATTAAAAATAGCTAACTTGTTACTTATTGATTTCCCCTTAGATTTCAAGGTGATAAGCTAGGGACATAGCATAACTAATGAATCAAAATAGGAAACTCATGAAAGAAGGACACCTAGATGCATTATTGGAGTTATGCTAAGGAAGAATGACATTTAACAACTTTATTGGAGCTCTACTGCCTAGGAAAACATAAATAGGGATAGTTTCACTTTATTTAAGACCTAAGAACATATAGAAACACTTGGGAGAAATTAATTTTGCTAGAAAAATTTGGAATTTAAGGAATTATTAGAAATTCCAAGGAATTAACGTTTGTCTAGTAAACAAAGACTTGAATGTTAGTTGCTTGGGGGTTTGAAGTTTGTCTATGAGGGGAGCTGGGCCAACATGTCTTGGTGGCTAAACTATAGATGGAGATATAAATGCTGATGAGCATCCTGATTTGGTCTAATTTTTGCTTTAATTTTTATAAATAATAAATGACTTCTAAAATTTATAAAACTTGATATTTCTTCGGTGTTTTTACATACAGAATTATAAAATCAACCTAGATTTTTTAAAATAGAAGATTTTATATGAGTTCCTAAAGAAACAGCTTTATTCCAATGAGTTATTTATTAATATTTAAAAATGGTAAACAATTTTTTAAGCTAATTTTTTATTTAGAGATTCCTCATATGTTGTATTTAATTTACATAAAAAGAGATTTTAATAAACTACATGTTATAAATTACTATATTTATTTTTTTTAATTTTGCCTTTTTTTAAATTAGGAAATAATGAGTTTTTCAATAAAATTATTAATAAATTTAATTTGCGTTAACTCCTAGAGTTTAATTATGATATGAGGAGTATTTAGTTCAAGTTTTATAATCTAATTTGAGTATAGTTAATTTTTAGTAAAATAAATCTTAAAATTGATATTATGGAAATTGTATTAATTAGCATATTTAATATCTATAGTTAGCTAATGTGAAAAACTACATACTTTTGTAAGCTGATAACATTTTTAGGGGATTAATTGGATACGTATACTAATTATATATATATTCCTATTATTTACATATATATTGTTTATATGGTAAATTGGTAAAGTGCTCGAATAATATTATTGTTAGATAAGTCGTGGATAACTTTTTGTGGGGATATCTTTTACTAATCCTAACTTGAATAGTTGAGGAAGTGGAATTTTATAACTTATGTGGTATTTTGGCTAAACCAGAGGATTCGTTAGGTGAATTTTGTATAAGATGGACTCAAAGACTAGTTTAGAGGATATGGTGAGACTTTTAAGTAGTACAGACTCAAAGTATATATGAGAGGATACTTGTTTAAGAACTTTGTAATTAACTTAACTCAGATGATGAATTAAAGGATAAATCGAAGAATACTCAAAACTATAAGTCTAAGTAATTAGTTTGTATTTGACTCACCATTGACTTTGGTATTGTATATACATTTACTAGGTGAACTAGGTAAAGAAGAACCTTATGTTAAAGCATAGGCTTTAAACCATTGGCGAGTCTAGATAAGTGGCTATTCTATGTTTAGAGTAGATTTATATCCACTCATTAGGATGTGTGTTTTCTAAGTTGTTTTGCTATATCTGACTTAGTTGAGCTTGGTTAAAAGTATCTAGTTGGTTGCTATGAATGTGTTGCCTAATGAATTATGTGATGCTTCCTTTTATACATGTAATATTGATGAAGCATGTTCAAACATTGGATTTGGTTATTGTAGTTGTGTTGCTGATTAATTATATGTCACTTGTTGGGACATTATCTAACTTGATAAAGGAATGGGAGACTAGCTCTATCTCCTAAGGTGTTCGCTTTAGTAAACCTAATAAATAGGATTCTATGTCAAAAAGAAATAGGAGACTAAAGTAAAGAGTAGATAATGAACTCAATAACAAGGTCTCTAGATGAAAAGAAATAGGAAATTAAAATAAAGGTTGGACTAATTTAAATGATGGCTAATATGTAACTAAAAGATCATACCTATCATTGTTTGATACTTGTTTGATGCATACATGGCATAGCACAAAAGATATTCCAGTCAAGTTTTAATTGAAAAGCTGGGTTTTGTTAAGCAAAGACCATGTTTCATAAAATTTGGTTTTTAAAGAATATAGAACTGCATTCACTTAAGCAACTTGACCACTCCTTCTAGTTTAATGAATAAAGCTTGGATTTGGGGGTCTTACTCCCATGCCACTCTTTTTTGCCATCTAAGTTCTCGGACATTTCATTAAGACGCTTGAGTATGTTGACTAATCAATAGTAGCAGCTAGGTAAAGTTAAGCTATTAGTACCAATGTATGTCGTATGCATGAGCATGGCATACCATATCTACATTGACTTATTAGCTATGATGTTAGGTACTATAACTTAAATAACCACTTGCTGGTGTAATTATGGTATTGGGTTATGTTTGTGTTATTGCCTTTTTATCTATTCTTATTTAGCTTATAGTAAGTTGAGAGATAAATTGTCATATCCTCATGTAAGGAAAAAGCTTAGACAAGACATCACGCTACAAGGGGGAAAGACTTTGAGAGTGTTAGTTATAGCCAATTTTTTGAAAAGGAGTGATTAACTGCAAAGTTCATCATTATGTTCAAGGATGCTACTATATGGGAATGTCTTAGAGTTTTGTTGTAAAAATCTCATATGAAAGTTAACATTGTAAAATTATAGTTCTTAGTTGGATTATGTATTGTAAAGAAAAATGAAATGTGAAACCTTGGATGTGGCCCTCTATTATAAGTTTTCACTATGATTTACTATGTTAATAATGTGAAGTTTTTGAAGTTTTATATAATTGTGAAAGTTAACACTTAAACTACAAGTTAACCTTATCTCTAATTCAAGGATAACATAACAACCTACTTTTTAGGTATCAAAAGTTAAGAAAAAAATTTAAGCAGACTTTTAGAAGACAAGACATTAGTAATATCTTTTCAAAATTAATCATTAATGCAAACTCAATGAATGTTATTGAGGGCATAAAAGTGAAAAGAGAAAGCCATGTCTTTGCTCATATCTCTCTCTCTCTTAAACCAATGATACCTTTTTTATTCATAAAAGCCACAAACAAAAACTTATTGTGATTGAAGCAAATTATAGATGAATATTATGCATCTTTGATTCAATTTACGAACTTCCATAAATCTTCCCTACATTTTGATGTTGTGCTTTAATGAAGTCAAAATGGAATATTTTGCTACTCTAAACATTAATCCTCAAAATAATCTAGATTTGTGCCTAGGTCTTCTCGCTTTATAAGAGAATCTAAAAATAGTACCCGTAGAAAATAAGGGTAAGATAACACAGAAATTTCAAGGAGAGAAGAAGGAAAAAAAGAACTTTTACAGGAAGGAAAACAGGCAATAGTTAAACAATTGTTTATACCACCCCATTTATTAGATAAGTTTTCTCAGCTTTCTAAAAGGAAAAGAAAAAAAAAAAAAAAACAAAGAAGTAAATTGCATGAACCATTATTGGAAATTTTAAAAATTGAAAGGATTCTCAACTTTTCAAAAACCCAACACTTACCATGCTTAAAATAAGTGTGGGCACTTTTTTGTTGACTAAACTATCATGGGTAAAATAAATTTGTTTAATTTAAATAAAGCTAAAAAAACTAAAAAAATCTTATGTTAATTTAAATATATAGATAAATTTAATTAAGTTTAAAAAAAATGCCATGTAAATGTCTTTGTAGAGTTATTCCACACATGGCAGCTTAGTGATAGAAAAAGGATATATGCTTGTTTCAAGAGTGATAAGTGCAAATTTTTGAAAAGGTAGTGAGTCCACATAATTTCTAAAGTTTTTAATGGTGATTCATATAATATATCCTAAAAAAAAATTAGCGCTAAGAGGCCTCTAATTTAATAACAAATTTTTTGTTGGGGAAATTTGAGGAACGCAATGGAATTTACTAGAAGAGTTTATCAGTTGCTTTATAAGTCAAAGGAAGTTGAAGGTTTAGGTTTAGAGATCTATAAATTTTCAATAGAGTCCTTTTAGGGAAATCGACTTGGAGAATCCAAAATAACCTAGATGCACTTTAGATTAAATTCATTAAAACAGATATTTTAAAAGTTGGTAAAAGGTGATAAAGCCTGCTTAGGTTGGCAAAGTATTTTAGTAGGAAAGGAATTCATTTTGAAAGATTTTCTTTTGGCAAGTGGACAATGGAAAAGATACCATGTTCAGGGATGATCCCTGCATTCCTTCCTCGCCCAGTTTCACTTTATCTCTTATAATAGAAGATTCCCATCTTCTTGATCTTAAAGTTAGAAATATAATCGATCTTGATTTATATTGTTAGATCTAAACCTGATGATTCATCTCATAAATTATAGTAAATGCAAGGCCATTAAGAGGATCCCCATCATGATCAATCCTCAAACTGACAAACTAGTCTGGCATGGTCAAAAAGGCCGTTTAACTTCTGTTAAGGCTGCTTACCGTACGCTGATGAAAACCAAAAGTTTAGTAGTTGCCAAGGGTGCTTCATTTTCTTCATGCCGTCGATAACAAAAGCGTGGAAATTCATTTAGAGTTCGAAATGCTTGCCAAATCAGAAACACCATTTATGGCGAT
Source organism: Lumnitzera racemosa (assembly GCA_024138005.1). NCBI lineage: Eukaryota > Viridiplantae > Streptophyta > Magnoliopsida > Myrtales > Combretaceae > Lumnitzera > Lumnitzera racemosa. Next base: position 27,473,845 of record JAMXBC010000003.1, on the reverse strand, counting down.
CGTGCATGAAGTTACTGGGTACCTATGTTAACTTATTTTTAAGGGAACCCTGACAGAATCCTTCATGCCCATATTGTATTAGTGTCGAAAGCGCAGATCATTTATATTTTCGTTGTTATTGGGTTCATCCTACATAGTTTTTATGTTGCAAACTGAATATAGATGAGTTTGAGACTTCATGAGTAGATAAGTGGATTAAGTTGTCTTTGTAAAGCCGTTCTCTTACGGCAACTGCGGTGAAGGAATTATTTATCAGGATAGCTATCGCGCTTTGGGACTCGTGGAAGCATAGGAATGATAATCTTTTTAATGAGAAACAACCGAATCCTTTTAAGGCAGATTTATGGACTCCTCCAACAGCAGCTGCAATTAAGGTAAACAAGTGACAAGGGGTAGGATCCCGATGTGAGACACCACCTCCGTCAGCCTCTACATCACCCAGCCACCTAGAAGGACCAATCCACGACCACGACCTCAATGATGAGCTCGATGCTTTCTCCAGATGGATGGTTCAAATTGAATGGTGATGGAAACAGTGTCGTGGGTCATTTAAAGCAGAGGAGTGGGGGTGTTCCAAGGAATCATTGGGATGAATGGATTGTTGGATTGAAACATCATAGCATAGAATGCCGCGGAAATTGAAGCTTGGGGAGCGTTACAGCGCCTACAACCATCTCCACAACCACAACAGGGAGTAAGAGATTTAATTAAGATACAAATCATAGTGGTCTAAGTAATATTTTGAGTATGGACAGAGTTCCTACTCTTTGTTGTAGTATTATAATCGTACCATTTGGATTGTCTTCTTTCTTTTTTATTTGTATCTTATTTATATTTATCTATATGTGTTATTATTTGTTTGAAATATTATTTTATTTGTATCTTATTTATTATTGCTTCATAATTGTGATGAAATTAGTTATTGGAATAGATGAAAGTGGAGATTCACACTTTTAAAAGAAGATTGTTTAAAAATATATATTTTATACATTGAAAAAATATTTTTTAATTTGTATTAATGTGAAAATGAATAAAGCAAATGATATAAACAACTTTATGAGAATTTGTCACATATTTAATTTTGGAAGAGGGTATATATGTATCTACATTTCCATCTTTTAAGCGTCTATTTTTTGTCAAATTCAAGATTTGAATAAATGCAAAAATATACACATCAAGGAAAAAAAAAATCAAACAAATAGACCCAATATGCTAAGTTTGACTTGTGAACCAAACTGGAACCGGCTCGATGGTTCACTAAACCGGCCTAAACTTGTAAGTCATGGACTTGAACCGTAGGTTAAACCATCAGGCTTGGCAGGTCGGCGCGATTCAATGTGTTGGATCAGTCAAACTGGCAGGTTCAAGCTTGGGTTGAAGGGACCAGCGGTTCAACCCATCGGTTTCTACTTAGAAATGAAAAAAAATTAAGAAATTATTTTATAAATTAAATTTAAGCATTCTCTGTAATTAAAATATAAAATAAAATTGAATATATATTATTACTTATATTTAGAAGTCGATATCGAGACCAAATAATATATATAAGTTTATAAAAAAAATATAAAAACCCGTATATTTTAATATTGGTAAAAGTAGATAATTATGATATAAAATATATTACTTTAACTACCAAAAGAGTTTTTCAACAAGAAAAAAAAAACCACCAAAAGAGTACATGGTATAAAATATCACAAGTTTTATATGATCTTATTTAATTTTTGAAAGAGCAAAATACTTTTGTAAATAATATATTTTAATAATTTACAAAAATAGAAGTGTATTTATAATTTAATACCATTAAAAGTCATAAGTAATATATTTATATCATCCTTAAAATGGCGAGTGTATTATAAATATTAGATATATACTATTCTCTTTATAATATCAGTCCAACTCCCATATAAATTATATTGTTTTTTTAAGTTTCATCTAAAATAATAAAAGAGCACAGTGAGTATTGATTGTCATAAATCAAATCCAACATTAATTATATTGGCAAATTTTCTTTGAGATGTTACCTATAAAATGAGGTTTACTTACTTAATTCACTAATTGTGGATATAAAATAATAATTATACATTATTAAAAATGAAAATTATTAATATCGTGCTCAATAATTAATAGAGTTCGAATAATTAATCTTAGTATCTAACAATTAATAAAGTGAAATATTCAAAATTTTAAATTCTTATGATTTATTTTTTCAAATAAAAAATAAAGATAAAAAAAATTCCCACTTACTAAAAGAAAATAAAAAAAAAAAAAAAATTGGACAATTCATGAGCTGAAAATCAGCTTGTCAAACTACGATGCCGAGTGAACTAGCCTAAGTCGGGCTAGCTTCAAGGGAGACCAAGCCCTTGACCTAGTTGGTTCGGACCGTTTTTGGGTTGGGTTTAATCTAGCCCTAGGTTTAATTCTACTAACATGGTAGCTAAGCAAGGAGTAGCATCATAACAAAGTGGCTATTTAATGTTTATGCAAACATTGATGCTTAGTCCTAATTAATTTTAGGTAAGAATTATGGTGATTTATTTGGACTTGACCGTAATGTCCTTCTAGCCTTTGATTGTAGGAAGGAGCCTACTACTAAGGTTTTGGTGTTTTACCTTATCGTCCTTGTTTTAAAATGTGCAAATATAGCTATATAAGCAAATTAAGCGTATCAACCTATCTTGCCTTATGTTAACTCATAAGTTAAGTGGGTTGACTTACTTTAGCTTGTTTGCATATGTGAGTTGATGGGTTAAGCCGGTATTCGCCAATCTACTTTAATTATATGTACAACAAAATTAACTCATCAAACATATTTCGCTCCTAACATTTTGGCAAGCTAATCTACTTTATTTATCTTTCGCTCCTAACATTTTGGCAAGCTAATCTACTTTATTTATCTTGATCTTCTATTGAAAGATAAGGCACATAGAACTTGGCACTTCATAAACAAAATATAAGCTTAACTTGTAAAATATTTATCATGCAAGCATCACCAAAAAGAAATATTAGAAAATAATATATATTTATATATCATAATCAGAAACTAGAAATAAGTATGTAGAAGCACAAGAGGATTTAGAAGGAAATAATAAGATAATAGATAGAATAATAGTCATTACAATCATGATGTTTCCCTCATTAATCGTCTATTGATTATATATTTATATAATTGTTGTTGATTCCAATTCCTCGTAAATGAAAGGTTCAAGGATAAAGTAAGATTTCCTATGACAGAAGTTGGATGCATCCAGTTCATGACCACCATATCGCAAACCTTGACTTGATCTACTTAGATGCACGATAACCGTTGCTACGAACTCCATCACCTTTACATCAGCGGTTGTCTGGTTTTGGAGTTCCTGTTATCACCCACGCATACATTCTACCAATCCGAGAAATAAAAGTACAACCATCTAGTTTTAGTGTATTCTTCATTCCTTGTAAATAAGTCCACAATAAGCCAAAAATCAAAAGAAAACAAGAATAATTTTTTTTTTTTCAATTTTCTAATTATTGTGAGCTGATCCAACCCCCGAGTCAATTAAAGTAGATAAAAAAAAAAAAAAACCCTCACATTTAAACAGGTTAAAATATTTTAGCCTAATGTTCAATTTCACTCTACCTTCACCTCACTTCCTCCCTTTTTTTGTCCTTTTTCTGTGAGAGAGATAAATGAGTTAACCTGTATGATCCATCCCATTTGCATTACTCTATATATGAAGGTTAACTGTTAAAAGAAAAAAAAAAAAAAGAAAGAAAAAAGAAAAAGAAAATTGTAATTCAAATTGAAACCCGTTGTTTTCTAATACAATGCCATTGGGTTCTTCAGAGGCTTGCTCGCACATACAGTTTTCAATAAAGGTTTCTGTACACTCGTAAGAGCTTATGAGTTGATTAATTAGCATCGCTATCTGATGTGACATTAATACATTATTAAACAAATAGGAAAAATATGGTTATTGGTGTATGATTGGCCTATATTAAATATAAAAATACGTCCTTGAGATTCCTTGTCTAAATTATTGGCTATCCCTCTATTTTCAAAGGCCACACAGTATGATTCCTTTAAAAAAAAAATAAATCACAATAATTGTTCCTTTCAGGGGAGAGTCATGCTTACATCAGTATTCAGTATAAGACAAAGCAAATTGCAAATTAAAATCATTACTAGTAAAATAATAATAATAATAGTAATAAACAGAAGCTCGAGAGACCCAGTGATAGAAGTGGAATACTAAATAAAGGCAAAGAAAATGGAAGAAAACTACTAGAAATGATGCAATCGTGGTGATGATTACTTAATTTACTTTTACTTAAATAATTAAAGATAAACACCACATCTCATCATTACGAGCACCACTTTGAAAGCCTAAAAAGAAAGGAGAAGAGAACAAAAAAGAAAAAGGAAAAGAAAAAACTGTGTGCACAAATGAACGAGAACATAGCATATCATACAAATACTAATCTTCATTCACAGTCATCACTTTCATCAAAATCCATTTTACCATTAGAGAGAATCATATCAAGATGGAGCTAAGGCTAGCTAAAACCAATATAGTGAAGGAAAAAAAAAAAAAAAAGACAAAAGGGTGGTAAATATGATAACAAATGATAATTCTAAGAATTCTATGAAGTTACATAGTATTTGAAACTCTCTTTTACAAGTGTAGCTGGAAATACACAGGCTGGTGTTATTGGAATCTAGTAGACCCATTGCCATAGTCATTGGTACATTCATGTCTCTCAATGCTCTCTTCTTCCAATAACATTTCTTGATACCGGCATTCACTGCTACAGAACGCTTTCTCACCCCTGAGAACACCAATTGAAAACCATTGAACATTCATTTATTTATAAAAATGTTTCTTATTAGAAACTAGCTGCTAAACTGAAATATATATATATATATATAGTTTTTGTATTTTTCCATGAATTATTAGTTGGAATGCTGCTAATAATAAGAAGAATAATTATATAAACGCACAAGATTTCATTCCTAACTTTTACTTTGGATGAGTTAACTAGCTCATAATATAGAAGTCTAATTAACTCGTTCGAAGAAAAAGTTTAAAACTAAACCTTCGTCCCTTCTATTATTACTCATCGGTTGGAATAATATTTTTTAAAACATGTTTTCTGCTGCTTTACCAATGATTTCAGCTTTGTTTAATTTGATAGTGAATTCAGTGTCATAGAGAAATTTAGATAAGAATCTAATTCCATATACCAAGAATATTACCATTGTCAAAAAAAGGTAAGCTTGAATAGATTTACCTGTACATGTAAATGTCACTTCCTTGGTCAAGATTCTTCTTGCAAGTGTGACAGAAGCTCAGAAAACTTTGATCAGCCAGGAACCCATCATGCTTAAAGGAATTAGAGAACCCAGCATCACCACCACCCCAACTACTCTCGATAATGCAATCATCAAAAATATGAGTGGTTTTTGGGTTTGGCCCATAAGAGATCACACAAGTATAGTCCTCAGAGAGCTCTATATCACTGAAATCTTGGGGTGAATTGAAAGTTTCAAGTCCTGAATTCTGAGAGCCAAACACTGATCTCTTTACGTGAGAATCAGATGAACCAGGTGAAAGAACAGAACTACCCAAGGGAGGGATTTGGATTTTGAGATGTGATCCGAAAACAAGCATTCGGGTATCAGGTTTCGAGTTCTCCGAATCAAAACACTCATCTTTGAGGACATCCACAATGCCAAGGCCGATTCCTTTTGAGTCTAGTTTGCTACAGTGCTTCTTATGGTCAGTTTCTTTGGTGATTGGTCTAGGAGAGTTGCCATTATCAGACCAGAATGAGTTCCTTAAAACTGAGACAGAGAATGGTTTGGTGTCAAGAATGGAAGTTGGGCTCATTAGAGACTCGGCTTCAGAAGAAATTTTTGCAGTGAAGCCAGTAAAGAGTCTTGGTAAGCTAAATAAAGAAGAAGGTAATTTTCTATTTTGTTGGTCTGCCATCGTGAACTTGCTTAAGTCAATCTTACCCTGCAAAAGCACAAAAGTGAACAAAATTTAGGAACACTCTCAAAAGGAAACATTGAAGAAGAAAAAAAGGCAAAATTTCTTCGGACATACCCGACAAATATTTTAATTTTTCAACACCAATTAAATAAAGCTTTGCTTAATCTTCCTCTGAAAATATAATAAAGTTGCAAAACTATTAGCATTATCACCAGAAAGATTGAAAACAAAGAAGACTATTATCACCGAAACTCAAACTTCATCAAACAATTACCTGAAAATACTTTATCTTTCAGCTATAGAATACTATTGGGATCTAGGAAGTAAGACCAGGATCAACTTTTTTGATTCAAGATATGTGGTTTTTCTTTTTCTTTTTCTTTTCTTTTTCTTTTAAGTTCTAGACGAAAAACACAAAACCACTCAAACCCAGAAAAGATTCAGTAAGAATCTTCAACACTATATTTCTCCTGCCTCCAATACAAAAGATCAAAGGGACAAACAAACCAAAAATAACATAAAAATTGAAACTTCAACACAATTTCCCTCTTCTTTTTTTTTTTTTTTTTTTTTATCACTCCCTCCTTTACTTTGTTACGACTCTCTGTTTTTCTGGCTGAGAATTAATTTCTAGTTCCCAAAACCGACAGGAAAATGAATCTCTCACACTCCAAGAGTCATCATCAACAGACCAGACGATGCATGCATCAAGGAACAAAATAAAGTTTGTATCTTAGTTTTCCTTTTCAGCCAACTTTATTTCCATTCTTCACTTTATCTACCCTCTACTTCAGTTTGTCCGATTTCAAAGCTAAGAATCAGAACCTGTTCCTATCACAAAAAAGAACACAAACCCATGTCGAGAGTCCAGACAGCACTCATCAAACTACAAATACAAAAGTAACCAGAACCAATGAAGACAATACTCAAAAGTGCTCTTGCCGTTTTTAACACACTCTTGATAGTCACTAGTACGACAACTACTACGTTGATATGATATTTTTCATAAGAATTGAAAAACCACCAGAAATGGAGGGACACGAGAGAGGGAGTGCTCGGTGGAGTGAAAATGGGAACTAGTGGTGGTGATTTTAAAGAGACTTGGGCATGGAAATCGGTGGATTAGATGAAACCACTTTATTGGTAGTTCATTTTGCTTTCTTTTTTCTTTGTTTTTTTTTTTTTTTTCCCTGCTTTGTTTTGGGTATTTGCACTCAAGTACCTGAAAGTCTTAAATTACCAATTGAATTTGGAATTTCAGCCTAATACTACAATAGTGCCTCCCTAAAAAAAGGGAAAAATTTTCTGGTATGTGAAAATATCATGTTTTTAATGTTGAAAGTAGTATTTCCAAATTAGTTCATTTACCTTTTTTTTTTTCACTCTATGCGTAAGAGATTTTTTTTTCTTTTTTTAATCAATTATATTGTAGTATAATTTTAGAAAAAAGAAATCAAATCTTATATATTTTGTTAAAAAAAAAATATTTGTACCACTGATTATTAGCCAACTTATGATGTAAAAATTGAGTACACAAACTTATGTTAGTTTTTGCAAATGATGTGAGTTTATCTCTTGGGCTTAAAGACAAAACACTTTCATTTTCTTTTAATTAATTTATTTATTTATTTATTTCCGATGGATGCTGTGATTGCTAAATAGTGTATGTGAATTGTGATTTCCATTCCATTATCACGAAAAGCCATTGGGGTTTCTATTTTTTTCTACTTTACCATGTTGTCTTGTTACCATCTCAACTTGATTTCCTATTTCTGCTTTACTATCTTCATTAGATTTTAGCTTCCTATTTTATTAATTTTCTACTTCTATTTTCCTGTATTCATTAGATTCTTATTTTGTTTTTCTTTCTTTTTTTTTTTTATATTTCCAGTGTTCTATTTTATTAGTTTTAGATTTAGTTTTCCCATTTTACTTCGATAACATTATATAGAAAGGAGCCTCGTTTGTATTTTAAAGAGTAAATTTCACAAATAGTACTTCAACTTCATCTAAATGTATAATTAACTACATAAATTTTTAAAAGGTCAATTTACTAGTTAATTAAATTTTTCAAATTGTTTATGCTACCTACTTAGGCCATTAATCTCCGTCACCATATATGGATTTGTTAACTAATTAAGAAGTGATATATGGATTATGAGATTAATTTAAAGTAACTCAAGTCCATTAAACATTCACATTTTTCATGCCCACATGACATTATATATTACTATTATTATATTGTTATGATTGTAGTAATATCACGTCTTGGTTTATCTTAAATTAATTTCATAATCCACATGTCATTTTGTAATTGCTTGATAAGGTCATGTATGTTAATGGAGATGAATGGCATCAACATAAGTTGTATAAACAATCTCAAAAACTTAATTGGATAGTAAGTTGATTTTTTTAAAGTTAAGTAGTTAATTGAAATTTTAGTAAAGTTAAAGTGTGATTTGTAGCACCATCCCTATTTTAAAACCAATCCTATCACTTTTTACATCAATTTAGAAATTTATGAAATGGATAGTTGACAAGAAAAAAAAAACGGAAATGTATCTGTCTCTTCATCCTATCAATTTACATCAATTTAGTAATTTATGATTAAAAGTATTAGATTTTTTAACAACTAAGTGATACCATTATGATAATACCATTTTCTTTTTAATCTCGACAATTAATTATATGTATACTTTCTAAATAGTGTAAATCGATAGAATTTGAGATAATTTAGATGGAGAGGATCTAAATTTGAAAATGATCACCAAAAAGGAGGACACTTTTATAAGGAAAAATTTTCCTTGAATATACAAAAATTATTTACTCCAAATATATACAGAATGTGGGAGTGAATTATACAAAATGGTTTAAATAACCTTCCATTAGTAATAATTTTTAAGAATCTTAAGGACTTTCTTACAGTTAAATTGATTTATAAAAAATATTTAATTAAATTTTCCTTTGCAATTATTTGTTTTCTTTGATATCCAAATAATATTTTTTTCTATTAATTTCTTTCTTTCTTATTTCTTTCCTTTCATTTTGGCCCTTGCTATTTTTTCTTTTATTCTAAATATAATGTCATGGTGGGATTAATTTCTTACCTTATCGCACATTTTAATGGTTGTTTATGGAGATTCCACCTTACAAAATATTGTCATTCATTATGTCTAATAGATCTCATCATAACCCAACCTTGAGCTTATCAATTTTTTGCAATTAATCTTAGCTTTGATATGCAAAATTATTGAGTTGAAATTCACTAGTTTACCACCTCAATCATTCATATTTTCTTGTGTGCAAACAAGAAATAAAGAGGGAAAAAAATGTAATAAATTTAAAGTTATTAACATGATTACAAAATAACTCATAAAATTAAGGAGATATTGTATAAAATTCTCATAAACTTTGGCTTAGATGCAGATTACTCCTCTAAACTTTTAAAGTGTGATTTTTGGTTTCTAAACTCTCATAAATTGGTAAAAGAACTCTCGTAAATTGCCAAAACAACTTTCTAGGTTGAGAATAACTCCTTAAATTTTGATTTTACTACATAAACACCTACCTAAATTATGAGGTATTTAGGAAGTATTTTCACACTAAAATCAAAGTTTATAAAATATTTACACACCAAAATCAAAAGTTTAAAAGGGTTATGGGAGTTATTTACCAATTTATGAAAGTTTGGAGACCGAAAACCATACTTTGAAAGTTCAAGAAGTCAAATAATACCTAAGTCAAAGTTTAGAGGGGCATTTTCCCCTAAAATTAAACTCTATAGAGAAATTAATTTGAATATTAAACATAACAAATTATGTGTAATAAAAGTTATGACCAACATAAAATGTTATTAAATATAAAATTATAAACCATCTACTTATTACATCATATCAATACATTATAGCACGACCTTAACAATATCTTCATCGTGGTAGATCACCACACATTGTACAGAGGTTGACAATCAACTCTCCCTTATTGACCATTGGCCTTTTATACGACATACAAGACTTCCTCTACTCCTAATTACTATCAGTCATTTAAGCAAATAGTATCATCGTAAAGTAATTATCTTTAATAAATGATTAAATATATCATCAAATTAAAAGTATGGAACATGATGTTCACAAAAGAGGAGTAACAAAATACATAATCTAAACAGCTACTAATAATCCAACTACTCAATAATTAAGAAAACAGTAAAAGTCCTATTTAACACTAACAGTTCTCTCTTTCGTTCCATATGTTCCACAATCTCATCCCAGTATGAGACTAACATTGGCATTCCGTGACTCGGCTCAATGAAGAAGTATTCCTACATTAAAGGAAATCTAAAGGGGCATATGCTTATGCTTAGTAAGCTAATCCCTTTAACATGCCTCATAAGCATTAAGTATTATTAACAACCATATGAATGTACGTAACAAATAGTATGATAAACAATACATGTAGTAGCCTAAGAACTACATGCAACTTAAAATTCCATCCCTTATAGTCGGGACTGAAGATTATTAACCGACATCAACCAACAACCAGGTTCTAGCACTTGGGTTTTCATACAATTTGCACATATGTGCTAAAAGCATCTTATTAGCATACTTAGTATATATGCATAAATATACTTTGCTTTGAGGAGAAAATAAGATCATTTTTCAAAATTTCCAAGTTTAGCGATGTGATAGCCCTAGCAATCCACATCATACACTTTAAGTAAAAGTCACAAAACTTGACCCTTAACCAAATGATTAGCTTCCCCTAATGCCTAATAAGCCTATAAACTAGTACAAGAACTCAATAACATGGCATATCGATGCTTAAACTAATCCCTTTAGAAGCACCCATTCCTATGAGTCCCTTCTCACCTTCTGCATTAGACGATAGTGGTGTAATTATGATGCTAAAATGTATTATGCATGACTCATTTAAATTCTTAGTCGGATAACCATTTATGACAAATTATTCAGTGATCAAACAACTTCATTCCATAACAACAGTGCATAATCTAATCTCATAAGTAATTCCAATTATTATCTTATTATCATATCATGGAAATTAATCATAAAACTATACACATGCATTCACCATATCTCACATGCATTCAAATTTGAAATAATAATTTAGCGCAACTATACTACAAACACAATGAAGCATTAAGTCATCATGAATTACTCATTAGGCCATAGCTACTTAGTCATAGTAGTTCGAAGGCAAGTTGTCTCCAAAAGTAGAATCCCCTTAACATCTTAAATATGGTATTATGAGAATTGGCATATAATAAATTGTTAACCTAAAGTTCTTTTTAAGTTATATTCCTAACTTAGTCTCAAACCTTTTCCAATTATACTAAATCTTCGATTGTATATAACTTTCTTGTTTTAAATTCAATTTTGGTGATCGTATAGTTTATTTCCATCATTTTCGAGTGTACTTTCACATGGTATGGTTAGATTTGGAAGATGGGGGCCACAATTTTGCCTATTAGTTAGAACAATAGCACTTCTAGGGTTTAAGTCTTCTTTTGGGCTTGAAATTGTTATTGGATTTTTTAATACTTTGTGAAATATTTACAGCTTGAGCTTGGGGCTTCATTTTAGGATTAAATACTTTTATTAAGGTCAATTTCTCATTCATTATTTAGGGCCTTGTTATCAACTTGTACTTCTTGAACTTCTAAGTGGGTTATGTGGTCAAAATGTGCTTGTTTCCTATATTAACAATGCTTGTTACTTTGTCGAGCTTAGGGAATTTTTATGTGTGCTTTCTAAAGATCTTATAACATCTTTTTCTTGGGCTTGATGTGCTAGTTAGAAAATTTTGTGAGGCCTAATCAAGAGTTTTGGGCTTGTCTTGAGAGTTTTAGGCCTAATTTTGAGTCTTAGGCCCTTAATTCTTATCCTACTAGTCTTAGTTAGTCTTTTCACTTTTTTTACTCTATTTTTAAGTATGTTTAAGTAGGTTAAACACAATCTATAGATCTAGTTGGTTGCTTTTTATGGGCTCCTAAACTCATTGTCCCATTATACTGCTTATTTCCTTATGCTTATGTACTCAACCAAGACGTACACTTACTTATACTCTAACTCTTACTTGTTTTAATCTTAAGAAGGGGATCATTTTGTCATAAAATTAAGTGGAAACTATAAAACACAACTTCCTATTAGGTGTAAGTTTTTGTTTCAAGCTTCTAAGTGGTGATTTTCCTTACTAACACTTCATATATTGGTTTCTCCTTTACCAAAGGTTACTTTAAAGCATGTGAAACTTAAGATGAGTAAAAATAACACCTAAGTAAACTTCAAACATGCTATATCCAACATCTTATGGGATGTTCATGCACTTGGTTTTATAGCTTTCTCAAGTCACAAGGCCATACTCTAAGTGATAAACAAGTATACTAAAAGGAAACTAAATCTAGTCTACTCATGTCCTCGTATTCATGAGGAAAATTTCAAGAAGCTAACACTCAACCTAGCTAAGATAACATCTAAGTATATGATAATTTCACATAAATAAGAAATGATTTCCTAGGCATGGTGTTCTAAAGATACTTGGGAACAAGCTTACTTCATTGAGCGAAATAGATGGTGGTTGGTGCTTTTACTAATCATCTTTAGCTCCTTGTTTTTGTCCTCTCCTTTTTTATGACCTTTAGATCCTTGAAATCTATGTTCTTGAGAGTTGGTTGATACTTAAAGTTTCCTCAAATGGCAGAAAAAGTGTATGCTTGTGACGTAAGTTATATGTAGATTTGTAGGGTGATGAAGTGGATATGGGTGGGGTATCTTTCTATTTTTGTTCTAAGTGTAAATTGTTTGAAAAGTGGGAGAATATGGGGGTGTTTGGGAGTTAAGTGGCCAGTTACAAATAGTTCTCTCAAGCCTCCAACATGAAGAGCTCAACAAATAATGATTGTATGATGTAAGCTTCTTAGGTAAATAGTGGATATGATAAAACAATTGAAAGATTGTTGAAAAGATGAGGAATGGCATGCCATCTCCTCTTCTTCTTAACTGGTATGGCTATGTCATTTGTGGCATAGCCTTATCTCATCAACTAGATTTTAAATTAAATAAATTGGTTAGTTAGATAATTTTTCTATAGGTAGTATAGCTTACATGGGGAAAAGGGAATTGGCTTATCTCAAATGTATGGAAGTTATTAAATGATAAGTCAACTAAGTTCTCATTATTGGCTTTGGTTTAATCAAATTCAAATTAGAAAGGAAATTAGATGGGAGTAGTTGGTTATAAACCTTCTATATGTGATTCTTAAGTTATCTTATTCATGTGGCTCTTTTAGGGTTTAATCCTCTAAATATTTCCTCTCTTAAGATCATTTCTCAAAGTAGGTTATCGAATTTTTAAGGTTAAGTTAAACTTGGTTAGGTTTGAGTTTTTGATTGTTCATTTTGGTCTCAATAGTCTTAAGGGTTTCCAATTCATCCTAAGGTTCAGGGTTTTGGTGACTTAAAATTTAGTTATTTCATGTTAGGGTTTCAATCGCTTGAGTCAAGATTTCACCTTACCTAAGGTTTAGGATGATTTCTAGGGTTGTTATCAACTTTAAAGCTTTTAAGTTAAATTACAGTTATGAAGTGATTAGATAAGACTTTTAAATTAAACTTAATTCTTAGTTTAGTTGATCATTAGGAATGATCAGAGAGTACTCTTAACTACTTTGGATGTCACCTCAAACCATAGGGTTTAAACATTATTGAATCTGGCTTTGTTAGACATAATTTTAGTATCATCATCATTTTTTAGTCCTCAAACAAAGACTCGTAAAGAATCCACATGGAAAAAGTTATTAGTGTTAGTGTTCAAACTAACTTCAGTTGATATTGCTAGACAGATCTCGATGTGGGTCAGATTTGATGGGTTCCTAGCTTTGGTGACCTATAAGAAAGCCCCTGTAGGTGGTTCTAAAAGGGCCCTTCGACCTTTAAGTCGACAAGGAGGACAATAAGGGAAGAAAGGATATTAAGGTAAATGAGTACTAAAATCTCAATTGGAAAATGTTCGTCGATCATAAGTGTGTATTCGAGTGTTGTATGGAGAGTTCTTAGTCTAAAGGTAGAGAACTGGGATCTGATCCCTTACTTGTTTCTCCCTTTCACTATTTATAGTGAGGGGGGAGTACAACTACTTAAACGTATGTCAATTCAAGGTTCATCTATATTGGCAGCCGATAGGGGGGACATGCATTGTGAGGTTGACAAGGTGGCTTTGGGAGTTGGTTGGTTTTGTCCACGTTGGTAACCACGTTTATGAATGGTAGGTTTAGCATCCTCAAGGGATGTCGAGTAGATCAGCCATACCACAAATGTTAGATGACAATTAATGAACTAGGAGTGGAGCGCCAACCAAAAGGATTGAGGATTCAGGTATGGCAGATCAAGTGACCTGTCAATAGCGAGTTGAACATCTAAGGCTTTACATAGTTAAGGATGTCTTTGCTCACAAAGCTTAGGTAGATGGAAGGGCCTATACTCTAAGCTTAATTAGTATACTATTATGGTTCTCGTAGATCAAGAGGAGGATTCTAACCTTATGTTCGCCATAGTGTTTACCCAAGTCTTCAGAAAGGTAGCTTTTTGTATGCTCTTCTTGAGTTCAAGGTAAAACAAGAGTTCAAGCAAGCCGAAGTACATGGAAGGTAGGAGGAAGGGAAAGGGGGAATGATCCTTTCTAGAGCTAATGGGCCTTTACCGGATCTAAGCTTTGGGTTGAGCAAGAATTAGGCATCAACATTTGCCTCCCCACTCTCCTCAACATCGAAAATGTGAGGAGAGTAAGAGAGATTGGGAGTTCGGTTTGAAGATTGGAAGAGATAGCACTGAGCATTAGGCCCATTCACTTCTAGCTATGACATGATGTTTATCATGTCAAGTTAGGCCATTTGATTTGAAGTATAGGATGTGATCATTGGGTCACCTAAGGTGCCAAAATTGCTTTTCTCAAGAAGGGTGATACGCATTTATAGCGTTGCACGAAATAGCTACATAGGTATGCACTTAATATAAGTAACCGTGTCAATGATCCATAAGAATGCATCAATTTAGACCATTCACCGAATTAATAGGACATGCATACAGTCAGGATGTGGCATACATTTCTATTGTGGGTATGTGCTTTGAGAGTAGGAGAAACCATTCAACTTCCCCCATGGTTGTTTATATAAAGAGGTCATTGAGGACTTCAATTTCTACTTTCTATAGTTCATTAAGTGGAAACTCTACCAAAATCCAAACTCACAAGTTGAGCTTCGTATTCCATTCCATTTAATTCTCTTCTAACTTTGAACATGGCTAATCAAAGTACAATTGACTCTCGAGATGAGTCCTTGTAGGGGTCCATTTCAAGAATGTTTCAATGAAGACTACAAGCAAGCGGTCCTTAAAGGGGATGGTAGCCCTACTCCTTCTAAAGCGATAATGATAGTGGATGATGGTGAAGGTATGCTGCTAACCTGGTTAAAGAGGATGACCTAGGTCAATCAGCGACCTATGGATGTATACATACTTGATAGTGAAGATGAGGAGGAAAAGGTAGCCCCACGAACAATGAATAGTAATGATTAAACATATGCCCAGGTCTATTTCAAGGAAAATGAGGCAAAGTTAAGGTTAATCAACCAGGCGTTAAGGGAGGTGCTTGGTTGGTGGGTAGAACTACCCACTTGTAGGGAAGGGGCTTTTAAGATAGGGGATAAGGGGTTACTCTCCGTGTATGCAAAGCCCTACAAGCTAGGGTTATGGTTGCTATTCTTGGATATTCTAATCAAGTTATTTAACTACTTCCGAGTGGCTCTTAGTTCCTTGAGTGCAAATGTGTAGATGCAGCTACTTACCTTCAAAGTGGTATGGCTATAGCAGTTGCGAATGACAATAGCTTGGTTGTTCTAGCATTTGTTCTAGGTCAAGAGGTTGCTAAATGGATAGCTCTACATCTTTAGTCAAGGTGGCTCATTGAAGGTCTTTGATAAGCTACCAAACAAAGTGGACCATTAACAGGAGTATTTCTTCCATATCCAGATGACTAAGCAATCGAACTTCTTAATGGCTTAGAATGTGCCCATCTGAAACATGCCCATAAATTATTTAGAGCTAAGAATGATGTTACAAGGATTGAGATTTTAGATCTTGCTAAATGGAAAATATTTTTTCTATTAACGATTGCGCAGAAGTATTTTGATAATAGGGGGTTGTTCGAGTTTGAGGTAGGTATCTTTTGACTCTTACTTAAGAGAGGTGGTTAAGTATTTGCCATATTGCATTGTCATCATCACTGAGGATGTTGGGTTAGCTTGTCCTTGGGCTAATAAGTGCAACTACATTTGTTTATGTTTATGCTAAGTTTGCACTTACTTTTGTAGCTATGTAAATGGCTACAGACAAGGTAAAGTAGAAGCTACTCACTGTATAGTAGAGGCACGAAGGACAAGAGGTGGAGGCTAGTAGGAAGAGGAAGTAGCTTGTTGTGGAAGGGAAGAGTGAGTCTTCACAAGCCCACCTAAAGAAGAAGAGCAAGAAGAAAGAGAATAGGCAACAAACTTTCCCTAAGGCAATGAGGCATGTAGCCAAGCCTACTCTTGAAGGTATCTCTAATTCGTAAAGTATGGTAGGGGCTTGGGACAAGTGCCAATCATTGGCAAATGCAATGGTGGTAAGTCAAGCAAGTTAAGGAGCCTTGTTAAGCTGAAGGGTCTAAAGACTTAGAGGCAACACCTCTAGATGTCAAGGTTCAAGCAATCAATGTTCCTAACGACAAAGAATCTCTACAATTGGCACCTTGCAATGCTATAGAAGCTAGAGCCCTTGATTGGAGTAATGGGGAATCCTATGCAAAGGGATAAGGAGCTACAGGCTAGGTTTGGGCACCTATTTGTCGAGAGGAGTGATGTGGAGGCCTCGGTAGAGCTACTTAGGAGGCATAATGAGGTATTTTTCTTTCTTGTTTTTTGTGCAAGTATCCCATAATAGCTATCTAATTGAGGCGATTTACATTGGTTACAGCTTTTGGATTTGCATGAGTACATGCTTATGCATAATCACGAGTACTAACAATAGAAGAGGTTTGAGGTAGAGCAACTTCGGGGGTCTCTTGAGGAGGAAAATAGGCTACATGGGGATGTTTTTGCATGGTGTATTAATTTAGAGCGGCAGCATCAAGAGCTTAAGTTACGGGTGCTAAAGTTAGGGTTAAGATGGAGCAGGCCAAAACTTTTGCTAAGGCCTCTAGGGAAGAGGTGATCAGGCTGAAAGCAGAGCTTAAAGGTGCTCGGGTGAGTTTTGCTTAAGTGGAGGCTAAGCTACTCATAAGTCAGGGTCTATCTATCTAAGTGAAGCAGGAGATCTTTTTCAAGATGTTTGATGACCCCTTCGTAGAGAAAAAAATGACTAACGTCGGCTTCGCTTTTACTATAAAGGCTTAAAAGTAGGTAAGTGAGCACTTTCCTTAAGGCAAACCTATCTTTTCTTAATTGGTTGGACAACCTTAAAGTAGTTGGCTCTAGTAAGAAGGCAGGTTCTGAGGGCAGCGAGAAGGGAGTTTCCATGGGTGGTGAGGACTTATCTAGTAAAAGCTTCATGAGCAGGGAGGAGGAAGAGGCTGTCGGAAATGCTAATCATAAAGAGGAGGATGTGCATGAGAATGTTATAGTTGATTAGGTCGAAGTAGCCCTAGTTTTTTACTCTTTCTGTTTTAGTTTCATTGTAACCATGTTAGGTGGTATACCCATTTTGTTTTTCCTCTTTTTTTTTTTTTTTGGGCATGGAATCAAGATGCTGATCCCCCTATATGCTGATGTAAAGATTTTAAATTTAATGAATGCAATGTTCACCATCTCATCTTGTTTTCATCTCATACTCTTTTTGCCCTATTTCCCTTCTTGCCATATTTTTGTGCTCACAATCTTACTAGGAGTTGGGACCATAAGATCTTCGCAAATTTTTTTGAAGTGTTTCTGTGTAATCTATTCAAAGGTTGTTAGTGTCGCTAAGTGGGTTAGCTAGCTCGAGTTGTTCCCTTCCATTGTCATGTAACTCTGTAGGTAAGGCAAACCTGTTTGGGTGTGTCTTTAATGACATCATGCAATCTCTTAAGTAGGGTACATATTCGATGGATGTACTGTCTTGGGCAACATACCTACTAGAAGCCATTTAATGTTAATAAGGCCATCAAATAGATGGTTAAGATTAACTTGGGCCTCTTTTATGGAGTGTGCATAGGTTTTTCATTATCATATTAGTTGAAAGTTGCTTCCAAAGTCATTGGCTACATTTTGTTTAACCATAAGCAAATCAAAGACAATCAGAGTGAGGGAGAGAGCAATTGAGCTTAAGAGGGGATCCCCCTTAATGTCTCTCTTTGAGTTATGATCGTGAGTATAGGGAGTCACCTAGTGTCGGGGTTATGTCTCGAGTAGTGACCGAGAGGTGTTTGCATGCCTCTCAAACACCTTTCAGTTAAGTCTCTGTCCAAGATATAGTCTCCTATGGGAGAACAAGACCATAGGTACATCTTGTTAGCTCGTCAAGGTGGCTTCATCATGGGGATGCTCATCTATACGAGGTTGTAACTGGAGCCTTCAAGTGCTGCCTTTCAATTTTTCATGTAAGCGAAGGTCAATATGGTGATTACGGTAACAAAGGAGGCCTCTTTCCTTACGTTAATTTTTTGACCAAGGTAACTTGGAGGGGCTTGTTAGGACATCCTCGAGGTCTCTTCATAACTCTGTAGGTAACCTAGATAGATTAGTTAAATCAACTTTCGTTAGTTCCTCTAGGTTGCTTCCATAGATGGTCAACTCATTTAAGTAGAGTAGGGACCTTCCTTTAAGGCCACTAGAGCCTTGAAGGCTTGAAGCTTAGCTTAGTTGAAACTTAAGGATGTACTCATGTTTCCCCCAACAGAGGCCACGAACTAAGTTGATGTTGAAAGCAGTTCCTATTAAAGAGGAGCTCGATGCGAATAGCTAAGTCGAAGTTGAAAGCAAATAAGAAGACCAATCCTTAAGTAGTAAGGTCGAAATGGGCTTTGTACCTTTGTAATTTTGTTTTTGTATGTACAAGGTTAGGATGTCAACTTAGAAAGCCTTGTAATCCTTTCTTGATTAATGGAATTCTCATTTTCATATATGTTTGCTTATATATTTCTGGTTAGCTCACTCTTTCTTTCTTTCCCCTTTCACTTTTTGGTATGCTCTCAGCACGTGAGAGTAATGAAAGGACCCATGTTGAGGCCATGAGTAGTCCACAATATTAGTATAGATACTAACTTAGGCATGTGCTATCGACTCAAGGTGAAAAGCTCAACAGGTGCCAATGCTCAAGAATAAGAAGTAGCTCGCAACATTAGTATGGGTACTAACTAGGCTAACGCTCAGGAATGAGGATCAACCTAAGGTAAAGAGTACAACTAGGGTTGATGCTTAAGAATGGGAAGTAGCCTGTGACGTTAGTGTCAGTACTAACCTAGTGCACGTACCTGGAGATGAGAATCAACCTAAGGTTAAGGCTCAACACATGTTAGGGATATGAAATAGATGGCACAAATAAGTGTAAAAAACTTGTCATTTCATTAATCACAACAATAGTTATAGATATTTCCATGCATGTTACAATACTTAGTGGAAATACAGTCTCAAGTTGTTAGCATTACATGCCCTAGGAATAGGTTGTTTGTTTAAGGTTTCCAACTGAGAAACTCTTTTCCCTATGTCCTTTACTACCTATACCGAATCTTCCCAATTAGGGGTGAGCTTGCCTTATCCCCTAACTAAGCTAGCAACCTCTAATTTTCTATACACGAAGTCTCTTAGGCAAAAAATCTTGTACTTTACTTTTTGGTTATCGTATTAGGTAACTTATTGTTGGTATGTCATTGTTCGAGTTCGCATGATGTTATACATTTCCTTTATAGTGTCAAGGCTTGTTTGGAGGGCCATGTGATTCGTGTTAATGTTGAAGTGCTAGACCTTATTAGTAGGTAGCTCTAGTTTGATTAAGAGGATTGCTTCTATCTTGAAAGTGAGACAGAAAGGAGTTTCCTCAATAGAAGTCTTATGTATTGTATAGTATCCCCAAAGTATGCTAATGAATGCATTGACCTACCCACCTCTAACTCATTTCACCATTTTCTTGAGGTTGTTAAGGACAATTTTGTTGATCCCCATCAACCTGGCCATTGGTCTAGGCATAAGCAACCAAGATGTAATAGAGCCTAATGCTATGCTTATCGTAAAATTCCTTAAAATTGTTGCTGTTGAACTACCTTCCATTATTGATAATCAAGCTATATGGTACCCTAAAGTGGGAGGGTATGTAGGTAAGTACAAATCCTTTTACAATCTAAGCTATAATGGTTTCCACAACCAGTACTCCCATGAAGTTCCTATAAGGTATGGGCACCTTTTTTCCTTTCTAAGGCACCTTAGCAATAAGATGCTTTGTCTTCATCGATATAGCACATCGTCAACCAAGGTATAATTAATTAGGGCATAAGCTAGCTTCTTCGCCTATGTCTGATCCTTGGGTAATGCTCTCATCTTCAAGTGTTACGCAATGGGGTCCATCCAATAGGGCTTAAGATCTATTAGCCATATCTCAAGGACCTTTCATTCCTATTCTTTTATGCTCCATTCGGGAAAGTACTATATGAAAAGCGATTTATTGTCGTCATGTTATGTAAGGACGATAGATGATGTTAACCTAGATAACCTGTTTTCTTTTGTGTTTTCTGCTCGAAGGATCTTATTAACCTTCTAAGAGGTAAACCCCGTGAGTAAGCCTTCGATTATTTGTAAATACTTAATCATTGTTTCCCCTTTAGTAGGATACTCCCCTTTCACTTGTTAGACCACCAACATGGAATCCAAGTAGATCTTCAACTTTTTGACTCCGATGTCTTTAGCTATCCTTAAACCAGTGATGAGCACCTCATTGTTGCTTGCTGGTAAACCAAACTTTAAAGTATAAAGTACCTTCATGTTATGTATGCCTTATAGTATATTGCCAGCCCTACACTCTCCCCAACCCTCCCTCTTAATGGAGTAGCCATCAATGTAGGGTGTCAATATGGGTATGTCAAGCTCTAGTTATAGCTCATCTGTTCCAGTATATTTTACTATAAAGTTAGTAAGAATCTACGCCTTGATTGACTGTCTAAGGCAAAACTAGATTGTGTACGCACTAAGCTCCAAGGAATATTTCATCACTCTTCCTAAGGCGTCAGGCTTTTAAAGGATAGCTTTAAGTAGCTAGTTGATTAGCACAATAATTGGGTGGGCTTAGAAGTAAGGTATAAGTTTCCGTACGGCAATGACCACTTAATTAGAATCAACTCCTTGAACTAGTCACATTTAACCAAGCTAAAGGACTTTAAGTACTTACATAGAGGATACTAGCTCAAAGCCCTATCCAAGGATTCCTATTCTAATCTCCATCTTTTGCACTATTGCTGACCCAAGCATCGAGCTCTCATATGTGCCAACATAGTTTTCGAAGTTTCCCAACTGACATGCCGACTTGCCAAGAAGTCATACCTATTGCTAAGCTTTCACCAACCTCAAACTTTTATTTAATCTAAGCTCTCAAGTTGACTAACATCCAACCCTAATCAAAGCCAAGTTGTAAGATACCCGACTTGAAGTAATTTAGACATCTTTTAATGATCGAGCTTTAACTTAAAACCAAATTAAGTCGGCTCTAACTACAAACTCTTTTCTTCACTTTGTCTGAACTATATCATACTCTAGACCACCTACCACCATGCGACACATGTCTTCTAGCACAACATTCTATATTAATCATTTACTTTTTTTGTACATAATATTCTTTGTCTCTTTTACTCCTTTTAGTAGATTCCATCTAATCTATTTGTCATTACCCTTTTGTCTTTTCATGTATGTATTATAACCCTAGTAAGGTAAGTATATAAACCTCCATTTATTGTACACAGACATCATCACCTCATTATTAAATATTATAAGTTTTCTTTATTAAGCAACCTTAGGGTTCTTACTCCCTCATAACTCTTTTCTATTTTCTTTAGCAAGAAGTAATGATGAGTGATGTTATAGTTCAGATCAATGAGTCAAATCCGGCAAATTGTAACTCAAGTAAGATCAATTGCTACTTCATATCCAATTGGTAGCTACTTAGATTTGCTAATCCCCTTTTATTTTCTTTTGGTTCCTTTCCCTTGTGGTGCTCCATAGTGTATTTTACCTCGAAGATGCATCAGCTTTACTAGTATTAAAGTATAGTTTAGAAAGAGAGTATGTGAAATTATAGTGAAGTTTTGGTTTGTGTTTGTGAATAGTGGCTATCGTGTTCCTTCCATAGCTACTTCAATGTATTTATGTGTTAGTAACTATAGTTCCTATCGATACCTTGCTATACTCTATTTTTCATTGTGAAAATAGAGCAAACGCATTTCTATTAAAATTCGAGTGGGTATTAGGTGTTGAAGCTATTAAAAGTATGTTAGTAAAAGCTTTGAGTAGTAAGGCAAAAGTACTGTTGTGTATTGTGTCATTAATCTATCCGAGAAATATTATACTAAGCTGGATTCGAGTGTTAAAGGTGTTATTGGTGATTAAAGTAATGGTGTTCAAGCTAATCATAGTCATAATGGTAGTAACACTCTCCAGTCAGTTGATGATAAGCTTGATAGGCTCACTAATCTTATTAAAAGTCTGGTCACTGCGATGCAAGTTAACAAACAACAACCTTAGGGTGTACCACATCATAACTCACTTGAGAATGTTCCAAAGAGAAGCTATGGCCTAGGCAGTTGAGCCAATCACCCAGCTTGATCCCATTGAGTTGGAGGAGTTGTAGACCAAGTTGCTAGATGAAGGTTGGAGTTACAAGAGATAAAAGAAGATGTTGATGAGGAAAATGTGGAGACTAATGGAAAAGAAGGAGAAGAAGTTGAATATTACCAAGCATAAAAGTGGGGACTCCAATGTCCTCGTGGACTTAACAATGTTAAGATCTAAATCTACCCTTCAGTGGAAGTGGAGATATAGATGAATATTGGAAGTGGGAAGAGAAGGTAGAGAAAGTGTTCAATTGTTATAGGTATACAAATGCTATTAAAGTGTGACTCATTGCCCTCGATTGTTATGGGTATACTAATGCTATTAAAGTGTGACTTATTGCACTAAAGTTTACTAGATGTGTTACCATCTAGTGGAAGAATCTAAATGTGGATAGAGTAAGGGATGGAAGAAGAGGTGTATGGACTTAGGAAGAGATGAAGAGATTGCTAAGAGGGGGATTTGTTCCTAAGACATACTTGCAGGAAACGTTTGCAAAATTGTAAGAACTTCACCAAGGAGACTGATCTGTAGACGACTATGTAAGATAATTTCATATGTTGATGATCCAAGTAAACGTGGATGAACTCGAAGCTCGCATAGTATTGGGGTTCATTTCTAAACTCAAATATGAGGTTCGTAATATTGTAGAAGTAAAGAGATTCTATACATTAGAAGAAGCCATTAAAGTCATATAAAAGGTCAAAAAGTAAAGGAGAAATGCTTTAAGTTGACTTGGGTCGACATTTTCCCGAGCCTCTATTTCACATTGACCTGATCATCTGGAGCCAAGGAGACCCTCTCAAACTGAAGAAAGATATGACTGTCCTAATGAAAGCCAAACAAGTTAGTAGGGCTGAGTAGGCCAACTGAGCCGCATTGAGGTTAAATTGACCTCAAGGACATATGAGAAGGGACAGGCCTTTAGATGGAATACCTATGAGGTGAAGTGTTTCAAATGCTTAGGTTTTGGACACATGGTTACTAAATTTCTAAACCGATGTTCCATGGTGCTCTAAGGAGATGTAGTAGATAGCACCAACAGGAGTGAGCTAGAAGACGAAAAGAATACTAGAAAGTTTAAAGCTAAGAAAGAAGAGGAGACCTATGTCTATGGCAACTAGGGAGAAGTGATGACCTCAGTACTGAGACAAGTGTTGAGCTCCTTACCAAGCTCTAAGGAAGACCAGAGAGAAAATTTACTCTACACAAAACGTACCATCAAAGGACAGTTATGCACAATCATAGCAAATGGAGAAAGTTATATCAACATTGTTGTACAATCCTTTATGCAAAGGTTAGGACTTCCAACCTTTAAGTACCCCTAACCTTATAAGCTATATTGGCTTCATGATAAGAGTACTCTATACGTCATAAAGTAAGTAACCGTAGCATTTAGTGTTAGGAATGTGTACAGGGATGAAATAATGTGGGATGTCGTCCTTATGGGAGCTTCACATTTATTTCTTAGAAGAACATGGTTATTTGACTGATGTGTTACTCATGGTAGATATAAGAACACCTATGCCTTTATTAAGGATACGAAAAAAATTGTGTTACAACCCATGACACCAACCCAAGTAAATGAGACCCATAACTAACTCACCTAAGCTAATAAGAAGAAAGCCTTAGTGATGAGCTGTTGAGAACTTTGAGCTACTAAGAGCTTTGAGCTGCTGAGAAGGTTGGTGAACCTATGTTTTTGTTAATTAAGAGACTATTGGAGATAAGAGATTTGGAAGAAGTGCCTAAATAGATTTAGAGGTTGATAGATGAGTTTTCAGACTTGTTTCCTAAAAAGTTGCCCCAAGGACTAACCTTAGTCTAAGGTATAGAACATTGTACTGATCTAAATCTAAGTATAGCTCTATCGAACCAACCTACTTATAGAATGAGCCCTGAGCAAGTTGTTGAATTGAAAAGGTAAGTAGATGAGCTTATAGAAAGAGCTTACGTAAGGGAGAGCATGAGTCATTATATTGTAACAGCTCTGCTAGTCTTAAAGAAGGATGGTTCATAACGCATATACATCAACAACTAAGTTATCAACCATATCAAGTGTAGATATCCAATACTGAGGCTTAATGACATGTTAGATAAGCTTTATGGTACCAAGATATTTTTGAAGATTGATTTACGAAGTGGTTACCACCAAATCTGTATAAGATTAAGTAACAAATGGAAGACTACCTTTAAGACAAAGCATGGTCTCTACGAATGGTTAGTTATGCCATTTGGACTTACTAATGCGTTGAGCACATTTATGAGGCTTATAAACCAAGTGATGTGCCCTTTGATCGAAAGATGTGTGGTTATGTACTTTGATGATATATTGATGTATAGTGTCAACCTGACCAATTATGTTCATCATCTTTGAGCTATTTTTTACATCCTACGAGCTAAAAAGTTGTATAGGAACCTTAAGAAGTGCATGTTCTATCAAAATAAAGTAATTTTTCTTAGGTATGTAATATTTAGAGAAGGAATCTGAGTAGATGAGGAAAAAGGTCAGAGCTGTCTTAAAGTGGCTGATGTTGAAGAATGTCACTAAAGTTCAAAGTTTTCATGGCCTCGCTTCTTTCTATAGGCGATTAATTATAAACTTCAGTACCATTGCATCTCTCATGATCAAGCTAACAAAGAAGAGTGAAGGATCTCAATGGAGTGACCAAGCTAAATAGAGCTTCAAGGAGATCAAGAGAAGCTTACTACTACCCTTATTTTATCCTTCCCAAATTTTGACAAGCCTTTTAAAATAGAATGTGATGCATTAAGCATTGGAATTGGTGCTGTCCTGATGTAAGAATAATGATTGGTTCCTTACCACAGTAAAAAGCTCAATAGTGCCACATTGAACTATTCTATATATGAGAAAGAGTTGTATTCTCTTTTTAGAGCTCTTCCTATCTAACAACACTATTTACTACCATAAGAGTTTGTAATTTACACTGACCATGACTCATTAAAGTATTTTAAGAGTTAGAACAAACTTTCAAAGAGGCCAACCGAGTGGCTAGAATTTATGGTAGGGTTTTTCGATGTAATTTGACACAAGAAAGGTAGCGTTAATGTAGTCGCTAATGCTCTATCATGTCGGCAAACCTTGTAAACGACCTTGCAGATGAAACTACTAGGATTCTCACTTTTCACTAGGCAATATGCTTATGAGCCCCAATTTGGCCCCATTATAGAGTAGTGTAGAAAAGGAGTTGTTGCTGAAGGATATTACCTCAAAGATGGCTATCTATTCAAGGAAAGAAATCTGTATATATCAAATTGTTCTACACACGAGGTGTTGGATAGGAAGGCTCATAGTAGTGGATTATCTAGTCATTTTAGAGAGACTAAAATAGCTAATTTGTTGAAAAAAAAAACTTTTATTAACCTAATTTAGCTAAAGATGCTTATAAGGTAGTTAGTGATTGTAAAGTATGTAAGAGGGCCAAAGGAAAGAGGGAACCATATGGAGAGTATATGCCTTTACCTACACCAATCTTACCTTGGCTGACCTTAATATGGGCTTTGTCCTATAGTTGCCTTGGACATTCTATGGAAAAGGTTCAATCTTTGTTGTAGTAGACCACTTCAGCAAAATGGTACACTTCATCCCATGCTATCGAACTAATGATACTTTATATATTGTTGATTTGTTTTTGCAAGAAGTTGTCTAACTACATAGAGTGCAGAAAATTATTGTTCCAGATCATAACACCAAATTCTTGAGTTATTTTTGGAAGACTCTTCCCAAAAGACTTGAGACTAAACTTGTGTTCAACTCAGGGATGCAATCAAGTGCGTTGTTAAAGGGTACTTAGCATGCTAAACTAGATAAAAACCCTATAGGATATTACCCTATAAGGTTTAGGGTTAGGTTTTGGGATATGATTTAAAACCTTATAGGGTTTAGAGTCAAGTTTTGAGATTATAAAAAAAAACCCGATGGAAAACCTAACCCGGTAAAAAAAACAACATATTTTAATAAAAATATTTACTCTTAACTTATACAACATACATATCTTATACAAGTTTTACATTAAACAACATATTTAATTTTCAATTTTTATTATTGTATAAGTTAGTAAATATAATCTTAATCCAACTTAACTTCTTCCGTTCTATTATCTACTTAATCTCATATAAACCCTATAACAACCCGCCCTTATAAGGTTAAGAACCGTATAGGGTTTTAGAAAATATTAAACACTATAGGGGTAGGTGGGAGTTTCATAAACCTCATTCCGAACCCGCCTCGGTTGTATCCCTAGTTCAACTCTAGTAGCCACCTTCAAACCGATGGCTAAACTAAAGTGTTGAGCAGGATGCTAGGAAATTTACTTAGAGCTATCTTGGGAAAGAACTTAGAGGATTGAGATCTGTGTTTACTAGTTGTGGAATTTGCATACAACCAAACTGTCCACGACAACACTAAGAAGACTCCATTTAAGGCCATCTATGGCCTCAATGACATTATTATACTAAATCTGATCGACACCCCATAACTATTGAAGAAAGTTAATCTAGAGTCAATCGAGCCCAAGAATTAGAAGAACTACATCGGTTTGTAGCGAAGAAGATCTCCAACTTCAACTAGAGATAATAAGAGATTAGTAGTCGAGGCCACTGAGCTATTTCTTTCATACTAAGAGAATTAGTATGGATTTACCTCAACCGAGAGCGATTTTCGCACTTAAAACAAAGAAAGCTATCTCTATGAGTAGATGATCCATTCAAGGTCTTGAAGAAGATCAACCACAATGGCTACCAGATTGAATTGCCCGAAAACTATAGTGTTTCTTCCACCTTTAACGTATTTGACTTGATTCCCCATTAGCTAGAAGAAGAAGACCTATCAAATGCTACGACAAAGCAAGAGCTAGAAACCTCTTCGAATTTAAGGACAAATCTTTCCAACCTCGAGGCAAATGATATGAATTAACTCCTCAAACTAATGCATAGTTGAGCTAGAAGACTTCAAGGACTTACAGGGAGGATACT
Source organism: Lumnitzera racemosa (assembly GCA_024138005.1). Lineage (NCBI taxonomy): Eukaryota > Viridiplantae > Streptophyta > Magnoliopsida > Myrtales > Combretaceae > Lumnitzera > Lumnitzera racemosa. The sequence continues at coordinate 27,446,045 of JAMXBC010000003.1, read as the reverse complement.
AGCTCGAAGCCCTATCTAGGATGAGGATTCTTGTTCCCATCTCCATCTTTCACACTATTGCTGACTCAAGCATCGAGCTCTCATATGTGCCAACATAGTTTCTAAAGCTATCAAGCCGACGTGTCGACATGTTGAGTAGCCATACCAATTGTCGAACTCTTACTAACCTCAAACTTTTATCTAATCCAAGCTCTCGAGTCAGCCAACATCTAACCCTAATCCAAGCCGAGCTATAAGATACCCAACCTAAAGGAATCTGGACATCTTTTAATAATCGAGCTCTAACCTAAACCAAATCAAGTCAGCTCTAACTGCAGACTCTTTTCTTCACATTGTTTGAATTGTATCATACTCCAAACCATTAACCACCATGCAACGCGTATCTTCTAGCACAACATTCTAGACTGATCCTTCACTTTTTTTGTACAGAATATTCTTTATCTCTTTTACCTCTATTTCATATAGTCTATCTGTAATTACCCTTTTGTCTTTTCATGTATATACTGTAACGCTAGTAGAGTAAGTGTATAAACCCCCATTTATTGTATGTATACATCACTACCTCATTATTGAATATTATCAGTTTTCTTTATTAAGGAACCCTAGTGTTCTTACTCTCTCATAACTCTTATATATTTCCTTTAGCGAGGAGTAGTGGTAAACAACCTTATAATTAGAATTGGTGAGCCATATTTGGTGAATTGTAGGCCAAGTAAGATTAATTGGTACATCATATCTTATTGGTAACTGCCTAGATTTGCTATTCCCTTTTGTTTTCTTTTGGTTCCTTTTTGTTGTGGTGCTCTTCTGTGTATTCAACCTTAAAGATGCAACACCAATACTAAGGTAAACTTCTCGGCCTTAGTATATCTAATCTTCGGCCCACTTTGTGTATTCAACCTTAGAGATGCATCACTATTACTAAGGTAAACTTCTCGACTTTAGTATATCTAAACTTCAGCCCTTGTAGGATATAGCTGACACAGTATAATATTGTCTTTGGTTTAGGCTTTGAGGTAAAGGGATCTAAATAACTTTTAGTCCCCTTATGCTTCGCTAACTCTAGTAGCTGTCATGAATTTTGCTTTTTAGCACCTTTAGCTAATGACCATGTCAAACTTTGTAATGCTTGGCCAACTTAGAATTACCAGTATGGTGACTAGTAATTAATGATGAGGAAATCGATGGACTATGCAGCAACATATTTGTTGTCACCTAGTCTCACTAAGAGATTAATGATCCTTTGACTAGCACATGTTCTCTCCCCCCAAAACCTATGAGCTTGTGCTTATATTGTTGTAGGGGTTTATCCAACTCATCCTTCATTTGTTCATAAGCATTGTAGAAAAGTATGTTTACCAATCTACTTCTGTTAACAGAAGTTTTGGGAACATTAAAGTAACCAATTTCAAATTTTATTCTGAAAGTGTTGTTATGGGGGAAATCAAGACCTTTCTTGTCTTCCATAGTGAAATTGATTGCTGTGTATGTCTTTGTCTTTTTAGTTTGAATGAGGTATATCTTATGTTAATCCATTATGGTTATGGTGCCCGAGTGGGGGCAAGGGGCTTTGAGTATGGTGTTTACTTGCCCTTGTCATCTTTGGCAGTTTTAGTCATTGATAAGGGCATCATTTTGCTCATTTTATTACTGTTACTATGCCTGTTGGTGCTGTTATACTTGGCAATGTTGGGTCAGCTGTTGTATTTAGTTCCTTTTGTCCGCTATGAGGTTGTCGATGCGACCTTTACAAATAAGGCCTTTAACTGTATTTTTGAGGTGACAGTATTCATTCGTATTGTAGTTGTACACCTAGTGGTAATCATAGAACTTACTTAAGTTTGCTACTTTAGGGGTATCATGAACGTTTCGTGCTCATGGGAGTTATTGCTTGACCTCATACATGATCTCCCGGAGAGGTCAATTAACGGAGGGTAATTGATATGAGGCAAGCGCACCTATCAGTTTTAATATAGCGGATGTGAGTCCGAATCGATCCTTCAGAGATTTTGAGTACTAATATTAACTTTAGCTTTATTATCTAACCGAAAAATTATGTCGAGTTGAATGAATTAAAAATACTGAAATTAATAAACTAAACTAATTATGAGACTTAACTAAGCAAATTAGAAAGCAATAAACTACGAACGACTTCAAATATGCAATAATGTATTTAGGAATTATTTCCCCTAGTGTTTAACATGTAACCTTTTTAAAATATATCCAATTCAATTTATATTATTCTTGACCGGAGGGATTCACAATTAAAGCTAATATCTTTCTCAAGCATATTAACCCTAATCCTAAATTATTTACCGGAATCTCTTCACTTAGTAATATAATTTAGAATTGCATTAGTGTGTAATGAATTCCCATGCAAACAATCAACTTTCCGGAAGAAACATGTATCTTATCTCTAAGTATACATGTAATTCTCTTCAATTATGCCTAGATCTAATTACAAATGCAATTTCTCAATTAACATGCATAATATCATATATTGACACTCTAGAATTATCAATCCATAATTAACGACATCATTGAATCAAGAAAAGGTAGAAACTTTATTGAAATTATAATTCAATCAAAGGGTTACATGAAACCCTAGGTTCCATAATCCTAAATACTCTAATTCTAAGCTATCATAACGAATCTAAAAATGAGTTTCATCAAAAACGTAAAATAAAGCATAAAAACCCCTCTTGATTTGATGAACAATCTCTGTAATCTTGAAATCGATGTCGTTCTTGCTTCTTGATTAATGTTCTTCTCCAATCTCGTCTCTTCTCTTGTGTCTCTTGTTTCTGTAATGTCTCTCCTTTCTTTTGAAACCCTAATATGTCTTTTTATAGTATATCAAAAAGATTTTGTTTTCGTCACCCGACACGGCCTGGGACACGACCGTGTCCCCAGGTCGTGTAACTTTCTGCACTTAGGCAAATTTTCTACACAACTTCAAAAATTCATAACTTCTTCGTTTGAACTCGGAATTGAGTGAAACTTGATTCCTTTTCTTCGTTTTCGAGCTTAGAACGCATTTAAACCCCGAAATCAACATTTTACTCAATTAAGTATCGATTTCTTTAAAGAAAACAAAAAATGTGCGGAAAATACTATAAAATCACCCTATGAAATATGTTTAAAATTAGAGTTATCAAATTTCCCCACACTTAAGCATTTGCTTGTCCTCAAGCAAATAAATCAAAACAAAACTTTCGGGACAAGAAACGCTAAAGAAAATTTATCACTATTTAGGAACCCGGTGAACGAATATACTTGACCCTTAGAAAAGTAAGAAAATTATTCTTAATCAACTTGCAATAATAAAGTCAACCAATTTCATCTGACCATATTAGAATGCTCCAACAATACTTAATACTAGAGTTCACTAGTTAATTTATGAAAATCAAAGTTTACCCAAGACATTTAACTAAGGATTCTTAAACTAAAAATTAGATTTAACATCTCTCCAACCGAGAAAGAGTCATCAAAATTTTGTCCATTTGACTAAAGTGTATACAATTCTCTCTTCCATCTCACCAAGCACCATAATCTAAAACAAACACATTTTACATCCACTCTTCCTCTGATCATCCCCTTAGTTCATGCTTTTGCTGAGAGGTCTTTTTAAATTTACCTTATTTAAGCACAATTGTGTTGGTAGCGGGAAAGAATCTCGCTCTTCTGACGGACCAAGACCGATCCATACCAACTTATTTCTTATATTGATAGCGGGAAAGAACCTTGCTCTTTTGACGGACCAGGGCCGATCCATATCAATTTTTTTCATTTTTTTTATTATTATTAGAATTGGCATTGGGGCTCAATCTCGCTCTTCTGACGGACCAAGACGAATCCTTACCAATTTTTCTATTCATACACTTGTTATTACTTTTGACCTCCAATCATTATGATATTTCAGGGGTTTCTCAAAAGAAGAATTTCATTTGTTTGTTTGCTAAAAATTATAGGACTCTTAAAAATTTCTAAGAGAAAAGTATACATAAAAGTAAATTTAAAAATAACCATGACTAACTCTCAACTAGTGATGTTGATCCAATCTCAAGTCTTAAAATCCCAAGCTAAATAACTCGTAACTTTGCCTTCCAAAAATTTAACTAATCAATTCTAGTAAAGTATCATAAGATCAATAATAATCAAGATGAAACAGTTAATTTGGCTTAATACCCCTATTGCAAGTTAACTTAAAAATTAATTGGGTCAAATGTGAATAATTGGTCTCCTAAACAGTAATAAATTCATATATATCCCTTCCCCACACTTAATAATGTACATTGTCCTCAATGTACGACTAAAAATCAGAACAGTATGAAAAAAGCAGCATAGGGAAAAAGAAAACATATGTACTGAAAAGAAAACTAATACTTCCCTGCTGTCGAACATAAACGCAAAATGAAGAAGCATCATCATTATATTGCAGAGTTCACAAGCCTTGAACAACAAAAGTCAACACAAAAAATGAAGAACTAAGAAGAGGGATCGGAATCTGTCTCTTCATGTGCCTCATCAAACGATGCCTCAGCCATCGTAACATCATCATTGTCATCACTGGCCTCGACATCCTCATCACATTCGCCAGCCTAATCATGAGGAAGAGAAAGCAAAATTAAGTAGGAAACTTATGGGGATCAAAATGTGGAATGCAAGAATTGTAGAGAGAAGAGGGAGAATGAGATAGAGTGTAAGAGAGAAATGTGTGATTGTGAGAGTGTAAGAGGGTGTGTGATTTAAATAAACCGATCGTGTGTGAAAATCGTGTTATTTAGGTCGACATGGGCTGGGACACGACCGTGTCCTTCGCCCGTGTAACAATCTGCGTGTGCCGTGTGGAGTCTGGTCGGAGTGCATGGGTGGAAAATTCTAGGTGGACACGGGCTGGGACACGACCGTGTCCCTTGCCCGTGTAACTTTCTGTGGGTGGGCAGTTTTAAAGGTCTGGATGGACATGGGCTGGGACACGACCGTGTCCCTTGCCCGTGTAAACCTTTTTTTTTTAATTAAATTTAAAGATAAAGGAAACTTAGAAATAATAAAACTAAAGAGAAAAAGCAAAAATAAAGCTAAAAGAGGAAAGAACTATGATGAAAAATTGAAAGAAAATCTACGAACCAAAGCAAAGTTAGATAAAACGGAAAATAAAATGAAGAAAACTTAGAGAACTAAAGCATAAGTAGAGTTAGACATGGGTTGCCTCCCAAGAAGCGCTATAGTTAACGTCAATAGCTCGACAGGATACGTCTTGTAATTCATGATTCTTTATCCAGGTGGAAATAGAACTCCTCCTGTATCTCGCTTTCGAACTCTCCATACGAGTGTAGATTTACCCTTTGGCCATCGACCTTGCCAATTCCATTTCATTGGTGCATAACTTCCATAGTTTCTCTTCTTATCATGCCACTCATCAAATTCATGTAGCTTAAACTTCTTCATTTTGTCCGCTTTTAGCTTAGACGCGGTTGTCATTGGGGGTTTTAAACTTTTCACTGCAAAGACATGTTCCAAATGATTTCTTGACAGTTTTGGTTCCAAAATTGATGGCTTCTCTTTGAAAGATTTTAACGTACGATCCTTTGGCTTGTGGAGTGGATCGATTCCTCTCTTGTCCATACTGGATTTATGAACTTCTGTTTGAGCTGCTACTTCTGCACAATTGGGCTTAATCACCAAATTTTCATCTCCTTTTTGCAAGCAATAACTTGAGGAATCCTTTGCAACAATTTCCTGCACACATGTAGATATAATGACATTAGTGGCATTAACATTGTGACTTATGTCCTCTAAGTCAAGAAATTTATTCGTTGCCTCTGGAGTTTTAAAAACTATTTCATCATCCCCAACCCGTAATATCAACTTATGCTCATTAACATCAAAAACAGCTCTAGCAGTGGCTAGGAAAGGTCGACCTAAAATGATTGGCACCTCAATATCTTCATCTATATCAAGTACAACAAAATCCACCGGAAAGATGAATTTGTCTACTTGCACTAAAACATCCTCTATGATGCCTCTAGGGTATGTGATAGACCTATCGGCTAATTGAAGACTCATGCCAGTTAATTTAGGTTCTCCTAACCCTAGCTTTTTGAACAATTTATACGGCATCAAATTTATACTGGCTCCTAAGTCTGCCAAAGCATTATCTACTAACAAATTGCCAAGCATACAAGGAATAGTGAAACTCCCTGGATCATTTAATTTTTGTGGCAGCTTTTTCTGGAGAAGTGCCGAGCATTCCTCATTCAATGTAACGGTTGTAAGCTCCTCCAACTTCCTCTTGTTCAATAGAAGATCTTTTAAAAATTTTGCATACTTTGGCATCTGCAAGATGACATCAACAAGAGGTAAGTTAATGTGTAATTGTTTGAAAACATCAAGCAATTTACCGAATTCTTTATTTTGATCAGTGTAGCTTTGCTTAAGGCGTTGCGGGTAAGGGATGGGAGGCTTGTACTCCTTCACTTTCGGTGATTCCATACTTTCTTTTGATTTTAATGGCTTTGCATCTTCCTTACGGTTGACTTCCACTTCTTTCTCAACTACTTCCTTACCATCCTTCTTCTCCACTTGCAGTTTTCTATCACTTCTCAAGGTCACTGCATTAACATGTTCCCTGGGATTGACCTCGGTGTTCCTTAGGAGTGTCCTTTGTTGCCTTTCAGAGATCATTTTTGCAAGTTGACCAATTTGATTCTCAAGATTACGATTTGAAGCCTCTTGATTCCTCAACGATGATTCAATGTTGGATAAGCGAGCCTCATTGCCTTGAATATATTTTGTGAGAAGTTTTTCTACATTAGGCTTCTTTTCTTGAGGAAGAGGAGGTAGGAATGGTCTTTGAAATCCAGGTGGGCCAAAGTTAGTCTTCTGCAGGCCTTGATTTTGGTTTCCCCAGGAGAAATTAGGGTAATTCCTCCATCCTGGATTGTAAATGTTGTTGTAGGGGTTATTTTGTTGCTTAGGTGGATTTCCTAGATAATCTACCTGTTCCAGTGGTTCTTGTGCTCCATACCCCTGCGTACCAAAATCACTTACATCCGATTGCACTTGTTGAGGGCCAACTGAGAGTGCATCAATCTTTTTACTTAATAAGTCCACCTTAGCTGCCAAAGCAGTGGTCAAGTCCACCTCATAAACTCCCATGGCCTTTTGTTTGGCTCTAGTGCTTTCCCACTGATAATTGTTCATCGCAATTCCTTCAATAAGGTTTTGGGCTTGCTCAGGTGTCTTTGTGTTCAAAGTACCTCCTGCGGATGCGTCAATCATCTGTCTAGTGGATAAATTGAGACCATTGTAGAAGGTCTGAATCTGCATCCATAGTGGGAGGCCATGATGTGGGCACCTCCTGAGCAAGTCCTTAAACCGCTCCCAAGTATCATATAGCGTCTCCGCTTCCAATTGAGCAAAACAAGAAATATCGTTCCGAAGTTTAGCGGTCTTTGCAGGTGGGAAATACTTCTCCAAAAATTTCTCTACCAATTCATTCCAGGTTGTGATTGAATTTCGTGGTAGAGAGTTTAACCATTGTTTTGCTCTACCCCTCAAGGAGAAAGGGAATAGCCACAGTCGGATGGCATCATCCGTGGCTCCGTTGATTTTAAAAGTGTCACAAATCTCTAGAAAGCTAGAGATGTGGGCATTGGGATCTTCATCTTGGAGACCGTCAAACTGAACATATTGTTGCACCATTTATATGATATTAGGTGCAATCTGGAAGTTGTTAGCTGCGACGGTTGGCCTTGCAATGCTAGAGTCAGCTCCAATAAGTGTAGGCCTCGAATAATCAGACATGGTCCGATTTGCTTCATTCCCGTTGTTCGCCATGTGTGGTGGATCTTCCTGCTCGATGAATAGATTGTTGGTCTCTTCACCTTCTTCCTTGATTTCAACGATGGACTCGTCGTCAATGGTCCCCACACTTTGTCTAGGTCGTGATTTCAAATTTTGAAGGGCAGTTCTCTCAATTTCAGGATCAAGTTCTACCAAATCTTCCGAGTTACTTCGAGTCATGCACTGCAAGGATAAGAAATATAGAATCAATTGTAGCTCTAACTAATGAAAATAAACAATGAAAACAAAAGGAAAAAAAATGGTTAAATTAATAAAGCAACTAGTGTTCTTAATATCGAAAATCCCTGGCAACGGCGCCAAAAACTTGATATGAGGCAAGCGCACCTATCAGTTTTAATATAGCGGATGTGAGTCCGAGTCGATCCCTCAGAGATTTTGAGTACTAATATTAACTTTAGCTTTATTATCTAACTGAAAAATTGTGTCGAGTTGAATGAATTAAAAATACTGAAATTAATAAACTAAACTAATTATGAGACTTAACTAAGCAAATTAGAAAGCAATAAACTACGAACGACTTCAAATATGCAATAATGTATTTAGGAATTATTTCCCCTAGTGTTTAACATGTAACCTTTTTAAAATATATCCAATTCAATTTATATTATTCTTGACCGGAGGGATTCACAATTAAAGCTAATATCTTTCTCAAGCATATTAACCCTAATCCTAAATTATTTACCGGAATCTCTTCACTTAGTAATATAATTTAGAATTGCATTAGTGTGTAATGAATTCCCATGCAAACAATCAACTTTCCGGAAGAAACATGTATCTTATCTCTAAGTATACATGTAATTCTCTTCAATTATGCCTAGATCTAATTACAAATGCAATTTCTCAATTAACATGCATAATATCATATATTGACACTCTAGAATTATCAATCCATAATTAACGACATCATTGAATCAAGAAAAGGTAGAAACTTTATTGAAATTATAATTCAATCGAAGGGTTACATGAAACCCTAGGTTCCATAATCCTAAATACTCTAATCTAAGCTATCATAACAAATCTAAAAACGAGTTTCATCAAAAACATAAAATAAAGCATAAAAACCCCTCTTGATTTGATGAACAATCTCTGTAATCTTGAAATCGATGTCGTTCTTACTTCTTGATCAATGTTCTTCTCCAATCTCGTCTCTTCTCTTGTGTCTCTTGTTTCTGTAATGTCTCTCCTTTCTTTTGAAACCCTAATATGTCTTTTTATAGTGTATCAAAAAAATTTTGTTTTCGTCACCCGACACGGCCTGGGACACGACCATGTCCCCAGGTCATGTAACTTTCTGCACTTAGGCAAATTTTCTGCACAACTTCAAAAATTCATAACTTCTTCGTTTGAACTCGGAATTGAGTGAAACTTGATTCCTTTTCTTCGTTTTCGAGCTTAGAACGCATTTAAACCCCGAAATCAACATTTTACTCAATTAAGTATCAATTTCTTTAAAGAAAACAAAAAATGTGCGGAAAATACTATAAAATCACCCTATGAAATATGTTTAAAATTAGAGTTATCAGTAATCTTGGAACTTCTATCTTTGTTTCTCTCATTTGTCTTTTGTTAGGGACTGTAGCTTAGGGTCCCTAGGCCCCAAGCAGTCTTTCAGTGACCTACGGATGTTGTTGTTTACCTCAAAATGCAGCCATGTACTTCTTAACCACCTGTATGAACTTATCTAGGGACATTGGCTTGTTTGATGAGACAATGTCAAACAGTCTTCCTGTAAGGTCTATTTCCATAATGAAGGCTTGTAAGGTCCTTCCAGTATCGACCTTAAACACTTGTAGCTTTATGCGATTGAAACGCTTAAGTTATGCTACAAGGTTTCGTTTGGTTACTACCTTACATTGTATATGGAGGAATCTCTTCTTATGGCCTTAAAATTTAGGAAATGTTGCTAAAACTTACCTTTTAAGTCATTGAATGATGTGATGGAACCATTGAGCAAGGTATTGAACTAAAGTAAGGTAGCTTTCACTAACGTACTAGAGAAAGCTTTGCACATAATTGCATCAGAAAAGTTGTGTAAGCTCATCATGGTTTGAAAATGGACGAGGTTGTCATTTGAGTCGGTAGTTTCATCATAGGTGTTAAGGTGTAGTAGTAGTACACTTATGAGTAGTACTTCTTATAAGATTCAGAGGATGAGTGGGCTCCTTGCTATTGTAGAACGTAATGTGCGAGTAGATGACTCCACTTTCTTTTAGTCATGTAAACTGAAAGTACGATGGATGTATTCATCTAGTTCTTAGACATTCATGTCTTAGAAGGCTTTTAATGACTACTTTAGGTACAAGTCATCGCCTAGTTTGCTTGTTGCTAAGTGCTCACCTTGCATATGCGTTTTTCCACGATTGCGATTTAGCCAATCATACAAGTCTTCAGGAGCTTGCTAGTTGTACCAAGCTAGTCGCATAAAAGCATTAAGCATATAGTTCGTAAGTCATAATTTTTACTCAATTTAGGGGAGGAATTGATAGTTGCCTCTTCGTTAGGGTGTTTGTAGGATTCATTTTTTAGCATCACAACATCTCTATGCAAGGCCACATTAGACTCTTAGGTCCTTCTATTTTCTTCGAACATCTGTTGAATAAGGAATTTGAGCTATTGAACATCAAAAGTTTAAGCTTTTGGTGGTAGGGGCATTGTTGCACATCACGGTGGAAGCATTATGTTAGTGCAATCTGGTTAAGACGTAGTAGCATTACCTAAATGTAACACGTACAAATAATTGTTTTTTCTTCCAACCATCTTGTATATAGTGGCTTGAAATATTAGGTCAGATTCGATAGGTTCCTCGCTTTTGGTGACCTGCAAGAAATCCCCCATGAGTGGTTCAATGAAGGCCCTCCAACACTTAAGTCAGTAAGAAGAATAATAAGGGACGAAAGGAATCCAAGGTGGACAAGCACTAAAATCCCAATCGAAAAATGCTCATCAGTCATGGGTGTACATTCAAGTGCTATATGGAGAGTTCATGTGTAAAGGTAAAGAATTGGGATCTAATCCCTTACTTATCGACTCCCTTTTACTATTTATAGTGATGAGTATGGCTACTTAGATGTTTATCGATTCAAAGTTCATCCATACTGGCAACCAGTAGGGGGGATATGCGTTACGAGGTTGATAAGGTGGCTTTAGGAGTTGTTTAGCCATAACCACATTGGTAGCCACGTTTGTGAATGGCAAGGTATCCTCAAGGGATGTCTAGTGGATCGGGCATACCACAAATGTCAAATGGAAATTAATTAGTTAAGAGCAGAGTGTCGAGTGGAGGGATTAAGGATCCAGGTCTAGCGGATTTAATGGCTTATCTATGGTGAGTCAAGCATTAGGGGACTTGCATGGTCAAGGGTGTCTTCGCTCAGGTAAACGAAGACAAGGGCTCTTCGTACTCTAAGCTTGGTCAGTCTGCTGCTATGGTCCCCATGCATCAAGAGGAGGATTTTGGCCTTGTACTCACTATGGTGCTCTCATGGGTCATTGGAAGGGCAGCTTCTCATATGCTCTTCTCATGGTCCAGGTTAAGAGAAGAGTCTTAGTAGACTAAGACACATGGAAGTTGGGAGGAAAGGAGAGGGGGGAATGATACCTTCTAGAGTTGATGAGTCTTTATTAGAACTAAGTCTCATGCCGAACAAGAATTAGTCATCAGCAATTAATATTGATACAAATGGACAATGTTGAAGGTATTATTGAAAATTGTTTATCATATCTTTATGGATTCCCAATATATATATATATATATATATCATCAAAGCATGAGGGATCATCAAATCCAAAACGCATGTAAGTAGTTTAAGTCATTCGTCATATCAATATAGGTAGGCTATTAGGAAAGATTAAGGGATATATATATGGATATTATAGAAAGAAGATTTATGAAGATAGAATTCATATATTACATAAAAGAAGAGACGACTGATGTGATGAACTGATGTGTTTAAGAGCTCAGTCATCACTTGGACTTACCAAGGCAGATTTGAACTGAAATGGGTCCTTCAATATATCGAAGAAAATTAGAGAGAAATGGTCCACAACCAAACATCAGTAGCTGATGTGAAGTTGCTTAAAGGAAGCGACTCACCAACGAATACAATACGACTTGACACCATACTTGATATGATACACAAGTTAATGTCAAGGTCCACCTGCCACTAATCTTAAGTTACTCAGTAAGATTAGATAAGAATGTATGAAATATGGACTTATAGAGGGTTATCTCACAAGAACAAAATATTCAGTATTGAAGTGCAAGTTATATTTATGGCTTACAAAAGAAAAGGACTATTCATAATAAGTCCTTAAGGTAGCATTACTAATAAGGAAATTACAAGAAAGTATATACAAAAAGGGAATTCTTATTACATACTAAAAAGAGTAAAAAGGACAAAAGACCAAAAATAGAAAATTAATACAATGTCAAATGAGGTAGCCAAGTGGCAATACAACATTGGTCCCATATGAATATTCTCTTAGCACAGTAGGCGAGAGGGGTTAAAATATTGTCGCAAAAAGGGCTGGGATGAGAGGAATGGTAGCATGCCGAACTATTCAACCATTTAAGTGAGTCTCTCACCACTCAGTAGGAACTTCTTAGCAGTGGTTGGTTGGATTACTCGGTACAATGTCTTCAGCATGAGAATAATTAGCATCATCACTACCAAGTGTACAAATCAACATATGACAATTAGGATAGCTCAAGGAGTTCAGTCACTTTCTTTCGGCATAAACTTTGTCATCATTAGTAAGTTATCGAGAGAGAATTTGCCGAGTAAGAGATTGGAGTCCTTGGAGCCATACGCGAATAATGAGACCATTGGTCAGTAATTCATCAGTTCCCTTAGGTTGTTGAAGATTTACCCTCAAATCGTGGTCTTCATCATCTTCGGGCACATATGGAGTTAAGTTGGTGACGTTAAATGTGGCAGACATGCTGAAACCTTCTAGTAGCTCAATCTTATAGACATTATCATTAATGTACCTTAAGATCCTATAGGGGTCATCCGCTTTACGAGATAATTTGTTCATCCTCTTGTTAGGGAAGCGTTCCTTACTAAGACGAATCCAAACAAGGTCCCCAGGGACATAAATAATTCGTTTCCTTCCGTGGCTTCCTACTTCCTTCTATTAGGCCATAGTTTTAGCCTATTACTCAACAATTCTTTAATGCAACTTATGAAATTCCTCGGTACACTACAGGCCGAATTGACTCACTCCTTATGTAGTCGAACTATTAATTAAGTCCAAAGGTAAGCTCAGGTTAAGTCCATAAACAAAGTAGAGCTGTGAGTAGAGCGGTTGTAAGCAAATTCAATGATGGGCAGACATAAATCCTAATCATGAGAGTTCTTTCTAACAATGGCGTGTAGGAGATTACCGAATGTTCTATTAACTACTTCAGTTTGGTCGTCTGTATAGGGGTAACAAGAGGTACTGAACAGAAGCTTAGTGTCAACTTTTCTTCATAAGGTCTTCTAAAAGAAGCTCGTGAATTTAAAACCACGATCGGACACAATACTCCTTGGTACTCCATGCAGTCGCATAATTTCCTACAAAAAGAGATTAGTGATGAATAAAGCATCATTAGTTCTATGGCAGGGGAAGAACTGACCCATCTTACTAAACTGATTGACTATTACCATGATCAAATCGTGTCTTTTAGGCGTATAGGGAAGGTTGAGCATGAAATCCATGCTTAAATCGGTCCATGGATGCTCGGGAATTAGTAAGGGTATATACAGTCCATAGGGTTCTCTCTTCCCTTTTACATATTTACACACCTTGCACCTCTTAAGTATTCAGTGCACATTCCTCATCATCCTTCATCATCCTAGGCTAGTAAAAGTGCTTCTTATATATCTTAATCATCCTCTTTTCCCTAAAATGACCAGCTAGACCCCCGGCGTAAACTTCTCAAATTAGTAGCTCCCTTATAGAACCACTCAGCACACAAATTTGTTTTCCCTTCATCAAGAACCCCTCACTCAAGTAGAATCCGTCTATAGCTCCTCTATCACTACACTTGGCTACTAAAGGCCCAAAATGTAGGTCATGATCATATTGATTAGGTAAAGTGCCAAATCTAAGCACTTTAGCTTGCAACGTCATAATGAGGGTATGATAGGGAAAAAGTGCATCGGCTACTGTATTGGTGCTTTCCTTCTTATACTTGATGACATAGCAAAAGGCCTCCAAAAACTCGATCCACTTAGCACGACACCGAGAAAGCTTTTACTGCTTGTGAAGATGCTTGAGAGATTCATGATCCAAATAGATGATGAATTCTCTCAACAACAAATAATATTGCTAGTTCTGAAGTATACGAACAAGGACATAGAACTCCTAATTCTAGTCTAAGTGATTCAAGGCAGCACCTTGGAGTTTTTCGCTAAAGTAAGCAATAGGTCAGCACTCCTACATAAGGATAGCACCAATGCTGATGCCAGACGCATCACATTCAGCCTCAAAAACCTTCTCAAAATTTGGTAAGGCAAGTACTAGAGCAGACATCAACTTACACTTCACATCTTTAAAACTCCTCTAAGCATTTTCTGTCCATTTAAACTCAACGTTCTTCTTGGTTAATTCAATCAACGGTGCAGTTATGGAGCTGAAGTTCCAGATAAATCTTTAGTAGAACGAGGCTAAGCCATGGAAACTCTTGACCTTGGTTGCACTAATAAGTGTAAGCCATTCATTAATAGCTCTAACATTTTTCTCATCAACTCGAACTCCTTTCCCTAAAATGACATATCCGAGGAATACAACCTTGCTTTAATAGAATACGCATTTTTTCAAGTTGTTGAATAATTTCTCAACATGGAGTATGTCAAACACCAATCTTAAATGTTCGACATAAACAAGAAGGTTGGCATTGTAGACCAAAATATTGTCAAAGTAGACCAGAATATTGTCAAAATAGACCACAATGCATTTTCCTATTAATGTTCTAAGCACATGATTCATAAGCCGTACGAATGTACTCGGCATGTTAATTAAACCAAACGGCATAACCATCCACTCAAATAAACCATCTTGAGTCTTAAAGGCTTTTTTCTATTCATCTCCCAATCTCATTCGTATCTGATGATAGCTACTCGTTAGATCTATCTTCGAAAAGATGCATACACCATGTAACTCATTGAGCATGTCATCCAACTACAGGATTAGGTATCAATATTTAACAGTATTCTTATTGATGGCACGGCTATCAATGCATATCCTCCATGATTCATCTTTCTTTGGTACTAATACGGCCAGGATGGCACATAGGCTCATGCTTTCACAGACATATCCACAATCTATAAACTAATCAACTTGCTTTCTCAACTCGACCGCCTATTTTGGATTGAGTCTATAGGTACGATTCGGTAAGGCTACTCCACGTTGAAGATCGATGCAATGCTCAATTCTTCTTAAGAGAGATAATCCTTTCGGCATCTCGATAGGGAAGAGGTTAGCAAATTCCTGAAGTAGCTGCTACACTTCGGCAGGTAAGTTCTCGATCTCTCTAACCTCTAAGAGTTTCCTCACCAAAAGGAGTATATAGTCTTCGGCCTTAACCTCTTGCATAAACTAAGCTCGGGAAATCACTAAGGACTTCTACTATAAAGATCTAGCAACCTTTTCCTAAGCTTCTTGCACTTCTATTAGACTCATAAGTGTCAATATAACCTTCTTTTCGTCCTTTTGAAACATGTAGGTGTTTTCATACCCATCATATAACACTCTCAAGTCAAATATCCTGGTCGATTAAGTAATATGTGAGATACGCACATAAGGAGGACATTACCCATCATCTCATCCCTGTACTTATCACCAATAGTAATCGGCACTCTAAATTGCTCAAATACGTATAATCCTCCTTTCTCATTTAGCCAATGAATCTTATATGGTTTGGGGTATAGAAGAGTTGGCAATTTCATGGCCTTAACTACCTTTTGTGTAATGATGTTAATATAGCTCCCTCCATCAATGATCACGGCACATAGCTTGCCATTCACCCGATAATTCGTATGAAAGAGGTTTTCTCTTTGCTCATTTTCATTAGCCACAAAAGTACTAAGAGATCGTCGAACAACAAAGCAATACTCGGCTTCGCCTTTAGGGGGTATCTCGACCTCCTAATCTTCCTCAAATTCTCTTAACATCCCATCGGTTACCACTTCTTTCTTTCCTTCATTCGTACTTTCTACTTCAAACTAGGGCCTGTCTCCCTTTATGGTCACGACTTGGTGGTTTGGATATTGACTAGCCATGTGTCTGTAACCAAGGTATTTAAAACATTTAATTTCTTGGGTGTTCCTCCCTAAACTTTGACCCCAGTCTCTTCAGATCTCAAGTTCCTCGGCCTTGCTCTTACCTTGGCCCTCATCTGATCGACTAGGTACATGACCTCGGCATTCCTCTTCGGAACTATTTGATACCCTGTCATTCCCTGGTCTACTCAGTAGGCCAGTCCTATACGGTATCATGGTTTGGTTACTCGGCATTCGACTAGCCTGGTTCTACCATTACCTTTAAACTCTTTAGGCTATATAGATGGTTTCATCTAAAGTTGTAAGGCTTTGCAATTCCACGATGTGACCAATCTCAGCTCGAAGTCCCGAGATGAACCATACTATAGTTCAGGTATCAGGCTCATCAACATTATATCGTATCATGAGCAATTGAAACTCTTGAACATAGTTATCTACAGACCTGTTACCTTGCCTCAAGTCTTGGAGTCATCAGAAAGTATCTTGTTCGTACTATTCGGGAACGAACCTATTCCTCAGAACTTTCTTCATCTCATTCCATGTTTGAACCTCGCATCGGATTCTCAGGCAAACATTCTATAGCTTCTTCCACTAGATTACCGCATACGTAGAAAATTCTAACGCAACCACTCTAATGCAAAAAACATCTTCATAATCATAGAATTCAAATATCTTTTTGATCTTCTCTTCTCAGTCCAAGTAGTCATCAGCACTATTAAACCTGTTAATGTTTAGAATTTGTACCTTAAGATGTTCGGCACCTCTTGGCGCTTTGAACTCTTACTCATCAATCCCAACATATTAGTCTTCTTCTTCATACTCTTCCACTTCATCCAACTCTAACCTTCTCCTCACGACTTTATCGGCACGTTGCAGTAGTGTGTAGTTCACTAAAAGGGCTTCCGTAGCTCGCTCATTCATCTACTTCCTTGGCTTATCCCTCATTTCTTGACCCTATTCAGCAACTCTCTCATACGGTCCATTCTTCAAGACCCTGTTTATTGAGATAGGTAAATTGGCCATAATAATAGCAAGATCTTATATCTACTCATTAGTAGTATGTGGTGTTTGTTAGGTAACTCGACCACGAACATGAGCATCACTTTTGACATCATGAATCTCTCCCTACATACTAAGGTTTGACATTCCTAACACAAAATTTCAGTAACTACACTTCACACGGATGGCTACAATCATATATAGTATCTCAAACAACAGATTGACTATTACTATACAATTCTCAGTCTCAACCTCAACCTTAAGCTTTGATACCAAGAATATATGGTATGCTTAGGAGCTTAGTTATCACTAGGACTTACTGAGGTAGATTTGAATTGAATGGTCCACAACCAAACAAGAGTAGCTGACGTAAAGCTGCTAAGAGGATGTGACTCACTAATGAACATAACATGACTTGACATTATACTTGATATGATGCACAAGTTGATGTTAAGGTCCGTCCGCCACTAATCCTAAGCTACTTAGCAAGATTAAATAAGAGTGTATGCAATATGGACTTGGGGAAGGTTGTCTCACAAGAACAAAATATTCAGTATTAAAGTATAAGTAATATCTATGGCTTACAAAAGAAAAGTACTTTTTATAGTAAGTCCCTAGGGCATCATTACCAATGAGGAAATTACAAGAAAGTATATATAAAAAGGAGATTCTTAGTACATACCAAAAAGGGTAAAAAGGACAAAAGACCAAATATAGAAAAGTAGTACAATGTCATACGAGGTGGACAGGTGGTAGTGCAACATTGGTCCCATATGAATATTCTCTTAGCACAGCAAGCAAGAGGGGTCAAAATGTCACAGCAATAAAGGGCTAGGATAAGAGGGATGGTGGTATGCCAAGAGAAAACTATTCATCCGTTTAAGTGAGTCTCTTGTCACTCGGTAGGACCTTCTCAGTAGTAGTTAGTTAGATTATTCAGCATAGTGTCCTCGGAATAGGAATTATCGGCATCTTCACTATTAAGTTTACAGATCAACGTATGACAATTAGGGAGCTCAAGGAGTTCAGCTACGTTCTTTCAATATAAGCTTTCTCATCATCAGCAGGTTGCCGAGAGAGAATCGTTGGGTGAGCGATTGGAGTCCTCAGAGCTGTGCATAAGTAATGGGACCATTTGGTAGTACTAATGACTACTTGGATTGAGAAGAGAAGATAAAAAAGATGTTTAACTTCTATGATTATGAAGATATTGTTCACATTAGAGTGGCCGCGTTAGAATTTTCTGGGTATACGGTAATGTGGTAGAAGAAACTACAGAATGTTCGCCTAAGGACCCAACATGAGGTCCGAATATGGAACGAGATGAAGAGAATTCTGAGGAATAGGTTCATTCCCGAATACTATGAATAGGACACTTTCCAACTACTCCAAGACTTGAAGTAAGGTAATAGGCTTATAGATGACTATGTTCAAGAGTTTCAGTTGCTCATGATACGATGTGAAGTTAACAAGCCTGAGACCAGAACTATAGCATAGTTCATCTCGGGACTCCAAGTTGAGATTGGTCATGTTGTGGAATTGTAAAGCTTTACAACTTTGGATGAAACCATCTATGTAGCCCAGAAAGTTGAAAGGCAACAGCGGAACTAGGCTAGCCGAATGCCGAGTAACCGAACCATGATGTTGAATAGGACTGGCTTATCGAGTAAACCAGGGAATGATGGGGCATCAAACAGTTCAAGGAGGAACACCCGAGAAATTAAATGTTTTAAATGCCTTGGCTATGGATACATGGCTAGTCAATGTCCAAACCACCGAGTCATAACCATAAAGAGAGACAAGCCCCAGTTTAAAGTAGAAAGTGCGAGGGAAGGAGAGGAAGAAGTAGCAACCGATTAGATGTTGGGAGAATTTAAGGAAGATTAGGAGGCCGAGATACCCCCTGAGGGTGAAGCCAAGTATTGCTTTGTTGTTCGGTGATCTCTCAGTATTTTTGTGGCTAATGAAAATGAGCAAAGAGATAACCTCTTTTATACAATTGCTGAGTGAATGGTAAGCAATGCACCATGATCATTGATGAAGGGAGCTGTACCAACATCATTGCATAAGGGGTAGTTGAGGCCATGAAATTACCGACTCTTCCACACCCTAAATCGTATAAGATTCACTGGCTAAATGAAAAAGAAGGATTATACGTATTTGAGTAAGTCAACGTGCCGATTACAATTGGTGATAAGTACAGGGATGAGTTGATGTATGATGTCCTCCCCATGTGTCTATCTTACATATTACTCGCCCGACCGTAACTATTTGACTTAAGAGTATTATACGATAGGTATAAAAACACCTACATGTTTCAAAAGGACGAAACGAAGGTTATATTAACACCTATAAATCCTAAGGAAGTGCAAGAAGCCCAAGAAAAGGTTGTTAGATCTATGCAGTAAAAGAACTTAGTGATTTCCCAAGCTTAGTTTGTATGAGAAGTCAAGACCGAGGACTATGCACTCTTCTTGGTTAGGAGACTCTTAGAGGTAAGAGAAGCCGATAACTTACCTATTGAAGTACAATAGCTACTTCGGGAATTTGCTAACCTCTTCCCTATCGAGATGTCGAAAGGATTATCTCTCTTGAGAGGAATTGAGCATTGCATCGATCTTTAACCTATAGCTACCTTACCGAATCGACCTACCTATAAACTTAATCCTGAACAAGCGGCCAAGCTGAAAAGCAAGTTGATGAGTTGGTAGATCGCAGATATGTCTGTAAGAACATGAGCCCATGTGTCGTCCCGACCATGCTAGTACCAAAGAAAGATGGATCATAGAGGATGTACATTAACAACCATACCATCAATAAAATTACTGTTAAGTACCAATACCAGATCCTACAGTTGCATGACATGGTCGATGAGTTGCATGGTGCATACATCTTTTCAAAGATAGATATAAAGAGTGGCTATCATTAGATACGAATGAGATTGGGAAATGAATGGAAAACAGCCTTTAAGACTTGGGATAGTCTATTTGAGTAGATGGTTATGCCATGGTTTAACTAACTCGTCGAGTACATTTATGCGACTCATGAATCATATGCTAAGAACATTAATAGGCAAATACATTGTGGTCTATTTTGACTATATTCTGGTCTATAGTACCGGCATTCTCATTCATGTCAAACATTTGAGATTGGTGTTTAACATACTCCATGCCAAGAAATTGTTCGACAACCTGAAGAAATGCGTGTTCTATCAAAGCGAGGTTGTGTTCCTCGAATATGTCGTTTCAGGGAAAGGAGTTTGAGTTGATGAGGAAAAGGTCAGAGCTATTAATGACTGGCTTATACCTACTAGTGTAGCTGAGGTTGGGAGCTTTCATGGCCTAGCCTCATTTTACTGAAGATTTATCCAAAACTTCAACTCCATAACTGCGTCGTTGACTAAATTGACCAAGAAGAACGTTGAGTTTAAATGGATAAAAAAGGCTTAGAGGAGCTTTGAAGATATGAAGTATAAGTTGACATCTGCTCCAATACTTACCCTACCAGATTTTGAGAAGGTTTTTAAGGTTAAATGTGATGCGTATTACATCGGCATTGGTATTGTCCTTATGCAAGAGCACCGACCCATTGCATACTTCAACGAAAAACTCTAAGGTACTACCTTAAATTACTCAGCTTACAACAAAGAGTTCTATACCCTTGTCCGTACACTTCAAAACTAGCAACATTATCTATTACCAAGAGAATTCATCATCCATCAAGATCATGAATCTCTTAAGCATCTTCGCATGCAACAGAAGCTTTCTCAGCATCACGCTAAGTGGGTCGAGTTCTTAGAGACCTTTTGCTATGTAATCAGGTATAAGAAGGGAAGCACCAAGATAGCGGCTGATGCACTTTCTTGTCGTTATACCCTCATTACAACGCTGCAAGCTAAAGTGTTTGGATTTGGTACTTTACCTAATTGATATGAGCATAACCCACATTTTAAGCCTTTAGTAACCAAGTGCAATGATAGAGGAACTGTAGATAGATTCCACTTAAGTGAGGGGTTCTTGATGAAGGGAAAGTAAATTGCGAACGGATTGGTTTTGTAAGGGAGCTACTAATTTGAGAAGCCTACGCCGGGGTCTAGCTGGCCATTTTAGGGAAAAGAGGATGATTAAGATATTGAAGGAGCACTTTTACTGGCCTAGGATGATGAAGGATGTGCACCGAATACTTGAGAGGTATAAAGTGTGTAAGTATGCAAAAGGGAGGAGAGAACCCTATGGAAAGTATACACCCCTACCAGTTCTAGAGCGGCCGTGGACCGATCTAAGTATGGAATTCATGTGCGGCCTTCCCCATATACTAAGAAGACACGATTCGATCGTGGTAATAGTTGATCGGTTCAGCAAGATGGGCCTGTTCATCTCGTACCATAGAACTAATGATGCTTTATTTATCGTTAACCTCTTTTTGTAAGAAATTGTGCGATTGCATAGAGTACTAAGGAGTATCGTATCCGACCGTGATTCCAAATTCATGAGCTCCTTTTAGAAGACCTTATGGAGGAAAGTCGCCACTAAGCTCCTATTTAGTACCTCTTGCTACCCCCAGACAAACGGCCAAACTGAAGTGATTAACAGAACCATCGGTAATTTCCTGCACACTACTATTGGAAAGAACTCTCGTAACTGGGATTTATGCCTACCTATCATTGAATTTGCCTACAATCACTCCATTCACAACTCTACTAGAGCATTACCATTTAAGGTTGTTTACAAACTAAACTCAAACCTACTATTGGACTTAGTTAATAGCTCGACTACATAAGGGGAGAGTCAATTTAGCTTACATCATGCCGAGAAATTTCATAGGTTACCTCAAAGAATTACCGAGCAACTAGCCACAACTATAGCCCGACAAAAGGAAGTGGGAAGCCAAGAAAGGAAACGAATGGTTTATGCCCCTAGGGACCTTGTTTAGATCCATCTTAGCAAGAGGACAAACAAACTATCTACCAGAGTGAATGGCCCCTACAAGATCTCAAACGCATTAATGATAACACCTACGAGATTGAGTTACTGGAAGGTCTCAGCATGTCTACCACATTCAATGTTACTAACTTAACTCCATATGTGCTCAAAGGTGACGAAGACCAAGATTTGAGGGCAAATATTCGACAACCTCAAGGAACTGATGAACTACCAACTAACGGCCCCATTACTCATGTACAGCTCCGAGGACTCCAATCCCTCACCTGGCAAATTCTTTCTTAGCAACCTACTAATGACGAGAAAGTTTACGCCAAAGGAATGTGGCTAAACTTCTTGAGCTCCCCTAATTGTCATATGTTGTTCTGTATACCCAGTAGTGATGATGATGACCATTCCCTTACCGAGGACCTTGTGCTAGGTAATCCAACCAATCATTGCCGAGAAGTTCCTGCCAAGTGATGAGAGACTCATTTAAACGGCTGAATAGTTTTCTCTCGGCATGCCACCATCTCTCTCATCCCAGCCCTCTTTAGTGCTACATCATTTTGACCCTCTCGCCTGCTATGTTCAAAGAATATTCGTATGGGACCAATATTGCACTACCACCTATCCACTTCGCCTGATACTGTACTACTTTTCCATTTTTGGTCTTTTGTTCTTTTTACCCTTTTTAATATGTACTAAGAATCCCCTTTTTGTATATACTTTCTTGTGATTTCATTATTGGTAATGCTACCCTAGAGACTTACTATAAATAGTCCTTTTCTTTTGTAAACCGCAAATAACTTACACTATAATACTGAATATTCTGTTCTTGTGAGATAACCCTCTCTAAGTCCATATTGCATGCACTTCTATCTAATCTTGCTAAGTAGCTCAAGATTAGTGGCGGGTAGACCTTGACATCAACTTGTGAGTTATATCAAGTGTAGTGTTAAGTTGTCTTGTGTTCGTTAGTGAGTCACATCCTTTGAGTAACTTCACGTCAACTACTCTTGTTTGATTGTGAACCATTTCCCTCTAATTTTCTTCGATATCTTAAAGGACCCATTTCAATTTAAATCTACCTCGATAAGTCCTAGTGATAACTAAGCTCCTAAACACAACATGATAAAACTCAAAACATATTAAAATGGATCACCATTCAAGATAAAGCCATAGGTTCTATAAGTAAAGTAGGTTTCTTTAAATTTCTACAATGAAACAACATTTTTAAAAGTACAAAATTAGAAAAATGATATAAAACAAAATATTTTATTCTTAATGATATAAGATAAGAAACTGGTCATTAAACTTACAAAAAAATGCTAGTTAAAAAACCCTAATATTAGATGGTTGGTAGGTCCACAAATAGGTTAACCACTAGACCAACACACTAATAGGTCTTAAGTGGTCTAATGCATTGACTTATCTTATCGAGTTTTGACAATATAAACCCATTTATAATTGTAGTATATTATGTCGGATGCTTGAAAAAATGATAGCTAAATTATCATAGAATAGAATCTACTTTCTTATTAAAAAGAAGCACATAAAGGAAATGCAATTTATTATAATATATAACTACAATTTCTTGCATAAGTTGGAATATTAATTTGGGGCTCTACCCATAGATTCACTTTATGGTTCCTTTATTATGGTTTTATGGGCCGGCCTCACCTATATAATTGGCCTGTTCACTTCATGGAATAGAACGAGAGATAATAAAATTGGAATTCCTAAGGAATGGAATAAGGGTGTAATACATATTATTTTGTTTAGTTAGATTTATAAACAATTTAAAATAAATATGTAATATAACATTAATGATTAAATTATTCTCGGTTTATTTTCTTTCTTAAAGTAATAAGTGGTAGTGGTGATGATGGTGGTTAGCGGTGGAGGTTAGCAGTGGTGGTTGGTGACAATGATAGCAGCGGTGGTCGTAGCAGTGATGGTTAGTAGTAGTAATGGTGATGGTAGTTACGGTAGTGGCAGTGGCAGTGGTGGCTACTATAGTTACCGTGGTTGGTGGCAACAGTAATGATGGTTGGTAGTGGTTATGGTAGCGGTGGTGGTAGCTACAGTGGTTGGTAGCGGTGGCGATAACTATGGTAGTTAATGGCGATAGTGATAGCAATGGCGATAGCATCGACAACAGTGGTGGTGGCAGCAGCTATAATAGTGATGGTTGGTGTTAGCAGTGGTGGCAACGGTGGTAACGACAATAGTGGTGGCAATGGCAATGGCGGAGGCAAAAATGGTTGTTAGTGGTGTAGTAATGGTTGTTAGTGGTGGTGGCGACAATGGTAGTGATCGTTGTTAAATTAAGATAAGATTGTTTTTGGAAAAAAATTTAAATTTTGTAAGGAATCGTAATTCTTTAGTTAAATTAAGGAATTTCTATTATTTGATTTCAAGAAATAAAGATTTCTACAAAATTGTAATTTAAAAAACAAGAAACCAAATACACGTCGTAATAAGGAATAAGAAGAGAATCAAATTCTAATTCTCCCTAAGTGATGGGCGAAATAATTATCATTTTTAAGCCCGTCTAAATGGATCTTCTTGCATTGCAATCTTTTCTTTTCTTTTAAGTATGTTGTCGCCAGCCACATGTTTTATTACTGTTTTGTAATGTCTAAAAACTGAATAACTGTCTAATTAGGTTAGATATGAACTGATTTATTGGGGGAAAATAAACATATTTTCATGTAGTAAGCTAAAGTAGCTTATTATCTTTCTATACAAATTGTATTTATAATATTAAAGTGAGGAGTCCCACTTTTGGTATCTTTCATTCGTATCTTCATTTTTCTTTTAAGTTTTATTTTTATTAAATAACCATCTAAGATAAAAACTTATTATATTTAGAAGTTTCAATAAAGTGATTAGAAACTAAATCCACCCACCAAAGCTTTTATAATCAAGTGGTAACTGGTCTTCTAATGAAATGGATCAAGTTCGATTCTCTTTTTTTCTATAGTTGTTATAATAGTATTTGTAAAAAAAAAAAAAAACCAAATTTATCCACTATCCTAATAACTTTATACTATCCTAAATATTGACCCACTACCAATATTTTATTATTTATTTTTTTCATTTTTTATGACTTTTTTTGTTTTATTTGTTATTTTATCTTTCTTTTTCAGTTTTCTTTTATCATGATTAATCATTGTTCTAATTAAATGTATTTTTTTATATCTATTTTTTCTTTTTTTCTCCATTTACTCCCATAAATATAGGTCCACTACAATCATGGGGAAAAAGAAAAAATTGAAAAAGAAAATTATAAAAATGTAGGTCTTAGGAACTATTCCTAAAAATACCATACTTAAGATCTTCTCTTCAAAAAGCAATTTCAATTCAATATAAAATTGCCTCTTATTGTATTCCCAAGAATATTTTCCCAAAAGCAGTATTTTTGGATTTTCTTTTTCTTTTTCACTATAGTCATGGTATTAAATTGACTTCCTATTATCTTACTCACACTTATTATATAATGGTAATATATTTAATTAAAATATTTTTTCTATAACCTTAGAGACAAAAAATTTAAATCTTCTACTTTAATACTATGCATGTATACTATAAAGGTCATATTTTCATGATTGAAGAACTTGAACCTATGAGACTACAATCACCTTACTGGCTCCTAGATCCGTTCATGGGGATGGGACCCAACTGGTCTAGGAGTTAATCCTAACTTCTCACTTCTAGGTTCTAAATGAGAAAGTCTAAGGGAAGATAAAAGACAGGAAAATTCCAAATAAAATCCTTTGTATTTCTACCACGTATACACAATCCGTTGTAAGCACTTTACTTAAGCTATTAGATTCCGAGAAAACAATTTAACGTATTTTCACAAGTGCATTTTTGCTAAAAAGTTATATATGTTAGATAAAATGACCTCACGAATGTAGATTGCAAAAGCATATTATTAAAACAATAATATAGTTAAAAAGCATGCTTATTATAAGATCATAGTTAACTTTTATCGATAGCACAAAATTAGTACTAATAGTTAGTAAACTCTTATAAATAAAATATTTTGATACTAAAAATATATAAAATTTTTACAAAATGATATATGAAAATATAAATGTATACAAAATATAATTAGTATGCAAGTCATGTATATATATAACTATAAATAATTAAATTACATAAAAAATCATTAAAAATTGATGGATAATTAATAAAACATTAAAAAAATGATTAAGTATCTGATTATTGGAGGCTTAAGCATGGCAATGTGGGTATGATAGGAATTAGGAATGTTAGAAACCTATTACATACAAACATTGAGAAAATTTGACAAAATTCACATGTCCAATTCTTCCTTCTATCTAAAGTGCCCATAAAAAACTCACAATCAACTACCTTTGAAGCTTTTGCACTCTTAGAAGAGAAAGAAAATCATTCCATAAGAATTGAAAGCTTGCGTGTTGAGGAATTAAGAGAAATAGTGAGCAATGTATAATCTAGTTTTGTTGAGTATGCATGCCTTGAAGGAATCTAAAAACAAAACAACCTTATACTTATAAGGAACAACCCTAGAAAAGCTCAATCGATGCACCTTCCACCCCCATTAGCAGGTGCTCAATTTTTGCAATTTTCTTAAGAAGATTCTAAACATAGTAAACGAAGTTAAAAAATTATGAAATTGGGTTACACAAGGTAATTTTACCTATAGAATCGAAAAAAAAAAATAGTTTTCTTAAATTTTGAGTAAATATGAGTTCCTTAAGAAATCATGCACATCAACTGGTTTTCTATTACATTTTTTATAACCAAATGATATAGTTACAACCTAAGTTTTTGTGTGCATGTTCCTTAAAGGATATTTTCAAGTTATGTAAAGGGTTTTTCAAAATTTTAAACATTGATTTTGATAAATTTTCATTTTATGAAAAATAGTGAGTAAGATAGTAATTTTTTTTTTTTTTTGGTATTCCTTAGAGAATCCCAGTTGATCTTACTGTAATATGAGTTTTAAGTGGCATTTGATGATAATTAGTAAGTAAGAACCATTGGTTTTAAGTGGAAATTCATTTATCAAGTGATCTAGTTAATTTTAGGAGTCAAAACAACCTATTTTCCACTAAACTAATGTATCTAAGTATTGAATTGATACAATTAAGTTGGGTCTTTATGAAATCAAGATGAATTAAACTTTGTGTGTTAGGTAATAGTTATTGATCGTGATGTTATGTAATTGGAGTTTTGAGCATGTACGAGGAAGAATTTCTAACCACATATTCAATAAGTGACTTTAAGCATGAATAAGACTTGAATTTGAAATGGAAAAGGGAGTAAGAGTATCGATTCAATATGCTTTGCTACTATAAAATCGAAGTTGGAGAGGAAATAAAAAGATTAAGTGACTTACTTCATAGGCAATTCGACTCGGAAAGTAGGTCAAAATCTAAATTAGAGTAAAACATTAAGAAGGGCATTATATAGAAAATAGTTCAATTGTCCTTAGATTGAAAATAAATGAACCTAAACACTTAAAAACTCTTGTATCTTAGTTGAAAATTGTAGCAATATCTAGGCTTAGAAACTAGGTCATAAAGGAGCCTATTTTAAACTATAAAATTGAATTGGGCTCCTAACGTGACTTAGAGAGTCCCCTAACTAATAATAACCTTAAACTACATTAATGCAATACATGAGTCAGAAAGTATTAAGAGAATTCACTTAGATAAAAATTCTAAATCTTCAACACTTAGGTATAAATGATATAATTACGTAAACATGATGAACCTAATCTCATAAATAATAAACAAATTATTGATATTTTGTATAAGAAAACTAAGAGTACCAACCATAAGATAGGGGCCGCTAAGGAATAATGCCAAGTAGAGATTGCACTATATGGATCTAGTTAGACTCTAGGGCATTCAATTGGAGCAGACAGCATCTAAAGGAGTCGAGTAAAACTTATCAAATACGATCAACTTAAGCAACTAAATACTAAGAAACCAGGATCAATGCTTCACAATATTTTGGAATATTATTCCAAAATACTTAGAATCTTTGGTATGTTTTTAGCTTACGATTATAATTTAGTTGTTTACACATGTGCTATGCATATGCTTGAATGTTGATCTACTGTTGTAAGAGTTGAGCTCCATAGTAGGTTGTATACACCGTATTGTTTAAATTTTTGAAATTAGTTGGTCACCCAAAAAAAACACTAACTTAAACTCAATCTAATATCTAACCAGTCATTCATGGCAGCCTAGTAGGGGAAATAGCTAAGATTATTCAACTAAACATAGAACCTTTGATAAGGATAGTTAAAATGGTAATTTCCCTACTCTTAGTCGAACTGAGTGATAAGAAAGGAGGTTACGAAAAGGTTAGGGATAGGGGCTTGAAAGTTGTCTTTAGCGAAAGATGTTTTCCATTGCACAAGTATCAATTCAGCTTCGATTCGTGAGTGCATTATGTCAAACTCCTTAATCTAGATTAAAGCATGCATGATTTCTCTACTCTTACAATGGACCAGATAATATTGCAAGATAGTACTTACTCGTATATGCATTTCATCTAACTAACTTGATTAAAAACCTTCGTAGTTTTGTTAGATTTATACTTCTATTTCCATTCCACTTACTTGTTAGATGTATACTTCTATCTGCATCCTACTTACTGAGTAAGTTGTCATTCATTCTCATATAGATTCTTTTGTAGGTTTATAGTTGAATGTAGTAGTTTACCCAATTCCAGATTAACAGGAAATGGGGTTAGAAGTAAGGATAATGAAGAAATGGTTAGATTTATCTCCTTATGTATTTTCTTCCTTGTTTAGATGACTAGTTTTCAACTATTGGTTTAAAATGTATTTAAAAATATCTATGGATTTATAAACTTTTATTTCAAATGTAAACTAGTATATATATTTTCACTACAGAAAAGTACTACAAGTCTATTATAAAAGTAATTTTGAAAAATTACACCACAAGGTTTTATATTAAACAGGTATTGATATGAATATTTTAAAGCGATTGAGTCAATTACACCTTGTATGAGTTAGGTCTACAATGATAGCTGTGAGATTGATTTCTATCTTAGATGGTTCAAGTGGTAGGACTGCTACAACTTCACCTATTTAGGGTGTGACATCTCTAAGTAGGTACTAGAGTAATATTCTTAAAAACAAGCTTAAAGCTTAGCTCTTAAGGACTCGTTTTGAAGTGTTATAACTAAAAGAAATTAGACACCATAAGAAACACTAAGATTGGATAGTAAGTGGGTTATAAAAGATATAGGCTTTAGATATATTTTCATATTGTATATATATACGTATGGGAAACTATATGATAACTTTCTTAAAGATATAAGCTATATAGATTTAACTTTTGACCAAAGTTATGTATAAGATCATCAGAGGGAAATGCATGATCTCTTAATGGAATACTAAGTGAGATGGTGAATCTTCCTTGAACATAAGGTCCAATTCCAAAGGTGGTAGTAGAAAAGGATTTTTTGGAAAAATGTTCGGAATAATGTAGTAAAGTAGGATAGATTAGGGGCATCTATGAAGTTGGAGTTAGAATCACCATACCATGAGTATGTAGCAACATTTGAGAAAGTTGATGCTTATGGTACATCAAAGTTGTAATGACCTAAAAGAGGTCTAATAAGATTGCCTAAAATCATTATATCACGTATGCTCCCATGATACAAAAACTACTTTGCAAGTAAGAGACTGTAAGAGACTAATTAATAAATCACCAGGGCTTTCGATTTTAATTTATTAAGTTATCGAAAAATATCAACAATTATAGATATTTGATATTCCATAGTCCATCAGAATTGTAGAGAATCGGTATTCCTTACCAAATAATAAGAGAAGGTATGACATTCTTAAAATTTCTACAACTTACTAAAGATGCTATTATTTTGCTAAGGAATTTTTTATTACACAGAATGTTCTAAATCTACTCTACAAATCTTTTTTTAATTCTAACTTTTCATTATACCATTTAATGGTCACACTCTACACTCTACTCCTATCCTAATCCCTATTATCAATCAACCTACAAAGGATAACTATTAAGCAATAAGTTATTCGAGCTTAGTAAGATATCTCTCTTACTATACTAGTAAGTAAGTTATTAAATAATTAACTAACATACATATGGGTGCATAAACAAGCAATATGCCAAATAATGTATGCAATTGAGTAGGTACTGCATACAACTTTGAATTTTACGTTATCCAAAGTAAGAGTTGGTTGGGTTTTGTTTTTTTTTTTTAACCATATACTGAAATTATGTATTTTACAAAATATATTTCCATTCCCAAAAATACAGTAGTACACAAATTCCCAAGTCTAATAGTGAGGGCCCCTACAGAACATACCCATACCCTATAGTAGAGGTCTCTAAACTTGACCCTTAGCAACCCATAATTAGCATCTCTAGGTGCCAAGTAAGCCTACGATCTAAGGGTAAGGTTATGTTATACAAGTGTACCATACTAAAACATTTTAATCTAATATATAAAAACATCCATATGGCCTCTCTTTACTTCTACTTGAGGTGACAATCGAAATAAGTAATGCAATATGTAGTTAATACATGATCCATTTAATTTAAAATAAGCTGAATATAATTGAGTTAAATTATTAGGCAATCAATTAATACCAGCAAACCATCCAACTCAAGCAATAGTTGATCATACAACTAAATCTTCAATTATCATATTTAACAATATTTTGCTTAGCAATCAACCAATACCAAGCACATGCACATCCCGAACCTCAAGTATCAATTTATTAATATAAACAATTTAAATGCATTAACTACAAACACAAAACATATATAGAATCATCAAGACTATTCACTTGACTAAAATTGCTACAAGTAGTAACAACTAACAAGTAGCTTACCCTCCTCTTTAGGGTTACCTAATAAGTAAAAGAATGATAAAACCTAATGAGTCTTTAATTGTAGTGCTAGATTATCTATCTACTTGGCTATCTTATTCATATTCCCTAGTTACAGTTAAATCTTTGGTTGTGTATAACTTTCATTTTAATTCCAATTTTCATGTTCTTATAGTTGATTTTCACCGATTTTGAAGGTACATTTTAATGGTAAGGCCCATTTTAGGAGGCAAGACCCATAATTTTTGGAGGGGGGCTAGGCTTATTACAAAATTCCTTATAATTTGACCTAATTATGTTATTTTCATCATTTATGGTTCCTTTTCATATTTTCCTCTAATCAAGCTTCATGTAAGCAAGTGTTGAGTCTTAATTAACTGTGTACCAAATATTGTATGGATTTGATTATCATTGGGCCCAACTTTTAGTACTTTTACTCTATAGTTTTTCTATTAGGCTTTTGTGCTTATTTTTCCCAAAATTCCTAAATGAGCTTTTCTAATTGATAATGGGCCATCCTAAATACTCATTGGTCCTAAAAACAAAATTTCTTAGATAATGTTATTAGTAGGTCTTTTCCTTTTAGTGGGTTATAACTTCCAATTCTAAACCTAATTGGGCTCCTTTCTACATTCTTCACTTTACCATATATTGAATTTACCCAATTTATTAATTATTTTTTTAGCTTGTATCTTAACTTAATATATTATTTAGATTTATATTGCTCTTTGACCCAAATGCAATCGTAGACTTCTTTGGGGTTCTTAAATAATTTTTTTTTTAATAGCCGATTTTCACTAACTTAATTTAGGCCACAACTTGCTACTAAACCTAATTAATTAAGTTACTACCACTCTAAATTAATTCTTAATTATTTTTCATAAAAATAAAAATGAGGTTAATTTATTCACCTCCTTCCTTTTCGTGCAATTTTTCTTTAGTTTTCCTAAATTTTATATTGTAAGTTTAATGTATAGTTTTCTTCTTTATATTATTGTTGTTATTATTATTATTATTTTGTTCTCATTGTCCCCTCATCTATTTTCTAACTTAATTAATCAAACTTTATATCACTATAATAAGTTCTTAAACAAGATTATCCATGGGAAAATAATACAAGGTCAGCCCTTACCCTCGCTTTGTCATGGCCATCTTAAGGGCTTCCTAGGGTCATTTTCCCATGTTTCTCAAATTAGCCATTTCCTACTATTTCTATGATTATCTCCATGTACCCTAAGCTAAAGTTTATAAGTTGGGAGCAACTAGAACCCAGGTATACCTTCATGAACTGTCTCAGCCAAAAGGATTAGGTATGTATTCCCTGCTTACAGTTACGAGTTCTTGGAGAAAGAATCACTTGCTTCTTTCCTTTACATTTACAAGTTATGAACAAGGAGATACTAC
Source organism: Lumnitzera racemosa (assembly GCA_024138005.1). NCBI lineage: Eukaryota > Viridiplantae > Streptophyta > Magnoliopsida > Myrtales > Combretaceae > Lumnitzera > Lumnitzera racemosa. The sequence continues at coordinate 27,413,682 of JAMXBC010000003.1, read as the reverse complement.
AAGAATCTAGTATTTACATGTCCATATCACCTAAATCTAAACGAAATATTTAAAAATGCTAAGGAAATATATAAGGACCTTTAAATACATGGAGGAGGTAGCTCGGTGACTTCGAGGAGACGTTTGGGAGGCTCGCAGTTGGGGCTTCTCCGAGTGTCCGCAAGCTTTGTCCTCGCCCTATTGCTAGTACTCAACCTAGTGTTTCCAATATAGTTGGAAATGGAGTGCGGTAGGAAAGGTGATGTACGGGCTTGTACGGCTGCTCGCGGCGGCTTCGATGTGGCTCGATGGTGGCTGGGTAGGAGGAGAACGTTGGCGCTTGGATGTTGTTCAAGAAGTGGCGAGGATCAAGGCATTGGTGATGGTGTGGAGGGTGGCTGGGTGTGGGGCTTCTCTTGCTCCGAGATGGCGACTAAAAAGAAATTGTGGATGATTGTGGTGCAATGGCTTGACTCGAGCTGGTGAAGGGAAGTGAAACCTTTAGGAGCTCCCCTTCTTTTTATTAGCGGGTTTTAGGCAAAGTAAATAAGCAAGGAAGTGCATGAGCGTGCTGAAGTTGAGAGAAATTTTATATATATTTATAGTGCCTTTTTATGAGTAAAAGTAAAGGAGTACGGGCATATTTGTGGGGGCTGGGATCGTTGGCCTGAGAGAAGAAATCAGGGGTACAAAATTTGGCTTCGCTTGTTCAAGAAGTAGAAAAGAAAAAGTGCATTAGAAGGTGCAAAGGGGAGCCAAAATCATGGCAAATAAGGGGTCTTCTCCTGGCTTTTTTTTTTTTTTTTTTTTCCGTCACATCACAAGAAGATCATTCCTAAGGTTCGTAAGATCTGGTAGTCGTAAGATTGGGATACCAAATATGGGAAAATGCTCAGTTGATTAGACCTGATCCTTCACATCTTTGGGGTACATTATACTTATGTTTTATATACCAGTAAAATATACCATATGTTGTGTTGTGAAATGTACACGAAGTATTGCATACAATGTATCTAGTAAAATATAGTATGTGAAGGAAATTATACATAATAAGAGTATATGTATACCTGACGTCGGAGTATATTCCTAAGGGCAATAATATAATTTCGTTAATTTAGTACTTATATTTAATCAATTCATGTTATTTGGTTTATCATATTGTACAAAGGAAGTCGCATAAGAAATATTTATACATGGATAATACTACATATATATATCATATGGGCAAAGAAGTAATTTTATTAATTCAGTATTTCTGTCAATTTAATTTAAATTAGTTGATATTACATTATATATTGCATTTTTATTGTATACAATCAAAATTATATTCATCTATCTATGTGGTGCAAATCACATTCATAAGGGTAATTGTGTAATGTTATCATTTTATTCTCCTAGCTAGCATAATTTATAATTAAATATTATTTAGGAATATTGCTAATGGTTTGATACTAACGTGATTTAACATAATTTGAGTTAAATTTATTATTTTAGTGTTTTCTTTATATTTAGGGATTTGTGCTTTTAGGGTTAAGGCTTTGAGGTTTTTATTCAATTCATTATTAAGGTTTATAGCTACACGTATTTCGTGTTTAGGGTCTTCAAATGTGATTAGGTCTTTTTTTTTTAAATTTTATATTAGGGTTTTCAAATTCATTTTAATGATTTGTATTAAAAGTTCTTATCATTTTTAATTCCTCTATACTCATTGGGCTTGGAGAATATCTATTGATGCTTTCGTTCAATTTTATATCTAAAACACAAAATTTGCAAGGTTTACGGCAACTAATAAAAGAAGAAGACTATACATTGAACTTACAATATAAAATTTAGGAAACGTGAAGTAAAATTACACCAAAAGGAAGGAGGTGAATAAAATGACCTCATTTTTACTTTTATGAAAAATAATAAAAATTATTTTAAAGTGGTGGTAACTTAATTAATTAGGTTTATTAGCAAGCTATGGCCTAAATTAAGTTAGTGAAAATGGGTTATAAAAAAATTTGTTTTGAGAACCCCCAAAGAAGTCCATGGTAATATTTGGTTCAAAGAGTAAAGTAAATCTAAAGAATGTATTTACTTAAGATATAAGCTAAAAAAGATTATTAGAATGTATTTAGTTAAGATACAAGCTAAAAAAGATTATTAATAAATTAGATATACTCAATATGTGGTAAATTGAAGAATGTAGAGAAGAGCTCCAATTAGATTTAGGATTGAAAGTTGCAACCTACTAAAAGGAAAAGACCTACGGATGACATCATTTAGGATACTTTTTATGATGGCCTAGTATCGATCATAAAAGCTCATTTAAGAATTTTATGAAAAATGAACATAAAAGCCTGATAGAAAAACCATAGAGTAAAAATACTAAAAGTTGGGCCCAATAATAATCAAACCTATAAAATATTTGGTACATAGTTAATTAAGACTCAACACTTACTTACACAAAGTCCAGTTAGAGGAAAATATGATAAGGAACCACAAATAATGAAAATAACATAATCAAGCCAAATTATCATAAATTTTATAATAGCCCAGCCCCCCTCTAGAAATCATAGGTCCTGGCTCCTAAAATGGGCCTTACCATTAAAATGGACATTCGAAATCGATAAACATCAACTATAAAAGCATAAAAATTGAAATTAAAGTAAAAAATTATACACGATTAAATATTTAATCATAATTAAGGAATAGGAATAAGATAACTAGTTAGATAGGTAGTCTAGCACTACAATTAAATATTCATTAGGTTTTATCATTATTTTACTTATCAGGTAACCCCAATCAGAAGGGCGAGTTACTTGTTAGTTGTTACGACTCATGGTAATTCTAGTTAAGTGAGTACTCTCAATGACTTTATATATATATATTGTACTTATAGTTAATGCACTAAAATTGTTTATATTAATACATTGATGCTTGGGTTTGAGATGTGCATGTGCATAATATTGGTTGATTGCTATGCAAAATATTGTTAAATAAGATAGTTGAAGATTTGATTGTATGATTAATTATTGTATGATTTGGATGGTTTATTAATATTAGTTGATCACTTAATAATTTGACTCATTTATATTCAACTTATCTTAAATTAAATGGACCATGCATCAACGATACATGGCATTACTCAATCCAGCTGTTGCCTCACATGAAGGTAAAGATAGGCTATATGTGGGTTATTTCTATATAATGGATTAAAGTGTTTTAGTATGGTGTACTCATACAACATGACTTTACCCTTAGCTCGTAAGCTTACTTGGTGCTAAGAGAAGCTCACCATGGGTGGTTGAGGTTCGAGTTTAGAAACCTCAATTGTAAAGTGTAGGTATAGATTGCAGGAGCCACTTCACCGCCAAACTTGGGTATACTACTGGATTTTTAGAAATGGAAATATTTTTTTGTGAAATACAGAATTTCAGTATATAGCTAAAAAGAAAAACCTAAGTATTAGAACCTGATTGTAATTGATACCGATGAATCTCTAACCTTTATTTCGAAGGGTGTTAAATCCGAAATTATATGTCGTACCTAGTCAATTGCATATATTATTTAGCATATTGCTTATCCATGCATTTATATGTGTGTTAGTTAATTGTTTGATAAACTCCTTGTTAGTATAGTGAGAGGGATATCTCACTTATCTCATATAGCTTACTCCCCAATAGTTATCCTTTGTAGGTCGTTTAATAGCAGAGACTGGGATAGGAGCCAAGGGCAAAGCGCAACCATTAAATGGTATAATGAAAAGTTTGAATTGGAAAATAATTTATATAATAGATTTAGAATGTTCTATGTAATAAACAATCCCTTAATAAAATTTTAGCATCTTTAGTAAGTTATAGAAATTTTTAGAATGGAATACCATGTCTTATTATTTAATAGGCAATACCAATTCTTTATGATTCTAATGAATTATGAAATATTAAATATTTATAGTTATGTACAATTTTCGATAACTTAATAAATTAAAAATTGGAAGTCTTAGTGATTTATTAATTAGAGTCTTGTAATCTCTAACTTATAAAGCAATTTTCATAGCATGGGTATATATATGATATGAAGATTTTAGATATTCCTACTAGACCCCTTTTACAATCGTTATAAGAGTGATATTTATGAGGATACTCATGTTATGTTTTGTAGCTAAATATGAACAATATGACTTGTTTAATGAACCACATGTTATAAATAATGCACCATTAGATGCACCTCAAGAGATTGAACCACTTGTAGATCATAGAACTACAAGACAATATACCTCAAGTAGAATGGGATGATCCAAAGTAAAAGGGGAAGAACTTGAAAGTGATTTGAATGTAACTATAACAATAGCTAAGGTGATAGAAGGAGAGATAGATTTGGAGTTAAAAGGACATTACATAGTAGGTGAAACAAAATATGATGCATAAGGTGTAATAGAACTTGACTTAGAAAGTTAAGTGGAAAGTTAGGAGGTGAGCATAATTGATCAATTGCTTAAGAATAATAATAATGATGCCTAATGTAATATTCATTACTGATGATGTTGTAAATAAGGACTAGGTATATGGAGTAGCTAAAATTCTTAAAATTTTCAAAGTTGTGGTATTAAGTTTGATTTCTAAAGGAGAGCATGAAGGTGAAGGTGAAGGTGAAATAAGATTAATGAATTAAGCTACTTATGGCTCAAATGGTTGTGGAATTAGTAAGATGAAGAATAGTTTTGATTTTAATGATAAGACTGTAAAGAATACTTAACATGATATGAAGAACTTAGTAAACTTTAGATGTATTTAAGCCTATGACTTCTTTTGATATTCATTTTGGATGTATTTTGAGATTTTGGACACACTTTCAATCCTTTTTATGTATTTTGGAGACTTTTTGATGTATTTTAATCTCTTGTATGCTCTAATGAAGCAAATCTATTTAAGTACCTAGTTTAAATATTGTATTGAAAATTGATACATTTGGAAACCAAATACATAATATTCTGTTATGTAAAGTTGAATCCATTATAACCTAGAGAGATGAAAATCCAAGTGATAGCCAGATGTAAATATTTCAAGTATGTAATCATGGGAGCATCAAGTTGTTTCTTTCATTTTCTAGCTTATATTGAATATATTGTGTGTGAATCAATTACATGGAAATAATAGAGTGTTGATATTATGCGATGACTAGTAATACTTTGTCGTGATCATATATGTAGGTAAACTATGGAGAATTTATATTATATTCAGCAAATCGTACTTTTTGATGTCACATGCATAGGAGATATTATTTAATGATCATAAATATAGGAGATATGATGCTCACAAGTGGTATTTTACCATTAACTTATATATAGGGATGTTGATAGTCGAAGTTTATCCATTACATTCACTCATCTACTCAATTAACGAGAAGCCGAATAATTCACATCTCGATAGATGCTGACCGAAATGACTATATAAGGTTTGAATTTAAGTGGTGCGAATAGTTATCTCCCAGCACGATTCCATTACATAACGGTCCACTACTCTTACATTTTAGGAATATACTTAACCATAAAGTCTCTACATGTCATAATGATCATGTGATTAACTGCTGTTTTAGACACTCGACATTCACCTATTATATATAGATAAGAAACACTGTAACAACTATCTAACAACTCACAACTACTCATCTTATCTTGTCTAAAATTCACTTGCTGACTTAGGCATCAAAGTGACCGCACCAGAGTGGCCTCGGTACCCTTTAGATCTTTGTATTTTGCTGGAAGGAAATCATCCAAAAAACATACAACAACATTTCACATTGTTTGTTTTTTTTCTTACATTCGACAAGAAGACAATATTAAGGCTTGTTAAGAGGCCGATCAAAATAAAGGAGACAGGAAAGGTAACAAAAGGAGAAGTACAAAAGATCAACTTGGAACAGAAGATAACCAATGTCCTAACGCTAAGAAAAAGAGGCTACGAATTCCAACATATTCAATCCATACACCAATCAATCATCCAATTTTAGACATATTAATGGAGGTGCACGAATAAAGAGGTGTGCTGTAATGGCTAGAAAAGATGAGAGGAAACCTATCAAGACAAAATTCTAACAAATATTGTGATTTCCATCGCATGCAATTTAGCGAGGGTACTTACGTATGTTTCTCACGCATAATGTAGAGAATATTGAGCGACCATCTCAAAGGAGACAAGAAGACCAGGAGAATGTTACGAAACTAGCTATTGCCGAGAAAGAAGTGAGAGATGGAAGCACTAGTAAAGCACCCAATGGTATAATTAATACTCTTATCAGTGGACCTTCCACCATTGGCCGGTCAAGCTCCTCAAGCTCAACTAATGCCATTCATTATGTTTGTAATATCTAGGGAAAAAAGGTCAAAATTGAAAACACAGTTTCCTTCTCAAAAGATGATTTTGAAGACATTCAAAGGTCTCATGATGACACACTTGTAATTAGTGCAAGAATTACCAACTTTAAAGTTAAGAAAATATTCGTTGATACTAGAAGTTCAATAAACATTATTTTTCAACACACTTTTGATCAGATAAGACTGAAGATCAAGGCACAGCTGAGATCCTATGGCTATGATTTGTATGCCTTCAATAATCAACTTGTTTACATAATTGGAGTAATTTCTCTACCAATCCAAATTAGAGATGATGATTATATCACGAAGGATAAAGTGGATTTTCTTGTTATCAAATGTTGGTCCCCATATAATATGATCTTAAGATGGTCATGTCGGTACTTATTTGGCATTGTCCCTTTTACTACCCACATCAAGGCTAAATTTCCTACTTTTACTAGAGTTGGGGTATGTAAACGAGATCAACAATTGGCAAGGACATTGCATATGAAGGTATTAAGGCGAGAAGAAATTTTTCAAGTCGAAACTTATCCGAAAAGAAAGTCAATTAGCATGGAGGAAATTTTGCTACGAGATGATCCTAACAAGATAACCAAGATAGGGAAACCCTTGTTAGCAAACATCCATCAAAATTTAATCAACTTTCTACAGGATAATGTAGATGTATTCACATGGTCCTCCTCAGATATGCCAGTTATCTCTAGAGACGTTATGGTACACAAACTTCAGATTGATCCAAGCGCTAAAGTGATTCAATAAAAGAAAAGGCATTTTGCCCTTGAAAGGTAAGGATCCATAGAAAAAGAAGTTTAAAAACTCTTAAGGGAGGATTTATTTGAGAAGAACCTTATTTGATTTGGCTAGTCAATTGTGTATTAATTAAGAAGTCTAACGGCAAGTAGTGCATGTACATAGACTTTATGGATCTTAAAAAAGCCTATCCTAAAGATTGCTTTCCCCTACCGAAAATAAATCAGATGGTTGATTCAACTGTCAGGCATGCTTTATTGTCTTTCATGGATACTTTTTCTAGTTACAACCAAATTAAAATGGATGAGGAAGATGAAGTTCACACATCATTTGTCACTAATTTTAGAACATATTGTTATACAGTGATGCCTTTCGGGCTAAAAAACGATAGTGCAACTTATCAGTAGCTTGTCACTATGATGTTCAAGCTTAGATCCTTCAAAATGTCGAAGTCTATGTGGATGATATGATTGTGAAAAGCACGATAGAAGGTCAGTATCTTACTAATCTTGAGGAGACATTTACTACTTTAAGGAGATATAATATGAAGTTGAATCCACATAAGTACATCTTTGGTGCTACTTTAGGAAAGTTTTTAAGAAACATGGTCACTTGACGCAATATCGAAGCTAATTTGAGAAGATTAGTGCAATTAGAAACATGAAGTCTCCTTGTATTGTCAATGAGATTCAAGAACTCATTAGGTGAATAGCTGCTCTTAACAGGTTTGTATTGAGAAGCGCGGACAAGTGTACAGAATTCTTTAAAATTTTAAGGAATCCGAGAGATTTCAAGTGAATGGATGAGTACGAAAGGCCATTTAGTGAACTTAGAAAATATCTCGTGTTATCACCAATACTCTTGACACCTATGCTAGGAGAAAACTTGTATTTATACTTATTAGTTAGTTGCTAAGCATTTTCTTCTATATTAGTCTAAATCAATGGCAAGGAACATCAGCCAATATATTATGTGAGTCATGTCCTACAAGGATCAGAGCATCAATATACCAATATTGAAAAATTTGTGCTAATAGTGGTTTTCTCGACAAGGAAGTTGAAATTGTATTTTAAAGCTCATCAACTCGTTGTCCTTACTCATCAACCTTTGCAACAAGCATTGCAACAGCTAGATTCTTCGAGAAGGATAATGAAATCTGCCTTAGAGTTAAGTACGCATGGTATATAATATAAACCTAAAACGGCTTTGAAAGCTTAAGTGTTAGTGAATGTTCTAGCTAAGTTCACAAGTGAAGAAGACAGCATGAAAATTGCCGAGAAATCAATTTGGTATCTTCATATCGATGACTCTTCTACTAGAGAGGAAAGTGGTACGAGCCTTATTTTATAAGGACCCCACAATGTCAAGGTTAATTATGCCATGAAATTTAGATATCAAGCCAACAACAATGAAGCAAATTATGAAGCCTTAATAGATAGACTCAAATTGGCAAAGGAAGTTAGTGCCAAGAAACTCAAAGTTTTCTCCAATTCACAACTTGAAGTGAATCAAGTCAAAAGAAGTTATGTGGCGAAGGAAGAGGAAATGAGCAAGTTCTTGTTCATAGTACAAATACTCGTGGAAGAATTTTAGTCCTTTTCAATTCACAAAATACCAAGAAAGAAGAACATCGCTACCGATAAGCTATTAAAGTTGGCCACTATGGAATTTCCCGACTTGAGTGACAAACTCTTTATTAAGTTTCTCCCGTACAAGAGTTTATCAATTATCCCGTAGAGTTGTGAATTAGCTTCTTGCCCAAGAGAGAAGTCCTAGATGAATCCCCCTTTCATATTATCTAAAAGACAGTGTCCTCCTTAATGATAAGAAAGACGCTCAAAGATTGATTTATTAAGCTACAAATTACATACTAATAGATGATCAATTGTACAAGCATAGTATCTCCCAACCTTATATTCAATGCCTCCCATCAAATGATGCACTATGAGTGTTATCTAAGATATACAGTAGTATATGTAGCAACCATCTAAAAGCACAAATGTTGTATATCAGTACCTTACAACTCGACTATTATTAGCCAACAACAAAAGAGGACATAAGAACATCTATTCGGCATTGTCTACAATGCCTAAAGCATGAGGTACCAAGTCATGCGCCTTCTATTAAATTATGCTATTTGACTAGTCCTTAGCCTTTTGCCTAATGGGGGTTAGACATAATCAAACCATTTCTAAAGTCTATAGCCTAGCGATAATTCGTTATTGCTGCTATAAATTATTTCACGAAGTAGGCAAGGGCTAAAGTATTGGCAAAGATCACCGAATAGAAGGTTGAGGCCTTTGTTGTCAACTTCATTATATCAAGGTTCAATGTCCAATTCATAATAATAACGGATAATGGATCATAATTTGACAATAACAAATTTTAGGCATTTTGTGAAAAATGTGGCACCCGCCTAAATTACATATCTATAGCTCACCCTTAGACTAATGGGTAAGTGGAAATTGTCAACAAGATCATTTTAGGAAGTTTGAAGGGAAAAGTTAGTTAAGCGAAAGGAAGATGGGTTGATGAGTTGCTAGATGTTTTATGGGGATATTAGAATACTCATAGAACCGCAACGAGGGAAATGCCCTTTAGATTGGCCTATTGTATAGAAGCAGTATTACCAATTGAATTGGACCTCCTAAATCTACGCATGCAAAATGACCAATCAAGTCAGCTTAATGGAAAATTTAGATACTATTGAGGAAATCAAAGATGTCATGAGAGCGAGAGCAATAGCATATTAATACAGGGTAGCCAGGTATTACAATTAAGAGGTGAAACATAAGGTTTTTCAACCTAAGGATTTGGTTTATTGGAAATTAGAGTTGATCGACGCATAAGAGAATTAAGGGAAACCCAACGTAAATTGGGAGGATCCTATTAAGGTTTAGGACATTATTGGAGGCTTATCATTAGAAAAGTTAGATGGAACAATCATCTCTTATGCATGGAATGCTAGGAACTTGAAACTTTATTTCAATTAATTCTTTATGATGTTAGCATTCCCATTTGTCTTGTAAGGCGACAGCTTAGTTATTTCGAAAAGCAAACATGTTTAAAGGTTCTAACGCTGATTTGTTTTCTTTCCTGATCTTTTTATGATTGATAGATTGTTATCTAAGTTTAACCACACTAAATGAACTAGTACTTTAAGTTCAGGCTTATCGTGGTTAACAAAATTTATAATTTAGCTGAAAAGCCAAATAAGAATGTGATTGTTCTAATGGGCGATCTTGTGGCATAAACAAGGCAACTAATCCATGTCTCAAATGACTAACGGATAACCATTGATTAAAGTCACCCAACATATTGCATGTGAAACAAAACATGCCGTGAAAAGTAGGTATGTGAAATAAAACATTCCGAGAAAAATAGGCGTGTAAAATAAAACATGCTGGGAAACAAAGCGTGTGAAATAAAACGTGCTAAAGTTGTCGAATTATACATTATCAGAAACATGGAAAATATTAATACAATATGAAATGTTCAACCACTCAGTCGAAAGCTGTTCATAAAAAAAAAAAAAACTAATAATACAACAATCCTAGGGCGACGAGTTCTTCAATTGTATGGAGGCATCTCCTTGATTGGAGGATGGGACCTTATTAGAGCTTATCTCTTTCTCAGTGCTTAGGGTCTTAGAACAGGTTGATTTTTCTTTATGCATAAAGGGGATCTCCTTGGATAGATGGTCTTCGTCAACGTTAGGATCTTTGGCTCAATTTATATTGTTATCAACCTGTGTATGGATCCCTATACCTGAATCTTCATCAGCTTCTTTATCATAACTACTAACTTGGTCATTGACATCGGTGAAATCTAAGCACGAAAGGTCTTATTCAATGTGAAACTTCAAAATTTCTTCTCTTCCGCCTGAACCCCCTTTAATAACTTCTTTCTCAATAACATCTTGTACTGTTGACTTGGAGTCATGATCTTTAATGTTTCTTCAATAGAGAGTCTTTCCTTGTTACCTTCTCTAATTTGGCAATATAGCTTTGCAGTCCAAAGTTATTGGTCTCTAACTCTTGTATCTTCATCTTAAGCTTGTCTTCCTCATCACTCATTGAGCTGAGTGTTTAGCCTAAACCCCAACACTTTTTTTTCTTCTTATAAAGCTCCTCCTTTAGGTTTTCAGTCTCTATATATTACTCGTCGACCTTGGCCTTAAGGCTTAAGGTTTCATCAGCCGCTAATGAATGTGCCAATTTCTTGGCAACCAATTCATCTTGATATTTTCAGCCTTCATCTCAGCCCTGATTCTCACATTCTCGATAGCCACAATTTGAGCTTTTGAAGAATTGTATCCATCCTTAATTTTTTTTTTTTTTTTGTAGTAGGTTAACAATATGAAATGATGAATTCGCTAGACTACCTGGTAGATTATATAAAAATAAAATATTTTTATTATTATTACCCTTTTCATTTCTTTGTTGGCTTCATCCAATGTCGTCGAAACATGGATGTTGATTTGTAAACAAATAAGATTGTTAGCAATAAAACATGTACAACAATCAAAAAGATTTAATTGATACTTACCTCATATAGTTTGGCTACAATGTGTACCTTATTACAGCTACCGACTGTATTGACATCCTTTTTTTCAATTTCCCTATCCTTAGGAAGAATGATAACTTCCATTAAAGCTAAGGATTTAATCTGATCACCCAATGCCGAGTTAGTGTAGAGAATGTTATGGTCCCAAAATAGAATAAAGTACTTGCCCACCTCATTTTTAGGGATGAATTCGGTGCTCCTAATGCCGAGAGCTTTATTCCTCATTACCTCTTTTATTCTCTCATCCAAAGTCTTGAACTTCTTAGGAAGAGGTTAGCTAGCAAGCTCCTTGCCACTTCTCTTATTAAGACTCGATGCAACATTTACCTAAACTGATGGTCCTTCAGTAACCTCATCACGGGTAACTTCATCCCTACTACCAACATCGATATCTCAGCCACAATCCCTTGACTCTTCAGTCGAAGGAATGCTTAATGGGTTAAGATTACTTCAGCTTATATTGCCTCAACAAGCCTAGGATTTTCACCCCCTTGACATTTGTTGGTTGGGTGGGACACTTTTCTTGGGGCTGCTACCTATTTCTCCACTTTTTCGTGCATAGCCTTCTATGAAGCAACCGATTGAGTAATAGCTATTAGGGTGCTTATTTGTTTGTCAGCCTTAGAAATTTTCGCTTTCGCTTAAGCCAACAACTTAGCAAGGTTTACATCACCAACACCCATGTCTACAATACAAAGTAGATACATTAATAATCAAGCAAGGAATATAGACTTGCATTTTCCTTATCGAACAAGACTCAATGGTAACTATTTTTCCCCTAAGTCACGAAAATGGCTTTCCTCTTGTAGATATACTCGGTAGGGCAATTACTCAATAGTATACCATCCTTCTCGAAGAAAATTGGCTCTTCATTCTCATATCACCTTATTATCCTCTCGATGTCTTAGAAAAAACATTTGTTTTTTCTTCTCTCTTAGATCTTCTTTGCTACAGCGGCATCATCGCTAGTGCTACAGGTTCAATCCATTGGGTCAAAAAATCTAAGTCTTCATTTGAAATGATAGATACTAACTTATCTACCATTTGTGGATTTTAAACTCCAATCCATTCATAAATTTCCACTTATGTCTTATAGTCGCAAAGAACCAACCATTAGGCTGCCTTTTTATTGTAAAGAAGTACCTAAATAATTGAGACATAAACCTAACCTTGACCTCTTCATAAACTATCTCAAAAGCCATGAGAAGTCGATAAGCATTCGATGAGGATATGCTTAGCACAACTCAAAAATAGTTGAAGAATTGATTGACAAAAGCTAAAAAAGGAAAGCACAATCTAAAGTCAAGATATTTTAAATAGATGTAAAATTCGTGCTCCCTTAGAAAGCACACTCTTTCCTCTTCTCTTGATCTTTGAACATTCTATACTTTAGGAAGATCTTGCCAGTACTTATTGTACTTTGAGACAAGAACTTTGTCAGCAATACTAGCCACTCCATTTAGCGAGTTGTTAAAGTAAACTACATTATTATATAAATACCTTATCACAGATCTTCCTTCTTTGTCTTTCAGATAAGTATCTGTTGCAAAAGAGTTGATTTGAGTAAGTTTGTCCTATCTCTCTACTATACTATCGATTGAGCTACTCGAAGAACATGCCATCTTACTCCTTTTTTAAGGAGGAGAAGTAGTCTCAATCTCAATTGCTTTAGAATTTGAAAGAATAAGTCGACGAATTATGTTTCAAATCATACCTGATCTTGAATATAACTAATGTTACAAAACTTTTTAAAGGAGTTCTAAAGATGAAGATGAAATACCAAAAGCAAGCGAAAGCTTATGGATGCAAATGAAATGAAATCTGTTTTCAGTATTGAAAAAATTCTTAAATATGAATGATTTACCCTCATAACCACAACATATTTCTGATAATAATGATGTACTGATTAGATGATAGCGCGAATTATTGATGTGTGTTTCGAGACAAAGATCTAATGGTTATCAAGATTCTGACAATTATTAGTACCTACGGTGTAATTATGGCTAAGGTGACGATTGTCATATGTTTTACTACTTAGTCTTCTCACAAGCGAGAAAATTGAAAAGTTACGACTTTTCGGATGGCATACGATCCACCCTTCTAAACAAAAATCAAGGAACTTCCCACATTACTTGACATTTCAAAAATAGTTCTTCACTCAACCCCACAAAGAATATTAAACTACACGCTTTGTTGAATCCTCGACCATGGGAGTTGGGAGACAAATGTTGATAGTTAGATCTCATCCATTACATTTACTCATCCATCCGGTTGATGAGAAGTTAAGTAATTCACATCTCGGCAGATGTCAACCAAAATGACCATATTTGGTTTGAATTTAAGTAGCATGAATAGTTATCTCCTAGTACGATTCCATTACATAACCACCCACTACTCCTACATTTTAGGAATATACTTGATCGTAAAGTCTCCACGTATCCCAATGATCATGTGATTAACTGTTATTTTAGACACTCAACATTCACCTAGAAATATGGATAAGAAGCATTAGAAGAACTATTTAACAACTCATAGCTACATATCTTATCTTTTCTTAAGCATCGGAGTGACCGCATTAGATTGGCCTTGATACCCTTTAGTTCTTTATACTTTATAGGAGGGAAATCATCCAAAAACCATACAACAACAAGGGATATGATGATTACATGGGATATGTGGATAATGACATTTTGTTGGGAGGCTTGTTGTTGTTTTCATATTGATATTATATAAGTAGGGAATTGTCCACTTATATAAGATATGTTGTATTTCACCATTGACTTATATAAGCATTTTGTTAGAAGACGTGTTGGTGTTTTCATATTGATATTATGTAAGTAAGGAATTATCCACTTATGAAATAGGTTCAAGAATTAATTCAACACGACCATAACAAGGGGATATGAATATGTGGATTTGATTGAAACTTAGGATAGTAAACTACCACCCTTATTTTTATAGAATCAAAATCCCTTTTCTCTAATGTACCTATTTCATATAACTTTATATTGACCAAATAAAACTCTATCTTAGTGCATATTAGGATAATAAACAAAAAGGAAAAAACTTATAAGACCTTGGTTTTATACCATTTACCAGGAAAGATAAAGGGGGTAACTAATCTTAAAAGTAACTTTAAATGAAATACCCTTACTATGATAATTAGTTCGTAATCTATGTAAAAGTATAGAAAGTTTTGATTATGACACTTATAGACATCCTGCTCATTCTAGCTTCATTACTAGTCTAGAAACCTAATTTGAGTAAGAAAAAAAAAAGAAAAATAAGAAAATATAAAAAATTAAAAATCAAAATATGATAAAAAGTATTGCATAGGATTCCATTTGATTCAATGCTAAGCAAAAATAATTTTTTGGAGTTAAAATAAATATATGCGATTTGACTAAATTATAAATTCTAAGTAAAAAATGGCACTTATTGAAAATCAATTTTTCTTACCTAGATTCTACTAACTTATTTTGAATTATTTTAAGAGTACATATTTTCAAGAAACCATGGCCTTAAATTGTGTCTTGATCGGAGTTAAAATAAACATTTTATGACTATTTTAAGTTCTTACTAAAGCCAAACATGGATTGAAATCGAAATTCTAGTTTGATCAAATTGAAAGAATTTTAAAAATATTTTGAAGACGTATAACCGAATTACCTCAAAACAATCTAAAGTTATAACACTCATGTTGTTAGATCCTAAATGTTGTTGTTCACCTTGTGAAAAGCTTTGCATGACAGTGGCTGATCTCCCCTTCTTATCTTTATAGTAAAGAACTGCAAATTAAAAAATAAAAAGATAAATAAATAAGAGCATATGTTGTAATTGCACACAATATGTAAAGACTTAAACAAGATATATACAACATTATCTTAATTAATAACAAAAAAAAAAAAGATTTACTTAAGAGAATTATCAAATTTCATTTATCTCATCCATGTATGTATTCTCATCATAAACTTGCAAAGTTGGATTCACTTCCAATGTAGTTCCATGTATATCTATTCTTACCCAACTTATTTCCTTGGTCTCTTAGAATTAGTTATTGCAAGTCTCGATTTATAAGTATGAATCCACACCAACTATAGGATGAATACCAATATCAAAAGAGTCCCAAGCAATTATTTTGATAACAATATACCATCCCTTAACCTTTAGATCTTCTACATAAAATGCTTGTGCTTAGGATGTTAATATAAACGGCTCATTATTATTTGGCTTTGAGAAATTAACAAGAGTAAAGCCATGGTCATCTTACTTTATTTTTCCTTAAGCTACCCAATCGCTATCAAATAAGATGACTTTCTTATTTACAAAATATTAAACTCAATAATGTCTTTCAAAACCCCATAGTAAGTAACATCCCCTACAACAAGATTATTATCACTAATACTAAAAAAACTAGTTGTTACATAAATTACACTATTTTGAGTCTTCCTTTTTCTTTCAAGTTTTTTTACATGAAACCCAAAGCCATTTATAATTAATCCTTTATATCTTCTTTTGACCATATAAGAACCTCTAATCAAAGCATTAATCTTTTTAAAAATATTTCTTTGATTTACAAAATGAGAATCTCAAACCTAAAAGGACATAAAAAACATACCACATTTTAACACATAATTGACAATGACTTCAAATTATGAATTTAGCATATAATACTTACTTGGTTTGCAAACCATGATGTGCATAAAAGTGTATGTAATTGCTCCACACCTTATCATTTAAGACGAGGATTTTCATTTTGAATCAAGGAATGATGCTTCTTAGATATAACATAAACTATTATTGTTAAAAATAAATCTATAATACATACATATATATATATATGTATGAATATAAATATATACATACATATTTATAACATACTATATATATTATAAATATATACATATATATATATGTTTATATGCCATGCTTTCAAATGATATTTGATGAAAATATCAACTTCATTATAATTAAATAGCGCATATTGATATACTTTCTTCAATATTTCACTATTGAATGATACTATTGCCTCCTTAAAAAATGGATGACTAGGTATCCTAAAGATGGGTAAGTTTGTTGTGATAGATGTCTCTTCATCATGGTTTTATGTACCTTTGTTGAATTTGCTCTCTACATCTTTTAAGTATCTTAAGCAAAATGTGATACATTCTTCTATCAAATAGCCTTCTACTATAGAACGCTTAAGATGACTTTGATTACACACATATGATTTCAAGGTAGATAAGTACCTCTCAATAGAATTCATCTAACAATATTGGATAGTTCTACCTATCATTGCCTCATACGTCAAATGTATGGGTAGATGTATCATAATATCAAAGAATGTTAGAGGGAAATTTTTTTCTAATTGACAGTGTTTTTGCAATCTATCCTTCTAAACAAATTAAATCTCCAGCATAAAGGACCATACCACATAAGCCTTTGAAGAAATTACACAATTCAATGAGAGTTACTTGAATTTTGCCTTGGTAAAACTAGGTGTAAAGCTAATGAAGGTAATTGCTGCATCAATATATGATTATCATGACTTTTGAGACCCGAAAGTTTATGTGGTTCCATATTCACATATCGTGAAATATTTGCAGTATAATCATTTGGAACTTTTATACTTTATAAAAGGCTACAAAACAAGTTTTTTCAACTTTGTTCATTGAAAAGTAAGAGGCAAGTAAATAGGACCAGAGCCATCATCATAAGGATAAAGCTTAGGTCTAATTCCCATATCACACAAATAAAGACGTACTTTTACATAATCTTTGGACTTACCATCAAGATTTGACAAAGTCCCTATAACATTATCACATACATTTTTCTCTATATGCATTACATCCAAATTATGTCAAATAAGATTATCCTTCCAATATAGCAACTCAAAAGATATGCTTCACTTTTCTAATTAAATGGTAGTTTTGAATTATTACTAACCAATTTACCAAATATATGTTCAAAACCGTTTAGCTCATCCAACACCATGTCTCTAATTAATCGAGGTAGGGCTTTGTCGTACTCTTTAATACCATCAAATGATCATTTGTCTTTTCAAAGAGGATTGCCACTATTTAGAAAGCGTTGATATCCCATATAGTAATGCTTACTACTATGTTTTAACCATCTTAAATATGTATACTTGTGACATGAAGGACAAGCTAACTCACCCTTAATACTCTATCCTAAAAGGTTAGAATAAGTTGGAAAATTAGTAATTGCTATAGTAATGTAGTATACATTTTAAAGTTTTCTTTTGTGAAAGCATCGTAAGTATTTACCCCATGATACCATAACTCCTTCAACTCTCTAATCAAAGGTTGTAAATAGACATCTATATTATTTCCTAGAGCTATAAGACCCAATATCAATAAAGATAGCATAAAAGGTTATTGCTTTATGCATATCCGATAAGGTATGTTATATGGTACCAAAATTACAAGACATATGCTATTTGAGAGGCTAAAGGACTTAAAGGGATTGAATCCATCACAGGTTAAGCCAAGCCTAACATTTCTTAAATCTTTAGCAAAATGATCATTTTAAAAATCAAATGCCTGCCATGTTGGTAAATTAGTTGAGTGTCTTATATAACAATCTTTTACACGCTCATCTTTATGCCACTACAGGAACAATGCCATATTTTACGACATAATTAATCTTTGTAACCTTAGGATTAAGGGAAAAATGCCATAAAATCTTCGCTGGTATTTGTTTAACTTTATAAGCTGAATTTGATAAATCATCAAATTCATTTTCATCCCTTTCATACCTTAACAGTCTATAAACA
Source organism: Lumnitzera racemosa (assembly GCA_024138005.1). Lineage (NCBI taxonomy): Eukaryota > Viridiplantae > Streptophyta > Magnoliopsida > Myrtales > Combretaceae > Lumnitzera > Lumnitzera racemosa. The sequence goes on along the minus strand of JAMXBC010000003.1, from coordinate 27,395,233 downwards.
TGACATTCCTCATCATACTTGTACTCTTTCCAATATAACTTACAATCATTAGAACATGCATAAATTTTACAATAGTTAAAACCTAAATCACTAACTATCTTTTTAGCCTCATAATACAAGCTTGGTAACTTTTCTACAGAACCTCTTTCAATAACTTAAGTAAATTAGATACTGATTTATCACTCCCTTATTCATATACTTTAAATAGAATAATTGTACAATAAAGGAGAGCCTTAAGAATTTTTTTTACAATTCTTGCTTAGCATCTTTTAACAATTTGTAAAATGTTTGGGCTTCTTCATTAGGTTCACTATCCTTAGTATATTTGCTAATGTCTTTATCATGAACTTTGAATGCTTCGTGTAACATTATTTAGGTATCCTTACCAATGACTCTATCATCCTCAAATTAAAAACTCTGTTCACCATCAATGACAAGAGACATAGATAATAAATTTTCTTCATGCAAAACCCTTCATAAAACCATCATAAAGTAGATGTACTTGCACATCCTCCAATGTTACCCATTTAACATTTCTCTATTTTCTACAAGGACATATGGTCTTCCCATCGACACCATTATTAGCAAGCTTTCTCCTTAAATAGTTATTCAATCCAACCATGTATTTCATATCATAAATCTAAGGCTTATCCAGCTTTACATGAAGTTAATGCAATAAAATTAAGTTAATTAGGTTTGATGTTTTTAATAAGACAATTTTTTTATAATCATACAAATAATCTTGAACATTTAAGCATAAAGTTAGTGTTGACTATATAAGGCCTAAGTAGTGCTTAAGATTGCAATAATATTTACTCAAATCTAATTATGTAGATAGTTTTAAAGGAAGTAATATATTTTTAGTCCTTACATAACTACAACATAAAACGGTGAGCAACTCCATAGCAATATACTTCAAAAAAAAAATCAATATCAATCGTTTCATCACATAGAGAACTCAATAAGGGTTATCTTTATAATGAAATTAAATAATAGGAAAATACAAACAAGAAGGCAGGATAATCATCTCAAAGACAAAATCATTTTAAATAACTAAATTAAAGATATATGGAAGAACTTATAAAGAAAACATACATTCATAAGGGATATTAAAGGAAGTGTTTAGGATAGAGTAAGATATTAGAATAGATGTTTATTATACAATTGGAAATTTCCTCTTAAAGTTATAAAAAGAACCCAATTGAACTTGAAGTTAATTAATTAGATGATATATTAATTGGTATATAATTGTTTAAAATTTGAACTAATTAACAATAAATTAAAAATTTATTTATTACTATTTATAGGTAAGTTGGAAAGAATTTATTTATTAACAGAAAAGTAAAACAAGAGATATAAAGATAAGCAAAGGTTGTACTTATGGATTATGCTACATATTTATATGAAATGTAATCTTGATTGTTCTTCTATAAACATGTTAGTAATGTCATTATTTGCTTTTACTGTTCTAAATAGTAAGTAATTAAAAAATGTGGAAATGATATTTTTGTACTATGGCTTTATTTGTTCTTTGTAGCTGGATTAGGAGGTACTCTTTTGATAACTCCTAAAATGGCTTTCATTTAATTTACTATACTTGGAATGTAAAGAGATAGGAGAGAAGTGAAGGGTAAATTCTCTTTTCTTATAAGATATTTGAGGCTTGAAGCTATGTGGAGAAGGAAATAGTTTCTTTGAAATTAAAATTGGGATGTTTTATGTCTTCAAGAATGAAAATGGGACATAAAATGTAGTACTAAATTATTTTATAAAAAGGTTTTCCAAAATTAGGTACCCAACTATCCTAACAATTGTTACAAGGACAAAATGTATACATGGAATAAAAGACAATTAGATAGGAAAAAGCATAGGAATCTCTTACCTTACCAATTTCATCAAATAACTAACTAACAATCATAAAAATGTAGTAAATCATAGAGTGACCCATTTACCTTAATCATTCCTTTAGTTACGAAAATCCTTTGAAACTCTGCTAAAATTAACAAATCCTCCTACAATAATAATATTATTTAGTTATTATCACATTTTATCTTATAGCTATTTGAAAGTTGTTGAAATTTTGAAATTTGGAACTATGAAAAGAAATAGAGGTTTCAAAAATTTTAAGGAAAGATTTCCTGACTGTAAATGAAAAACTAAAAACCACTCTTTTGTTGTTTAAGTCAATTTCAATTGCTGTAAATCTAAAAGTATGGATCATGAATTAATTAATTGAACCAAGATGGTACTGAAATAAAAAGGTATTGCTTTATGATAACTAAAGAAATTCTACTTTAAATAACTAAATGTTCAACCAAAAATCTATTACCTAACTAAAGCTAAAACAAAATATAACAAGGCGGAACCTGATTGATGAACTATCATTGTATCTTTACTTAATTACTCCTCTTAATAAGTTTAAACTAATGTCTTAATTTAACAAGTGAGCATGATTATGAAACCTGAAATATAAAATTCATATCTATTTACAATTTAAACTTTTAATACTTGGTTATGAATCAAATAATACTGAACATGAGAAGTTATTATGTACTATAGAAGTATATGGAGTTTTTATTGATTGGTTTTATAACTCTAATAGATCTCTCTCTATAGGTTTCCTCATCTAGAATACTTTTGTCATTTCATGTTAGATCATATTAGGTTGATAATTTTAAACTATTTATTCATGTTACTTAAAAAGGCCCTTTTAGATACATGATACAAGTCATTGTATTATTTGCATCTGTAATATACCCTTTTATAACTTAAGATCATTTACTATAACTCTATATGCATCATGAGGGTTAGGCATCATCAACATCCTACAATATCATGGAAACAATGTCTTGTTATTTTCTTGTATGCAAACAAATAAAAAAAGGTTTGTAGTTATACATTTCTTACATACTCGGAACTTCTCTAATTGATAAAATAATAATGCAAAATTTCACATTTTTCACATTATATTGGATCAAAACATAAAATTTTTAAACCACCATGACAAGACAAAGCATCTCCCAAAAGTTCAAAGATTACAAGTTAAACTCCATTTTCATTGGAATTTTCAAGTAGAAGAAGCCAAGTAAATCCAATTTATAGCTATTTGATCAATTATAAATTAAGCCATAAACTTTCAATTGCTTACGACACACGAAAGTTTGAAATTAAAGAACGACCTATTCAATCACTTAAAAAAAAGAAAAAATAAATAACTATGAGAAACAATAAATTTCAATTAATGATTGAAAAAGAGATAAGTACTTCACTATTTTTGAAACACCAACAAGTCCAAATGATGAGTAATGTTTGTTAAGCATGCAAAGATTGCATCCTTATAATGAATTCATTGAGGGAAAATCATATAAAAATGAAAAGAGAACCTGAATATCTCCAAGAAGAAGACTCATGATTTCTCTTGTTTCTATAAACAATGCGTGTGTTAGGCAAGTCAACTACACTTCCTCTGAATATGAATATACAAGTATCTCTACAATTTTACTATGAATATAAAAAAAAAAAAAAGCTAACCTTGCTTTGATGAACACCAATGTCAAACAAAATATTGCACAATAAACCATATCTATTAAATTTGCTTGTACACCTAAAGAAAAAAGGTAATTACATGTATTAGATATCTCTTATATATTTTGATGATAATAAAAAAACATAAATGTTAGTGAATCATAAAAAATGCATGCATGTAGAAGGGTTGTTAGTAAGTTAAAAATTGTGAATGAAGTTGTTTTTAGAATCTTATTGAAAAGGTCGGAATTATTTGAAAAAGAGTCTAGTTTGAAAATCTTTAAAAAGTGTTTCAAAAGCTTCTATAAGAAAAATTAGTACAACACTTTAAAAACTTATTCAAAGACTTCAAAAAAAAAGAAAACTATTACTTTTCAAAAAGTTGGATTGGAAAAGTAACATTGAAAATTAACCCATATCAAGTTCGAATTAAATAAGTTCTAGCTCCATTAGATTAGATATATTAGAAAAATTCACTTAATCCCATTTCACTTAAGATGGAATTAAAATTCATGGAGATTATTTTGAGTGAATTTATTTTTGATAAATTAAGATATACATAAGAATGGATAAGGATAAGGTTGATTCAGAATTTGTAAAATTTCAGAATATGAGATTTATTTGGAAATTATTGATAAAGCATATCTCTTTATCAATTTCAAATCCAAAGCCTATCTAAAGATTGCAGATCGATGAATATCTGACTAAATCAAGATTAAAAGAGTTGATTTTAAAATTCAAAATACCGAGATCTTCTAAAAAACATCTATGGATTATCACTATTAATTAAATTTTTAGATAAACATGAAAATAAAGATAATTTTCAACAAATTAGCTATTGGAAGATTTTAGTAAAAAAGGAGAAAGGATTCAAAATATCATAGACGTCTTTAAGAAAATTTTTGTTACATAAAAATCGTGATCAAATTCTACCTCCTATAAAGACACAGAAAGTTTCTTAGATATTTCTTCAGAAAGTTGCACCAAAGCAAATTATACATCAATCATTATTTCTATTTAGTGCAAAATTATTTAACACTTTATTTATTGTTTTCACTTGTAATTTGTAAACTTTATTTATTGTTTAAGTGTTGAGAGAAGTTAGATTGTTCTCTTTAGATATGTATTAGCCTAGATTGTAGAAAGACTAGATAGGTAGAGTGAAGTATTATGTAAGCTTATATGTGGCAATTTCTTGTAATGTTCTTGTGATTTTGATTTAGTTGATCAAGTAAAATGACGCTGATTATGTAGATTAGGTCCCTATCAGTAGAGCTACAAGAGAGTAGTAGGTAAAAGGTCGAAGCTTTATAAATCCTCAATTAATATTCTCCTTCCTTATCCTTTTAATTTACGTTATCAACTGTATTGATTAGTTATATGTTAAATTATTAAAATATCATTGTTCACTAATAATAGTTGTAAAGAAGGGTAATTTTGTTCAACAATGAAAAAGTTTTCAAAAAATTTAAGGATATCAATTCATACCCCTCCTCTCGATATCTTATACGGGACTAATAACATGTAATCGATTTTTGAATACTTACTAGTTGTAAAGTGTCCAGCGATGGAGAGAAGATGATTCCTTGGTAGTTTGGATCGATGGGTCTTGAAGGTAGAGATAGTGCCAAAACCCTTACGCTCTAGAAACCGATTTCTGAAAATATCAAAGGGGTTTTAGGTTTTCTAATTTATCTAAGACTACTCTTCATTAAAGAAGTGATTTGATTTATTTAAGGATTTTGATAATGATTAGAAAGAAGGTCAGAGGGATTGATGAGCGAAAGAGAGCAAAAGCCTGTTACATGAAGGAAATTGCATAAGTAGAGTGACCAAGTTTATAGAGTTCAGTGGTTAGTATAAGGTTTGGTCTTGACAAGGTGAGAAAAAGAGAGAAAGAGAAAGATTGAGGAGAGACAATGATAGTGTATTGAAAAAGGAGACAAGAGGAGAGGACGACTAATGCTAATTAATAATTTATTCCCTTTTTTATGAAGAAATTAGGTTTTTCTTATATTGAATTTTTTAAGTTCCCTCTTAAATAATTAAAAATGTTGCATACTCATGGGTCTGCCCTAATAGATATTAATTAGTGCGATTTTAGCCCAACCTCCCTTAAAGGCCTACCTTATTAGATCAAATTTGTTATAGTTGTAGTGATCATGGTCCAATTAATTCAAACTTAGTTAATTTAAATCATCAACACTCTCATTTGAATTTGAGATAGTACAAAAATTAAGATTTGCTAAACTCATTTCTATTGACAATTGTGCTCATAATGGAGGAATTTATGTTCACCCTTCTAACATTGAGAAGATGGTGATCATTGTTGAAAAGAAGGATGGGTGAAATGAAAAGAAAGAAGGTAAGGAACCTGCTGTAGAAGAACAAAAAAAAGAAAGGGAAATTTGTAAAGAGGATTGGTGGGATCGAATTTAAAGAAGTAACTAAATCACTTTCAAATAGTGATTTAGAGAGTACATAATTGCAACTTCCTCCCTCTAAACAAGGTGAAGGTTCTAAATTTGTTAAGCAAATGTCTAAGGGAATCAAGGAAGTTCTTGGAAAGCATGTGAAAGATTAGCTTATAGGCATGAAGGACTTATTTAAAGTTTAGGTCAAAGAAATAGTGACTGAATCTAAAGTTGATGAAGAAGTCCATCATGTTGTTCCACCATTTGAACTCCCTAATCAGGCTCAATTTATTATTCCTTTGGTTGAACCACTTGTTCTTAAACCAAATCCTCATTTTACAGCAACTAAACCTCATTCCCCTGTATTTTCTCCATAGCCAACTAATCAAACTGATCCACTACCTATTCAAGCATCTAACTAAACTCCAATCGTCTCCCTTCAATCTTTAAAACCTAAGGATCCACCTATAAAACCTCAAGCACCTCCAATTGTAACTCATGTTCTTATCCCTAAAGAGTAGACCACTTTGAAGGAAATACAGTAACTCTTTTTATTGGATCCAATAAAGATGGTAGTGTATATGTTCAAGCTTAGTCTACACCAACTTTTGTGAAACAAAAGAACCAACTTCCACTATGAAGAAACTATCTGAAGTTGCTCCTTCTCCTAACAAGGCAATTCTAACATATTATGGCAAAATGAACCTCTATGCTACAAAGAGAACAAAGAGAACTCGGAAATAATTTTCCTTGTTCTAGTATTTTGTTATATATTTTGTTAGTTTCTTTTGTTTCAATTAAACCTTAATTATGGTTTAATCTTTTGTTTTTTTTTTTATGTCAAGTCCATCTATCAACTTAGCTATGTACTTTCCATTCATCAATGAAGTCTTTTTTAGTTCTACACATTGTCTAATTATGAATATTAAAGGGGAGTTAATAAATAGCCTTTGATGATAACAAAAAGGAGGAGAAAAGCTAAAAATATTTAAGTACTACACAACATTATTTTTTAATATTGTTTTCTCTTTATTGGATATTGATTCGAATTTTTTTATGTTTTTAGATTTCTAAGTGTTTTGCTATCATCAAGAAGGGAGAGAATGTTATATATCTCTCATGAATTTTGATGATAATAAAAAAAGAGGAATGCTAATGAACTGATAAGTATACAAGCATTTAGACAATTCTTTATAAGGTTTAAAATTGTAAATTGAGTTGTATTAAAAAACTTATTCAGAAAGTTTGAATCATTTGAAAAGGAGATAAGTATGAAAATCTTTAGAGAATCTTTCGAAACTTTTTATAAGAAAAGTTAGTATATGTACTTCAAAAAATTATTTGGAGACTTTGAAGATAAGTAAATTGAGATTCTTCAGAAAGTTATTTAGATAGTTAGTTTGGAAAAGTATCGTGAAAAAAATTATACAAACATCATATTCGAAGTGAATAAGACCAAGCTCTACTAGATTGGCTGTATTAGAAAAATATACTTAATTCCGTTTCACTTAAGTCAAAATTAACATTCATGCGGATTGTTTTTACGTAAATTAATTTTTGGATATAAACCATAAGAAAAAATCTAAGGTTAGCATAAGGATAAGGTTGATTTTGAATTTTCTAGGATTTCAATTTTAAATCTTAAGCTTATTTGGAAATTATTGATCAAAATACATTAATTGAAACATGTTTGGAAGATCTAGTTTAAAAATTCAAACTCCAAGATTTTTTCTAAAATATTTATGAATTATTTTTTTTTAACATTGAAAATGGATAAACATGAAGAAAAGATAATCTTTAATAAATTTAGCTATTGGAAAACTTTAGTATAAAAGGAGAAAAGATTCAAAATATTTCATATAACTCTAAGAAGGAAAACACATGTTTTATACTTTGATCGTAATAATTTTCTACTGTCTAAAAGAGCATAGAACACTTCTTTGATGTTTCTTCATAGAGTTGAATAGAAGCCGATTATTCATTAATCTTTATTTCTATTTTTGTTCTAAATTATTTGAGATTTTTATTGTTCTTCTCGCCTATATTTTGTAAACATTATCTGTTGTTTGAGTGTTGAGAGAAGTTTAATTATATTTTATAGATTTGTAATTAGCTTAAATTGTAAAGAGTCTAGTTAAGCAGAGTAGAGCAGAGAGTAGTTAAGGTCAAGTGTGGCTAATGTCTATAAACTTCTCGTAATTTATTTTGATTTAATGGATCAAGTAGAATAATACCGGTAAAGTAGATTAGGTTTCCAATAGTGGAGTTGGAAGAGAATAATAGGTAAAAGGCCAAAACTCTATAAATCCTAAGCTTGATATTCTCTTTCCTATCTCTTTTAATTTGCATTATTTAATTGTGTTATTTGTGTTGAATTATTAAAGTACTACTTTCACTAAAATTAAGTTATTAAGTAAGGTAATTTCAGTTTACATCGAAAAAGTTTCAAAAATTTTTTAAAGATATTAATTCACCCCCTTCTTAATATCTTATATGGGACCAATACACATCTTTGACATCATGCTCCATAATTGACACAATCTCCTGGTAATGTTAAAGGATGATTTTTAACATGAAGTACTTCATCGTGTTTCAATGTGATTGACTATAATGACTTAGTGAGTTTTGGTCAACTTTGCATACTCCAACGCCACTAAATGTGAGAAATGTGATTTTCATATATTTAGAAGATACGACCGTTCCAAGTTTGTTTTGACTTAGTCTACCGAGGATAACATTATATAGTGACCAAAAGCAATCACGAATTCAAGTTGTTGAATTACCATATGGTTAAGGTCATTGTTGAGCTCGATAAGGAGATTATGAAGCTAATAGCTCTTACCAATTGGATGTTGAATCCTATTAGACTCTGTTTATAAGACCTTAAGGAATTTCTTCCAACTTGTCCTCCATTTTATCATATGAATGCTTAAAAAAGTATGTTAGTTGAGCTTCTAGTGTTGACTAGTGTTTTGCTCACATCAAAACTCACGATGTTTTCATTATTAGGAAGGCATCAACATAAGGAAGCTTAACTTCTTTTATAATGGCTTTAGCAAAGGATACTATACTATTGACCATAGGTTTCCTTCCTCATACTATGTAGACAAGATGTTTAGCTGACCTATCAATGGTGTTCTTTAGATGCAACAAGTGTTGATATGAGGTCCTCCTACAATGAGGTTGATCACCTTGATTGGGCAATTATACTATACATCTCCATTACCTCGATTATTATGATCAAATTTTTCATCTTTATAGTTGTGTTCATCATCAACTCTATTTTCTCAATGCTGTCTCCTAATTTCTTGTGTCTCTAACAAACTTTTAGAAATATCTGCATTAAATGGCATTTTCAATTGCATTTTTTAAAGTCTAACATTGGTTAGTGTTATGGCTAGGACCTTGGTGATACTTAGGTAGTCATAATAAGTGCCAGGCTCTCTTCTTCCCCTCCTCTTGAGCTTAGGGGGAAGGTGAAGGATACTTAAAAGATGAACTTCCATAAACATCTCTTTGATTGGCTTATTCAAGGGAATGTAGCTAGAAAATGACTTGGTATGGTGTTTCCTATCATTAGAGTTATCATGTCTAAAGAATGAGTACAACGAGTTTCTTGAGCTAAAATATGCTTTAGGGTTACTTTTAGAATTGTCCCTAATGTTGTCATACTGACCGGATTGCATCTCATTTTGGGTTGTAATCACGTACTCTTGATTAATGAACTTTTATGCCTTACCAAGGAAATCTTTGAAATCTAATGACTTTGCTAACGTGAGGTGCTTAAAAAAATCCTTTACAAGGTTAAGTCCATGAATAATAGCATGTAAGGCTACAACCTTATCCAAATTATATACTTGCAGTGTAAGCTTGTTAAATTGATCTATATATTCGCGGAGCATCTTGTTTCTTCGCCATTTTATCATATATAGCACGGAGGAATCTTACTTAGAACCTTGTTTATCATGAAGTGGTGTTGAAATTGAGTGGCTAACTCCTCAGAGGAGGATATGGATACATCCTTAAGGCTATTATAGCAAAGCAATGTAGCATCGATTAACATACTAAGAAAAGCATTACACATAATCATATTACTAAAACTGTACTTACCCATCATAATGTGGTAGTAGATGAGATGGTCAACTAGAATTTTGGTTCCATCATAGAAATACAATGCCAGTAACATTGCCTATGGTAGCATACCTCATTCAAGATTACTTGAGAGAAGGGGCTTTTATCATAAAAGACCTTAGGCGTGCTAAGCTCTTTCTTGCCTATGTAGCTTCTTTGCCCCACTTTGCCACATTACGTCTCTACATGTGGGTTTTTGGTAGGGTAGTGCTTTAGTTAGTCAATTTTAGGTCCTAATTAGAGTTTAAATTCAATTACTTATCTCACATAGTATGGCAACAATAATAGCTTGGAGAGTAGCATTTTTGTCAACTTGCAATCGCTTTGTTACTGGTTATGGGTCACACTCAATAGGACGTTTTTTTTAAAGTGATATGGTTCACTTGCTCTAGGTTCTTAGCCCTTTTTTGTAGGTGGGGACAAGGTTTTACTAATAAGTTGTAGAGTCTTCGAGTAATGACGTGTATAAATGATAAGAAAAACTTTAATTAGGTAATAAATTGATTTTTTTCAAAATTTATATAGTAAATTGCAATTTTTGGAAATATCAGGATAGTGAATGGTACATTAAACCATTCACATTAGTTCATGAGATTACTGATGCCTTTTATGCGAAGACCTATTGGTTAATAGTTACAAATACTCCATATATATATTTGACATGAATAAGGTTTTAACATAAGTGAACTATAGTAAATCTCAAAAACATTGAATAACAATATAATGTTAGCTATAAGGGGACTGATATATTCCATACTAATGGAAATTGGGAGATTAGATATATACACTCATATCATTCATGAATGATGTGAGTTTAACTTGATATTTATTTGAGTTTTATTTAATAACAATTGATTCAAGTTCTTAAAAGAAACTCGAGTTAGAGCTACTCGAATAATTAATTGAGTTGAATATCAAAATTATTTAAATTCAAATCGAGTTTTGATATAAATATTATTATAAATAAAAAATATTATTTTTTAGATAAATTATAATTATATACATTTAACCGATTCGAATTCGAACTCGTTATATAGTATAAACTCTCTATACTCAATTGAATAAATTTCCTACTCTACTCAATTATAACCTTAAAACAATATATTATCATCCATTTGTTTCTTCCATGGAAAAATGGTTTTGACTATTACATCCCTCTTTGATGATGAGGACGTTTTCGTCATTTAGAGCTCTCACGCCCATTGAGCCTATGTCCCAGCTTTCAGGGAAATAAAGAGATAAAAAAGAAACTTAAAATATTGACTTTAAGCCTTATTTTAATGGCAACATCTTCATTAACCTTATCACTAACTTCCGATTCTCTTCCTAGATTGCCCTCCCAAAACCCGGTTTTGTCCTTCGATTCGCTTTCACCAATCGCTTACCGACACCGCCAGCTCAACTCAATCGTTGCTCGTTCTCATCGAAGAGTTCGCCGGAGAACTCCCCTGAAGCAGACAGGAAACAACATGTCTGTTGCCATTCCTATGCCGGAGTCTTCTCACGGGCGAGATATGGTTGATGATGACGCTGCCTTGCTGGGTTTTAGATTAGGTACTACTATGATATGAACATATTGCATTTATTTTTCAGATTTTCTTAATCAAATTTTATGTGTGACTTTGTAATAATAAATTGGGTTTGTTATTTTTAGTGAGCTAAGGGTTCAATTTTCATGACGGTTCAAGAATTCATGGGATAAAAAAATCGATACTTTTTATTTTTTATTTTTCTGTTACAGTTCTGTGTGATTTTTTCTTGTGAGAATATTGTTCAACGGTTGCTGGGTGAAGTAGACAATCTGAGATATGGTTCTACTTTATTCTAATGTATTCCTGCCAATGATACACCAACATGTAATGCAGCTTTCGGTTCAGATATAGCAGCATGTGATTTATTTATTTTTTAATAGATGGGTTGTAATTTTCAGACAGTGATGCATGAGAATGTACAGTTGTATCATCTTGTCCAAATTTAATCGGATTTCATGTGCAAATTGATAATTGTATCCTGAAGGTTAGGAAAGATGATTATTTAATATAACTGGTCTCAGCTTGTGATTTTTAAGACGGACTTGATGGTGCCAGCTAACTGCAGAATGTTGTAGTTTTTTGTGCTTGCTCGTGTTTTGGCATAGTCAATGGAAAACCAGGTTGAATTGTGGTGTTTTTGTATCAGGGAAAACTTTTTGAGCATTGTCATAGTTCTTTTGATTTATTCTTTACACATTTCAAGTACTATATACTGTAATCTCGAGAGTTTGTTGTGCCTAATTGTTTCAATACTAAGTGGTGGTGAGAGGTGATTGTAGCGGCTATTAAAACTTATGTTGAATTGCTCAGATAACAGTTCTTTCAAATAAATGCTCCTTAGGTTGGATTGCTTTTGGCAACTAGTTCAGATTGATGGCAATTACTATTTTGGAATCTTCTTGAGACATGAAAGAGTAATTGGTTCATTGAATCACTTTACACGATCTAGTTTGATACATTGTCCACATGTGAAATGAGTTGAGATTAAGGTTATATTTTACTGCAAATGCTAAATGCAAAATTGAACTGCTCATCAATAAGGAATACAGAGCTGATAAGATGATAGCAATGCAACTATATTTGGGGGAATGTCATATTATCATGAAATTAACTAAGAGGCTAATGCTAATGCTGAAGCTAGTAAGGAGTGACTTTGAGCATTTGAGATAATTTGATGATAGTCTCACTTGTTCTTGTTTCCTTAATGATGAGCATGTTAAATGCTGCATTTAATATTTGATGCTAAATATAGCCTAAGAGTGGACTGGTGAATGTTGGTGTTCCCGTACTTTTGGATGGACAACATATGGCAATTTTCCCTTTGGTTGGCCATTCCTTCAGTGTCAAATCCAAGGATATCTATGAATGTCTTGTGTATGAGCTTCCCCTTTAAGAGTGTATCCAAGTTGTCCCTTACTCATTTGGAAAAATTTGTAGTCTTAGTTCATCTTCTGCCTTGGATTTTCTCTAATGTATGCTTTTCCTTTTTTTCTTTCTATCTGTTGATTAAAAGGTGCAGGGAATGGTGACACATTGACAACCGATATGGAGGAAGAGACTTCAACATCAAAGAGAGTCCCTCTTCGGAAAAGGAAAAAGCTAATAAGTTCAGTCAAATTCTTCGGGGTTGAACTGTCACCAGATAATATTGCTGTTGCCATGGTTTATTTTGTTCAGGGAGTTTTGAGCCTTTCAAGACTGGCTGTCAGCTTTTACTTGAAAGATGATTTGCAGCTCGATCCTGCTGAGGTACTCAGTTGTATCATTGTGTCCTTAATCTATTGCTATTATTGAAATTTTTCTCAGAATGCATGATCACTGAATTTTGCTAATAACTTTGTGTTGTTTGCTTTCTGATTAATATGATGCCTATGAGGACTGATATGTACTTGGTTGACTAGACAGCCATGATAACAGGTTTCTCCTCATTGCCCTGGCTTGTAAAACCAGTTTATGGGTTCATAAGGTGCATTTCTTTTTCTTTAGCAAATGTAGATCAGCTCTTTGTTCTCTTTCTGAAGGGTACTGTTTAATAACTTTGCACAATCTTTACATTGAGTGGATATTGCAGTGATTCAGTGCCTCTCTTTGGTTATCGAAGAAGATCATACTTGGTTTTGTCAGGGCTTCTAGGAGCACTTTCATGGAGTTTGATGGCCACATTTGTTGGCAGCAAGTATGGTGCAGCTTTCTGCATACTGCTAGGATCACTTTCTGTTGCCTTCTCAGATGTTGTGAGTATTTTTCTTGCAACTATTACAGCAATATTTCCCCAGGGTGATGGGCATTTGAAAATCCTCCAACTGTTTGTCACTGGAATGATCTTTGGCTTTATTGATAGGTTATCAAATTATCAGAGCCATGATTTTTGATAATCAATACTGTGTTAATATTTTTAGTTGCAACAACTTCAACTTACTCGTTGGTGGTGTGAGAAAATAGGAGCCTGCAATATATTGTGACATGTATCTGGATATCTTGATATACAACTATATGTTGATTGGCCAAATAAGTCAAACGCCTAAAGAGTTATTAATTTATTTGAATTGAATGCCTTTTCACTGATATTTGTGAAGCTGCATTAAAGCTTTATTATCTTGTATATTTAGGATCTACCTTGCTCAGTTAGGAAAATGACATGTTTATTTAGCAGGTTTATTTCATTGTGCAAAGAGAAATAGACTTCAGGTCTGTTTCTATTTCTCTGAAAGTCTATTCCTCTGTTAACATGCTGCCACATCAAGATGGATCTTACACTTGAGGGGCATATCTGAAATTGAAAGTATTAATCACATTAGCTGCTGCATACAATGCATTGTCGACATACTTAAGGAATGATGTTCTGAACAAGCAACTGATTGTGTTGTTATTGCCATCTCCAATTCACTGATTGTTATTGCCATCTGATCATATTGCATTTTTTAAGGTCGTCTTTGATAAGAGACTGGATAATGTATCGAACTAGAAATCTGTATGATTGGTTGGTTCACTGGTTTGATCATGTCAAACAATTGTTGAAATGTATAGTTTTACGATCCTACAAATTGTGAAGCATCATTTTGGAGGTAGTTGCTAAAGTGTTCGATATGCGAGTGCAATGTTAACGAATTTAGATTTGGGCTAGACTGCAAAACCATACTATCCTCGCCATGTACAAGGAAGATAGGTAGCAACTTCAAGTGTGTGAAAAACAACCATTAGTTCGACTTGCATCTTTGCTAAGTGAAGTTTCACCCCTGAAAAGATGTAACAGGAATATGTTGCTAGCAACAATGTTGGAGATGCAAGGAACAATGGATTAATTGGATAAGGAGAAAATCTAGTGCAAAGATATTATTCAACTTTGAGAGTGACAACATTTTTAACTTCCCTTTTCATATTAATGGTAAAGATTTTATTTTCCCTGTAATTCCATTTATAATCTCCAATACTTATTCACCAATATTGTTTTTCCAATTATAATTCATACTTAATACGTAATTTAATTATAATTCATACTTAAACCTAATCACATAATAAATTTCGACTACTTTTTATATAACTTGTTGATCAAACTTTTTGAATCACAATATGGGAATTTATTCCGCAATCACAATAATATCATTTAATTCTATTTTAATATATTTCTCCCTTTTCTATAGATTTTAATATTGAAAACTCAATTCTTTAAGAGGACTTTTTAGTACTAACTGTTTGCTAATCATATTCCTATAAAATATTTGATAATGATCCATTTTCTTTTCCGTAATTCCTTCATATCTCCTACCACCAACTTAACAGCAATTTGTCATTCCCATAACAGAATTTATCAAAATAAATTTCAACCATTAAACTCTTAACTCTTAAACACCACTCCTACAAAAATGAACTAAGGATCTATGATAAGATCAAAAGATCAACTTGGTGCTTATTTTAAAGTATTAATAACTAATCATGACTTCTTAATAACAGAACATAACTAAACCTCTTGATATAACAATTCAAACATCAAACTCAAAACTTTTTTCTTAAATTTCTTATCTCTCTCATAATTCAATATAATATTTCATATGCTAGAATCCTCTGTAATTACAGATCTTTTAACAATAGGTTAAGATGATTACCTCGATTGAAGGTCGACAATTTGAAACTTGACTTGCAAAGCCGGATATTTTACAATACGATTATAAACAGGTTTTTGTTGGTGATGTCAACACCAACAATAAACAAGTTAGACCCAAATGTGACACATCTAAATTCGTGTTTACATTTGAGTTTGATCCCTAGAATTATTTTTGAACCCATTTTGTTAATCAAGTATCATGAACAGGTCCTAGGTTTGAGTTGTAAGCTTGTGTAACATTAATAATATTTACATTTTATTCCATCTGTATTTTTTTTTTTTGGCTACATACCGCCTACACCATTTTTATTTCTATCTTTATCTTTTTGTTTCTTCTTATTTCCTAACCTTATAGCTCAAGTCTCATTCTCATTTTTGTTCCCCTAAATCTTCTTCTTAACTTTCAAGTGTTAATTGTTCTTCTCCAACATAGCCCCTCTTAAATAAGGGTATGATCATATCTTTTTCCCTTTCATGTTGAATCAAACAATTTGATGACTAGCCAAGACACAAAAGAAGTGATAAGGTTGATCAAATGTTTATTAGTTTAATTCTCACTTCTTGGTGTTCTTTTTGACCTTATCTAAAGTAATTGGCATGAAAACTATAGTTGAACATTTCATTGATAAAAGTTGAGTCTTGTAAAGAAAGGGTTTTGAGCATCTTCTCCACATATAGGTGTGTAATAGACTAAGAGAGCGATGACTTTTGCTAACTAACTAGGGTATAAAAAATAAATTATTTTGGGTGACTTTAGATAATACTTAAACCGATGATCTCTGTGTTTATTAAAGACTCAATTGAATGAGTAAGGTGGACTTTGGCTTTGGGTCTTTATTTATATATTAGATGTTGCGCATGCATTTTCTATTTAATTGTGCGTGAAGGTTTAAAAGAGATTGATGGTGCCATAGGTACGATGAGGGAAAGCATAAATGTATCAAAGGGTCTCAAGCATAAAGTTTGCTAAATGTGTGGGTTTGTTATTTTTATTTATAGACAGAGTTTGAGATAGGATGTTCTAGCCCAATGGAATTCTACATATCCTATTCTTAAGAATGAAATTTATTATAAGAGTGCAATTTGTTACTTAGAGTTAAGTAATTCAAATTATAAGCATCGTTCTCCTTTGGAAGAATGGGACAAGATTGAGAAAATGGGTAAAGTTTTTGAAGTGCTTTTATAATATTACTTGCTAATTTTCCTGAACAAAGTATCTTATTACTAGTACTTTCCCTTCCTTTTATCCTAACCATTGATAAATAATATGAGTGGAAGTAAAGCATCTTTAAAAGATATAGCAACTAGGATGTTATGAAATTTGAAAAGTACTAGTTGTAGTCCATTTTGAGTTTGGCAATTGTTGTCACCTTAGATCCCCAATATAATCATAAACCTCCAAAATGATGTCTCACAATTAACTGATTATGCTTATTATTTCCCACCACCATCCGGGTTTTGTTTTTGGTTTTTCATTTGTTCCATAATCATTCCTCTCTGCTCCAATCTGGGTGAAACTTGGTTCTCTTTCCTTAAAATGTGGTAGCTTATGTCTTGGAGCATATTACACGTCTGTTAAGATTTCAATAGGCTTTTGGAGAAGATTGACAAAAAGCAAGCCAGTTGGAAATGATATTATCTTTTCAAAGTTTTCTGTCTTATGTTGATCAAATACTCCTTTCACGCCTACTCATGACAGCATGGAAGGCAATAAATGATGCTATACATAGTCAATGGACCTCAACTCAATGCTCAAGGGAGAGATTGTATTTATGGGTTGATTCATTTTACATAGAATAACTTCCACAAATAGGCTTGATATAACAAATAAGAAGTTGCATGAGAACTCGTCATGTTTCAAGGAGGAATGTATTGACTGATATGGAAAGGAAATTGTGGGGCAGTAACAAAATGAAAAGAATACAAAGGGAACGAGGTGTCTCTGTTCAAACTTTTGTTTGAGGCACCGGATGATCATTAGTACTCATTTGGATATAGAATCAGCTAGAACATAAATTCTGGCTGCTCTTTAATTAATAGTAAAAAATGGCAGTCATAGCTGAAGTATTGCAACTCATTGGATAATAGCTCCTATGATAGTAGATTTGTTGATGATCCACACAGGAGACTTGCATGTAGATTCCTGTAGATGTATGCTTTTTTATGAACCTTAATAGGTGGATTATATGATTGTCTTGTGCTCTTTGAGTCTTGGTAGCTTTGCTTACATATCATGCAGGGTTTTGTCATGGTGTAGGTTGTGGACTCCATGGTCGTTGAGAGGGCTCGGGGTGAATCACAAAGCATGTCAGGGTCACTTCAGTCTTTGTGTTGGGGTTCCTCAGCTTTTGGTGGAATTGTCAGCTCATACTTTAGTGGCTCTCTGGTAGAGGCTTATGGTGTGAGGTAATTTACCATTGCCTGTGTGAAGAAAGCTCTCTGGTAATGAGAACTGCCTATCATTGGTAGGCTGTAATGTGGTTTTTTTCTTTCTTTTTCAGGTTTGTTTTTGGCCTAACAGCATTACTACCCCTTATGACGTCTGCAGTTGCTGGTCTTGTTAATGAACAGCCTGTAACAGGTCGAATGGGAAATAACTTTTCTGTTGGCAGCTCTGGCTTTTTGGTGGCTTTGAAACATAACATTGTTCAGCTTTGGGATGCTGTCAGAGAACCAAATGTACTTCTTCCCACTTTGTTCATTTTCCTTTGGCAGTCAACCCCTCAATCAGATTCAGCATTATTTTTCTTCACGTATGTGCATTCTGCAATAGTACTTTATCAAGTTTCTCAAAAGTCATCTTGCAATTGCTTCATGGTTAATGATTATGGACACGTGACGTTCCATTAGAATTGGTCTGATTTTTCAGGACAAATAAGCTTGGTTTCACACCAGAATTTCTTGGACGAGTGAAACTTGTTACCTCAGTTGCATCTCTTGTTGGTGTTGGTATCTATAATGGATTCTTAAAAAAAGTTCAACTACACAAGATCTTTCTTGCTACTACTATAATGGGTTCAGCACTAGGAATGACACAGGTATTTTATCTTGATATTGATTTAAGCTTTTATTTGATTGGACTGTAAGATGGTCTGAACTAAAAGCTTCCCCTTTGTGGCTTCAGATTCTCCTAGTGACTGGATTAAATCGGAAGTTTGGTATAAGTGACCAATGGTTTGCAATTGGGGACTCCTTAATTTTGACAGTCCTTGGTCAGGTAAATAGGTCTTGTTCAAAACCTTTTAATTTTGCATCTTGCAGCTTAGATGTTGCCAGGCCTGTGCACACAATATTACTCACCTGACAGAACTTCCTGATGTATATTATCTGCACCTATAAGCTTTGGACTCGATAGAGAGGCAAATGGTACATATGCAATGATATACGGTGAAACTGTTTATGTGGTTGTAAAAGCGAAGCCTTTTTCTTCAGTATAAACCTCTCGCTTAGGGTAGCAGTATACAGTCGTATCCAAGCCTAAATTATTCCTTAAAAATCAGGATCATTTGTAATACTGAGTGACTTGGTTGATTAAGTATGCTGTACTTTCTGCAGGCTTCTTTCATGCCTGTCCTTGTGTTGGCAGCAAGGTTATGTCCAGAAGGGATGGAAGCCACACTTTTTGCTACTCTTATGTCCATATCTAATGGTGGAAGTGTCCTTGGTGGCCTGATTGGTGCTGGTCTGACTCAACTCTTTGGCATCACGAAGGACAATTTCGACAACTTAGCAGTGTTAATCGTGCTTTGCAATCTGACCTCATTGTTGCCATTGCCCCTTCTTGGCCTTCTTCCCAAAGATGATCCTGATTTCTCGACAAAGGAGGAAGATTTAGAGATGAAGTCTAATTGAGTATTGAATTTCTTGCCACAGTTTTGATGACATCTGTATGTTTTGGCTGAGCATGCAAGCTGACAGTGGTATATGTGCAAAACATCCAGTCAGTGAGTGCTCAGAGAAAAAGAGAAGATATCCTTTTGGAAGCTAATTACTCTCACAATTCTGTCCATGACCGCCAAAATGATGCATAAAAAATCATTTGTTTGGGAGCAGCTTCCACAGCAGTATCACTGTAGGGTGTAGAGTATGTCATGTAGGATAAATTGAGAGGTAAAATCAGTTAATCCCTTGGAATGTTCCGGCTGAGACATGCAGAATATTGCCTGCATGGATTTACTGCAAGTTTAACGCTGCTTAAAATGGGAGGACGTTCTCAGCACGGAATGGCACTTATTGTAATGCTACTTCATTACAACTGCTTTCGGTTTTACGTACTTGTTGGATGTTCGTACAGAGGAGTGAGGACATGTAAGACTAGAACTTAATTTAAGCAGACTGAATGATTTCACCAGAAAATGGATGGGCTAGTGATGTCAGGCTGTAGTCCGAAATCTTCAAACTATAGTTTTGGCTTCTCAAAGGATTAAGTATTTGCCTTTCTAAATGCTATCGAGGGCTCCAAAGCCTCCAAGGCTCTAATTAGGGATTGTTTTGGAGTTTTGGTGGCCGTCTTGAGAAGTAAATGCAAGGATTAAGGGGATAAAACCACGTTTTGTGTGTTTAGAGTATGTCCACGGAGTGAAATTGCCATTTTTCAAAAAATGGAATGGAGTCACAAATGACTTTGACCATAGGTGAACCTATGAACAAGTCTTTGCTCAAAGTATATATATATATATAAAACTAAATATTAATAAAATATTGATATAGATAATAACGAAAGGAATAATTTTCAAATAGGTTATCATTCTTGTGTACTATTAACTGAATTATTTTTAATCATATATGTGGCAATGGCCTAGAGTGCATGTGATTACTTTGTTTGTTATCTGTTTTAGTCTTACTTTGGTCCTAACCATGGTAATCACATTAAAATCAAATAAAACGTAAGAAGAAAAGTACACGAACTCAGAGCAGCTATTTGACATTTGGATCATACTCCTAAATATAGCTTTGTTGTGAGGTTTACTATAATGTTTGTCAGTTCCTTGAGCAAGGTAAGATTATCCTCTTGATAGCCCTAAATGTTAATGGCATGGCCACTCGCTTAATTTGATTGAAATGAAGCTGGTTAAGTAACGAAGAGGGAAATTAAAATGCGAAGCGCAGGTCGCTTGAACAAGGGCTTTGGTTTGGTGTATAAATAACTGTGAAGAAAGACTGACAAATTGATTGAACAGCAGCTGGTAATGATGCGTATAGGCTGGTGTAGTTAAATTTGATTAATAATTGGGTTAGATCCACTTTGATGTATTTATAGGCATGTCCATAATTGGGTTTAGGCTGGTGAAATCAGATATGATTAATAATTGGGTCAAGTACCTGGACCCCTTCACAAACTCATTGAACTGTTTGAGGTCAGGGCTATCGTAAGTTTCAGGAGTAATTCTAATTTAATTCTGGTGTAGGTCTGATTTTACAAATATTTGTGCATTTTATCTTGTAACTCTTTTAAAATTTTTAACTATGAAAAATGTCCTTCTAAAATAGAACTTAGAAGATCGGTTAATTTCGCTAATCCGCTTATAAAATCCCATAAATCTTGTCATGTATAATAATTAACGGTTTCCTATCTAATACTATGTACATATTTCCATTTAGAGATATCCTTTATGTTTCTAATAACCGTATTAGAAGGTGGCGTCTAATTTTGATATAATGTTATGTTGGTTTCTTCTGACAAGTTTATATGGCATGATCATATTTCCAACATCCACAAAATCTTAGTACTTGAATGTGCAAAAATATGGTGGGCAAATATGCTTACCTTTTCTTTTTTATCATGCAAAGTGAAGTTAAAATATTTTAAAAGTGCCTTTTCAATTGGATCATCTTTTAAGATGCCGGTTGGGCTCTGGTGTTATGGAAATATGTCATGACCAGTAATTACAAGCCCTAGTGGTGGTGTGTTTACCGTGTAGCTGCTGATGCATGGGTGTGTGTTGTATCTATGTACGGTGTTTGATGTTGTTGTTTTGAGTTTGTACGGGAAGAACTAGGATAGTGATTAGGTTGTGTTTTAGTTAAATTATGGTTATGATATTAGTAGTGTTAGGAGGAATTTTAGGGGTTAGTATACATGATTGAGCCGAGAAACGGGGGGGTGAATGGGAATAAGCCTATCTTTCTCTTAAGAAAATCTATAACGTTAGTGTTCGAGAGATTATATCATAGGAATCTCTCTTTAATCGAGCTCAGAAAAAAAGATCACTGGGTTTTTCTCCATAACGAGGTAAAAAATTTGTTCTAATTGGATCATGTAACAATTTGGCGTTACGGAAGAAAATAAATACTATTCGCAGCAATTTAAAGCAATTGTGATCTTATACGAGGAAGATAGGAAACCAATCGAAACAAGGCAGCATCAACCGATGGAAGGTTTGGAAATAGAAGGCAACGAGAAGGAAGATGCTAAGAACCGACATGATGACACGAAGGCCGACCATTCATGGACTAAGGAGGAAGCATACTAGGTGATCAGATAAAAAATTTGGATGCTGCAGTACGTTCTTCCACGATTAGAAAACCTAAGAACGGTGAACTAGCTCAAGATTAAATGAACATCTTATTTTGTTTAGCCTTAAAAATGCAATAAACTTTTGTCCTCAATTTTTCTCTTGCATTTCCTTTTGACACCATTTGCCTAGACCCAACGATAAAAAGTGTTGTCTACAGCAGGAAAATGGACTAATGGAAACATTTTTCTTTTTGTTACCTAGTCTTTATTTATTTATTTTCCCTTTTCACTAAGTTTAGCTTATACTCAAAAGAGTGATGGCATATACTTGAAGCATCTTCTCAAATCTCAGCATTTTGTGCGAAGTTTTCTTAAATGAGGTCCAGCAGAAAAAAGAATTCGCAATATTTTTTTAAAATGCACACTTGTGGTTTATATATGCATTCTAATATATAGCTTCTTGAGTTAAATGAAGAGCAGTTTCACCTTTCTATATATTTATTTTTTTAAAAAAGTATAATTAATATTGAAAAATATGAAAATTTCTTTTTAAATTCTTAACAAGTGTTTTAGACACTTATTAATGGAATCTTATTAATAGATTTTTATATTTTCACTTGACATTATAATAGAAATTCATTTCCAAGATCAATGGATTTCTTAACCTTAAGTAAACTTGGAAAGGAGGAGTTTGCCATCAACCATTTAAGTAAAATCGAAAACCCATGCCTAGAACATCACAGGGACGATGCATCCTGAGCGAGGATACTGGCCAGTAATACGAAAGACGACAGATATGGAATTCGAATACAAATGTAGATAAAAGATTTCAGCGATCTGCCTCATAATATGAGCTTCAACTATTGAATGCGGGGAAAGCACGAATTCTTTTTTTGTTATCTCCTGGAAAAAGCAGTGTAGATATGGTTGCCGTTGCAAATGACTCTTCGTGGATAATAACCGGAAATTTATATCCAAATAAATCAATATTTGATGTTAAATTTAAATAGTAAATAAAATTTTCAATAAATTAGGAAAATAAATTAACGTTTGATAAAATGATTTAAATAAAAAATTTTATTAATTCGTCGTTATGATATCATTAAATTGATCTATTGTTGCCATTTTCTACTGGACAGCACTGATGTGATGCTTACATAGTTAATTGTTTGCAAATAAAAAAGATTAAAAATATAAAATTACAAAACAAAGGGTGATGAAAGTTAAAATCAATAGTACATTTATACATAGAAACTTATGCAACCAATAAAAAAAGAAAAAAGTAAATAAAAAAATAGAGAAAGAAAAAATGTAAAAGGTTAAGAAAAAGATTAGACTATCTATGGCTAAAGGTTGAGTAGTAACTAAAGGTTGGGTAGTAACTACTTGAAAAGAGCCGTACGACCCAATTTGATATAATTGGATTTTCATCTTTATTTCTTTCTTCTTCCCTTGAAATGAGCATGGGTAGCCATCCACCACCAAATAAAGTCACGTAACACTCTAGGTAGTAGGCAATTATCCAATATTATTTAGTGAGTCAAATAATCCACTTTTTGAAATGGATTATAACTTAACTATTATGTTTATGGTCAATCTAGCCATTCAAAATTAGGAGTGATATACCGTAGCTTATAAGGGTAATGGACCCTTCTTAGGTTGTTGCTGATTACCTAATGCTTTAAGTGATCATTTTTTTTTTTTTTTATTTTCTTTTCACTTTTTCTTTTATTTTTATCTTTTAATTAATTAAATTAGTTTATATGTATATAGTTATATTATTTAAGTTTTACTTTCTACACTGTTTTTACTTCTAAATTTTTTTGTTATGTTTCATTTTTTTAATTATTTTTTACATTTATATATATTTTTGTAAGTTCTTTTTGTTTTGTTTTGTTTTTTTTTTTTTTAATTTACAATTAAATGGCCATGTAAGTGCCACACTAGTGCCATCTAGCGAATAATGATTACATTGCATTAACTTAATGGTGCTATAATGGCATATTGATAAAATTATTTATTTAAACTATTTTGTAAAACATTAATCTTTTACTTTAATCTAATTGATAACCCGAAATATTATTTCTATCCATCATCATCTACTCTACTAAGAATGGAACATAAACATGCTATCATTATTAACTATGTTATTGTCTTTGCTTTTTCTTAAGAACGGCTTTAAATCCTCAATAATGGGAATCCATTGTACTTTTTTTTCCTTAGTTAACATGAGAATTTGACTAATTGTAGTTCATGATATAGTTAATTTTTGGTTTGGTTATAGGTTTTATCCAAATGGCTCTTAGACTAGCTATGGTTTTCCTCTTTTGTTATCACTAGTGCTCTATTTTAAATTAGTTATTGTAAGATTAGAAAATTATTAATAGCATAACAAGATACAAAGAATTAATGGTTAGCTTTTAGAGAAGTTAATGTTTAACTTAGAACAACTTGTCTATGTTAGAAAATTTGTATTTAAATAGCATGATAAGCGATTAAGTTATTAAAAGCACTGCATGATTACAACATAAATTTTCACTTAATTAGAAAGTACTGAGTGTATTTGTGTGTTCCATTGTTTATAGACTCTTAATGCATTTGTCTTTTTGTTGATAATTCTCGATGAATGGTAGGATTAGGAAAATAGAGTCATTATACCTCAAGGAAATAGTACGTAGGTTAAGAATAATTGGAAACTCATTTTCGAAATATGAACTAAATTTTCATTGGTTGCTCTTCGAATCTAGGTACGAGATATGTGTTTACTCATTGTGATTATTTAGAATAGTTGTTTAACAAGAATTAATTTAAAGGGAAAAATGTATAAAACCTTTCTAAACTTTAACTCAAGTATCGATCTTTCTCCTAAACTTTCAAAATATGGTTTTTTGCCACCTAAACTTTTATAAATTGGCAAATAACCCTTATAACCCTCTTAAACTTTGATTTTGATATATAAATATCTCTTAAACTTTGATTTTGGTATACAAATACCTCATAAACTTTGATTTTGGTATGTAAATAGCTCCTAACAGTATATAGTTAGAAGATTTGTATATACTAAAATCAAAGTTTAAGGAGTTATTCTTAACTTGGAGAGTTATTTATCAATTTATGAAAGTTTAAAAACCAAAAAGTATACTTTGAAAGTTTATGAAGACAATCTATATTTAAGTCAAAGTTTATAGAGGTTTTATATAATTTTCGCTTAATTTAAACTCAGACTTATTAATTGTATGTTACTTGTGCTTATTTCACTTCGACCTCCCCTTTATAAGGTTCAAGAGGGTTAGTGAGGCACTTGATGATGTAGGTGACTCACCTGATGGGCATTCCATATTGAGATGACCTAGTTAGATCTGAGAAGGATTACTTAAGTGATAGGTAGGACCTACATCAATACTATCATGTATTATATATGTTGCTTGTCTAAGAGTCATATGTTACTCTAAGTTTTAAGATGCTAAGACTATTGTTTGCTAGCTAATAATAAAGTTAATAAATGGTGTTTGTTTTGTTGCATTAGTTATCACGATTATGCATGTGACTTATTGATGGTGTGTATCATGCACATGTGTTTGTTATATTACTTACTAGGCTTCGACTCACTTGTATTAATTTTTCAAGTATAGGTGCTTGAGTAGAAGTTACAAAATTTGATGGTTTAGGTACTCAAGTAAAAGTTATAAAGTTTGATGGTTTTGAAATCAATTTTTAAGACAACTAAGTTTGGGAGTGGTGGTTATAAATTCTATTTTGAGAATGACCTTAGTTAAGATAGATGAAATTTGTTTATAAATAATAAATTCTTGTTTAGAGCCTTATGAAATTTACTTAGATAATAGTTATTTTGATTTTATGAAGAGATTAAATTAAGACGATTTGGAGATTTATACATATATTTTGGAAGTTTTAGTATTTATACACACTTGAGGTATCAATAGATGATATGAATAGATGGCAGGCGTATCAACAATCTAAGTCAAATCGTCGTGAAAATGAGTCAATTTGGTTCTTTCAAATGCTAACCTAAACTCTCACGCTCAGAACTCATGCATGATGAATAAAAATCAGCGGTTCAAAAAATGGTAAAGAAATGTCAGTTCCCTATCTAATATGCCAACCGCCATATCTAATTCGGATTTGGTTAAAAACAAAAGAAATAAAAGAAAAAAACACATTCCATAAAAAAGAAGTAGAAAGGATAGAAAACTCTAATATTCGAGTTTGTTTTGGGTAATAAATATTCGAGTTCCTGCATCGAAATTCGTGTATAAAATACGTCATTTCTTGCTTCCAGGTTGGATCCATTAAGGATATGTAAATCTAAGATAAAAATATGTAAAACAATCAAACCCTTATGGAGTATTTAATGATGGAACAAAGAGAGAAATAAGGTTGTTCTCCTAAATAAATGACAACTTGTGCTGTGTTGCCATCCAGATGCCTTGGTCATTTCTTCATGTATTAAGCATAGGTGTTGTCAGGAAGGCTAGGGAAGGTCGTCTAGGTAAGTCAGTTGATGTTTTAATCTCTTTGGCTCTAAGGAGATGCCCGCATGCATCATGCAGTTGTCTAGATAATTCATTCCCTTTTTTGCCCATCTCAAGGGGCATTCTAATGGCTAAAAGGCCCACCCAAATAGGGGTCTTTAATCCCTGATTTGATTATTTTTTTGAATCTTATGCATTAAAACCATCAACCATGTATTTTTATCCATTTTTACAATAAAAGTTCAAATGAAATGCATATGAGTGTATAATGTCAAGTAGGAATGACGTGTAATTTTATAGGTTATTAGCAAACCCCAACTAAATATTTTGCTTGTTCTCTAGAAAATCCAGTTTCATAAACTAATATTGAAACACTTCAGGACAAATGGTATACTCAAATACACAACCAACTAATACCGACTTTAGAAATGCACCAAACTCCATTGAGGCACACATAATATCGCTCAATCTCTTAGTGGACTAGTTACTTATTTGAAAAATTAATTCCAGACAATTGTCATGTACCATAGGTATTCAACCAACCAAAGGCTCATAAACCACTAAACATTAGAATTAAACTACTAATCCATGGATAATAATTTTTTTTTTGAGGACAATTATGTTATAATTTAAAAGAAAGAAAATTCGGATCTTAATTTATCTCAAAAGATAAGTGATAATATTATTAAAGTGCGACAAATAAAGTTAGCTTTCACTGTTTAAACCATATTTATTCAAAATTAGGTCTAACATTACCATGCGAGAACAAACTTTCAAACACTTTGTGCAGTAGAGTACAATGTATATAGTTACCCTTTCACATCAACAGCATCGTAATAAAAAGTAATAAATATAAAACCTCAATTTATCCCCTTGCTTTATATTTCTAAAGCCTTTTCTTTTTTTCTTTTCTTCTTCCCATTCAACGACCTTTTAAAAAGCTTATTCCTTGTAATTTTTCCTCACATGGTTAGGAGTTTTTGCTTCACTTGCTTATTATTTGTATAAGGACACTTATTGAAGCTCCTAACTTCCCAATTTATTTTCTAGTTTTCCTTCGTTCAATGTTCTCATTTTGGTCTCATTTTTCTTTTTTTTTTTTTGGGTTATGGTATATTTTATGGAAAATCTTATTCCTATTTGTTTAGGAAACAAAATTTCACTTAAGGTTACCGTTGAAGAATGAGCATACACAACTTGAAAATGTAAGGAAATAGTTCCTATTTAATGACATTACCCTGATTTTGAGTCCTAAAATTTAAGCTTAAATAGTACATACATAATCAAGCATAGTGTATATTACATTATTATATACCAGATGAGTGATAAGTGCTCACAAATTGCTCAGTTCGAAGAAGTGCAACTACATTTTTTTTTTTTTTTTTTTGGAAAAGAGTTGGTGCATTAACATCAATACAAATAAATTGTGGTACCAACAGCTCACTGTAGAGTTTTTCATCAAATTTCGTTAATTATATATTTACTCTCAACTTTAAAGCACAATTCCACCCTTAACTTTAAAACAATAATGTTGTTATCTTTTAGCTCATATTAATCCCCCTAGGTGTTGATTGATGCGTTGGTTATTTGTTGATGCCTATGGGTGCACCTTGAACTCATTCATGGTCTAAAACATATTGACTCCTTAATGGGTCAATCAACATGCATCTGGAATTTGACCTATCTACAATCTTCAAACATCTATTAAAGATCAAATGAGTTATGCGTAAAATAAAACTGATACTACTAATAAAAATAATGACAAGAAAGGGAAAGAAAATATTGGGCCGTCTCTTGCTGAGTACTTATTTTTAGGTTCTTAGCCTGATTGTTCAATTTAGCTGTTCATGGCAAATCAAATATATGAGCCTCCTCTCGTCAACCCATCTCTCATTGTTCTAGTTTCCCTCACTAGAGTCAACCTACTCTAGATTGACGGCCCACAGCTGGATAAGACATTATGGCTAGAGGGTTTTTCTTTTCTAACGCTTTATAATGTTCACATGCAACACATGATCACCTCCGACCTTCAATATCATCTTAATATTATTCAAATTAACGCTAGCTCCAACGTTGGCTATGAATAGGCACCCGTAGATGATCTTGTCCTTAGATCTTCTTTCGCATTTGAAACCATAAATTGCATTAGGAATACAAACTTATCTACATTTACGAGTGCATCCTTAATCACTCACGAGTGTCTCTTGATAAAATAAACCGCAAACTAAATTAACATCTTAGTTTTTGTTAACACATTACTGCATCCCAATTTCTTGTGTCCATGGATAAAAGGAATCGAGTTAACACTAGCAAGTAAGTTACACAATGGGCTCTTAAAAAGTCAATTTCCTATGGTGCATGCTAGAGGAAACTTCCTTAGATCATCTTACAAGGTATCTCTAATCGCATTTGTGCACACTCGCCTATCTACCCTTCTTTTCTCGCTCATTTTTTCTTTTGAATCACACCGATATTAGGGTGTCTATTTCAATATGTCTGCAAATTGGATGTTTATCCCCATCTTTTTAAGCGTCCCCAAGAACTTTTCATCTTGCTTATCTTCTTTCCTTTCTTTAATTGTCCCGGGAAAGAAATTGGTGATACGTGTGGCTTAACTTAAGGCTCAACAACACTAGAAGTGCACTCATGTTGTATCACTATCTCCTTTATACCAGACGTTGAAGCTAAAGTATCGCAAGCGTCAACCTGTTTTCTTGCTCTTAGAGTTGCTTCATTTATTGGCATAATAAGGGTGATGGCATTACCAGTATTGTTAATCTTCATTTTGAACCTTTCCGACCCCTCTATGGTCATGTAAGCAAGATTTTCAATTGTAGCCTCTCATATTGGTTTCTCATCTTTAATCAACACCTCACTTGCTATTGATTTTGATCAATTATTTGTGTACAAAAGGCAGAAGTCATCAAATTGCCAAGGGAAGACCCCTTGGATGACCCCAGTGATGCTTTAAATCTCTTTAGCTCAAGGGAGGCTTTTGGATGCCTCATGCAAGCATCTGGATAAGTTGTTTGTTTTTCAACCCATCTTTAGGGGAATCTGAATGGCACAAAAAGCCATTCTTGTGCCTTGGGAAATAAAAATTCGCCACTGGATTAATTTAACCTATGATTCTTTTCTAAATTTTATGCATTAAATAAGTGTGCATTTCATCATTTTAATCTTATATTTATTGTAGAAGTATAAATGAAATGTACGAGAGTATAGCACTTAAATTGGCTATAACATTACATTTTAATCCATTTTTACAATGAAAGCTCAAATGAAATGTACATGAGTATGACATTTATGTTAGGAATAACATATGGCTTTCTTTGTTATCACATATTATCGTATAAAGACAACTTGGATACTTGCCCTTCGTCCAAACATCACCTGATTTCACTGAAACAAAGTTGACTCCCTTGATCCATGTAGAAAGGCTTAAATTTGTTTGAATACATGCTATGCTCAAAATAAGCTATACATTTTTTTTTTTGTTAAATTTTAAATAGCCAGTTCCATCAAGTTTAGGAGCCATTAGTCCTTTATTTACTTCTTTAGATATTTTAAAATCCATGTAGTTTGGCTTTGTTTAGCATTTGTTAACAATTTTTATTAGACCTTGAAGAACTTGAAATCCTTATTAACGAAAAGTTTAGTAAGTTTTTGCTGCTGTTGTGGTATTGGTTTCTTAATTAGTATGAGTAGCTCACTTTCAATTTATACTGTACGTAAAACTCGGTTTGTTATGGACTAATAAGTTTTTATGCAAATGGGTTTTGAATTTCTTATGGTTTTTGCTTTGGATGCGATTGATGCTTTACTCTAGATTGGTTATTGTAAGTTTAAATAAATTTAGATGGACTAACAAAATAGAAAGATTGAGTTACTGGTTAATTTTCAAAAGCTTCATGTTATTCCTAGAATAAACAATCTAGTTTATGGGATTTGTATTCAATAGCAAGATTTAAGGACTGAACCTTGAAAGAGCACCGCACAATTGCAACAGAAAATTTCACTTAGGACAAAAGTGGGAAGTGTGATCGTGCAATGTTTTGTTCATAGTGTTGTAGGAAGCTTTTGAGAGCGGGGCCAAAACCACCATTTCGTTTGTCTTTTCATTAACAGTAATTCTGTATGGATGATTGGTTTAGGCAAATAGACTCATTATGTTCCCGAGTGGATGTGAGTAGGTTAAGAATGATTGAGAGTGCCCTTTTTTCCTTTTTCTTTTCTTTTTTTTTTTTGGCCAATGACAGCAATGCGATTTTTAGAAATATTTTTCAAAACATTAAAGTCCATAACCGATAGATATATCCCATATCATGAACAATAGTTTTATAAAATGTACCGATTTTTCTGAATTTATAAATTAATGGTTGAGATTTTCTAAATTTTTTAAATGTTATGTAATATTATTACAATGTCATCTTTTTTTTTTTTTTTATAATGATCTCATTCATTAATTATAGGTAAAAATATTTTAAGATGGTAAATTGAAGCAAATTGAGAAAACAGAGAAAATTCATTTAAAAAAGGGAAAAAGTGTGATATGTACCGATTTTTCTAAATTTACAAATTAATAATTGAGAATTTTTAAAGTTTTTGAATATTATGTGACATTATTATGATAGCTTTTTTTTTATAATAATTTTAACCGTTAATTATATATAATAATATTTTTAAACAATAAAAAATTTTACTTAGAATAAAAATGTAAAGTGTGATCGTGCAATGTTTTGTTCATAGTGTTGAAGGGAGCTTTTGAGAGCGGGGCCAAAATCACCGTTTCGTTTGCCTTTTCATTAACAATAATTCTGTATGGATGATTGGCCAAAGACTGGAGTGCGATTTTTAAAAATATTTTTCATAACATTAAAGTCCATAACCGGATAAATATATCCCATACCATGAACAATAGTCTTATAAAATGTATCGATTTCAAAAAGGAAAGCTTCCAAGAAGAATGAAGACCACGTTCAGCCAAAATCTTTTTTTTTTTAATGATATCTGGTTCGTGTTATGTATCAAAACAAAGAAGCACATGGGTGCTCTCTAGTCCCATGGACAACAATCGAACCATACGTTGTCCCTCACTTCACTTATGAACAAAATCAGCAGACAGGAGAAAATGTTCATGCATATATATATTTGCGGCGGGCAGAGTCAGCAGTAACGTGGTAGGACCAAGGTTGGCTCGACTACCCTACTTATTATGTAATGAGCTACAATGCATGCAATGCATCTTGGGAAGATGATCATACTACAGACAGAGACAGGGGCACATGCATGCTATTCCATTATAAACAGAATCCATTTACTCTACGGCACACACAACAAGTTGAACGACATCTCATTTCCTTAAAAAGCTTATCAGCAGCAATTAGCAGTAGCCGCGGCCATCTACGTGGCACGCACTATCACCAATTCATTCCCTTCGAAAAGGATAAAAACAAAACAGCTTGCATTATCCAGCGATTTCTTAAGTTGAAGTTTTGTTAGCATATTTATATGTGTTTCGAGGAATTCGTTCAAATATTATTTAGATTATGTTTTTTTATACTTTTCTTTTGTATTTATTTTCTTTTTTATAGTATCTCTTTAATCATCGATTGCTAAACATCCAAACGATGCTACTATGTGAAAATACATGAGACTGGCTTACTTTGGAATAATTTATTTGTCTCATAAAATCATATAACAAACTTGTATTATTTTGTACAAAGCAGCACACCTGCTCGCCCAAATGATTAGCTCCACTTGCGAAACCAAGATCTATAAATGCGAACTCTCAATTAAGACAAATTTGATCAGCAGTCCACGCTTTTCCTATATTTATTTTTCCTTATCTCCTTCTAATCGCATGTATGCTAAAAAAAAATAAATGTATTCTAGGGACGAGGCCAAGATATCCAATTTAGAATCGTAATAATAATGGTGTTTCTTGAATATACTCGTTAAGATTTGAGGATGGGGAAAAAAAAAAAAAACCTTTCATAATTTTCAATACCAACTATATACCTTACGAATAAACAAGTTTATAAAAGTATTAAAAGTTCATATTTTTATTTCGTTTCTCAATAAGTAGCCTTAAACCAACCATAATACACTTTCCTTTTAATTTATGTGGTGTGCAGTTGGAAGTTGACAGCAGTTGGTTGAGTTGCAAATGATTGAAGCTGGTGATATATATGATAACAAAAAGGTGAAGTCCCGAAGATTAAATAAACTACAAATGTGGGGCTACGTTCATAATTTGTCATGTGGTAGGTATATATATATATATATATTTCTGAATGCCAATAATTTAGACTCCTATAATTAATCTCAGATCATTTAACAGACTTTTTATATTACTAAATTTAATGCTATGACCTATACAATCGTGGGATGATTTGGTATACATGTGCCTTCCCTAAATTTATGTTATCTCTCCCTCCTGTTGTTGCAAGGGTAATAGCTCGGATCAACACTAGTTTTCCAATTAGATTCTCCCATTTCTCAGTGTAGTAATATATAGTTGGTAAAATATATATATATATATATATTAGTGGATGATGCACTTGAGTTGTGTATATACAAAATGAATAAAATTATGTAATATAATTAAATATATTATAATATTGATAAAAGATAATAATAAATCAGGACAAGAGAAAAATGGAGATGGTGAGGAGAGAAACAAGGAATAGTAAGAATGTTGATGGAGAGAGAGAGAGATGGATGGGAAGGGTTATATTTTCTTAAAATTCTTAAATTATCTTATATTTATAATTAAATATATTAAAAAATTATTTATCAGTAATAAAAATTTCATTTAAAAACTTAAATAAGTAAAAATAATCAAGATATTATTTCAATGGTTACTTAAGACTATAAACACTTTAATAATATATATATATATATATATATATTAGAGCATTTATCTATGCCTAAATTGCTAAATAACTGATTCAACACTTGTTGATAATAAATTTATCTTTGTATTTGCCCATTGGATAGCCCTTTATGACAACAATTATTTGGAAGGCTGCAAAATCATTATATAATATTTACGATCCAAAACATAAATCCAAAAATTTCATTGCTTATGATTCAGAATGTCACAAATACCAATGATACAAGTGAAAGGTGTAAAAGGAAAATTAAAAAAAAAAAAGCCTCTAGATTGACCTTTTGATACATAAATCCCTACTGGATGAAAGAAATGTTTGTCCCGACCCCTTCCCTAAATAGACTAGTGATAGTGATATATGTTTTCAAGTGGCACCAGGAATGGAACTAAACAACTTGACGTAGATCCCTCAAAAGATGGTAAAGAAATTAGATCATTGCATTGTCTTGTTATTATCATAACTGTTGACGTAGATGTTTAACGTATAGCATGTGTATTGTGTTATATGTGCTATAATATATGTTTCTATGTCCTAAGTGTTGTGCAGGGTGCATGTGTGCTATGGAGGTATAGGGTATAGTTTAGTTATGTACGATTTGAATCAATTGTAGTTATTTACAGCAATTAATGTAGTAAAGGAAAAATAGGAACATGTGTAAATTCAAGCAATGAGTGATTTATGTAAGTTATGGGTCATATGTACAGCTAGTCTAATGGAGGAAAAATAGTAATAGTAGTTACTAGAAAACTGCCACTAGTGTTGTATAGTTATGGTAGAAATGTAATGTAGAGGGAAAGCATATTTCCTCTTGAAAGTTTTATAATTTAGTGTTTTAAGAGATCATTGAGTTCTTTCTTTAATGGGGCGGTTACAAGAGATGGTTAGATTCTCTCAATTAACAAACTCAAAAATGAACTATGAAAATCGGGCTTGTAACAACTTGACATCACAGCTACATATAATGGAGGAATTGAAAAAACTTCAACAGTAATTTGTAACATTCTTTACAATGTATAAAGAAGATAGGGCACCATGCAAAGCACACCAACAACATCCGGTAGCTTAACCTACAGTTTTTTATGCATGATGTGTTGAAGTGGCGAATAGAAGGCCTCGAAC
Source organism: Lumnitzera racemosa (assembly GCA_024138005.1). Lineage (NCBI taxonomy): Eukaryota > Viridiplantae > Streptophyta > Magnoliopsida > Myrtales > Combretaceae > Lumnitzera > Lumnitzera racemosa. The sequence continues at coordinate 27,360,564 of JAMXBC010000003.1, read as the reverse complement.
ATGAGTTCACCTATGATAATAAAGTGGTGTGATTGATATTGTAGTTCATAAAGAAATTTTTGATGGATTAGTTGAAAGAGATGTTCTAAATGAGCTTACCATGGGTGAAAATCTAGAAGAATAGACTTTAGTGGAAGAGTTAAACAAGAGCAATAAAACAAAAGATCCATATTCCACTACAAAGCCTACTAGCATTGCCTCGATCAATGTGTTGTTGATGTAAGCACTACATGTAGATGATTAAACACTCTTGCTACATTGCTTTTCTACCCATGGTAAGAAGTAAAGACAAAAACCAAAGGGAATAGTGGCTGTAGCAATTGAAAAGTCAATTAGCCAAGACATACTATGACTTGAAGGGTCAGCATATGTAAGATGAAGAATTTGCTAAAGTTTTGATACGCGAGTGCAATGTTAATGAATTTAGATTTAGGCCAGATAGCAAAACCATACTATCCTTGCCATTTACAAGGAAGATAGGTAACAACTTCAAGTGTGTAAAAAACAACCATTAGTCCAACTTGCATGTTTGCTAAGTGAAGTGTCACCCTTGAAAAGATGTAATAGGAATATGTTGGTAGCAACAATGTTGGAGATGCAAGGAGCAATGGATAAATTGGATAAGGAGAAAATTTAGTGCAAAGATATCATTCAACTATGAGAGTGACAACATTTTTAACTTCCCTTTTCCCATTAATGGTAAAGATTTTATTTTACCTGTACTTCCATTTATAATCTCTAATACTTATTCACCAATATTATTTTTTCAATTATAATTCATACTTAATACGTAATTTAATTATAATTCATACTTAAACCTAGTCACATAATAAATTTTGACTACTTTTCTATAACTTTTTAATCAAACTTTTTGAATCACAATATGGGAATTTATTCCACAATCACTATAATATCATTTAATTCTATTTTAATATATTTCTCCCTTTCCTATAGATTTTAATAATGAAAACCCAATTCTTCGAGAGGATTAATTGTTCGCTAAACATATTCCTATAAAATATTTGATAATGATCCATTTTCTTTTCCATAATTCCTTCATATCTCTTACCACCAACTTAACAACAATTTGTCATTCCCAAAATAGAATTTATCAAATTAATTTTCAACCATTAAACTCTTTAACTCTTAAACACCACTCATACAAAAATGAACTAAGGATCTATGACAAGATCAACTTGGTTCTTATTTAAAAGTATTAACAACTCATTAGGACTTCTTAATAACAGAACATAACTAAACCTCTTGATATCACAATTGAAACATCAAACTCAAAACTTTTTTTCTTAAATTTCTCATCCCTCTCATAATTCAATGTAATATGTCATATGCTAGATGCCTCTGTAATTACAAATCTTTTAACAATAGGTTAAGATGATTACCTCGATTGAAGGTCGACAATTTGAAACTTGACTTGCAAAGCCGGATATGCTACAACACGATTATAAACAGGTTTTTGTTGGTGATGTCAACACCAACAATAAACATTTTAGACTTATATATGACACATTTAAATTCGTGTTTACATTTGACTCTGACCCCTAAGCTCATTTATGAACCCATTTTGTTTATCAAGTATCATGAACAGGTCCTAGGTTTGACCCTCAAACCTGTGTAACATTAATAATATTTACATTTTATTCCTTCCTTTTTTTTTCTTTTTTTTTTTTGCTACATACCTCCTACACCATTTTTATTTCTATCTTTATCTTTATGTTTCTTCTCATTTCCTAACCTTTTAAGCTCTACGTCTCATTCTCATTTTTGTTCCCCTACATCTTCTTCTTAACTTTCAAGTGTTAATTATTCTTCTCTAACATAGCCCCTCTTAAATAAGGGTACTATCATTTCTTTTTCCCTTTCATGTTGAATCAAACAATTTGATGATTAGCCAAGATGCAAATGAAGTGACAAGGTTGATTAAATGTTTATTAGTTTAATTCTCACTTCTTGGTGTTCTCTTTGACATTATTTGAAGTAATTGGCATGACAACTATAGTTGAACATTTCATTGATAAAAGTTAGGTCTTGTAAAAAAGGGTTTTGAGCGTCTTCTCCACATATAGGTGTGTAATAGACTAAGAGAGCGATGACTTTTACTAACTAACTAAGGTATAAAAAATAAATTATTTTGGGTAACTTTAGATAATACTTAAACTGATGATCTCTGTGTTTATTAAAGACATAATTGAATGAGTAAGGTAGACTTTAGCTTTGGGTCTTTATTTGTTTATTAGATGTTGCGCATGCATTTTCTATTTAATTGTACATGAAGGTTTAAAAGAGATTGATGGTGCCATAGGTACGACGAGGGAAAGCATAAATGTATCAAAGGGTCTCAAGCATAAAGTTTGCTAGATGTGTGGGTTTGTTATTTTTATTTAAAGACAGAGTTTGAGATAGGATGTTTCAGCCTAATGGAATTCTACATATCCTATTCTTAAGAATGAAATTTATTATAAGAGTGCAATTTCTTACTGAGAGTTAAGTAATTCAAATTATAAGCATCATTCTCCTTTGGAAGCATGGGACAAGATTGAGAAAATGGGTAAAGTTTTTAAAGTACTTATATAATATTACTTGCTAATTTTCCTGAACAAAGTATCTTATTACTAACTTATACTTTCCCATCGTTTTATCCTAACCATTGATAAATAATAAGAGTGCAAGTAAAGCATCTTTGAAAGATATAGCAACTAGGGTGTTATGAAATTTGAAAAGTACTAGTTTTAGTCCATTTTGAGTTTGGCAATTATTGTCACATTAGATCCCCAATATAATGAGAATATTGTTGAGTTGTATTATTAGATGGTTTAGTGGTGACCTAAATGAGTTTATGAAAGTCAAAATGTTCATAGTAGTAAATCAAAAGCTAAGGAATATATGAATGATGAATGAGGTAATGACTTCCAGGTAACTTAATTTTTGACAATTGAATATAGTATTTACACTTTTAAAGTTAATTTAATTTTGTATGATGCCTATAATTTTTATAAGCTTGCAAATATCAAGGATAAATATAAACTAAAGTTATATGTGGATTAAGAATGGTATATGATGGTTGAATTGGATGTGTTAAGTTATTGAAAAACCAATCAATTCCAATATCTACAAGTTGTAAGAATGTCATGTGATATCTCAAGCATAAAGATATCTATGGAAACTACAAAATCTACATTTAGTATTAGAGGTCAAATCCTTAACCAACATCACAACTTGATGAGGCCAAAAAAACTATAGAAGGATTAGCTCTATAAAGAAGAAGATAATAAACTAAATTATTTTATAAAGTCTTCAATCCGATATATTTCATTGATATGATTATCTCTCTTAAAGATTTGATAGAGAATGTGGTAAATTTCGAAATCAACATAAGTAATATTGTTCATTCAAGCCATATTACTAGTTAATTTAGTGATATTATGTAATTTAAATTATGGGATTTCCTTTATATAATGAGGCTTATTTCATTAAAGTTTTTTTCTAATTGAAAAATGGGCCAAACATGAGGCATGCTTATTAAATGGGTTGAGTTACAAGCTTAGGTTTTCATATATGATTAATAAATAGGTTATATAGGGACGGATCATAGATGATATAATAGGGGGTTAGACTTGTCTTAATTAAGTCAATATTAAAATCGCTAATAGGAAAATATCTGATTATCATGGCAATTATATTACAATATGTTAAAGGATCATATTAATAATTTAACTTACAATAATTCCTAAAACTTAATGGGATGGAAAAATTCTTTTAAAAAACAATTAAGGACAATTGACATACTTCACTATAAGTTAAAACAATAATTTTTTATCTTTTTAATATGCATATATACTAAATAAAATTTAACTATTAATCTATTAAAAATTACATTAATATATAGAAACTTAAGCGAGTTTTATTTAAAAAAAATAGATTAGAAAAAATATTTGAGTGGAAAATTAGTGTACGAAATAAAAATAAAATTAACATAGATAGAAGTATTATACAATCGTTTTTCATTATAACTTTGTCTAATTATCTCGTTAGCAATACTAAAAAAAGAAATATCATTTTGAATATAAATTATTACCCAATCAATTATTTAATAATTCTCATTCATTTTCATAACATTAGCTAAATAAAAATGTACAAAATCAAATTATACGACTAGTATTATTTACCAATAGTTTATGTGATAAAACCAAAATATTTATAATATAAACAATATAATTAATATCTATAGTGTATTACTAATAAAAATAAAAAAATTTCAATACATGTAAAATGACAAATTTCTTTTAAGAAATAAATATATATAAAAAAATAAAAATGATGTAATAAATACATATAGAGAAAATAAAATGACAACCATAAGAATTAAACCTAAGACTTCATGAATGTAAAATTAAATGCTCAAAATGTCTAAATACAAACTTGTTAAATTAAACCCAAGACTTCGTGTTATAGGTGAAAGTATCTAAATACGAACTTGTTTAGATCGAAAATAAAATGCAACATAGTGAGACAAATTGCTAGCCTTACCTTGATTTGATAAAAACATGTTAATAAGAAAACCTATTCAATACCTGTATTACATCTATTGCTACATATGGTATATTTTCAATTTCCTTGTGAAAACACTAAATTAAAGTATTCAATTCACCCATAAATCATCACCATGACAAATTTAGATTCTTTTCTTAAGGAAAATTGAGAACCCAATTATAACAAATTTTATATGTATCGCCACAAATGTCCAATAACCTTTAGTTACTCCAAATCCATGTTAGAATAATAAATTAAAACTTAACTCCATAGTGAAATTGAATTTCGAAGGATGAAATGAAAGTATTTTATTTTTTCTCTTTAAGATTCTTAACAGTACATGTTGATTTATGATTATAGTCTCCTAATGCACAAAATGTATATGGAACTAGAATCCTTCTATTGTCGTCTTTATTTTGTTGGTATTGATTTTGCTTTGTACTGAGAGATGAGTCTAAATTTTGCAAAAGAAAACATGGTTAGGGAACACTAGAGTGTTGTTTAGCGTAGCCATTCTGATATTTAAATCAGCAAATCTATAAGATTAATGAAGAAACAAAAGTTAGATGGCTTATATGTGCGCACATAGTATTTTACCTATTCGATTTGCCCTTATTTATAGGCTTTATGGAAAGAATCTTATATAGATATGTATCAACCCCAAATAGGCAAGTGTATCTTCCAAGAAGATACATTCTCAAATAGACAAGTAATGAGGTCACAATGTTCTTTGGTGACTAAGGTCTAACCTTATTAGATGAACTACCAAGATTTGAGATCACCCATGGCATGGAAACCATAGGTCTAATCATAGTACAAGGACTAAGGTCTTAACCCAACTAAGCTGATGTCTTAGGGTTGGTTGAGGTTTGCATAACTGTGACCAATCTTCCCGAGTTAGGACTTGGGTTACCTTAGACCAGTCATGAATCGAGATTAGTTAGTTTATGGTTCGTAGGGGTCGGGGTCTTGCAAGTCAATGGTCTAAAATTGCCTAACAACATCTTCTTTCATTGAAATCAATAAAGAAACAAAAGGATGAGATAAGAACTCTAAATTTGCTTTAAGTGTCACAGTAACAAAAGAGAGTTTGGATTCCTTTTATTTTCATTTTTGTGAGATAAAATTTCCTTACTCCTCTTTTTAAATATATTTTATGGGGTATTTTCATCCTTAACATATGAAGTTACACCACTTATTTATTAACTAAAAGGTTCTAATTTAAATGATATTAGAAATTTTACTCAGCACATAACATTTGATATAAAACCTAGCTAAAATGCAATCCTAAAAATAATGAAGATATAATAAACAAAATGAAAAAAAAAAGGAAAAAAGAAGAACTTAAACAAATTACTACTACACTGAATATTGAATCCCAAAATATGGTTCTTAAGGCTATATTGATTCTATCCTAGCATTTGGTTTGTAGATTTGGATTTAGATAATATAAGAAGAATTGAACAGCATAATTTATGGAGAATAGGAAAGTACTATTTTCTTATACTACCTTTAGTATATATAGTATTGGATATGAATTATTATTATTGATTTTTATCCTTTAGATATTAATTATTCATATCGTGAATTATAATAAATTTTAATAATGTAATTTGGAAATTTAGTTTAAAGTTATTTTTGAAATTTCAAAGATATTTATTTTGTATTGTGAAATAGATTTTTGCACCATCAAATACGTAGTACAAAATTTTTAATTTTTGTCAAGTGCCTTAAGACCTTTTTGTTAAGTAACTTTAACCAAAAAACCTAATGTTATACTAAAAAAATTAGTCTAGTGTTGTACCATTAAAATATGGTACTTAGATGATACCTATATCACTGACATTCTCCTCTCTTTCTTGTACTCATTATAAGGATTAGCATAGTCACTTTGGAATTTAGTAAATTGTCTTTATTTATAATAAATAATACACATCAACAGTGACATCCTCATAAAATCTATGGACAATTTCCACAAAAACTACCAACAATCTCACTTTTATTGTCAATAATTTCATTTTTATTATAAATAAGCATGATTTACTATAAATCAATTATTTACTGAACTAAAAAATAATCATACCATAAAAAGCCCCAAAATAATCATGTCCATTAATAGTCGATATGGTTTTAATATGATTAGGGACAGTTATTTCCACATATATACATGTATATATATACACACATTGCTAATACTATATATCTGTATTATTTTTTATAGTTTCTTAAAATACTCTCAAAACGCATTGAAAATAATCATTAAAATATATGATTTTAAAATTTAACTTAATAAAATGAAGGGTAAATTGAGTAATTCACCTATTTTTATTTTTTTCTTTTAATTTCTCTTTCCTACTCTTAATAACATCCTTGATTTTCTCTCTATATTTAATTCCTCTCTCTTACTCTTAATGCCATTCACCTTCACCATTCTTAGCTTTGTAATTGAACTACCTAATTTTTTCTCTTTGTTTTTCTTCTTACTCTAAAAAAAAAATTGAAACTTCTATTTAACTTTAGTTTTTTTTTTTAAGTTTCTTGAACATCTATTTCTATTTTATATTAAAATTATAATATAGTAAAAGAGAGTGGCTTTTGGTGTCTTTTTCTATTTTCTTCAATCACCCTTTTTTTCTAGTAAACAAATCGCCCTTTTTATAATATTAATATTTCATATTATTTATTATTTGTAATTTTACAATATGTTATTTAACTAAGGTTTTAAAGGCTAATTATTTTAACCTAGTCTTTACATCGAAAATGGTTACTTTTATATATAACATCGTTTACATTTATCATAAACATTATTATGTTTACATTTTCATAATTATTATGGATTAAAATAATAACTACATTTATTTGCATTTAATTTAATATTTTGTCTATCTATATCTACACTGATATTGGAATATTGGACTTAGCATCTTCTAAAATATATTTTTACAAGCATTATTCTATCACTTGCCCCTAGAAAACAAGAGTCATTTTTTCCCACAAATTTAGTTAATATTTTCAAGCAATTTCCTCTTCCAATCTATAGTGTTAATGAAACAATCAATTTATGATTAGTATTATTGTCAATATAATAAGAAATTATGTGCTAAATATTATAATACCTTCTTCAATGGATAATTATAAAAACTCAAATGAATTTTTTTCTGTTTTTATTCTTCGAGTCAATATTTAAAATATTATCATTAGTTTTGTTTAATACCTTTTTATTTTTTATAATATATATTATTAAGTACTTTTTTATTATACAGGTATTATGGGTGCATCACTTATATATATACCCATTATTATCGCTAATATAGGGACTTTGTGCTTTCCCTCTCTTATTTTGATCATCTCTCACTCTAAATCACGAGCATATAGAGATTGACCGTCAGCAATGGGTGTAATATTGCACGAAAGGGCATGTGGCATACCATCTCAGGACGATGTTTGTACTGATTGCCTGCACTAATACGTTTTCCGAATTGTAGACATACATCTTATGACTGAAACTTTAATTGCTAGTGTAATAGTAACACTTAATTCCGTTAGTTGGTGTAATTCCAATCACTGCACTGGACCAATTAGGAGCTAACATGCCATCCAAATTTAATTAAAAGAAAAAGAACAGATCTGGTGCAAAACTTCAATGTTTATATTTATGCATATATTGTTTAGTTTAAATTTACTTTTTTTTTTCATATGAATCATGATAATAACATTTTTGTTATTTATACAGCTATTGGCTGAAAACTCCAAGTCATGCATGGTGGGCATTAAGGTATTGTTTGTGTTTTCTACCAAGTTTTAATAACATGTCGCGTGATAATTGGAAGAAAGTTTCAAGTTGAATGATAAGAGGAGAAGATAGAGGCAGTCACTCCGGTAATTAATGTTCTGATTGGTTATGTAATTTACCAAGTCATAACTTGATGTATAAAATTGAAAAAGAAAAGGGGTATAAAAAAAAAACAATTAAAATACCTGTACGTTTAACTTTCGTCCGTTTAGTTTGTGAACATCTATCTTTTGTGATTTAATACACTTTTAGTTTAGTTTCAATTTAGTATCTCTATTAACAGTCATATCAATAGTCATTACAATTTTTTTTTTTCATTTTAGTATCTATACTTTACTTATTATTACATTTTGATGTTTGTACTTTACTTTTAATTTATTTTAGTGTTTCTTCACTTATTACTTTGTTTAAAATCAATTTTTTTTTATTTTCCTTAATTAATATGTCTTATTCAAAATTAAAACAATTTATTTATGTATCTAAAAATTTCAATCGTGCATAATTTTTATATGATATTTAATTTTAGCAAATCTTATAATGTTAAAGCCTTAAGATCTATTTTTATTTTAAAATATATATTATGTTTTAGTATACGAATCAAGTAAAATTTTGAAACGATTATAACTTGTAAATCAAATCTCTTATTTGACCTTCTAACATGAATTTTTTGACTTACCAAATAATATACCTCTATATAATAGTATTTTGTTGTCTATGTAGTAGTGTTCAGATATTAATTTTTATAACTGTATAATCTCGTAATTTACAAATCAAACATAGTACAACTGTAATTATATAGTACTTGAAATGCTTAAATTATGTGCTACCTAAAAATTGCTCTTTTGAACTCAAAATTATAAGTCTACTTATCTAAATCTTTACATTTTTCATGCATTATAATTGAACTTTTATAAATTTACTTATTTTTATTTCACATGATCTTTATATGTTATAAACATATTTTTGTTATATAATTTTACCAAAGATTTTGTGAGGATATATTATTTGTAAATTTTTATACCCCTTAATGTGATTGCAAAATCAAAAGATTATGTTCCTTAAAATTTTGTAATGACTATAATCTTAAATCACATTAATTTTTAAAAAATTCATGTAAGTTTACTTAAGGAAAATGATAATTTTTAAATGTATGATTTTAAGAAAAACTAATACATTAAAGGATATAAAAATTTACAAATAATATATTATTACAAAACTTTTTGGTAAAATTATATAATAAAAACATATCTACAAACATATGAAGGTCATTTAAAATAAAAATAAATAAATTTATAAAAGTAAAGTCAATTGTAAAGTATGGAAAATATACATGTTAATACTAGTACACTTATAATTTTTAGTTAAAAATAATAATGTTTAGGTAGCACATAATTTAAGCTTTCCAACTACTATATGATTACAATTGTACGATACTTGATTTATAAATTATGAGATTGTAAGGTTATAAAAGTTAGTAGCCATACAACATCAAATACATAAGCCAGAAAATTTATGTTATAAGGTCAAATGAGAATTAATTTATAAGTTATGACTATTTTAAAATTTTACTTGATTTGTGTACCTAACAAATAATAGATCTTATTTTCAAATAAAAGTAGATCTTAAAAATCTAACATTATAATATTTTCTAAAATCAAACATCAAAAGTGAAAATCATGCACAATTGAAATTATTAGATATCATTAAATTGTTTTAATTTTGAAAATGATATAATAATTAGGCAAAATAAAAAATTGGTTTTAAATATATTAATAAGTGAACAAGCACTAACATGCATTAAAATTAAAGTACAGATATTAAAATGTAATCATAATTCAATTATAGATGTTAAAATGCAAAAAACTATAATGCCTATTAACTTTATTGTTAATGGAGATACTAAATTAAAATGAAATTAAAAGAAGAAGTACTAAATAAAAAAAAAAAATAAAAGTTTAAATACCAAATTGTCCAAAGTTAAAAATACAAACGCTTTGGTTGCCTTAAATAGAGTATAATAATGAAGAAATACAACTTCTGAAGGTTATTGATACTTTCGAAAGGGCATTCACTTGTAAAGGAGTTGAATAAAGCTATATTTTCTATTATTTTCTACATTCTTCATTGTTAAATTTTTCGTGTGCATTAATCACTTTAATTTTCCAAATGTCATTTTGTTATGCCAAAAAAGGAAAAGTTCGAAAATTTAATAGCAGACACCGGAGACTTTGCACCTATTTACGCTAGTAACAATAGCAGGCACGATATGAAGCAGAGGAGACACGACCCGGATTTTAGGACGCAACAGCCAAAGTGTCGTGACAGTCCATTTGAAAGGAAAGGGACCTTGCCACTGGAAAATGCGGGACATCTACCGAACAACCACTCACATGTGGGATGACCACCCTCTCTATTTGGCATTTCATCAAACAACTGTTGTGGAATGATCAACCCCACATGCTAGAATAGCACTGTCTACCTCTCCTATGGAGCTATTTAAACAACAGTCTTTTTCAAAATGCTATGCCAAGATGTTTGAGAGGTTTATAGGCGATGGAATTTGTATGTTTTGGCCGACAAGTGTATTGGTACAGAATGTTAATGTTGGAGTGAAATTAATTATCTAGATCAGGGGAGAAATGATGAAGGCCGTTGGATTCAGATTTAGAGTTTGATTCAAAATAAGATAGGGTTAAAGGTCGAAATGGTTAAATCTGAATCGAATCGAAATCAAATTAAGATCAATAAAAATATTGGAATGTTAATATTTATTTATAAAATAGTAACATTATCAATATTCTTAAGATTTAAAAGTTAAAAGCTTTTTACAACTTTTTTTAAGATCTATATTTATTTTCTTAGTAAAAAATGGTGTGTTCTTTAGAAAAAAAGATAATATTGTGACCCAAAACACAGTTGGCTATTGTAAAAACCAAGTTAGACAAGTTGGATCAATTAGGTCAAACCAAAGTGATAGCCAATGAGGACCGAAGAGGTGATCAGGTTGGTTTTGTAGTTAGATCAAGACAAACTGGAATAGATCGAGCATATCAACCCAAGTCTTATATTATTGGAAATAATATGCGGGGCATGAATGTTTTGGTTCATGTTAAAACCAATTTTTAGAATCAGAACGAACCTACCAATAGGAAAGGAATTGGGTTGGAACTAACTAACCAATTGCACGTTGATTTATCTATGAATATGAAAGATTGTTAAAATTGCAATTCTACCTAAGTTTAAAACATATAAAATTGGTGAAATTGTATAGAATCTTATAAAACCGATGGAAATATAAGTTTATAAAATCCTATATCTAAATTTATAATTTTATTAAAAGTTTATATTTGAACAATTTTATATCAATTTTAATAAAAAAAAATTAGATAAAACTATAAATTCATAGAATTGTATAATTCTCTCGTGATTTCAAAATTATGAATACAGATCATGATTATTTTGTTTATTGAACGAAATTGAAAATGAAAATTAAAGCATGTAGTGCGAAGAAAACTATAAAATTAAATAGATGAAAAAATGGTCGAAGAAAATGAAGACAGAAGATGACAAATTTTTTTGTAGAGAGACGTGTGATTACATGTACAAACTTTCGTCTCAAGAGAATGAGACAGCAAGCAATTATCTCGACACGTCGCAAACCAACACGAAAACTTGAAATAAATATATAGGTGTAATGTGGACACATATGATCAATTGTATTCACGCTACCGGTGTGGGAAGATGTCTAGAGCGGAGTTATTTCGTGCCATTTAGCAAGCTAATTGTATGGATGGACCTTCCTTTGGAGCGAGGCGATGCCATAAGCCAAACCTTCCCAAGTGTAACCCGAATTGTGGTCGATATTTACTAAATGTCTAGTTGAGGTCAAAGTTTAAACGATTCAAATGGTGCAACGAATTTATGTTTTATGATATTTAACTTGGGTAGCTTATTAGCCTAATTGAATTCAAGTTTAACTTAATTATCAGTTGAATTTAAGATGACCTAAGATATCTATATTATTTAACTTGAAAGAAAAATAATTTGTTTTAAAAGAATCAAGCTTGTTCAGTATCACTTGAAATTGAATTTAATATTAAAATTCTAAACTTAATCAAGTTCGAACGGAGTTTTATATTCCAAATTTTTTATGTTGAGCTTATATTTGAACTTATTGCTATATCTTCTTGCCTCTATTAGTTTATAGCCCAACCTTCCTAATAATTTTGTGTTGTGCATCCAAGTAAACTTATTAAATTTGTCTAATAAAAAAAACTATGATTTTTCAAACATTGATTAATACATTGTACAAATAAAATAAGTCGTATAATGGTCATTTATAGGTAGTTTAGACATATTTTTATATTTACAAGGTATTTTATTTATAATTCATACACATAAGAGGCATTTTATGGTATCATGCATCTTAATTTTGATATTTTCTATAAATGAAATAAACAAACATGAAATGTTTCATGAATGTATAGCAATTTTTTAATAGCTAAAATAATCCTTACGCATAAGGTACTTTTTAGCTAGTCTTCTAGTGGCAATTGTAAAAAAGGTCTTTGCATATAATGGGGCTTTGAATTACAATCTTTTATATTTACATTGCATAACATGGTATTGCATGGCCAATATTTTATTGTACTAATAAATAAAATATCTTATAAGTTCTTAATAAAAAGTTATTGGAAACCTTGTAGTATAAATAACTTTGTTAAGAAACTTATCTAGATTTGTTGCTATGAATCATAGGACTAAGAGAACAGAAAGCAAGTATATAAGAGGAGCATAATATATAAAGATTTAACAAAGAAAGTCCAATTAAACTCTAACTAATACATAGAAAACAATACATAAGATTTAAAACTCACAAAAAGTATTATTTAAACATCAAGAGAGCACGAATCAAGAATTTCTATATGTTACATGAATATCATGCTCAATGCCCTCCCCCCTACCTCAATACCCCTCTGTAAGCCCTAAAGATAAACTAAGTAACTATATGATCGAATTTAGTATACAAAGTTTAGAGTGATCGGTTGAAGAATCTGATCAAACCTAAATTATAAACTAAAGTTAAAAATATTAGTAAAAATAACCATATAAGTTTGAATTTAAGAACATTAGTAATAAAATAAGAGAATATAAAATTTTTAAATTCTAAGTAGATTACTTGTTATTTATCGAAACTACAGAAAATGTATTTCGATAACTAATAAATAGCTAGAGATAAATTATATGTATGTTAAAAATCATAGAATGACCTAAATAATATTTAGGAATATTTACTCGTACCCTATATGTATTTACGTATAGGTAGAAATACATGAAATTACCTAAATTGCTCTAAATTAATTATAAATTTGCTAAATAATTAAAGAAAATTATAAAAAAATGAAAAAATCATAAAAAAATCAAGGAAATAGGGGAATGAACCAGATCAAGTCATGGTAGCAAGAGGAGAAGAAAGAAAATATTAACTAATAAAAAAAACACTTAAAATGGCAAAATGGAAGAGATATAGGCCTTGTCTTATCTTAATTAATGTACAAAAATTCTTATAAGTCCCTATAAATAGTAAGAAAATTTACAGAGTTCGTTTGGTTAGTTGGGAACTGAAAAAAATTGAGAGGGAAAATTAGGATTTTAGAGATTTTGCCCTAAATCTGTATAGATAGGGCAAGTACCTACACACCACCACCACCTGGAACTGAACCACGACCACTACTCCACTCCAAACCCACTGCTTGAACTGGCCGACACACTTGGACCAGTGTTGGAGGCTAAAAATTTTGTAAACCAAGTGAGTCTCACATCTTCTCCAATTTTGCAAAATTCCTTAAAATTATTAATTATACTCAGAAAATTATGAAATTTATTATTCTAATGTTTTATTGTATGTAGATTTAGGAAAAAATAGTGATTAAGTTTAATCATGTTTGTAAATATAGGGGTCCTAAGAAATTAAACAAAACCGAACATGTTTAAAATTAGAAATAAATAGGCTTAAAAATGTAGTTTGGAGTTCAATTTTTTTTTTTTGTAAAATACTTAAGTGATATAGAATAGTACTAAGAAGCCATTTTTATAAAATAAATTTTTGAAAATTTTAAGTAATTTTTTAGCCCTAAAATAATGAGAAAATGGGTAATTTTGGATAATTAAGTGATTAAATAATTAATTACTAACTTAGAGGGTAATTATATATTTAAAGACATTAATCTCTAATGTAGAAACCTAATCCTAGTCTTTGGAGTGTTAATTGTAATTAATATGGGAATTATGTGGTAATTGTAGGAAATTTAGGAATATGTAAAGTTAGGATTCTAATAAATATGAAAAAAATAGGTTAAATTGGATAATATAATAATAATATTAGTACAAAATAAATCTGGTACAAAAATTAATTTTAGGTAATTGGATAAAAAATGTAAAATTTTCTCACATTGGAAGTAAATTCGATACTCCAATTAGGATTAAAGTGTACCGAATAGGTTAAAATACTAAATTAAGATCTAGTATAATATTAGAATACTCGAGCTTAATATAATTGATTTCACATTAGGATTTGAGTGTATTTAGGATTTCTCCTAGTTAAAAAGAATTTAGAACTAAAACTAGAATCTAGTTTAGAAACTGAACCTCGAGTTAATGTAGAGTGAATCATTAGTAAATAATAGGTATATATGAAGAAGTGAGTTAAATTATAACTTAGAATATATATCATCAAAGATTAAGTACTAAAAAGACGTATCTCTATTATAGGATATTCAGAAGCGAATCAACCTGCAATCAAGTGATTGAGTGATTGAGAGATTGAGAATTTTAGGTAAGTTGGGTTTATTACTTCACCATATTTGGAGTACTATTTGAGGGCACTTAAAGACTTAGGATTGTATATGGTTGTGATTATAAGTAGTTTTATACATGTGCTTACGTGTCTGACTTCGTATTAGAATTTGTGTTGTGATTGATGATTGTAATGACTAGATTGGTGTGAAATTATCTAAACACCCTAAATCAAACCTAATCTAAATCCAACCAAACACTGACACGTTTGAAAAAGATAACGTTGGATAGCAACTTGATCTTTTTCTCATCCTTAACTAAACTAAGTGACAAGAGAGGAGATTGTGGTGAGGATAAAGCATTGGTTTGAAGGATAGTCTTAAGAGAAGTAGTATCTCCATTGCACAAACCTAGGTTTGGTTGTGAGCTGTTGCATAACATGAAAACTCCTCAACTTAGATTAGAGCTAGTGAAATTAATCTGATTTCGCAATGGACCAGACTATGTTATATGATGACACTTGCTTGTTGCATTACATGAAAATAATTACTTGATAATCTTGTTTGTGTTTGTATACATTCATGAGTCTTCAATTCAACTTACTGAGCTGTAGTTACTTATACCTGCATAGATCCTTCTGCAAGTCCTGATCACTAATTGCTTTGACTAACATACCGCCCTACAACTATCCAGATGTTAGTTCTTTTTGAAGCCTAAGGGTATGAGGATCAATTTGCCTAATAGTTAATGTATATCTAGAGTCTCATTAGTATCTTTAAGATTGAAAGATTGATATTTGATATGTAATCAGTTGACTGTTATGATATGATGTAAAATCACCTAAGAATTCTACAATAATGGACATGTAATTATATATATATTAACTCGAAGTTTTAATACTTACTGTAATTTTAGTTAAATTCTTAATTGAACTATTTATTTCAAAGCGATGAGTTGTCGATGTCCTATGTAGATCATATCTATGATAGGCATTCTGAAGCCAGTTACTATCATAGAATGTTTTACACGGTGGGACAGTTGCAACTTTACAACTTCGAGGCGTAATACCCCTTACCCCCCCCCCCCCTTTTTTTCTTTTCTTTTTCTTTGTTTTTTTTTTTTCACCAAGTATATTAAATAGTTCAACCTTGCGGTAAGGGATCAAATTTAATTCATTCCATTAAGAGATCGACAATTATGCTACTAGACTATAACGGTTTTAGCATGCTCGTTGCTTGGTTAACCATACCTTTTTAGTTAACTATGCATACCTTGGGGTTGTTGACTACCCTTACGTGTCTCGTACTATACTTCATTATTTATTTATTTTTTTGGGTGTATCTAGAATAAGAAACTTAAGTATTGTAAAAACTTAGGACTAAATTCAATAGTTATTTGCCTTAGCTTACATCTATACCATTGAACACATGTAGTCATGCTTCTCTTACATTGTTATCTTGCCAAAAATTGCCTCTAATCTACTTATGCACTGTACTTATGTATGAGCCTCCTTAGACATTTAGATAACATAGTTCATTTGCAAAAATACACATGTGCTTAGTTGTGTCTTTAAAACTGGTAATACCTTTACATTAAATACCAACTAATACATATATGAAGCCATTGGTACTTCTTAAACCTTTAGGTTCCACTTGCTTCTAGATTACCTTTCAACTTATTAAATTCTTTTTAGACTTCTTAAGGTTCAAGACCCTTCATTTATTCACTCACTCTATGCAAAGCTTGAGTAAAGTATAATGAATCTTTTGGTACATAATGAAATAGTCGATTGTTTTTTGTCACAACCAATTGCATTGGTAACATTTTCCTACTACCTATATCTACCATATATCTATTAGGAATCACATGTCTCTTACTATTAGAATAAGCTATAGACTCTAAGCTCCTTTTATAACCATTAGGCTTCTAAAGGAGATCAGATCTTTATACTATAATCACTGGTATTATTGAGTGAACTAGTAAATACAAAATTGTGGAACAACCTTAACATATATGTCACATTTGATAGTGCATCCACCAAGTACAGTGTGATTGCAATGTACCTATGATAATAATTTCAACTTTTGCCATTGTCCATTTGCATAGTCCCAATCTAGAACTAATATCTTTGCAACACAAATAGAACATACTTGTAAAACTCCTTTATGTATCGAGAACAAGTAACATCCCCGTTGTCCTCTAACTCAATTATACTGCCATATCACTAATTGCTTTACTCTTATTATCCTGCATTTGACACTAATTCCTCCTTGCGTAACTCTTTCATATGCAATGTAAGTAGATCACTAGCACTAACAACTGCTGATTTATAGTAATTAAAGTACTTCTAATGCATAGCCTCAAGATCCCAATCGTAACTAATTGTTCTCGCTCTTAAGTTGTCTCCAAACTTAGATTAGTGACACAATGGAGTACTTCGACATTATTATAAATGATTTTCTATTGCTATCTTTAGTGTAAAACAAGTATTTAAACTTGCTAGGATTTCTAAACACATCCTTCATAAGTTTAACCACACTTGTATCCCACTTGCCATAAACCAAATTCTTATCTCCATCAAATTCCTCAATAATGTACTTGATGTTCTAGTCAATTGATAAAAAATCCTAAAATCCTAAAATCCTTGACCTTCTTGTGTTGCTACTAATTCTTTGTACACTTCAATAATTAAGTCTCATTATGTTGCAACTAGGCTCCAGCTAGTCTTCTATTTTAGCTTTAGTCTATACCTAATGTGGCTTCAAGTTTGTTTTGTCAATCTTAACATCACTTTATTGAGGAAGCAATCCCTATTTATCATTTTGAATAATAGAATGTGCACAAGAGATAATAAGCACAAAAAACAGTATGATTGTAAGGTTCAACATGGAATACGCCAAAAAACAAGGGTAAACATGATAAATAGTTGTCATAACCTCTTCGAAGCAATCCTTTGGTAGCTAAGTTCTTTAGGATTTACATGACTCTCTCGTAATCTTGCACTACCTAATGGACATTACAACATATATATATATATATATATATATTGGACTCCTTGTAACACTATATATAACACTATTATAAATATGAACTATGCACAACTAATGGTTTATTAAACTTTGTGGTAGCTAGCTACTTCTACATGTCTTACTCTCTAGCTTTATCCTTGCTCATTTCTCCACCTATCCTTGCTCTATAACTCAAGTTTCTTGTAAATTCAAGATATAAACTTAATATATAATTGGAAAAGAATAGAGATTTTATATTCCAACATAGACCTCATAAGGCATAAGTCTAGGCCATCAAATTTCATGGTCTTATATCCAGCTCTCATTGCATATGTAGACACTCCACTTTTGCTTTTTATTACTGAGTTATGATTTAGTAAAAAATGTGCAATACAAGAAAAGCATAGAAAAATATTAAATATGGAAAATGGAAAACATTGAGTAAGTAAAAACAATGAAAGTAAAAATAAGAAAATGAGAAAAAAAGAAGAAGAGCTAAAAGACATAAACTTTTCTCTTCAAGGAAAATAGTTAAACCATTTAAATTGATTTAAATTTTATGAGTATCTTTTAATTTCTAGTTAATTTGAGCAATGTTGGATTTACCTGTTTTAATGAAGTTATAAGTAGAATAATAAGTTAGATTAACATAATGGAGTTGCTAAAAAAACTTCCATTTTTTACTTGCAAAAGGAAAATTTAACACAATCTTTCTTATTTTCTAGTGATATCAGATTAGGTTTTAGTTTTGGGCAGCGTTGTACTCGAGTCATATCTTGATTTGTTGTGCATGGGTATGTATAAGGGTGGTCTTGGGTTTGATTCCTTAATCTTACACACTTTCAATCGAGCCCAATTATTATAGCTCAATTGCATATTTGCACTTAGATTTAACAAGAGTAATATAAATAGTTAGTTAGTGTTTTTGTCTTCCTGTTATACTAGCCTTTTTTTTTTTTGGCACAAGCTATAACCGTTACTATATCTCCTTTTTGATATAGTGGCAATAAGATTGGTTGGTGAATTTCTAGGTTCATTGAACTAGGAGTCTTGACTAAGAGAGTGTTATAGATCTTGTGTGAGAAATTCTTATGGGAGGTTGCATAATAAGAAGCAAACTTATTTTGACTAAGAGAGTGTTATCAATCTTATGTGAGGACTTCTTATGGGAGCTTGCTTGATAAGAAGCAAACTTATGATGTTTTTGTACTTGTTATTTCAATGATTAAAATCTACCTATCCTCTTATCTAGTGTTCTCTTTTTTTCCCATTTCAAGATTTTCCACTTCTACGCATTCATTAAGGTGAATGGCTAATCCTTTCTTATTCGTTATGAATTCTAATTATGTGTTTACTCCATTTTTGAACTTTTAATAGGAGTTTCGATTCCTCATTTTGCTAAATTGAAATTATTAGATTTAACCTATAAATCACAATTCTACAGACAAATGAGACTCTTTACCATTCATTTCTCATTATCTCCATCGTCGTTCACCACTAACATCATACACCACCACCATACACTATAACCACGTAACTAATGAACCACCACCATTCACCAATAGATTACCACAAACACTACACCACCATTAGAATTGCTTACCCAATATAGTTGCAATTGTATCTAGGTTGAAATCTCCACTTTCTCTATCCTTGACTCACTACTCCAATGCCCTCCTAAGCTGAATAAACTCGCTGCCCTGATCTAAGCCTTCTTTGATTCATTGTTAGCAACAACCCAAATTCGATCAAATGCAAAAGCCACGTATAAAGTCCAAAAGAACTCTATTATGGACAAAGGAAAAGAGGTTACGATTTATGGAAATGAACCCTACAAATAGAGTCATCGTACTCATCAAACCTATCTATCAAAATCCTCATAAAAAAATCTCATAGAACTCCAAAGATGCGAAATGAGATTGAGAGGAGAAAGCGACACGTGAGAGAGAGGAGAAAGGTTAGAGGAGATAGATAAGAGATAGCAACAAGTGACAGAGAGCGAGAAAGAGAGAGAGCTTAATAAAGCCAAATAAGAGAAAGCGAGAGGCGATAGAGCGAAGTGAGAGAGAAGAGTCAAGATCTATATTAAAGAGAATAGACAGTGAGAGGAGTATGTATGTTTGAGAGAGAGAGAGAGAGCAACGAGATCATCCATTCAAGAGAGATGCTTTTTAAGGAAGAGATAAAGCGGTTTGTTAAGAAAGTTACGAGTTTGATATGAGAAAGGATGCTTATTTCTTGGCAAGGTGGACTGATCATTATGCTAGAGAGATGATAGAAAGTGAAAGCTAAGAGGTATAAGTAAATGTGTAGAGGATGAGGGTACTATTATCATTTCAATCTATTACAAATCTATTCCTCATATTTTCTTTTTTCAAGTGAATAATGTAATAACCATTATGGGTCTACTCAATTCCAATGAATTGCAATTTCACTATATGTCTATTCCATTCAATGGAGTGAATATGCTATTTTCTACTCTTTTATTGATTGTTAAGGGTTTCAATTTGATGAATTTGTGAATACTAACACAACAAACTAGCGTTAGAGTGTGATTTCTAGATTTTCATTCTAACATATATACTATTTACGAGGAAAAAGTTTATTGTAAGGAACCCTCAAAACCGATGCATACTATGTTGGTGTAGGTCGTACATAAGCTTGCCTAAAAGGTTGTCAAGAACGTATAGTGCTTTTTTCTATAATAAAACTTTGACCCAAAAGTGATTATTACTTTGAATACTACGGAGTCAAACCATATCTGCATATAGTTCAATTAGAAGTCAGCTACTTGACTGCTAGATACACGAGACGATCATGACATAAGGGAGGGCATGATTAGGGTTTGATTGATTATCCAATAAATGAATAACAATCATTACAAATCTTAGGCAAAAGCAAATTAAAGAAACATGCTTTCATATCTCACTATAATCTGTTCATCAAGATTGATTTCAAAACAAGCAATTCATTCGAAGATCCACTAATCAGACATATTCATGAGGCATTTGAAGTATAGTCCTTTTTTGGACCCCCAATAAAGCAACTTGACTGACAGAAAGTGATATCAGCTTTTTTAAGGCTTCTGTTTTTCAAATTACTAATCACACATATATATATTATACATATCTTCCTTTATAATGGAGCGAAACATATGAAATTATATATAATATATATATATATACCAACTAAGCTACAAGGTAATGGTATCAATTATATCCTTTAATCTATAATGCAAACACTATACACTTAAAATTGCGAAACTGGAATTAATCAAATAAGATCGGATTTTCATTTGAAGTATAATACCACTGTATTGTAAGGAAATAATAATTATATGTAAAGAAATAAGTCCCACAAATCGATGAAACGATTTTTTTTTCGTTTGGGCCAAAAGATGAAACGATTTAATATATATGCATGTGTATGTAGGCCCAATGAGGACCGTACCAACACTATATATATATAGACACGCATTCCGTTTGTATCTATTGTGTATATGATGCAAAACTACTTGCAATGATGCATTTAAAACTATTTGGTCTCTATAACTTATTATAATTATAGTAAACATGGTAGTCCGGGAAATGGAAGTTGAAAAATGAGCGAAAATATCTAAAGAATATATTTTTATTTATTGAAAAAGGAAAATTTGATTGGTTATTTTGTAAAACTAAATAATATAAATGATAAGGAAGTCCAATTTTATAGTAAGTTGCAAATATGACTTAAAACTTATTCTATTTTGCATGATCACATAGATTTTAAATGAATATCGAAACTCATAAAATAAGTTTGATTTCTATTTTCTGAAAACCACTCTCATAAAATATAATACATGATATATATATCTCCATACCTTATACCCACTTTATAACCTATACTCTATGCATAAAAGTTTTAAGATATCACGTACTCATCCTATTAAAGTTTTTTATTAGTTATGTTGAACATGAAGAAACAAAAACTCAACATAGAAAGTAAAATTCCTAAAACATATGACATCATTCATTTCTTTCTTACGTCTCATTTTCTTTCCAAAGAACTATTATGAGTATAATTTGTTAACTGGAGAATAATGATTGTGCTGAAGTTGAAATCATTTGAGTCTTGATTTATCTTATTGTACCATATGTTTTTCATTGGATATTCTTGTATTGGGAAAAATATTGTAATCAATTCGATGTAGTTATAATTTGCTTCCAATAGACTTCAACCGGCTAATATTACTCCCACTATACGAAAAATGAGATTTGGTAATATTGAAACCCGTGCAAATAAAAAACCTACTATTTGACATTGATAGACGCCATTAAAATATGCGTTATGTTATTAAACATTACAAAATACTTCGCATTTGATACCACTTGTTTTTTTTTTTTTAGTGTATTTTTTAAAAAGTAATTTGTGATTTTACAACGTTTAAGAAAGTTACAATATATCATGTGTTTGCACTTTTCTTATACATTATAGCGATATATGAAACTTCTATAACGTTTACATATTAACAAATTATTTTACTCATGAAAGCATTAAGTAGCATATAAGTGTTACAAGATCCTAATTTTTTGTCACATTTCAATGATACAAAAATTAGCAAATAATAGCCTCTAAAATGTTACGAAATATCTACCTCTGGTAACTTTTCATTGACCATTAGGTTCCTTCTTTTTTTTTTTCATAATATTTAACATACATTTACACATTTTTTTATTAGCTAACCGCTATTATAACTATTGAGGAAAACTAGAATCGAATATAATTCATTCCGTACACCCTTTTGTAGCATCTATTTGGAATGTCTATTTAAATGTTACAAGAAATCCCTTTTATGTTTGTCGTGTACATTGGTCAGCTGGTCCTCTTCAAGATCTTGGAGCTCAATTTATTTTGCATACAATTCAAATGCTTCTCTCTCTCCATTGGTTTTATTAACATCTAAAAGTCGGAAATCATAAACTGATCCGATGCCAAACATGGTCGCTATGACATCATGAAAAAGAGAGATTATAAAAAATAATCCAAAATTAAGGCCAAACACCGTCTAAAGTAGCTTAGGACAACAAAAGAAACATTTCAGTACGTCAAACGAAGAAAAAAGGTGTAATATGAAGAAATGTGGCTCAACGCATCCAATGAGTACTGATAACGAAAATGAAGATGCATGACCACAGCCTTGGATTAACATATTCATGTCTACATAGACCTACCATCTCAAAAACAATGATACAATACAATGCATATATAACCCCGTTAACTCACGGAGAGTGTACTTAAAGACTCTTATAACTACTCTCGAATAAATGAATTTTTCTGTCCGAATCATTTGTTAAAGGTATCTAGGAAAAAAAGACTTCTAGCTGTTGTTAAGGTTTAAAACTAATTTGAAAGTTTAGAGGATTAAGGGAGTGAAAGTACATTTTATCCCGAAAATAGGGTTTCTAATCGTTCGAATTAAATTTAGATAGAATAAATTACTTTTGTTTTAACATTACAAGACTAGAAAAAGGGACCGTCTATGGATATTAAAAATTTGATTTCTCCCACTTATCACCAAACATTTAATCACTTGTCACTCAATGCATGTTATTCAAAATTTTTGAGCCTCTATTAACTTGCTGTTATAATGTTGATCAAACTAATAAGGTAGATAGGAGAGTCTAGGAAAAATTACAATGAAATCAATATTTGTGAGTAAATTCAAATAAGGAATTAACATTTTATAAAATAATTTATATAAAAGATTAACGTTTTAAAAAGTTTAAATATGGAATTAATGTTTTACAAAGTGATTCAAATAATTTTACAGATTAGTTATTATGAATTCCTTATTTGAACTGTTTTGTAGAACATTAATTTCTTATTTAAACATTTTGAAATATTAATTCTTTATTTGAACTTTTGAAATATTGATCATTTAATTGAGATTACCTTCCAACGTTAATTCCTTCAATTGTAATTCTCCTAAAGAGTCTGTTACATACCAAAATTGAAAGACATAAATAGTCTACCATATGCCAATTCTGTAATACACAATGACTCAAAATAACTAAATATCTAATATATATATATATATATAAATATATGCATGGAATTATTATATATATATATATTTTAGGCAAAGGATAAATTTATTCAACTAAATACACCTAGTGGGTGAGAATTTTAGTCTATGTATAACAAATTCAATAACTATGATAGGGGTCTAACAACCGAAAAGTTGTAGCTCATTCCATTCTTTCCTTTAACAACCACCCAATTCACACATCCATTTGCTTTGTGTTTAATAAGGGAAAAACAAAATGAAGAGAAGAAAGTCTTTAAGAAAAAAAAAAAATATATCAAGAAAAATATTTTTAGATCTTCATGACAAAGGAAACTCTACTCTTAAGCTAATCATGACATATCTTTGAATTTTTTTCAACTTGAATATGCTATCAATTCCTTTCCATAGCTAATTGGAAACTTTCTCTAATCACAATTGCCTCAACCATCTCCATTGAGTTTGCTTCCACTCTCATAGATTTAGCTTCAAGAAGGTAACCTATAGAATCTTGGCATGCTATAGCATAACTAGACTCTTTTGAAAGGGAGGAAAAAGCCCCATCACAATTTATTTTCACCATGTTTGCTCTTAGAGGAATCTAAAATCCAGAAGACATTCTTTCACTCGCTAAGTTTTTCTTTGCAAAATTAATAGAATTTATTTGCTATTGTAATTGTACACCACTCGTTTCTAAAACACGTCCCCAAAATAGAGCCCCAAACTACTAATATATGCTGTCGTTGTCGAAAACCATTGGCTCGTTGAGAGATAGAATTTATACCTAGTTCTAACTATTGCTATTGCTGATGCGTTTAGAAATTAGTACCTACTAAAATACTAAATAAACCAAGCCCCGTTTTAGTAATACATTGCTTCTACTGCTGCTCTTCAAAAGCATTTGATATCTAAGTTGAGTTTGTTCCCTATTGCTACTATGCTTGGTAAAAAGTTTCTAATCAACCTTCTCCTAAGACATGTCATTGCTCGGAACGAACATGTTGCTGCTATTGTCTATCATGTTTAATCATTTCTCTATAATTCAACTCCCTTAAAATAGTAAAAACAACTTGTCGTAGGTTAGGAGAAGCACCATTGAAGGTGCAATTGTTTTGATGTACCCAAATATGCCACAATGTTAAGGTTACCTTCTACATCAATGCATTTCAACAACATTTCAAGGACTTCACCCAAATATCCACCTTTATTAAATGAGCAAACTTTATATTAAGATTGCAAATGGCAAACCATATAGGATGAGTCTATGAACAATGGAAGAAAAGATGCTGAATCATTTTCAATCGTTTCATCTTGGTCACAACTGAAACATTTAGTAATAACTTTAATTTTCCTGCAAAATAAAAACTTATTAATGGCCATGAGTTATTATCAAGTATTTATGCTTTAGAGGACAATCCATTATCTAAACAAACTTTCAAACCCTATCATCCATTACATATAAAGTAGAGGCTAACTCCATAATTGTGCTAACTATTTTGCTTAACAGACTATAATAACAAGATTTTACATTATATTCCTCTTCTATCCTTAGGCCAGAATAGGTAAGTAGCTTATTGAGTCATAGGAACAATGATTCTACTTAATGCTCTTCTCTTTTCCTCACTACAATCATATGTGAAATGGCCCTTAAATCCCAAGAATGAGAAATGGGATCTATGATACTCTTCACCTTTAGCCCCCTTAAATGCTCTTCCAATGGTCTATTACTAAGTCTATATCCCTCTAAGGTATTTATCCAAGGCGTTATCCAAACCTCTATACTCTCCCATTTCCTATTTGCCACAATACTTCATTAATTATAGCCTCCTTCCCCATCTGAATACTTTACCATCCCCACACTACTTCCTCCCCTTTTTGAATTAAGAAAATTTATGTTTAGAAAATACACAACTAAAATTGAACCCAAAATGAATTTTGGTTCTCTTACTAATAATTCTCACCATTCAATATTTACCTTTCATTGATGATCACTCTAACACTATTTATATCACTAAGAAATTCAATTTGAATCATTAAGAACCATATCAATATCCTAAAAATTTTTCTTCACAAAAAGTTCACCATTTTATTCTTAAGTTGCATCACAAAAGTTCCTTAACATTTTAATGGATCCAATATTATACATTAACCGATCAAAAATTAAAGAAAATAATAATAATAAGACAAGGAACATGCCTTGCCAAAGGTATGTACCCAATTAAGGAACTTACCTCAATGTTGCGAGAACACACTTTACGTTGCTTAACTATTGGGATGCTCGCAAGACAAAAGATAAAAATGCTCTAGAAAATTATGGGTTTTCACTTTAAAATTTACATATCAAGCTTTAGATGTGTTTAACAATATCATACTAAAGTCAAGCAAGAAATAGATAGACAACTAAAGTGTGCTCAAGCAAATAATGGTAGTAAATACAAAGGACCCTTTAAAGACTATTGAAACCTAACTTGAAAAGATAGTGCTGAAACCTCACAACCATACTACTATCAAGAGGATTGATTATATGTTTTTTGATACTGTGTTACCTAAATCATTTTGAGGATAAGCAATGAGAACTGTATCCTACTCGATCAAGTTGTCTCCCTCTTATGCTTTGTATGGTGATATCATATATGACAACATGGTGAGGTAAAAATGCTTATTATGATCATTTACAAGTTTTTGGTTGAATTGCATCTATATATATTTCTAAAGATGAAAGAGAAAAACTTCATGCAATTGTAAAGCAATAAATGTTTTTAGAGTATGCATAAAATGAATATGGATATAAATTACAAGATATAGTAAAGAAGAATAATTATTAAAATTAAAGATGTAATCTTCCTAAAAGATCATATCATTAAAGACAGATTGAAGCTAGTAATGTCCAAATCATCAATTGAAATCCTTAATAATATAGATCCAATCTCCTCGACTAGCAACCTTAATAACGATGAGAGAAATATGCAAGGTTCCTTCGAAGGACATGACATCACAAAAACCTAATCAACAAATAGAGTTGAGGAGATCAATCAAAGAGAGAAGATTATCTACCATATACAATCCATATGGATATGTAACGTAACAAATAGGAAAGGTTAAAATATTATTCGGAAACTAAGTTGCATGAGTAGAAACAAAAATGGGTAAAGCCATGTAAGAAGAGTTTTGTAAAGGGTTGAAAATTGTTGAGATAAGCCCATTATTTATTTAGGCTTAACTCCTTAGCCAAGTAATAAGGACTAAGGAGTTTAGTCCATATTTTGGATGATTTAGGAAGATTTAGCTTGGTGGGTTTTAAATATGGATCATTGGACCTTTCTTTTCGCCTCCAATATCTCTCGGGCAGGTTCATGTACTTATAAAGAAAGCTACTAGCCTTGGGCTTATTAGCTAGCTTATTCTGGATAACTATGAATCAAATAGCGTTTAGGTAAAGAATTAATCTTATTTACTTAAGTAACAAGATGAACACCTAAGGTCCCTTAAGATTACTCTATTTGTCATTTATGCATTTGCGATACTGAAATTGCCTATTTCACATTTGATACGGATTTCATGGATGAATACATGGGTCCAATATCACGCATAACTGAAAAGGCAGGTCCAAGTTGTGAGATAGTTTGAAAAGTAAATAGTTGAGGAAGAGTAGGGGTACCCATGCACTGATGATAGATATGATACACTAATGCCTCACATGAGCTTGAGTTACACTTGATATGATGTACAAGTATGGCCGAAGATCACTCGCTACTAATCCATACTCAATAGGCTAGATAAGACATGCTCAAGAGTAAGTAGAAGAACATTTAGCTCAAGAGAGGGTAAAAGTTCAATGTATTTTGCATATGATTCCTTATACAACTATTATAATATGCAAATATTTATAATACCCAACTAAGGTAAGTCTTAAATTATAGAAATGGATCCTTACTTGCTAAACAAAAGGAAAATAATATACAGGGAAAGCATGAAATCCTGCAAAAGAATATCATTTGTTAGAAAGAACAGTACGAATGTCAAAAAGGATAGTGCTCGTACGTTTTACTCAGTTAGTGGTCCCAATAACATTGTAAGTCGAGCAAGATTAGGTCTTTGATCAAGTTTGGTTGGCATCAGCAATTCGGCAACTTTAATTGTTGCGGTTAAACAAGAGCTGGCTTAAGGATGACTTACATTCAGGTTAACATTGGGTAGTCAGCTATTGACATTTTTTAGCTCAGCTTCGGCATTGTAAAGATGGCTATTTTCCTAATTTGGTGCTTGGATTAGGGTATTGCGAAGGGGTCAGCTCCGTATGTAAGCTGATCACCTTAGCAGCTTCTTAGATGGCATGAAGAGTAAAGTAACTCGGTAGATCAAACTAAGGTAAACACTACTCCTCGGCACTTAACTCACATTAGATAGCTCGACTAACAATTTGAGAAAGCCCTTAGGCTTAGGAGAGAGTAATTAGTCCTTGATCCTTATCATTCTCCCTACCTTATTCTTACCTAATTATCCTTTCAAATGACAATCTTACCTCACTTCTTTGAAGCCACGTGTAGTGCGTTACTTATGCAGTACGTATGTGATTACTCCAATTGGACCTCTACCTCTACAAGTTTAAATTCTTATGTGAGAATCACATCTATGACTTTGTAGAATTGCCTAAGGGTATTAAAAATTAAATGGGTATATAGACTAAAGACTGAAAAGAATAATTCATAGCCTAAGTTTAAAGTATAATCAGTTATGAAAGGATTCACTAAGAAGAGAAACCATTAACTTTAATGAAATCATCTTACAAGTAGTGAAGATATCTTGCAACTTGAGTTATTTATAGGATAGTTACTAGTTTGCACTTAGTGATTAAGCAATTAGTCTTAAAGAATTTACTGTTGAGGGAAAGGAGCATCTAATATGTAGATTAAAAAAGTGCTTTTACAAGTTGATACACTTTCTAAGAAAGTGGTATAAAAAGTTTAACTCCTTTTATAATTGACTAGGGATATGCTAGAACTGTACCTGATCATTTTTTGTTTACAAAGAAATTCATTAGCAGTGTGTTTGTTATTCTTTTATTATATTCAACATCTTGAAAAGATATATTGAGTAAGTCTTTTGCTATGAAATACTTAGAATCTATGTGCTAAATTATTGGCATGATAAATAAGAGGAGTAAAAGTTGTGGTTATCATTGGAAAGATACCTAGAGTAGGTTCTAAAGAGAGTTAACATGAGTAAAGTAAATGCTACTCATTCTCCATTTGTAGGTAACATTAAACTTTGCTCTTAGTGGTAATCTAAAAGTGAGATCAAAGATAGAAGAGATGAAAAAGATACTATATGCATATTTATTCATGCTCTTAGTGTTCTTAGTTGCTATCTCTTGAAATATGTGAAGAGCATTAGATTATAATTAAATGGATTCTTAGTATCTTAGAGGCACTTCTAAATTGTGTTTGCCATTTGGCAATGATGAACCAATATTGGAAGGGTTTACAGATGCTTATATGGTGAGAGATCTTGTTTATAGGAAATCTACATCAAAGTTATTTGTAACAATTTGACTAAAACAATTGACATCAAGAAACTATTTGCTTATGGCGTGGTACACCGCAGATTTTATTCTTAGTATAGTTACTTCTTAAGAGGTCACATATCCTTAGTTTGCTTTAGCTTAAGTACGCTTAACTTTGAAGTTCTAATAAACTTTAAGCTGCTATACCTAGAGGTACTTCGATGATTAGAGTTTCATCATCTTCTATTTAAGTATATCACAATCTATGAATGTCATAAGATTTCTCATCAATTTCGTTACACAAGTCCATGACTATTACTAGGTAGGGATGACTCCTAAGGTGCTCCCTTAGAAGTTTAAGAGGTGCCTTCATCTTGTGGCTCTTTGCCTTGTGGCACTTAGCTCCCCCACTTTCAGTTAGTAAGTTTCTCTAATGCCACCTATGTCAACTTGGCTAAGATTCCTCACGTCAAGATATTGCCTACTTTGGCATGGTACACTATAAGATTTTGTCCTTTAGTGCAACTTCTTTTAGGAAGTTACCAATCTTAGGATTGCTTTAGTTTTAACGTACGTACATAACTTTAGAGTTTCAAAAAACTCTAGATCACTACATCAAAAGGCATCTCGATGATTAGAGTTTCACCATCTTTTATTTAAGGAATATCACATTACTTGCTTATTTGTGTAAGGGGAGTTGTATCTTAGCAATTTGAATTTAAAAAATGTACAACATTACCTACCATTAAAGTAAATTATGTTGTTATTACAGAAGTTTGTAAAATATTTGGTAAATAAAGAAATCTTTGGAGGTGTTAGCTCAAAAGAAAGACAATTCAAGTTTTTATTGTGATAGCTAAAGTATGTCACATCTCAAGAAGAATTGTACTTTCTATTCTAGATTGAAATATATTAATGTTACATATCATTGGATATGAGATGTATTAGAAGCATAACTTTTGAAGTTAGAGAAAATCCATATTGATAACAATGATTCAAAACATGATAACTAAAGCTCTACTTAGGGAAATACCCTTAATTATAGGCATGCAGCTAACATAATGGAACTCCCATTTAAGGACAAATTTTTAGGCTTTTAGGTCTAACTAATATGGACCTATAGCTAATAATAGTAGTAAATAATATATTAGAAAAAGAAAAAAAAAAGGATCTTGAAGACTTTCCATATATGTGTTGGTGTATATATAAAATGTTATATACTCTTGATTACAACAATCTTGCAACATAACAATAATGGATAGAGAACAAAAAACATAAAAAAGTAAAATGCACTTTTTCAAAAGTACACATAGCGGTAGTGAAGACTTAGAAAGAAATTTATTATTTTTGGTTTTCGTTTTTATTACACACAAACTTCAAAAGGTAAAAGAAATTCAATAGAACAGCCTTTAGATGTATGATTAGACAACCTATTGAATCCTGATTATGACAAAATTTCAACCATAAGAATGGTGGTGTAGAATATTACAAGGTGATTGATTTCAATCTTTGGCATTCTCTCTTAATCTCTCATATTGAATTTTGTTTCCATGATTTAACAAATTATCTTTTTTTTTTTTATAATTTTATTGATATCCGCTAACTTGATGAAATTTTGGTTATTTAGATGTAGGGATTTAGTTAAAATGATGACATGCATGTAGCATGTATCTCTTGCTATATGCACCTTCAAAGGAGTGACATGAAATGACATGTTAATATTAATTAAGAGTGAGAGGTGACGAGGAAAAGCTAGCCATCTTAAGGAACTCAAACAAGCTAGTAACAAGTACAAGATCATGCATTAACCTTACAATTATTGAAGAGAGTGGACGTAATGTGCCCTAGCTTCCAAAGTACAATTCGATATTATAGTTCCCATTCTAACATAACCTACGAAAGTTGGAACTCAATAGATTAATACTAATATGTCAATATGACATATGAGATAGATGAGATAGGAATTGCCACAATCAATTACAAGGTATGATAGATTGATAAGATTCGATAATTGATTTTTCAATGAAAAAGCTAGGGTTTTCAATCTCTTCAAGAGAGAATTTCAATTCTACAAAGGAATAATCAATGACATAAGATGTCTTTACATTGTACAATAACATTTATTTATATGTAATAATCGGTAAAGATGTAAATATAAGAAATTTATAAAAGACATGTAAAATACAGGAAATAATGTTGTATGTAAGTACATACTCTAAGTGTACAACCATATACTCAAACTAACATCTATTAATGTACTTGGATATTCACTAGCACGAGTGTATAACTTTGAAATTGGAGCTTACCAGTTGATCTACCTAAGTATATGAGCATGTATCTAACCATACATCTCACAATGACCTTCTTTCATGCCGTCTTAGCTTCTTTGTTGATTTAGTTCATGATGATGCAGACATTGATTCTTATCATCACCATAGGATTGGTGAAGATTTGGCCTTAAATCTCATACTTGTCTTGACATAGAAAACAAAAAAGAAAGATTCCATGCCTTGGGCCTTTTAATTCCTCTTGATCTCTTCCAAAGTCATGGGAGCTAACATGATTTATTTTCTATCCTTAACAAAGGTAAATATGTTCACGAATCTATCATACATTACCCTCATATCATACATGCATGGCCACCTCAACAAGAAGTGACCCACTTCCATTATAGCAAAATCAAACGTTAGTTTATCCTTGTACCCTCTAATCTTCAATGGTACCCTAACTTGTTTATTCACACAGAGCTTTCCTATCTCACAAAACTAATTTATTGTATATGGTTGCGGACATGGAGTCATTTTTATTCCTCAAAGCATGCACAAAATGAATGGAAGTAATGTTGGTACAACTTCCATTATCAACCACAACTGAACAAGTTTTATCCCATACTAAGCATTATGCAAAGAATAAATTGCTTTTTTGTTATGCATCATACAATGGCTCCTTAGATAAAATCCTACTAATAACAAGTGGTAACATCTCTCCATTTTTATTATTACCTTCTATTTCGATTTCTTTATCTAACTTATGATTTCTTTGTCACTTTTCTCATTCTTTGACACCCTAGCTTCTTTATCAATTTGGTCCTAACAATCTAAACTACGATTCCTATCATAGTATATTCTTTAATCTAAGCTTCGTTTGATCCTTTATAATGACAAATTGATAGCATTACATCATCTCTAGATTTCTAGGTTGTCAACATCCACCATATTACGGTAAAAGTTAATAGTTGATATGAGTCCTCCTATTAATAAATTCCCTCAAGGAGCCACTTTTAAGTCTATGCCTATGGAGAACTTATTTAAGTGTATAAGATTTACTGAGAAAGGATAAGAGCAAAAAAGGCTATTCCATTGGTTCATACTTTAAGTCTACAGTACTGAATCTCCTTTAAGCCATCCCAAGTTTGTAGACTTGACTCTTTAAGTTTGCCACATTAAATCTCCCTTAAGCCATCCTAACTTCTTGACTCTCTAAATCATGTCGCTTTGCCTAAAGAGTTAAGCTTA
This sequence comes from Lumnitzera racemosa, assembly GCA_024138005.1. Taxonomy (NCBI): domain Eukaryota; kingdom Viridiplantae; phylum Streptophyta; class Magnoliopsida; order Myrtales; family Combretaceae; genus Lumnitzera; species Lumnitzera racemosa. Next base: position 27,327,359 of record JAMXBC010000003.1, on the reverse strand, counting down.
GGTAGCCATTGGTTTTAAAGCCCAAAAACTTATTCTTAAGCCCTTTACATATTATTTACTATTTTAACTAGTGAGGAAAAACATTATAATCTTATTATTTATTAATTTTGAAAACTTTTATACAATAATCTCATGGTTTCTCCCTCCAATTTAGGGATTTTCCACAAGAATTCTAATATTTATAGTTAATTATTTTTTTATTCATTTATTTTTTATTGCTATTAAGCAAAAGAAAAAATATTTTAACATTAAAGGGCATTGTTTTCTTAACAAAAAGTACCCATAAATTGCATTTAAGTTAGGTGCTTTTTATTAATCACTTTTTGGGTGTTCACTTTTGCAAAAAGAGTTTAACCAGACACAAAATCTTTTAAGGTTAACGAATAGAAGGCTTTCTATAAGCTTAAAATAGATAGGTTGTTGGCTTAAGAGGAGAATTATAGTTTGGAGGAAGGGGATTGCAATATTCACAAGAAAGAGTGCTATTTATATTTGTTTAGTTCTTCAAATCAGTAAGTTTTGAAATTGTGGGAATTCTTATCTTTGAAAAGGTTTGAACTAATGTTTCTAACATAATTTTCATAATGGGAGATTGAAGTTGATTCACACATTGTGTATGTGTTGTTTTTAAATTCTCCTAGACCTTATTGGGATACATTTCACATTGTTTAGAGAATTGAGAATTATAATATGAGCTATTAATATTAAATAATGGATTTATTAAGAAAAGCAAGAGATGTGAAGTCATTTTTTCTTTTACTTTGATTTTTTTTTTCAATTCATAATGTAAAGACCTTACTCTTCTAAATAAGAAATCTATTCCTTATATCAACATTCATGTATTCCTTGTTTTGATGATTATTTAATAAAATTGCTTCATTTGTTGCTAAAAAAGATAACTTCAATCAAGTTAAATAAAAATATTTCAATAAAAAAACTTGATTATATATTTAATAGTAGGCTAATTAGAGCTATTGTTCTGAATAAGTTATAATACGATTTTAAATCACTACATTTCAATTAATAGCCAAAGATATTGACTACTCTCTTTTGGGCTATAATCAATTTGACTAAATAATTCAATTACCTATGATTGATGGTGGTAAATGAAGGTCGTTTGATTGTTTCAAGATTAAAAGAAGTATTTTGATTGCATCAACAGGTTAAGTATTTTCATTTATAATCCAATTTATAATTAGAAAACCTAATCTATCATCTACTTGCCTTTTGTATATATATTAAAAGACTCTTAAGTCACACTAATCCTGGTCGACCTAATCAAACAGAGGTTAGAGAAAGAAGCCCCCATTTAAGAAATATGAAATCCATTGACTAAATCTATCAAAAACCTATAATGTAGCTTACATCAAATCATGAAACCTTTAATGTTTTTACCACTTGTGGCATGAACTAAACATATAAATTCATCTTATTAGATAAAGACCCAAATTAAATAGAGAAACTAGATAGGAAAATTGTTCAACAAAGATAGAATAAGCTTAATCTCCCATTTAACACACTCAAGCACTTAAAGTCATAAAAATAGCTAAATAATAATTAAGATAAGAAAATCAATATTAATTCGAATTTCGTGAGTCCTTAGATTTAAATTATCAAAATGAAAAAAAAAAGAAAGGCAAGACGTAACTATATTTTAGTCACTCTTTTAAGGCCTTATCAGTACTTCCAAGAAAAAAACTATTCAGCCATTTCAACCGAAAGTAACTGTCAATCAAACAAAAATAGACAAATAAAACTACCCTAGATTAGAGTGGAGTACCTACTAGCCCTGCCATGTACAATGTACATGCAAAAACGACAAAGCTGAGTTTGAGTTGAAAAAATATATATATGCCTCTCTTTAACCTTTTAATACTACAAACTATTAATACTACAAACTAGAAAATATAAATTGTCATCCAATTAGGTCACTCCAACCACCTTTGTCCCGTTTCCCATGGCCCCATGTCCCTTAGAACATGGAGGAAATTATGGCATCTTTCTACCCTCTAAAAATACAATGATGTCTCTCTCTCTCTCATACACACACACAATCATCTAGACCATAAATGCTACCATATATTTCCAACGCCACTACATGACTACATTATACTAGGAGGATATAATATTTACTTCACGCGTATATAAAATGAAAGAGTAGAAGAGAGAAAGTAAAGAAAATACAAAATATAATAGAAAAATATTTTGGGTAATTGTAAGTATATTTCTTCAATTATTTGTCAAATATGGGTTAACAGCATAAATTTCTTTAAAGTATGACTTTATATCCGCATACTTTTAAAACTGCATAAATAACCCTTAAATTAGTATTAAAATTTTAAAACTATTGTTCATAAATCATATGATTGTAATTGCAAATAAATATAATTCGGACCTTTGATAATAATTTAAGACGATAGGTGTGTATTTTAAAAAGTTACAAAGAGGGAAAATCGCATTATAAAAATTTAGTAATTTACATACACCCAATGATTGGTTTAAATAATATATTTCTATTTTCCCGAAGCATTTTCTATTTTCATTTTCCTAGTCAAGTCCAACTATAAAAACATCCATAAATCACGGTTACTCTCCCAATCAACTCTTCTATTCTTTGCCAAGCACAAAGACTAGCAAATGCAAAGAAACCCCATTTTTTGCAAACTGATCCTACTCCTCTGACGAAACAAACATAGCCAAGATCACAAAAAGAAGAAAAAGCAAAAAGGGGAAGGGTACTTGTACACATAAACATGGAGATCGAATTGGTCAAGTGTGAGTGTTGTGGATTAAAAGAGGAATGTACCCAAGATTACATTAGTCAAGTCAAATCCAAATTTGATGGTAAATGGCTCTGTGGGTTGTGTTCAGAAGCAGTTAGGGATGAAGTAAATAGAGGGGAAAAGGCATCTTCATATGGTGTTGAGGAAGCTGTGAAAGCTCACATGTCATTTTGTGGGAAGTACAAATCAAATCCAGCTGTTAAGGTAGCTGATGGTATGAGGCAGATGCTAAGAAGGAGATCTGGTGATCTATCTACTCCAACTTCATCTTCTACTTCTAAAAAGTTCACCAGATCAGCAAGCACATCCTTGTACTAACTGAAACTCAATCAGAAGAGAGATTACCAAAAGAGTCAGGCCACGGCTATGCCGGCCTGGCTATTTTCTTTTTCAGACCGAATGGTGAACGGAACGGAATCTAGAATGAAATATTTTGATAGATTTGATGACAAAAATGGAGTTTTCTACTTATATTGTACATGGGATGTTAATTCAGTGGTGGTTCTTAATAATTTTGTTTCTTCTTCTACTCAATTTTCCAGGGATTTGATTTCTTTGGCTATCTTTTATCATTAATCTTTTATTATCTTTCAATTTTTTCTTCTTGACTCGGAAGTCCCCTGGCTAAACTTGACAAGAGATGAAGTTTTGGTTTTATTTTTCGTCGCTAAAAGACTGCTTCGAGGATATTTATGACATTTTCGTTCACTTTGTGAGTTTTCTTAATCTTCCTCGTAAAAATTGCATGATGGTCCTGGCAACTGTGAAAGATGGCAAAATTTGCATGTGGGTTATGATTTCTTGACTCACATGGAACATGTTGCATCATCGATCTTGTCAAAATGACAATAATTGGTAAAGCTGTCGAAATGAAGAAATGACACTTTGGGTTGATAATGCCCAATGGTAATGGACCTTGTAGTAGAGAACTGATTTCCTTTGAGGCATGCTTTCAATTTTGATGTGGTATGATGGGTTTACGGTCCTTCAAAAAGAACCACAATATATTTTCTGGTTGCAAAAAAAAAAAATAAAAAATAAAGGAGGATTATTTTCAAAAAGATTCACGAAATGGAGGAAAATTTGAGAAAATTTAAGAGAATTGCGGAACAAAAAATTACTTAAATTTCCTATATTAGATTTATAACACTGTCAACACATCAAAGATGAAGTGATTACGTAAATATAATAAGAAACATAAGGAAATTTACAAATTCGAAGGAGAATTGTTGGAATTTTGAGGCAATATATAAAATTGGTAATTCTTATATTAATTGTAGGTTTTATAATAGAATTTCTAAAACTCCTAAGAATGTATAAATATCCTTACTTTTCTACTTTTGTAACTTCACCAAACATTTATGCGTTACATCGAATTTCCCTTCAGTAACCTGTGCCTACAAACCATTAAGAAAAATTACAATTCACTACTTTTATAAGTCAAAAGTGTACTTACAAAGTAAAACAGAATTACAATATATATGTGTATATATAGAGTGTATATATATATATATATAGGTCTATTGGAATCTTTAGGAATATTATGAATTTCACTAGAAAATTATGAATGACACAAAGAATTGATTTATAATTTTCCTTAGCATCGAATTATTCTCTTCAAAATTAGGAAATTTCCTATTATTTGTAGTTGCCTGTAATTCTCATATGGCATGTAAAGATTTATAATGAACTTTATATTTCAGAATTTTTGAATTGCAACATTTTTATAATTCCATAATGTCAAATTCACCTTATGAATAAAAAATAAATTTTTATAAATTTTTTCCTTAGTATTGCCCGAAATATTCATAATAATAATTCTTACTCACTTCTAAATTGTCAAGTTAAGCTATATTACAAGGGAATTGGGATATATATATATATATATATATATCTTCCAAATGATTCTGGGTAACTCACGTTCAGAAAGAAAGTTGGGTTAACTTACACTTATCACCACCAGTCCACCACAAATTTTTAAAATTAAGTAAATTCTCTCTTCTTGAGTGTATAATAATCGCACTCGTATTCAAATAATTGACTCCACATTTATTAAAACCATTAAGTGTGGCATAGCTATTAATTTATCATGAAACATGAAAACGATAAAAAAATAAAAAATCCTAATTGTTTTACACATGTGCAATGAGTCCATTCACTTTGCCGTCCCTATTTATTATAGAAGATTTATATGACGTTTGGTTACATTTTAAATCATAATAGTTATTTCACGAGGACTCCCTAATCCCTATTACATAAAATTATTGAATAACTATTCATTATTCAAATTTATAAATATTTATTTCTTTCAAATATCAGTTAATAACTTATTACAGTCCAACTCTATTTCTCGATAATGATAGCTATTATACACGACCTTAATTCACTCAACAAAGCAAAGGGCCAGAAATTGAATCATCATTTTAAATTTTCGTGCTTGATGTTTGGGTAATAAACCTAACAGAAAGTGGGTCTAGTAAAAGTTGTGGTGCCTATTCCACTCATCCAAAAAAGTAAGTCTACAATGTAAGAAAAGAATAAAAATGTTGGAAGCATATGTGTAATTTTATCACACCATTTGCAATACCTTAGAACTCAACGTCATGGCAGTAATGATGGAATAAGGACCATCAAGGTAATAATTAAAGTAAATTTATGCGTTTTTATTTATTTATTTTTTCCCAACATGGCCAGTAGTTGAGGAAAGAAAATATATAACGTGAGGTTAGCAAATCATTTTGGTGTCCTGATAATGATGTTATACTAGTAATAGGGTTAGAGTTAAAATAATTCCCACACAGGAATAATTGAACTTCTTGCTTCAACACTATCTTACTATATTTATTTGTATGTTATGTATAGAACTATCATTTTCCGTAACCCGACGGTGTCGACCCGATACAACAAATTCAAAAATAGTGGCTATTTTCTAATATTATCGTTTTCTCGCATATTATTTCCCATGACAGCTTGACTTCAGCAGGTCATCTGAGGATGGGAGATAGGAATCGTGCATGTTTATATAAACGATCCATGGCGTGTCAACTGGAATATAATAAACAAATTTTCATTTTTTTTCCCCAATTTTACCCTTAATTACATGTAATAGAAACATATTTTACATAACTGTATACCTGAGATTTCACTAATTAAATATATATTTGTACAAGGTTAAAATGGCTATTTATCAAAATATAGCATGTTGATGGTTATTTTAGTATACGAGCTCTCAGACCTAAATCAGCTAGCTTAAGATCTAGGTCAAACTCACTCTAAGTATAACATAGTTTCATCTCTTATAAATTGGAGATGAAACCCTCAAGTAAAGGACTTTTTGCTCCTCCTCTCTTCTAATTAAGGTTTTTACTTCCTACACATATCACTGACTTAAGTATTCGAGTATTCATATCGGAGTTAACTCTAACTTCTTACTAAACATGTTTTGTCTTGTAAGTGACCAACAAATCTATGAAATAAAAATTTTATACCAACATTGGCGCCATCCATGGGAATTAAGACAATTCAAAATTGGAAATTTCTAAGTGTTTTGAATCAAATTTCTCATTCCTTTCATGAATTTGTACTAAGTGCTCTCCTTAAATTTTGTATACTAATCTTTGTAGATTCGGCCATGTTGTAGCCTTAGCCCATACATTGATTCCTTCCTCAAGCCCAAGTAGATTTAGCAATCAATGATTGATACGATGCAACCACTTACCTTGAGACATTAATAGGTCATTCAAGCATTCAATCTCCTTGTCAGCACATCACCAAAGAAACTTGGGGAAGCTATTATTGATGGGTTTTTTAGTACATAAGGCTCTAAGTCCAGATCGATTGACCCAAGATCTAGGATAACCTCACTATAAGTACAACCTAGCTTCATCTCCTATAAAGGACTTTACACTCCTCCCTTCCAATTATGGTTTTTACTCTCTAAATACCTCATTGACTTAAGTATTAGAGAAGCCGTACCAAAGCAAAACTCTAACGACCTATTAACCATGTTTTTGTCTTGTGGGTGATACGAATTTGTAGAGTGAAAATCTTACACTAACATAAGGCATAACTTTTTGAGCTAGTGATAGAGCTTAGCGAGTTCATTGTAGATATTAGATGGTTTGAGGACATTTAGCTCGGTGAGCTCCGAATAAAGATTGTTAGACCAATCTATTTGCTCTTAACCCCATTTAAGTTAGCTTATGGACTTAGCTACAGGCTTTAAGCTTATGATAGATTCATCAAGATAACTCTTGATTGAGTAAGTTTTATCTCGTTCATTAGTCACCAAAATAATCTAATGGATACAACAGAGTCAAAGAGCTTATAAGTACTCAATAATGCCTCTCTTTTGACAAAATTATCATATTGGAGAAATAGTATTCCATTTTAGGAGCCTTTTTCTCTAAAATCAAATAGCTATTCAAGGCTTAAGCTTCATCGTCTATTACTTGTATATTCCAGACTTTGAGACTAGTTATTTCTCCTTTCTCGCTATTCTCTACAAGTCATCCCTCCACCAATCATCTCAACACCAATTCTTTAAAGCTATGTGAAATATAAGAGGTAAACAATATGTAAGTACTTCGATCGAAGCCTCGAATCTATAGTTAGAGCTGGTAATTTGGAACCTAGCCCATATGACCTAGACATAGCTTACTACAATTCAAATCAATTTGTATGTAGAAAAAATATATAAGAGACACAAATGGGTAAAATCTATCTAAACCCATTTAAATTTGTCTCTAAGTTCACTTCTAACTTCTAGATCCATTTATGAACTTATTTGTTATGTAAACATGTGCCAAGTTTGAACTATAAACCCCTTTTAAGTTAATGATATTTACAATATTTTGTTTTATATTTTATCGAAGCACCACTCACATTAGAGACTTAGGATTTTAACTTTTAGTTTTCAAACTCTCTTTAGTTGCATAAAGCTACAAGTTAGTACTCTAGTCATAAATAGAAAATTCTGTCTCTTCGTCTCATATTTGCTTTTTGTTACACAAATCTCTTACTCCAAGTCATAGACCTCAATCAAAGGTATGAGATTCACTACTCACTCATTATATGTTCTTCATGTACAATTCTTGCACTATATTATTGCATAAAGAGGGGAAAAAATAAATTAAATTGGATGACTCATGACTTTGGCCTTTTCATTTGAGGATAGGTTCAAGTGCAACAAGGCTCATAATGTTGTCATTGGGAATGGGTTTGGTTTAAATGGGCAAAAAGCTTGACTTTCTCTAACTCTCTCCCTCGAAGATTTGACAAAAAATATGATGAATTTAGCATTATGATAAATTTAGAAAACAATACTGATAATAACATCTATTTAAGTCATGATTGCACGTAATTTAATGATGTTATGTAACTCAAAATTTCAAATTCTCAATATTTGATTAAACTTCAGTAAAATTTTTGTTTAGATTATAATTTTATATTATATGCCAAGATTCTATATTATTTGTATTGATACTAGCTATTAGGCATGATCCTATAACCTAAAGCTCGAGATCAACACAACTTAAAGCCACCTTCTTGGTAAACAAGGATCACATATGGACTTGGTTCACTTAGCTAAACAGCAGCCACTCAAAATGGCCTACTGATAGCCCTATCGAGATAACTAAGACCCTTACCAATACCAGGACCACTGCCATGTCACCATCCTGGCTAGCCCCTTCTAGGCAAGATGACCCTACCTTGAGCTTGGCCCAGTAAATGATGAACCCTAGACTTTTAATTGGATTACCCATATTAATACTTTCGAAAATCAAAGAAATTATTAGGACAACTATCTATAAGATAAAGGGTTTTTAGAATAATTTGCCGGAAACAGCATTAAAAGTTTACGACAAGTCGCGATGGACTCCTCTCAAGATATACGACTCGACAAATTGACAAGCCTAAGTCTTAGAGGTAATCTTACAAATAATCGCCGTGAAGATTATAGATGGCAAGCTTGTATGGAGTAATTCTCCAAGATCTTATAAAAATAATCTTCATGAAGAAGTTGCTCAAAGTGATAGGATTTGAAGTCTTCACAAGTTTGAGGATTAGGTTTTCCCAGAATCAACATCTTAAACAATGTAATAATCTAAACAACTCTTTCATTCCAACTTTTAATTGCCATTTTAAGCCTTTCTAGCTTGCATTGTAATAGGCTTAAACAGTGTAAAGAAGATTTTTCTTGCTAAACCGGCTTTAAATAAATCAATTCACAATGTCTTGTCCACATATTAATCTAACGAAAAGAAAACGGGCCTTTCTTCGATACATTCAAATAAGAAATCAGCTATGTGCAAAATCAATTTGAATTATGAACCGAAATATGCCCAAAAGAACACCAAGCATCATCAAATAGGAACTCTTTGTCAATTCTTTGCCACATGTTGTAAATAACCTTTGTAAAATTGGAACCTAAGTACATATATCCTTAGGACCAAATCTGAAGTATTTGCTTAATTAAAATTCTGTATAGCCTCAGAATCTGGACTTGTACCTTCTTTTCTCTCCGGAGAAAGTTGAAATGCAGTTGGAGTCTCTAACCACTAGTAAGAAATTTTATAGAAGCTGCATTTTGTTGGAAACCAATGCGCGACAGAATGGTCCACCAGAATGATACAGGGACCACTTGATCTTCATCGGCTATATAGATAAAACCTTCACTCTTTCTTCTATAATACTTGATTGCACGTTTGTTATGCGGGGATAGGTTTGAAATAAGATTTTAACTCTAGATTTTATTTCCTTTCCTTTCTCATATTTAGAAGCAATTTTAGAAGTTGAATCGTGATTCCTCAAAACCAGCAATTCTGGTTTTAAAGGGAATTCCTATCTTCGAGAAGGTGAAGTCGCAATTTCACTTTGCCCTCATTGATAACCATTTACCTAAACGATATACACAACTCCATTCCCAATATGACACAACAAAACTAACTACAACATTCACGTTTTCAAATATAAGCATATATTTTTCATTCCGATCCTAATTCTATTCTGCCGTGATCCATTCTATATCAATCAATTCTCTGCCATACGATTTCTGTATATATCAAAATGTAATCTAAATGCTAAAATAAGCATTTGAAAAGAAATAATCAAACATCAAACTCTCTGAAATCTTTTGAGCACCCAACAATGGCTCAGCCAATCCTAGCACGGAAACTTTTTTATTTTTTATTTTTTTGACTAATCTTCTGTCACGAGAACTAGATAGATAATTGCCAATCCCTCTAATGTTCCAATATGTGAAAATGAGTCCCACTCATTTGACATGAATTTCTAAAGATTTTTATTATGTTTGGCAACTTTGGTAGGAGAAAATTGAAAGGAAATAAATGGGAAAGAAAAGAAACCAATAGAAATGTAATGAAATATTGTTTTAATTTTGTGTTTAGTAATATATGAAAGAGCGAAAGGAAATGGAAAGAAATATTTTCATTTCTTTTGTTTGGTTCATCTTAAAAAATGAAATGGATGGAACTGAAACTAGTATAAGACAAAATCATTCTCATTTTTATTTGATAAACTTTATTATAAAGGATAATTTTATAATTCTGCTTCTTTTCTATACATTTCCAGCATGTCTCCTCACAGTTAGAAAGAAAAGAAATAAGTTTCAAAATAAAAATATTTCGACTCATTTCCTTTCTTTTGTTTTATCCATTTCAACATTCTACGAATGTTGCTAAACATACCATTTCTTTCCACTTTTGAATACTTGACTATACACTTAGATTTTTTCCTCACTTGAGTATCCACTTGATTTGAAATTGGTTCTAGCCCCTGACGTTATGTCTAAGGATTATGGCAGCTCTCGCCTGCTTACACTAATCATCTAAGTAAATATTGGGGCTTCATCGAAGTGAATTAGATTTGGACACATCAATGCCATTTCTTGCATCTGTTGATTTGTCGTATCTTGACTAATATGTAAGCTCAGCTTTGATTTTTTTTTTCCTTTATTTTATTTTATTTTTCTCTGCAATAGCAGATTCTCACATGTACATTTCAAGCCTCCAATAGCTGTATCTCTTTTCCCGCAGCTGTTAAACCACTTACCTCTGAAGCGGTTTGAGGAGCTTTTTCGTCATTAAATTTGATGCGAGTTTATATATAGCTGTATTTTCATCATTAATATGAAAACTTCATCATAAAAATCACATAAAGCTGAAAAGCCCTCCAAATTGATATATCGTTTTGATTAGCGCTTTATTGAAAGTTTTGGTTAATTATTATTTGTTTTTGTATTTCATACTAGTACAGACTCTTTATTTAGGAAAAGCCCATTTCATAAATTTTTTATGTAATTTTTAGCATTAAAAATTTCACCCTTGAATTGGCATATAATGAATTCAATGACTTAATTACTAGGTTAAGTCCGTTTGTTTGAATAAGTTTTTTTTCCTTTTTGTTTTATTTTTTTAATGATTACATGATGGAAGGGGATTTCGAACTTGATCAATTCCTCAATTGATATATAATGAATTCGATGACTTAATTACTAGGTTAAGTCCGTTTGTTTGAATAAGTTTTTCTTCCTTTTTGTTTTATTTTTTTAATGATTACATGATGGAAGGGGATTTCGAACTTGATCAATTCCTCAATTGATATCTCCTTCGTTCCTTTTATGGGCAAATGACAACATTTTCAATAAAGCATATTAAACATGGTTAGCATAGTTTAAAAATTTTTGAACAAATACATAATTTATTATTGCAGTCATTTTGTTTCGTTCTTTTTCTATGCAACTTTTCATACTGTTTTGTACATTATATTTCATTTCATTTTTTTTTTACAAGTCATCCGCCTGTGTATATAGTTTAATTCAACAATTATGTCATGGTAGAAAAAAGAAAAAAATAATTGTGTCACGATGAAAGTTTTATGAATCATTATATTTAACTTTTATACAAGCATATTAAGGATACACAGTTTGGTAGGTCTTTTATTATCCTAACTTTTATACAAAACTACAGTAATAAGGGTATTTTTAGAGACCACTAGTTCAACTAGTGATCCAAATATATCCCTTAAGCAAGCATTCAGAGGTTGGTTTAAGCCTCATTCACATCTTCGAATCCTTTTCCATGTCACTATTAGTATTCTGGTTTGGAGATGACACTCAACGGTTCAAACCTGTTGAATTGACAATGCATGGTAACAACTTTGGCACTCGTCATTCAAATGCAGTGCCCTGTCCATTCTGCAACAAACACCATAAATGGCCCCTAATTATGACAACTGCGGCATCTTGAATTGGATTCGCCAGTGGTCTGGGTGATGCATAGAATGCCACAAGACGAATTCACTGCCTATAATTAGAACAAATGTCATGTTAAAGAGAGAGTCTCACAGAAGTTGACATGTATTTTTGACCAGTTTTAAAATATAATATCTTTTGAGGGATTGAAATTTCATCATGTATGCTAAAATTTGAGAATATATATATATATATATATATGCTAGTTTCGGTAAGTGGATAATTTATCATATCCTATATCCTCCTAAGTATACTACTCGATCGGATAGATTGATAAATATTAAAGTAATGAGGTAAGTTTTAAGCGTAATTTCTAAAATTTACTCTCACAGCATTATATTTGAGAACAATATTTCCAAACCTATACTCGCCTTATGAAGATTACCAAATAACAATAATTGATAGAAGCAACATTACATTCTTACTTTGAGATTCTAAGTTAATTAGGATCGTTATTATTTTATGGCGTAAACACTAGTAATATGATACAGTTGGTTTAAAAAAGAAAAGAAAAAAGAAAAAAAGAAAGAAATCCATCTAAGTGCTAACAAAAAGAAATATAGGCAACCTAGGGTCATCAAGCATAAGAAAGTTAGGCAATCTTAAACCATTAACTATTGGTATAACAATGTGTATTTAGAAGTGTAACCGAAAAGTTTAAGTGTAAAATCATTTTCTTTGGTGGGATAAAAATGTTACCTTAGTAAATGTTTACTACAGAATTTACTATATTAAGCTATTGTGAAAATATTTTGAAAATGTATCTAAAAATTTTAATATTATAAAAATATATTAGAAAACTTTGTGAGATTCATAAGATATTCTATATCCTATAGATTCTATAAGATATAAGTTTTAAAGTGATTATAGAATAAACATAAGATAAATTCCAATTCCAAAATTTAGAAATTTTTATTTATAAGATAAGGTATAGACAGGGTTTCATAATTGATCCAATGTGGTTACACTTGTAATTTTACCTAAAATTGCTAAAGGGTTTGTAGAATATAAATGTAAAATTGAGATGTAAGAATGTAAGTTTTTACTATGTAACTTAACTTTCAAAAAATTGTAAATATACTTATAATAGTTATAAAAAAAAAACTTAAAATACATGATGTAAATAAATAAATTAAGAAATTAAGTTATTTTTCCATAAAAATTTCATAATCCATACCTTACCATGTATGAAAAAGGATAAGCAAAGTCAAAACTTTTTTCTTTCATTATTTTATTTGAAACAAGTGAATCGAAGAGAATCAAGTATTTCCACTCATTTTGATTTTTTTATAGTATAAATTTAAGTATATAGTTTTTTATATAAATTTTGCTATTGGAGTTCGAAGAGAAAAGGCTAGCTCACCCTTCGTAATTTAAGTAAATATGATGAGGGAAAGGAGGGTCAAGTGTAACATGAGCACATAAGGAGAGGGTGAACCTCTTGTCCCATGATATGTAGTATCAAAGCATAAAAGTTTTAGCCTAGACGAGCTATCTAAATATTACCTTATGTGTTGAATGACAAGGGTAGTTCTTGTTAACAACTAAGCTTATATAGATGAAGTTCAAGGGAAGGAGTGACTACCAAGTAGAGGACATCGTTGCTAAAGGTGATAATAATGTTATGAGTAGTATTGTAATAAGACTCTGCCTAAATCTTAAGTAAATAAAAAGAACTTCAATGGGCAAACAACGATATTAGGCCACTCAACAAGAAGTGACCTTAGAGGACAAAAGGAAAGAGTAAGGGTATGAAGGAAGCCTATAAAAGCCTTAAGCCTTAGTGAAGATGATCCTGGATGGAATTGGATAATGAGTGAAGAAGGGTCAATGATTTTGAGAAAATGAAATGTGCTAAAAGAGTAGATCTTACCGTTAGGTGACTCAACAAGAGGTGGTCTTGAAGGACGAGTGGAGAGGGCGAGCGAAGAGGGTGAAGGCAAAGGCAAGGGTAAGGGATGCCTACGAAAGCCTTAAAGTCTTGGTGGAAATGATTTTAGTATGGAGTTAGGAAATGGTGGAATAGGGTTAGTAATCTTATGGGGAAGGGTAGTGGTGAAGTGTTGGCCTTACGATGAGAGCGTCATGGATTTAGGTGAGAAAGAATATCACAATCCATGTTTTAGATGAAAGTGAAGGTATTTAACTTAGGGCTTAAAGTAAAGTAAGTGAAGTTAACAAGTGGTTTGTTAGTAGGGCAAGGCAATCTCTCAAAACAGGGTTGGCATCCTATGAGCAAAATGATCGGGAGCTAATGTAGCTCTTCTAATGATAGTCATAGTAGAGCTAAACCAATAGAGAAGTTGGGCCTCCCAATCATATGGAGGACGATGATGATGTCAATCAACATTCCTAAAACTAGAAGGGCTTAGAATAATCATAGGTAAACAGGAAAGGAAAGGTTAGCTCACCTTCTGTAATCTAAGTAAATATGATAAGGGAAAGGAGGGTCAAGTGACGCACAAGTACATAAGGAGGGGGTAAACTGCTGTGACTATCACTAATATGATAAGGGAAAGTTCCTAATGCATGCTTCATATTCTACCTGTAAGGGAGTTTGTAGTGATGCTCATGGACTCTTTATGCTATGAGAAATTTCTAAAGGATATTGCATTCTCTACTCAAAGGGGAGTTTATGGACATACTCCTAGAATTTGTGTTGTAAGGTTTCCTTATGCATGTTGTATCCTCTACCCAAAGGGGAGTTTGTAGTGATGCTCCAAGATTCTTTGATTATTGATTAGCACATGAAGTTTTAGTGCTACTTATATTGCCCATTAATTAATTGTTGCATTTTGTTTTGGATAGTTATCATCATTGTTGACAAAGCCTAGGTTACCATTGAAATTTTCCATCTTTCTAATTTTAAAAGATTGAGTGAAGAATGAATTTTACTTTTATCTTGGCTAAGATAAACATAATCTTATACGAGCCTAAGTCTGCTACCTTTACTAATAAAAGTACTAATGATCAGAAAATCTTCTTTGAAAAATGGTATAAGGCAAATTGAATGTGTTTATATGTGATTAAAAGGACCATTTTCTAAACATCTCTTAAGCAGCCCGATTGAGATGAAGGATGCTAAGGCCCTTATAACGTTGTAGGGCAAAGATACCAATAGTCTAGGAAGTCTAAGGCTGGAAACCTTATGAGTAAGTTAACGAGAGATATGACATTTTCGAGGGAGTTAGAAACTTCATCATGACAATGGTTCACATTCAAAATAAGCTAAAATCCCATAATATTTACTCTCCTTAATAACTATATTGTTCACCATGCCTTAAATGCCTTACTTATATAGTTTTGTCAAATCAAATTTGCCTATAATACTGTTAATGAGGTTTGGTCTCAATGAACTTATCTCTCGATGTGTCTCTAAAGAAGAAAAACTTAAGAAAGAAAAGGGTGAAAATGTTTGGTTAACTACCCATTTCAAATCAAAGTACTACAAATTTTATGTGAGACTTGGAAAGTTTAAGTCCTATGCATAAAAAAAATTCAAGACCATAAGGGATAAGGTAATGGTTACACTAAAGGGGTGAGAGGTCCTAAAGCTACCTTTAAGAAGGAAATTAAGTGCTATTATTGCAAAAAAAAGTAGTCATATGAAACATCATTGCCATAAGTTCAAGTCAAACCTAAAGAAACACATTAATCAAGAATGTAATTCACTTAGCTTAGTTTGTTTTGAATCCTATTTTATTAGTACCCTACCTATCTTGTGGTGATTTGATAGTGTTGCCAATGTTCATGTAGCTATTACATCATAGGGATCATAAACAGACGGAAACCAAATGAAAGGGAGTCCAAGCATAGAGTTGGAAATGATGCTAGAGTAGGAGTTGATATAGAAGAACTATTAGGTTGTTTTTGGAATTAAGATATGAACTTGCTTTCAAAAATGTTTTCTATGTACTATCTTTTAGGGGGAATTTGATTTCAATTTCTATATTGGGGAAGATTGGTTATAGTTTTGTGATTGATAATAAAAAGGTTAACTTGCTCTTAGACTCAAAATTGATTGGTATTTTTAAGCTTGTTGATAATTTATATAATTTATGCATAGCTCCTAATAATGAGAAAAGATACATGAATATTGAGAATAATGTTTCTAAAAGATGCCTTATTAAAGAAAAATCTTTTAGTTATGACATAAGACATTAGATGACACCTCTAATGAAAGAGATCACAGATTAATAAAAGATGGAATTTTACTTGTTCTTGATTTTGAAGACTTGGAAACTTGTGTTAATTGCATTAGAGGTAAAATGAATAATGAATAAAACTAAAAGTAAAAGGGCAACAAGTAGTTCTGATCCTTTAGAGATCGTCACATATATATTAGTAGACTTCTTACATCTACTTTGTCTAGTAAGACCTATTTTATAATATTCATTTATGATTACCTCTACTTAATTAAAGGAAAATTTGATGCTCTTGAAAAGTTTAAAGTTTTTTAACTAAAGAAACGAAACAATAAGGGAAGAATATCAAAATTGCTAAGTCTAATAGAGGTGGTAAGTATTATGGCAAACATGGTAAAATTAGGCAATATATAGAGCCATTTGATAAATATTTATAGTAGTGTAGAATTATAGCATAATGTACTATGCTTGATAGTCTTGAACAAAATGGTGTGGTTGAAAGGTGGAATTGCACCCTTAAGCATATGATGAGTAGGAATAACCTTCGTAAGTCTCTATGGGGTGAAGCTATTAAAGCTACCTTATATATCCTTAACAAAGTACCTAGTAATTTTGTTCCTAAAACACCCTTTGAATTGTGGATTAGTAGGAAACCAAGCTTAAACCACTTACTGAGGTTAGAATTTGTAACCCTTTAGAGAGAAAAATTCAACCTAAGACTACTCATTGATACTTCATAGGGTATCTAGCTCATTCTAATGGATATAGGTTCTTTTGCCTTACACATAGAACCAAAATTGTTGTTGATAAGGTTGTAAACGATCCTGTTGTTGAATCTGCAAAGCCTAGAAGACATTTTTCTATTACTTTGCCTATTTTACATAATGATCATATCCTTACAATTGTTAATAGAGTAGATCATAAGGAGTAGAATGCAAAACTTATAAATTTTATTCCTAGTCATATAGAGGATCTTTAAGGTCATAGGGAGAATATCGAGGTGCCCTGAGGAGATTCTTGCTATTTTTGATGATTATGTTGTCTATCTAGGCAAGACTGACTATGACATTAATCATATAGTGGATCTAGTAACTTTCCATGATGTTGTTAATTATCATCAATCTAGTAAGTGGATAGATACAATAAAAATGAGATGGGTTCTATGACATAAAATGAAGTTTAGGAACTTATTGAACTTCCACAAAGATACAAGCTTATAGGTTGTAATTAGATATACAAGACAAAGAAAGACTTTAAGGGGGAGATTGAGCTAGATTGGTAACTAAGAAGTTCACTTAGAAGGAAGGTATAGATTTTAATGAAACTTTCTCACTAGTGTCTTTTAAGGATTCCTTCATAATCATTATAGCCTTAATAGAACACTTTAACCTAGAGCTTCATCAAATGGATGTGAAAATGGCTTTCTTGAATGGTGATATTGAAGAAGAGGTCTATGTGGTGCAACCTTAAGGTTTTCAAGAAATAGGTAAAGAACACTTAGTGTATCTACTCAAGAGATTTATTTATGGCCTTAAGTAAGCATCTTAGTAGTAGTACTTAAAATTTGATAAGGTGATCACTTCCTTAGGCTTTGAAGAGAATAAAGTTGATTGGTGTATATATTGAAATATCATTGGGAGTAAGTATATGTTTCCAGTCTCATTTGTCGATCATATTCTTTTAGCTTGCAATGATGTTGGATTGTTGTAATAGACTAAATAGCTACTATCCAAGACTTTTGATATGAAGGATCTCGAGGATGCATCATTTGTTCTTAGAATTGAGATTCATATAGGTAGATCTCCAAACCACTTGGGGCTTTCTCAAAAGGCTTATATTGAAATATGCAAAATTACAAAGATAGGGATGCACTTGTTGCTAAAGGTGACAAATTTAATCTTAGTCAATGCCCTAAGAATGACTTAGAGAAGAAGTCTATGAAGACAATACCTATTTTTGTACAATTAGTAGTCTTATGTTTGCATTTGTTTGCATTAGACTAGACATTGCTTTGTAGTTGGTGTTCTTAGTAGATACTTATCAAATCCTAGATTAGATCATTAGCTTGTTGCTAAGAAAGTGATTAGGTATATGTAGAAGATTAAGAGTTACATGTTAGTATACTAGAAAGTAAATCTTGAGATTGTTGGGTGCACGGATTCTAACTTTAGTAGTTGTTGCTTCAAGGTACATTTACTTGTTAGCTGGAGGAGCTATCTCTTGGAAAAGTGTTAACCAAATGCTTTTGGCTTTCTCTATGATTCAAGCTAAATTTATTCTTTGTTATGAGCTAATACATAAGCCATGTGGCTTCAGAACCTCATATTAGGTCTCATTATTATAGATTCCATCTCCAACTACTTATGATTTATTGTAATAATAGGTCTACTATGTTGTTTACTAAGAACAATAAGACTAGTAATGAGTTTAGGCACATAGAGATTAAGTATTTCATAGTAAGGGATACGGTAAAAATTGGTAACGTTATTGTTGAGCACATTGATATTGAAAATATGCTTGTTGATCCTTTCACTAAAGGGTTATTTAGTACACTTGTTGAAAACATGGGTCTCGCGAAGTTTTTTTTTTTTTATGTATTGTTTATTTGGGAGTCTACAATGAACATGAACTCTCATTTTATATTTTACTTATCATCATTTTGTTGAGACCTCTACTTTTAAAGATGTTTGTTTTGTAATATTGATGATCATCAATTTATCTATATTTGGTTTGTATTGTTACATCATGTTTACAATTGTACATGTATAATTGTGACATTTATATCATATATATATGTCTTGATACCATTAAAAGATACCACAACTTAATCTTGTGGGTAAGTTCAGACATATGGGCATTTTAATGTCATACAGATTTTTCATAAGATTTGGAAGAATCAGTAAAGGACTAATACTGAAAATAGTACATTGATCAAAACAAAGTGTTATTTTCTTACTACACAACAAAATTGAGGTTCGTTTTTCATATGGGCACAAATATTTGTGACCTTAGATTAGCCTTGGGTCGATAAGTGATATAAAGAGTAACATGATTTGATATTAGATGACTATACTAAATAGCATCATAGAGTTGTTTTTAGGACTAAATGGTTTTTCAAATATGTGGCTACATTAAGAATAATTTATCAGCTTGGAGTCATTTTGTAAAATATGTTTTTCAAAGCTAAAACAACTAAATTAATATTGCCCAAATGGGAGAATGTTGTAATTTTTCCTATTATAAGCTAATATTAATTAGATAATTTGTTTATTTAATAAAACAGACTGATTATTTAGTCTCGATATAGAAATGTGCATAATAATCATAAAATAAATGTGATCATATGATATGGCTTATGCACATCTCGTTGAGCCAATGTGATAAGGTAATTGTATAAAACTAACTCAAAAAGAGCTTTGACGAAGGGTTCTATTAGAATTTCTTATAAATATATGCGTAACTTTTTTCTTCACTTTCATTTAATAAATTTACCTATTGAAAGCCACCATAGTAAAGGAAGAGTGAAGAGGAAGACTAGCCTTTACAAATGTGATTGAAATTCCTTCCACTACAAACCATTTTTGCCTAATCAAATAATATTCCTATTAATTGTTTTATGGTGTTATAATATTATACATGTATGATCTACAATTTTGCTTATACTATAATCACATCCATTATGTACTTGCTCTTTCCAACTATAAGAACTAATGTCACATTTGGTATGCAAGAGAAGTCTAGAATGGAATTGATTAAAATGGAATATAATGGGATGAAGACTTGAATGATAAATCCTTTTCTATCTTTGAAAACAAGCATCGAATGAAATTGAATAAAATGTGTAAATAGTAGTATTTTTTAGAAATTCCCTTAATTATTATATGTCATAATTTGGTTGAAAGTTAAATAAATCATTTTTAATTAATTTAATTGATGAGAAAAGACAAAATCATGATTCTATCCTCTTAAAGATGAAACTGAATTCCCTCTTAAATTGAATTTGCAACTCGATCTTCTAAAAACACTTCTTGACATAGGAAAGGGAAAGAAATGTAGAATTACAATTCCATTCTAGGTTCATTCCTATCTACCAAACATAACAAGACATTTCCATATTTTAATCATGAGCTTGATCGAGTATAACCATGACCATTTCTATAATTTTAAGGTACCAGCTTTGGTGATAAAACTAATTTTTGAGCTATATTCAAATTACTCCATTGTTGCTCCAATAAAAATCTATTTGAAAATAGGTATTAGATAAATCTTCTTCAATTTTGTTACAATATAAACCTTTTATTTTCCTTTTTGGCTACGGTTCTTAGGAGCGTAACCAGGGGGGAGCATGGTAAATATACCCATATAAATTGAAGATAAATATCTCACCATGTACTATTAATTTCGTATTAAAATTTATATAATCTGGTTGCACTTGAAGCCAACCTTAGATACTTAATCGAACAAAATGTTAAATTATTATACAAGGGGTAAGTCACAAGCTTTATATGTAACATATGATAAATATTATCATTGAATTACAAAACTTAAAAAGTCTATTACTCATTTGTGCATGGAGGTAAAGAAACATACTCTCTATGCAATTATACTGAAATGAATATTTAGTCAACACATGTTTCCATTAAAGACTTAACTTTGATTACTTTTAATCAATTTTCTTACTTTAATGTCATGGAAACATGAAGCAAGGTTGTGCTTTTATGTGTTTGCTATACGTATTTATGTGTGTGTATGTATATTTGTATGTGCGAAAGAGAGAAAGAGTAGTGGCAACGAAGATGTAAGGCTCTAATGTCACATCTCGGTCTAGCATATGATGTATTATCAGACAAGAATATTTGTTTATATTTAACAAGATTTTTATTTATAATAAGAGAATACTACAAAATAGTTCAGCTTTACACCTGTTTATACAAAAGAGTATATCCATTAAACTTAACCAAACCTAAAACATAGTATTTTTTTTTAAAATTTCATATGTATAGATCCTTAATGAAATTAAGATCAAAATACATCAAAACTTCTTCAAAAGTAGCCAACTCTATCCTACATGCTTTTACAACACTCTTTCCCCCAGTTGATGCTGATGTCCACTCAATTCTTTGCATAACCTAAGGATACACAAGTATCCCCTTAACTCTCTATAAGTTAAGTGAGAGTAGATAAAATAAGCATAATACATACTTGCATGGATTAGTACTATAGAACATTCAATTTCATAACCTGAGTTATTAAAAGAAACTGTCTATGTAGGAAATTTGTGCCATGCTCATGCACGTAACATGCATCAATATCGATATATTATACTTTTCTAATTTCTCATTCGGTTAGTTAACATATCTAGGAATCTAGATACAACATCCAAAAACCTAGGGCAATAAAAAGTTGCTTAGGAGTAGGACCCCCAACAAAAACTGCCCACTATGGTTTGAAAATCTAATACATAGTTGATCTAGCTACAACCATACATTGTGGTTAAACTAAGTTGAGCAATGCAGTTCTATATACTCAAAACCCAACTTAGTAGTGTTCAAGCTTTCAAAAACTTGACCCATATGTCTTTTCATACTAGCCATGAATGCAGTAAATAGTACAATAACCTAGTATCAAGCATGAAGCTCAAGTTCGACATCATAAACAATTCGATTATCTCAACCTTAGTTTTGTTTCTCAACTTTATAATACATTTCTTCAGATAGAGTTCACTTAGGTGAACACCCTAAAGAGTTATTCAATTTTCAAGTTTTCCAAATAGAAATACGCATCGATGAATCAGTTATACATGAGGAAACATTTCACTCTATCAATACTCATTCACCAAAATCATTTATTCAATCAATTCAACACATCATCACATTTTACAATACAACTGACTCCAAGTCAAGTAGACATAGGTCTACATGCTCAAAAATAGAAATATTCACTTACCTAGGCTTGACAGTAGCATAAAATCCTAAACTTCACAATGTGGTCCTTCCCTACCTATCACACCTAAAAAAATACATACAAACCCTTAGTCAACTATGAGTTGATACCAAACTCTTATAAGTTTTTACTATTGTGTTTCCCAAGCTCATTCCAATCGTAACTTATTCATTTCTTATATAATTTTAATAAACTTGATATCATCACAATCATTATTTTGAGTATTATTAAGATATCTTAAGAATCAAGATTAATCAATATTGTCAAAAGTTTAAAAATACCTTTCGTATTACCAATTTTATCATACATTATTATAACTTCGTAATAGACTCAAGTGGGCTTTAATTATAAACTAGAAGTCCTAAAAATTATACTTTTTAACCATGTTTAATATCAATTACATGTCATTGTTACTGATCTTACATTATCTAGCAGTCACTTTAATAGTATTATTCACTATTTTGTATATTAGGTTAATATATAAGTTTATACTAGGAAAATGCATAATAAATAGTATATGAGTCTAATTAATTACATGAAAAATGTTGTGAACTCACAAAAATATTCACTTTAGATATTAATCATCATTTGTGCTAAACTAGTTTATCACCTATATTTCTAAAAGTGCCGTTTTAGCTCAAAATTAGTGAAAATTAAGCAAATAATTGAATTTAATCACAAGATAAAAATCAAGTGTTCCAAACGGCATGATAAACTTCCAAAAATCAGAATACATAGGGCTCATACATCAATTTTGTTGTAAATTAATTGATTTAACAAAATAGCAAAATTGCCTATTTTATTCAAAATAATTATAATAAATAGAAAAATCACTTATTTAAAATAATTATTGTTACTAAAATTAAATAAATATATTAAGTATATTATGTACAAAAATTCAACTCAAAAGGATATTATTTAATATTTCTAAAATTTAATCTAATTTTCATCTAAATAGAGTAATTCCTTAAGCACCATATATTTCTACTAATTATTTAATTAAAATAAAATTAATACATTAATCTACACGTATAATAACTCATAAAATCAATTTTCATTATGAATTAACACAATTTAGTATTTTTAGAAAATTAGGAAACATTTGATCGGAATTTTAACTACCTTATCGAAACAACTAGCTGCACCACCTTCTCTTTTACCCCCAAACCACTCCAAATTGGGTTGTTTCTTTCCTAGTGAACCACCCTAGATTAGAACCAACTTTGTTTTTGCCAATTTTTTCTAAATTTTCTAGAGAGATTTTCTCGTGTTTTCTTATTTTTGAAATGTTGTTTTTAATGAGTAGAGGCCCATAATTTGCAAATTGGTTGGGTTATTGATGGCAAATGTTTTCCATTGTTTCCTATGCTGATACATCATTGATGACTCATCTATTCACTTTTTTAATTAATTTTTCATGATTTTATATATTTATTTTCCTTATTTTTTATAATTTATTACTATTATATATATGTATTGAATACATATAACGCATGTTCTATGTTAACATATGTATATTACATATAATTCAACTTCATTTATTATTTTTGAAAGTTAAATAACTTATCTCTGATATCTCACTATATCTTAAACCTTGAATTTCGTGTTTTCAATAATTATCGACTTTATTAATAAATTAATATTTTTCTTAAATTAACCATTTTATATCACTTATTTTGGGAAATTGACCTAGGCTAGAATACTTCATCTAGCTTTTTTAACCTTATTGTAAAGTTGAAACTAAAATGGATAATATAGTTCGGCATTCTAAATTTAGAGGCCCAAATTTCAAGGTTATTGTATGGGTTTAAAATCTTGAGGTATTACATCTAAAGGCTAGGGTTTCAATGCTAAGGGATGTTTATGAAAAAGAGAGATTGGGGATTGCTTTTAGGTTTGTGAAAGAAAAAAAAATGAGAGGGATAATCTCTTATTTCTAAAAGGAGAAGAGGAGTATATTTACTTAAATGTCCCTATGTTTGCTTAATTTATTTTCAAAGGCCTTTCATCCAAACCCTCAAAGTACTTTCTGGTTCAATGTTGTATCTACTCCTTAGTATCTTCAATCTTCACAAGATATCTAATACAAATCAAAATTGGTCCATATATCTTATTATAATATCTCAATAGCTTAATTCAGATCTGGAGCTTAATTTTAGGCATAAATAAATGAAAGATGGTACATACTTTAATTAAACTCAAGGGTAAAGCTAGGCTATATGCCACCAACATCCATTTCCTAAAGTTCTAAGTGGTCAAGAATATCTTGGGTTTAGCGTACTCTTGCTTCCAACCTATCATGCTTATGAAAAGGTAGAATCATAATAATCCCGCCATGTGAGCTATCTTAGGATATAAACTAACTTAACAATTGTTATCTTAGACCTAGATCACACCAAAAATACTTGAATCTATCCCTTTTAATCAATAATTCGATACATGTTTGTTATAAACGTATAGAATAATCTTTTAAATTAATTTATTTAAAATAAATTTGAAATTCAATTTTGCAAAAGAGTGGCAGTAAATCCTACAAGTACCTATCATTTTATATAAGACTTAGAATATTGAAAACTATCAAGCCCCTTAAGGAGTCTTCTATAGTTTTCCTTAAAAGTTACTAAGGACAATAACTAGCCATTCCTTGTGGCACGTTATTCCCTGTCCCAGTTTGTTGATGCTTTGGTTTTGGATAGGTACTTTTAATCCATTCGAAACATGCAAAAGAAAATTATAAAGGAATTAGTGACAACTTGTTCAATTAGTATGGTAGGGACAAAAGCATACATTTAGTACACCATAAGTAGGGTTTTCAACCAACTTAGTTAGATGCAATGCGTGTACAAGCAAATATCATTGCATGACGTTACCCAGTTTGTTATGAATTCAAAGAAATTACGCTCAATCTAATCCGAGTTAAGGAGCTTGATATCACATACTCGTAAATCGAAACCAAATTGGTGCTTGTGCAATAGAGAACACCCTCCTCTCATGACCACCTTCGAACCACAGCCCTTAAGTTTGCCATGACTTCTTGTCACTTAGTTTAGCTAAGGGTATGGAAATCACCATTTTAGCTATCCTTATTGAAAGAAGTTTATGTTTGGCTTGAAAGTTCTAGCTGTTACCCCTACTAGATTGCGATGCATATTAAGTTAAATGTTAAACCAAGTTTGAGTTAGTTTATTTTTAGGGTGATCAACTAAGCTCAAATAATTCAAGTATAATAATATTCACAGAACAACCATAACACAGAGCCTAATTCCCATTACAGCAAATTGAAACTCAATCACAAGCGTTGCATACGTTTAAATAACTAACTACAATCATAAGCAAATACATATCAAAGTCTCCAAATATTTTGAAATACCTCTAAATGTTACGAAGCATTGATCCCACTCACATAGAATATCTGGTGCTCATACTAGTTATAGGTGTAGAGTTTTTCTTCATTGTAGCCCTTATATTTTAAATGACATCTTTAGTACCTATACAAACTATAAAATAACAACAATCTACTCATTAATCCTAAAATTAAAAGTTATTCATAGTAATTGTTCAAGTTTTATGTATATTTCATATGATAGTTGTTGTTAGTGAATTTTAGGTGTTTAAAATCTTGGAAAGACTAAGAAAAAAGATTCGCATTAGACTGGCCCTAGTACCAAGCTTTCTTTATAGTCTTTACAGGATTTCAAACACCTAAAATTCACCAACATTTGGTGCAGTCTTAGCTAAGCTGGTAGAGCACATGGCTTTCAACCATGTAGTTGTGGGTTCGATTCCCAAAAACGGTGCTAAATATTGTTGGTGAATTTTAGGTGTTTGAAATCTTACAAAGATTAAGAAGAAAGCTTGGTACCAGGCCATTCTGATACAGCTACTCCAATGCCTAAGCTAGTAAGCAAGAATCAATTAGGTAAAAGTAAATGGTTGTAAGTTAACAGATGCCTCTTACAAAATAACTTCCCATATTTATAAGAGATTGTCATGTCTAAAGGAGCAGTTATCGAAATAACTACCGAGACATATGGAGGACTATTGATTAGATACCTTTCCTCAAATGTAGGGTGAGAAGGCAATTATATAATATAATCATGCTTGTAATAACTATTCGCGCCTTAAACTTGAATTGAAATTAAGATCGGATCTGTGTTACTCGGTAGAATGCCGAAAGGTTGGATTGTCCATCCTATTAGTAGTCGAATGGACAAGTAAGACGAAAATTGACTATCAACAATACTTACTTAGGATAACCTTTAAGTTACCTTCTAAGCCATCTTTTGAATTAGGTTAATTTTAGAGATTTTACTAAGAGTATCATTTAACTTATTCTCTAAGTCCATTTTAGTTTGGAATTCTCATCTAGTACCTTCTAACTTAATATCTAATCGAATCTTTAGTTTTGAGTTCGTTCCAACAAAGCTTTCACGTGTGCATATACATACATATATAGGGTCCAAGTTCCTTGGTTTGGTTATAAAATAATACGATACTTATTCATTGTTCCCAATTTACTTGTTAGGGTAGTTATAACATATTTGAATATCACTAATTTGTGGGCATATACATACATACTATCATAATTCACATGTGCATCTACGTACATATATTAATTATTTTATATCAATTCGCGAATATATACTTCAACATAAAAATAGTGAGTTTACATTATCTTCCAAATATTGTTTCATATCATTTTATCAACTTTATTACCTAAATAACTTCATTCTAAGAGCTCAGTAATTATCAGATCTCTTGACTGAAACTTCACATTTCCAAAATTTATCAAGTGCTATTTATATAATTTTATTAATTTTTAATTTTTCTTTCTATGGCTTCATCACAAATCACGAACTACTTATTCGTTAAATATTTAGTTAAGTTTGACGTAAAACAGTTTGACTTATATATTCATGTTTACAATTTATGATAATCTATTTATACACTTTTCATATTAAATATAGTTAGTAAATATATATACCCTTAACTATTATTCTAAAACCTTCTATTGATTTTACTATTAACATCACATTATATGTCTAATTTCACTATGCTAAATACTGTTATCAAATTATTTATTTTTTTTCAACTATGGCCTTCTATGTCTCATGCCTAGGATAAGACCTAGTTCTTTGCTCTCATTAGCTGCTTGAAGACCGGGTCTTACATTCCACCTCTCTTATAAATAGATTTATCCTCAAAACCATGCTTTCCAGGTATTTATATGAGATGCGGTTATTATCATTATGTTTATTTTGTTACTATTTATAAGGGCTATGAATTTCATTCCTTCGCTACAGCTTTTGGCCCCTGGGTTGCCTTGATATCCAGTCCACTAGCCCACCATGCTTTCATACACTTTTTTTTTTTTCATCTGCACTTCTTAACTTCTGAGCTCACTTGTTTCATATTTTGATAAGTTGCTCTGTATATATATTCCTAATCTTTTCTAAACTCTAAGTTACGTAGTTTCTGTCGATTCCAATGTCGATCTCATCCTACTAGGTTGGTGGCCTCACCACGGATAATATTAGTATTGAATCCCGCTTTGATATAAGATATAAACTTTTTCTCGATCTCATCTAATTCTGAAACAAATCTGTTTATCCATCTATAATGATTACCTCATGAGCCCCCTCGTCAACCTAAGTGGTGGGGCTTCTAAATTAGCTTCTTGATCTTTAGTTGATTTCATGTCCTTTTGAGTTAAACCTTGCTCGATCTTCTACGTTAGATTCTATCAACTCTACATCCTCTGCCTCATCTGCTATCAAAGCTTATACTAATATCTTACTCAGATCGTTGCCAGGATCCCCTTTCAAGATTTTCTTCTCTCTCTCTATTAGAATTCTTCCAATGTTCATGTTGCACATCTTCCCATGATCTTCGGATGGAGCACTCCTATGTACATACGACATCATTTTCCGATTATTAACCACTGCACTTGTGAACTTCCTTAAGTCATCTCACTAGCTCATGGTATCTATAGCACAAGCTTTCCGACTTAAATCCATGATCCCTTGTCTCATACACTTTTGCACAACCTAGACCTGTGCAACAACAGCAAATATTCCATTAACTCCATCTGCTTATGATAATATCCTCTTGGCCTTTTCATTATGTCCTTTATAGGCTTCCTTGAATAATGTTCAGATTACTATCTTAGGCCTATTTCTAATATCCTCTCTAACACTAGGCTTAGTGAGTTCTAGATATAAGTACTAGGAACCTTCCATTTTTGTTTATCTATGTACGATTTGAATTATCAAATTAATGGACCTTTTCTATTAGTTTCTATGCTTTGAGATTCGAAACTTTATATGAAAAGTTCCTCCATATGATGTTTTCTATGTAAAGTTCTTACTGTACCATTTCATCGTCAATTCTAATTTATATCTTATTTGTGTTCTTGTTATAGTAAACTCAATGCGCTTTCCCCAATTTACCTTATGCAATATTCTCTATATCTCTCATTTTCAAGGTTTACTCGAGGTCGATAATTTGTCCACTTATATGTAGTGCATGCATAACCAAATCTATTCATATTGGCAAATCTTGACCTTTCAACATCTCGAACGTAAGGGAGATAACTGACAACTCGAATCAATTCGATTTGCCTCAATCCACATGAATTAAACATTAACATAGGACTGACTTGTCACAGAGATGCTATCAACATGGCTTGACTAATAACATGATATAACGCAAGATCAACAAGACATCACCTAAGCCAGATATGACACAATTACCAGTAGAGAGGGACAAGAGACTTAACAAAAAGACGGACAAGAGAGTCACAAATTTGCCATTCTCTTCTTGTTCAGTCATATGAGCTAATGTTATACAATGAATACCATGTCCCCTTTTCTTATTTATAAGTTCTGTTACAATTATTGGTTTTTTTTTTCTTCTTTACAGTTTTTCCTTATTCTCACGTTGATCACTCACCACAGAAAGTTGAGTGAGTCAGCTGTTTACTTTGAAATATTTTGCTATTAACATAGTTGATGCAATCTATTGGCTCGCTTTACACCATTGTCCTTGATGTTGGTAGCTAAGATGGGTTCATGAGGTGTTTATCGTTTGAATGAAGTCCGATTCGGTAGTTTATGATCACGATTTATTTATATCCCTATCAAGCAACGAGTTAGCATATAAGAGTATACTCTTTTTAGAGTCATTTCCGGGAGTCAACTACCTAGTACTCTTCCTAGTTAAGAATCATTATATCCAGTTATTTTGGGTTGGTCTTGGTGTGTACCATAAAATGGGTTCATTTGATTCAAGCAATATCACTAACAATAGGTGAGTTAGGGAAAGATTCTCTTCTCTCTCTCTCCCTCTAACAAGCCAATGAGAGGTAGAGAGTCGTAGTTGCATCTAAGTTTTGAGTTGCTTATTGTCTCTTTCGCTATTCGCTTCCTCTATATATATCATAATTTATCATCACAATTATAAGCTTAAACAATTACGATATGAATCAACTTTTGGTAATAATATTCTTCCATAGAACAGTTAGCAAGTAAGTTAGATATTCATCAATTCCTATCGCAAGGTGTAAAGCACTAGTAGTTACATACTATATAACATTCCTATGGAGTTTAAGCAAGCTATGTTTATTTGTGTTTGAGAGTACCATTAAGTCAAAAGTTTAAGACTTCAATCGTATATACAGAATATATATACTCTTAGCCTAGGTATAGCTCAAGTTCAATATTACCTACCTTAATTCAAATTTTATAGAGACATAGATATATAAAAATATAAGCACATAGAGTGAGAAATTTAGATGCAGATTTTTCTTTTTCTTTTTTTTTTTGTTTTCTTTTCTTTTTTTTTTTTTGGGGGCAGCGGTAATTTAATTACATGGTGGTTGCTTGTTATGTGCATTAAAAGTTCAATTTCTTAATTATAACCGATCACATTGAAAAGCACATGCTCATGCTTTCGATACTATATGCATGATAAATTCTTCTAATCATTATGTTCAACAAATTTAGTATATCATATCCTAACTTCCATAGTCCTACAAAAGCTTGTGTACATAGCAGCACCGATTTGGAGTTATCATATTATAATCATGGTAAATATCTTTAGTTCCTATACTTATCATCATTTTTTTAAAATAGGGAATACATATACATCTTTAACTTAGTTAATGGTCAGTTTTACATTAATCCCTATCTCTTTTCAATTACACTTCTGAATTCATGAAATTCTATGGATACAACACAAGTTTATCTTTAGCTAAATGGCACCACATAGCTCAATTCCATTATCGGATTCAATTGTATTAATTTTAATAACCACTACAATCTATTTTATGTAGTTACATCAACAATACCATGATTTCAACTATATGCAAGATGTATAAACAAAATCATTCCATCAATAAGAAGGTGTGTTATCATCTTATTATCCCTTACATTCATTTAAATTAGTGAAAGTCAGCACTTTACCTACTTTATTCTCACCCTATGGCATCTTTTAAAACTATCACGAAAAGATTTGCCTTATTATTCTTAACTACTGAATTCTCTAAATTTAACTCATAATTCTATGCTTAACCCTTTAAATTGGGTTCTACAATACCCTTCGAGTCAAGTCATGTTTTGCTGCCTATTGTCAAGCTTGATTTTTTTCAGTTTTTATAATTTTCTTAACCTGATTAGTATTAAATCTTAACCCATCTAATACTAACTCTTAACAAAAAATTAAGAAAAACTTGATTTTTTAACATATTTTGAAAAGTATTTAAAATCGCCACTCGACTAAGGTCGGAAAAAGGTTTAGATTAAAACCAATTAAGTGGATTAATTTTAATTTAGACACTGAGTTGTGTAAAAAAACCAATTTTAAAAAAAACGTTTTTGAAAAACAGAGATTTTGGATTCGGGGGCTAATTTATTAAACTCTTATCGGATACAACTTATTAATTTTTCAAATTTAGATTCACTTTTCAATTATATCCTTTTTAGGTTTCAATTTCTAAAAAACAACAAATCATATCATGCAACTAAGTTAATTAAATTGATTATTTACAAAATATGGAAAAAAAAAGGAAATTTTCTATATTTTAAGTTATCTTGTAATTACGTACAAATGCCTACATACTCGCTATTAGGGATCAGACTTCCATAGTTCATTTATAAAACTTTAAGCATACTGGTTTCTTTTAATTCTAAAAAATGATCTACTTTAAGTTTTTTAACTATTTAATTATATTTAAGAAAGACACCTAAGAGGAAAGGATCCTAATTTATTCTTATTTTTAGGAAAATTTTAAAATATCCCTTTTCTTTTTTAAGAAAAGGTCCATTTTTTTATTTGAAAAAGAAAATTCTAAGTGAAAAACTTTTAGAAAAATCGTAAAATACCTAAATATAACTTTCCATAAAATACGTAATTACTATGGCTAACTATAGAAAAAATACCTAAATACAACATTCCATAAAATACGTAATTACCATGGTTAACTATAGCAAAGATACCTAAATTATGGAAAAAAAAGCCTAAATTATAGTAAAGAAGGCTAAATTATAGTAAAGATATCAAAATCATAGAAAAAGAAAGCTAATTATAGAAAAGAATATTAAATTCTAGAAAATAAGCCTAAAATTATTGCAAAGATGTCTGAATCATATAAAGCATGCATGAAAGGGTATTAGACTGATGTGTTTATTTTGAAAAGTTTTAAGATATTTTAAGGGATTGATATATTTTGGAAAGTGTATTTTTTAAGTGATAAAATGATTTTTATTTATTTTCTTTATTTTATTGTTTTTTATAGTTATTTTATATTTTTTTATTTCTTTACTAAATTGTCAAAATAAATAAATAAACTTCTTCCTCTTTCTTTTGTTTTTCTCTTTTCTTTTTGTTCTCTCATTTTTTTCTCTTGTTTGTTCTATTTTTTTTTTTAATTACAAGTTCCTAATACAAAGAAAAGTAAAATAAATAAATATAGAAAAAATACTACTCAAAAGCAAAACAAAAGAAATGGACTAAAGATGCAGTGGACGTGGGTCGAGTTATATCAACCCGACTCACGTACAATGCATGTGTTCTGGCAAGAAGGAGACAGTTGTATTGGTGAGAGAGAGAGAGAGAGAGAGATGTGTGGTGGTTATCTAAGCAAAGGAGTTTGTCGGACGTGGGCTCTAAGGGGTGGCGAATGCTGCTATAGTGTTCAATTATCACTAAGAGTGGCAGAGATTGGTAGCTTACACTAAGTAGCAACAGCTAAACTTCGAGTCTTCAATATGAGCTTCTCTTGAAAACTTATAGTATAAGATGAGTCTTTTCTTGATCTACAAGCACTTGAAAACACATATCCAAACTCAATTTCTCTCAAAATTTCTTAGAATTTAAGATTTTCTAGAGAGAGAAAGGTTGTTATGCACCTAAGAATCTAGAAAGAGAAAGCATCGTTCTTTGCTTGTAGAGGTTATTTCGAAGCTTGATGATCCTTGAAACAAAGAGGGGAGCCCTTGTTTATACATTTTGAAGCTCGGTTTCATTCGGGAAAGCTAAAAAATGCCTTTAATTCAAGATTTTGACATAAATGGATTTTTATAAAAAGAAACAAAATTGATGCAATTTAAATGTAATTGATGGTCAAATGTAGTATCTAAGTGCTTTTCATTACTCCAAATACATAAAGGAAACTTTGATTATGGTCTATGAAGCTTAGATTCATTAGATTATGGAAGCTAAAATTTTGAGTTATTGATTTTTTCTCATCTTTAAGATCCGATCAGAAGTCTCAAACTCCTAATCCTAAGATTACCTAGGCATGTCTCTATCATCTAAGCTATTAGTTTTTTTCTCACTAAATCATGCAAGCTATTAATATTTGTCCTACAATGGCTTGAACCAAGTTTTCCAGCCTAAAATCAATCTAGACCCAAATCATCTAATATTCCATAACTTCAAGTAGATAAATAATTTCCAAAACGAATTTATTGATTTTACAATCTCCAATTGATTTTCTCGTAAATTAGCTAATTTAAATTCAATCTACAATTAATTTTAATTTAGTATCATTTTTACGATTAACCTCTACTATGAACCTAAACTTTTATCTACCCTAAAAAATAAATAAACAAATAATAATTTTTTTAATTTTTTATTTAAATATTTTTTAAAATTTCTTTTCTTTTCTTTTTTATGGAAGCTAGTCCTCGAGAGATGCTCTTGCTTAGGTTAAATTTTTTTGTAAATTTTCCTAAATTTTTTTTTTTTTGTATTTTTTTATAAATTTCTTATTTTTTTGGTTTTTCTTAAATTATGACCCTTCATGCTATCTTGAAAATTCTAAAAAAAAAAAAGGTTAGGAAGGGTCATGTAAAAATGGAGTGTCTATAGCTATTTCTTTTTGTAGTGAAGTTTAAGAAAAACTTTGCCACAAAAACAAAAGAAACACTTTTTTTCCTCGATGATGACTTTAACTTAAGAAGCGCAACAACCAACTAGCTATACTAGGGTTAATCCGCTGGAGATTTAGTGAGAGGCAAAAGGGAGAAAAGGTGCTCTAAGAGCTAGTTGAGTGAGTTTAGAAAGGTTTAGCATCCTCGAAGTTGTCTAGAAACATCGTTTTAAAACTTGACCGTACCCTTCTAAGCTAACTAGCCTGAGTGAGAGCATCTCTAACGGACTAACAACCCTTAACTGAATTTATCTAGAAAACCTGGTTGTGCTTTTCTAAGCTTACTAATCTAGGCGAAAGCGTCTTTAAGGGACTAGCAATCCTAAGTTGGAATTGATTTGGAAAACGTAGTCGTGCTCTTTTGAGCTTACTAGCCTAGGCAAGAACGTCTCTAGGGGACTAGCAACCTTGAAGTTGGAATCGATTTGGAAAACCTGATCGTGTTTTTCTAAGCTCACTAACCTAAGTGTAAGCATCTTTTGGGACTAGTACCCTAAATTGAAATCGATTTGAAAAACCCAGTCATGTTCTTCTAAGCTCACTAACTTAAGCGAGAGTATCTCTCAAAGACTAGCAATCTTAAATTAGAATCGACTTGGAAAAAACTTGGTCGTGCTCTTTTGAGTTCACTAATCTAGGCAAGAGCGTTTCTTGGGGACTAACAACCCCAAATTGAAATTGATTGAAAACCTAGTCGTATTTTTTTAAGCTTTCTAACCTAAGCAGAAGTGTCTCTTGGGGACTAGCAACCTTAAATTAGAATCGATTTGAAAAACCTAGTTATGTTCTTTTGAGCTCACTAATCTTGGCGAGATCATCTGTTAGTGACTAGCAACCTTAAGTTGGAATTGATTTGGAAAACCTAGTTATGGTCTTATGAGCTTACTAACCTAAGCGGGAGCGTTTCTCAAGGACTAGCAACCCTAAATTGGAATCAAATTTGAAAAGCCTGGCTATGCTCTTTTGAGCTGGCTAATTTAGGCGGGAGCATCTCTCAGGGACTAGCAACCTTAAAGTTGAATCGATTTGAAAAACCTAGTCATGTTTTTCTAAGCTTACTAACCTAAGCAGAAGCATCTCTCAGGGACTAACAACTTTAAGTTAGAATCGATTTGGAAAACCTAGTCGTGCTCTTTTGAGCTCACTAACCTAGGCGAGAGCATCTCTCAGGGACTAGAAACCTTAAATTGGAATCGATTTGAAAAACTTGATCGTGCTCTTTTAAGCTCATTAACCTCAATGGGAGCATCTCTTGAGGACTAGCTACCCTAAATTAGAATTGATTTGAAAACGTTAGTCATTCTCTTCTAAGCTTATTGACCTAGGTGGGAGCGTCTCTTGGGGAGTAGTAACCCTAAATTGGAATCGATCTAGAAAACTAGTCATTCTTTTCTAAGTTCACTAACCTAGGTAAGAGTGTCTCTCAGGATCTAAGAACCTAAATTGGAATCGATGATGAGAGAAAGTGCCTTTTGGGCTTACCCGAGAGGAAATGGTGAAGAAAAGCGCCTTATAGGCTCGCTAAAAGGAATCGATGATGAAAGAAAACGCCCTTTAGGCTGGCTAAAAGGATCTAATGAAGATAAGCTCCCTATAGGCTTGCTTGAGAGAATTTGGTAAAAGGAAATACCTAACAAGCTCGTTAAAAGGAATTGATGACAAAAGCAAGCACCCTTTAGGCTTGCTAAAAGGATTCGAAGAAGAGAAGCACCCTGTGGGCTCTCTTGAGAGAAATTAATAATGAAAGGAAGCACCTTAAGGGCTTACTTGAAATGCTAAAGTAAGACTAATGAATAAGGAAGTGCCTTAAGGGCTTGTTAAAACCCTAAAGAGATTGATGAAGGGAAGTACCATATGGGTTTGCTAAAATGCTGAAGATTAATGAATAGGAAGAACCTTATGGGCTCGCTAAGACCTTAAGGAGAGATTGATGAAAAGAAATGCCCTACGGGCTTACTAAGTCCTTGAAGAGAGTTTGATGAATAAGGAGGAGCTCTATGGGCTTACTGAAATGTTGAAGTAAGATCAATAGATAGGGTAGCACCTTATGGGCTCGTTGAGAGAGAAATTAGTAGAGGGAAGCGCCTTGCTAGCTAAAAGAAGCTAGTAAAGAAAAGCATCCTATGGGCTCACTACAACAAATTAGTAAAGAGAAGCGTCCTATAGGCTCGTTGTGAAAAATTGGTGAAGAGAAGTGCCTTATGGGCTCATTAAAAGGAATTGCTAAAGATAAGCACCCCATGGGCTCACTAAGAAGAATTAATAAAGAGAAGCGCTCTATGGGCTCGCTATGGGGAATTAGCAAAGAAAATCGCCCTATGAGCTCGTTATAGGGAATTGATGAAGAGAAGCATCCTATGGGCTTGCTACGAGGAATTGGTGAAGAAAAGTGCCTAGTGGGCTTACTAAAAGAAATTGGTAAAGTAAAGCGACCTATGGGCTCGATAAAAGAAATTAGTGAAGAGAAGCACCCAATAAGCTCTCTAAAAGAAATCTGTGAAGAAAAGCACCCTAAGGGCTTGCTATAGCAAATTGGTGAAGAAAAGCACCTAGTAGGCTTACTAAGACATTGAAGAGAGTTTGATGAATAGGGAGGAGCTCTAAAAAGAATGGGTGGAAGATAGGACAACGCTTTAAGAGTTAGCTTACCCTAAAAGAGATTAAAAGAGGGGACATTACTCTAAGAGCTGACTAAAACCTTAAAAAGGATAAATGAGAGATCAACGTTCTAAGAGTTGGCTAAAATCTCAAAAATGAAAGGCAGGACAGTGCCCTGAAGGCTAGCTAGAGCCCTAACAATGGTGAAAGACGTGAAACTTGTATGAAAAACTACCTAATTTGAGAAATATTTACAAACAAAGAATTTTGTAAAACTATTTATGATAGAAAAGACATTAGGGATAATCCCCTTCATTTGGAAAGAGTAAGAATGACCTAAACTATTATGTCAACTTTTTGAAATTAGGTGACGTAGATTGAAAACTTGACTACTTAGGCCAACATGGATTTAGATAAAAGATTTATAACAAGCCTTTACTTTCTCTCTCTCTCTTTTTTTTTTCTTAAGTTTGTTAACAGGTAAAAAATCCTCCCTTAATAATCACATGGGGCCTCTTATGTTCTTCTTGACCTTGATGCTGAGCCGCTTAGTGTGGTTTTGTGATTTCAAACACCCTTATCTTTAACGAAATTTACACCTCGCAATTTAGCCATAATCATACTTTGTATTTCAATGGCACCCCAAACTTTACTATGATTCTTCTCAACATCCTTCTTATCGATTACTACCAGCCTCTCCTCAACTTCTAAAATTACAATTCATTATAAATCTATAGATGATACATTAGTACAAGAAATAATTTACTATTAAGCACAACTCCTTAGATCCTAATACTTACTAATCTTTACTTCTATCAAAAGTGCCAATATTATAAGTAACTTTAAACTTGGTAGATAGTTTCTAAAATTATGGTATACTTATGAGAATAGAGTCTACGTTTACTAAGTGAGATCTACCTAAATGTTCCCCTATCATACAAAACACTACCTAATTAATCCTCTCCATCAACAACTTTACGAATTATACTTTAACTTCTATAAGCCATTCCTTACAACTTCATGTAGGATTTGGTCAACATATTATGAGTGTTTTTCCGAAATTTTATAAATTAATTTGATAACAATTAGCTATTTTCCATAGTTAGTAACACTTCTTACATTTCTCTTACATATATTTATTTTAGATATAAACCTATAGTCTAAACCTTTTAGTGTCTCCTTATTCCCCACTCTCACTATTTACCTATGATGTCAATTAAATTTTAATTATGATGTTTCAAAGTAAGTTCTTAAGAATCACTCTTTAAGCAAGTTCTTAAGAATAATACGTTGATACTAACTCAAAACCATCATGAACTAAAAGATAAAGTTGTAACAGTTCCACCGTATGAGCCATCTTAAGATAGGAATTGACTTTATAATTTCTATTTTATATTTAAATCACACTAAACGTACTTGACTTTACCCCTTTAAAGCATTCAATTTGATGCCAATTTGTTATGAACTTATAGAATAATCTTTTGAACTAATTTATTTAAAATTGACTTAAAATTCGACTTTGTAAAAGATTGGTAGTAAATCCCACAGGTACCTATCATTTCATATACAAACTTAGAATATTAAAAACTATCAAGTCCCTTTAGGAGTCTTATATAGTTTTCCTGAAAAGTTACTAAGGACAATAACCAGCCATTCCTTATTGCACCTCACTCCCTATCCTAGTTTGCTAGTGCTTTGGTTTTGGATAGGTAGTTTTAATCCAATTAAAACTTGCAAAACAAACTATAGGAGAACAAGCAACAACTTGCTCAATGAGTGAGGTAGAGACAAAAATATGTATTCAGCACATCACAAGTAGGGTTTTCAACCAAGTTAGTTAGATACAGTGTACGTATAAGCAAAGGTCATTACACCATGTTATTTGGTCTGTTGTGAGATCAAAGAAATTGTAGCCGCTTTAATTCAGGTTGAGTAGCTTGATATCACGTATTCGAGAATCAAAACCAAACTAAAGCTTGTGCAATGGAGAACACTCTCATCTTGTGACTACCTTTAAACCATGCCCCTCAACCTTGCTGTGACCCCATTTCCTTTCACTTAGTTCGGCTTAAATGTAGAAAAGACTATTTCAGCTATCCTCATCGAAGAAAGTTCATATTTAGCTTCAGAGTCCTAGTTGTTACCCCTCAGTGGGTTACAATGCATATTAGGTTAGATGTTAAGCTGAGTTTGAATTAATTCATTTTTAGGGTGATTAAGCAAGCTTAAACAATTCAAGCATAATAGTATTCACAAAATAAATATATCATGGAGCCTACCTCCCATCACAACAAATCAAAACTCAACCACAATCTTTGCATACACGCATACAACTAACTACAATCATAAGAAAATATATACCAAAGTCTTTAGATATTTTGAAATAATACCTCTAAATGTTACAAAGTATTAATCTCACTTACTTAGAATATCTACTTCTCATACTAGTTGCAGGTGTAGAGCTTTTCTTCATTATAGCCCTTATATTTTAATTGAAATCTTTAGTGCTTATATAAATTATAGAATAACAATAATCTACTCATTAATCCTAGAATTAAATTTGTCAACCTAAATTTGGTGAGTTATTCATAACTAACTGTTCAAGTTTTATGAGTATTTTAGATGAAACTCATTTAGGATACCCTTTGAGTAGTCCATTTTAGTTTAGAATTCTCATCTAGTACCTTCTAACTTAACATCGAAGTGAATCTTTTGTTTTGAGTTCGTACCTAATGAAGCTTTCGATCTACCTTTTGTTTCAAACTATCCCTATTTTTTAAGTTAAAGGAACTTTGAATTATGTTGCACTTTTAGACCTTTTTCTAGGACCATACATTACCTTCTATTTAGAATGTATCCTATAAAAACTTGTTATATTTCCAATCCATTTCAAAGTTCAATAACCAATATATTATGCATAGAATTATGTATAAATCATAGGATAACTATATCTACTCACTTTACAACCTATCCTAATTTGGTTTTAGCTTATAAGCATCATTTAAGGAATCACAAAATCTTCATACTCGGCTAGCAAGAAGATCATCATGATCATATCAATCTCCATTAAGGAAAAAAAAATGATATTAACTTTGATAATTAAATCCCTAGTTTCAAATGTAGCCTTTTACATCTAATCATCAATTACCAAAAATCACTAGATTAAACTAGAAGCAAAATAAAACTGACATATAAGTTTCAATCATTGGTTGAATTGATTGTTTTCCTTTATTTTTATTTTGGTTTAACTCTTCGATACTGTTGAAATAATTAATTGTCTCCCTCAATGACTTTTGGCAACTTTTAGTGGTTTTCCATTCATATGAGCGTATCAAAGCTTTCGTTGGAGGAGGGAGTACATTCGAAGAAAGTTGTGAATTTCCAGGCTCCATAGTTATATTTCCCTTACTTCCAAAAGTAAAAGGAATTTCTTTTTCTTAAGGGCTTGGTTTGATTGCTGAATGAAACATATCAGTTTTTTAGTTAAATCTAAAGGGTTTAGTCGATCTAGTTGCTGAGAGCTGGTTAAATAGCATGTACCAATAAGGTTGCTCATTTTTCCTTTACGTACATTGAAGGTCTAATATTAATATGCCAACAAATCTACTTATATGTCCATATAAAAATTATAAAACCTAGTATAGGCCCCAATCTCCTTCCTTGTACACTACTGGTAGGCTAATTTAGGTTTACTTATTTACATTAAATATTAAGTTTAGCATTTGAGAGAACATATTCTCAGATTTAGGAATTTTATGTATGCTATTGATTAGATAGCCTCCCACACTGCCACTCCCACAACCTTTCACACCAACCCACCCCCTTCCCCTTCGCCCCCAACCAAAAGTGTTAAGTATATTAATAAACGTTGCCTTTTAATTCTATACTAGAATTGTTAGATTCTTACATTGTTGTTATATTTTTTTTATTTTTTTATGTGAAATTTTGAAGAGTTGGTCAAACCAAAACAAATTATAGGGTCCAAGTTCCCTGGTTTGGTTATAAAATAATATCATACTTATTCATTATTCCTAATTTACTTGTTAGTGTAGTTATGACATATTTTGAATGTCACTAATTTGTGGGCATATACATACATACTATCATAATTCACGTGAGCATATATATATATATTAATTATTTTTATATCAATTTACGAGTATATACTTCAAAATAAAAATAGTGAGTTTACATTATCTTGTAAATACTGTTTCATAACATTTTTTTTTAACTTTATTACCTAAATAACTTAATTCCAAGAGCTCGGTAATTGTCGAAGCTCTTGACTAAAACTTCACATTTCCAAAATTTATTAAGTGTTATTGATATAATTTTACTAATTTTTAATTTTCCTTCTATGGCTTCATCACAAATCACGAATTACTCATTTGTTAAATATTTAGTTAAGTTTGACATAGAACACTTATATATTCATGTTTAGAATTTATGATAATCTATTCATACACTTTTCATATTAAATATAATTAGTAAATATATGTACCCTTAAATAGTATTCCAGAACCTTCTATTGATTTTACTATTAACATCACATTATATGTTAAATTTCACTATCCTAATTATTGCTATTGAATTAATTTTTTTTTCTTCTAACTATGGCCTTCTATGTCTTATGCCTAGGATAAGACTTGCTTCTTTACCTTAACTAGTTATTTAAAGACCAGGTCTTATACAACCCATACAATACCGATAATTGGTAATATCTTTAAGATATTCGATCTCTAATCTAAAAAGTGCTCCCTTCTTTTCAATATAGCTTATCTATCAACCTCATTCCATTTTAATTTTCTATCTTTACCTCCTATATCTTATCAAGTTTTCTCTATACAGTCTCCTTCTTTAGCCTCTAACATGCCAAGTCATTTAAATTTTTTAAATCAATCCCTTTTCCCACCACATCTTTCTATGATAATCTCCATTTCCTTTGATAATTAGGTTTTGTCCATAATTTCCTTTTTATCTCCAACTCTAAAATTTTTCTCTTCATCCTTAGGATTATAGTATTCTTACATATCCTTTCAAATCCTAATGCAAACCCTAACTTGGCCAGTTATTATCTTTCATTTATCATACTATAATCTTCTTAAGTCCAATTCTTACCAAGTTATTGAGGTACCCTATCTCTCCCCCACCAACTTAACAGATTTTACCGCTTTTAGTTTATAATTGCAATATGTGCATTTTCAATCATTTCCTCTAATCTAACAACATTATGTCATGTATTGTAACCTAACTCCTTATCCTCACCACCCCTTCTTAATATTACTCCTTTCACTAATAAGATATTTATTATTCAGTTTTAAACCAATGATTCCTAACTACTCACTACAAGCACACATGTGGTTCTAACACATGTTTCTTGATTACATCAAACCTTAAAAAAAATATTAATATTACGTCATGGAACCAAGACTTACATATAATAAGATCTACTTTAAAAGAGCATCCTGTTGATAACCTTTGCTTTAAATTCTTAGTCACTTACCCATTGACTTATTTACCAACTTATGTAAATATTAGCTTTTCCAACAAGTTTTTATTACATTCCCATTGCCCATGTCTCCTTTGCTTACATACGTAATAGAATAGTGATGGTATTAGTAGTTTTTTACGATTCTCACTATGGTAACCTCTTTCACCACAAGCAAAACATGCTCCTAGTTTACACCTACAATCTTTTTTCCTTATCTAGAGTATAGAATTTATTACAAACCTTCCCTCCAACAATTGAGGGGAATCTATCATGTCTTAATTCAGCTACTTGACTACTTAGTTTAGTTTTCCCCTAAGCATGCTTTTCTTTCCTTTATCCTAGTTTAAAGCATCCCTTATAAGTATCTTTCTGATAACTACTTATGCCCTTTAGCCCTCATCATCTTAAGTATACTTATGGTATAAACCCTACTTTTAACGGGCCTATGATTTGACTAAGAGTACTTTCTGAACGTTCCTAAGGATCAACTAAACTAAAAACTCAAGTTTATAATTAGAAACGAACTTATTTCTCCAATTCGAAAGCCTATTATTGATAAAACCTAAACTTGAAAAACTATGAGCTCTAAAGTCACTTAAGACTCTAAACCCTAAAACAATTAAGGACTTTTAACCCTATGCGACTAATCAATAATTTAATTTGAGTAATTTCATTCATCTCTAGAAATTTTACAATTTTATAAGAATTGCATCATAAATTATAAAACAATGCAAGAAGTAAATCCTAAAACAATTTCTTATAAGACAATGCCCTTATTTTTGTGCTTGAGCATTACATATAAATAAGTAGACTAACCAATCACCTTAGATGACTTATCAATTGAAAGATAAAATCATTCATCAATTGATAACTTATCAAAATCTAGTGATAAGACACTTTCCTTATCAACCCTTCACTTATACTACATATAGATAAATTGTCACAAGATTTCACATGCTTAACTTTAATAAATGAGATAAGATAATTCCATGTCTCAAAGGATACCCCATGGCTAGTTTGAAAAAGCAAGAAAAGGGGGCCATATTCTTGTCTTCCATCCATTAATCACTTTATCTTACAAACCACTATTCACTCCTTAATGCTTACATCATCAATAGTTGCAATTGTTGACTTTTGTATAAGCTACAAGACAATAATTTCAAGCTTCTTAAACACACATTTACCCCATCCCAACAGGCTACGTTTTCTTACACTTCTCTCACATTCAATTTCATTCTCACTTCCTTTTTCTCTCACTTAAAATCCAACACAAAAGTGGAAACAACTATACCCCATAAATCTTTTACTTTGCCACCACTTTCAAGCACACTCATGACACACTCAATTTTTTTTCCCTTGTGTCCTTCTTTTCCTACATTCAAGCTTCTTTAAGACCCTCAAAACATTCTACAAACCCCACTTCAAAGGATCCAACAATTTAGGTTTCAAAAAGGTGCAAAAGGAGGAAGTAAGATAAAGAGCATAAGTGGAACCTTTGTATACAATCACCATACTTTTGCTTTATGGACAAGTAAGTGTATCTTTATAGTAGTAGGTTAGTATTCATGCTAGGAGATTACGATTTCTTGAAGATATAAGTATGATCATAAGTGGTTATAACATCAAAGACCAACCTAAGAAACATACTCTTGAAACCCTTACATGAAGTTGCAAAATGAGCATGTAAAGTTAGTGTTTTGTAGAGATACTTGTTTAATACTTTGAATGGAACATTTTAAGATAAGAAAATCTTGAAACAAGAACTTGAATGAAAGAGGATCATGCTAGATGTAAGGATTCAAGAGTCATTTGGACGTTGATTTCAATTTTATTAAATTGAACATGCTCAAATCTAGACTTAAGTTAAGAAAAAATTCATCACATAAAGTTTGATGGGCAAACTAACCTCGTAAGACATGAGCTTTGATGTGAAAATTGTAATAACTATGAGATCTACTATTTTATGAAAAGTATGAGTCAAATAATCCACTCATGGAAAATAAGTTAAGATAAGATTTGAATACAAGTAACCTAGGTTCATGATCTAATACCTAAATTTAAGAAAATGATGAAATAAGTTGGAAAACTAGGTCGGAAGCCCTCATATTCAAACCGACTAGATCTGGAACATCCTTAAAAGACACTTAAAAATATGGTAAAAGTAAGTAAATGAAGTAAAAAGACCAACCAAGGCAAATATGATAAGTATATTAAGCTTAAAACTTAAAACCGAGCTTGAAACTTCCAAAATGAGCCTCATACACCAAGTTGAATCACCCTTAAATTTCTAACTAGCAACTTAACACATCAATAAGAGTTGTTTTAAGACTTTCAAGAAACCCACAAGATACTCCCTAAGCCTAACAAAGTGGTTAAATTTGAGTTGAATAAAAAATAAGGTTATTTGACAACTTAAACCCACTTAAGAGCCTAAGAAGTGGTTGATAGCCTTAGGAGTATAAATCAAAGTTACAAATCTGACCTTAAGGAATATTTTGATCTTA
Organism: Lumnitzera racemosa; assembly: GCA_024138005.1. NCBI lineage: Eukaryota > Viridiplantae > Streptophyta > Magnoliopsida > Myrtales > Combretaceae > Lumnitzera > Lumnitzera racemosa. The sequence goes on along the minus strand of JAMXBC010000003.1, from coordinate 27,283,190 downwards.
GAAGGAAATCTTCAGATCAAGTGTAAAGGATTTTCTAAGTTACTAAAAAGCCTATTAACCAAAAGAAAGTCCAAAAGCACTTCAAATCATGAGGACTACTATTGTTTTGACCCATGGACAGATTGTCGTACCTCATTTCAAAAATATAACCTCACCAGAATAAAGTACACTAAAAAACGATGAAGATTGACTATAAGATCATAAAAATTGGATTTAAAACGAAAAAGTTATACACGATTGAACTTTTAAGTAAAATTGGGAAAGATATGAAAATTAATCAAGAGTATAACTTAAGAGATTTTAGCTTAGTTTCCTAAGTTTATTTCAATCCCTTATAGTATTATGATTTCGATGATCAGGAGACACTGTATACGGAGATGACTTGCCCTCATACCACTTTGACTGACTATACGGCGGAGTGAGTAAATTCCCGACGACTCTTTACTTGATTTTGCTTGTAGAAATAGATATACCTAAACTTATATATATAAATTTGGATGCTTGTAGGATATGGAAAATCCATGTGTATGGATCTGTGAACTGAATGCTATGACTTGTTAATTATATAATAATGGGAATTGTTATGATAAATTTATACGTACGATTGTATGGAATGAAATTATTTGATCACCTTGAAAAATTGAACTAACTGTCTATATGATTAAGAAATAAGATGAATCATGCATTCCCCATAATTACATTTGGATAAAACCGACTATCGCTTCACGTAAAAGATGGAAAGTGACTCACAGGAGGACGAGCCTCTTGCAGGATTGGGCACTAGTTATGTCATCATTATTATTGAGTTTCTATCCTAAGTTGATGGGCTTACTAGGTGCCGGAAGATGCCAATCGTCGAAAAGGGGCTGTATCTTGTGGCTTCTGTTTAAGACGTGTGTTTATGGATTGAGAAGGCCACTATACCGCTAAACTTGAGATTTTAAAAATATAATTTGTTATTTGATAAAGAAAGTATATATATAGTTTTGTTTTGGCTTAAGTACAATAGTGCAAATGAAATAAAACCCAAGGTTTAGAACCCGAATTTTCGTTTAAGTCGATTAATTATCTCCAAACCCTAACTGCAGGGTGCAAAATTCTGAGTTGTATGCAGTCCCTAAGCTATTGCATACGTTGTTTGGCATACTGATTATTCATGCATTCATATGATTGTGCATTTAATAAATTTTTGCCATGTAGTACTGACGAGGGTATTTATCTCACTATGCTTATGCTTACACCCTGATAGATTTCTTTTGATGCAAAAAAATCTCTTCGCTAACTTGGGCTGAGGCATGCCTATGGTATGTCTCATATAGAGATAGGTTGGAGTGATTAGGGAGTAAAGAGGAAATTTTGTAATAAATTTGTAGATGACTAGTTACTTTTATATTTTTTTGTTTATAACATAGATTAAAATTTCTAATGCAGTTCTCTTATAAACTGCATTTGTTTGTAATATTCTTTTGGTATGGATCTTACGAGTCCACACGTCTAATTAATTTATACCATAGAAGTAAATTTAGTTAAATTTCTCTATATTACGTATCTATGGGCCTGGTGGTAACGTATAGTGGAAGAAGCCTTATGTATCGTATGAAAGGCTTGCGATTGGCAAGGGGGTTGATAGTAAATCTTTGTACAGTACATGGCAACCTACCACGATAACAATATTGTTAGGTCATGATGTATTGCCTTACTAAAACAACTTATCACTATCTCTGAATAACTTTGCAATTTAAGTGACCTTACCATATGTCGTATCTTCGAGTATAATCCATCCTGAAACGTTTTCATTTTAGACTCCCCATCCATGTTGAAGGCTTCTAACATAAACATAACTAGTTGGTTTAACTTAACCTTAAACCCTTTTATAGTTTTGTTTCCTTACCTTAGATTAAAGAAAGCAGTTACCAACTTCTTCTTCAAATAGTTTGAAAAGTACTTCTTGAAGATTATATCTTTAACTACCTCCTATGTAACTTGCTACAAGAGTAGCCTCAATATTGCCTTCTACTAGCATGATGCAACATCCTTTACCATATAGGTTACATATATTACCATCCTGCCTTCTAGTACTTCATGGGTAGTGAAGGCCTTTTCTATTTTTTTTTCTATTCAGTCTTTAGTTTTTAATAGATTAGCTATTAGTGCATTGAATGGTTTCACTAATCAAATAGACAACATAAATCCTAGAGTCACACCCTATCCTCGCTATCTTGCTTGGTTTAGCCCTAATGACTACCTTATCACATGATTGCAATATTTTCTTGCATAACTTACATAGTTAATTGAATGTGTTGTTATTATCCTTATGTTATTAGCCTAACCATGATCTTCATGAAATATGCAAATTGCTAGGTTTTGGGTCTTACAATAAGAGCAAGCTATGACCATGAGTTCTTAAGAACGAGTTGTTAAGAACAAGTTCTTCTATCACAACCCAAAGAGGGGTTGAGTCATGGCAGTATCGCTATGTAATATGTGAAGATTTGAAATCAAGCACCATCCTTGATTAGGGGCCTTCGGCGTATTACATAAGGTATTCAAGTCTATGACCTTCTCCTGGTAACTAGTATTAAGTAATAACAGAACACATAAATCAAAATTACAACATTCAATTAATACTAACCAACATAAATAAGAAGGAATAAAATGTCTTTCCCTTAAGGCAATCATATGATACTAAAGTAAGATAACAGGAGTAGTCTAGACTACTTGGCAACATACAATACTTAATAATTGAAATTTATGAAGAGAGTCTAAATATAAATGAATGGTTCGCTTGAGCTCTCAACTTCTTGACATCTCACATCCAAAAGTTGGTATACTAACCTCAGGCATCTCATGGCCTAGCTCCAGTCACAAATCCTACTGCAACAATAAACTATAAGGGGATACGCTTAACTACTTAATGAGTAACCTTCTTACTCTACAATCAAGCACTATCAAAAAATTGATTAATCAAGCGTATGAATACATGGTTAAACATATGCAATGCAACAGTATATATAGTTGGTCAGTAACTGTATACAGCATAGTTTTAACGCCTATCGTTACTCGGGTTAAGAAGTATTTCGGTACGTTAGGATTTAGGTATCTACATCCAATTTGAAGTCTCTTGCTATCAATATCACCCTTAGCAGTAGATACGATACAACCTCAAGTAGAAGGCAGCACTCTTCAGAGCCAAGTAGTTCCCAAAGATTGAGGTAGGAATATGTCGCACGAAGTGTGTTATACAGTAACAATTTTTAATATACAAAACACAATATTGATCTACTAAGCATGATCCCCCATTCTACTGCATGATGTTGATGCCTTTACTATCATGTTATAAGATGTGATGTATGTTCGATTTAATTATGGGCTAAGTATTTATTAGTCTAGTTCATAGGTGACTAATCAATATACATACAGACACTCTAAGATCTTAAGTTCTAATGCAGTAAACATATAATATTTATGTCAACTTAAGATATTTTGCAACCAAGGTCAATCATATCAAACACATACAATTTCTCGTTTGCCCCAACATGCAACAATTTCAGTTGTTGGATATAATTTAGTATTTCACTAACTATAAGCACAAACAAGTAGAGTAAGGAGGCGATATACTCACTCAGCCATGATCCTCAATAGTCCCAGTAATCCTCTATTATGTCTAAGTCAAACTTTACATCTCTTGAAGAAGATAATTAAGTTTTATGAGTATTCTATTTGCATCAATTAACTAAGTTAATCGTTCACTATCCCGAAATTAGTTATTTTTCGTAATTCAAGCATATCTTATTTGTTTTAACTCCGTTTTTAGTGATCTTATAGTTGTTTTCATTTTTTTTAATGTTATTTCATTTGGTGATTTTTTTTTTAAGTTTTTAGGTCAACAAGTTTTTCGTTTAAGCCTTATAAGGTCATAGGCTTACATGGTAAGTCGGGTTACTTTAAGGTTTAAGCCTAGTTTTGGGTCTAAAGCTTGGTTTTTAACTTTATGCTTTAAATGTAATAATTTTCAACTTCTTTTAAATATTTTAAATAGGCTTTTTCTACTCAATACTTTAAAATTTTAAAGTAGCCTTGGTGATACTCTTATGGGTCAAAATAGGTTTTTTTACTAAGTTTAAGGCTCTAAATCTCTAAGAGTCTTATGATAGTTGTCTTGGATGGGCCTTTGAATTTTGTGGACTTTTTAAATAACTCTTCCTAAGTATTTTAACTTAGGTTTCAGATCTAGTCACCTAGCTACATGGGCTCTAATTTTTTTTTTTTTTTTGGTGGGGAGGGGAAGGGGGGACTTAATGTATCTAAATCGCTGTTTAGGGCCTTAAGCTTAAGCTCACTTGTCTTTTTGGACTTAAGTTTAACCCACTTTTAATATGTTTATAAATCTAGACATTATAGTTCTTGTGGTTATTAATACCATTCTTAAGCTTATAATCACTAACTAAGCTAGTTTAGGGTCTTAACCATAATTTAGCCTACTTAATTTGATTAATTAAGTCCTAAACCATAATTAACACTAAATATAAAGATCATTAAGCTAATAAACAAGAATTTCTAGATCTGGTAGGTCAATGAAATTGGTGGCCAAGAGTGGTTTCTAGGGTCAAACCTTCCATTTTCATGTAACACTTGATTTTTATGGCATTTTGACTTAAGTAACCTATGTTTCTACCAGTCTATAACCATAATAACTTCATAAAAGTATGTAGAAGTGTTATGAGGGAACATATATGGGGTAGTACGCATGGAAAATAAAGATCCTATTAACCTACATGATGATTCTCTACTAAAACTTATACTACTCTATATTGCTTAGCTTATTAGTGTTATATCATCTAGCAAGAGTGGTTTTTCTTACACTAACCTTTGTTTACCTTTCTTGTATCACCTTAGAACTTCTAGGAAGTTGTTGTAAAGTGATTTTCAACAAATAAAAATGTTAGTTTCTAACATTATTTTGCAAGAAAACTAAAGAAAATCTAGCCTAAGTACTTACTAGAGCAAAATATAAAAGACCTTCTTGGTAATTGTGTGCCATGAGATTGAGTGTGTGTATGAGGGTGTGAGTGTGTCAATCAATAAGGGGAATGTGTGTGTGAGGCATGAGACTTAGTGTGGAGTGATTTGGAGTGATGGTGGTGAAGCTAGGTGGTTGGCGATATGGTGTGTAGGTGTGGTCGAGAGGAGAAAGAAGAAGGGGATTTGTGTGTTTGATTTTTGAGTAAGTGTTTAAGATAATTTGAGAGTGTTTATAGATTGAGAAAACAAAATGAGGGAGGGAATGGGAGTAGCCAGCGTAGAAATGGAGAGGGAGTGAGGGGACCAACTTTGATTTTTAGGGAAATCAAAGACAAAGTACATAATGGGGACCATGTACTATTATGCTTTTTTGCCAAATTGGGTATGATCTTGTCCCCTTAAGGTACACGATATTTTGAAGTGATTAAGGATTTTTCTTATCGTCCTTAATCATGTTTAACTTGTAGCTAATTAAGATGTAATGGGGTTAGTTAAAGATTAGGGTTTGATTAGCATAATTGATGGTAATTGAGCATGATTAGGCTAATTAAGTGCACTTAGGATATGTTTAGGGTGGTTTGTTGAACCTTGATACTATATTTTAGCTAAATCAAGTGTCCTACACATATGCTTAGGGTTTCTTTAGGGTTTGGTGTTCGTTTATAGTAATTTGATTTGCATATGAGTTTGAAAGTTAGGGTTTGAATCATTTAATGTTATTGATCACTTGTATTGATTGATTCAACATTATTATTAGTGTTTATTGATAACAATAAGGTTTTTGATCACTTACTTAGGGTTAGATAATCATTTTAGAGTTTCAATATCGTTGTTAGGTTTTTCAAGTATTAGGGTTCATGCTCATTTAGTTAGGTTTTTAAGGCTTACTTCAATTAGAATTTTGGTTGAACACTTAGGGTTCAATTCTTTTACCTGAGTTTTATTATTATGTTTGGGCAATTCTAAGGACTATCTAAAGACTCCTTTATCTGATTACGCTTTGGGTTTATCAAAATTTCGTAGGGTTTACATCTTCATTATTAGTGCAACTATGGTGGTTTCAGTTTTCTTAAGCCAATTTCTAAGGTATATGGGATGAACAAGAATATGATGAACACACTATTATCTCTAATATAATCATAGACATATCCAATAACATCCATAATTTAAAACTCTAAAACAACAATCCATAAATCTGCAAAATATTGAATTAAAGATCATTTTAGCTTGAAAATTAGCCTACTTTTACCTACTCTCTTTAACTCACCATCTTGTAAATCATTCATCATAAACTTAAGGTCTAATACCACATAAATCTATCATACCCTGTTATTGAGATGCAATAACTCTATCACATACTCTCACCATATAAAGTGTATGTAAGGCTCAAAAACCAGCTAAATGTAATAAATGAACTTTAAATTCCTTAAATCTTCATACACACACATACACACAATTATAATTTCCTAAGTCAAATCTTAAATCCTATAACATATCCAATCCACCTAGGTTAAAGAATGTCGACTAGGTCATGTAGGTAACTAGCTAGTTGGCTAAGTGAAGATAGTCAGCTAAATAAGGATAGTCAATGAGGCAATCGATTGGGTGACAGTAGTCGATTAAATGATTGGCCATCCTAGTGTTACAATTAGGCCCCATGTATGAACAACCAAATGGACCCAGAAAGTCTTAGTTTAACTATACAATGTCTTGAGCCACTCTTTCCAAGATTTCCTTATGTAATACTTTGAAACCTTAGATTCTTATTAAGTTTATTTCCAAATCATAGCTTTTTATCTATGTTCCATACTTTTATCTAAGATCTTCAAATAATTTTACAACTAATGTGTGAAATTTTACTTTACCAATCTTTTATGTATAGAACTCCAAACTTTTATGTATCCTTTATGACCCTAAGTTGACTCCACCTAAGGGTAGATTTAGGTATAACTTCTAGGATAGATTTTTTGAGGAAGAATGCTTAACTTAATATTGAGAGGAACGGGACTTAAATATATAATGAGATTCGAAAAGTTGTCTTACCTAAACTTCTTGTTTATATGGATCCCATTAATATCTCAATCTTACTTAGTATCCGGATTCCTTCATAGAGGCACATGTCTATAGAATCATACTTTTAGTCTCTTTACATTTTTACCCTTTTTAAGACACTTTAAAGTATATGTATTTTACCTTTTGGGGATGTACCTTTTTGTCTTTACTTCATTTGCTTTTTCCTTAGAAGGAATGACATAAATAGTCCATTATTCAGCTAAGTTGCATCTTCATCTTGGTATATGGTATATACTTCTTATCTCTTGTCAATTCTTAGCCCCAAGTTGCATTCTTCTTACATCAATCCCTTTGTCAAGGATTCTGGTGAGAAATCCTTTATTATCACTTGTGCATCATATCAAGTAGTAATTTAGATTGTATAGTATTCATTGGTGAGTCATATGTATTAAATAACTTACAATTTACTAAACCCCACTAATACCCATTTACATCTCTTCTATATTTAGAAGGACTTACCCTGTTACTTATGTAATAGACTAATGCCCTAGTGATTTCAACTTCCTAGGCAAATCACAGAATCCTAGTATGAAAGCAGTAGGTTGCAGTAAGGAAATGTTGTAGTGTTTATGAAGTGAAGTTAAAGTATTTCAAAGGTAGATTGTGTTTATAGATTTATGATATGAGTATGATAAAAGCAAATTGTATTACATAAAAGTCTTACATAATAAAATTAAGACATTAAAAAAAAAAAAACACTACACCATTCTTTAATAAAAATGACAAATTCCAACTTAAACAATCCTTAGAACATTTTGTGTACTTTTCATACTTATGGATTGTAGATATGAAAAATATATATTTTTGTTCCAACTTTATACTACACTTACATGCATATTATTATATTTTCGATAAGAAAAATGTCTAGATACAGAAAAATACATAGGAGTAATATCAAGTGTAGCAATTGCAAGAAAACGGGTCTTAAAATTTAATAGAAGCTACTTAGCAATTTGCAACATGTCAAAGTTTCTCTTAAATCAAGTTTTCGAAAGAGAAAAGAGTATGTATTTGAAAAGGAACCAGAGCATATTAGTGTTAAATCAGTATCATCTATGTGTTTTGAAGAATTTTTGAAACTTAATATTCAAGATGGAAGCAAGAAATAATTACAAGCATCTTATAATGTGATTCAAGGCAAATCAAGATAACTGGTCTCATGTACAACAATAAAGCAAATTAAGAAAGTAAGGGATTAATTTAGAGAAGATACTCACATATTCAAAAAGATTCGTTTTGCAAGCTATAAAAGAAAGACAACCAATCTTAAAGACATAATAACATACCGTAGACATAATAATAGACCAAAAACTTTTCTTTGCATTTTCTTGTGTTCTTTCCATAGATATAAGAAGTTAAATTTATTCTAGCTAAGGATAATTACTGGTTTTGGTTCTTCAAGAATTGTAAGATCTAATTAATTTTTATTGTTCTTTTCTATATCTTGAGTATTTATATATATTCTAGATTTTCTTGATATTATTATTTTGTTTGATTGATGCAAAATAGGGCTCTTTTGTTCAATTATCAAATTAATATATTGCCAATTAGAACATTAGATTTGTAATTGTTTAATCGTTCTAATGTACATGGTAAAATAACATGGTCCAACATAAGTGGTAAAAGATTTGTTGACTAGAATTGGTGATCCTTCTAATTCTTAATGATATTGATAAATTAAACCTTGAGAGCTTAGTTAAGGAAATTTAGTCAATAACAGAAATAATCAAAGAAGTTCTTTTGATTATACAAATAGTAACAAGAGATTCGTTATTAGAGCTTATTAATAGCCATAACCAATTTATTTGAGATAAAGAAAAATTATCTTTGCATCAATGATTAATTATATGAACTAAAATTGTAATTATACCATTCATTAAGTGTTCATTATTATTGATTTTTCTTTTAAATTGCATTATTTTCTATTGTTACATTATTTTTAATTTAATTTACTTTTTTTATAAAACCCCATCTTTTATTTGCTTTAATCTATTACTTTAAAAAGAAATAAACTTTACCAATCCTTATAGATACGATCTTACTCATTGCTATACACAATACAATTCACATTTTAGAGTAAGAAATAATTTTTATTTCATTTGACACCAACAAAAATTTGGCACGTTGTCAAGGATTTGTGTCAAATTATATTTATTTCTTTTTAAAGCCTCATTTTTCTCATTTAGATAACTCCTATGTGATCCAAATATTGAGAAGGCAACTAGGGAGTTGAGAAAGGAAGGCAAGTTGCAAGATAAAAGGCATTTGCATCTTCAATGAATGGATTGAATTTAGCACTTGAATTAGTTGATTCATCTAGTGATTTTGAAAACAAAGAAGTAATGGCAAATTAGGCTAAAAAGGAAAAACGAAGTCATGGTGAATGAATAGAGAAATTTGAGAGAGTTGGTTGTACTATATGTGAATCAACAACCACTTTTGGACCCATTATCCAAAATTAAAGGTAGCTTTTGAATTGAAATTAGTCATATACATCTATTGCCTACTTTTCATGGTCTTGAGAATGATGATCCCCACAAGCATTTAAAGGAATTTCATGTGGTGTGTTCTAACATGAGACTGCAAGGAGTTTCTAAAGAGCAAATCAAATTGTGTGCCTTTCCATTCTCATTAAGTGATAAAGCCAAAGATTAGCTATTTTATTTACCTCAAAGTTTTATAATCACATGAATAAATATGGTTAAATTATTCCTTGAAAAATGTTTCCTTACTCCAGAAGCTACTAGTAGAAGTAAGGAGATATGTAGAATTAAACGGAAAGATATAGAGACCTTTCATGAGTATTGGAAAAGATTCAAGCAACTATATGCAAACTACCCTCAACATGGGATTTTTTAACGGCCCCTCATTCAATACTTTTATGAAAGATTGCTGCGTGTGGAGAGAAAGATGATAGACGTAACTAGTAGAGGTATAATAGTGAATAAAACTTCACATGAGGTAGGGGAATTGATCACCATTGTAGCTGCTAACTCTCAACAATTTGGATCTAGATAAGATTTGTCTTGAAGGAGGGTGAATGAGGTAAGTACTTCTAATCGTGAACATCAAATTTCTAATTTGCCTCCCTTGTTCAGCAAATGGCATTAGGAAATATGCAACAAGTGAAAGCTTATGGAATTTACATCACTCCTAGCTAACCCATGGACATTAGCCTATACTTCAAGATGATTCTTATGCACATACTAATGCGGTTGCAAGATTTCTAAGTCCACCATAGAAGAAATATGATCTCTATCCAAATATGTATAATCCCGGATGGAGGGATCATCTTAACTTCAAATATGGAGCCAAACCACCAAATTTCTAGCATTTTTAACCTAGGCCACATATTTTAGCACCACAACCCTCTTCAAAGCAAGGTGTGTCTCTTGAAGAAATTGTTAAATCACTTGCTACTAACATATAATAATTTTTGGAGGAGACAAAAATAAGCATTTAAAATTTAGAGAATCAAGTAAGTCAATTAGCACCTTGTATGAGTATATTAAAAATCTCAAAGTAAACTGCCTTCATAAACTGTTGTTGATCCCAAGAAAAATGCTAATACAATTACCTTCAGAAGTGGAAAGGAGTTGTAAAAAACAACTAAGAAGGCATGTTGGCATGCCTTAGAGGAAGAGATAAAAAAGGAGGTATTTTTTACCCATCATCAAAATGAGCAGTTGAGAGCACCTACTAATGAACCACCCAATGCATTAGTGACCACTCTCCCTTCTCTTCTCATTTTTTCCTCTCCCTCAAGATTAGTCAAATCTATGAAAGAAGAGGTGGAAAGGAGATTCTTGATATCTTTAAAAAAGTTGAGGCAAATATCCCTTTACTTGATGCAATTGAACAAGTACCTCACTATGTTAAGTTTCTTAAAAAATAGTACACCAACAAAAGAAAGATAAAGGGTAATGAGAAAATAAGTTTAGGTAAGAATGTTGTAGTTATCCTCCAAAAGAAAACTTCCTCTTAAATGCAAGAATCCAGGTATGTTTACTATCCGTTGTAAGATGAGTAATGTTAGGATTGAGAAATGATGTGTAATTTATGAGCTTCAATCAACGTCATGCCTTTATTTATTTATCAATGTTTGAATAATGGTTCATTGAAGGAAACAAGTGTGATTGTTCAACTTGCTAACAGATCTATGTGTACCTTGAGGGAGTTTAAGAAGATGTTTTAATACAAGTTAACGGGTTAGTTTTCCTTACTGATTTTTATATGCTTAACATAGAACATGATGATTCTTCTAATTCATCATTGATCTTATTAAGGAGGCCATTTCTTAAAACATCTAGGATAAAAATTGATTTGCATAATGGTATACTTACTATGGAATTTGATAGGGAAATTATTAAATTTAATAGTTATGATGCCATGACATGTCTCTCATTTTTTATATTGATGTTATTGAACTGATAGCATAGAAAACATTTGATTGGATTGATGATGATAATTTGAAAGTTCCACTTGATAGAAGTTTTACTCTAAACATATTACGAAGTTTGAGAAGGAATAAGCAAGTAAGTTAGATCTAAGTTGTTCCAAAGAGCTCAATTTTAACTATGATGGAAAATCCTGATGGTGAGTTAGTGTATACCCGTATTCAAAATGGATGGTAGGTTTGTGTAGATTATAGAAAATTAAATGCATCAACTAGAAAGGATCACTTTCCTCTTTCATTTATTGATCAAATGCTTAAACATTAGGGGGTTCGTTCCCATTAGTATTGTCTTAATGGTTATTTAGGTCTCTATCAAATTCTAGTTAGACATGAAGATCAAGAGAAAACCACCTTTGTAAACTCATTTGGCTTTTTTTTTTTTTTTTTTTCATATCAATGCAATGCTCCTATTACATTTTAAAGGTGTATGGTTAGTATATTTTCATAGTAAGTGGAGAACATCATAGAGATAATGGACAATATTATTGCCTATGTTGTAAGACCCTTACTACTTAGTATTGATATAGGTTAAGGAAACCAATATAATTTAAGACTTCCTTACATAAAGGATAGCACATCTCGTCATACAGGAAAACTTGTTCTAACTAAACACAAATCTAACAAAAGATCATTTTTTGTACATTTAGCGCTTAACATGAGTTTAGCTATAGGTTTTCATGTTATAAACATGTACATTATTTACATATCTCAAAAGCACCAAAAGTTGTGAACTTTCATTTTTTGAAACTATGCTTCCTTAACTCTATTATCCTTAATCCACAAAACTTCATCAATTTAAAATCAACTGAATCTATTAGCACTTTTAGAAATCTATCCCCGCTGGTGATGGTACCCCAAAATCTGCTTCTTGACTTAAAGATAAACTCTTTATCCCCTTAACTTATTGTGAGATGAGTGAGACTAAATAGATAAGTAACAATATAGCAAAACACCCAATATAGACATATATTTCACATTAAGTTTATCACCTAGTTAGTAAATAAGAAATGCAAATATTGTTTATCCTACTAATGCAAGTGACATGTATCAATCGTAATATCCTAGCTAGCTTAGCAACTCATCTAGTTTGGTCGACTTCAAATCCAAGCATATGGATAATATATTTAAGTACCTAGCAATAATCCAACCTAACAAAACTACAGAGTGTAGTTAGAATTGTTGGTCAATGCAAATCTATATGTAAAAGAACCCAGCTTTGAAAGCTTATTCTAGCAAAATCATAAGTTTTAAAAATTTAACATGTAGGTTCTTTTCATAACATGCCATAAATGCATCAACTAGATCTCAAATGAATACTAAGCAAAGCAAACAAGCTTATTCATCAAAACTTTTAATTAAGCCTTTTGCTTTACTTTCTTTTCCTTCTTTATTCCTAAAACCTCGATGTTAGGTTCACTTAAGTGAACACCTAAAGAGGTAAAGTTAGTACCTAGCATTTGTTCCATGTGCAGCACAAAAATGAATTATGTACAGCCAACACTACGTACATGGCAACAAACATCACAATGTACTTCAAGCAGCAAATTCAATCAATATATATATAGTTACCACAATCACATACAACAATACTTACTCCCTAATGAGTAGATGTAAGTCTACTCTTTGTAAACATATCCACTTACCTGGATTGTTGATTGTTTCTAAACTTACTCATTAACCCAATGCTCATCTTCAGCAGCTTCACCTAGTAAAGGTGTATAATATCAAAGTTAACTACAAATTATGCGTACTTATATATATTTCAGCTTGATCTTATCTTAGTGATACTATAAGTTTGTTCTGTAAAGGGAGTCCTCATTCCAGTTTGCATCTGATTTAGTCTTTGATATAGTCTTTGAACTATCTTCTAAATGATCATCTAATTCAACCTAATTCCATAATTTCTAAATGAATACTGCCTAACTTATATCCTTAGCTTTACCAAGTAAAAATCATAAGTATTTTACCTGAGTCAATTTTCAAGTCTAACTTACATGAGAGCACTTAAATGTTCATTGGCTCTATCTCTGATTTATTTTTTGATTTGACTCAAACACACAGTCTACTTATAATAGTCCCAATTTTAAGGTAAGCCAAATTAAGACTAGTAATAAGCATATAACATTAACTAGGACCCCCTTACTAAGATGTTGATGGTACAAATTACCTTATTTTCTCATATGTGGTAAAATATGCATAAATGATAGGAAAATATCCATACTCTGTAAAGTCACAAAAAACATATTATACTCAAGAAATCATAGTTGTTATATTCTAGTCATGAAAAGTACTAAAATAGTGTAATATATCCTTTAAAATGGTTGTTTTAACTTGATTTTATCAATAATTAGCGAAAAATAGGTAAATTAATATATTTAACTTTAAAATTAGAATATAACCTGTATTTCATCATTAAAATCACCAAAAATTGTATCATGTTGATTTTATACACAAATTGCTTCAAAATCTCATTATTCTTTACAATAAAAAAAAATTGCTAGCAAAACACTAAATAAATTACAATAAATGGAAAATGTAGAATTTTTCAAAAAATTTTATTCTCAAAATTTAGTTCATATTATAAGTGTATTATATAAAATTTTTCAACCCAAAAAAATGTCATTTAGTATTTTGAAAAATTTAATTAAAATTCGTTGGAATAGGACACATTATAAAGCAAGTACTATAAATAATCTTTATTTCAATAAAATAAAATTATTACGTGAAATTACATGTAAAATAATTTAAGGAAACAAATTTTCACAATTTTTTACTTAATTTGATATTTTTATAAATTAAATAAAAATCAAGTGAAAATTATGCACTCTTCGATGCATTGCTGTTCAGCCACCTAAGTGTGTTGGCTCAACTCCTCTAGCCACCACTTGTTTAAGTCCAAAGCTAAATTTTGTTAGGTTACTATTTTTTCTTATTTATTGTTTAATTTGTACACTAAGTTTCCTAGAGAGAATTTTGAGGTGTTTTAATTGCCAAATGAGTGTAAAATGATGCTTCATCCAATTTATAGCCAGCCAGCCGGTGGAAAGTAGGATTATTGTAATCTAAGTGTCTTTACTTAATTTATTTATTACTATCTTATCATTACTAACTTGTTTATAGCTTGACAACTCACCATGGCAATGTTCTAGTGCTAGGATTATATGCCACGCTTGAACTTAGATAATTCAAGTATGTTTCTTATTTTTTTAAATATTTTTTTATTGATTTATTACAATTTTCAGCAATTATTTAGCTTATTTTGTAATATATATATATATATATATATACACATATTGGGTATATAACATGTATATAGTATGACTACATAATCACATTAGATACTATTTGACTCATAAATTTAATTTTATAAGTCAAATAATTTATCTATAAGGGCTCGCTACATTTCAGGGTTCAAATTTTGAGTTTTTGATAATTATCAAACAATCTTAGTAAAAATATGTTTTATTGAAATTAAATATTATACATACTTTATTTTGAAAAATTAACCTTATTAGAACCCTTCGTCTAACTTTTGTAATCTCATATTAAAATTTGATTTAATTCAAATAAGATTTTTTGAAAATCCTAAATTGTACGAAACGCCTAACTTATATCGATAGTTAAGTAACTAGGGTCTCACATTTTGATCTAACTACGTAGTATCGATATAGCTTAAGGTATCCAATATAATTTAAGGCTTTTAAGAAAAATTGTCCAAATTGAGTAAAATTTTAATTTAAAATCTCAAAATTTAGAAGAAAAGCCCTAATAAGGTTAATTTCCCAAAAAAGAGTATATAAAATTTAATTTCAATAAAATACATTGTTTTAGGATCACTTAGTAATTAAGTTTCAAAAAACCATGTGACCTTAGAAATAAATTATTTAACTTATAAAAATAATATTGGGAGTTAAATAGTATGTAGTATAATTATATCATTATACTATACGCATTATATGTACTCAATATATAAATATATCAATATAATATACTAAATAATGTCTAAAAATTGTAATAAATTACTAAAAAATTAAACAAATAGTAAAAGCACTTAGAAAAAAATATAGTAAGTGGCGTGGCACATATCTATAGCTTAAAGAGTAGCAAACATAAGTTGTCTATGGTATATGTTATTTAATTAATTAAGAATTACACCTAATAACTTAACAATTAACACTTAGAGCTACTTTTTCTTTTCCCCATCGACTGAGTTTCTATAAAAGGAGTTAAAGGGTTAAACTGAAGTCACTTTAGTAGATTATACATGAAAAAGCTCTCTTAAAAAGATTGGTTAAGGAATTCAACAAGAAAAAAATAACAAAATAATAGGAAGATTAAGGGGTAAATGAGATTCCTAAGGCTACATGCAACTTGACATCAAGCCACTTTGGTCTTAAGCTCCTGGGGAGAGGTAACCTTACTGATAAAGAGTGGTGGCTAGAGGGTAGTTGGGGAGTCGTGCATTAGTGAGTCTAATCTTGGCACTTGAATTTCATTAATTTATTAAAGATATTAAATTAACCCAAAAATTATAAAAAAATGTTTCATAGAGTTATTTGACATGTACTTTAATATTGCAATTTTATTTTATTGAAATATTAATAACATATGGTACTTGGTTAAGAAATGGCCCTACTATTACAATTTTTAATTAATTTTTCAAAATATTAAATAAGGTTGTTTTAGGATGAAAATTTTTGTATAACACACTTATATTATGTATTAAATTGTGATATCAAAAATTTTTTAAAAGCTCTATATTTACTATTTATTACAATTTAATCTTATTAAGTTGGCAATTTTTTTATTAAGGAAAATCAAGGGTTTTTAAGTAAATTTTTGAATTAAACCAACAAGCAATGAATTTTGGTTAATCATAGTGTTAATACAACAATTATATTTTGATCCTAAGGTTAAATATGATGTTAACCTATTTTATGATGATTTTTAGTAAATTTGGGCCAAAAATAGTATTTTCAAAAAATTTACATAATATCATAATTTGATTTTTTTGTGACCAGAACTTAAAATATATAAGTTGGTGAGTCTAAGGTAGTTTTTGTGAGATTACTTGGCTACATATACAAATTATTAGTTAATTTCCTCATATTTACCTATATATTAAATAATATAGTGAATTTGGTAATTTGTGGAAAGGATATTATAGTGAAAGTAACTTTAGATAGTTTGATTTTGACATGACTCCTCTTACTGGACTTAATTTAACATGATAATAATAAAAATCAATTCTTTAAGTAATATAATAGTTTAACATAATCAAAAAGTAAATTAGAAGCTACAGTTAATAACACTTATGTGAATGGAGTTAACACTGAATTAGAAGGTGTAATCAAGTTTCTGGACTAATAGGGACCAAGGATATATGTGAATAACATTTGTTTAAGGGTTTTAAGGCTAGCTCGATTTAGAGACTAAATCAAAGGTCAACTTAGAAGATAAATTAAAGGTTAGCTAAGACAAATATTATATTAAATATACACTTTAAACTGTAAACCTTAGCTATAAATAAGCTCCTATATGATCTGTAGTCGATCGTAGTATTATGTGTATATCTCTTAGGTAATATAGCTGAAGAGAAACATGGTCTCAATGTGTAGATTTGAGATCATCATTGATACTAGGTAAGTGGATTGAACTCATGCTTAGAGTAGACTTATGTCTACTCAAAACACTATGTGCTATTTGATGTATGTAATGATTGAATGTGACTATGACTCTTAGTTAGATGGTTTTGTTGTTGGTTGTTGACATGATACTTATTGATTGTCATGTTTTACTTAGAGAGGAAAGCGAGATCTAATGTTGTCTTCGTAGTGTTCACCTAAGTGAACCCCAAGTAAGATAATATAATTTACTAGGGAGGGATCGAAAACTAAACTTGAATAACTAAGCTAAATAAGACTTGAAATTAGATGTGTTGAATGATGTTCTTGGTTATTATTACATAGCATGGTACGATATGGTATGGTACGATATGGCACGGCATACAAAGAGACCTACCAATCGGGATTTTCAAAGTATGAAGTTTTTTATAGTTAAGAAAACAGCGGCTTTATGAACTTGGTTTTTAAGCATTTAGATTCACGTTGTTAAGTAACCTAACTACTCTTTATAGTTTGATTTAGTAAAACTAAGGTTGGGGATCCTACTCCTAAACTACTCCTCATGGTCTCTAGGTTCCTAAACATTGCATCCAGATGCCTGGATAAGTTGACTAACCGAAAGTGTAAGCTAGGTGAGCTTAGGATATTGGTACCAATGCATATTACGTATCATATTGCATTACTAGCAATAGATACTTCACTTAGTTATTATAAGAATAAAGATTAAATTTTCTATTTATGTATGAGCTGTATGAATTGTGATTTTTCCTAGATTATGTTGTTTGTTATTTACTCTCACTCAACTTTAGAAATTGAGGAGATAAAGTGTTTTATCCTTAAGTTAGCAAGAACATAAAGGGCCTAACACCAAAGAAGATGCATTTTGAGAGTACTAGTCAAAGTCAACGTCTTTTTGGAAGGAACTTGCACTAAGTTAGAAGTTTTACTATGTTAAAGATGAAAAAAAAAGTTCATGTTTTGATGTTAATAGGGAGATGTATATATAAGTTGTAAACCAAAGGTTCAACTAAACTCCATTTTAGCATCCTAATTGTCATATAAATAAAGTTATCTTTGGTTAAATAAATAGGCTAAGTTTAGTTTTAAATAAGTATTCCTCTATGATGATATATCTTATGTTAAGATAGGATGTGACATATGGTAATACTTTTGATGTAGGTTTGACTAACTATAAAAAAGAGCTTAAACAATGCATAGAACAATTCTTGTTTTGAACTACAAAGAGTGTCACTTTATGGTTGATTAAGGTATTATTCTAGGTTATGTGGTGTCTTCTAAGGAAATTGAGGTAGGTAAAGCTAAGATAGAAGTGATTCAATCTATGCCTTACCTTGTAAATGCTTACAAAATTCACTCTTTTCTTAAAAGTGCAAGATTCTATTGACGTTTTATCACATATTTTGTCAACATCACTCAATCCCATATAGATTATTGCAAAATGATGTGCCATTTAAGTTTGATGAAACATATAAAGAGTCACTTGACAAATTGAAGGAGAAGTTAAGTTCTACTTCTATTATCAAGCCACCTAATTGGAAACTCCCCATTGAAATCATATGTGATGCAAGAATTGAAAGTGCTCCTCATATTGTTTATTATGCTTTAAGGACACTTAATAATGCTTAATGCAACCATTCAACAATGGAAAAAAGAACTTTTAATGGTTATTTTTTCTTTAGAGAAATCCTGGCCGTATTTTCTTGGCACTAATGTAATTGTTTATTGTGATTTTCATAACTTAGATGAGTAATCAAGTTATGGCAGTACCATTGTGTAATACAGGAAAATCCAAGATTAGGTACCATTCTTGATTAGGAACCTTTAATATGCTACATAAGACATCTCATAATCTTGACTTCCACCTAGAGACTTATATTAAGTAATAACAGAGCATTTAATATAAGTTTACCATAACGTCTAAATCCAACATAATATAAAGTAAAGATAGGGGTTCGAGGTTTCCCCTAACTTAAGTCATACAAACTCGAAATAAAATAGTATTGGTAATCTATACTACTCAATGTACTAGAAGATATATATAAACTTAGAGAGTTCAAATAACATATAAGTGATCACTCGTGCTCTCTTCTTCTCACTAACAATCTCCTAAGTTAGTAATACTAACCTTGAGCATCTTATGGCTCAATACCAACCAAGGATCTTACTGCAATAACAAACTATTGGGGGGGGGGGGGGGGGGGGGACGCGCGGCGGGAGCGGGGTAGTAAGCTACAATTGCTTAATGAGTAACTTTCTTATCCTACTAACAACGAATACCATGTAAGGGAATTAACATGCATATGTAAGGCAGATAAACATATAAAATGCAACATCATACATAGCTTATTAGTGACTATACAAAGAACGATATTGTACACACCGTTGCTTGGGTAAGAGGTATTTAAGCACGTTAGGACCCAGGTCTCTACATCTATTATCTAAGCATGGTCATCTCTTACTCAATAGACCTAAATCAGTGAATACGGCTTAGCCTTAAGTACAGGGCGACACTCTCCAAAGCCAAGTAGATCTCAAAGGTCGAGGTAAGAACATATTGTACAAGTACGTTCTACAAATCAACAATACATAATAATTATATTGGATCAAACATGCATGATCTCCCGCTCCACTACGTCATGCTAATGCCTTGTATAGATAATGCATAAATGTATGATGCATGGTCGGATTTTATTAAGGTCGAAAAGTTATTATTCTGGTTAGCAAGTGAAAAACCAAATATATGCAATAGACAATCTAAAGCCCTATTTACTAATACAACATCCAATTTGTAATTCAAATATATTATCATCTTTTAACAAGCAAGTACATCCAAATCAAATGTATGCATATAACCTCGACCTTAAGCATATTCATTTCTTGTATATATATAATTAAATGGTGCTCTATATTATCACCATAAGCAAGATAAGACAAAGGTCAATATACTCACTCAACCATAGAATTTAATAGTCCTAGTAATCCTTGACTATATCAAACTCAGAGTCTTCATCACCTAAATAATACATTTAAAGTATATATAAATATCTTACCTGTAGCAACTATCTATGCTTTCTTGCTCTAGGTTTCTATTTTAATTGTTTTCGTATTTCGAGCATAGTTTCTTCATTTCAAATCCATTTTTTGTGATCTTATAGTCATTTTTCATCATTTTTTAGTGTTTTTTTATTTGCTGAGGTCATTTCTAGCCTTCTAGGTTAGCGAGGTTTTTGTTACAAGTTTATAGGCCCAAAAGGTGAGTATGATCACTTTAAGGCTTATGCTTAGTTTTGGGCTTTAGGCTTAGCTTTTGATCTAGGGCCTTACACTTAATACTTTAGGCTTCCTTTTAAGTATTTTAAGTAAACTTTTTCTATCCAACACCTTAAATTTTTATCTTAGGCATTGATGTTGCTCTTATAGGTATAAATGAGCGCTTTTCTTAAGTTTAAAGCTTCAACTCATTAAGGGTCCTATAAAGGAAGTCTCAGATGGGCTTTAAGGTTTAGTGGACCTCTTCAATAACTTATTTTGACCCTTTTAGATAGGATTCAGATCTGGTCATCTACTTATTTAGGCCTTAAACTTAGGTTCTTTAGGGCTTTTTAGGCCTAACTTACACTTTAGAACCCTAACCTAATCCCACTTGTCTTTTTAGACTTGAGCTCAACCTTGTCCCTACGTTTAGTCCATTTCACTCAACCTTACAAATCTAGTCATGATCATTAAGGTGGTCCTTAATACCATTTTTAAGCCTCTAATCACTAACTAGGCTAGTTTAGGATCTTAACTCATCATTAGCCTACTTAACTTAATTAATCAAGTCATAAACCATACTTAACACTAAATAATCATGTTATTAGGCTAAATTAAAATTTACAAATTTTAATTCATCATGCATGTGGCATCTAAGGTGGGGTTTTGGGGGTTTCCATTACACATCTCACATACTGCATGCTTTAGTGCTTCTTCCCTTATCTTAGTTATGTTTTCTACTAACATAAGTTGTGTATCTATCAAATATGAAGAAAAAAGCATTTAGAATGCCCTAAGGGAGGTGGTAGCATACACTTGAAACAAAGGTCATGGGGTTCCTTTTGATGATTCCTCACTAAAACTTTCTAATTGTCAAGTTACATTATATATTGATGTTACTAAAACTATTTAGTCTAGTTCATGTATTATTCTAACCTGACTTTCATTATACTCTCTTAAAACACTAACTTATACATGTATATAGTAATATAAGGGTCTAAAATGTAAGGAACTTCCATGAATCTTAAGGAAAAACAAGGAGAGGTTCAACTTAGAACTTACTAAAGTTGGGTATGGATGGTCTTCTTTAGTGTATGTATATGCCGTGAGTTTGTGTGTATGTACGTATTCGTATGTGTGTTCGTATGTGTATATGTATGTTAACCAACTAAAGGAGAGAGTGAGGGTGGTATGGGTCTTGGTGGTGGTACTTGAGTGGTAGGCAATGATGGATGTATGGGGTGGTAGATAGTAAGCTTTTGGAGTGTGTTTTGGAGTAGGTTTTTGAGAATGATTTATAAGGAGTGTTATGTATGGAAAATGAAATGAAAATGAGAGTGAGGGAGGGATGAAGTGGCCGGAAAAAGGGAGAGAGAGAGAGGGACAACATATGAGCAATTTGGGAAGTAAAGGGCTTGCTCATATTTCAGACCATATACTCTTCTACTTTATTGCCAAATGAGGAAGGATCTTATCTCCTTAAGGTATAAGATATTTTGATGCCTATTATTACATTGTGCTTTAGTCCTTAATCAAGTTTGACTTGTTATTAATTAAGATATAATGAAGATTGGTTATGGATAAGGGTTTGTTTCAGGTAATTGATAGCAATTAGGCATAATTAAGCTAGTTAAGTATAATTATGGCATGTTTAGGGTTTTGTCTCATTTTGTTGCTACACTTTAAATGGTCTAAGTGTCTTATATGTGTACCTAGGGTTTTCTTAGGGCTTGGCATCTGTTTATAGTTATTTGATTCGCATATGTGCTCGGAACTTAGGGTTTTAGGTGATTGGTGAGTTTAGTTGCTTTTAGAGATTGGTTTAACCTTATGATTAGGGTTTATTTGTCATGTTAGAGTATTTGGATGTTCAATTGGGACTCAACAATCTTTTTAGGGTTTTTGTTATCGTACTAAGATTTCTCAAGTATTAAGGTTTCTAAGGTTTTACTCGTATAGCTAGAGTTTTAAGGTCTTGTTTCCTCTAGGGTTTTGATTTAATGTTTAGGGTTTCATTACTATGTCTATGTAGTTCTTGGGGCTATCCAAAGACCTTCTTATCCAACTTTGCTTTCGATTACTGAGAACCCATAAGGCTTACAGTGATCATGCAACTCTTAAGTACTTGCTCTCAAAAAATGAGGCAAAGCTAAGACTTATTGGTAGATACTCCTGTTATAAGTGTTTTACTTAGAGATATTGCATATAAAAAGGTGCAAAAAATTTGGTTACAAAATACCTTAGTAAAATACCCACAAATAAAGAGCCATTACCATTACAAGACAATTTTCCAGATGAGCATCTCCTTTCTATTTAAAGGATAATTCCTTAGTATGCTAATATTGTTAACTATTTGGTTACTCAAATCTTACTAGGTGATTTTTCTAGGGTTCAAAAAGATAAAATTAAAAGTAATGCTAAGTATTATGTTTAGGATGACCTTTATTTGTAAAACTATTATTTTAACCAAATTATTTGAAGGTATATTTCTCAATAGGAAATTCCTTCTATTTTGAAATTTTGATATTCATATGCATGTAGGGTATAGATTGGTCTTAAAAGAATGGCTTATATGGTATTAGAGTGTGAATTGTTTTGACCTACTCTATCTCATGAGTCATATATTTTTTGTAAGTCCCATAAGAATGTCAAAAAGTTAGAAATTTAGGGCATAGAGATCAAATGCTACTTACCCCTATTCTTGTTGACGAGATATTTGATGTGCGAGGTATTGATTATATAGGCCCTTTTCCTTCTTTGTTTGGTAATTTTTACATTATTCTTGTTGTAGATTACATCTCAAAGTCAGTGGAAGCCAAAGCTACCTAAACTAATGATGCTAAAGTTGTAGATTTTGTCAAATCTCATATTTTTGCTAGGTCTAGGATGCCAAAAGCCATGATTAGTGATTGTGGCACATATTTTTGCAATAAAGTAGTGGAAACACTTTTAAAGAAGTGAAACATCACTTACCGCTACAGCTTATTATCCATAAATGAGTAAACTACTTGAAGTATCTAATAGAGAAGTTAAGTCTACTCTTGAGAAGACCGTCAATCCAAATAGGAAAGATTGGAATATATGGGTTGATGATGCATTATGAGCTTATCAAACAATGTATAAGACCCCTATAGGCATGTATCCTTACCATTTGATATTTAGCAAACCATGTCATCTTCCTATTGAATTGGAACATAGGGCATATTGCACTGTTAAGCAATGTAATATGAAGTTAGATGAGCTAAGTGAACAAAGGAAACTTCAATTGTAGGAGATAGAAGTGATTTGTAATGATGCCCATGAGAGCTCTAAAATATATAGGGAAAAGACAAAGGCATTTCATGATAAAATGATTACTAGGAAAATTTTTTTTGTTGGTTTGAAAGTTCTACTTTATCACTCTTATTGATAGGCATTTTTTGGGCTTATATTAATCAAGCCAATACATAAGTCGGATCCAATTATCTAGTCTAAGTACAATCTTCATCATCTCATTATAAATACCAAGCATGATCCCCTTCTCTATTTTTTGAACACCATAACTACTTGATATCCCTCTCTACATAACGAGAGAACTAACTTAGGCAGTGGAGTGGTTGCATAGGAGCATCCTCTACCCCATAGCCATTTTCTCATATTGCAAATGTTTGTGTATTGAAACGAGAATCACCTATCAATAATTGGCGCTATCAATGGGAACGAGGAAATTTACAAAGACACAATTTACTACTGCTTCTTCTAGTGATTCGTTGAATTCATATGGGAAGATATTCCATCTTGTCAAGGATTTATTCAAAAGGTGGCTTCTTCACAATATGAAAAAGAAACTACCTCATGTAACTGCTCTTCGGTTGCCCTTGAAGGGGGTCTAGACATTACTCATGGGAAAACCAGTTCAATACTTCTTAGGCAATTTGATGGTTTTCGCTTTAAAGTTGTGTGTGCTACAAATATTTAAAAACCGCCATGTAACCGTCACTATGTTGCTCGGCTTCGAGGAGTGCCGTTTGGTGTTTTCTTTAACACTATCGGTGCTACTCCGATTATGTTGTTGGATTCAAAACAATAGCAGGATTGTCTACAAAAGGTTACCACATTACTCAAGAATTTGAAAATATAGTAGAATTTGAATTCACTTAAGTACTCCTTTGCCAATTTGAGTGGGCCGGTATCTCCCATTGAAGGTCGATCTGAGCATTATGCTAAGTTGAAACTTCAAGCATTGTGCTGAATTGCTGAGTTCCTTTATTCACATTCACTGAGTTCGAGCTATTTTGTGATGACAGTACCGAGCAATCCAATTCTTGAGTTGTTGAGTAATTGCTGCCGATAGCGACCAGCCTCATGTGCCGTGACGACTTAATATATTCGTCACGTGATATGCCGAGTAACTCCCAACTCTTCTAAGTGAGTCACACGTCGAGCAATTACGAGTAGTGATAGTATTGTCGGACAAGACGAATTTGTCAACTAACATTGCTTTTTTGAGCAGCTCTTAAGGAGTCTGAGCCGAATTATTCTCAATTGTTGCCGAGACGCCGAATTTGTCCAAGTCCACAAGTGGTCAAGCTCCCAGCCGAGTTGCTAAGTTTATCCGAGTAAAATCAAGTCGTCAAGCTTCGCGCCGCTGTGGCAACAAATCCAGATCGATCTGTTTACAGATGTACCATGTTGCAACAGGTCCGAGTTTTGGGTAAGAGCTCCACTTGCCGAACATAAACTTTATCCTTGCCTGACTTCTCCAAGTAATTGTGGCGATACGAGGGCCACAAGCACCGAGCTGGAGTATCATGAAGAGTACTAGCACTACATATATGCTATTGGATTTGATTTTAAACAGAAAATCTGTGATGCCTCTCTTATGCTTCCCTAAGCTTGAGCTCCATGTACACATGCTGAGTGAAATCCGCAAGGAAGCCAACGTAAGCTTAAAATCTGAGCATTCGAGCTGAGCTAAATCTAAGCGTCGGAGTTGAATTAAATCTAGTCGTCCGATTTGTCCATTCAGGGGAGCACTTGAACTTAGCTCCGAGTAGCAGCACTAAGCCTTCAACAACACATACACCTAATCCAAGTTGCAGAACAAAGTTGAACGACAGCAAACAAAACAACGGCACCCCAACTAAGCAATCCGTTACTGAAATAAATGGAATTAAGTCTCATGAAACGATACCCAAGCGCCACTCGAATGTGCAAAATAGCCCCAAACAAGCATGAACACTTTCCAAGCGAAGACCAAATCGAGCACTCCTTGCGTCAATCCCTCACACGAGTCCACCACGAGCGAGTATTGTAAACTCAGTCGGCAACGAGAGGCCAAGTACTTTAGAGATCAAATTCCTGAGCTCCATGCCGAGTGGCCAAGGAGCACTCTTCATTGAAATGCTGAGCAGCCGAGTATGTCCCAGCTATACTAAGTTGCCGAGAAGCTCCTATGTCCATGTTGTCCATCAAGGCCGACTTAAGCAGCCTGCAATCTTCTAAGCTGTAACATATTAGTTCTCTAATCTCTAAGCTCCATGTCAACCAAGCTTTTACAGATTCAAACTGAGTTCGGACTAATTTACAAGTCCAACTTCTTTTCAACCAAGCTGTCTTTATAAGCGAGTCCGAGCTTTGAGCTTCTTTTGGCTAGCAACAGTCCGAGGAAACTAATCCCATGCTGTCCTTACATGAGTAGTCCAAATGGATCTTACAGGGGCTCGTGGACTGTAGTTAAGGTATGTGCGCAACAACAGCGCACCCTACGTGAATTTCTGCTATCTTTTGCAACAATAGTGCGCGCACTTGAAACCCATAGTACCGAGCTAGTTCTCCAATGAAATCTACAAGATGACCTGATGTCCGAGCCTTGCACAGACAAGAAGTTCAAGCTTTCTACACTAATGACCGAGCATCAAACTCCAATTAATCGAGAGCATGCTGAACCGAAGATTAGTTGCATGAGCCAACTAGCCAACTGCTCATTCGCAGAGTTCTAATCATTAAAAAATAATGTGTGTGGCTTATTCGAAACATAACAATCGAGTGGACTTAATCCGAGGCTGACCCAAGCACACAAAATGCCTAGCCGAGCTAAGTTGTCCATGATTCGCCGAGCAGCTTAACAGCGCTTTAACCGAGCTCCAAAACAGAAAGTCTAAGAGCATTGATAGACTTTTGAGCCCAAAGAAGCTATCCTCTGAAGAGTTCACTAACGGCAATTGGGGAGCTACTCAGGAAAATGATGCAAGGCTATTTGATGCCGAGATTTTCTATGGGCTTGCAAGTTGCCGAGATGTCT
Organism: Lumnitzera racemosa; assembly: GCA_024138005.1. Taxonomy (NCBI): domain Eukaryota; kingdom Viridiplantae; phylum Streptophyta; class Magnoliopsida; order Myrtales; family Combretaceae; genus Lumnitzera; species Lumnitzera racemosa. The sequence goes on along the minus strand of JAMXBC010000003.1, from coordinate 27,256,459 downwards.
AGTTATTGGGTGATCGCAACACTGAATTCTAATTATGACGAATTGGAGATTTCTCTAAATCAAAGAGATTATCAAAGATACTTGAGCCCTTTCCAGTCTCAACATCAAGCCACATTTGGACAATTAACTCTAAGCTATTATTTGTTCTTCGAGATAAGTCCTCTATATCACGCTTGAGTTGAAATATTTTTAGCTTTCGCATTTCAGCTGACTTCTTGAACTCTCTATCAAGTTATATCAATGTGTTAATTACTCAATTGCAATTGCTTTGCTTGACAAATAGACAACAAGCTTTTCGAAAACCCCAAGCCATTTAGTTGTAACGAGTAAAATATGCTAAGTCCTATGATAGGTATGGACAATGAGTAAGTAAGCTAAAGTCTTATGTGTTAACTGACTAGAGGCCAACTAACTAATTTTATGGCTCTATTTAGCACAGGTCACATCCAACTCGAATGACCTGCTTGCTCCTTCACTTCTTTAAGCGTTTTCGTCTCTTCAGGCGTTCTCACCTCTTCAAGCACTTTGGCCCCTTTAGACCCTCGTCTCTTCAGGCACTACAGCCTCCTTAGGCCTTCGCTTCTTTAAGCATTCTCACCTTTTCGAGTGCTTCGGCCCCTTTTGGTCATAGTCTCTTCAGGCGCTCTCGCCCCTTTAGGCACTTCAGCCTTTTTAGGCTATCGCCTCTTCATGCGCTTTTGTCTCGTTAGGCGTATCAGCCTCTTTAGGCCATTTCCTCTTCAGGTGCTCTCGCCTCCTTAAGCGCTTCATCCTTTTTAGGCCATTGCCTCTTCAGGCGCTTTCATCTCTTTAGGTGTATCGGCCTCTTCAAGCTTCAGGTACTCCAGCCTCTTTGGGTCTTTGCCTTTCTAAGCAATTTCTTCATTTCCCTTCTTCCGATTTTTCACCTTTTCAAGCCTTTACTTCTCTAAAGATTATAAACCCTTCCAGAAATCTCACAAAATCAACTTTCCTAGATACCCTCTTTTCCGACTTCGTCACCAAAGATAGTGGAAGGTAAGTGTTGATAAGCATTTTTGGATAATTATTATTTAGGCTTATATTAATTAACCTAATACATAAGCCCAGTCTAATTATCTAGTCTAGGAACAATCTTCATCATCTCACTATAAATGTCAAGCATGACCCCTCTTCTCCATTTTCTGAACACCATAACTACTTGGTATCTCTTTCTCCATGACGAGAAAACTAACTTAGGCATCGGAGTGGCTACGGCGGAGCACCTTCTGGTGCCCCTTCGTAACCATTTTTTCTTATTGCAGGTGTTCGTGTACTGAAACAAGAATCACCTGTCAACAACTCTTGTTTGAAATTATTTTCCAATAAGTTATGCTTTAGGTGACTTAAAACTTTTTATGAAGGTTTTCAAGTGTACAGTGTTGAAGAAATTAGTTTGGATTGTCCAAATCATCGAAGTTGAGACATGGCTACGTTTAGCTAAAGACTTAAAGAAAGTTGCTTTGTGAGAGCTAACCTGTACATTCTTTTTCTTTACTGAAAAATTAATTAATTAAAAAAAAGTAATTGAAAAGTGGAAAAAAAAAAGTTCATTTCTTTCTTTCCATTTTCTTTTTTTTTCCTAATTTATTTTTTCCGAAATTATTCAATGACGTATGGACTAGAAAATACTGAGAAGAGTGACCAAAACAACACCTTGGTTAGTATTCTTCCTTTTCCTCTCTCTGTTTTTATCTTTTATAAACATTAAGGGCAATGTTTGTTTTAGAGCAGGGTTGAATATAATATGATGGATATTCTATGATGGGCATTGATAACTAATTAGAATGAATTTGATTGAATCTTATCAATCTTATGGCTAGTTATTTGCTACTTTTCGTCCTTTATCTGTTTTTATTGAAAAAAAAATTTCACATAAATTTACATTGTTATATAGAAAACCATTTGGATCGACATATTTAAAAATCAACTTGTATAAAGAAAAGTATAACTTCTTGATTTTTATTTTCTTTATACTTAATTATATTTGATCACTTGCGAACTTTTAATACTTGATTAGAGTTAGATTGTAAAATCTATGTTGGGTTTAGTTATGTATTATTTAAGCTTTAATTTGAGACTTGAAATTAAGGCGATATCCTTGATTAGGAGTTAGTTACCTGTATTTTTAAGCTTACATTGATTTATACTCATTCCTTAAAAGTTTTGAGAGTATTGTAATATTTAGTAAATGAACAGATGAAATTTATCACTTAAAAAGTTTTTTTAAACGAATAAATTAAAAAGCTAACAAAAAAACATGCCGATTCTATGGAAATGTCTTAAGTCATTGACTCCAATTATGAGTATCTCTAAACTCTAGCCTTAAGTATTATTTTGAATTTTCCTAAAGCGTTTAGTACTAAATTCGCTTATCCAAAAACATGGTGAAAGGCACTAAATAAATAAAACAATTAATTAATTAAAATAGTAAAGCTTCAAAGAGCTATCTCAAAAGTCAAAACTAAACTAAGTAGCCTAAGATCATCTAGTTTAGGACCTATTGCCAAATGAAACTTAACCAAAAAAAAAAAAAAAAGAACTCCTAAACGAAAAAAGAAAAAAAAGGAAAAATTTTAGAGGAATGAATGGATGTAAAATGTATTTGCTTTACATTATGATGCTTAGAGAGATGAAAGAGGAGAGTGTATACATTTTAGCTAAAGTATACAAAACATGAATGACTCTCTTATAATTAGTTGATGTTAAACCAGATTTCATGTTTATAAATCTTTGTTAAAATGATATGGTAGAACTTTATCTCACATAGATTAACTATTGAACTTCAGTATTTTAATATTGATCAAGTTAATTGTACAATTGAAAGTTACAAGAACATGAATTTGATTATTTTATGAATGTAAATTGATAGGAGAGCCATGTCTCTTGTGCTTTAAAAAAGTAACATGTAATAAATGGTTCTAATGATATACATTTTCACTTGGGGATAAGCAAATTCAAAAGTTGGGGTTAATTTGATAGTTGTGCAAATTATATGTTTTTGTTCTAATTTTATACTAAACTTATACATATATTTTTATATTTTTAATAGGAAAAATGTGTTGATATAAAAAATATACATAAGAGTAATCACAAATGCAACATTTGCAAGGAAAAGGGTCTCAATGCTACCATGAAATATGTAACCTATCCAAGTCTTTCTTAAAGCAAGTTTTCCAAAGAAGAAAGTTCAATGTGCATCTAAAAAGGAATCAAAGCATATCAATTTTATATCGACATACTATGTGTTTTGAGCAATTTCAAAAACTTAATCTTTAAAATATAAGTGAGAAATAATTAGTTAATTACATGCATCATATAATGTGATTCAAGGAGATTTATGTATATATAATATAGGAAAGAAAAAATAGCTAGTCCCATATACCACATCAAAGCAAATAAGGAAAGTAAATATATAGATATTCAAGAAGATATATTTTGTAAGATATAAAAGAAAGACAAGACCAACCTTGAAAACATAATAACATACTAGAGACTTATCTTTGTATTTTCTTGTGTCCTTTCCATAGATATGAAAAGTTAAATTTATTCTAGCAAGTTTTGGTTCTTCAAGAATTATGACATCTAATTAACTTTTATCATTCTTTTCCTTATCTTGAGTATTTATATATATTTTGGCTTTTCTTGATATAATTATTTTTTTTATTGATATAAAATAGGACCCTTTTGTTCAATTATCAAAATAATAGATTGCTAACCAGAACGTTAGATTCGTAATTGCTTAAATGCTTTACTGTATGTGGTAAAATAACATAGTTGATTATAAGAAAGATAATCAATTTATGTTATGAAGATATATAACTTAGTCTAAATAAATCAAGCCAACGATTTATTGGCCAGAATTCGTGATCTCTCTTATTCTAAATGCTATTGACAAATTAAACCTTAAGAGATTATATAGGGTTATTTAGTCAATAAGAGAAATATCAAAGAGCTTATTTTGATTATCGAAAAAGTAATGAGACATAGCTCGTGAAAGCTTATTAATGGCCATAACCAATTTATTTGAGATAAAGAAAAATTATATTTACATCAATAATCAATTCTATGAACTAAAATTATAATTATACCCTTGGTTATATGTTCATTATTATTGATTTTTCTTTTAAATTACATTACTTTCTATTGGTAGATTATTTTTAATTTACTTTAGTTTTTACAAATCCCCCATCTTTTCTTTGTTTTAATATGTTACTTCTAAAAGAAATAAATTTTACCAATCCCTGTGGATACAACCATATTCATCACTATACACAATGTAATTCATATTTTAGAGTAGGAATTCATTTTTTCTTTGATTTGACATTAATAAAGTCTACGCAATTCTTTTATCAAGATAAGTACCCTTTTTATCTTATGATGAAATAAAAGAGAAGTTTAGATAGTGATAAAAATGCCAATAAGAAAATGACAAATTATTTCAGTTATGTTATACAAAAGTATGAACAACTATAATAACATGGATACCAAGAATTCACTTGAGAGATCGTAGATATTGCACACGTTTTTTGAGTAAATTGTTGAACTTAAATAACTAATCAAAGGTATACATACATACATACAAATGTATAAATATAAACATTATTAATTCCATAAATAACTTATTGAAAGGTCATTTTCAAAATTAAAAATTGAATGAGAGGAAAATCAATACATCAAGATTTAAGGTAAATGTTCATTTTAGACCATGTGCTCTTAAGCTAACTTAGCGTAAGCCCTACCTAGTAAAACTTAAGTTCTTGCCTTATTTGGGATTTCGAGCTTTATTGTGTCCTTAACCTATTATAGGTTAATATCTTGGTCCCAACTTGTGACATCAATGCCCGACGTTAAGCATATATCCCTGGGCACACTATATACATAATGACTCATAGGGATTACCGACCTGCCATATTACCTCTAAATATCTCGAATTGTATCTAAGTAAAAGATATACTCCATATTTGGATAAGATATGGATATATTCAAATCTCCTCTATAAACACTACAAATAAGGGAACTAACCCTATAAGTAATACACTTTACACGCATGCAATCTAGCCTTCTTGCTTTCGTTCTCTCTCTACAATCCCATGGTTCGCTGTCTCAAACAATAGAGAGGTTACACCCAATAACTCCTTGTACCCCCTCAAAGTGTTTTGTTTTGTAGACACAAGTCTACTCTAATGCTTGAAATCATTAAAATTTCCACAACAACACTAATCTTTGTCTCTCTAACTCAAATTACTGACCCTTCTCTCTTTCTTTACCTCACAATATATATACAAATGACTATGTTACTTTAATTTATTATACATGAAATTTGAGAAAATCTTTGGATGAAAAAATTACAAATTCTCTATGATTTCAAATTTCACTATAGCAAGGACTATTATCGAATCCACGCAAAAGAATCTTTTTATCCATATTTGATGTGAGCTTCCTTTCCTCTTCTAACCCATCTTTTCTACAATGTGTCTAGAACCAAAATTAGAAGAGAAAGATAAAGTAAATAACCACACAAATTTTCTATCATGAAAAGATCAATATAGATCTAATTGAGAGTCAGAGTAAGTTAAAAAGACATGTTTATGCCATATTATTTGTAAATTGTGTAATACTTGCATTTTTCCATCTAAAAAGAAGAAGTAGTTGGGCATCAAAATTAAATATCCCATAATAGCTCAAGTGATTTAACATTTATTTTTGGCTCTATCCAAAAGTGTAGAATCTACAAACATGCAAAGAGAAGTTAATGGATGTTTAACAAAAAATAGTTATAATATATATATATACACATAGTATATTATTTAAGACAAAGCAAACTTGAGTAATCTTTTTTTTTTTCAATTTACTCTTTAGTCTCCAATCTAATATTATATAACCAAAACTAACACTAAAATAACGTTTTAAAATTATAAATGGTCTATAATATGGATTAATTTTACAATTTACTCAATTTCTCTTTCACCATAAAACTATTAATTTTTCTTATTCCCATTAATTTCTCTCTCCTTACTAATCTCTCTATCCACTTTCCAATTCCCACAAACCATACCCCTAACCCCCCTATAGCTTGCAAAACTAAATAAATAAATACAAAGCATAATTTATACATGAGTTATGATTAAAAAAAAGAAAAAATACTAATAATAATGTATAAAGTTTGAAAAATGCAAGGCAAAAAAAGGTACGTACCATCACAACAATAATAAAGTATGAATGTAATTATTACAATTTATTAATGTAGGAAAATTAGAGCATTTTTTTTACTGCATGATCTTTTTTATATATTTATAATTCTACTTAAGTTGAAGATTGAAACTTCCCTTCTTCCAACAAATGCTTACTAGATTGAATTACACTTCAAAGTGGCTTACTCTACTTTCAGCTCTTCCAAGTTCTAAGCAGACCTTGATTAAACTAAAATTGAGTAATGAAAAAGTAATGCAAGCACAACATTTGAGTAGATGCCATTCACTTCAAGCAGGCAAGTTATTTGATAATAAGAATAAGTTACACTAACACTAACAATCCAGTTAGAAGCTGCATAAAAATATTAAAAGTTAGAGAAAAAGTAAAAGGTATTAAAGAGGCCTTCTCTTGAATAGAAACTCATAAGCAGGAGAAAAAGGCCCTTGTCAATTACTATTGAGAAAGAAAATTACACTCTCATTCTAGATTAAGGGAGCCATCAAGAACAAATATAGCTATGTTGTTTCCATTAAGCAAGATCTAGTCTAGCCTTGTTATTCTCTAACTTTTAACAGTAAATTCATAGTGACATCTTCAAGAGCCATATTAAAATAGACATCGAAGGCTTGGAGATATCCGACGAGTTCTCTTATCCTCATAGAAGTAGAAATCTTATTTTCATAATAATGAAGTTGTATATGAGATGAATTATTTATAGATAAAATAGATGTGGTAGGTGACTACAATAAATATTACATCAACTCTACGTACCACACATCATTTAATTCTGCCAACTTATAACATGAGGAAAAAAGAAAAAAAAAATCTCTAATTTTGTAAAATTTGAGATAAGCAAAAATACTTTGATTTTCCTATACCCTCCCTCAAGTTAAAGAATAGATGTCTATCATTCGTAACTTACTTAAAATCTCCACAAAATGTTGCTTCACTAGAGATTTTGTTAAATATCAACCTCTTGCCTTTATGTAGGAATATATTTAAGTCTGATGTTCCTTTCTTCAATTTCAATCTTGATGAAGCTCTTATCAATTTGTACATGCTTCATTCTATCATGTTGAATTGGATATTTTACTACACTTACGGTTGACATGCTATCATTATATAAGTATGTGGATTATATAAGTAGAGTCCCTTTTCATCTTCAAATCATCCATCAACCTCTGCAACCATATCAATTCACACAATCCTTGTGTAATCACTCGATACTCAACCTCTATGTTGTTTCTTGCCACTAATGATTGCTTTTTACTCTAAGTTACTAAGTTTTCAAATAATTTAGTATAAAACCTTAAGGCAAATATGTAATCTAATTTTTTTCCACCTTAATCTGCATCAACATACGCCTTAATATCTCTATTTTACGCATATTAATAAAAGCTCCTTTACTTAGAGTTTCCTTAAGGTACCTTAAGACATGATGAACTACATCCATGTGATGCTTAGTAGGTGTATGCATGTCTTGACTTACCATGTTAATTGCATGAGCTAAGTCAGCCTAAGTAAGAGATACATAAATCAATCTCCTAATTAATCTTTGGTACTGATCTCTCTCCAATAGATCTTTAAAATTTGGTGACTAATTCTTCCAATTGTGAGGAAGAGAAGTCGCTGTATGTTTGCATTAAATCATTCAGGTCTCCTTTAGGAGATCCAAGATATATTTGCGTTGGCTGATGACTATGCCATTCTTAGTTCAGGCAACTTCAATCCTACAAGAGTATTTTCATTCACCTAAGTCTTTAGTCTCAAATGTTGCCTTGATTTTCTCCTTAAGTATAGAGATCTTAAAATTATCGTCACCTGTGATTATGATGTCATCAATATATCTAATCGAGATAGTTCTCAAACCATGCTCTCCCATCTTGATGAAGAGTGTATGTTTTGCTTCACTTTGTTTATACCGAAATTGTAATAAAGCATTACCAAACCTCTTGAACTTTACCTTAAGCGATTGCTTCAATCCATACAAGGATTTGTTCAACTTGCACACCTTTCCATGATCCTTACTTGATTCAAATCTTAGGGGCATATGGATATAAATTTCTTCATCTAATTCTCTACTAAGGAAAGCATATTTAACATCCAGTTGATAGAGAGGCTAGTCAAGATTGGCAACCAAAGATAAGATGACCCCTATTGAATTCAGTTTTGCAATTGGAAAAAAAGTTTCTTCATAATCAAGGCTATAGGTTTATTTGTATTCCTAGGCAACCAAGCAAGATTTATACCATTTTATACTTCCATCTAAGTTGTGCTTTACATTAAACACCCATTTACTCCCTATTGCTTTCTTTCCCTTAAGTAAATTACATACTTCCCAAGTGTTATTTTAATATAGGTTGTCATTTCTTCAAGGACAACTTCTCTCCACCTTGGCCTTGACATAGCTTCTTAAATATTTCTAAGTATCTCTTCTTCATCTATACAAGCTATAAAGGCTCTATATTTTGGTGACAATTTTTCATAAGTCATATAATTAGAAATTGGATACCTCATATAGGATCGTTTGCCTTTTCTTAAGGCTATGCATACATCCTCTTCCTGAATGTCCACTATCCTATATTCCTTTGATTTGCTACTACAATATCATCATCCATATGGCTACCACATCTCTGATCAGTTTGATATCGATTCTTAGAACAAGTCCCAGCTTTGGAGTTGGATAATTAGCAAATTTGAGGAAGCTTTTGTCCCCTTATGTATACTTGAACTTTAGGCATTTCTAGAACAGATTGTAGACTTTGTGAAAGACTAAAAGCATCAATAGACACGTTAGAAGACAAAGATTTAGATTGTATGTGAACCAGGTTTAATAGTTTTGGGTGTAAGGAAGGATATGTCGACATAACCAACTTCTGGGTTTATAGGCAAACATAATATATATCAAAGCACTTTGATTCAGCTTGACCCTAAGATGTGTAGTATGGTCGAATGTTGATGTTTAAGAAATACAACATCTAAGGTTACAAAGACATGCTTGGAAGATGGGTGGTAACATTTGTAACCATACTATAAAGTAGCATATCCATTGAATATGCATTTGAGAGCTTTCCCTTCCAATTTGTCTTCATTAAGAGTATGATTTCGAACATGTACTATACACTCGAACACTTTGGCTGGCATAGAATTAAGCAAATGCAAATGAGGGAAAAGCTTTTGTAAGATACTTATTAGAGTTTTGAATTGAAGAACTTTATATGGAATTCGATTTATTAGGTAAACAGATGTTAATATAGCTTCCTTCTAATAGTGAAAAGGAATGGAATGGAATTAGCTAACATTATAGATCTAGCTATGTCAAGTAACCATTGATTTTTCCTTTCAAATACTCCATTTTTTTTCTGGAGTATAGAGCATAAGAACTTTGATAAGAGATCCCATGTTCATTGAAATAATCAATAAAGTCTTTGGAAAAAATATTCCTTGCCATTATTTGAACAAAGAATTTAAATTTTTTTTTAGAAGACATTTGATATATGTTTACAAAATCTCTAAAATACAAATAGTATCTCATATTTTTCTTTCAAAATAAAGGCCCAACATGTACGAGAGTAGCCATCAATGAATGTTACAAACCATTTGTACCCAAATAGAACCAATTCCCTTAATGTGCCCCAACATCACTATGGATTAAATGGAATCGTTTTGAAGGTTTGTACGATTATAGATGGTAAATATTTCTTGTGAATTTGGCAAGAATGCAATGTTTACAACTTAAATCACTGGGATTTTTGTTAACAAAGAGAGTTTGATACATATGATTCATCTAAGTGAAGTTAGGATGTCTTAAATGCCTATGCCAAAGCATAATATCATCATTATTTCTAATAAAGAGAAATGACTTAAATTGCAACTCACTCTTTGTTCCAATGAAATAATAAAGACCATTGCATTCCTCAACACTTCCAATCTTCTTCCTTAAAAGATGGTCCTAAAAAATACAATGTAAAGAAGTAAATATTACTTTACATCTCATATCCCTAGTTAATGTGATGATATAAAGAAGATTATACTACAAATTAGGCACCAATAAAGTGTCATTCAACTATAAATCAGCCAATTTATCAAAACCTTCTCCTTTTGCTAGCACAAACTCTCCATTAGCAACCCTTACCTTGTTTTCACTATTAACCAACTTGTTGAAATATGATGGAGAATTACAAATGTGATCAATAACACTTGTATCTATAATCCAGCAACAATTTCTAGCACCTTTAGAGAGGGTAAGGTCAATACTTTTTTGCAAAATCATTATCTTTGTTTTTATGCTTACTAATTTGAGTGTTGCCTAAGATTTGTTTTTGTGATGCAATTTGATCAGATGTTAGATTCATATAGTTGCTTGTTGCTAAAACTTCTCCATATGATGGTTTTGGCATTCTCACAGAATTTTCTAAGATAATTTTGGCAATAGAGTACCCATTTTTCGTAAACAACCTTTAGGTTGAGAGGACTCAATTAAAACTCTAATACCACATAGAAAAAAATATATAAAAGTAGAAATCTTATCTTCATAATGATGAAATTGTACATGAGATGAACTATTTATAAATAAAATGGACGTGGTTAGTGACTAAAGTAAATCTTACACCAACTATACCTACAACACATCATTTAATTCTATCAACTTATAACATGAGGTAAAGAGAGAGAGAGAGAGAGAAAAATAAAGAAAAAATAAAAATATCTTTAATTTCTCAAAAAATCAAGGTAAATAAAAATTGCTCTAATTTCCTACATTAAAGAAATATGTGAACCTCGATCTTCGACCTACTACTCTTAACTCAGGATAGTAGGTTACTTTTATTATACTTGAGACCTAAAGGATATAGTTGAGGAAATAATGAAATAAACTTATTAGGGGAAGTGTAAGGAATGAGTTTAGTTATATGACAAGACCCTAACCACTCGATATCGATACGATTAGGTTGCTTAGTAAAATCTAAGGCGTTCAAAAAATATTATTCAAATCGAATAAAATTTTAATATAAGGTCATAAAAGTTAAAAAAAAAAATCTTTATAGGATTTATTTCACGAAATAAAGCTTATAAAATGTTTAATTTAATAAATTGTAATTTGAGCAATATCGTCCTTTATATATTGAAAATTCAAAATTTGGACCTTAAAATATAATAAAGCCTTAGAGATAAATTATGTAGCATACAAAATTTATAATATGATATAAAATGATATTCAGAGGTTATGTATATTCACTAAATATACATGCAACTTAAGGCCTATACACATATAAAAAAAAAAAAAAAACACATATCATTGGTATACATAAAATATACTTTTAAACAACTATTATAATTATTAGTGTAAACAAAATAAAATATTGAAATACAATATAGTAATAATTGATGGCCACTTATGGAAAAATCATCCAGTGGAAATTTCTCATGCGAGACATCAGAGACACCAACGTGATATTATATATTGCTGGATTGAATTTCATTGAGGAAAATAAAATTATAGTAATAAAATGATAAGGAGACAACAAGAGAGTAATCATGGCAACAAATGAAATAACAAATGGTGATTCATCCAGCAAAACAATTGACACCTAATATGACATTTATCTACAGGTGATTAGATGACCCACCCTTCCATTTCCTACATATTAAATCAATCACATGTAATAATCAGTGGAACAATTTTAGGAAAATTGTTGGAACCTTCTTTTAGTTGCTTTTGCCATACTTAGTCTTAGTCCCATCGTAAGATTGACGGTGACCAAGTCCCTCCGTAGCAAGATCAACAATTTGATTTTCAGAAAGTATCAAATCAAGTTACATAATTCTCAAGAACTATAGGTAAGTATTATTTTATTTCCAGTTTAATATAGTAGTTTTCATGAAATTACTTCATGATGTATGATACTTATCATATGACAATATAGCGTTAATATAATTAATTCTTTATAAATGCATAATAATGGATATTTTTATAGCAATCAAAGAAAGTATAGCTTCACGTTGATTTCTCCGAAACTTGATCTACACACCACAGATATTTTCAAATATATTAGAATATAATTAAATATATACATGTTCCACCCTATTCATTAATGTCAGACGTAAATGGGCACAAGTTGGGAATACACAACATGATAACAATTCCATGAGATATTAATTATGTGTATATGCATATATATATATATATATATATATAGCTTCCTAAATATTATAAATTACTAAATCCTCATTTAGGGAAATGTACTAAATAAAAACGAGTTGAAATACAATTAATATTTATGAATTAAAGTTTATGGAGTTGATTGAGAATAAAATGTACTGTTGTATTATTTCTTATGTATGTTGTGGAACTTTTACATATGCTAAACAAGTGAATTATAACCTGAAGTATGTAACAAATTAGATATGTAACCATAAGTAAAAATTATTTTTTTTTAAAATGCAAATTTAAGATCCTTAACAAGCAAGGATCATTCACCGCCTCAACCTACAAATAAAGTATTAAGATGGGGTCTAGAATCGGCAAACAAAAGTGACACATACATACTATATATTTTATTATTATTTTTCACTATAAATGGTACTAAACTCCAAAACTAGTGAACTAGTGAAACAAGAATTCTCCACCACCCCAAATTTCGTGTGTTTCAAGCGAGTTTCCACCGCCATCCACACCGTAGATAAAGAAGCAACCCATTTGCAATTTGTGATGTAAGTTCCAGAGGGTTTGGGGTCACGTTGGATAATGGGAAATAATTAGTGTCTAAATTGAAAAGTCACCCTTAGCAAATATATGTTCTAGGACTTCATCTATTGGTCACCTAATATGAGGATTTAAGTGGGGTTTGCAACATGGTAGTGGAGCACCTGAGCACCACGAAACCAAATTCATTGCTGTAAGATAATTAGGCCTAACAACATCACACAGAATTATGTGAACATAGAAGCAAAACTTATTCTGCGATCATGTAGATCCCTTAAGAAAGGAATATGGCGAGAGGAACCAACTTGTATTATCAAGTGAAGATAGAAGTATTAAATAATGGAATAAGTCCAGTTTTTAATAAATTAGCCTTTTTTAAATCAATCAATATTAAACTCTACTCATTTAATACTAACTCTCAATCAGTATTAAAAGAAAACCAGTTTTTTAACTTTAAAAACATTTTTAAAGACGCCACCCAACCGTAGTCAGGAATGTCAAGGCCGGTTTAGTTTTATATAAATTAGTCATATTCAAACCGATCAGTAATAAAGTCTACTCATTTAATATTTAAAAACATTTTTAAAGTCGCTATCCAACTGAAATTAGAAAAAAGAGTTAAGTTATAATCAATTGATGGATTGATTATAACCGAACTATTAATCTTTCGATAAAACTAATTTTTTGTTAAAATGATTTTTAGAAACCAAAAATCTGGATCCAAAGGCTAATTTTTAAACCTTAAATGAGTACTGTAGACACCCAATTTTTATCCCATTTATTTTATTTATTATTTTATTTCCTCAATAGGTCCTAAATTAAGGAAAAAAATACAAAAAATAGGAAATTAAAGAAAAAATCAAGAAATTTAGGAAAAGTAAGAATTTTAGAAAAACAAAAAATAAAATTTTTTTTTTAAAAAGAAGATTTTAGAAAATAATATTTTATTAGGGTATATTTTAGTTTTGAAATAGGTTTACAAGTTAGACTGCTAGGCTTGATCTTAGATTTGAATTTACTTAGGCTAATCTAGTCCATGTATGCAATTACTACACATATGAATAAGGCACAAGCCAATAGCCTAACAGATAAACACTTGGACTTGGTATTAGGTATGAGTATGAGGTTAGGGATTCAAATCTTAATGGAGGTATACAAAGTTTTTTTTTTTCACATCAAGGATTACTACGTGTTAGGATTTGATTGCAACACATATCCTGATACATAACATCATCAGATTGGACAGCATGTTGACGTAGCGTCATGTAGTATGCCAAATCAACTGCCACATATTACGTGGTGACATGTAGCAAGCTAGGATTGGTCATGTTGGCTGACGTAGTGCCACATCGGCACTTTCCTTCCCTTTCTCACGATTTCCCTTATTTTCTCTTAATGTTCCTCCACTTTCCTCAGCCGAAACAATCCACTCCCTTCACTTCACTCCAATGTTTGCACAAATTTGCTACGCACACAAGTGATTTCTTGCACTAATCTTGTTTACTACATGGCTTATTATGAATTAGTACAAGAGACACATCTAAATTCAATCAAGGGAACATTCAAATCGAGCTTCAAAATAAAAAAATAAACTAGATTTTTAGGTATTTGCATTCAAGTTCGATTCGAGCTTTCCATAGTTTTTAAGTTAAATTTGTGTATAAAATGGGCGTTGGGGGGAGCTCATTGGACATCAACAACCAATGACGAACACTCATAAGCTCTCTCTCTCTTTTTCTGATCGATTTCTCTCTTTAACCATAGCTCTGTCACTCTCTCTCTTCGAATCTCTCTCTCTCTAGCTTATCACCATGACTTACCACCCTAGGAACATTCCTCGTAACTAAAGGATTTGAACCGGACCACCTTCCCTCCTAGCCGTAGTGTCTACTGTCGTACCAAAGCACTATGCTACTCCCCTCTCGAACCACCACCTTCAACCCTCTTCAGCCCAAATTAACCCCATAAACGCACTCCTCGCACTACAGAAAACTTACCCCAGCTACCCACTTAAACCTAGCTGCTACTGCACAAATACCTTAAGAGCCACTACTACCTCTATCTCCTACCATAGCTAAAACATCTCCTAATGACCATGGCATTGAGCTAAACACGACCCCCCCCCCCTAAATTCCCAATAAAAAACTCACAAAAAAAACCCTTCACTTACTCGTTTTGGTGGTTGAAACAAGCTGAATCAAGCCTTGTTGCTACTACCATTGGTTATTTGATGACCCACAATTTAACCCAGAGTCTGACCCATGTCCCTGACCCGTAACTTATCCAACATCTAGTCTAGCCCTTTTTCTTTCTTTTTTTTTATTTGACCTATTTCCTTTAATTTTGTTTGTTCGTTTTCTCTTTATATATTTATTTATCCATTTATGTTCATGTAAATGTAATCAAATGTAAAAAAAAAAAAAAAAAAAAGAGAGAGAGGGAGAAAAAATAGAGAACAAAAAAGAAAAAGAAAAAGTACTTTATTTAGTTATTTATTTTTTTAGTAAAAAGTAAAAATAAATTGAATAAATAAAAAAATAAAAGTAAAGATAAATAAGTAAACAATTAAAGAATAAAGATTATTATTATTATTATTATTATTATTATTATTATTATTATTATTATTATTATTATTATTATTATAACATTTAGAAATCAAGTTTTCTAAAATGAAAAATAATTGGATTCTTTTTAAAGATAAGACCTTTTAGAATTTGCCAAAAAAATAAAGATAAAAAGTTCTAATTTAAGATCCCTTTTTAAGAAGCTTTCTTAAGTAAACCAAATTGGACCTAAAAAGGTAAACTCGATATGTTTTCAAAGTTAAAATCAACTTAACCCGCAAAAGTTTTATAAAATCAACTATAGAAGTTTGATCTCAAATAACAAGTACGTAGGCATTCGTATGTAAGTATGGAGTGACTTAAAATATGGAAATATATTTTTTTTCCATCTTTATAGATATTTGTGCAAATTAATTCAATTAGTTGCATGTAACATGTTTAGTCATCTAGAAATTTATAAAGGGTATATTGAAAAGTGAATTTAAAATTAGAAAGTTAAAAAGCGGTATCTGTTTAAGGTTTAACAAATTAGCCTTCGGATCTAGATCTTCCGTTTTCAGAAGTTGTTTTAAAAAATTAGTTTTATCACAGACTAGTGGCTAAATTATAACCAATCCATCTAATTGGTTATAACTTAACTATTTTTCTCGACTCCAATCAAGTGGCAACTCCAATATGTTTTCAAATTAAATGGTTTTATTTAAACCCTAGTCGAGAATCAGTATTGAATGGGTAAGGGTTTAATATTGATCGGTTTAAAAAAAAATCTAATTTAAAAAGAATCAGGAAGGTAAAAAACTAGACTCAATAGCTTGGCGACTCCATTGGGGATTTGGTGAAGAAAGGGGTGGCGCTCTAAGAGCTAGCTAAAAGGCTGAAAGAAGAATTGAAGTCTAGTCATGCTCTTATGAGCTGGCGAACCAAGGTGAAACCGGCAAAGTGTTCCTTAAGTTGGCTAAGGCCCTTGAAAGAATGAGAGAACTTATTCTTACCCTAATAAACTAACTAACTTAAGCAAAAGTATCTCTTGGGGACTAGCAACCCTAATTTGGGATTGATCTAAAGGACTTAGTCGTGCTTTACTAGGCTCACTAATCTAAGTAGAAATGTCTCTCGAGGAATAGTAACCTTAAGTTAAGATCGATCTAGAAGACTTAGTAATGCTGCTTTTGAGTTAACCAACCTACACTTTCTTACTGACAGCATTGCCTTGTTCAGGTCCACGGCTCCATCAAATGAGGAAAGTTCTAAAGCTTGATATGGAAAGAATGCTGAAGCTCCACCCCTTGAAGCGGAAGAAGCTTACCTTAAGGTCAATCAAGCCTTCAAATCATCTGAAACAAAAGGGGCATTTCCAAAGGCCAACATAACTTTTGAGTTGAATACTTACTCGTTCCCAGTCAATCCAAAGCCTGAAGCTGATCAAGATAGATCAAAAGAGCTCGAGAAGCAGCTAACTCAACAAATTATTGAAAAAATGAAAATGCTTGAGAGGTATGATAGATTCGAGTATGCTGACATAATAAACTTCTCTGCCTATAATTATGGAAGCTTCCTAGAAAAGTTTAAAGTATTTGACTTCGAAAAATACAATGGGACTGGATGCTATAAGCTGCACACCCAACTGTATGTACGCAAGATGGATAAGTATGTGCAATATGACCGGCTTATGGTTAAGACCTTTTAGGAAAGCCTAATTAGCCCGACGTTAACCTGGTATGCCCAATTAGACTTGAATCAGGTGAACACATGGGAAAAACTAGCCAAAGCATTCTGTAAGCAATATAGATTCAACATTGAAGTGGTACCAACCATAATGGATTTGGTTGCCCTAAGGAAGAGGTACAATGAATCTCCAAAGAGTATGCCCAAAGGTAAAGGTTCCTAGCTGTAAGGGTATGTACCCCAATGAGTGAGAAAGAGCTAACTGCAACTTTTATCAACACTCTTGAGAGACCCTACTTCGCTCACCAAATCGGACAAGCCTCTTCTAGCTTTATAGAAGTAGTGGTAGAATTAAAAGCACCGTCTCCTCCGATAAGCTACAAGAGACATTAGATAGAAGACCACCTTCTTCTAAATCCACCACTAGCAAGCCTAGAGAAATTACTGTCAGCATGGTTAATTTGAATGCTAGCCCTATCGCCCAAGTCTCTTTTAGGGCAAATCCTCCACCAACTCAACAACAGTATAGAAGCCAATCACAGGTTAGTAGGACCCTGAGGCAACTCACCAAAATACCTATTCCAATTAATCGAGTGCTTAAAGAACTAAGAAGAGATAATCTACTCCATTTTGAGGCTTTTAGTGAAAAGTACAAGTCAAGATTTTTTATCCCAATACAAGATGTCAATACCATCTAAGGCAAGTGGGACATTCAACTAACTCATGCTGGAGGTTAAATAACAAAATTCAAGACTTAATTGATGAAGGCACAGTACAACTGGATTTTATGGAGGCTCCTACTCCAAACGTCAGCAACAATCATTTGCTAAACCATAGGCTCATCATCAATATGATATTTGATGACTTAAGGCCTGCATTAACATGATCGGTTCCAACCAAGAGCCCAAGGTTTATAGATTCTACAGACAAGAAGAGAAGCAAACTAAATTATACACCTTCCATGTGCCTATGACCCCTGAAAATTATAAAACTGCTTCTCTCAACTACCAGGGAGTAAACCAAGGACAATCAAACTCTCTTGTAAGGGGGATTACCCACTCTAATAGGATCTATGATCCAAGCAAAGACTTAAAAAAAAAAAGCCGTGCTGGAAAGGCTAAATAAGGAACAAACTAAAGGATTATCTACCTTTACCAAGATGATTAAGTCTAGTAAGTATAAAATAATGGATTAGCTCACTACGGCTCTAACACAAATATCCCTTATGAGTCTATTAATGGCTTCAAATCCACATTGGGAAGCTTTGTTTAGAATATTAAGAGAAGTCAAAGTCCCTCATGAAATACTAGTTGAAAGGATTAGATTTTTCACCAATTCCATCTTCACTATGATCAAATTTCTTTCTCCGCCAAAAAATTAGGTAAAGAAGGTAACCAGCATACCAAGCCTCTATTCATAATAGTGAGGACAAATAACATCATCACAACAAGAGTCCTCATTGATAACAGGTCATCCTTAAATATCTGCCCTCTAGCTACCCTCGATCTATTAGGCATTGATGCAACTGCTATCAAGCTAAGTTCGACAATAGTAAGAGCTTTTGACGAATCTAAGAAAGAAATAATAGGGGAGATCGACTTACCAGTTGATATTAGCCCACAAACATTTAACATCCCATTCTAAGTTTTGGACATTCCAATGACCTTCAATCTGTTATTAGGAAGGCCTTAGATACATTCAGTAGGGGGCATATCATCAAGTTTCTACCAAAGAGTTAAGTTCATCTCTAATGGCTAAGTCATCATGATTCTAGGTGACCAGGATTATGAAATTTACAAAGAGATGGCTATACCCTATATTGGTACTGTAAAGCAAGGGGACATTAGACTCCAAATGTTTGAAGAGGTGTGCATGATCACTGATTAGGAGAAAGATAAGAAACTAAAATTCAAAGAAGGCCAATTTGGAACTTATAGGTTAGGATACATTCCAACCTCAATGGAGGAGTTGCAAAGAATGCAAGTTAAATGAACACTAAGGGTAGAAAAGGTGATAGGTTGTATCATGCCTTGATGACCTTCCTACCATTGTCAAAAACTTTCATCGGAATCGAAGTCCAAAACTCAAAGCTTACCAAAGAGGACACCACCAACATAAAGAAAGTAGCCGATCCATCCATCAAGTCCCAGCACTTGAACAATTAGTTATCCATCTTTATAAATAACAATAAGTCTTCCTTAGGATAAAGGATGAATCATGGTCCAGTATTTTATAGAGTTTTGTAATAAATTACCTTTTTTTTTCAAATAATTATACTCAAAAGAAGATTCCTCTAAATAGAAGTCAGTCTCTTTTCCCTTCACTCCTACCTTACTTACATTCTTTCTTTTATATACTTTTCTTTTTCCCAAATCTAATTATCCGAATAAAGGCTATGGATACTTCATGCAAATAGGTAATGAAAATATTAATATCACCTTTGGCCCTAGTAAGTTTGTCGTCGAAAGTGATGATAATGACCATAATGAAGTGCAAGAAAGTTGGAAAAAAAACATGAAATGAGTAGAATTTTCATTGACAAGCCAACTAAGATAGTTAATGTTAGGTCCAATGACAACCCTAAGGTATTGAAGATTAGAGGAAATTTGAAAGAGGACCAAAAGTTATAAATTAGTACATTACTATCTGAATACCAAGATGTATTCGCATGGGCTTATAAAGACATGCCCGGATTAGATTTGTCAATCATGGTCCATTGTTTACCTACTTGAGAGGATACCAAACTTAAGAAATAGAAGTTAAGAAGGTTATAAACCCTATAAAATCTGTAGTCTGAACCCTAATTTATATCCAAGTATCCTAAACTATATCATAAGTCGATAAGGCTAGTAACGATAAAATTTTTATGAAATTAATAAATCGAACATAGTATCGATAATAATAACTCTAGAAATTGATTGAAACCTAAATTGTATATAAAAACCCTAAATCCGATATACGTACAAATACTTAAAATCAAACCTGAACTTAATCAAAACCCTAAAACTATATCTTTAAGCTTATAAAATAATTAAATATCACTTAATAATGATATAATTGTAGTCAATTATAATAATCAACTAAATCGCGTAATCGCGTGAAACTTTTAATAAAAACGTTAAAATAACTCGCAAAAATTATAATTGTAACTAGTATTAATTAAATTGATAAATTTTCACAAATTTTCAAAAGTTATTTATAAATGTTATTTTTATTATTTTTATGTTTAGAAAAATTACATATAATTATTTCTAGTTTCCTTTTTCTTCCATTTTCTTTATTTTCTTTTCTTCTTTTTTTTTTCTCCTTCTTATTTTCCCTTCCCTTCCACATGAATTGTAGCTGGATATTCAACAGCCCATGTACATAATTTTACATTACATGTGTCATAAATTTATGGAAGAAAGGATAAGTTAATTAAAATATATGTCTTATCCAATTTAATAGAGAGATTAGGTTAGATTATTTTTCTTTTTCATTTTTTTTAATCCTAATTGTTGCATATGTCTAGAAGTTGTCAAAAAATTGAAAAAAAAAAAAAGAGAACCAAATCGAAAAAAAAAAGAAAAGCAAAAGAAATCAAAACCAAACTCACAATACAAATTCATTAGAAGAAGGAGAAAGAGAAGAAGAAGAAGACCAAGAGGATTGATTAAATTGAAAAAGGATCTAGGTAGGTTAATATTTAATTTTTATACATATATATATATACCTTATTCGATGTACATACATGTATATTGGAATTTATTATTTTTCTTTTATGTATTACATGTATATATGCACAAAAGTATATGTATTTTGTGTATATGGTCTATAGTATATACATGTATGTGTATAATATAATATAATATGTATTTCTTTATGTATATGTATGTTTGTATAAAGAAGAATATATATGGTATGTATTTTGTATTTTTACTATTTTGGGTATTGATATATATATATATATATGTGTGTGTGTGTGTGTACACATGAACCTATTTGAGTATATATGTACATAATATTTATTTAATTATATGATATATATAAGTATAAGTATACGTATATCATATATATATATATATATATACATATGTTTCATTTTTTTTATTTATGTACACATTTAAGCTATTTTTCTTATATATGTATATATATATATATGTGTGTGTGTGATGTGAATATATGTACATGTATATATAAACCTAGTCTTTATTATATATGTGTGTGTGCGTGTGTGTGTGTGTGTGTGTATGTGTGTGTGTTTATACAAGTATAATAGTAGATATATGTATGTATATTTATATCTAGTATTTTCATTATACAAGAATTTTTGTATATATATTTATACATGTATTTAGGCTGGATGTTATATATTTGTACTATAGTATTAGTTGTATTCCATATTTTATACATATATATATATATACAATACAACCATATAAGTGTATATGTATATAAAATACAAATACATCCATATTATACTTATATGTATAGTATATAGTATATAATTAAAGTCAAAATAATTTCTTAAATAAAATATAGTATACGCATAAATGTACATATATCAATAATGATGTATACATAAAAATACACATATAATTAAATAGTATATATAACATACGATAATATTAACTTAATAAATAAAATAAGGTAATAAATATGTTTATATATATATATAAGAGTACCGTAAATTAGGAAAAAGAGTTAATAATTAAGTAAATTAGAAAAAAAATTAAAAAATGTAGTAATAAGTATTTATATATGTGTGTATATTGTAAAATACAAGAAAATAATAAAGTAGAAAAAAATGAATTAATAATTCTAAAATCTCAAAAATGGGTAAAAATAAGTAATTAGAGTGAAATAAACTTAAAATAAGAAAATTATCAATTAAGAGATTAGCCGCCCATTTCTTAATAAGCGAGTCCATGATAACTCTTATTTTAAATACATTTCACATGGTGATTTTATAGTATTTCCCTTATATCTTTGGTTTTCTTTAAAGAAATTGATACTTAATTGAGTAAAATTTTGATCTTAAGGTTTAAATGGGTTCTCGGATTGAAAACGAAGAAAATGAATCAAGTTTCACTCAATTTAGAGTTCTAATGAATGAGTTTTGAAGTTTTGAAGTTACATAAACAATAGGAATTTTGGTTAGAAAGTTACACAGTCTGGGATATAACTGTATCCCCAAGCTATGTCCATACAGGAAGATTTGCCAAGGTCAGAAAGTTATACGACCTAGAAACACAACTATATTTTAAGCTGTATCTGGTGACGAAAAAAGAAACCTTACAATACATTATAAAAGAACATACTAAGGTTTCATATATAATTTTTGGACATTCAAAAGAGAAGAAACTTGAAGAAAAAGAGGAGCAAAAGGTGAAAGCAACACTCAACTTCAAGATTGAAGAGATTTTTCATCAACAAAAGGGGTTTTTCATGTTTTATTTCATGATTTTGTTGCAATTCGTTTTTAGTTTCATTATGATAGCTTAAAATTCTTGTATTTAGGATTGTGGAACCTAGGGTTTCATGTGACTATTAGATTAATTGATAATTTTCAATAAAATTTCTATCTTTTCTTGATTCAATTATGTTATTTAATTGTTAATTGATATCTCTAGGGTATCAATCTATGATATTATGCATGATGATTGAGAAATCACATGTGTAATGAGATCTTAACATAATTGGAAAGAATTACATGTGTATTTAGAGATAAGATATATGTTTCTTCTGGAAAGTTTTTCTTTTGTGTAGGAATTCATTTTACATTAATGCAATTCTGAATTATATTATTAAGTGAAAAGATTCCGGTAAAGAATTTAGGGTTAGGGTTAGGGTTAATATGCTTAAAAAAGGTGTCAACTTTAATTGTAAATCCCTTCGGTCAAGAATAATAGAGATTGAATTGGATATATTTTAAGCGGTCACATGTTAAATATTAGGGGAAATAATTCCTAAATACGTTATTACCTTCTTGAAGTCTTTCTTAATTTTATCGCTTTCTAAATTGCTTAATCAAGTCTCATAATTAGGCTAGTTTGTTAATTTTAATATTTTTAATTCATTCAACTCATCACAATTTTTCGGTTAGATAATAAAGCTAAGGTTAATATTAGTACTCAAAGTCTCTAAGGGATCGACTCAGACTCACATTTGCTATATTAAAACTGATAGGTGCACTTACCTTGTATCAGTCCACTTTTTACCAATGCTTTTTTAACAGTATACCCTTAAGGTATGTAGACGACAAAGGGGCTGAGAAGTTAATGACAGAAGTATATGAAGAAGTATGTGGCCTTCACATGAATGGTTGTATGCTGACAAAGAAAATTATGAGACTAGGATATTATTGGACAACAATCGAAAGTGAATGCATCAAACATGTTAGGCATTGTCCCTTTAAGCTAAGTTTATGCTAAGATAAATGCCCTACCTTAGGAACTACATACCCTCTCAACATTATAGCCTTTCTCAATGTGGGGCATAAATATCATCAGCCCTGATCACTCTAAAAGCATCCAACGGGCATCGCTTCATACTAATTGCTATTGACTACTTTAGCAAATGGGTTGTAGCCTTGTCTTACTCGAGTGTTACTAAAGGGGTCATAGTTAAGTTCATCAAGAGAGACATCATGGCCCAATACAAGACTCTGGAAATTATCATCACTAACAATGGTACCAATCTCAATAATAAGCTTATGGTGTCGACAGTTCTGGATTATCCACAGGAACTCTACTCCTTATTGATCCTAAATGAATGGAGCCGTTGAAGTAGCCAATAAAAACCTTAAAAAGAAGCATTGAAAAAATGGCTTTCATATATAAGGACTGGCATAATATGTTACCATTTGCACTCATGGCTTATTGGACTTCCATTAGAACATCAATTGGGGCAATACCATACTCTTTGGTATACGACACTGAAGTAGTGTTACAAGTAGAGGTTAAGATCTCGTTACTCAGGGTACTATAAAAAAATCAGTTAGACAAAGCCAATTAGGTAAAGAAACGTATTGAGCAGTTGAATCTAATTGACGAGAGGAGATTCACTACCCTATGTCATAATCAATGTTATTAGTAAAGAATGGCTTGGGCTTTCAACAAAAGGGTACAACCCTAGAGCTTTGACAAGGGAGATCTAGTATTAAGAAAGGCGCTCCCTACTATACAAGACTCTTAAGGGAAATTTGCTCCCAATTATGGAGGCTCTTATGTCGTGAAGCAAGTATTACTAGCAAGGGCTTTGATTGTGTCCCAAATGGATGGTCTAGATTTGAGAGACCTTGTAAATGCCAATGCTATGAAATTTTACTACCCATGAGAAGTCAATGGAAATTTTTGCCCGAAACACGAAAATACCAGTCATTTTAAATGTCATTATGGTCTAATTTTCATTATCTATAAGCAAAGTTGGTATCCTTGGTTGTTTGTCAATGTTGGAATAATTATCCTTGAAAGGTCTAACTCCCTTTACTCCATTTAATCGAACCTATACACTAAAAACACGAGAGAAGTTAAGGAGTGAGATCTAAGACATTAGTAATTGACAAAACTCAATGGGGAGTTTTATTGTCTATTTTTCAGGGAAATGCAAAATTTAAGTAAGCATTCACCCTACAGCAAATGTTTATTAGTTGAGAATGAAGGCTTCGATTTGTAAAAGTTCTAAAAAGATGAAAAACAATAGGTGGCATTCTGCGTTGACTTAACTTCCATGATTTCTTGAAAGAGCCCATGAAGTCTCAAACGTTATGTATCAAGAACATTTGGGTTGATAACAAAGAGTCAAAACATGAGCCAATCAATTCTAATGAGGCTTTTCAAAAAGGTTTGACAGTTTGGGTGCTATCAGCAAAGACCAAGTAAGTACTTCCACACGGTGTTAATACACCAATTTTTTAATATTGCACTTGCATTTAGACCAGTTTTTACTCCCAACAATCTTTTTTGAGCCAACCCATAAGGTACTCACTTTCTAGTTTAGCTAGCCTTTAAAGACACAATCTTAAGTCAGTCACTTTTCCAAGTTTCTTTTAGCATGCCCATAAGGCATTCACCAATTTCTCTCAAGCGTACTGATAAAGGCACTTCCTTTCTATTTGCCAAGTTTTCAAGTAAGCCCATAGGGCACTTCCCCTCTATTCACCAAGTTCCTCTTAAGCAAGCTCGTAGGGTACTTTACTTCATCGATTCCTTTTAACACAACATTAAGACCAAATTTAGGGTTACTAGTCCCCAAAAGACACTCCCACCTAAGTTAGTGAGCCTAATGAGGCACAACTAGGTTTTAGATCAATCCCAATTTAGGGTAACTAGTCTTCGAGAGACGCTCCCATCTAGATTAGTGAGCCTAGTGAGACATAACAAGGTTTTAGATCGATCTCATCATAGGGTTGCTAGTCCCCAAAAGATGCTCCCACCTAAGTTAGTGAACCTAGTGAGGCACGACCAGGTTTTAGATTAATCTCATCATAAGATTGCTAGTCCCCAAGAGACGCTCCCACTTAAGTTAGTAAGCCTCTAAAGGTACGACTAGGTTTTAGATCGGTCTTAGTTTTGGGTTGTTAGTTCTCGAGAGACACTTTCGCCTAAGTTAATAAGCCTAGTAAGGCATAACCAAGTTTTAGATCGATCCTAATTTAGGGTTACTAGTCCTTGAGAGATGCTTCCACTTAAGTTAGTGAGCCTAGTGGCTAGGTCCTTTAGATCAATCTCATCATAGAGTTGCTAGTCCTTGAGAGACACTCCCGCTTAAGTTAGTGAGCCTAAAGAGGCATGACTAGGTCCTTTAGATCAATCCTAAATTAGGATTGGAATCCCTAAGAGACATTTCTGCTTAGGTTAGTGAGCCTAGTGAGGTACAGCTAGGTTTCACTTCTTCACCACAATCCCTAATAGATCGATAACTAATTAGTTGTTTTAAAGTCATCAAAGAGGCAAAAATAGTGTCTCTTTATCATTGTGGCAAAGTGAGGACCAATTGTAGACACTCAATTTTTGCCCCTCTTTATTTTATTTATTTATTATTTTATTTCCTCAATAGGTCCTATATTAGGGGGAAAAATCACAAAAAATAGGAAATTAAAGAAAACCCAAACAATAAAAAAAAATAGAAAAAATAAGAATTTTAGAAAAATAGAAAAGAAATTGAAAAAAAATAGAAGATTTTAGAAAATAACATTTTATTAGGACATATTTTAGTTTTGAAATAGGTTTAAAAGCTAGATCGTTGGGCTTGAGCTAAAATTTGAATCTAGCCTAGGTTGGGCTATACTAGTCCAAGATACAGGCCAACAACCTAATGGATAAATACTTAGACTTAGTATTGGGTATGAGCATAAAGTTAGGGGTTCGACTCTTGGTAGAGGCATACAAAGTTTTTTCATTTTTTTTTTCACATCATGGACTACTACGTGTCAAGATCTGATTGCGCTACATACCCTGACACATGGCGTCATCAAATTAGACAACATGTTGATGTGGCGCTACATGTCAAGCCATGTGGCATACCATGTTAGCTATTACATGTTACATGGTGATATGTGGCAAGCTAAGATTGGTCGAGTTGGCTGACGTGGCATTAAGTCGGTACTTTCCTTCTCTTTCTCTCGGTTTCCCTCATTTTCTCCTGATTTCCTCTAAATTTTTCAACCAAAATAGTATACTCCCTTCACTTCAACTCCAATTTTTACATAAATTCGCCACACACACATATGATTTCTTGCACTAATCTTGTTTATTGCATGGCCTACTATGAATTAGTACAAGAAACACACCCAAATTTAATTAAGGGAGCATTTAAATAGAGCTCAAAAATTAAAAAAAAAAAAGATTTTCAAGCATTTGCATTCAAGTCCGATTCAAGCTTTCCATAGTTTCTAGGTTAAATTCATATATAAAATGGGTGTTAGGGGAGCTCATTAGACATCAAAAACCAATTACAAACACTCATAAGCTCTCTCTCTCTTTTTCCGATCGATTTCTATCTAACCGTAGCTCTCTTACTCTCTCTCTAGCTTGCCACCACGGCTTACTACCCTAGAAACACTCCTTGTAACTTAGGGATCTAAACCTGACCATGCTTACCCCTAGTCGTAGCCTCTACTGCTGTACCAAACCACCAGCCCTAAAACCTTAACCACTACGCTACTCCCCTCTCGAAACACCACCTTTGACCCTCTTCAACCCAAATTAACCCCACAAATACACTCCCCACACTTAAAAAAACCTACCTTAACTACCTACTCGAACCTAGCTACCACTACCTAAATGTTATAAGAACCATTACCACTTCTATCTCTGACCACTGCCAAAACACCTCCCAATAACCATGGCATTAAACCTAATCCTACCCCACCCCCACCATATCCAAGCCAAAACCCATAAAAAAAAAAACCCTCTACCCACTCGTTTTAATGGTTAAAATAAGCTAAATCAAGCCTTGCTACTGTTGCCATTGGTGATCCAACGACTTGTGATCCGACCCAGAGTCCAACCCGCATATCTAGCGTTCAATCTAACCCTTTTTCTTTTTTTATTTGATAATTTCCTTTTATTTTTTTTTGTTCGGTTTTGCTTTATTTATTTATTTATCCACTTATGTACATGTAAATGTAATCAAAAGTAAAAAAAAAAGGAAAAAAATAAGAGAAGAAAAAAGGAAGAAAGAAAAAAAAGAAAAAAAGAAAAAGAAAAAGTAGTTTATTTTGTTGTTTCTTTTTTTAGTAAAAAGTAAAAATAAATATAACAAATTAAATAAATAATAAAAAAATAAAATTAAAGATAAATAAGTAAATAGTTAAAGAATAAAGATTATTATAATTTATTTTAACACTTAGAAATCAAGTTTCCCAAAATGAAAAATAATCAAATTCTCTTTAAAGATAGGACCTTTTAGAATTTACCAAAAAATAAAAGATAAAAAGTTCCAATTTAGGATCCCTTTTTAAGAAAGTAAACCAAATTGAACCTAAAAACGTAAACTTGGCATGTTTTCAAAATTAAAATCAACTTAACCTGCTAAAGTTTTACGAAATCAACTACGGAAGTTTGATCCTGAATAACAAGTATATAGGCACCCGTATGTAAATATAAGGCGACTTAAAATATGAAAATTTTTATTTTTTTCATCTTTGTAGATATCTGCATAAATTAATTAAATTAGTTGTATGTAACATATTTAGCCATTTAGAAATTTAAAAAGAGTATGTTGAAAATCGAATTTAAAATTGGAAAGTTAAAAAGTAGTACCCATTGAGGGTTTAATAAATTAGCTTGCTGATCCAGATTTCTGATTTTCAAAAGTTGCTTTAAAAAATCAGTTTTATTGCAAACTAATAGTTAAGTTATAACCAATCTACCCAATTAGCTATAATTTAATTATTTTTTGCGACTCCGATTGGGTGGCGACGCCAATATGTTTTCAAATTAAACGAGTTTCTTTAAACCTTAGTCAAGGATCACTATTGAATGAGTAAAAGTTTAAAACCGATCGATTTAAAAGAAATCTAATTTGAAAAGAACCAAAATTGTTAAAAACTAGGCTTAATAGGTACCACTTTTAATGTTTCCCAATTTAAATTCACCTTTTAATATACCCTTATAATGACATTTATTTACAAACTATAATTGAAATTATGCCTATTTACAAAAAAATAAGGATTTAAAGAATTAATTACTAAAGGGGGAAAATAAATTTTTTCTTTTTTTTTTAAGTTTCCCCGTATATATGGATACCTACGTACTCGCTATTCGAGATTAGACTTCCATAGTTTATACCGAAAATATTAGCAAATTGGTTGATTTTAAATTTGGAAAGTAATCGAGTTTACGTCTTTTAACCATTTTATTTTATTTAAGAAAAACATATAAAAGAAAAGGGTCCTAATTTAGTGATTTTATTTTTGGGAAAATTTTAAGATATCCTAATCTTTGAAAAAAGAAAAGCTCTATTTATTTTTATTTATTTGGAAAAAAATTTTCTAGGTGATAAAACTTTTTAGAAAAATCTTAAAATGCCTAAATGTAACTTTTTATGAAATATGCAATTACCATAGTTAACATGCCTAATTATAAAAAATAAGTCTAATTATAAAAAAAAAAAGCTTAAACAGTGGAAAAGATGTTTAAATATAGAAAAGAAGCCTAAATCATAGAAAATATGTCTAATGATAGAAAAAATATCTGAATTATGGAAAATATGCCTAAAGAGATTATTTATTTTATTAAAAATGGATTTTTCTATGTGAAAAGACTTTTTTTTCATTATTATTTTTTAAATTTTTATTATTTTTATTTTTTATTGTATATTTCTGACTAAAACATAAAAATAAGTAAATAAAACAAACTAGGTCTTTTTCTTTTTTTTTTTTCTTTTTCCTTCTTTTCTTTTTCTTCTCTTTTCTTTTTCCTTTTTTTTTATTTTTACAATTGCAAATAAGATGCAATCATAACAACAACAATAACAACAACAAAATAAAAAGGAAAAAGTACGATGTTAGAAAAACAAATAAAAACAAAGAAAATAAAATATGGAGAACAAAACACAAATCATAATTAAAGCAAAGCCAAACCAAGTTAGAGTACATACGAATCCTAGAAAAAGGAGCCATATAGAGAGAGGGGGGCATTGTGAATGGATTTATA
This sequence comes from Lumnitzera racemosa, assembly GCA_024138005.1. NCBI lineage: Eukaryota > Viridiplantae > Streptophyta > Magnoliopsida > Myrtales > Combretaceae > Lumnitzera > Lumnitzera racemosa. The sequence goes on along the minus strand of JAMXBC010000003.1, from coordinate 27,226,673 downwards.
AGTATCGTAGACGAGTTAAGAATAGAAAATATTAAATGTAATATGATTTTATTCCATATTTGGGTTAGGCGAACCTAGATAATATGTGATGCTAAATATAAAGCTGTTCATATAAGAGTCTGTCCAACGTGTATAAAAGTATGCCTACTATACTTAAAAGTGAGTTGATAAATGATGTGTTGATGATGTAGCCCATAATATAGCAATGACATGGAGAGAGAGAGGCATTGTGAATGGATTTATAAGTATCGTAAACGAGTTAAGAATAGAAAATATTAAATGTAATATGATTTTATTCCATATTTGGGTTAGGCGAACCTAGATAATATGTGAAGCTAAATATAAAGCAGTTCATATAAGAGTCTGTCCAACGTGTATAAAAGTATGCCTACTATACTTAAAAGTGAGTTGACAAATGATGTGGCGATGATGTAGCCCATGATATAGCAATGACATGGCATCAAAGTAAGAAAAGAAAATAAAAGATGCATTTTGCACCTTTTATGGATTGATCTCAGAATCTCTAAGTCATTTGTAATATCAACTCCAAATGCTTATCCAAATGGGTTGTTGGTTTTTCCTTATTCATATATACAATAAGTTACACTTATGGACTAAGTCAATTTGGGTCACATTCAGGTCAAATTCAAGAGACAGGTTTTAAACTATTTAAAAGATTTATTATTTTATAGATCTTCTATTTTTTTATCTTTTTTTTAATTTTTGTGATTTTTTCCAAATTTCTTTTCTTTATTTATTTTTTTTTCTTTTCTTAAATCTTCTTTTTTTTTCTAAATTTCCTTTTTTTTCTTTCTTTAATTTTCTCGATTTTTATGTTTTCTTAAATTTTCTACTTTTCTTGTATTTTTCTAAATTTCTTATTTTTTAGGTCTTTTTTTTTTTTTTTTTTTTTTTTGCATTTGTCCTCATTTAGGACCATTTACCTTATTGAAAAAATAAAACGCGGCAAAAATTGGATATCTACAAGGAAAGAGAGTTAAATTATAACTTATTGAGTGGATTGGTTATAATTTCGCAATTGGTCTTCTCAATTAAACCAATTTTGTAAACAGTTTTAGAAATTAAAGAGATAGGTTCGGTGGTTAGAATTTTTAAACTCTTATGGGTACTATTAACTCTTCAATTTTGATCTTAATCTTAAAAATCACTTATTAATTCTATAAAAGGAAACCCAATTATTGGTTGATCAAATTGAATAATTTAAGTAATCTAAACTAAAAATGCAAAAATAAGTTTTTTCGTTTTTTACTGCCATCCTGTAGGTGCCTACGTATCTACTATTCAAGATTAGACATACATAGTTTTTTCGATGAAAACTTTAACAAGTTGATTGATTTTGGTCTCGAAAAAAGATCGAGTTTACCATTTTACCTAGTTCAATTTATTTAAGGAAATTCTTCTAAAAAATCCTTATTTAGGTTTTATTTTTGGGAATTCTAAAGTAGTCCTAATTTTGAAAATGATTGTTTTATTTTGTTATTTTATTGGAAAATTAGCTTTTCTAAGTGATTTGTTCATTTAATAACCTATTTATTTATTTCTTTATTTTTATTTTTATTATTTTTTATATTATCTTATTTATTTTATTTTATCTATTTCTATTAAACTAAAAAAGAAAATAAAAAATGAACTATTCTTTTCTATTTTCTTTTTTCTTGTTTTCTTTTCTTCCTTTTTCCTTTTTCTTTTTCCCTTTTTTCTCTCCTTTTTTTCTTTATTTACATTTACATTGAAAATGAAATAAATAAACAAAATAACTAAAAAACAAAAGAAGGATAAGCTAGACTTGCACATGGTGCACGGGTCGGGCCTAGGTTGGGGCAGTCGGATCTCAAGTCGGGTTAATTCTGATCTTAGAGCTCTGGTGGGTCGTGGGTTAGGTCTTCAACAACAACAGCTCATCCACTTGTCCCGGCTTGCTCTAACTACCCAATTGAGTAAGGAAGGGTACTTTTATGGGTTTCAAATTAGAGTTAAGGGTAAGGGGTAGAGTGAACGTCACGACTTAGGGTAGTTGTTTAGTAGCTGCACATGGTTCAACTATGACTGGCGATGATAGCTATCCTACGTAGTGGTTATTGGGAGCACGAGTAGAGTTGGTTTTATGGTTTTAGGGTGTTACGAAGTTAATTGTGAGGTTAAATTTGATCATCGTGTAATAGTATTAGGGATTTCAAATGGGTAGTTGCGATTGGGTTTAAGGCTCTACGGTAGTGGTTCTAAACATAACTAGGGGGCATGGTAGTAGTTAAGTAAGGGTAGTTTGGAAGCTGGTGATCAGGTGAGTTCAACTAAGGTGGTGCCTTTGCTCAAAATCGGCCAGAGAGGGAGGATCGAAAAGAGAAAGAGAGAGGATTGGGAAAGAGATCATAAGAAAGAGAGATTTCTGATGATTTTCTAATGATTGTAGTACTTGTGTGTGGATGCATAAGCTCTTTTTATACTAATCCATCATTAGTTAAACTTAAAAAGACTCGAAATCCCAATTGAATGACATTGATGAAACCCGAAGGCTTTTTCAATCCAATTTTAAATGCATATGATTGTGAATATGAACAGGATTTTGAGCAAAATCAAAACTAGGCCATGCCTAGTTTGCAATTTTGCCATTAATTTAGCAAAATTGTGGTTTGAAGGGGGTTGAAATTGATGTAGAAGTGGGCCGACTAGCTTGTTTTATACAAGTTACCTAAGGAAAATAAGGGAAAGGGGGAGAATGAGAAAGGAAAGGGATAGAAAAGGGGCTGACATAGCACTGACATGGTGCTACGTTAGCTGCATCGTCCATTCAAAGCATATCATGTGTCCCTACAATGACGCGTAGCAGCTGATGTAGTACAGGCATTAATGTGGCATGCCATGTAGCTTGCTACATCATTGTGGTCTAATTTGAAGATACTACATATCAAGACATATAACACAGTGAAACCCTGATACGTGGTAGTGTAGTGTATGTGTTTTGGAAAAAAGAAAAAAGCAGTTTCTACCTCTAATAAGATTTGAACTCTTGACCTCAAGCTTAAATACAATACTATGTCCATATGCTTATCCAATAGGCTATTAGTCTGTGCCTTATTCATATGTACAATTAAATTACAGATATGTATAAGGTCAGCTTAGGCTAGATTCAAATTTAAACTAAATCTATTTTATTGTACTATCAAAAATTATTATTTATCTATATTTCCTAAATCCTCTATTTTTCTATATTTTTCTAATTTTCTTATTTTTTAGGTTTTTCCTAAATTTTCTATTTTTTTATATTTTTTCTTATTTTTTGTATTTTTCCTAAATTATGACCATTTATCCTATTCTAAAAACTTTGAAAAAATAAAGAAGGTAAAAATGGAGTATCTATAACTATCCCTCTTTACAGTGAAGTTTGAGTAAAACTTTATTACAAAGACAAAAGAGATACTATTTTTGCCTTAAGGGTGGATTTCATCCTAAGAAGCACTACAACTAGCTAGCTATCCTAAGCCCGGTCCATTATGGATTTGGTGGAGAGAGAGGTGGTGCTCTAAGAGTTGGCCAAAGGATTGAGAGAGGAATTAAAGCTTAGTCTTGCTCCTATGAGTTAACAAACCAAGGAGATAAGATAGGCGAAGCGCTCTTAGAACTAGCTAAGACCCTAAAAGATGTTGAAAACTTGGTTGTACCCCAATGAGCTGACTAGCCAAAATGAGGTGAACGAAATACTCTTAGAGCTGGTTAAGACCCTAAAAGATGTTGAGAACTTCATAATGCCCCCAATAAGTTGACTAACTAAGATAAGATGAGCAAAGCACTCTTAAAGCTAGCTAAGACCCTAAAATATGTTGAGAACTTGATTGTACCCCAATAAGCTGATTAACCAAGATGAGGCAGATGAAGTGCTCCCAGAGCAAGTTAAGACCTTAAAAGATGTTAAAAACTTGGTTAGGCCCCAATGAGCTGACTAACCAAGATGAGGCGAGCGAAGCGCTCCTAAAGCTGGTTAAGAACTTAAAAGATGTTAAAGGAATGCTAGCTAAGATTCTAAAAGATGTTGAGATCTTAGTCGTACCTTAATGAGCTAACTAACTAAGATGAGGCAGGCAAAGCGCTTCTAGAGCTAGCTAAGATCCTAAAAGATGTTTAGAACTTGGTAGTGACTCAATGAGCTGACTGACCAAGATAAGGTGAGCGAAGCACTCATACAGCTAGCTAAGACTCTAAAAGATGTTGAGAACTTGGTTGTACCCAAATAAGCTAAGTAACTAAGATGAGGTAGGCAAAGTACTCCTAGAGTTGGCTAAGACCTTAAAAGATGCTGTGAACTTGGTCATGCCCCAATGAACTAACTAACCAAGATGAAGCGGGCAAAGTGCTCCTAAAGCTAGTTAAGACCCTAAAAGATGCTAATAACTTGATCATGCCCCAATGAGCTGACTAACCACGATGAAAAGGGCTAAGTGCTCCTAGAACTAACTAAGACCCTAAAAGAGATGCTAAGAACTTAGTTGTGCTCCAATTAGCTAACTAACCAAGATGAGGCAGACAAAATGCTCCTAGAGCTAGCTAAGACCCTAAAAGATGTGTATCAAAAGTAAACACCTTATGGGCTAGCTAAAGACTATGTCAAAAAGCTTACTAAAAAACGAAAACATTGGTTATTATCTAAGCAAATACAATCCAAATGCAAAGTTCAAAAATCAATGTGCTAACATCGCATAGAAGTACTTACTTGGTCTTGCCAATAACACCTAAACTGTTAAATCTTTCCTTGAAAAGTCTTATAAAAAGTTGACTAACTCAGTCCTCAAAATGAATTCAATTTTTTATCCTTCTATCTAGCTGATTTCAATATGGGGCCTTAAAGACTTCACCAGTTTTTTAAAGAAGTTATAGAAATTAAATTGATATAGAATGCCACCCACTATTTTTCGTTCAATCAACTGGTTACCTTTTCAAAACTTTTATGAATTGAAACCTTAATTCTTGATTAGTAAATCTCTACCGTAAGGTAATTGTCTATTTGGATTTCGCCCCTCCTTGAAAAATAAACAATAAAAACTCCCCGTTAAGGGGGGTCAATTAGTAATAAAGTATTTAAAAGAGTTTTATCAATTACCAATGTTCTATATCTCACTTTTAACTTCTCTTATGTTTTCAATGTATGGGTTCAATTAAATAGGGTAAGGGAGCTAGACCTTTAGTAGATTAGGAAGAGAGAATGATGATTCCAACGTCGACAACTACCAAGGATACCAACTTTGCTTGTAGGGAATGAAAATTAGACTACAATAACATTTAAAGTGACTTACATTTTCGTGTTCTAAATAAAATTTTCCGTTGAATTCTTATGATTAGTACAACTTTACAGCGTTATCATTGATAAAGTCTCTCAATTATGGACCATCCATTTGAGACAAAATTAAGGCCCCTCTTAATAATACTGGCTTCACAACACAAGGGCCGCTGTAATTAGGAGCAAATTTTCCTCTAGAGTCTTGTGTATTAGGTAGAGCCTTTCTCAACACCATATCACCCTCTTTGAAGTTCTAAGGTTATACTCTTTTGTTGAAAGCTCAAGCTATTCTTTGTTGGTAACATTGATTATGACATAGGGCCGTCAATCTTTTCTCATCAATCAAATTCAGCTACTCAATGTGTTTCTTTACCCAATCATCTTTGTTCAACTAGGTTTCTGATAGTACTATGAGAGACAAGATCTCAACTTCTACTGGTAATAATACTTCGGTGTTATATACCAAAGAGTAGGGTATTGCCCCAATTGACATTCTAATGGAAGTTTGATAGACCATAAGTGTGAATGGCAACATCTCATGCCAGTCATTGTACGTAACAACCATTTTTTCGATTATTCTTTTAAGGTTTTTACTGGATGCTTCAATGGCTCCATTCATTTGGGGTCAATACGATGTAAAGTTTCTATGAATGATCTTGAATTATTAGCACAACTCTGACATAAGCTTATTGTTGATATTAGTGCTGTTATCGATGATGATTGTTTCTAAAGTCCCATATCAAGCCAAGATATCTCTCTTGATGAACTTAACTACAACCCCTTTAGTAATGCTTGAGTAGGATGAGGCCTCAACTGATTTGATGAAGTAGTTGATGGCAACTAGTATAAAGCGATGCCTATTAGATGCTTTTAGAGTAATCAGGCTGATATCTATTCCCCATATTAAAAATGGCCATGGTGTCGAGAGTGTATGTAATTCTTAAGGTGAGGCATTTATCTTAGTTGCATAAACTTAGCATAAGTGATAATACTTGACGTGTTTATTGCAATCTGATCACCTCTAAACAAAGCTTCCGAATTTTACAAATTAAATTCTTATATTATATCCTTAACTTGATTCAATAGGCAAGTGTAACTATCGTTTTATAACATAGATGAGTATAGGGTCGTCTCCATTAGGACGGCTATAAACACTAGTACTAATTAATCTTCCTATTATCTAGCAATCTAATTTATTAAGTAATTAATTATTAAAACTCTAAATTGTTGACTAGACTACACTAATCCATAAACTAATGCCACTAACACATTAGCTACAAAACAATTACTAACAACACATTTAACAATGCAGACTTGCTTCACCACTTAGCATTATCCTACTAAAATACTTTTTGTCATAATACTTGTTATCTGCGGGAAATTACAGTATGTAAGCATTCTTCTCAAAACTACTTACTTCTAACCCTAATTATGTCTATCCGAATCTCTTCTTAATTAACAGCCAACTTATATCGCATTAATGTCATGTTAATGTATTGATTCTCCTAAGGATGCAGCAACTTTCCTAATAATATATATATTATCAGGAGTGAGTTGTTCCAATGAACTAAATCTATTCAATAGAATTGTCTCTTGACATATTCTATTGAAATCTATCGTAAGTCAATGTCCTATACTATACCATACTTAAATTCATTAAGTGCAATTCTTTGGAATTAACATTTATCAAGAAATCACTATTTCATGCACTTGATCATACTAAATGGTGTAGCAAGTCCTAACGTACTACTCATACATAATGAAGAAACAAAACATATCAATAAAATGCAGAAATAATAAAGAAATTAGCATAGAACAAGTAGAAGAATACAACTTTGTTTTGAATTCCACTGTAGAAATCTAATAAATACATGAACAACGAATTCCCGTCATCTCTCTCGAGTGATTTTGGGAAAGGTACAAGGTACAACACTTAGAAATTGTACTAAAAGAAAATAATAAAAAATACAACCGGGTATGAAGATGTATGAATGGATGTATGATCCAATCTCCTCTTTTTGTCTGAAAATTGTAGCATATTTATATTTTTCTTATCAAAAAGCTCGAAATACCCTACTTTAAGATACCTCCTGGAATTTATACTCATTACACGTACCAATTGGTGCGAAACAATTTAAAAAGAATCATCGTGTCCATACCCATCATACCCATGACTTAGGGAGTGATCTTCTCGTTGTAAACATTCTACCTAATCATGCCTGTGATTAAAGGCGTAACCATCCTTCTGAGGTAGAGTCATGGCCATAATTAATAGGTAGAAAAATAGCTTTAGCCTTGGTTACTCCCTTAATCATGGCTGTGATGGAGGGAGTTACGAGCACTGAACACTCAAATTTTTTTTATCACACCCGTGATGAGTCTCAGTTGATCTTCCTTTAGCATTATTCCTTTATTATAGCCATGATAGCTTTAAATCTCCTTGTTCGTATCGAATTTTGTCCCTTTTACTTTTGAATCATTTGAAATTGATATATTACACAATGGATTACCAAGAACTTGAGAAATAAACACAATTATGGTCAATTTATACCTAAATGTACCTAAAAAGAATAGAGTGATTTATACTTATCACAATCACTTTCCATTGTTGACCAATAATATCCTAGCCTCATAATTTTCTTAGCTAGCATATAACCGTTCATGTGAGGGCCACATACTACTTTGTATACCTCTTTCATCAACATTTCGGCCTCTTTGTCGTCTACATACCTTTAAAGTGACCATCAAAAGATCGCCAGTATAAAGTGGACTCACTTATAAGAATTAGGTAGCCAATCTCCTGATCATCCTTCTGTCGTTTTTCTCTACCTCTTCAGGGTATATGCCTTGTTGTTGGAACATTTTAATAACATGGTACTATGGCTTTTTGTCATTCATACCCTCAATTTCCAAACAGAAGTTAGGCATGTCTTCAATTTCAATAATGAGCGGATGAATCTCGACTCCAGAGGATATCTAGATCATAGATGCTATAGTGGCTAAGGCATCAGCAAATTGATTCTAAGTCCTCAATACATGATTAAAAGTGATTTCTTTGAATTTCTCCATTAATTCAATTAAGTGCCGATAATAAGATACCAGTTTAAAATCTTTCATCTTGTACTCTCCCTAAGCTTGGCCAATAATGAGTAAAGAGTTCCCATACACTTCTAATTATTGAATATCTTTATCTAGGGCCATTTTTAGTCCCATAATGAATGCTTCATACTCAATGATATTATTGGTGTATGGGAAAATGAGCTTTACAGCCATAAGGTACTGTATATGTTTAGGGGATACCAATATTGCCCCAATTCCACATCTAGATTTGTTAGCTACCTTATCGAAGAACATCTTCCACTTTGGCGGTTCATCATCTTCTCCTTTATCAAAACTTCCTTCGACCGCTAAGATATTTTCATTGAGGAAATCGACTTGTTCCTCTTGAGGGGTATTATCAAATGGATTTTTTGCTAACTAATCTATTAAAGCTTACCCCTTGGCTGAATTCTAGTTCACCTATGCAATATTGAACTCTGATAGTAACATTTGCTATTTTAAGATTTTACCAATTAGGGTTGATTTGTCTATCAAGTACTTTAGGGGATTGTACCGAGTTAGCAATTTGACCTGGTAATAAAGCGTGTATTTTTTGAGCCAATGCATTACCTCGACTGAAGTACTGTAGGTTCTTTCAACTTCTAAATATTTTTGTTCCCCTTCAATAATTTCTTGCTTAAGTAATATACAGCCCATTCTTTTCGTTCCTCATTCTTCTAGCCAAGCATACCCTATAGATTTTGGTAATATTGTCAAGTATAGAAATAAAGGCTTCGTGGGTTTAGGAGCTATCAAAATTGGAGGGTTCATCAGCTATTCTTTAATCATTGTAAAGGCTTGCTCACATTCTTGATCCCAATTTATCTTAATGTTCTTTTTCAATAATTTAAACAAGGGATGACATTTTTCTATGAGTTAAGATATGAATTGGGATATGTAGTTCAAACAGCCCAACAAGCCTTTAGTTTCTTTGAGTGTGCATAGAAAGGGGCAAGTCAACTTTTTAGTTGACTTTATCAGGGTCCACCTTGATGCCCCTTTGGCTAATTATAAAACCCAACAATTTTCCTGAAGTCACTCCAAAGGTACACTTCTCTGGGTTGAGTTTCAATTGGAATTTTCCTAACCTATCAAACAATCTCCTCAGACTATTCACATGATTTTCTCCTTTAGTTAGACTTTGTAAACAAATCATCAACATATACTCCAACCTCTTTGTGCATTATGTCATGAAAGATTGCAACCATGGCTCATTGATAAGTTGTCTCAGCATTTTTTAGTACAAAAGGAATTAATTTATAGCAAAATGTGCCTCAAGTTGTAATAAATTTTCTTTGGCTTTATCTTCTTTCAAACATTTGAATCTAATTATATCCAGAGAACCTATCCATGAATGAGAAAAGATGGCTTCCGGCTATGTTATTGACTAAGACATTAATATGGGGCAAGGGGAAATTATCTTCAGAGGTTGCTTGGTTGTCTTCTCATCCGGCTCCTCGCGAACGAAACGATTCCAATTTAATCAAAAAATTGAATCAAAATAAATATACTTAATCATATTATGGATTTTTTGAAATTTCATCTAATCTATTAGGTCTATATCTTGTTTGAATATACTTAAACCTGTATTCTATTTATAGATAATTATTTCTATTTATAGCTAAGATAATATAATGTGTTTTTTTTTTCTAACGAATCCTTTTTTTTTTATCATATTGGGTATCGAATAAGATTGAGTAACCTAACAAAAAACTTCGCGGGCGAATATTTACTCTTTCAATATCTATTTCAGTTCTAGGATTAGCTCATGAATTTTCAGACTAAATGAATTGAATTGGTCCCTGGTTTGTTCCGCCATCCCATCCAATGAATTATTAGAATTCTTTTGTCAATAGAATCTTCTGTATTCATAGGTTCCGTCGTTCCCATCGCTTCTCAATTAATGATTAGGTTTGAATTCTACAATGAAGCCCCCATGAAATTTTTTCTTGAGTCAATCTTCCTAGTCTTTATTGACTCGAGACTATTGATTTTTTTTTTCTATGAACAGATTCATCTATAATTAGATCAATCTGTATTGATGCTTTATTACATTGTCTTTTTTTTTTATGAGATGACTCATAACATAAACCTTCCATATATTTATATTGGAATCATATATCATTGATATTCTTTTTCTTTCTTTCAGACTTCCATTTATCTGCATACTTTCTATACCAAAAATCATATTGGTTTTTCTGTTGTTTATGCAAAAAAGATTTCAGTTGCTACAATGATATGTCCAATGAATGTATTATATCTTGACTGGTTTTTTTGTATCCAGATAATGTGAATCGATGAGTTGGTTATTCGTTTTATAACTATTAGTTGATAGTAGGCTTCGATCCATTTTTTTTTTTAATCCTATCCTCTAAAAAAACCAACGAGTCGCACACTAAGCATAGCAATTAAATTTTAGAAAATTATCAATCAAATTATTATTTAACCCTATAGAATTAGAATTGCTCATTTTTTTGGATTTAAGGAAAAAAGAATGAAAGAAAAGAGTTTGTTGTTTTTTATTCTATTTTTTTTTTTTTAATGGATAGAACAGTAAATTTTCTTATTCTTCTTCTCTAAATATCCAAATTTTGATGCCTAATACCCCATAAATAGTTCGGACTGGATAGGAACAATAATCAATTTTAGCTCGAATGGTTTGTAGAGGAACCCTACCCTCTCTGATCCATTCAACACGTGCGATTTCTTTTCCGTCAATACGCCCTGCAATTTGTACTTGAATTCCTTTTGTATCCGCTTGTTCGGTTAATTCAATAGCCTTTTTCATTGCTTTTCGAAATGAGACTCGATTTTTTAATTGTCCGGCTATAAATTCGGCAAGAATATTAGGGTTTGCATAAGGGTTTGGAATTCTTGTAATAGCAATGTTGAGTTTTCGGTTCACACAATTAAGTTCTTTTTGTATATTCAGCTGTAATTCTTCGATTCTTCGGGTTCTGCCTTCTACTAATAGCTTTGGGAATCCCATATAGATTGTGACTTGAATCAGATCAATTCGTTTTTGAATCTGTATGCATGCAACTCCCTCGACCCAGAGGATATTTTCATATTTTTTTGGATGTAATTCTTGATACAATCTCTTATTTTTTGATCTTCTTGTAGACCCTCGGAATAATTTTTTGGTTGTGAAAACCAAATAGCATGATGATCTTGAGTTGTACCAAGTCTGAAACCAAGTGGATTTATTTTTTGTCCCATAATCCTCCACTATTATCCATATCATGACATGTTTTATCTTTGTTCTTATTGTTTTTGACCCATTCGGCTTTTTTTAAGCATAAGAATAGATGGTCGTATCTGTTTATGTGCCGGAAAGCTGTATCTTTCACTACAATCCTTATATGGCAACTGGGTCTTTTTATTGCATAACTCCGTCCTCTAGCTCGAGGTTTTAATCTTTTCAAGGTATGACTTTCATTGACTTCAGCTTCACTAATAACTAAACTTCCTTCCTCGAAACCCAGATTGTGACGAGCATTTGCTGCTGCAGAATAAACCAATTTTAAAATAGGATAACATGCTCGATAAGGCATTAGTTCGAGTAGCATAAGTGTTTCCTCATAGGAACGTCCACGAATCTCATCAATCACTCTTCGTACTTTGTGAGCAGACATAAATATATGTCGACTTAACGCATATACTTTTCCTTCTGT